>JAQPPZ010016881.1:5000000-7500000 GCA_028583015.1 Wollemia nobilis | reverse complement strand
GATATCATAGGAAGGAAAGTAGCTGATTTCATTGAAGAACACAAGCTTATACTGAGAGGGGGGGGTGAACAGTATAAGACCTCTTTTTACTTTTTCCTTTATACTTCAAAACAGTAAAGCAATATACCCAAAGAAATATCAAAACAATGCACAATATCATCCACAAAGTGACACCAATTTTAACGTGGTTCACCCGAATGCTCGGGCTACGTCCACAAAACTTTTCTCTAAAAGTTATCTCAAAGTTCTTTGGGAAACCTTCCCAATTACAATGTTTATGAGCCTCGGCCCAAAGGAGATACCTTCCCCCAATCTGAATTTATGAGCCTCTGCTCAAAGGAGATACCTTCCCCTCTATCTGAATTTATGAGCCTCTGCTCAAAGGAGATACCTTCCCCTCTGCTCTGGAAATGATCCCTCGGAAGATCAATTGCCTCTACCTCTTGCCAGCACGTGGAACTCCTTTCCACCGAAGACCTCCTATCCTCAATGCTTAGCCTAAGAGACCTCTGCCTTCTATGATCACGTCCACAATAGCTCAGCAACCTGTACCAAACATAGTCAGTCGGTCTAGTACAAGTCTTCCTCTATCTATCAGATCTGTCCAACTCTTGAACAAATCAATCCTCTACACACAAGCCTTCTCAAAGACTTGCCAAAATTGTCCTCAGGTTCTTCTCAAAGAACCAATGCACCTCTATCCTCAAGTTCTCTGATAGAACTCTCAAACTCAGCTCACAAGTCCTCTGCTAGGACCTGTCCAAATCTGCTCACAAGTCCCCACCGAAACCTGTCCAAAACCTGCTCACAAGTCCCCACCGAAACTTGTCCAAAACCTCAGCAAGCTCACCAAGAAAAACTTGCTTAGCATGAACCCACAAAGAGAATTGTTAGAGACCCAATGTGATTCATAAACCTCATAGAAGCATAAAGAGAATTGTTAGAGACTCAATATGTTCTATACTTAACTCCCAATCTCAATCTCAAATCTCATAGAAACATAAAGAGAATTGTTAGAGACCCAATATGTTCTATACTTAACTCCCAATATCAATCTCAACTCAATCTCAATCTCAAAAGAATAAGATAGATGTAGTATGCTTTTCTCAAGAATATGAAACACAACCCAACAATTGCCAACCATGCAATATCTCATATAACAATGATACTCATATTCTTTTTACCAACAATTAGGGTTTCAACAACAATGCTCATCAAACAAGGTTTAGTCAACCAACACCATTCAACTCAACATCAACCTTGAAGCATTCAACCAATCATCACAAGAAAAGGAAACAAGTAGAAATCCTTTTCCCTCCAAGGATATTTGAACAAAACAACCACCAACACAATATCACCAAATGCAAAGAATAACTTGCTCAAATCAACTCAATGGAGTAAGCCCAATATCATGTATCAAGTAAAGCACTAACTTGATCAAAACAACCTCTATGGAAGCAACTCAACCATCAATATCAAAACAGCCAACTAAGGGTTTCATCATCTCAATGCAAGTAGCAAGACTTACTAACATAAACCCTAGTGCAAAAAATGCTTCCTCTTCCTCAACCAGAATTATGCATTCACCCAAAAACTCATCAATGATTTTAATGCATAAACAATCTTCAATATCCAGAAAATAGGATTTACACCAAAAATACCTAGTAGACAACCTTTTCACTCCAAACTCAATTTCAGAAAATATACCATCAACAATATACATGGAAGAAGTTGCCCATACCTTTACTTTGATGAAGAAGGAGAACTCAAAATATGTCACAACACTAACTCTCAATTTGCCACCAATTAGAGTTAGCAACTATACAACAATATACAATAATAAGGATCCAAATTAACACCTTATTTCTCCAACTTAATAAATACATACAAAGTAAAACCTCTTTACACCTTATTACTCCACATAAACATTAAGCATCAATAAAACAATGTCAAAGCAAATATGATACCTTAACCTTATACCTCCTATGCATTCACAACCACTATCCTTTGCACACCGCGACCAAAAGAAAATTACCCACGAAGAGAATCGAACTCGGCACCTCTGCCTTCTAGCGCCTTCGCTTAAACGCCACCGCCGTTGGGTCACAAGTGCCCAATGAAGAAATACAGATGTTGCCCTATATTTTATCTTCCTTTGATGCCAAGAATCTAGAAAACGTAAATGTCTTCCTCAAGCCACATGCAAACTGGTGAGCGCTGTCCAAAACGTAACTTACTGGGCAACAGAAATAATCATCCACACAATGCGAACAGAAAACTATTATCCTTCATGCAATCCAATCAATCGTAGGTGAAAGCAAACTGCGGATGTCAAAGTGCAAACTAAAAACGTAATTCGAGTGCAGTCCCAACAATTGTAGGTGAAGCGCAATCTGTCGGATGTCAAAGCGCAAACTGAAAAGGCAAGAAATTACTTGGGCAACTCAATATCGATAATCAACTCTCAATGAAATACAACGCTTTCTCGAAGATAATGGAGCTACGATTTTCATTACTCGGAGTTACAATCACTTTAGAAAATCATCCCCACTTATATAGCCATTTCTCCTTAACCGTTTGACGTCGGCGCTCCTCCAACGATGGCAACACATCGGCGAAAGAATTTCTTTTTTCTCCGTCGCTTAAGGGTTGAAAGACCCTTTAATAATAATTAAAATAATAATTATTATTATTTTATTAATAATAAATTAAACTTAGACCCTTGTCAAAGGTTTGAGTTAATTTAATTATTAATAATAAACATGGACCTTCAAGGTTTTTCAAGAAGTAAAAACCTTTGCATTAAGTTAAGCTTGGTTTTAATAAAAACCCTTAATGAGTCCAAATGGTTTTAAGAAAAACCTTTAACCTTGTCACCATGGTTTTAATAAAAACCCTTTAACATTATGAAGCTTCTCAAGATATTTTTGACATCACACTCTTTTTGATATCAACACAAAAATGCCTTTTGACATCAATGACAACTTATACACTTGAGCAAAGGCAATGTACCCAAAGTACCCAAAATTGCCAACAATCTCCCCCTTTGTCATTGATGGCAAACCTTTATCGAAAACACTTCTCAAGAGCCAAAACTAAAACCAATCGTGCTAACAATTGACCAACTGTGCCCACAACTGAGAATCTTCCTTTGAAGTTTTGCTCCCCCTGACTTGAAGCTTTCCTCTTCACTTTGAAGCTCTCCCCCTTACTCATATCTCTCCCCCTTTGTCATCAATGGCAAAGGGCCACCTTTGGGGCTCGAGACTAAGAATGAGCCTCTTAGCTTAGTCCCTCCCCCACCTCCCGATGAGGTGATTAATTTTGGGGTGGGAGTAAAACTCCCATTAGGCACTGATCATCATCAGCGTCTATAACTTCCTTGTCGGGCCTTCTCTTGAACTCTTTGTCCATATTCCTGTTCCTATTCCTATCACTGTTCTTGTCCCTGTTATCATTCCTGTTCTTATCCATGCCTTGATCCTTGGACCTGTTCATACCATTGTTCCTATTCCTGTACCTTGGAATTTCAGCTCTACACTGTCTGGCTGTGTGACCTTCATTGTTGCACTTATAACAAGTAACAATGTTATTTCTTTTAGGCATACCTGTTCTTTGAATCCACCAGTTCTGACTAAACCTGTTCTGACCAAACTTGTTCTGACCAAACTGTTCGACCAAACCTGTTCTGACCAAACCTATTCCGACCAAACCTGTTCGATCAAACTCGTTCTCGTTATTTGCCTTGCAATAAACTGCCTTGTGCCCAAACTATTTACAAGAGTAGCAATACCCTTGAAAGTAATTACCACCTCTAAACTCGTCATTTACCTTCTTCACTTGAGCCATGCAATGTGAAGCCATGTGACCAAACTCGTGACAAGCAAAACATCTGCCTTGAAACTTTCCTTTATTTGACCTCTTAGGCTCGAAAACTTCTTCTTCTCATTCTAAATTCTGTTTTCTATTTCTGTGCATCTATCATTCAAGGACTCATGATCTGAAATACTTTCCTCATCAGAACTCTCTTCCTTTTGGAGTCTCTTACTAGACTCTCCAACTTGTTCCTTGTGAGGCTTAACAAAACCAAGGCCTATTTTATCTGTTGTCTTTCTTTGACCTTTGATGAGTGACTTAACCTTTTTGGAGCTATCTTGAAACCTGTGAAGCTTATCCTTGTACTCTTTAGTTTCCTCTTTCAAAGAAGCCATTTTCTGTTCTAACTCACTATACTCAAGAACCTTAGACTCTAACTCATCCTTGAGTTCTTGTGTCTTAGCTATAGAGAAGTCAAGACTTTCTATAAGATCATCTCTCTCCATACAACATTCATCTAACTTATCCTTGAGTCTAGCATTCTTCTTTCTTTCCTTTTTCAAAGCACTAAGAGCACTAATAAGTTCACCTTTAAGATCTACTTCACCTTCCTCTATATGTTTGCTTTTTGAATCATCAAAGCCTTTTTCAGATTTCTTATCACTAGAGGTGCTACCCTTTTCAAAAACCATACATGCATCTTCCTTATAGTTTTCTGAAGCATCCTCATACATACTAGAAACCAAATCATTATTTGTGCAATCATCCTCAAGGTGACCAAAGTTTCCACATCTAAGACATTTCATGATAATGAATCTATGTTTCGGTTCTTCCTCTTTTTTTGATATGAACAACATCTCATTTTCATTATCACTTGAAGAACTTTCACTATCACTACTAGAACACTTACTTGCTTTGTCTAGGTAGAAACTCTTCTTGTGCTTGTGAGAATACCTCTTTCCTTGATTGTTGTGCTCATCTTTGTTTTTCCTGTGATGCTTGTGCTTTTCAGAATCCTTGCTCTTAGAATCCTATTTATCTTCATCACTTTCATTCTTGGGAACATGTACAATCCAGTAGCATAATGACCAAACTTTCCACAATTGAAACATCTTATATTTTTCATACTTTTGTGCTTTCTAGAGAACTTGCCTTTCTTGCTGTAATATGCCTCTTCATCACTAGAAGACTCATCACGAATAGGTGCTGCATTGCCACTTGAATAATCCATTGTGTTCTTTACTAGCTTTTCCTTCAAGCTGTTAAACTTTTCGAAGGCACCTGCTCTGATACCAATTGAAGAACACAAGCTTATACTGAGAGGGGGGGGTGAACAAGTATAAGACCTCTTTTTACTTTTTCCTTTATACTTCAAAATAGTAAAGCAATATACCCAAAGCAATATCAAAACAATGCACAATATCATCCACAAAGTGACACCAATTTTAACGTGGTTCACCCGGAATGCCTCGGGCTACGTCCACAAAACTTTTCTCTAAAAGTTATCTCAAAGTTCTTTGGGAAACCTTCCCAATTACAATGTTTATGAGCCTCGGCCCAAAGGAGATACCTTCCCCCAATCTAAATTTATGAGCCTCTGCTCAAAGGAGATACCTTCCCCTCTATCTAAATTTATGAGCCTCTACTCAAAGGAGATACCTTCCCCTCTACTCTGGAAATGATCCCTCAGAAGATCAACTGCCTCTACCTCTTGCCAAGCACGTGGAACTCCTTTCCACCGAAGACCTCCTATCCTCAATGCTTAGCCTAAGAGACCTCTGCCTTCTATGATCACGTCCACAGCAGCTCAGCAACCTTTACCAAACATAGTCAGTCGGTCTAGTACAAGTCTTCCTCTATCTGTCAGATCTGTCCAACTCTTGAACAAATCAATCCTCTGCACACAAGCCTTCTCAAAGACTTGCCAAATCTGTCCTCAGGTTCTTCTCAAAGAACCAATGCACCTCTGTCCTCAAGTTCTCTGATAGAACTCTCAAAACTCAGCTCACAAGTCCTCTGCTAGGACCTGTCCAAATCTGCTCACAAGTCCCCATCGGAACCTGTCCAAAACCTACTCACAAGTCCCCATCGAAACCTGTCCAAAACCTCAACAAGCTCACCAAGAAAAACTTGCTTAGCATGAACCCACAAAGAGAATTGTTAGAGACCCAATGTGATTCATAAACCTCATAGAAGCATAAAGAGAATTGTTAGAGACTCAATATGTTCTATACTTAACTCCCAATCTCAATCTCAAATCTCATAGAAACATAAAGAGAATTGTTAGAGACCCAATATGTTCTATACTTAACTCCCAATCTCAATCTCAAAAGAATAAGATAGATGTAGTATGCTTTTCTCAAGAATATGAAACACAACCCAACAATTGCCAACCATGCAATATCTCATATAACAATGATACTCATATTCTTTTTACCAACAATTAGGGTTTCAACAACAATGCTCATCAAACAAGGTTTAGTCAACCAACACCATTCAACTCAACATCAACCTTGAAGCATTCAACCAATCATCACAAGAAAAGGAAACAAGTAGAAATCCTTTTCCCTCCAAGGATATTTGAACAAAACAGCCACCAACACAATATCACCAAATGCAAAGAATAACTTGCTCAAATCAACTCAATGGAGTAAGCCCAATATCATGTATCAAGTAAAGCACTAACTTGATCAAAACAACCTCTATGGAAGCAACTCAACCATCAATATCAAACCAGCCAACTAAGGGTTTCATCATCTCAATGCAAGTAGCAAGACTTACTAACATAAACCCTAGTGCAAAAAATGCTTCCTCTTCCTCAACCAGAATTATGCATTCACCCAAAAACTCATCAATGATTTTAATGCATAAACAATCTTCAATATCCAGAAAATAGGATTTACACCAAAAATACCTAGTAGACAACCTTTTCACTCCAAACTCAATTTCAGAAAATATACCATCAACAATATACATGGAAGAAGTTGCCCATACCTTTACTTTGATGAAGAAGGAGAACTCAAAATTTGTCACAACACTAACTCTCAATTTGCCACCAATTAGAGTTAGCAACTATACAACAATATACAATAATAAAGATCCAAATTAACACCTTATTTCTCCAACTTAATAAAAACCACCAAAAGTATAATATACATACAAAGTAAAACCTCTTTACACCTTATTACTCCACATAAACATTAAGCATCAATAAAACAATGTCAAAGCAAATATGATAACTTAACCTTATACCTCCAGCACATTCACAGCCACTATCCTTTGCACACCGTGACCAAAAGAAAATTACCCACGAAGAGAATCGAACTCGGCACCTCTGCCTTCTAGCGCCTTCGCTTAAACGCCATCGCCATTGGGTCACAAGTGCCCAATGAAGAAATACAATGTTGCCCTATATTTTATCTTCCTTTGATGCCAAGAATCTGGAAAACGTAAATGTCTTCCTCAAGCCACATGCAAACTGGTGAGCGCTGTCCAAAATGTAACTCACTGGGCAACAAAAATAATCATCCACACAATGCTAACAAAAACTGTTATCCTTCATGCAATCCAATCAATCGTAGGTGAAAGCAAACTACCGGATGTCAAAGTGCAAACTGAAAACGTAATTCGAGTGCAGTCCCAACAATTGTAGGTGAAGCGCAATCTGTCGGATGTCAAAGCACAAACTGAAAACGCAAGAAATTACTTGGGCAACTCAATATCGATAATCAACTCTCAATGAAATACAACGCTTTCTCGAAGATCACAGAGCTACGATTTTCATTACTCGGAGTTACAATCACTTTAGAAAATCATCCCCACTTATATAGCCATTTCTCCTTAATTGTTTGACGTCGGCGCTCCTCCAACGATGGCAACACATCGGCGAAAGAATTCTTTTTTCTCCGTCGCTTAAGGGTTGAAAGACCCTTTAATAATAATTAAAATAATAATTATTATTATTTTATTAATAATAAATTAAACTTAGACCCTTGTCAAAGGTTTGAGTTAATTTAATTATTAATAATAAACATGGACCTTCAAGGTTTTTCAAGAAGTAAAAACCTTTGCATTAAGTTAAGCTTGGTTTTAATAAAAACCCTTAATGAGTCCAAATGGTTTTAAGAAAAACCTTTAACCTTGTCACCATGGTTTTAATAAAAACCCTTTAACATTATGAAGCTTCTCAAGATATTTTTGACATCACACTCTTTTTGATATCAACACAAAAATGCCTTTTGACATCAATGACAACTTATACACTTGAGCAAAGGCAATGTACCCAAAGTACCCAAAATCGCCAACATTCATGAGACAGGACAGAGGAAGGCTTTTTTGAAAATAGATAAGGATTCAAGGATTTTAAGTTGAATCCGAAGAAATCCAAAGCATCTTGCATCAACAATTCATTTCTATGAGACCTGAGCAGGATCATGTAATATGGGTAGCTACCAAAAATGGGTAGTTCTCAGTAAAATCTACATACATGCTAATGTTAGATACTAAGGACCCCACATTCTAGACTCAGATGGTGTGGGCCAAAAATATTATTCCTAAAGTTGTAATTTTCTCGTGGTTGGTGATCCAAGGCAAGATTCTTACTATTGACAACTTGATAAGGAAAGGTATGATAGTTTCTAACCGCTATTTTTTGTGCAGGGCCAATTGGAGTCCACCCTCTATATTTTCCTTGAATGCCTGGTCTCTTCGAATATCCTCAATGGGTTATTTCAAGCCTTTAGCATTTGCTGGGTCAGACCAGCCACCATCATTGACCTCTTCCACCAATGGCCAAATCCCTTTGTTAGCCTTAGAATGAGTTTTTTTTGGAAGATTTGTCTCCATCATTTTCTTTGGAAGATTTGGCTAGAAAGAAACCATAGAGCTTTCCATGAGTCGAGCCATTATGTCACCTCCATCATCAATAATATTCTTACCTTCACCCATGAAAACGTCATCCTTATTCCTCATGAAGCTTGAAATCCTTCCCCTTGGGAGAGGTTGATCGATCAATCCTTAACTATTACTCTAGGCGAGAAACCTGTGTCTACCAAGGTCAATCCCAGATTAGATGTCAAGTGGAAATCTCCCTCGGTTGGTTGGTTCAAGATCAACTTCGATGGGGCCTCTAAAGGTAACCCTGGCAAAGCAAGGGCTGGAGGAGCAGTGAGAGACCATCAAGGCAAGTTGGTGATGGCCTTTTCTGAACAGCTAGGAACAAGGACTAAAAATGAGGCGGAAGCAAGAGTGTTATGGAGGGATCTTCAGTTAGCTTAGGAGATTGAAGGTAAACTAATTATCGAAGGAGATTCAATGCATGTCATAAACCTTCTCAGCTATGGGAAAAATCCTCCATGGTGGATTAAGACTGTCATCGAAGAGGCTAGGATCCTCTACCAATACAGGAATGATCGGAAGGCCCAACACATGTTTAGGGAAGCAAATAAAATAGCTGATATCTTGGCCAATATAGGGGTGGAAGTCGATGGGCTAGTCACTTGGGAACATGGGGTCCCAAGTGATGTGGACAAAATTATTCAAAATGATCGCCAATGATGATGAAACTATGGGGTTCAAAAAAAGGGAGAGGAGTTTCATTTTTGTTTTGTCAGTATTGCTTCGATCTTTCTTGTGATGGCTTTAGTTTTCTTTGCAATGGGGGAAGGATCCAGGTGGCATGGTGGCCTCATGTAATGGGGTTAGGGGAAAAGGCATCTGCCAAGGATCGATGCCATGATTTTGTGACATGTCATAGTTTAAGGAAAAGCAAAATATATCCAGAAAGAAAAAGTGTCGTGATATCACGACATGTTGAGAAAGAAATAAAAAGTGTCACAATATCGCGACATGTTGAGCAAGAAGGAAAAAGGGTCACAATTTCATGACATGTTGAGCAAGAAAGAAAAAGTGTCGCGATATCATGACATGTAGAGCAAGAAAGGAAAAGTGTCACGATATCGCGACATGTTGAGCAAGAAAGAAAAAGTGTCACGATATCGTGACATGTTGAGCGAGAAGGAAAAAGTGTTGCATTTTGGTGACATGTTGAGCAAGAAGGAAAAAGTGTCACGATATCGCGACATGTCACAGTTTCGCGACCAAAAGAGAAGAGAAAGAGCAAGAGGGAAAAAGTGTCATGATATCGCGACATGTCGCATTTTCGCGACCAAAAGAGAAGAGAAAGAGTAAGAAGGAAAAATGTCACGATATCGCAAGAAAGAAGGAAAAGCAAAATACAACAAGAAAGAAAAAGTGTCGCGATATCGCGACATGTTGAGCAAGAAAGAAAAAGTGTCGCGATATCGCGACATGTTGAGAAAGAAGGAAAAAGTGTCACGATTTTGCGACAAGTTGAGCAAGAAAGAAAAAGTGTCATGATTTCGTGACATGCATAGCAAGAAAGGAAAAGTGTCACAATTTCACGACATGTTGAGCAAGAAAGAAAAAGTGTCACGATATCGTGACATGTTGAGCAAGAAGGAAAAAGTGTCGCATTTTGGAGACATGTTGAGCAAGAAGGAAAAAGTGTCGCGATATCACGACATGTCGTAGTTTCGCGACCAAAAGAGAAGAGAAAGAGCAAGAGGGAAAAAGTGTCGCGATATTGCAACATGTCGCATTTTCGTGACCAAAAGAGAAGAGAAAGAGTAAGAAGAAAAAATGTTGCGATATCGCGACATGTCACATTTTTGTGACCAAAAGAGAAGAGAAAGAGTAAGGAGGCGAAAGTGTCACGATATTGCGACATGTTGGATTTTCACGGGCAAAAGCCAAGAAAAGGAGCAAGGAGGTGAGTGTGTCATGATATCATGACATGTTGCATTTTTGTGTCCAAAAGCAAAAAAAGAGGACAAAGAGGTAGAAGTGTCGCGATGTCGCGACATGTCGCATTTTTGGCATGTCGTTGTTTCACAACATCTAGAGCAAATGCAAGAAAAGACTCAAGGATGACGTGATTTCGTGACTTGTCGATTCTTCATGGCTGGAAGTGGTAAGAGAAAAAAATGGGAAATTAATGTCATGATTTCATGACATGTCTCAGGTTTGCGACAGGCAGTGGCAAAGGAGCAGAATGAAGGCAGATTGTCACAATTTCACGACAGGTCTCATTGTCATAAAATATCATATTTTTGTGACTATCCAAAGCAAATGAAGGAAAAGACTTAAGGACATCATGATTTTGTGACATGTCACATTTTCGTGGATGGAAGCAGCAAAAGTATAAAATGGGAGATGAATGTCATGATTTCATGACATGTCTCATTGTCGCAACATGTCGCATTTTTGCCACATGCAGCGGCAAAGGAGCGGAACGAAGGCAGAATGTCATGATTTCGTGACATGTCTCTTTTTCGTGATAGGTCGCATTTTCGTGACTATCCAATGTAAAATATGGAAACGACTTAAGGACATCATGATTTCGTGACATGTCGCATTTTTGTGGCTGGAAGCAAAAAGAGTGCAAAATGGGAGATGAATGTCGCGATTCCGCGACATGGCTCATTTTCGTGACATGTCACATTTTTGTGACTTCTAGCGGAAAAGGAGCAAAATGAAGGCAAAATGTCCCGATTTCGTGACATGTCTCATTTTTGCGACATGTCATCATTTCGTGACTCTCTAGAGCAAATGAAGGAGAAGACTTAAGGACGTCATGATTTCGTGACAGGTCGCATTTTCATGGCTGGGGCAGCAAGAAAGCAATGTGGTGGGTCACTGCCTATGTTCTAAGGTATTTGTTAAATATGTGTAAGGGGTTGTGCTCTTTCTTTGTAGGGTGGCCTTAGAAGGGTACTAGTAGCGAAGGACAGACTGTCCCTATTGAGGTTTTGATCCATAATAGCATAGTGCTAATTTTTGTAAAAGGTTTTGGGTCAACCTGGAAAACTCGAATGTAATGAAATTGTAACTTAATTACCAAAAAAAAATAGGATAATATTCAAATTCCCTAATCTTATGACACATTCTTCAAAAAAATATAAGGGTATCATCGAGGAATTCCTTAACAATGAAATCCTTAGAAATGATTAAAAAAATACCGATCAATTTCCTCAATCATATAACAACTCTTTCACAAGAGCATGAAGATATCATCCATGAATTTCTTAATAATATTAATAATTAGAAAATTATTTCTCTAAGGGAATACTCCATTGACAATGGCCCTATAAAATCTAATCTCAATTAAGCACCCTCTCATTCCACACCCACTATTAAAGACAATAGCAAAGAATAATATACCCCTTTAATGAATATTTTCCTAAGGATTATCCTTTATCCTTAAATCATCATAAGTATCCATAAAACATGGTACTAACCCTCTTTCTCTTGTCAATGATATTAGGATCCAAAATATCTACTTTTTTTTTACAGCATTATTCATCACCTCATAATAGAATATTAAGGGGTAATATAAGTGGCCCCTTGGGACACAACCCAATTCAAGAGTAATCCTTGGTATTCAAACCTCTTTCTCTTCCATTAATACCTATTATACTACCAACATAAATCACACTCTCATGATTAAGTCCATTAATCATAAAAATCCATCTTTAGCAACACATAACCTAACATCCCATCCTCCTATCTACAATCACCCTGAAATCCCACATGTATTTTTACATACATCTTGTGTCCCATACAATTTAAATTCATTTCAAATACAAAATTTAACTATTTAAATAATATAGCTGGAGTAATGAATAGCTTCCATTCATGAACCTTCATATTATACACACTTATTCAATCAACCTTGAAACCTAGTCACACTCAATTATTTAATCTCTTTTAACTATAAAACATCTAAATTCTAGATGTATGAAGGAGATCAAAACCATGTTAAAAATATTAAGTCCTTTCTAGAAGCTTGTGTTGACACTACACATGATGAGATCTTATTACTTAAAACCTTCCCTAAAATCCTTAGAGGTATCACCTTAGAATCGTATTATCGTTTATCAAAATATTTCCTTAAAAATTTTAGTAATGTTGTTGAAATGTTTATGCAACATTTCATTATCTTTATTTAAAATAAACTCTCTTATTGATTTATTGAATATAAAACAATTTGAAGATGATGCATTCATAAATTTTGTCACTAGGTGGAGGACATCTATATGAAAACTTAATTATATCTCTCCTTAACAAGAAATTATTAATATCTTCATCAATAGCCTTAATGACCAAATAGCCTATCCTTTAAAAATATCTATATTATGGTCTCTTGAGGGTGAAATTGACTTAGCCAAGCTTGTAGATATTTTCCTTGGAAAAATAATACAATTAAAATTAGGGAAAGAAGGGAAGCAATTTTACACTTAGCAATTCAACCATACTTCATCCTTACCTAAGCAATTAAGTTTACCTCTTGATCTAATTTTACCAAAGCTAATTTAACCTAAAATGCTTAACCTCCTACCCTTCAAAACTATGATGCCTCAAAGACAACCTACCCTATACTAATTGTGCTTTTGACCAAATCTATGGGTATTCAACTAATTGATGCAAGACACTTCAAAATGTTATCCATGATATCATATAGAAAGGCCAAATTGTCTTAGTTGATGTTTAACCTTAATCCACTTCAAATAAAAATTCTTTTATCAATATAAAAGATGACTTGCCCTACGATTTACAAATATATGCATCAATCAATTAGATACAATGTTGGTGATCTATTTGTATTAATCAAAGCATGCAACTATTTATACAAATGAGTAAATTTAATTATTTAAACCTCTTGCTTAAAGATACCACTACTAGTTCAAGAAGAATTCATACACAATTCAAAGTACCTAACTACAACTATAAGCCTTCAAGGGGTTATCATCACTAAACACACACATATTCTTGAAGGCCTTCAACAATTTTTCATGCACTCTTCAATGAGCCATTCAAATCTAAAGTCTTCTTAAAATATATCCAATCTTATAAGTATTGTGCTCTTAAATGAGCCATAAATTAGTCTTGCACTTTAAAATAAGCAATAACTTTGTATTGCACTCTTAAATGAGCTACACTTTTACTTTGTGCTTCCAAGTGAGCCAACACAAGGCTATCAAGGTTTTTTTATGCTCTCTTAAATGAGACATTTCACCTTGAAAATTTATTTATGCAAATTATGATGCTCTTAAATGAGCCCCACAAATTCAATTGTGTTCTCTTCAATGTGTCTAATATTATAATTTTAATAATCTTGCTTAAAGGCATTTAAAAGAAATCACAATTAAATCCTACCAAACACATGCAAGACTAGCATCCTTAAATTGAACACCTAGAATTTTTTCATTCTAATATAGGGCTAAATCATCTCTCTTATATCCAAATACCATCCCTAAAATCAACCTTAGGTGAATTCCATGAATCATCCACAATAATAACCTCTTAAGCATTATGACTGCCTAAAAAGAGTTTCTCAGTTTCATAAACAAATTAATTTTGTGAAAAATTAGTTTACCTCTCTAGATCTTATAAAAAATATTTCTAACATCTCCAGACATGACCAATATCACAATCCGTGCTCGAAAATAGAAAAATAATGTTTGTTTCTAAATTTGATTAAATTATACCAAACCAAAAAACTTTGTTGACTTAATAATTTAAAAAAAAATTCAACTAAAATAATTCATCCAAATATTCCAAATATTGTCCAAATTTTCTAAAATGATCACAAATCCTCTCACCATGTTATAACAAATTAATCTAACCTATGTCACATCTTCCTATTTACTAAATAACTTTATCTATGATTTTTTTCAGTCTATAGTGAAGTCTCACTACAGTCCAACCAAATAAGGGCAACTGTATCTAAAGTTGACTTGGAACCTTGTGTAGAATGATGTTATGTACCTCAAATGTTAAGTAGTAAGTTCACAATTAAAAAGTTGAATTGAAATGAAGAATCACATTTTTGGTAAAATAATCACTGTTTCATGTAAGGGAAACCCAAACAAGGTATATAGTATATTCAAATAATCATCGATGTCCTAAAGATATCCTATGAATGCCCTATTTAGATCTACCAATGGTTATGAGATGAAAGGACATGTTGGTCCTTGAAATATAATAAAGTATAATTAATAATTATTATGATTATTATGTTAGGAATAGGGTCCTAACATGCCACCCTCCTTAAAAAGAGCTTTGTCCTCAAATATTGAAGTGAGAAGCTTCATCCTTTGTTTCCCTAGTAGTATGTGCTCATGTTCTTGCACTATTTTAATATCATTATTCCGTAAGCAGGGATATTGGGAAGGTTGAAGTGTTGGTGGCTTTGTCATGGCTTGGAGAGAAAATAAATGGGCAACCATTTTATTGCCTCCTCTACAAACAACTTTCTCCATGCGATGAGAGCTTGCTAGTGGAGAAGGGTCGGATTTTATTCCTTTAAGAGTATATGTTTGATCCTTTTGTGTGAATTTCATCCATAAGTCATCAAAGTCCCATTGAATTGTGTTGAGCATTCATAGCCATTGTATACCTAAAACAATATCACAACCTCCTAAGGGAATTGCATACATGTCATGTTTCATGGTGTAATTGCCCAAGGTGAGCTCAATATTATGGCATTTCTCTTTACAAGCGATTCTTCCCCCATTACCAATCATGACTTCAAAATTATTACAAGGATGGATAAAGTAGTCAGTTTGTTTTACCACACGTGGGTCGATGAAATTATGTGTACTTTCGGAGTCAATAAGCACAATAAGATTTTGTTGTTTAAAGGAGCCAAGGACTTTCATAGTTTGGGGGGATGAATTTTTGGTGAGGGCATTGAAGAAAATTTCTAATGGACCTTGAGGGTTATCTTTAGGTATATATTCCACTAGTTCGACCTTGATTTCCTCTTCATCAGGTGTTGATTAACAAGGGATAGCTACATCCAAAATATAAAGTTTGGGTGTACTACATTTGTGATTTGGGATGAATTTCTCATCACAATGAAAACAAAGGCCTTTTGCTCTTCTTTCCTTCATTTCTTCAGGGCTAATACATTTAATTGACATGACTTTAGTTAGTTTTTGGTTGGTGGAAGTATTTTGTGAGTCTGTTGTAGATATGTTTCCGAGTCAACGTTGGTTTTTGATCTTCTCTTCCACCATTTGTGCTAATGCCACTACATGCATCATATTGATAGGATTGAGTATTTGTAATTCCAATCAAATTTCTTCTTTCAGGCCACTGATGAAGCAACTTTGAAATAATGATGCATCGAGTCTTAATGTAAGGTTTACCAACTTTTTGAATTATGCTTGGTATTCTATTATGATTGATGTTTGGCGAAGTTTGATGAGAACTCCTATGAAATCTTTAAATTTGGTTGGGCCAAATTGTAACATTAGGTTCTTTGTAAATTTGGTCCACATGGGAGTACCTTTTTTTTTCATACCATTGGTACCATTATGTAGCGATTTGTTCTAAGTGAAATGATGCGATACAAACTTTTTGGACTTTTGGAATTTGATATAAATAGAAATATTGGTCTGCCCTATATATCCAGTTTGTGGGGCCGCCTCCATCAAATTTTAGAAAATATAATTTTGTGGTACATGGGAGGATTGATGTATGTGGCCCCCCTATTAGTGTTTGTTGCACTGGTATTGTGTTTTGTTATCCGTTGTGCATTAATGTCAAGTTTTGTTGTACCAAATCCATATAGTGATTTGTAGCATCCAATTTGGTTGATAATTATATATTGGAGGTGTTGATGCTCATAGTTAAGTCTGCTATTTTTATAGCTATCTTATCCTCTAAATTATCTTTCCAAATCATCATTCCTTGCAGCATCTCTTTCATTTCTTTTGAAACTTCCTTTGAGACTTCTTTCACAATATATTTTTCCATATCTTGTGATCTTCTCCCATATGTCATGGTGTGCTATGGCAAGTTTACAATTTACTTGTCTTGGTTGTAAGTTTTACAAAAAAATATCTAGTAAAGAGTGCTAAATTTTTGCAAAATTTTTGTTTGACTTTCTTTTTTTTGGGATAAAAATTTGCAAGAATTTTGTGCAATTTATTTTTTGGGACAAAAATTGTGCAAAACTTGTTTTCCAAAAAGTTGATTTGAAAACTTTTTCAATATTATTTTATTTTTTGGTCCTATTATATTGTCACAATTTTTTTTGTCAACCTTTAAGGTGGCGAGGAGGAAGCAACAGAGGTTGGGCAGGGTTTGAGCGAAGTTGGGTGGAGGTCAAGTGGAGGTGGAGGCAGCCGAGGCTAAGTGGAGGCCGGTGAAGGTTGGGCAAAGATCGAGGTAGCACAAAGGTAGTGGTAGGGCTGTTATGAAGTGGAGGTAGCTAGGAGGTGGTGCAAATATATTTTTGACACTTGGTGGTGGTAATGGATGGCTTTGTGGCTTGGGTCGTGTGGTGGCTCGTCTAGCCTAAGTCACATATTCAACTATCACAACTTTTCCTTTTTAAATTATTTCGAGCCCTATCCATATGGATGTGGGATTATTGTGTGTGACCCTAGGAAGCACGTACCTCTACACTACTTACAATATTATATCCAATGAAAGCCCATAAAGCACAGATAACACAAAAATGCCAAATAAAGAAAGATCTTTTATTAATTCTTGTAAATCCTGGTTACATATCGATCTCTCTAAGGGATACCTAGTTTGATACAATTAAATACAAGCATAATAATGGTGAATATGTCCCCTTGCAAAGGGGTGGTGCACTTCACAGGTCTTCTAATCTCACACACAAAATTGTATGAGGGCTTATAGATGTCTCCTTATTTTAATTAGAGGGATCTTATGCACTGAATGCCTTGAATCAGTCCTATAAACCTGTAACCTGCGTGCATAGGAATAATAAAAGACTATTAGTAGCACGGGAAACCTCTCGTGATGAGGCTTTATTAGCAGATTTGATAAAAATGATATATGATCATGATAATATTAAAATGTAAGCACAAAATAAGCAATAAGTGCATGAAAAACTCATAAATATGATGTAAATACATTATACGAACCAGATCTATGCTAAAACTAAGTAATAAAGTAAAAACAAGTATCATATCTAAGCTAAAATAAAGGAAACAACACCTCAAATCTTGGCTACTTGTTGCTAAGAGTGACTGTGACTGTAGACCACTATCGAGGATATCAACCATTAAACTAGAGGGTTTAACTCAAGATCCAAGGGTTATGGCAGTCGATCTCTTGCCCAAATTGATGTTCAAGAGTCACCTCTTGTGTATGATACACTAGTTGGTAGTGAAGAATAGGTGGATCTAAATGTGTTTGTATAGTTGTAACTCAGTCGGATAGCACTTCGTTGCTCCTCAAACAGGGTATGGATTCACTCTTCGATCAGCTAGGGCTTTGCTACACAAAATTTTGATATCTGTGGATCATTTGCTTTGCTTGGGAGAGTCCATATGTATACCTCCCAGATTTAGATCTAGATCTAGATCTTGGATTCCTGGAGAAGCCAAGCTCTAGATCTGCATGCAATTGACCATCCCAAGGGGAAGAATCAGTCATAAATTTACATTTGAAGGAGTAGTTAGGAGGAGCTCTAAGAGTTCCATGCCAAAAACCACCCATAAGAAATGCAAGTTGTAGTTAGACTATGTGATTTAGGCCCGTATTCATGGCCAGACTATGTTTTGGTACTAGATACTGTCTAGAGAAGCGATTAGGTATGGCTACTCTTAGCTTCAATGACCAGTATTGGCGGCCACTCTAATTGATAGTGGCTAATATTGAATTGGCTAGAACTACCCTTTTTGAGTGGTTAGAACCACTGATAGCTCTTGGAAAGGTACAATATCATTCATATGGTATTTGGATGTGTCCATACGAGTAGTCTCCTAAACATGACGTAGTTTAGGTGTCTATAGATATCTCTTTTTGGGATGCATTATGGGAAAATACAGCATGGAGCAAAAATAGACCACCTATGGCCACATTGTAGGGTGTGTGATGATAATTGATCTAATCAAAATTGGATACCCCAATCACGATAATGGGTGTACATATTGGAATCATTGCTTCCAACAGGATGGAAGGCTTAAATTTATGAAAGCTTGCACATGTCCATTAGGAAATTGGGTAGCTTTAGTGCTACTATAGGCTTCAGTGCTACTATATATCCAAAAGGAGGAGAGATACAAACTTTAAATGTCATATTTGATTTTTTCCCCAACAAAGGGTAAGATTATAATAGTTGTTGGCAATGATTCATAAGACGAATGCAATTTTACATGATCGAGTGATCTTTTGTTGATTTTGATTATGATTGTTGATATTATGACCACCCCCTCAAATGATAATTTGATGAGGGAAGGACAATGAATAAAGTGATGAGTTTCTTGACCAATATGAATGATTTGGATCTTTTTAGAGGTTTACTTTGTTGTTATAGGGTAGGTCCCATTTCAGGTGTGATTTCAACCATTTTTAGTAATTGTACATCTCTATCCCATGGAGCAAGTTGGCTACAATGGCCTTCTTAGGGAATCAAGGTGATAGCAATTCTATTAAATCTTGTGTTGAATCACTTTATTTGATGATTTTTTGAAAGATGTTATAGAATAAATGAGATGAATCCTCATTCCTGTGGGGTAGTCCGACCGCCATGGCCTTCTTCGAGATTGAAGTGAAGCATCTCAATTATACCATAACTAATTTTACCCAAGTGACCTTATGGTAATTTAATCATCTTGCTGGATTGCATGGAGTGCAAGTCACTACAACCACCAAGTGTATAGAGTAAATAACTGAATACGAGGTTCAATTGATATTTTGTTGTTGTTTGATTTTTTTGTTAATCTAGATTTTATAAAATTTTTGGATTTTGGTTTGATTATTTTGGACCAATAGGTGTGCTTAATGACCCATTTTATGTGTTTCATGATGATATTTTGCATAAATTTATCTTTGTTTCCTAGCCGCTATCAGGTCTAGTGGCCCCTAACTGCCATTTTGTGGTTGCTATCAGCGCCAACGGTCAGAAAGTGTGGGCAGCTAATGCCAGAAGTTACCGAGGCAAAAATTGAAAATATAAAAGCATTTTCTGTGATTTGATCAAAGGGCTTTATGATGCCTTTGGAGCTTTTTGTGATTTGACCAAAGGAATTTAAGATGCCTTTGGAGCCTTTTGTGATTTTACCAAAGGGCTTATGATGCCTTTGGAGCCTTTTGTTTTGAATTTTTCTATTGTTTTTGTAATTTTGAAGGTTATTTGAATGCTTTTATGTTTTGTTGTTCTTATGTATGAAATGCCCTTAGATGAATAATTTTGAGAGGCTTTGGCTCCTCAAAACCTTCTAGTGATGCTAGGTGATATGCCCCAGGTCCAATATTCTTAGAGATGATATAATTACCTATCCAATTGGCTGTAAATTTATCTCACAAATGCGGTGATAAATTTGAGTTTTGTTGGTTTTCTTTAAGTACAAGATCCCCAACCTTAAAGTCTCTTAGGTGGAATTTATTATTATAATCTCGTGTTAGATGATCCTGGTAAATGTGAAGATGCTCAAGAGCATTGATGTGAAGTTCATCCAGAAGGGTCAACTGATCCAAGTGAGCTTACCATGTAGTGCATCATTGATGAAATCTTTCAATGTGACGCACAATGTTGGAAATTCTAACTCTAAGGGCATAATGGCCTCAGTGCCATATACAATAAAAAATAGTGTTGCTCCAGTGGGCATCTACATGCTAGTCTTGTAAGCCCATAATGCAAGGGGTAATTACAAATGCCAATCCTTATGATTTTATTTCATTGTCTTCTTTAATATGGCTACTATTATCTTGTTCGAGGCCTCTGCTTGCCCATTTGTCTGCATATAGTATGGTATCGTAAAACTATACTAAATTTTGTATTTACATGTTAAAGCCTACACATTTTTGTTTTTGAATGACGGACCATTATCCGAGATTATCTTGAAGGGGACCCCAAAATGATAGATGATGTTGTGAAGTATGAACTCCATAATTCATGGTCTAATAATCGAGGTTAAGGGGACCACTTCCACCCATTTAGTGAAGTACTCAGTGGCCATTAATATAAATGTGTGTTGACCTAATGATGAGGGAGAAATATTTCTAATTAAGTTGAAACCCCACTAAGAAAATGGCCAAGCCACCTGAATGGGTTGTAAGGCCTGTGATGGAAAGTGCATTATGTTTGAATGATGTTGACATTTAAAACATTTCTAGATATAATCACAACAATCCTTCTCTATGGTGGGCCAGTAATAACCCATTCAAAGGATGTGTTTGATAATGGCCATGCCACTAAAGTGGTCACTGCATGTACTGTTGTGAGCTTACAAAATGATCCAAGCTTATTCTTAGGGCTCTAAGCAACAAAGGAGGACTCCATAATATCTTGGATGATACAAGATACCTCCTAGAAAGATATATCTTATCGCTTTATGTTTGAATTCTCATTTTTTGGCATGTGATAGTCCGTGTTAGATAATTCCAAGTTTCAAAAAATATTGTAATTGGGATAGCCATTCTTGATAAGCTACAACATCAAAAGATAAGATGACTTGTTTCTCTTGTGATTCTATGTGCATAAATGTATATTGAGAAATAACCTTATGGTGAATGATGGTACCATTATCCGTAGGACCCTACAAGATCAAGGACCCCCAAGGTAACTTCTTTAAAAAGTCTTTGGATTTAAAGAACTAGTCATGGTTTGGTTCTATATGAATCATGTTGACTGATTCCTTATTATCAAAAGCCTCACATTGCATCACTGAGTGCGAGAGAATTTTCACATGAATGGTAGTGAAATAAGAAGATGGATTATGAGGGATAAAGTATCCCAAATATGCCATGGTGTTTGTGAATCTATTTGATGTGCAAGGTATTTCCTCGATGTTGTACCATTCTAGTTGGGCTATATAGGTATCAAAAAGCTCCTTGTAAGCTTTCAAGATTAGATCACTGCATTGAAATAGTCCCTTGAATTGGTTGACTATGAGGAGGGAATCATCAAAGATATTTAGCCTCTTGATCTTCATAGAGATGGCTATTTGGAGACCCAATATTAGGGCCTCATATTCGATGTTTTTATTTGTGCAAGAGAAGTCTAATTTGAATGACAAGGGCATTGGAGCACCTTGTTGTGTGAAAAACACAATCCTTGCACCGCATCCTTGCTCACACTTCAAACCATAAAAGAACAAAGTCATGTTAGCTTTATTTTTAGGTTCTTCAAGTTTGGGTGCTTCTGATAATGCAAATATTACATCATCAGGAAGTTCTATGGTGAGGGACCTACTGTTCTAAAGAGGTGCCTCATCTAGTTGATCATATATGACTTGTCCCTTGATGGAATTTTGCCTTATGAATTCCAAATCAAATTTATTCAATAGCATGATCTAATTTGTAGTATGTGTATTGTGATGTCTTGCTCATCATATACTATAAAGGATTTTGCTTGGATATTACATACGTCGTATGGCTCAGCATGTAGTAGTGCAATTTATTGCTTGCAAAGACCACTGCTAGACATAGCTTTTCCATGTATGAATATCCTATCTCGTAGCTCACCAAGGTGTAGTTAATGTAATATATCGCTTATTCTTTATCTTGCACATTATTTTGAGCCAACATGGTATCCAAAGCAAAATTGGTAGCAAATATATATAAAAGGAATGACACGTCTGACCTTGGTGGAGCTAGGACTGGTGATGTTGCTAGGTATTTCTTGATTTTAGCAAAGGCTTGCTGACATTCTTCATTCCACTAGAATGGGACCCCCTTGTGTATCAGTCAATTCATGGATTGATATATGTTCGATAGTTGTGCGATGAATCACTTTATGGATGCTAATTTTCCCTATAAGCTTCTCAACTCTTTGATGTTAGTGGGCAGGTCCATTTCTAGGATAGTATTTAACTTTTATAGATCTACTTAGATGCCTCATTTAGAAATTATGAATCCCAAGAGTTTTATAGAAGTTACACCAAAGATGTATTTCTTGGGATTCAACCTGATATTGTGCTGAATTAGGTGATCAAAGACCTTTATGAGGATCTCAACATGCTCTTCATGCAATAATGACTTGGCCAGTAATTCATCAATATAGTATTCTAAGATATTGTGCATATAGTCATGGAAAATGTATTTCATAGCCCGCGGATATGTGGCACCAACATTTTTGAGACCAAATGGCATCACTTTGTTGCAAAATGTTCCCCATGGAGTTGTGAAAACAATTTTATGTTAGTCTTCGGGTTTAATCTAAATCTTATTATAACCAAAAAAACCATCCATTAGGGAGAGCATCTCATGACCTATAGTTGTGTCTACAAGAGCATATATGTTAGGCAACGAGAATGAATCCTTTGGTGTTGCCTTATTGAGATCCCTAAAATCCGTGCAAATATAGATTCTTCCATCAAGTTTTCCTATGGGCACCATGTTTGATACCCATTTTGGATAGTCAATGGGAAAAATAAAGACTACATCCAACAGTTTCTACAACTCATTATTTACCATTAAAGTAATGGTTGGATGCATATTTATGATTTTTTTCTTGACTGGTATCTTTGCAAGATCTAGTGAAAGGTTATGGATAACTAGTTTTGGATCTAGTCCTGGCATATCTTTGTAGGTCTAAGAAAAGAGACTGTATATCTCTTTCAATAGAGGAATAATGATGGTATGTTCTTGTGGAGATAAGATTTCTCCGAACTTAAATTTATTTGGATTAGAAGGATCATCGTTGATGTCCACCTCAAAAGTCTCCTCTATTACCATATGTGAACCCTCCTCAAGTTGGTGAGGAGTGGGGATTAAGTGGATGTCATCTTTTGGGTTTAAAGGTTCCACTAAATCATGGTCAAAACCAACATGATAGAAATCATGTGCATAGACTATTATAAAATGGAATGGTTGTAGCATCTCTTCATTAGGGAAGAAATATTAAGGATCTAGGGGTGAGTCAATGCGATCCCAATCAATAGCGTCCAAATTAAGACACAATGGTTTCATAGGATCTGTTGGGTTATGGAGTGGAGTGGTAAAATCAATGGAGATCATGTTGATGGATGGGATGAAATCTCTAGGACCACATGGGTGAAACTCTGCATTAATTATTTACCTTCCATACCCAAGATGTGGCTCTAGGGGTATGGGGATCTCAGGATCTAGTCTATGGATAAATGAGATGATGGGATCATTAGGCTACAACAACTCTCTAAATGTATGATGGATAAGGGAAAACCATGCAATAGATGACACCTAGATTTATTGGTCTTCCTAGGAAGCAAAGGTCAGGATATATGGTGCAGAGTATCACCTCTCTTTCAACAATTTATATTGACCTAACATAAGTGACAAGGCCCAAGATAATCCATATTGGTCTCATCCTCATAGTCACTATCATCTATGAAGAAACCCTCATTACTGCCCACTAGAATTGAGTAGTGACTTACCTATTGATGCCTAAGATAGGCCATTTTAGTCTCATATTCATAATCATCATCGCTTATGAATAATCCATTGGCATTTATTGTTGGCCCTATGATGTGGCATGCACTTCTTGGCTTGAGGTAGGCCATCTCAGTTGAGTCCTCTGACTCATAGCCACTCTCATCCAAGATGTATCCGCTCTCTGTGTTACCTGCCCAAGAAAGGTGTTGAATATACCGAGGCCCATGGTAGGCTAGTCTAGATTCATATTTAGATTTATTTGTGACATACTCATTTTACTCTCACTCATAACCATGGATTGGCTCATCCTCCCATAGGATGATTCCTTACGGGCGTGCTTCGAGAGAGAAATTAGGGTGATACTCATCGAGTGGTCCTATATTGACCATGCCCACCCTTCCATCACTCAAGTGACCTATGTTTGGGGGTTGATAGGGATTCCAGTCAATGTCTTCCCCAAACCCTAAGCTTAGCCTATCTAGGTCTACTACCAATGAATCATCGTGGCTTTGTATTTGATACCCTAGACCCCACCTATCAGTAGGTAGTTGGTATTATGGCTGGAATGGAAGATGACACCCTTGCTCGTACAAACCTAAGCCATAGCCATGCCAATGGCATCACTCAAAGTACCTTAGAGAAAACTCAAGATTTAATAAGTAATGAACATTCATGGTGAATGGTTCATCCTCATCCTCTTCAATATCAGAATCATTATGGGCATAGTCTAAACCAGAATATATGAAGTTTGTTTGGTTAGGGGAAATCCCTAATGGAACCACTATCCCTATTGGTAAATTTGGGACTCTTGGCCATCCCATGTCTTGCACAGACTCGATAATAGGTATGAAAGTCATGTTTTGCATAAGATATTTACCTAACCCTATGTTGAATAAGTGAAATGTCACCTACGGTGTAGATGATGTTGTTGATGAAGAAAGCGAGGTAGGTTGAGGTACCTCCTTGGCTATATCTTGGGAATATTCCTCCTCCATGGGATTTGGAATTTCTGTAGCTACTATAGTTGGAAGTTCTTTAGGTCCTTCCTCCACTAGGGGTACTTTTAGCTTATGAATATATTTTGCTTTAGATGTTGAAGGTTTCTCAAAAGTGCCAGTAGTTTTAGATGGAGGAGGTGGTGTCGATGTGGATGGATCACCTCACACTTATTTGCTCTTGTTTTCTAGATATGTGGTTGGTGGATGAATACCTTATGTATAGATGTGTTGATGGAAGGATAAAGTCCCCTAACAAGTTGACCTAATGCACGTATTTAAATGGATCTTCATCAGATGAAACCACATGAACTTGTCCCTCATGCATATACTTGATGCATTGGTGCAAGATTGAGGGAATACATTGCATGTCCCTTATCCAGGGATGCCCTAGGAGGATGTTGTATTGCATTGCCCCCTCCAATATGTGACACATCATAAGGATGGTCTTATGCCCTACCTTTATAGGTAGAACAATTATACCCACTATGGAGCACAATACATCATTAAAAGCTCTCAATGTATAGGAGGTCAAGATAATAATGGACCTAGGGATTTTTAGGTGCCCTATAGCCTTTGTTGTGATAGTATTGATCGATGAGCCCATGTTTATTAGAAACCGCTTGAAGGGTATATCATTGATTGATGCGATGATATGCAAATATGGGTTTGATATGGTAGTAGGAACTAAATTTATTTTATGATCGTAGAAATAGATCACAGGCTCTTGGCACTACTACACTTGCCCCAAAAAGTGTGTGAAAACAATTGGGTTTTGGTATTGGAGCTTGATCAATTTCAAGATCTCCATAAAAGTCTTCCTATGCCTAGGAGATTTTTGTATGAGCTCATAAATTGACAACTTGGCATAACTCATTTGTAGATTTTTCTCCAGTCTACTCTAAACAGTTGCCATAGGTCACATTGGTGGACCTAGAGGATTGTTTTACACCTGTATCTATTGAGGTATAGTTGGGATATGAATAAGAGATGCTAGAGGCTTGGGTTTACCGTATCATCAACTCCTAGTTACCAAGTTGACTATCTCAACCATTCTAATGCATCCTTGAGTGGGTGGTTCAACTCATAATTGGTTGACATGGGCACCCTAATATCTGGGGGCCTCATTATTTGGCAATGGGTTTTTGAATATACCCATGTCTCTATTATCGGGTGCTAATGGATTGTCAACTTTTAGCTCACCCTTTTCAATCATGTTTTGGACAACATGCTTGAAATTGATGCACACCTCGATATCATGCCCTTGTTATCTATGATATAGGCAATACTGGTCTTCCCTATATCCCTTGGGCTTGGGATGATTAGGGTCCCAAAGTTGTACATTGGAAAATTTGATTCTTTGTGCCTCACTTAATTGATTAAATATCGATTGCATCAATTTAGATAGAGGTGTGAAATAGCGAGGCGATCAACATTCCTTATTTTGACCTTGGTTTTTTTTTGGGTTGTAATTGGTTGATGGGGGTGAGCTTGATAGTTCTATGACTATTGGCTATTGCCTCCCTTTGGTATGCTTAAAATAACTTGGTTGACTTGAGCAAGGCTTGGCCTGCTTCTATTAATTCTTGTTGTGGTTGGAATTATTCCACTCCTTTTTGTTCCAGAGCTTGAGGTCTCCTTCGTCAACCTTTATGTCCTCTATAAGCTTAGCTTGAGCCAAGGATTCTTCAAATATTTCATACTATTGTAGTTGCAATAGCAATGAGATGTGTTTGGCACAGCTCTTTGTGAACATTCAGGTGAGCTCTTTAGTGGGAACAGAGAATGGTATTTTCACCATTATTTTCCTCCATATGTTCCCATAGTCCATAACTGGCTCATCATCATATTGCTTTAAGTTCACTAGATCAAAAAGTTCACCTTCTTCTTGACACCAAAGGAGAAGCATTCAAGAAATGCATTCACCAGTTGCTCAAAGCTAATGATGTTGTGCTTGGGTAGTTGATTGAACCATTGAGTTGCTATGCTCGATAACATCATGATGAATATTCTTAGCATTAGGGCATCATCATGCTCAAGCTAGAAGTATGCATTCATAAAATTTGTAACGTGTTCTTGCACATCTTCCTCTCCTTTGAACTTGTCTAGCCTAGGCATCTCAAAGTGCCTAGGGTATGCAAGACTCGGTATTGAGGGGCACAAAGGTTGGTTGTGTATTTTTATCAAAGTTAACTTTTGCCCAACCATATCTTGCTTCTCAAGATATTTGACTCTCTCAATGAGTATTTGGTATACCTTCGAGGAAATAATCTCCTATTCTTGAAGGTTTACCCATGGTGGTAGGGAAGGTAATCCTATGTTTACCCAATTTGGGCATCTGTATTCATCCCCCATAACCACAAATGGAGGTTTAGGATATATTCGCTCTTGATATTCCATCCCTGCATGTTCCTCATTAAGTTATGTCTATTTTAGATCTAGGCATTGTTGATGTTGTGAGGCATGGTGAGTGTGCTTATCTCTTTATCTAGTGCATATCTCGTGATGAGAATCGACATGTCTATCATGTTGGTATTCATCACCACCTATGTGTAAATAAACTTGAGCTATCCTATCTGCTTGCTCTTCATTATCAACCCTTTCCTCTCTTAAGCATTGCTCATGTAGGTGTAGCCACCTTTTCCTTAGTTCTTCTTGCTTAATAGTTTCCAAATGCTCTTACTTAGTGTGCATCACTTATTCTAACCTACATATGCGATTAGACTGACCTGCTACTGAAGGTTCATGCCTATCTAATGGATAGGTATCTCAGAGAGGATCCTACTATGTTCTTACACTTTTCTATCAGGGCAACTTGTTCTATGCACTGTGATCTATGTTGTATACCCCCATGGTTGGAGGTAGTGTATGTGCTATGGGATCACTTTGAAGCTTCCCCTGGTTCATTGGTGTACCTTGTGGTTATGCTACATGAACTTCTTGAGATAGAATGTGTAGTAGCAATGATTATTTGAGCTAGTCTCAAGGGAAATCGATCCAACTCATCAAGCTATCTGGTCTTCCATGGTTGATCCTATGGAGTCCTAGTAGCACCAATGAGATTATAATCTAGGGGTATCCTCCCATATTCAAGGAGGCTATAATATGCTCTCAGTATCTGATTGGTCATAGAACTAGTGTCTTGCCCCTTAGTGGGATGATCTATCCTAAGTATGTCATGTGAAGTTTGGGACATTGCAACCCCTACATGCCTATGTGATGACATAGGCCTTGATGACTCCTCATGTCTATGTGATGATGGAGGCCTTGAGACCTCTGCATGTCTATGTAATTATGGAGGTCTTGAGGCCTCTGCATGTCTATGTGATGATGGAGGCCTTGAGGCCTCCTCATGTTTGTGTGATGATGGAGGCCTTGAGGCCTCCTCATGTCTTTGTGATGATGGAGGCCTTGAGGCCTCCTCATGTCTATGTGATTATGGAGGCCTTGAGGCCTCCTCATGTATGTGTGATGATGAAGGCCTTGAGGCCCCCTCATGTCTACCATGAGAGGAACCAAGATATGGCTCTCTCATTAGGGTTTATCGAGGAGTCCCCCCAAGGATTGAGTTGTCACCCCTAAGACTTTCTAAACTTTTTCCAGTGATACTGTGTGTGGGTGGCTCAATACCATTGTGATTGTGAGTGTGTGAAGCATCATTTTTTACCTTGGTTTTGGACCAAGGGTGGTTGCTCTATGTGTTTACCATGATGACTGCGAATTATCTTCTTATGTCAATTTCAAACCACACAAGCAAAGTAAACAAATGTTTATCTCATTTAAGGATTAATGTGTGTTTTCTAAGCTATTTTGTGTGTTTTGATGCATTGTTTGTAAATAAGACCTTGTATCACATATTTTTCTCTTGTTGGATGGTATTATTGTGTTCAAATGGATTTCACTTGTATACTCATAGCTCGACAACCTGGTGATGAATTCCAGTTCACATAATCCAACCTGTAACATGTGATAATGAAGTCCACACACGGTTGGGGAGCACATGTTCTCTCAATCCTCACCCAGTTCACCTGTAGTCAGTGATATACCTCTTTGAAGAGAGATATGTGCAAATTTACCATGGGTTATGATGGATCTTGGATTCGGTATTAGCCAATAACAATAGGTACGCAGGATTTGAGGTAGCAAGTGGGGATGAAAGCCACCTCGCTGATCTCTACCAGTGGTTGGTCATGACCTCCAACTCACTATCATTAATGTGATACATGGTGTGTGGGGTTATTTTTAGATTTTTATATAATGGAAAGCAATGCATCAACCATAACTCATGATATTTCCCTATATGCCTAAAAGGAACATTTTTATTTCATAAAATGCATATCTAACTGATTTAATGATTTTCAAAAAATGCAATTTCTACTTTGTGAAATAAGGGCCTCTAGTTGGGCCACATGCAAGCAAGCTTAAAATACAAGAGCCTAGACCACTGGAGACTAGGGCAAACCTTGAAAATAGAGGTTCATTGTTCCTAGCAATGACTAGAAGAAGCTAAAAAAACTAAGAAGCTTCCATGCATTTTTATTTTCATATTTTCATTTAAAATACAATTTTACTTGTTTTTTAAAAATAAATTAAAAACAGAGAAATATAAAAAATAAGAGAGTGTTCCCAACCTAAAATCCTTATTTGATGATGAAATGACTACCCTCTATTGTTGGTTCTTTGCTAGCCATTGTCACTCAGAGCGACCACTACTAGCAACTATCTTCAAAAGTGACCTCTATTTTCTAGCCACTATTGATTAGAGTGGCTAGGTCTACACATAGAAAACACATAAAAATGTCAATAAATAAACTAAATACAAAAAACCAAGTTGTGTCCCACCATGATCGCCATATGTGCAACCCAAGGAAGCATGCACCTCTACACTACTTGCAATATTATATCAAATGAAAGACCATAAAGCACAAATAACATGGAAATAAAAAATAAAGAAATATCTTTTATTAATTCTTGTAAATCCTGGTTACATATCGGTTAGTATGAAGGATACCCAGTTTGATATAATTAAATACAAGCAGAATAATGGCAAAGATGTCCCCTCACAAAGGGGTGGTGCACTTTACAGGCCTCTCGATCTCGCACACAAACTTTTATGAGGGCTTATAGATGCCTCCTCCTTCTTTTTCCTAGAGGAATCTTATGTGTTGAATGCCTTGAATTGATACTACAAACCTATAACCTATGTGCATAGAAATAATAGAAGACTATTAGTAGCACATGTGGACTATCGTGATGAGTCTTTATTATAAAATTTGATAAACATGATATATGAGCATGATAATATTAAAATGTAAGCACAAACTAAATGATAAGTGCATGAAAACTTAGAAATACAATGTAAATGCATTATAGGAACCTAATCTATGCTAAAAATAAGTAATAAAGTTAAAAATATATCAGATATAAGCTAAAACAAAGGAAATGACAACTTAGATCTTGGCCACTACTGCTAAGAGCAACCATGACTATAGGCCACTATCAAGAATAACGGCCATTAAACTAGAGGGTTTACCTCAAGATCCAGGGACTATGGCAGTCAATCCCTTGCCCATTGATGTTCAAGGGTCACCTCTTGTGTCTGATACACTAGTTAACAATGAATAATAGGTGGATCTGAATGTAGGTGTACAGTCATAACTCAACTGAATAGTACTTCACTACTCCTCAAAGGGGGCATAGATTCACTCTCCAATCGACCAAGGCTTTGCTACACAAAATTATGATATTTGTAGATCATTTGCTTTGTTTAGAAGAATCCATATGTATACCTCCTATATTCAGATATAGATGTGTATCTTAGCTTCCTTGAGAAGCCAATATCCATATATACATGCAAATAGTCATCCCAAGGGGAAGGATCAGTCACAAATTTGCATTTGAAGGGGCAATTATGAGGAGCTCTAGGAGTTTCATGAAAAAAATTGCCCACAAGTAATGCAAGGTGTAGTCATACTGCATGATATAGAATCATATTCATGGCCAGAATGTATTTTGTACTAGCTACTATCTAGAGTAGTAGCTAGGTGTGGCCACTCTTAGCTTCAGTGGCCAGTGTTGGTGGCCACTTTGATTGATAGTGGCTAAGCCTGAATGGGCTAGAACTACCCTTTTTGAGTGGCTAGGACCACAACTAGCTCTTGAAAAGATCAAAGATCATTCACATGGTATTTGTATGTGTCCATATGAGTAGTCTCCTAAACATGATGTATTTTAGATGTATACATATTGATGCTACTATTTTTACAAACTAGTTGTCTTCGATGTTGGAGATCCTTTTTCCATCGACTGAAAATTTTAAAACATTAGTAAATTTTTTTAATAAATTTAAAAACATTGTTGGTAAGTTCTATTCCATTGGAAAAGGGGCAGATGTTGATTTTCTACGTGATTTTTTTGGATTCGTCATTCGCTGCCAAAAAATAATAGAATAAGAAGTTTATTATGGAATCTTCATTCATTGGAGGGAAACGACTTTGGTTACTTTGATAAAAATTAACAACACTAATTAATCTAGCTTGTCATCATCGAGAAGGGAAAAAGGATGACCTCAATGCTATAAAGATCTACAATTTGGTGCCACAATAGGCGATAACCTGTCATTGTAGGATGATCTTTTGTGTGGAGTGGAGTTTCAGAGGAATACATAACCTTTGCTAGAAAAAAATTTAATAATCCTTTAATTATATTTAGATGCCTTAGAATACAATTAAGAGGACAAATGGTGGTTTAATTTCACCCGGTTGCTTAATTTTTTTATGAAATAAATGAATCTTTAAGCTCTATAGATAACTTAAACAAAGTGCTCTTATCACAAATTTTTATTTTGATAATTTCTTGAAACTGGCCCGTTGTGACTTGATCTGGCATTTTTTTTTAACACAACCTTTGTGTGCACCTATTAAATATTTCTATCTTTTGATTACAATTTGAGGGCATGATTTAGGGTTACTTGGTGTGTAAGAAGAATCAGAACAAGCTCTGATTTTAATTTTTATAATGATGGAACTATTTTCTATGATAAAACTATAATCTCACTTCCTTGCGAATGAAACATTGCAAAAAAAAAAAATTGTTTGTTATCTTTCAACAATTGATTTAATTTTTTTCCTTAACATCTATGTTGGAGCCTTTTGTGAATGCCTGATAATTTTTCCTTTGTTTTCCTATATGATGAAGCTATCGAGAAGATTGTTGAGCAACTAGACTATGTAGATCATTGGTCTATAATAATGGCTCCTATGGATATCATATTTTCTCAAAAAAACAGAATTATTAATGAATGATCATTGAAACTATCAATACCAGATGCTTGGCTTACATATGACAAAAAAAAGAACTTAGATCACAATTTCAATAAATTATTGTTGGAAACGATGTAAATAATGTAATAATTTTCTTATTCTATAATTGTATCACACAAATCAAGAATGAATTTATTGATGGCTTATGATGGTATTCGAAAAAAAATGTTTGAACTTGGCACAAATTTCTAGGAATAATAGCTCTGATACTATATGTTATGTACCTCAAATGTTAAGTAGCAAGTTCACAATTAAAATGTATAATTGAAATAAAAAATCACCTTTTTGGTAAAAGAATCACTGTTTCGTGTAAGGGAAACCCAAACAAGGTATATAGTATATTCAAATAATCATCGATATCCTAAAGATATCCTATGAACACCCTATTTATATCTACCAATGGTTATGAGATGAAAGGACATGTTGGTCCTTGAAATATAATAAAGTATAATTAATAATAATTATTATTATGTTAGGAATAGGGTCTTAACAAATAAAAATATCTTAATCCACTATCAAAAACCATGAATACCATGCTAGAATATCACCAAGAAGATATATTAAAAGGTTGGAAATGGGTGTAAAAACCCTCATGCTATGTGGCCAAGATAATCATCAAATATTAACATCTAACTGGCCATAATAGTTTTGCATAATATTTTTAGTGATATCTGAAATAGATCTCATCATTGACAATAACTAATGAGCCTTTTCAATGATAATTAGAAAAACTCTATCATTGGTGGTGGTTCAACCCAAAAAATGATTGTTGACTAGCTAGAAAGACTAGTTGTCATCCATATTTGTTTATGTTTTTAGATCTTGATCCCTCATATGTCATATCTCCACCACATGTATAGGATACATTCATCAGGGAGACTCAATTGAGGGAATATAAAAAACTATATATAATGAAGGAAGACACAAGAATTGATCATTAGAGCTCCTAAGGGACTTTCATTCTACCTAATTTAGTAAAGAATGTCATTAGGTGAAGCTTTTCCACACCAATAAATCCTATAAAAAAGGATCAACACCTAATGATAGTAGAGTAGTAGGAATGGAGACTACTTCAAGTAGTGGATCTCATAGACTAAATATCATCATCTATAGTTCACATCTCAAGGGATTTTTTCCAACTATTCCTTAAAAGAACTTGTAAAAATACTAAGAGTCAAAACAAAAAGCCAGTGAAAGGAAAATAAAAGAATATCAAATCTATAAGGGAAAATAAGAGGCCCCATCAAGGCTTCATTAGTTTAGATGGGTATAGCTATTCAAGTTTCAAGAATAAAAATGTGGAAAAAAATTAAGAGGTAAGAACAAAGGTCATGAGTTTTTAAAATATCCATCCAATATAGAAAGATAATTTTTTTGAAAATATAACATAAAAGGTGGCAAACAAATAAGAAGTAAGAGGTTTGATCATTGGGAATTTTAAAAGGTGTCAAAGAAAGAAAAGAGGAAATTTTTTTGATAGGAAAATTATACAAGACAAAAAATATGAGGGACAAAGCACCAAAAATATTTGATAAAAGGATAAGATAAGGGAAATTTCCCTCAAAACACTCCCAACAAAGGCACCTAGCATACTCTTAGAAGTTCTAAGGTTTCCAATGCAAAAGGACAAGAAGAAATATTCAATGAAGTATCCAAATTATCTAGGAAGTATAAAATAGGAAGAGTAAAAAGAGAATCAGATCAAGTGGTAGGGCATTAATAATGGCGCACAAACTTCCAAGAGAAGTAGATGAGCCAAACCAATGCACCATTACTAAGAAATGACAAGGATTGCCTACCAACACCACTTTATCTCAACAATACAAAAAAGGTAGATGATCTATTAAATACAAAGGTATGGTGATTTGTAGTAATAGAAATCCCAAAAACAACCAAATTTATGGCAAAAGGTGCCTCCATTCAATTCTCCAAGATCCCTAGAAAGAGCAGCTAGAATTGTTAGAAAAATACTTCATAATTTTAGAGGGAAAATACCCTAAATTGTATCTATAAACTGTAGCTAGTTTAACATTGTAAAATATAAAGAATTTATACAATTCATATATAATTTCCTTCATTTTCTATTGTATAGCAATACTCATATTCCTAAGTGGTCTTACGGGCACGCCCTCGAGCCCCTACTTATAGCATAATATTGTAATGGTTTTATATTCATATATGCATACTACAAACCTCTAACTATTTTATTCCAAGAATTTGGTTCTCCTTGTACCATTTCCTTTATGCATGTGTGTTTGTCTATGCTTATATATTGAGGAGAGGAAGTTTTCACTATGTCAATGCATTACACTTAGGGATGTTGTGTAAGGGGATGTTATCTTGATACTGGCACATTACCTTGGTTAGCTTTGGTTTTAATTTTTTGTTCTTTTATTTTACTACATCTCTCTAAACCTTCCCCCACCAAGCTATTATATTAGGCTAGAGTAGGACAAGTACACCCAATATCACATCTTAAAAGGATTTGACCTTTGTAAAAAATACTAAGATACCCTTGATTGAGCCAAACACTTTTCTCTCAAGACTAGTTCTACTATGTCACTCTACACAAGGTGCGATAGTCCTAGTCATTTGGTCCCACTCATTCTACGGCCTAGATAATTATAGAGGACAATAATTTAATGACACACCCAATGGGACCCCATTGACTCATAATTGGTTCTACAATCAAGAACAATTTAGGCTCTAACTCTATTGAGGGTCTCTACCTATTTTGCTTGTTGAAGCACCTCAAAACACACTTAGTAACTCTACTCCTAAATGAAAATCCAAAAGAAATCATATTAAAGACACCAAATTGAAGTTTTGATGAAGACCTTAGTATATCTACTCTTGGAGCACAAGTTGTATTTAACTAGCAACTCCAATCCCAACAAAGGACCCTAAAGTGTATGAATAGGAGACCTGCTACTAGGTCCTTTGTTGCTAAAATTATGCAAGAGTTGGTCCCTCCACTCAACAACATTCCATGAAGAAGAATAGACAAAAAAAAGAATATGGATGCTCCATAACTACCCAAAATATTCTCTTCCTATAATGAAATAGGTCTCTTGACACCTTCTGCTCCACATGAAGTATGGGAGGAGATACCAACATTAACCCTTAAATCTCTCTCATATTTTACTAGGAGTACTTGATTACTCCAATAAAACATATAAACCACATGGTCAACCTATGCACATTTCATAATATATCAGAGAAAAATATGGCTCTAATATTATTGGTGATCTCATCCAAAGGAAGGGCTTGAGAATGGTATCTTGCACTTCAACTTAGCTTGATAGTTAACTGGGACCAACTTGTTTCTCTATATATTGAAATATTTAAAGAGAATGCAGATGGGGTGTCTCTCATGGAATAGTTTTCATATATAAAAAGAGCTCCCATGGAGATAATATATAATTTTAACCTTATATTTCATAATACATGGAATAAAATACTCTAAAAGCTTTATCCTCACCCAGGTATGGTATTTATATATTATTTGAAGGTCTTAGACTCTAAAATATTGTTAATTATTAAGGCCAAATATAAAAACTATCTACCAAATGCATATGACATAGCTCTTCAAGTTGAACATGATTTTATTTAGATTGGAAGGCTAGTGCCTAGGCCTCCCATGCCTTTGTATCTTAGTGTGCAATATCCTTACCAACCTTCCCTAGTCACTCAGCCAATAACCTATCAACCTACCTTAGTCCCAACTATAATTACTACTATCCCACCTACTTTAGTGCCCCTTACTTTAGAAGTCCTAAAATTGAAATAAATGCAAAAGCTACTCAAATTGGTCACTAATAATATTATGAACATGAGAAAGGAATGAAATACCCAAAGGTACTCTTATCAAAACAATCCAAGGTCTTCTTTCCCATAAGGGATTCAGGGCAATAGAGTTCCATTCAATATCTACCCTAGGTCAATTGGAAAATTGATCAAGCCTAAAGCCATAACCAACAAATAGTGCCAATGCTAACCCCCTACAATAAGAATTCCCTAACCATGCAAGGGAGATAGTACCTATTAATAACAATTACATCAAGAATTATACTTTCTAGCATTGCCTATATCTAGATACATACTCCACCTTGTTGGATATGTCTCATCCTTTGTAGAGGAAGTATTGTACGATAGGCCCCTACTTTGACGGCCCCACTACGGGTCCCCTTTTTTTGGATATATTATCAAAGATATTTTTGGAAGTGTTGGTGGGATTCCCGTGATTAGTGGTTATGGGTGGTTTTAGCCCATGGTATTGTGCCCATGTTATTCTAATACCACGTTGTGATTTAGGTTTGTAAGAGTTTCCTTTATATTGGTTGTAATGTCCCATTGCGGGCAAGGTGAATAATAATAGAAAGGGAGGTGTGGCTCTTGTTTGCTGGATGTAGCCTAAATTGGTTGAACCAGGATAAATATCTTGTGTTCTATTGTGTATGTATTTTGTGAGTTGTTATTTTATTCTGAGTTATTTATTTCTGCATTATTATTCTGGAATAAGTATGGGTATAACTCTTCATACACCTAGGCTAGCCCTATAGAGGTATCCCAACTGCTTATAGTTATGAAAATTGATATGGTGCCTTTATAGGAATCCATTTCTTATTTGAGAGAAAAATATTAGATTCCAAGTCTTTTTGTTTCCACCACATTTCACCTAGAATCAAATTACACCATCCAAGAACAGATCTTGATGGCCTATAATGAGGAGGAGGTCTATGCAATCTCTAATAGTGCAAAAAATCTAGTGATTAATAGACCTCAGGTCCAAACAGACTATCTAACACGGTCCAAGAAGTGAGCTATTGAGGAGCATAATAAAATTAATATAACTACCCCTAATAGTCAACATAGTCTAGACAAACCAAGTTGACAACCCCCATTATCGTATCGCCAAAGTTGAGCATAATTGTGTCTTCCACTAAATTTAGATAAAATGGTTAGATAAATCTAAGTATCCAAGATAAAACATCTAAAAATAGCCAAAAATATCCATTAGCTATACCTATAAGAGTACAATAATCCTTAGTGGTTGCTAAGAAGAGTATCCCAAAACTTCTAAAGCGATAGGCACCTTGATAAGAATTAGCCAAAACATTTTAGATAGATATGGGAAAGCCAATGCTTATCCCACATTATGTTGATTAGAAGGCTACCACCCTCATTTCATTCAGTGTTGTGTATCATTTGAATAAGTCTATGCTATTGATACTTATCTAGGATATCTTGGCTATCCTTGAGCATAAGGAGCACCTGAGGAGAGCTTTGGAATAAGAAGAAAGATATCAAGGGTATAAAATAGAACTTGTAGTGCTATATATCATATCCCTAGGATCAAGGAGACCTCAGAAAATCAACTTTATCTATATCTCATCCATAAATACTAGGTGATCCATGAATATATGATAGCTTCAAGGGCAAGCATATTTGTTATGTCAAAAGGAGTAGTAGCTATGCTAGGCCTAAAATATCATCCTTTAAAATAGAGAGTGTTGCAATTGGATGGTAGCATAGTCCAAATACTAAGCATCATGGAGGAGCTCCCACTCTCCTTATATGCCTACCCAATTTGAAAATTACACAAACAACTAAAAATATTGTTCACAATCATGCAACTCTAGCAAAAAATCAACAAGTCTTATCCCCATTTCTAAACATATCCATATCCATATGTAGTACAAAAATTCAATAAAGATAGAATAAAAATTATACCTTGAATCCTAATTGAGGAAATATACAAAGAATGGTAAAAAATTTGATCATGATATGCTTAACTTGTAAAGACAATTTCCTCAAAACCAACCCATAAACAAAATTAAAATAGGAACTTTAACTTCTAGAAAACTAATCATTAGTGGAATACCTAACCAAACAATGGAGTCTCTAATCCTACCAACAATCAAAATTAATCTAATGAAAACTCAAACACTTTAGTGAATTTGGAAAATATTCCCCTACCCAATTGGTGTAGGATCCATTACAGAGCTCAAGATGATGAAATTGATTGTTCAAAATTCATATCAACTTTGGACATTGTCTAAAAATAAATGAAAAATCTAGAGTTAATGCCTAAAAATGAGGACTATAGGAATCAAGCTAAGTAGAACCCTAAGACTAATCTAGTTCTAAAGACATATGAATGAAATATTAGGAGTAGATGAAAATGAACTCAAAGAATATCTTGAGAAGAAGTATAGGCTTATCAACAATTTCATAGAGGCAACAACTATACTCTTTAGAGCAAAGGATCACTGAATTTTTCCACACCCCTAATAGTACCTCTATTATACCTCATGAACAATATAATAAGAACCCAATTCCACATAAGGGTCCCACAATATCTACACAACCAAAAAAAAATATGCCACCACCATTGATAGAGAAATATCTAGATTAAAACAAGTCTGGGAATAATATTATTGAAGATTTTAAGAAGACCAAGGAAAACATATCTTTATTTGAGGTAGCTCAGTTGAATGACTATAATTTTTTGTTGATTAAAATGATTTCTAATCAAAATAAAAGGAAGAATACAAAGTTTTTTTATTCCCAAGTGGTCATATACAAAGAAAAGGTGGAGTCTCTTCCTTCCTTTCTAACTATCATGATTATTGGTAAGAACTTAAAATATTATCTTATGGATTTAGATGCTTCTAGAAACATGATGCCCTAAGTTATCTACCAAATATTAGGACTAATCCCTACTCCATCAAACAACAAGGTAGTTTAGTTGGAAAATATGGAAGTAAACATGGTTGAGGTGCTTAATTAAATCCATATACAACTATATTTTGAACCCAAGATACTATAGTACATTGATATTCGAATGGTGAATATCCTAGGTGTATACAAGATTCTGCTTAGACAAAACTAGTCTCAAATATTGAACGACTATATGGCAACTATTTTTTTGCATGTGTGTCTTCTCTAGCATGGCTTAGCCAATTGAATTCAAATAGAAATAAATCCTAGGTTGAAGGATTTTATCATTGAATACAACATCAATGAGAGAAAAAGTTGAAACCATACCCAAAAATGATGCTCCTGTAGTGCTTGCCCCATAGACTAAGCAAAGAATAATTGAGTATCAGTTATAGATCCTCTAGTTTTATGGATCAATATCAAAATGTGGTGATGACATTGGGATTAAATTATTCAACCCTAGAGGAAAATACTATCTTTTTGCTTACCAAATGTAATTTTATTGCACATGTAATGTTCCTAAGTACAAAGTTTTAATTTATGGATTGTAGTTCATGATTAAGAAGGGAGTTAAGTAAATACAAGTCTTATGAGACTCAAAGATGGTGATAAAATAGGTATGAAATTAGTATGCTTATCACAACAAGCATATTTCAAACCATCATAGTCATATTTAGAACTTAAATGAAGACTTTTATGATTTCAACATCCAGGACATGTTTGTAAAAATAACAATATTATAGATTTATTGGTAGTAGTAGCAAGCACCCTAGAACCACTTAATCATTCTAGGATAAAGCAATTATTTATAGAGTTGGTCACTACCCCATCTATACAAAATAATATCAATAAATTTTAGGTGTTCAAATATGATTAGTATATAATTAATATTTTTGCTAATTCTAGCATATTTAAAACACAAATCATAGATGTAGAGGACAAAGAATATGTAGAGTTGGATAAATTAGGTGTGGTGAGTCTAAAGACAAACACTATTTCTAAAGGTATATATTTTAAATGTCTATTTGATATGGATTATTGAGGACATGAAAAGTATAATTCTTTATCTAAAAAAGGATTTCTTGAGGCATGCAACCTAGGAAATATTGACAATGCACATAATCTCTTCCTAGGGAAGACCTCTATTGATAAGGAGAAAGAAAGAATATCCCAAGTTTGAAATAATTGTAGAGATTTAATAGCCTTAAGATATGAATATTTGAAGGATTATGATACATCTATCATTACCCATACCATCTCCCTCAAACTAGATATTAAATATTTTTGCCAAAGGCAAAGGCTTTTGAACCCACTATTGGAACCTCTCATTCTTAATGAAGTATAAAAGCTATTATCAATCTACATCATCTTATTATAAGCTATTCAGCTTGGGTTGCAAATTTGGTATTAGTCCATAAGAAGAATGGATATTTATGCATATGTGCAGACTTCATAAATATCAATAAGGCATCTAAGAAGGATAATTATCATATCCTTTCCCTAGATGAAGTGCTACAAATGGTCAATGGCTCTCATATGATGTCCTTTCTAGATGGTTACTCAAGATATCATTAAATAATGGTAGACCCAAAAGACATGATTAATACTTGTAGATATGAAATTTTCACACTCCTTTCCTTTAGGCTAATGGATCTGTTCCTTGAAGGGGAATGGGAAAATGCTAGATCTACACCTCAGAGAAGAGGCACTTGATGTCATTTCCTCTTTGGTGACTTTTTGATGAATTGGGTGGGTTCATCAAGAAACATTTATTGGTATTTTCCACACATAGGTTGATATTTTGTTTGATGTGTTATTTTTACTTTTACTCATAATCACCTAGTTTGGCCTGATGCAACTATTATTATACTAAATGCGATTTCAATTTAAGTGAATAAAAAAAATTATAAAAGGTGAATAAATGCAATGCTTAGCTATGAAAGAAATTGTACAATATTACTCGATCCGAATGATTGATGTAGAGTTTGTTTTCTTACTATAGGCAGGATCAGGTGTTGCAAGGTGATATCGAACGCCCGATATGATATCATAAAGTCCAATCTGATATCGTCAGACCTGATCTAATAAAAAACCTATAGGTTTACAGATAGACAAAAAAACATGAACTTACAACATAATATGAATCTTATTAAGCATAGATTAGATCATATAAAATATTATTATATGTTGTGTTTAAAAGAAAATAATATGAATATGAACTATAAATGCAAATAGCATGATGCACTACAATGATGGTGAAATCCAAGTATTATAAAAAACAATTTCTATGCTAAATGAGATGGTGAATAATAAATGTGATCCTAGAGATGCAGAATAGAGATTTAAAAATGCAAACCAAAATCTGAAGATGCCCCCAAGTAGCCTGCAGATAATATCAGACTTGTTCTAATGATATAAGACATCCAATACGATATCAAACCTTTTTTGATGATATAAGATGTCCTATCTCATATCGTACCAGCTAATGCATGCTTTTGGACCTTCAAACCTATAAAAAAATATGAAACTAGCAACATGCACTATAATACTAAGGATGTGAAAATGATTGAGAACCAGCTAGGGAGAATCTAGGAGGAGTGCCTGGATTAAATAGGCTAGGTTAGTTAGAGGGGTTGGGATAAAAATGAAAGGGAGTTAGGATTTCTACTAATCTAGATGATATCGGTTGATCTGATATCGTAACATCCGTGTCGTTAGCCAGGTAGGGGCAAAAAAAGTTACAAAAAAATTTATCGTTTTGTTGTTCTAGGTATTTTTTAGTTTTGGGTGAGATTGGACATCTAATATCATTCAAATAGAGTGGATATCGTATCAAACATCCGATATCATTAAAATAGAGCCGATATCATTAGGAGGTTTAAAATAAACTTGGTATGGGCACAAAAATTGAGGTAAGAAGTTGGAGAGCAAGTTTAATGAATGAATTGAATGTTTTGAACTTAGGGTGAATTGACATGGGTCAATTTTAGCTTATTACAAGACTACATTCACCACAAAATGAGAAATATTCATGTACAAGAGGATGTCATTTGGCTTGATCAACACAAGAGCTACTTTCCAAAGAGCTATGAACATTGCCTTCAAGGATATCATTATAAAGTGTATAGTGATCTACATGGATGACCTTACTATATTCTCCAAAATATGTGGAGACCATGTAGAAGACTTAAGGAAAGTATTGAAGTGGTGCCAAAGACATGGAATTTCATTGGATCCAAAAATTTCATCTTTGGTGTTACCAAAGGTAGACTCTCGGGTCATTTTGTCTTAGAAATAGGCATATCCATTGATCCAAAGAGTATTGAAGCCATTTATAAAATTCATGTCCATGAAAACAAAAAGGAGCTAAAGTACTTCAACAAGATCATTTTTGTGATACCCAGGTGTTGTAGGTGAGTTGGAGAGGAGAGGGCAATTCTCCAAGGGAGGTCCCAGGTTCAAATCTCCACCCTACAAAAAAGCTGAATTGGGTATCCAAAATCCAATTGATAATGTTGGTGCGAGCAGGGTCGGGTGTGACTCCCGGGTGAATTTGATGGTGTAGAACCCCCTGTTCATGGTATCTCAGACCAAGGCAGCCCCACAAGGGTTTTTTCGCTTTAAAAAAAAAAAAAAGATCATTTTTGTGAGGAATTTTATTTCTAGGTTTGCTAATATAGTCGAACTTCTAAATGCAATACTCAATAAAGAAGTCAAAATTGGATGGACCAGGGAAGCTCAAACTACATTCCAAGAAATAAAAAGGTAAATTATGAATATTCTAGTCTTGATTAGTCTAGGTTATACTCAAAATATTTACATTTATTAATTTGCATGAGAAAAATTGATTTATAGAATTCTATGTTTGGTGGAAAACTCAAAATTTTTGAAATTTGCTTTTGTGGTATACCCCCTAGTGACTGAGTATACCAATTTTGGAGATTGTGGCATACTAGTTGGCTTCATTTTGTACTTATATTTTGAGATATATATATATATATATATAATTTCTTTATTTTACCTATGCAACTTTGTGTGATTTATTTGTATGATTTATTACATTTACTTATGATGATTGTGTTACATAATTTCTTGTAATCATGCTTTTGATTTTTTTGAACATTTTGATCATTGCTTAAACAAAAAAGATTTTGTAAATTGTTTTTGGCAACTAAAATATGTTTTTGTGAAGGTGATGAAATTGATGGATTAGCAATGAACCTCAAAGGATGTTGTGTTGTTATATGACCGTTGGTGGAGATCAATGCTCGCTAGGTCATGAAGCGAATCCTATTGTGAGGAATTTTTGTATTGCTAAAAATATTGTAGGGCTCAAGAGTGACCTTGAGGCTTATGATGATGAAAGAAGATGTTGATTTTTAAAGGAATTTTTTTTGAGAAAGTAAGTTGATAAATATTGTATTTGTGAGAGATATAAAGTGATTTAAGCATGAAAAATTGGGAAGGATGACTTGCGCTAGGCATAGAATTCCTAGTATGAAATTTGAAGAAAGAATTATTGCTAGGAATTATACCATCATCGCGAAGTCAAAAATGCAATGCATGATAAAATGATTATGTGATTATATGCATGCAATTGTACTGAACTACTATGTAAGTCAAGTCACCAAAATCTAGCTAATCCACAAGCGGACATTGGTCTGTATAAAAGAAGGTCGCTAATGTGATAGACATGTCACCACGCGTAAGGATACCACCATTGCCAAGCCGACTTGATGCCACCAAACCTGTAATGAGGATCACCCCATGGTGTTCGAATAATTGAGGAATTCCAGGGATTCAAGCTCATTACCCCTTCTTTTATTTTGATTTATTTTGAGTAGGGATTCTTGTTCATTTTGTTTTTGAACAAGGGGATTTTATTGCTTTTTGTAGTAAAACTACTTTTTTCTTTTCTCTTTTTTCTTTTTTTTCTTTTCTTTTATTTTTTGGGATACTTGCTCAGATTAGACAAGGAGCAAGGGATTTTATTTGGGTAGGGGGAGCTTGTCCTTTTGCCAATTCTCAGTATTCTAGACCATGCACATAATAGGATAGCAAGGGAAAATTTTGCTTAAGGAACTAAGACTACTATGTAGTATCATATTTTGAATTTGCAAAAATCATTTTAAGATGTGAAATGTGTTCTTGGTTCAAAAAGTAGCAAGACCAGTTCCCAAAACTCAAAATTTTATTTAGTGAAGTAATAGTGATTTTGGTACAAGAGAGATTTATAATCAAAATGACAAAATAAAAATTTAGTAAAGATGTGAATTAAGTGAGTGGTTCAAGATAACTTTTGAGTTTATCCGAAATAAAATAAAATATAACTTGAATTTTTGGAAGACAACAAACAATGATGCAAGAATGAGAACTTAACAATTTGAAATATTTTTTGGAAATTTTTCATGTTTTTTATTTTTTTTTTTGGTTATTTTGATGATGGAATTGGTGGTATATACAAGATGATCTATATACACTATACAAGGTGATTTGAGTATAGCATGTCTAAGGTGGCTTCAAAATAAAAGGAGGTTTTGAAGGACAATTTGGTTGTGGTGTAGGTGATTGAAGCTGATTGGTTGATAGTTGAGATTGTTGTGATGAAGAATGATAAGTAGATGTAGATGAAGAAAAGTGATGGACAGAAGATGACGATGATAATAAAGAGGAAAATAATAGAGAACTTGATGTGATAATGATAATGAAAGAGATAATGAAGGATAAAATATGACAAACAAAAGGTGGCAATGATGATAAAGAGGAAAATAATAGAGAACTTGTTGTAGTGATGATAAAGAAAGAGAGAATAAAGAACAAGGATTCCCTATGAATAGGAGAGGTTTACAAAAGTTCCAAAAGAGATATCTTATGTGGATGATTGTCCCATTGTTGTTGAATGTTGAGGGAGACTTTAGGTTGAGACTTCAACACTAAAGATGGGTTTTCTATGCTTGTATCCTCTTTTGGATTATTCTTCAAAACTAAGAGAGGTCTTGAAGGTTGGTTGGATGAAGAATTTATTTCTTGTTTATCAAATTGAGTTGATTGAGCTTGAGGTTGCTCACTTGTAGTTTTTGTTACATTATTAGTGATATCATTGTGATGGGACACATTAGGATGTAATATTTGATTGGTTTCCTATTGTTGATGCTTGAATATGGGTTTTTGGGAGATCCCCATGTCTTGATTGGTTATGGGTACTTGTTGTGTAGGATGTTGATTATTTACTAGATATTTATAGTCAATAGTAGATTGTAACTCCTCTATAGAAAAAAGACCCTCATCAATCAAGTCTTGAATTGCATATTTTAACTTTTTGCATGTTTGTGTCATATGTCCATCCACTCTATGATATTCACAATGTAGCTCAGGTTTGTACCAGTATACTGTGGTACAAGGTTGCCTTATAGGAGGTAACTCAATCATGTTTTTATCTAGAAAATGCTTAAGGATTATAGTCAATGGTTGTTTGAGTTTGGTAAATTTACATGGTGAAACTTTGATTAGTTCTCTTAGGATTTTATCAATAAATGGTTCATTACCTCTTTCTTCTTGATTGTGAGTAGAATGATGATGAGCAGATTGTGAAGTATGATGTGATTGCATGGTAGGATTGGAAGAAGAAGTATTTCCTTGTTGAGATGAATGTGTTGTGTTGAAATAAGAAGGTTGAAATGGTTGTGATTGCAATGATGATAAAGAAGAATTACATGTGGATTGAATAGCTTGACATGAATGTGTAGTGGGAATAATACCACTATTATGAAGAGGTTGAGGTGAATAAGTGGTTTGTAGAGAAGAATATGGTGGTGATTTTTCATTCATTGTTTGGGTTTGTGATTGAGAATTTTGATTTTGAACTTGTTGTCTAGTGATGGCTCCAATAGTACCCACAATGTTATTGTTTTGTAAGTGACCAAAATGAGGTCTAGCATTCACTACTTGTTCAATTGAAAGTGTTTGTTGAGATGAAGGGCAAGTAGTCATTCTTCTAGGGAATGGTTCTTCTAGAACTAATAAATCTGTGATAGGAAGAATTGGATCTGACTCATCTTCAGAACTATTTGAATTATTTGAGGTAATGTCCATTTCACTTTCTGTTTCACTTTCTGTGTCACTTCTTGTATCTTCTAAAGATGAAGATTGAAAATATTGGATGGGCCTAATTGTAACTACAGATTGAGTAGGCACATAGGAGGTTTGTAAGTTTTGATGTGGTAAGAAATTGCTAATGGTTCCCACATATCGAGTTGGAGGAGGGACATTATGATGTTCTAATTGATTCACAACTTCTTTACCATGGTTGGGTAAAGGATGTTGGAAGATATCTAAGTTTTGATTTGCATTTTGAGTTTGTTGTTTTTGGGTATTATTTTGAGGATTATTGTTTTGTGGGAATTTTTCTACTTCCATTGTTCCTTTATCAATTAAATCTTGTATCATATGTTTCAATCATTTACAATAATTAGTTGAATGTCCATCCACTCTATGAAAATTACAATGTAGATCAGCCCTATATCTAGTTGCAGTGGTATCTGGTTGTCTTATTTATGGCAATCGTATCAAACCTTGTTCTAATAATTGAGGTAAAATCAAGGTTAAGGGCTGATTTAGTCTTGTGAATTCTCTTGGAGGTTTATCAAGAATATTTAACACAAATTTCTTTATAGCTTCTAGTAGTATTGATGTTTGGGGTGTTTCTACTATCAGTAACTCCATCACCTACTACTTGTTTGTTCTTATATTGGTTTTTGGAAGTTTTATCCTCATCCTTTTTCTTGAATTGTCCTCTTCTAATAAGGGCATATTCTACCCTTCTTGCTAAGTCTATAGCTTGATCAAAAGAGGTTACTGTAGTTGTAGCAAGTTCATAAGATAATTATTCTTGTAAATTACCAATGAATATTTCCAACATCTCTCGGTGAGGTAAGGCAAAATGCAATTTTCCTAAGAGTTGTCTCCATTTAGTCAAGAACTCAGCAAAGCTTTCATATTTCCCTTGTTTCAAATTATATAAATCCTTAATAGTGACATGCCTTTCTATGTAGGCACTAAATTGGTGAACAAACATTTCCGTTGTCTCTTCAAAGTTTCTCAAAGAATTGGTTGGTAATTGATAATACCATTCTAAGGCCATGCCTCCAAGACTTTTAGGGAATATTTTTAGTAACAACAAATCATCATAGGAAATATCATGACAAGCTGTCCTAAACATACGAAGATGCTCAATAGGATCTTCGGTTCCTTTATATATCGAGAAGGATTGGCATAGGGAAATATTTGGGGTAAGGTTGAGCAACAACAATAGGATCCAAAGGTTGACTACACATCTCTCTATAACTATATGAGGGACGATAAGGATCTATCTGATCTAGACATGAAGCTAATTGTTTAACTAAGGCTTCAAGTCCTTGTGGTTGCTCACTAAATTGATTTTGTGGTATCATATTGTTGTGTCTTTGATGATATGGTTGTGTTGTCATATAAGGATTTCTAGTAGAAATACTATTGTGTAAAGTATTTGTGGGAAGGGTGTTGTGAAGTTTATATGGGATTGCATTTTGTTGAAATTTTTGTTGATAATGGTTGGAATTTTACATTTTCTTAGCCTTTTGTGATGTAGATGCTTGTTGATTAAGAGCTTGAGAGGAAGAAGAATGTTGTTTTTGTTTGGAATTAGATTGTGTTGTTGGTTTTTGATTGTTCAAATCTATGTTTTGATTGATGTTTTGAGATGGACCAGCTTGATCTTGATCTATTCTATTTATATATGTTAATGGATTTGCATGCAATTGAAAAGCAACTTCTATAGTGACCTCCATTGAATAATCTCCCATTGGGAGTAAATGTTCTATCTTTAACACATGATTGATTTCATCTATATTACCTTTTAGAAACTCAGTAAAGTGTTGGATAGATTTAAAACTAACATTACCTTGAGGGTCTACAAAAGGTTGGTTAGGATCTTCTACTTCCTCTTCTTTATTGTCATCCTCACCTTGTTCTGTGAGTCTATCATCTTCAATATGTACCCTATCATCAAGGTTTTCTTGATCTGGCTCTTCAGATTCTATTTGTTTACCATTTCTCAAGATTCTAGGTATTTTGTTTTTAGGATGTTTTATCTTTTGGTGATATATATATATATATATATATATATATATATATATATATTTTTTATAATTCTTGGGTATATATGTTATATATATACCTATATAAATGATATATATTATATTTTATTTTTTGGTTTTTTGTTTTTGTGTTTTGGTTTTTGAAAACAAAGAAAAAATAAAGATTATAATATTCTAGATACTATACTTAATTTTCTTGAAAGAGTTTATAAATATCATTGATAGGCTCAAGTTCTTCAGGTGACATATAATGCTCTTCTTCAAATTGAAAGTTTGCTTTTAAGAATTTGACAAAATGAGCTATGGTGATACTATCAATTTTAGATTCTTGAGCATAAAAATATATTTCATGACAATACTCATGAAAATGGACTGCCCTAGGAGTTTTATGATATCTTCTTTTGTTTTCCAAGACTATCTCCTGATCTTCTATGTGTGCTAGAAATTTGTGTACTATTATAGCATTTTCAAGATAATCTTCAAAAGTGTACACAGATGAAGAAATGCTTGCTCTCTTATCCGCTAACCACCTCTCACATGACCTTTGAATATCAAAGTAGTGAGAAGAGTTATCAGGCTCCAAGATTCTAGCTATGTCAAATCTCTTAATTTGGCTAAGTCTTGGTGTGTTGGATTTTATAATGTCAAGTCTCTTCCAAAGTTCAGTCCACTGTTCTTGAGATGGAATACTAGAATTTTCAACTACTAGGGAGATTTCTTGTGTAGATAATAATGCTCTAACATCTATGATTGCAGCTCTTCCTATGTTGAAATCTAACATCTAAGAAATGAATCTAGAATGTGCAAGTTTGACTAATGATATTTTTGTTTTGTTTTGTTTTCTTTTTATTTTCTTATGTTTTATATTTTTTTATAAATAAAAATAATGCCTATGTTATTCACGTCGGGTTCACCAAAGAATGTAGCTCTAAAATTTTTTCACTCCTTTCCTTCAGGCTAATGGATCCACACCTCGAAGGGGAATGGAAAAATGCTAGGTCTACACCTCAGAGGAGAGGCACTTGATGTCGTGCCCTCTTTGGTGATTTTTGATGAATTGGGTGGGTTCACTAGAAAACATTTATATGGAAGTTTCCATGCCTAGGTTGGGAGTTTGTTTGATGTGTTCTTTTTACTTTACTCACAATCACCTAGTTTGGCCAAATGTAACTAAACTATACTAAATGCAATTTTGATTCAAATGAATACAACATACAATAGAATTATAAAAGGTGAATAAATGTAGTGCTTAGTTATGAAATAAATTGTACAATCTTACTCAATCTAGATGTCTGATGTAGAGTCTTTTTGCTTGTTGTAGGTGAGATCGGATGTTGCAAGGTGATATCGGACGTTCGATCTGATATCGAAAAGTCTGATCTGATATTGTCAAACCCAATCTAATCAGAAACCTATAGTTTTACAAATAGACAACAAAACAGGAACTTGCAACATAATATGAATCTTATTAAGCATAGATTAGATCATGTAAAAGCTTATTATATGCTATGTTTAAAAGAAAATAATATGAATGTGAATTATAAATGCAAAAAACATAATGCACTGTAATGATGGTGAACTCCAAGTATGATAAACAATAAGTTCTATGCTAAATGAGATGATGAATAATAAATATGATCCTAGAAATGTAGAATAGAGATTTAAAAATGCAAACCAAAATTTGAAGATGCCCCAAGCAGCCTGCATACAATATTAGACTTTTTTAGACGATATAGGACATCTGATACAATATTGGACTTGTTCTAACAATATAGAACATCCTATATTGTATTGTAATAGCCAATGCACACTTTAAAACCTTTGAACCTTTAAAAGAATACAAAACTACCAACAAGCACTATAATACTAAGGATGCAAGAATGATTGAGAACTAGCCAGGGAGAATATAGGAGGAGTTCCTAGATTAAATATTCCTGGCGAGTTAGAGGGGTTGGGATAAAAATTAAGGGGAGTTAGGATTTCTCCCAATCTAGATGATATTGGTTGATCAGATATTGTAACATCTGTACCGTTAGCCAAGTAGGGACAAAAAGAGTTGCAGCAAATTTTGTCATTTTTCTATTTTGGGCATTTTTTAGTTTTGGGTAAGATCAAACATATGATATCATTCAAATAGAGTCGATATCATATCAAACATCTGATATCATATCGAACATCCGATATCATTCAAATAGAGCTGATATCATCAGTAGGTTTAAAACAAACTTGGTATGGGCAAAAACATTAAGGCAAGAAGTTGGAGAGCAGGTTTAATGAATATTTTGAATATTTTAAACTTAGGGTAAATTGACATAGGTCAATTTTAGCCTATTACAAGACTACATTCGCCACAAAATGGGAAATATTCATATACAAGAGGATGTCATTTGGCTTGATCAATACAAGAGCTACTTTCCAAAGAGCTTTACCTTCAAGGATATCATTATAAAGTGTATAGTGATCTACATGGATGACCTTACTATCTTCTCCAAAATATGTGGAGACCATGTAGAAGACATAAGAAAAGTATTAAAGTGGTGCCAAAGGCATGGAATTTTATTGGATCCAAAAAAGTGCATCTTTGGAGTTACCAAAGGTAGACTCTTGGGTCATGTTATATTAGAAATAGGCATATCCATTGATCCAAAGAGTATCGAAGCCATTTAGAAAATTCATGTCTATGAAAGAAAAAAGGAGCTGAAGTCCTTCAAAAAGATAAATTTTGCGAGGAATTTTATTTCTAGGTTTGCCAATATAGTCGAACTTCTAAATGCAATACTCAATAAAGAAGTCAAAATTAGATGGACCAAGGAAGCTCAAACTACATTCCAATAAATCAAAAGGGAAATTATGAATACTCTAGTCTTGATTAGTCTAGGTTATAATCAACCTTTTTACATTTATTAATTTGCATGAGAACATTTGATTTTTAGAATTCTAACTCAAAATAAAAATTCTAGAGATGAGAGGCTAGTAGCTTTCATAATATCATATTTGAGGGATGATCAACTTAGGTATTTAGTGATTGACAAGTAAACCTTTGCTCTAATTAAAGCTATGAAAACATTTAGGTACTATATCCCACATAGCAAAGTGTTTCCAATATTACCAAATTCTATTGTAAAGATAATGCTAATGTAGAATGAGTTCAAATAACGTAGAGGCAAGTGGGTGTCTATTCTACAAGAGTTCAATTTGGAAATTAACCCATGAAAATTGTCAAAGGATAAGGACCAATTAAGACAATGGATGAGTTTGAATTTTAGATTTTATATCAACACTATTCTATGGGAGAGGTCATTAATTATGAGTTGTATAGGGATATAGTTCATTAGTTACTAAACAATGTGTGTTCTAGTCATCTAATTTCAACTCAAAGAAGAACCCTACATCTCAAAAGTATAAACTTCATGATAAAATTATGTGTTATATATAGAATAAATCATGAAGGAATTTATATGAGGTATTTGAAAAAATAAGTAGTTGAAGTCCTTAAGGAATTTAAAGGTAAATATGGTATATGGTGTTGCGGGCCAAACAAGGTGAATGGTTTCCTATTTTTGTCACATGCCCGTGCATTTAATTATCAACCCAGGGAGCTTCGTAAACTTGCGAAGAGTCGAAATTAGGTTACTACAATACCACTGGAGGTGAATCTGCTAATCCTACATTTTGGGGGGTGTTCTTGAAATGGTTTGTCAATCATTCCCGCACTCCTCAATGATTTACGTAAGAAGAACAGAATTAAACCTACAGAAAATAAATCATGTACGCGTTCCTGAAAATAAATCTACTGCAAATGCTTGGAACTAGTAAACTAACAAACGTTCTTATGAAAGCAATAAACTAATTAAAATAAATAAACAAAAAGGAAATGGGGAAGAAATACTGGCTTGGAGTGGGCCCAGGCTCCAGCAGCTTCTTCTCGATCGAACACACGCTTAGAACTTCTGGAACTTTAATATATTCATCAACACACTACAATTTATCTCTATACATCTAAATGGATCTTTATTTTATTTCTATATATTTCTCAGAATGATCTGCGTGTGTTTATATAACACACCCATAGAACTTCTATTACAGAAGTAGTTACAATAGTCGATCTATCCCAGACTAAATCAAGATAGTCTAGTAAATGCAATCGACATCTGGCATTCTATTCTAATGGCGGCGTGTTCGTTGTTCGGTTCATGCTTTTCCTGGCATCAATAAGACGTTTTGATACGTTGGTGCAATCTCCAATTTAGCTCTGCATGATGTAGAGCTAGAACTGCACTAGCCGCTGCCATCCACGTCATTCAAATCTGGTCAATGGGCAAAGAATCAGTGGCGCCTTCTGGTTGTGGGGAGGCGCTTGCCTTTTGCTAGCACCTTTCGACTATGGGGAGGCACTTGTCTTTGGTTGGCGCCTTCCGGTTGTAGGGAGGTGCTCGTCTTTGGTTGGTGCCTTTTGACTATGAGGAGGCGCTCGTATTCGATTGGTGCCTTTTGGGAGGGCTCATATTAGTTGGTGCCTTCTGAATGTAGGGAGGCGCTCGTATTCAGTTGGCACCTTTCGACTGTAGGGAGGCACTGGTATTCAATTGGCACCTTCCAACTACAGGGAGGCGCTCGTATTCTCTTCATTAACCCCCGATGAAATAAAGTGCCAGGTCCATCAAAAGGACCTCGACCGTTCCAAATCTAACTAAATCAACTGCAATTCCACAAAACATACTAAAAACACACAAATTAGATAACACGCATAATTATATCAAATATCTATATAATCATTCATAAAAGTATGCAATCCTTATTATACAACCGCATATTGATCAAAGAAATATGTACAAAATATGAGCATTTTGGTGCTCATCATCCCCCCATGCCTAACATATGCCATGCCCTCGTGGCATCCAAGCTATAGGTAGCCCTCTGACTTTTCATCGTCGCCATCTCTTGGAGGATTCTGCTGCCCCTATGGCCCGAGTCTATCTTTTCATGTCGGCATTTGAAGGTGTGGTTCGCCTTTGCCTATGGGAAACTATGGCTGTCAATTGTCCTCTTCTTGTTTTGGCCGCTACTGGTGGTGGTCTAGCCAGCGTTGTTCCTGTCGATTGAAATGCAGCTTCGACAGCTTGCCAGAGGTCGGCGTCTGGAGGTCTGACCACTGCCAGAGGGATATCCGAGTTATCCCCTCTGGAAGGCACTACTTGGGCCTTGTATAATCTGGCCGCTTTAGGGGTAAGCCCTGCATTCTCCTTTGCAATCGTAGTGGCCTCCAATTGTGGGCCATATACTCCCCACCATTCCAAGTACTTCCTCATCATGGAAGGCCGCCCTCGGGATGAACCATAGATGTCCCAAAACTGGCTGTCTTCTGTCGGATTGATGTAGATGCTAGAATCTCCTTTTACCCTCGAGGATGCCTTCCTGGCCTCCTTGGCTGCTTTCATTTCGTTGCACCGTTGCTCAAAATATTTTTGCCTTTCGACGAATGGTTGCATGTCCCATTCGTCCTCTTCGAAGTCGGCGAAGGTCACTTTTGCCTTCTGTCGAGCCGTCCTGGGCCTCTTTGCCTTGGCTTCTATAGAAAATGTGGTGGCTTGGACAGGGGTCTCTCCTTTCTCCTTCGGGGACTTCTCCTTGCTCTGAAGGATCGGCTGTGTTGCTATCTTCGGGGGTGATCCTTCGTTCGCCTGTCTACCTAGTGTCGACCCCTCAGGCTCTTCTCCTTCTTCAGGCCTAGGGAGGTCCTCCTTATCCTCTGGTCTTATCTATTGTTGGAGACCTTCGTCCTGCTCTGTGTCACTCAGGACAATGACAGGGGGCATGGTAGGACTTCTTTTCTTTTCACCCCTAAAAATAGAGGAATCCTCCCCTACCTCTGGGCTGCTCTGTCGGGCGTCCGATCGAATCTCCCCTGAAGAGAATACTCGTTCGATGGATGTGGGAGAGTTCGTCGGCACTTCTTCTGCCCAATCAGTCTGAGTGGACGCCTCCTGTCTTGTTGTTCCTCTGTCCTGGAGCATTTGATTTTCCTCCTGCAACTGTCGGACCAGCTGCTCGAGCTGAGCAATTCACCTATCTCTTTCCTCCAATTCCCTTTTATGCTGGTTTTGGCAATCTTCTAGAATCTGTTGTGCCATCCAGCAATCGGTTTGCCATTCGAGCACCTCCTCCAAGGCCGCATCGATCTGGTCGTTACTCCCAGAAGTTCCTTCATTCCGTGGGCTCCGGTTCGTTAATTCTCGGAGGGTTTGGGCGGCAACGTCTATCTTCGGGTCACTCTGTCCTTCCTCTATCGAGAGGAATCATCTAGAAATTTCCTCCTAGGGATTGGTTCATCCTCACCACCAGCGAGTGGCGCTCCTTCCTCCTCATACTCGGGCACTGGGAATGCCCTCTGTCCTCTATGTCTTCAAGCACGGTGACTCTCTGCTCCTCCTAGAAAATAGGGCAATGCCAATTGCTCGATGTTTGTTATCTCCTCTATAGGGGATGCTTCGTCTTGCCCTAATTTGGCAACCGCATTGTGTTGCTCTATTTGGCCGCCATCTCCCTCTGCGTCGTGGTTCTATCCTTGTGCTTCTACGTGGCGGACCAATGCCGATATCAGCCCATGGTGGGCTAAGGCGGACGGTGCCCCCTTCTAGTACCGAGCCGCTTCATCTTTAGAGCATTCGCCAGGTAGAAAGGTATGTTTAATTTCCTCCCATGCACTAGGTGATTGATGAAGTGCACATGATTAATGTGCAGATGGGTATACTTTCCTATGCATGTGAAAAATCGAGCAATCTACTCGAACATCTTCCACATATTCATGGGGAGACTATTTTTGAGTAACCCCTCCCTGTCTATCTGCACATTTCCTCCTGGCAGCAGTATTTCGGCGTATAGTTTTAACACTCCGCCCTTGTATGTACATTCCCCCGTGAGAGGCAATCCAGTCGCCTGTGAGATGAACTCAGGGGTGACTGGAATTTCCACCCCTCGTACTTGGGCCGCATCGCCCCTCAAAGAGGCGGCGAATTCTCTAGCTGCCTCCACGTCCTGGCCCTAGTCGACCGGGGTGCGGTATTTGAGCCACCCCTCGGCTTTGAATTGGGTCTTCTTGCCCCTATGATCCCATCAGTATCACTGGGTTCATTCTTCTTGATCGCGTGGTTCTTGGACCTTCCTCCCATGGCGCCTTCTGTTGTATATTTTTTTGTCCTTCCTTCTTCAGGAAGGTGCCTTCTTATAGAAAATATGCCTAACCCTAGCAGTTATGGAAGATGCCCTATCATTGGCACGCGATTTCGGCTATGGGGGATACGATCTCTATGATGGCGGTATCTTTTTGTTGTATTTATAAATAATTATATAAATGATTTGATTTAGTATGCATGTACCTGATTCGTCATTCCAGTCATCGTGGTAGCCGTTGATTTGTTGACTTGTGACACGAGGGAGGGGTATGGTCCTTTGATGCCGCTCATTCGTGCGATGCTTCGTTCCGCTCGAGGCATCCGGTAGATGTAAATGTTGCACATGGGAGGCATTCTTTGGTACCTTTCCCATGTGGATGGTGTCCTTGTAGCGCCTTTTCGACGTTGTCGGTGCTCTTCTTCGAACGAATGCGCCTTTCGATGCTACGAGGTGCCTCTGATTGGTGGGAGGCACTTTTTCCTGCATGCGTCTTCCCAATGTGGGAGGCGCCTCCTTCAGTTCGTGCCTTCCTGATGTTTGAAGGCGTTCGTCTTGATGAATGTGCCTTCCTGATGTTGGAAGGATTTATTGGGTCTTGGATGAATGCGCCTTCTTGATGTTGGAAGGCATCTCGGCTGGATGAATGCGCCTTCTTGATGTTGGAAGGCGTATTCGGCTAGCTTTTTTTTTTTTTTAAGACTTGGTGCCTTCCACGGAAGGCGCCTACATATGTATATATTTTTTATAGAACTTTGAATGGATGGAAGGCGTTGTCTTCCGATTTGGTGCCTTCGGATGTAGTAAGGTGCCTTCTTTTAGATGGGCACCTTTTGGGTGTAGTAAGGCGCCTTCTTGGGACTTGGCACCTTCTTGGATGTAAGGCCTTCTTTGGACTTGGCTTTGGATGTAGTAAGGCACCTTCTTCTGGATGGTGATTTGATTGGAAAAAGGGTGATCAAGCCTTCCTAGTTTTTCATGCTGCCTAGATTCTACCTACGAGCCGGTGTCGGAATGCTGAGCCGAATCAGGCCTGGTTTCCCAGATACCTATCCCTCGTGTTGTCAGGTCCTCCACCTACAAAAAGCAACCAAAAAGAAAGGAAAATAAAGGTAGTTAGATGCGTTCCATGCCTGTTAGGCCCTGGATTAGGATGCCTGCGGCTTGCATGCGGGCGTCGTCCCTACAAAAACACACATTACAAAAAAAACTATATTAACTAAAAAATTTTGGGTGAGCACTTTCGTGCCCACCATTTCACCTGTGAGAGTTCGGTCCAGATCTAGCAAGATGGGGTCTCCCCCATGCCTACTCTGGATTCCACCTATAACATTTCGGACGTATTATAGGGGCGTAGTCGGTGGCCATTGACTGTGAACATGGTGTTGCTACCGTCAATTGTCTTAACATGCACCACCCCATTCCTAATGAGCTCTGCCACCTCATACGGCCCCATCCACCTCTGCATAAGTTTGCCCTTCCTTTCTTGGAACTAGGAATCGTACAACAGTACCCATTCCCCTACCTGGAACTTCTTCAGCTTGATGTGGTTATCATGCCACTTCTTTCTCTACTTCTGTATAATCTCTGTCCTCTGCAAAGCATCCAGTCGGATTTCGTCCAGCTGATCTAGTTGGTGAATCCTCTATTTTTGAGCTTCGTCCAAGCTCAAATTTAATTCTGAAGCCATCCTCAGAGTTTTGATTTTGAACTCGATGGGCATCATCGCATTTTTCCCATAGACCGGTTGGAAAGGTGTGCATCCTGTGGTGGATTTCCACGTGGTGTTGTATGCCCAAACTACCTCCGGCAACCGTGTGGCCCAATATTTCTTGTGTTGCTGCACGGTTTTGGTCAGGATGTTTTCTATCTCCCTGTTTGTCACTTCTACTTGCCCGTTCGCCTGCGGATGGTAGGGCATGGTTTTATTGTGCCGAACTCTATCTTTGCTCCATCGGCTCCTCAATCAATTTGGAGGTGAATTGGGGCCCTTGGTCTATTGTTATCTCTCGAGGAACCCCAAATCATGTGAAAATATGGGCAAATAAGAAATCGGTGACCGTTCTTTCCTTTGAGTCCCTTAATGCCTGCACTTCCACCCATTTGGTGACGTAATCCGTGCAGACCAGAATAAACCTCCTTCCCATCGAAGGTGGATTAAATGGTCCCACGAAGTCCATGCCCCATTTATCGAAAGGTTCTAGGTGTACCTAGGGCTGCAGGGGCATTTCATCTCGGTGGGTTGGTCTACCCATCCTCTGGCACTCGTCACACTTGCTGGTATATGCTATCGCGTCCTTGAACAGAGTGGGCCAAAAATACCTAGCCTACAAGATTTTGTAGGCAGTTCGTTTCCCTACAAAGTGTCCTCCGCATGGCTCATCGTGACATGCCTTGAGCACTTCTGAAAACTCCTGTTCTGCTATGCATCTTCTTATAATTTGGTCTCATCCTATTTTAAATAGGAGACCATCCATCCAAAGGAATGATGCGCTCTTCTCTATGACCGCCTACTTTTCTCGGTAGGAGAGAGCAGGTGAGGTCCTTCCGGTGGCCAAGTAATTGGCTATGTCTACATACCATGGAGTTTGTTCACTAATAGCGAATAGATGTTCATCTAGAAATTGATCTTCCACTACTTGATGATCTGTTGGTATCAATCTGGATAGAAAATCTGCCACGACGTTGTCCTTGCCCGGTTTATCGACTATAGTGATGTCGAATTCTTGCAATAGCAATAACCATCTGATAATTCTGCCACCAATGGCCGGCTTGCTCATCAGATACCTGATAGCCACGTGGTCCGTATGGATGAAGACCTTGTATCCCATTATATAGTGGCAGAATTTGTTTATTGCATGGACAACTACGAGGAATTCTTTTTCTATCACTGTATAGTTGAGCTCTGCTCCTGCCAAGTTTTTACTGACATAATAGATGGCATAAAATTCTTCGTCGTCTTTCTGCCTGAGGACTGCTCCGATCGCACCGTTAGATGCATCACAGTAAATATGGAATGGTATGGCCCAATTCGGTCCTCTCAAGACCGGTGTAGATATCAATTTTTCTTTCAGCAATTGGAATGCTTCTTCGCAATCTCCCATCCAATTGAACTCTACGTCCTTAGAAAGTAGGGTGTGCAGTGGTTTGGCAATCTTACTAAATTTGGCGATAAATCGTCGGTAGTACCCAGCTGATCCAAGGAAACTTCTTACCTCCTTCTGTGTTCTAGGGCTAGGTAGGTCTTTGATGACCTCGATCTTCCTCTTGTCTACTTTTATTCCTTCCGCAGAGAGGTGGTGTCCCAACACGATGCCTTCCTGCATCATCATAAAACATTTTTCATTACTTAGGGACAAATGATTTTCCTTGCTCCTGTCGAGCACTCTTTCCAGATTTGTCATTGCCTCCTCGAAGGTTTCTCCATAGGCGGTGAAGTCGTCCATGTATACTTCCACCCCGTCTCCTATCATATCAGAGAATATGCTAAGCACCACCCTTTGAAAGGTGGTCGGTGCGTTGCACAGTCCAAAAGGCAATACCTTATAGGCAAACGTTCCCCATGGATAGGTGAACGTTGTTTTATCTTGATCTTCTTCCCCTATCTGGATCTGGTTGTAACCACTGAAACCATCTAGAAAGGAGAAGTATTTTCTTCCTGAGAGTGTGTCCAAGACCTGATCGATGAACGGGAGTGGGAAGTGGTCTTTCTTAGTCGCCTTGTTCAACGCTCGGTAGTCCATGCAGATCCGCCATTTCCCATTCTTTTTGGGGACCACCACTAATGGTGATACCCATTCACTATCAAAAATTGGATATATGAATTCGGTAGCCAAAAGTTTGTGCAGTTCTTCTCTGACAATGTCTTTCATTGCTGGGTTCATCCTTCTCTGTGGCTGCCGACTAGGAGTTGCCTGGTCATCTAAATAAATCTGATGGGTACATATTTTTGGGCTGATGCCGTGCATATCTACGTAGTCCCATGCAAATGCTTGCTGGTGTTTTACCAGAAGCTCTTCCAATTTTTCTAGCTGTGTGGGCATCAACCTGTTGTTGACGTTTAATATCCTCCCTGGCCCAACGTGTATTTGTCGGATGTGCTGATCTTGGGCGCCAGTCAACGGCGATCCAGGTGTGGGGGTGGACGATTCTCCATGGAGAAACTCCATGATAGCACCATCCTCGTCCTCTTCTGCCACCTCCTCCAAGGTCATCATCGGCTGGGATTATGGACAACTCCGTAGTTCCATGCTCGGTGATCTTGGGTTCTTCTGCCGAGTCCATAGACTAAGCTGGCGGTGAAATGGTCAGCCTTTTGACATTTTGCCCATTGGAGATGGTCATTAGCCCATCTCGACAGCTGATGTAAGCGTCAGCTGTTGCCAACCATGGCCTCCCCAAAATGAGCGGGTAACCACCTAGCCTGGTCTTGGTTTGCAAAACTAAAAAATTGGTTGGATATTCCCATGCACTGACTATTACGATCACATCTTCTAGCATCCCTTCCGGTGACATGGTTGATCGATCGGCTAACTGCAGCACTATCATGGTTGGCTTCAGGTTCATGAGCTGCAGCCTCTGCATGGTCTCTTGAGGCATCACGTTGATGGCTGCCTCGAGGTCAACCAATGTGTTGGATAGGGAATGTCCTCCAATTTTTATGGTCAACACTGGGCTGCTTGGATCTGCATACTTCGGATGACGTGTTCCACCCATCATTAGATCTTCCAGTTTACCCATGACGTTGATAGTCTAGGTAGCTTTTCATCCTGGTCTCCTTAGACACATTTCTCTAATTGCCTTGGTGTAAATGGGGACATCTCGAATTGCTTGAAATAATGGGATTGTCATCGTGAGATTCTTCAAGCTCGACAAGATGTCAAATTTTGGTTGTGTTGTTTTTCTTTGTTCCTGTAGTCGGCTAGGAAATGGAGCCTCCGCTCTCTCAAGTGCTTTTCCCTCTTCTACCAGAGGTGTCTCCTCTATTTCTTCCTCCTCTTCTACCAGTGGAGGTGTCTCTACTATTTCTTCCTCCTCTTCTACCAGAGGTGGTGTCTCTACTCCTAGCTGCCTACCTGATCTAAGCTGAATATTGTACATATGATACATCTCACCTTCTATGTTGTATGTCGGCTGATTTACTCTGTTGTTCGGGTTTGTTGTCGGTTGTGTTGGTAGCTACGTAGGTCTCACTACTAGCAATGTTGGTAAGTTCTGTTGGATGTGAGCAGGCGCTGCACTCTATGGAGTCTGATTCCATGCATTGTGGCCTCTCCACTGCTGCCCAGGATATGGATATGGCATCCATGGCTGCTGATTCGAAAATGTTGTTGGGGGTGCGTTAGTCCAGGGTGATGGTCCCCACCACCCCATATTAGGTGGTTGAGGGGGTCCTTGGTGCATGTATGGCCCTCCCCCATATGATGGCATTCCGGTTGGTATATTCCCCATGGGGGCTGTGGCCAACTCTTCCTATTGCCTATGAAGTAGGCCTCCGTGCTCTCAGCCGCTTCTTGGTTCTTGGGCAGTTGTGGGCACAATCGAGTTTTATGATTCAGCCTACAAACTATGCATACTCTGACCTTGTTTTCTGGACATGCATTCTTTGCATGCCTTCCTCTGCATTTTGGGCAGAAATAGGCTAATGTTGCGTCATTTTCTTGTTTCTTCTTTTCTAACAATAGCGTATCCATCTGCAGTGCTAGAGATGAGAGCATTTCGCTCTTCAAATCCTCCAGCATGTTGCCTATTTCTATTTTGGTGACTGAGTCGCCTTCATGGTCCTGGCGATGATTTTGCCTCGCCTTCTCGAGTAGTTCTGGCATAATTTCTGGATGTCATCCATAGCATGCTGATAGACATCACCTCCAGAGATCATGTTGAGAGCCTCCGGTGACTCATTGGTAAGTCCCCTCAAGAAGATGCTTTTGAGGGACTTATCAGATAGCTTCGAGTGAGGGGACCGTTGAAGATTAAAGTTGAATCTCTCCCAATACTCCTCGAGAGACTCATCTTCTCTTTGTGTCATGCTCAGGACCTCCTCCCTGGAGTCTCTTGCTCTCCCAAAATCTTGATATTGCTCTAGAAAGAGCTTCTTCATCTGGTCCCAGGTGGTGATGTGTTTGTCTCCCAGACCGATGAACCATCGTAGAGCTGCATCGTCTAATGTAGAAGGAAATAATTTCAACTTTTGCGTGTTTGATTTGTAATCCACAGACCTACACAAAACATCAAACTTGAATAAAAATAGGTCAGGGTCCTCAGTCGGGTGTCCTCTGAAGGACGAAAGGTGAGCAGGGGATATGTTTTTCATTTTGGTATCTCCTACTCCCTCCTCTATTGGGAAACTAAAGCCAGATGAGACTTCATCGTTATCTACCATTTTTTGGGAAATGTGGTTTCTAATGCAGCGTTTATGGCCTTTCGGTCATTTAAAACTTTTTGAGTCAATGCTCTAAGGTTGTCTAGCGAGATCGTCTGATCCTCCATAGCCTTCCACAATAGGGCTTCCTCTAGAGGAGTCCTATTAAATAGGGGATTTATGATGATTCGTTCATCCCCTTGTTGATGGGATGAGGCGGCACTTTGCACAAAGTGCGGTTCCTCACTCCAATGGACTATTGGTAGGTCGGGCGAGTCTAACTCAAATCCAAAATGCTCGGTTGACTCAGGTCCTGATGGATTAGTTCTTATAAAGTGACCGTCAGGTCCTCTTCTTCTCGAAGAACTCATACAAGGTCAGATGGAAGGTTTCAGGGTATTGTAAGTAATCTAATTAAGACGCTTCCCCGACAATGGCGCCAAAATGTTGCGGGCCAAACAAGGTGAATGGTTTCCTATTTTTGTCACATGCCCGTGCATTTAATTATCAACCCAGGGAGCTTCGTAAACTTGCGAAGAGTCGAATTAGGTTACTACAATACCACTGGAGGTGAATCTGCTAATCCTACATTTTGGGGGTGTTCTTGAAATGGTTTTTCAATCATTCCCGCACTCCTCAATGATTTACGTAAGAAGAACAGAATTAAACCTACAAAAAATAAATCATGTACGCGTTCCTGAAAATAAATCTACTGCAAATGTTGGAACTAGTAAACTAACAAACGTTCTTATGAAAGCAATAAACTAATTAAAATTAATAAACGAAAAGGAAATGGGGAAGAAATACTGGCTTGGAGTGGGCCCAGGCTCCAGCAGCTTCTTCCCGATCGAACATGCGCTTAGAACTTCTGGAACTTTAATATATTCGTCAACACACTACAATTTATCTTTGTACGTCTAAATGGATCTTTATTTTATTTCTATATATTTCTCAGAATGATCTGCGTGTGTTTATATAACACACCCGTAGAACTTTTGTTATAGAAGTAGTTACAACAGTCGATCTATCCCAGACTAAATCAAGACAGTCTGGTAAATGCAATCGACATCTGGCATTCTGTTCTAATGGTGGCGTGTTCGTTGTTCGGTTCGTGCTTTTCCTGGCATCAGTAAGACGTTTTGATACGTTGGTGCAATCTCCAATTTAGCTCTGCATGACGTAGAGCTGGAACTGCACCAGTCGCTGCCATCCACGTCATTCAAATCTGGTCAACGGGCAAAGAATCAGTGGCGCCTTCTGGTTGTGGGGAGGCGCTTGCCTTTTGCTAGCGCCTTTCGACTGTGGGGAGGTGCTTGTCTTTGGTTGGCACATTTCGGTTGTAGGGAGGCGCTCATATTCGGTTGGCACCTTTCATGGGAGGGCTCGTATTCGAGTTGGTGCCTTTCGATGAGGAGGCGCTCGTATTCGAGTTGGTGCCTTCTATGGAGGCACTCATATTCGAGGTTGGCACTTTATGAGGAGGCGTTGGTATTCAGTTGGCGCCTTCGACTGCAGGGAGGCGCTCGTATTCTCTTCATTAACCCTCGATGAAATAAAGTGCCAGGTCCATCAAAAGGACCTCGACCGTTCCAAATCTAACTAAATCAATTGCAATTCCACAAAACATACTAAAAACACACAAATTAGATAACACGCATAATTATATCAAATATCTATATAATCATTCATAAAAGTACGCAATCCTTATTATACAGCCGCATATTGATCAAAGAAATATGTACAAAATATGAGCATTTCTGGTGCTCATCATATGGCATGGTTTAGTAAATGTCACAACACATCAAATAGTGAGAGACAATTACTATTTGTCACACATATTTAAAGATGAATATGCACACATCTAATCATGAAATATTTATCAATTTATAACTTGCCAATGGAGGAATTCTCTCATGCTGCTACAACCAATGACTAAAGCTCATCTGTTTACATAATGAGGATTGGATTTTGTGGGGATCATTAACTCTAATTTATGATCTAGTCATAGTTTATTTTTAACTACCATAGACTAATGTATCTATTGGATATAAGCTTAAGCATCCAAGAATTGCCCAATAGAGGTCACGATTAAGTTCCTTCAAGATCACATTGTGACTAGGTTTGGGATGCCTTATGCTTTGGTATGTGATAATGAACCTTATTTTTCTTCTATACAATTTACTAAAAGGGCTTAAAAAAATAAGGTGGTTTTGAAATTTTCTTCTAATTACTATCCTCAAGGTAATGGAGTAGTTTAATAAATTAACAAGAATATTTTGAAAGTAATTAAGAGAATTTTAGATAAAAATCCTTGAGACTAGCATAAAAAGCTAAAATATGCATTATGATATAATAGAACAAGAATCAAACCTCATTAGGAACATCTCCTTATTATCTAGTATATGGTCAAGATCTTATCTTTCCCATAAATATTTAGAGGGCGATGGTCATATAGAAATTCTTTGAAGCATAGTCTGATAATTTCATCACTTTTGACTCATGATACCCAATTGTAAGACTCTGAGTTCTTAGGATTTATGAGCAAAACACCCTAGGAAGTTCCAGATTGTAGACCCAAAATGACCACATCCTTAGAAATTTTTTAAAATATTTTCAAAGGCAAGAAAATATTGTTCTAGCCTGCACAAGCTCCAGTGTATTTTCTAGTGGTGTACTGCAAGACGTTCTACCCCACAGTCAAAGATATCAAAGTTTGCACTTAGTGATATTTGAATCATGGGTCACAACACATTTTTGATTACGTCTAAAGCTCAATGGTATGCAACATGTTCTAGCTCATGTGACATAGAATATGGTTCCAAACTATGGTCAACATTAGTCAAAGATGACTTTACTCCTTTCAAAATCATGGTGTAGCACAAATTTTCCATCCTGTGCAAGCTAAATACTATTTTGAGTTTGTTCTATCCTACTCAAGTTCAAGTGTATTTATTAACAACATAGAACAATGCTCCAACCCATGGTCAAAGAGGTCAACATTTATGAAGGAGAGTTGCAAGGGAGTGGGCCAGTGCAAAGTCTTATTTAGAATCATTTTATGTTATATCACCATGGGCCAGAACAATGTTCTACCCCATGGTCAATGATGATCAAAATTGAATGGGAAAATTTCAAGGTATGGGCTACAACATGATTTTGCTCTACATCATGGACGTGAAAAAAATTAAGTAAATTTAAGGATGAGATAAGCAAGTCAGTGCAATGTTCCATCCCTTGTAGCTTGAAGAGTATTTTTGCATTGGAGTATTATATGCTCTAGCCCACGGTAAAAGAATTCAATATTATGTGTTTTTTGTTCTAAGGAGCGAGCTATGACATGTTCTACACTGTGCATCTACAAGTGGTTTTTTTGTTTTAATCTTAGTTGTTCATGAGAAAATAAATGGCTAGTTCATCTTGATGACCTCTAAGGCATAAAAGGGTAGAACCTCTATAACTTAAGTTAATACAAACCAGTAGATGAAGCATAAAATAATACAAGAACCAATAAGTGCAATCAGTTGTAGATCTATGGTTAAATAATATATACAAGAATGGTGGATGACTTGTATTGTGGTTTTGATAGTTTGGAGCCACGCACCATGAAATATCAACAAGTTGCAGAAGTCGAGCTACAAAGGAGAGCAAGATTGCACCTTTTACTTTGGTCTCAAATATAAACAAGAGGTTACCACCTCAACACTTGGCTGATCTAGTATTTCATTTTTATTGTAATGTTCCACTTATTTTCATTTCTTTTCAAGCATGTAAAACTATAAAAGAAGATCAAACCCTCATTTTTTAGGGTTGACTTTAGAGTGTTTGCTTGCCCTACTGTGTAATAATTTTTTGTAAATCAATAGAAGGAAAATTACTTGGATTTTTGCCTCAGAATGGTGTCTTCTATAATATTTGAGAAATTCAAGGTATGAATTGCTTTTCTGTTACTATTGCTATGGTTAGTCTATTATGTTGATATTGGATTACTAGCTTAGATCATTTGAAATATTTCATAATTGAATCTATACTTGTAAGAGGTTCTTTTATATTAAATCTTGATACTGACCTTATTCTACTAATTTGGATTATTAGTATCTTTGACGTTGAAATAGATTTCTTGAAGTATATATTTGTTCTATCAATAGATGAAGACTATCTATTTCAAATGTTGTTAATCTCAAGTGTGGGACACTGTAAATTATTTATTAGAAGGGTTTTCCTGTAGATGCCTATGCTTTTAGCTTTATCTAGCCATTGTTCAATTACTATTTTCTTAACCCTAAACCCATTTCTATTTCTATATTTAAATATTTAACTATGATTAAATGAGTCAACACCTTAATAGTTGACAAGGAATACCAGCCTACTCTGGAGGTTGGATTTGAGCAATCTTTAATCCATCCAATATTGAGGTCTAAACTATGATTAGCGAGTGCATACCTAATCAGAGAACTAGAAGATACAAATCACAATTTTGAGATTTTACTTGATGTCAATTTGGATTCCAACAGTTTTTGCATGCTTGGTGGGACCTATTTACAAGAACAATAGCTAACCCACCCTTTCTATTTTTGTATTTTTTCAAAGGAGTCAATATTTGGTGAGTTGTATTGATCTTATCAAGTGGTTATCAGTAAATTCACTTGGTGAATCGTTGAATGTAAGAATTCAAAAATCCATTCTGATAGCTCATAGTTTTTCATGAAGACTAGGCCATCTACATATAATAATCTAGATTCATTTATCTATTATGAGACCCGTTTGAGAGGATCTACCATAATAAGAAATTTAAACCTAGATTTCTAATCAGATGAGACTCCTCCTAAACCATACCCTATAGTGCTTCCAAGGCTACCTCTAGCTAGAATAGCAACTGGAAACATGTCTCAAAATAATGATTTGGCCACAAATCAACCCCTGTAGAAGTATCGTAGTTGGAATACAACTGGTCCTCTGAGGCTTGCTTATATACATGATATCCCTCAAGTTGTATCCAAAGTGATACCTACCTTTTATGGATTAGGAAAAATAGATTATGATAATTACCAAGATATACTAAATTTAGTAGCAATTCATAACATAAAAAATGAAGATATAATTATCAGAATCCTAGCCCTATCCTTTAGAGGGAAAATCTTACATTGGTTCAGGAACTTAGAGAACAATATAATTACTTCATGGTCCACATTATCAAAGCCCTTTGTAGAATAATTCAATGAATATGTCAACCCCTTTTCTATTTTGAATTAGTTTATATCCATGCAAAAGCATAAAAAAGAATCAATTTCAAACTTTAATCTAAGATTTAGTAGAAACTAGAAGAGAATCCAACCTGAATCTAGGCCAGCTATAATCCTTGATTTTATGTATTATATTAAAGCCCTTGGATTAAAACTAAGTTTATAAACTCAATATTCAGGTATATATACCTTCCCTAAGTTTATAATATAGTTGTCTAGGCTGAGAATATCCTTATCAATGTAGGAAGGTTACCCCCAAAGACTGTGATGCCTTACTGCTATGAAATTCCTAATGTCGAAGGTCAAAAATATACATATTCCTACATGGATCCTTCTCCTATGTCATCACAAATTCCTCATATGACTCTAATTACCCTTCCCAAATCATCATCTACTTCAGTTCCTTTACCTCCTCTTCCATCTCAAGTATCTCGAACCCACTTTGCTTCTTGATATTCAAAGCACCTTAAAAAATCTCAATAAAAATATGAATTCAATGGATAAAAGAGAGAGAGAGAGATATCCTAAAAAAGAAGATTTCCCTATGTCAATAGATATAAAAATCCCAGTACCCCATCCTTCTATACTTTTATGACACTTTTTTTCACTCGAGGCTGAAAAGAATAATGAGTGAGTTGAGGTTTAGCGGGTGCGGCAGGAGTGAGGGTTTGAATTTTTTGGGTAGGAATCTCAGCCAAGGCGACAAAGGTAGAGTAGGTATGGAAGGGGTAGGTGGGAAACTTGAGCATGTATCAAGCAAGGATCCAGAGGAAGGCAGTCAGGCTATGGTATATTTGGAGGTAGGTATCATGTGGGGCCTGACCCTCCTCAGAAAGACCCTGACAAAAAAAAAGATACGAAGGACAATGCGGGGCCCAAGAAGTGGTTGTCTTTTTCTGAGACTCTTAGAGGAAAAATAAATGAGGTTATCTCTTTTCCACCCTTAGTTCCAATAAATAATAAAATTTTGGGCCTGACAAGTTCCATGAGCCATTTTATTTCAATGGAAGAATTCTCCCTGGTAGGCAAGTTTTTGGAATGTAGGCCAGACATGGAGACTATCAGGGCTTGGGCAATGGTAAATGGAAACTAGTAGGTAGCTTGGAGTTGGTAGATCTAACTCAAGGGTTCTTCATTATATTTTTTAATAATATGGAGGATGATAACCATATTTTAATAGGAGGTCATTGGTTTTTGGGCAAAATGAGTTTTTTTCTCAGACGATGGGGTGAAGATTTTGACCATAAAAAGAAAAATATTAACATTGCCCCTATTTGGGTTCATCTCTCGCATCTACCTACCCAGTTATTCAATGAATATTGGATGCAGGGCATAGCCAAAACTATAGGGGACATGATCTCAATTGACCATGCAATATTGGCCAGGACAAGGATGACTCATGCACGAATCTATGTAAATGCTAATTTGGATAATGAATTTTCAAGGTTTATGGAGTTAGAGTATGGAGAATACTATTGAAAAAGCCATTAGAATATGAGTTAAGACTGAAATTCTATGTAGAATACAAAAATCAAGGACATCTATGCAATCAATGATCTAACCTAGCAATGAATAGAGAAAAGTAACAGGGAATGCTAGATAGAGAAAATTTGAGGAGTTTCCCTGGAAGAGGTGATTTCAATCAAGAAAACTATGTCTACCAAAAAATTAAAAGAGAGGGTGCAGGGTCCCAATAAGACAAAGGAAAAAAATAGGTTGTTGGCAACCAAAATACTCAGGTAAGTTCCAATCCTCTAGTTTCAAAAAAAAATTCAATTCTATCCAATATGGGAGTAGGAGGATTATCGAAAGACATGGAAGCCCAGAACCTTCAGGCTAACCTTTCTGACTCTCTAGAATCCCCATCCAAGTTAGGATCCTCAAACCCTAATGCTGAAATTACTGTAAGCCCCGTGGGCATCACAAAGCCAAACCCTAATGCCTAATCTCTAGAATCCCCATCCAATTTGGGATCCTTAAACACCAATGCTAAAAATACTTCAAGCTCAGTGGGCATCCCAAAGCCAAAACCTAATGCTGAAGAACTTAGGAAGAAAGTTGAGGCATTGGAAAATAAAAAATCTCATATCCCTAACATCATCACTAGGAGCCAGGTGAATCCTACTGAGGGGTCATTCCGCAGACCAGGAGAATATAGGAAAAAAGGATAAGATTTAGATGTAGGGGTGGATATATGTGAAAATATTTAGACTGAGGAATATGACAGTCCGGTTCTACAACAAATTGCCTCCCCCAATTTAGTCCTAAAAAAACAAGGAGCACTGTGAAGTCTCCTATGGATTTTGGCAATGAAAAAAGAAGAGGGAAAATATCAAATGCTGATCATCAAAAAATTAAAACTGATAATGACATTGCCAATGGAAAACAAAGAACCTTGTTTCAACAGGTTATTTCTGGTTCTAAAGACAAAAAATTAGGAAAACCCCCTCAAGGAGGGGGAGAGGAAGAAATCCCAAACAATCTAAATGAAGTTCCTCTCATGGAACATGAGAGGCTTCAATGGCATTCCCAAACACAGGGAAGTCAGTGCAATAAGAAATCAAGTGAATCCAACTATTATCATGTTGCAAGAAACAAAAACTGATGAGATTCAGTAAAAAAAAGTAGCAAAAAAAATTTGGAATCAAGGGGAGATGGTTTGCAAATAAGCCAGAGGAGCGTCTAGAGGCCTTATGACTTTGTGGGATCCCCATATAGTAGAAGGCACCATTATTCAGAAAGATGATAGGGTTCTTAGTGTTTTATTTAAGGAAATAAATAGCAATAGGTCATGGATCCTTTCAAATATTTATGCCCCGACTTCAATTCAAGGGAGATCTCTACTGTGGGAGTACTTAGGCAATCTGAGTGAAATCTTCCATAATGTCCCCTAGATTCTGGCTGGGGATTTTAACACTCCTCTTTACCCTTCAAACAAAATGGGTGGAAATGGACCACCTATCAGGAGCATGGATGAGTTCAATGAATTTGTGAACTCCAACATGTTTATGGATGTAAAACTTAGAGGAGCAAAATATACCTAGAGAAATCTGTGGATAGGGTGTCATCTCATTCAAGAAAGGCTTGACAGGTTTTTTCTATCAAAGGAGGCTACAACTCTGTTCGGTGATTCTACCCTGCAAGCCCTTCCTAAAATTTCCTCTGATCATAATCCCATTTTTTTGGAAATCCCTAACTATCTGTCCTTCAAGAAACCTTTCATATTTCAATCTATGTGGATCAAAAATTCCAGTTTCAGAGATAACTTAATTCAGTGGTGGCAGCAACCTGTCAGGGGTAGTGTAGCTTTTAAACATTCTAGAAAATTAAAGTTTTTTAAGAAAAAGATTCAAAATTGGAACAAAGAGGTCTTTAGGAACCTCTTTGAAAATTAAAAATAAGTTGTTGAAATTTTGAAGATAATTGATCAGAGGATTCAACATGGTGATGCTGATGAAACTACTAGGCAGGAGGAACAAATAAAACTAGTAGATTTTAATAACAATTTGGCCTGTGAGGAAATCTATTGGAGGAAAAAATCAAGGGATATTTGGTTGAAAGATAGAGATTCAAATTCCAAGTTTTTTCACGTCACCACGCTTAGAAACAGAAGCAATAACAAGATAAAATTTTTAAAAAATGTAGATGGTTCTATTACTCAGGACTTAATAGAAATCAGAAAGGAGGCATTAACTTATTTCAAATCTATCCTTGTTCAGGAATCGCAGTGCAATGAGGAGGCCAAATATATTCTCTTGCAACCCATTCCTAGCATAATAAATGAGGATATAAACCTTAAGCTTCTAGCTCCCTTTTCTGATGATGAAATTAAGGAAGCCTTATTTAGCATGGAGCCAGACAAAGCCCTGATACCCGATGGCTTTCCCCCTCGTTTCTATCAAGCTTTTTGGGACATCGTAAGTGAGTATGTAATTTCTACTGTTAGAGAATTCTAAGAAATAAATCATATCCCAAAAGGTCTCAAATCTACTTTTATTTCTTTAATTCCTAAGAATCAAACCCCTGAATCTATGGCTGACTTCAGGTCAATCAGTCTGTGCAATGTTTCTTACAAGATCCTAACTAAAGCCATTGCAAATAGAATGAGAGATGTTTTAACCCACATCATAGATCCATGCCAGGAAAGATCTGTCTAGTGTAGGTCAATCTTGGATGGAGTTATCATAGTTCATGAAGCTCTGCACTCTGCTCATAAGACTAACAGGTCTATTTTTGCCCTTAAGCTTGATATGAACAAAGCATTTGATAGGCTAAATTGGGACTTTTTGATTGCTATCCTCCTTAAGTTTGGTTTTCAACACCAATTGGTTAATTTTATCAAAGAATGCATTTTTAAAGCATGTTTATCAATTTTGGTTAATGGAACAACTATTGGTTACTTTCAAAGTCATAGAGGAATTCGGTAGGGGGACCCTATCAGCCCCATGTTATTCATCATTATGGCAAAATATTTAGGCAAAACCATAAAAAATGCTTGCAGTTCAAGGCTAATATCAAGAATCAATGCAACATCTCTCACTAGGGCTATTTCTCACCAAAAATTCATTTATGATACCCTTCTATTGACTAAGGTATCGATGGTTGAGGCCAAAAGAATTACATACATCCTACAACTCTACGAGGACACTGCTGGTCAGAAAGTTAATTTCGGTAAAAGCAAGTTATATTTCTTGAACACCCCCATTCAGAGGTAAGGAACGATTACAAAAATTTTAGGGTATGATATAACAAACCTCCCCACTTCATATCTTGGTCTCCTGATGCGTAGTCGTTATACACATCATTAATTCTCAATGAATTTGTCAATCCAGGGTAGTGTACAAGGCTATCTACGAAAGAAGGGTGAACAAGGTTATAACTTAGGTCAATCTGGAGCAACAGGTCTTATTGGTGAAACCAATTGTGTGGGTGATTTAGGACATTCCTATATCTAAATTACATAAATTAAACCTTAATATAAGTTGCAAAAATGGAAACTAATCATTAACTCCTAATTACAATTGCAGAATGAGACCTAATTATGTTGCAGAAATAACAGTTGCAGAATTAGAAGTCTGATTATAATTGTAGAAAGGAAATCTATTTACTTTTGTAGCAATGGAAACCTACTTATAGCATGGAAATGAAACCCTATCAAGGATCTATAACGGAAGGTTGTCAATCTTCTGTGTAGGGGTTGACAGCAACACAAAATGTAAGAAATTATAGAAAACAATGAATTCTGGAAATGATAGTCTGCAATAAATTGAAAGCTTTGCTGAAAGTGGATATTACAACCAAACCATTAATCACAAAACATAAAATAAGCTAATATTGCAAATATTATTAGTTGTTTACAAAGAAATGAAATGACAAGTTCTACAACTCATTCTGCTGTAGCAAAATCAGAATAAAAACCTACTATTAGTCCTCCTCCTAGTTCTAGAAGTGGCGAGCCTCCTTGTCCAGAAGTAGGTATGAGTATCTCTCTCTCTAGATCTTACTCACACTCATTTACAAGCAATATGAAATAGAAATAGTACATTTTATTGATTCAAGCACATGATTACAATAATTCTGCTGAAAACTCATTACGGATCATGATGATCACTTTTCTGATTATTGCCTATTTTCTCCTATATTTCTCTACTCTCTGCTTTCTCTATATTTTTCCTTCTACCTAGCTCAACCTAAACGAAAGCCATATTTATAGATGTCCTAAGATCTACTGACAACTGAGAAAATATCTAATCCTATTATGCTACAACAATTTTTGGTTTTATCCTAGAAGAAGATCACACTTGATCTTTCCATAAATGGTGGCTTTGGTCGACAAGGACGGCAAAGTCAGATCTGAGATATTTTACCTCACCCTTTTCAGTATTTATTTCCCTTTTTCCAGCATCAGAATTTGGTCAATAAGTCAAAAAGCACATTCTATTTTTATTCCAAAGATAAGTGGCTCATTTCGAAGATACTGTAATTCTCATTCCAAAGATCCGCTCATTTCGAAGATACTGCAATTCTCATTCCAAAGATCTGCTCATTTTGAAGACACTGTGTTTTCTCATTTCGAAGATATCTGTTCATTCCGAAGAGACTTCGGAATGAAAAAATGTGGGCTCTTTAAATGATTTCCTTTGCATTTCTCATGTGGGTTACTTCTCAGGATCAGATTCCAATGGTCTTCATCTCTTTCCACATGTGAATTCCATGCCTTGCCATTCATTGGCAGCTGGTTGGAATTTACATGGGAAAAACCAGCTTTTTGTTGCACAGTAATAGTTTACTTGCACTGTTGCCAGATTTAGGTAAAGCAAATGCTTGAGACATATCAAAACATGATTAGTGAAATGCTGCTATCAATCTAAGCATATCTCATTTAGCAAGTCACAACAAAACAACATAAAACTCATGCAAAAAGCTGTAAAAATCATAATATAGTATTTTAGATACATTTATCATGCAAATAGTTAATACACAGCATATTTAATTAACTTAAATAGCATATTAGATTAAACATAAGAGTTTGTAGGCAATTTTAGTGTTCAAAACATGTTATGATTGAGGCATTTCCAGGCCTCATCATTTTCCCCCCAACTTATATTGATGCATGTCCTCATGCATTCTGTTGGGCTATGGAATCACATATGTTCATGGTCAATTTACATGACCTGTAGAACAAATTCTTGCCTATATAATACTCTCTGTTCTCCTAAAGGTTCCTGAGCCATTCTTCAAAATGTTCATCAGGTTGGGCATCTTCTTCAAAGTAGAATGGAACTGGAGTGATGATGGTTGGAGGCATAAATCTGAGACCTATCCAATTATGTTGCATGATTTCAATCAACTATATTACTCCTTCTACCCTTCTTCTGGATCATTCTAAGTTGATGGGGGAGATGGGTTCTCTTTTCTGTAAAGACATGGAGAGTTCAGCCCATCTGTTTCTATAGACTGATAATGCTGGCACAAAATTGTCATTACAAAAGTTTTAGAATCTGTTCACACAGTCCCTCAAGTTTGTCAAGTAAATTATCTTCACATCATCCTTGTTCATCATGGTGAAGTGTTGTCTTGTGATAATGGGGTGATTTGGCTGAATTGCTCTGACTAACAATTTAACTCTTGTTTCAATCTCTTTGTTTTGCCTTTTCTCCTGGTCCCAATAAAACTGATTCTGCAAGGTGGACATGAATGCCATCAATTGAACATCTCTAATATATATTTGAGGATGAAATTCTACTTCTTCTGGAATAAAGAAGCTGTGTAAAAATAGTTCACACAAGATATTTTTCTACTCAATAGGGCTATCAAAGTATGCTTCCAAAAAATTTGTAGTGGTGTCCAATTTATATGGAAGACTTGAGATAATCCTCATGACCTGCCATCTGAGGTATTTCTCCTTCAGAATAAGACTGTAAAATCTGACTGGTTGTTTGAATTGGACTAAAAATTCAGCAATTTGACATAAATCAGATACTTTTTCTTTCAATCCCCGAATCTCTATTTTCTTGGCCTCTAGCTGTTTTCCTTCCAATTTGAATTTTTTAGTATTAGTGGCAAGATTCTCATATCTAATCGCCCAACTGGCTATGTCTGCATTGTATTGTTCTAAGGACACAGTATTAGGTGGTCTGACTACAAGTGGAACTCTAGGTAGCAGATCTACCTGAACCCTTTTTTCTGCCACTTCTATTGGTTGATCATCTATCAATAATTCTACCTATACCCCCTTATCTGCTATTTCTATTGGGTTGTCATTAGACAATAATTCCACTTGCACCCCCTTATCTGCTACTTCTACTGATGGTGTAACAGTTTGAAATATAGGGACATCAATAGAAGTACTTACTTGATTAGTTTCATGCTGTTACATGGACTGTTCTTGTGCTGGTGACTCATTTCCAATATTTTTTGCTATGCTTTTTGCCAATTCTGAAGCATCTTCAGAATGAAAGGGTGCTTCTGAATGAGAAGGCACATCTTCAGAATGAAAGGGTGCTTCTGAATGAGCACCTATGTTTGCCTCAATAGAGTCATCTGACCTAGATAAATCTACAAGCAGTTGAGCCAAATCATCTTCATCAATGGATACAATTGGCTGTTTTTCAGACTATGACAACTTTTCTCTCAATTATGCCACTTCCTGTTGTAACTCTACAATTTTTCTTTCTTGCATCTCAATGATGTTTCTCTCTCTTCAATCCATCTAGTTTGTGTTTTGGCAACACTCCTTACTGCTCTTAGCTGCTCTGTGATGTCTTCCTCCTCTGTTTTTGCTTTAGAATCTAATGTAGATAAGTCAGCTACAGTAGGCTGCTCAACAACTATCTCTTCCTATGCAATATCTATTTGTTCTTATTCAGGAGGCTCTATGAAATTGTCTATAATTATATCTACCATTTTTATGGCTTGTTGAATTGTAGCCATCTCCAAGCTATCCTGCCTAGCCACTTCCTCAACTATATGTTCAGGTAGTTCTGAAAAGTTTTTAGGGGCTGGTTGTATTTCTATGACATTTGGACTGCTTTTTCCACCTTCTTCTATGTCCTATTATGTCATTTCCCTCAAGTGGAGTCTTGTAGACCTCCTAGTTCCAGATGCAAAATTCTTCTTTTTGCTTTATTTTTTGGTGACAACAAGGGTTTTGGGGACAGTTTCATATGCTTATGTTTCCTTTATTGTTTCTTCCCTTGTTGGGCTAGGTGCTTCATCTCCCTATTCTGACAAATCAGTTGCAACTTCAAAAAAATGGACCTTCTTCTATTTTTTTGTTCTACTGCCAATTCCAGACCCTCTTTTCTTTTGCTTCTTGGCTCGTGAAGTTGAAGGTTCTGGAGTAAGGTGTTCTGTTGCTGCTACTAGGTGTGTTTCTTTTTCTATAACAACTTCTGCAATAGTTTATGTTTCATCTTCTATAATAGCCTCTGCAACATCTGTTTCTTCTTCTACAATAACATCAGTAACATCTGTTTCTTCCTCCTCATCCTCATCTCCAAAAATTACATCATTTAAGGTAGACTAAAACCTATCAAAGCTCCTAGGGTTTCCTCTAAAATGGTGTTGGCAAACTAGTTTGATGAGACCATGGTGGCGAAGGCTCTTTTTTCCTTCTTGATATCTTTTTGCCATGTTTTTCAATTCTTGATGTAAGTACATGGGAATATTTACCCTAACGTCTAGTTGTTGCCTACCATGTTTGAGATGGTTTAAAATTTTTATATGATGCCCTGACAATATTACATACTGCCCTTCACAGGTTAGAAATTTTATTACCCGTGTGGCCACTTCATCCTAGGGTTCCTGTAGGTTGGCCCTTTTTACCCCCTTGCATGTTTTGTTATGTATTAAATATTCTGGCTCCCAATCGTTTTCTTCCAGAAATTGATTAACTATATTTACCAATGTGTTTTTGCCAGACCTAGAAATTGAAAGACCTTCTAATGGCAGCTCAGTAATTTGACACAAAAATTTAGGGGTTACCTTAATGGTCATGCCGTTAACATGTGCCTAGTTGTTTTTGAATGTGTGGGCAAACATGCTGGCCAAATATTTAGAGGACCCATTAAATTTATCCAAAAACGGCATAAGTTCTCCATCTTCAAAAATCTACAGCACTTATAGAATTTCTCGGAGGTGGGTGGTATTCGTTGGTTCCATTTTCATTTTTTGCCCCATTTTCCTGTCTTGGTACGTTACAAACTATTCATTTCTATTGCTATTCCTTTGCTGGATCTCTAGTTTCTGGTGTTTGCAGATTTGTAGGGTTTGGTTCCAAGTTTTCAATTGTCTTATTTTTGTTCTTCAGAATGAACCATAATTTGAGCACTGTACCTCGTAATAATTTTGCGCTAGAAAATATGTATTCGGAAATAAGGGTGGCACATGTTTCTATTTTTTCTTCGAACACATGTCCATCAATGGTTGCACATATGTCCTTGCCATTAGATCCACCTTACTCATTTTTAGTTTTTCTATTTTGCTTGTGGACTTTCACGTGCATGTTTATTAGCACCAAAACAAATGGTGGCATACTGTTGGTCACATCTCCCATCATTCTGGTATTTTCTAAATGGGTGCAAACACAAACCACATCCTAACTGACACGTGTTCATTTATCGTATGCAACCAAAAGAATTTTTATTTGATCGTATATATTTTCTTCCTTGGATGCCACATGGAGTTGTTATATTGAATGCTCTTTCCGAAGATTATGATCTATTGCAAAAATAAAACCTCATTTCGAAGATTATGATTTCATTCTGAAGACAAGTCTTCATTTCAAAAATAAATCCTCTTTTCGAAGATAAATCTTCATTCCGAAGATAAATCCTCTTTTCGAAGATAAATCCTCATTCTAAAGATAAATCCTCATTTCGAAGATCAGGCTACATTGCAAAGGTAAATTGTCATTTTGAAGATAGAACTTCATTTCGAAGACAAATCCTGCTGCATTCTGAAGACAAATCCTCCTTCATTCTGAAGACAAAGCTTCATTCCGAAGATGATGCTTCATTGTGAAGGCAAATCGTCATTTCGAAGACAAAGCTTCATTCCAAAGAAAAATCGTCATTCTGAAGACAAAGCTTCAAACCGAAGAAAAAGTGCAACATTCATTCTGTTGTCATTTTGAAGACAATTTCAATCCGAAGACAATACAACAATTAATCTGAAGAAGATAGTAGGCACTGTTTTTGGCATTCTTGTTCCGAAGATTAGGCAAAAATCAATATTCTCATTCTCAAAACATGTTTTAAGTATGACAACTCTTATGGATACCTTTTATGGTAATGGTTAATTGTTATATACTATATACAAATCATTTACAATGAAGAAATGTAAGAAATATATACCTGATTAAAACAAGTTAATGCAAGTTTTTGAAGAATGACTGTCTTTGTTGATGTTCTGTTGAGATTTTCTACAATATTTCAAAACAAGTGTAGTTGGTGAATTTGTACAATGATGGTTTCAAGGTTATGCATGCCAAAAAATTGGTTTTCATACATACCAATCCAGTAGTGCCTTGGAAAAGGTTTTCACTGCTGAGTTATTCATTTTTCTCTCTTTTTTTTTCTTAGTTTTCCCTTTTTTTTTTTACCTCTCATTTTCTCTATTTTTTCTTGATTCTGACTATGCCCATGAAGGAATTCATGATTTACCTGAAATCATGCCCATGAAGGAATTCATAATCCAAATTTATTCATCTTTTTGTTTTCTACTTTTTTTTATTTTTTTTGTATTTTTTTGTTTTTTCTTGAAATCCATGATTATGCTGATTGTTTTGAAGTGGAAGAGGAAATTTTTTCCACCTGTTGTGTATCAAAACTGTCAAGCTACTGCAAGAATTCCTCTTTAGTCAGAGGTGTATGGTACACCCTGAGGCGATGTCCATTCACTACCAACTTTCTTTGTGACCCATCAATAGGAGATAAACGAGCTGCTCCATTGTCAAATACCTCTTCAATCTGATAAGGTCCAAGCCATCTAGTTCTTAGATTTCTAGGGAAGTCCACATAGCGAGAATAAAATAGTAAAGCCCAATCTCCTTGTTGAAGTTTCCTTTGCTGAATGTGACTGTCATGCCACAATTTCCTCTGCTCTTGAATTACTTTAGTTTGGTGTAGAGCATCCAACCTAAGTTCATCCAATGCATTCAGCTATAGAATCCTATCTGTCTATGTTTGTGACAATTCAATTCCAATTTCCAATGCTGTGCACAACGTTAGTAGCTCAAATTCAATAGGTAAGAGGGGCTTTTTACCAAAGACTAGTTCATAAGGTGTGAATCCAATAGTAGATTTCCAAGTAGTATTGTAAGCCCACACTGCTTCAGGTAATTTATCTAACTAGTTTCTCCTATGAAAAGCTACTATTTTTGTTAAGATTCGTTCTAGTTCCCTGATTGTTACCTCAACCTTGGCCATTTGCTTGTGGGTGATAAGGTGATGATTTTCTATGTTTGATTTCATATAATTCTATAAATGCCTCAATGACTTTAGATGCAAATTGGGGTCCTTGGTCTATGGTGATAGACCGGGGAGCTCCAAACCTCTAAAAAATCTGAGTATACAAGAAATCAGCGACCTTCTCTTCACGAGCATGTTTGAAAGCATGCACCTCTACCCACTTTGTCAAGTAATCAATGCATACTAGAATATGCACCTTTCCTTGAGAAGGTGGATCAATAGGTCCTACAAAATAAAGTCCCCACCTCTCAAATGGCTTTAAAACCAACTGAGGCTGCAGTGGAATTTTATTTGTATGAGTGGGTTTCCCCATTCTTTGGCATGCATCACAATGCCTGATGTACTTTTTCACATCCTTGTGAAGAGATGGCCAATAATATCCTATCCCTAAATTTTTTCTAATTGTGCTTTTTACAGAGTAGTGTACTCCTGAGGGTTCATCATGACAAGGCCTAAGGATATCATATACCTCATCCTTTCGGAGGCACCTACGTAACACATGGTCAGGGCTGCACTTAAAAAGTATACCCCTAATCCATTCAAAAGAACTTTGTTTGATCAATTATTTTTTTTGTTTTGAAGTGAAATGTGGAGGAACTTTCCCTGTGACTAAATAATTGGCTATATATGCAAACCAAGGTGATTGGAGTGATATCAAATTCTTGCAGCAACATTAACCAATGAATAATTCTTGCACTTACCATAGGCTTATTCATAAAATATTTAATGGTTGTGTGATCTGTGTGAATAAATATTTGATAACCTGTGATGTAATGCCTGAATTTGTTGATGGCATAAATTACTGCCAAGAATTTTTTCTTAGTTGTGGTATAGTTTTTCTCAGCTCCTATCAAATTCTTGCTAATGTAGTAGATGGCATAGTGTTCACCATTGTCAATTTGTCCTAATGCTGCTCCAATTGTAGTATTGGAAGCATCAGCCTGTATGTGAAATGGTAATGTCCAATTAGGTCCTCTTAACACAGGTGGAGTTACTAATTTTTCTTTTAGAGCTTCAAATGATTCCTAACACCTTGCAGTCCAGGAAAATTTAGAATCTTTAGTCAATAGGGCAAACATGGGATTGGCTATTGTGCTAAAGCTAGGAATAAACCTACGGTAAAAACCAATGTGTCCTAGGAAGCTTTTGACATTAGTATGAGTTTTAGGAGGAAGAAGATTCTTGATAATTTCCACCTTCTTTGGATCAACCTGGATTCCTTGAGGAGAGATGTGATGACCAAGAACTATTCCTTCCTCCATCATCATAAAATATTTTTTTGGATTCAAGGATAACTAGTATGTTTCACAGCGAGCTAAAACTTTGTCAAGGTTTTCTAATGTAAAGTCAAAATTCTATCCACATACTGTGAAATCATCATGTATATCTCAACACTGTTGGTAGTCAGATAAAAAAAAATTGCTAAAATTGCTCACTGAAATGTTGTTGGGGCATTACACAAACCAAAAGGTAAAACCCTATAGGCAAATTTTCCCCATGGACAAGTAAAGGTTGTTTTCTCTTTATCATTAGGTGCAACCTGAATTTGATTATATCCACTAAATCCATTAAGAAAACAAAAGTATTTCTTTCCAGAAAGGGTATCTAACACCTGATCTATGAAAGGTAATGGAAAATGGTCTTTGTATGTCACTTTATTCAGCTCTCTATAGTCTACACATACTCTCATTTTTCCATTTTTCTTAGGAACTATAACCAATGGAGAGGCCCACTGGCTATCATAAATTGGGTAAATGAATCCTACCTCCAGAAGTTTTTCAATTTCTTCCTTTACAATATCTCTTAGGGTAGGATTCAGTCTTCTCTAGGGTTTTCTTACTGGCTTGACTTCTTTAGTATAAATTCTGTGGGTGCATATATCAGGGTGAACTCCTGACATATCTTTATAGTCCCAAGCAAAAGCATAAGCATGCTTCTGCAAGACAACTATCAATTTTTTTTCATCTTCCCTAGTAAGCCAATTGTTAATGTTTAGTAATTTGCCTGGCTGGACTTTGATTTGTTTTGTATTTGGAAGGATTGAATTCACTTCTTCATACCTAGTGATTAGGGAGTTAAGAGGACACTGCTGAGATGGGAGGAAATAAGAAGTTTCTATTTCATTACTTCCTAATGGAAGCATATCCTGTATGGAACAGTGAGAAGGAAAATCAGGTGATGGTGCCACCCATGTGGTAGTGAAATAGAGTTTTCTTGTGATAGTACAGATGGTTCACCTTCAAAATTTTGGTTCTCCTCATTCCTTAACAACTGATGGATATTTATTGCTTCCTCTTATAACCCTTGTTCATGTAGAACATTCATTATGATAGTTTCATTTTTTGAATTTTCTGTGTCATGGAGGTCTTTTGTGTGTTCCCTTACTACCAAGGTGGCTAGTGTGGAAATAACCTCCTCTGATTCTTCATCTAAATCAGGAAACCATAACTGACCTAACAAATTGCTGGAGGGTTTTGCAGGAGGATACAGAGAGATCTATTTTAGATCAATACCATTTGAAATAGTCATTTTTCTAGATATGCAGTCTATGAAGGCTACTGCAGTTGATGCGTAGTCGTTATACCATCATTAATTCTCAATGAATCTATCAATCCAGGGCAGTGTACAAGGCTATCTACGGGAGAAGAAGTGAAACAGCTATAACTTAGGTCAATCTAGGGCAACAAGTCTTATTGGTGGAACCGGTTTGTGGGGGGTTTTGGAACATTCCTATCTCTAGATTGCATGAATTAAATCTTAATCTAAGTTGCAGAATTGGAAACTAATCACTAACTGCAGAAATGAAGTCCTAATTACAATTGCAGTAATAAGACCTAATTATATTGCGTAATTAACAGTTGCAAAATTGAAAGTCTGATCCTAATTGCATAAAGGAAATCTAATTACTTTTGCAGTAATGAAAGTCTAGATCTAATGTGGAAATAAAAACTATCAAAATTCTGTAATAGAAGGTTGTCAATCTTCTGTTCAGATTTTGACAACAAAACATAAAAATGCAGGAAATTGCTGAAAAATAGTAAATTCTGAAAATAACAGTCTAAAAATAAAGTGAAAGCTTTTCTGAAAGTAAGATTGCAACTAAAAAATTAAGCACAAGATTTATCTTAGCATAAATAAACTAATACTACAAATATTGTCAACTATTCACAAGCAATTTACATAACAAGTTCTATAACTCATTCTACTACAAAGAAAATCGTAATAAAAACCTCTTCTCGTTAGTCCTCCTCCTAGGTCTGGAAGTGGCCAGCCTCTTTGTCCATAAGAAGGTGTAAGTCTCTCTCTCTTTCTAAATCTTAATCACACTCATTTACAAGTAATTTGAAATAGAACTGGTGCACTTTATTGATCAAAAGACATGATTACAAGAATTCTGCTAAAAAACTGTTACAGGACTGTAACAGTCAATTTCTAGTTATACTCTGTATTTTCTGCTAGCTTCCTTTCTCTATTTTCTATCTTCTGCTACTACTACTCTAGGCTCAACCTGAACGGGAGCAATATTTATAGCTATCCTATGATCTGATTACAAACAAAGAATATCTCAAAAGATCTAATCCTACAATGCCGCAACAAATTCTGGTTTTATCCTAGAAGAGGACTAAAACCTGATCTTTCCCTTAATGATGGATTTGGTCGGCAATGACGGCAAAGACAGATGGAGGATATTTCTCTTTACTTTTTCCAACCTTTATTTCCCTTTTCCCGGCTTCAAAAATCGGTCAAAAAGGTCAAAAACACATTCTGTTCTTCATTCCGAAGATAAGTGGCTTCATTCCGAAGACAGTGCAGTTTTCATTCCGAAGATCGCTCATTCCGAAGATACTGCATTCTCATTCCGAAGATCGCTCATTTCGAAGATACTGCATGCTTCATTCCGAAGATCCGCTCATTTCGAAGACGCTGCATTCTTCATTCCGAAGATCCGCTCATTCCGAAGATGCTGTGTTTCTTCATTCCGAAGATATCTGTTCATTCCGAAGATACTTCGGAATGAACAAATGTATGCTTTTCCATTGATTTCTTCTGCATCTCTCAGGTGGGTTATCTCCTAAGATCAAATTCTAATGGTCTTCATCCCTTTCCTCATGTGAATTCCATGCCTTGCTATTTATGGACAACTGGCTGGAATTTACATGGGAAAGACCAGTTTTTGCTGCATAGCAATAGTTTGCTTGCACTGTTTGCAGATTTAGGTGAAGTAAATGCTTGAAACAAATCAAAATATGATTAGTGAAATGCCGCTATTATTCTAAGCATATCCCATTGTAGCAAATCATAGCAAAAATAACACAAAACTATGCAAAAAGTCTATAAAATCAGCATATAATATTTCAAATACATTGATCATGCAAAATGGTTAATATACAAGATATTAAATCAACTTAAATAACATATCGGATAAAACATAAGAGTTTATAGGCATTTTTAGTGTACAAAACATGTTATGATTGAGGCATTTCCAGTGCCTCATCATTTTCCCCCAACTTATATTAATGCATGCCCTCATGCATTCTGTTGGGCTATGGAATCACATATGTCCATGTTTAGATTCCATGACCTGTAGAATAACTTCTTGCCTATGTAATACCCCCTATTTTCCTGAATGTTTCTGAGCCAATCTTCAAATTGTTCATCAGGCTGTTCATCTTCTTCAAAGTAAAATGGAACTGGAGTAATGATGGTTGGAGGCCTGAACCTGAGACCTATCCAGTTATGCTGCATGATCTGGATCAGTTGGACTACACCTTCTCGCTCTTCTTCCGGACCACTCTAGATTGATGGGGGAGATAGATTCTCTTTTCCTCAAAGACATGGAAAGTTCATTCCATCTGTCTCTGCATACTGACAATGCTGGAAAGAAATTGTGATCACAGAAATTGTTAAATCTGGTCACACAGTCCCTCAAATTGTTCAAGTACATTCTCTTGATATCATCCCTGTTCATCATTGAAAAGTGCTACTGAGTGATATTTAGGTGATTTGGTTGGATTGCTCTGACTAACAACTCAGCCCTTGTTTCAACCACTTTATTCTGCCTTTTCTCATGATCCCAATAAAGCTGATTTTGCAAGGTAGACATAAATGCTCTCAACTGAACATCTCCAATGTAGATTTGAGGATGAGAGTCAACTTCCTCTGGAATGAAGAAACTATGCAAAAATAGTTCACACAAAAGATTTTTCTGCTCAAAAGGACTGTCAAAATATGCCTCTAGAAAATCTTCAATAGTGTCCAATTTGTATGGAAGGTTTGAAGTAATCCTCATGACCTGCCATCTAAGGTATTTTTCCTTCAAAATAAGGTCAGTAAAATCTGGTTGGCCGTCTAAATTGGACTAAAAACTCAGCAATTTGGCACAAGTCAGATACCTTTTCTTTCAATGCCTGAATTTCTGTGTCCTTGGCTTCTAGCTGTTTTGCTTCCAGTTTGAATTTTTTAGTTTTATTGGCAAGCCGTTCATATCTAATCATCCAGCTAGCTATGTCTGCATTGTACTGTTCTAGGGACACAGTATTAGGTGGTCTTACTACAGGGGGGATCCTAGGCAACAGATTTGTCTGAACTCCTTTTTCTGCCACTTCCACTGGTCGTTCATCTGTCAATATCTCTACTTGCACCCCCTTATTTGCTATTTCTATGGGGTTGTCATCGGATAGTATTTCTACTTGTACCCCTTATCTCGCTGTTTCTACTGGAAATGTAACAAGTTGAAATGCAGGGACCTCGTAGGGAGTACTTACTTGAGCATTTTCTTGCCGTTGGGACTGCTCTCGTGTTGGTGGCTCATTTTCAACATCCTCTCGCAATATTTCTCACCATTTCTGAAGCATCTTCGTAACAAGAAGGCATCGCTTCGTAATGAACAGGCACTTCTTCAGAATGAAGGAGTGCTATTTCAGGATGAACTTCTATGTCTGCCTCAATAGAGTCATCTGCTCTTGATAAACCTAGAAGTAATTGAGCCAAATTATCTTCATCATGGGATATAGCTGGCTGCTTTTCAGATTGTGACAACTTTTTTAGTTCTGCCACTTCCTGCTGAAGTTCTGCAATTTTTCTTTCTTGCATCTCAATGATGCTTTCTTTCTCTGTGATCCATTTGGTCTATGTTTTGACAACACTTCTTGCTGCCCTCACCGCTCATTGGATGTCTTCCACTTCTTATTTCTGCTTCGTGAGCTGATGCAGACAAATCAGTTGCAGTTGGCTGTTCAACCAAATTTTCTTCTTCTGCTGCAATAGTTTGTTCTTGTTCAGGAGGCTCTGTGAAACTGTCTATAAGGGTATCTATCATATCTGTAGCCTGTTGAACTGTAGCCTCCTCCAAACCAATTTGCTCAGTTTCTGCCTCAGCTATCTGTTCAGGGAATTCTGGAAAGTTATCAGATGCTAGTTGTATTTCTGTGACATCTGGGCTACTTGGTCTATCTTCTTCCTCCATGACCTGTTCTGCAGTTTCTTTCAAATGAATTCTTGTAGACCTCCTAGTTCCAGATGCAAATTTCTTCTTTTTGCTCTATTTTCTGGTGACAGTAGGGGTCATGGGGTCAGTTTTTGATGCCTCTGTTTCCCTTGTTTCACTTCTCTGCTCTGATAAGTCAGTTGCAGCTTCAGCAAACCGAACTTTCTTTTGTTTTTCTGCTTTGCTACTAGTTCCATATCCTCTTTTCTTTTGTCTCTTAGCCTGTGAAGTTGATGGTTCAGGAGCAAGTTCTGTAACAGCTTCAGGGGCACCTTCTGTAGCTTCTTCTGCAGCATCCTCTGCAACATTTTCTACAGCAACTTCTGGAATACTTTCTGCAGTAGCTGTTTCCTCTTCTGCAGCAACATCAACAGTATTTGGCTCTTCTTCTTCCTCACTTTCATCCCCAAAAATGACATCATTTAGGTTAGAGTAAAACCTGTCAAAACTCCTAGGGTTTCCTCTAAAATGATGTTGGCAAATTAATTTGATAAGGCCATGATGGCGAAGGCTTCCTTTACCCTCCTGATATCTTTTTGCCATGTTCTTTAGTTCTTGATACAAATACAGGGGAAGATTTACCCTAACTTCTGGTTGTTGTCTACCATGTCTGAGATGGTTTAAAATTCGTAGATGATGCCCTGACAACAGCACATACTGCCCTTCACAGGTCAAAAACTTAATCACCCAGGTGGCTACTTCATCCCAGGGTTCCTGCAGGTCGGCCCTTTTTAACCCCTTGCATGTGTTGTTATGGGTTAAGTATTCAGGTTCTCTATCATTTTCTTCTACAAACTGATTAACTACATTTGCCAATGTGTTCTTGCCAGATCTAGTAATTGAAATTCCCTCTAATGGCAGCTCTGTAATCTGACTTAAAATTTTAGGGCTTACCTCAATAGACATGCCGTTGACATGTGCTCGGTTGTTTCTGAACGTATGGGCAAACATGCCAGCTAAATCTTCAGAAGACCCATTGAATTTATCCAAAAATGTCATAAACCCTCCGTCTTCAAAAATCTGCACAACTGCCAGATTTTCTTGAAGGTAATTGGTGTCTACAGGCTCTGTTCTAATCTTTCGCCCCATTTTTCTCTGTTTAAGAATCGTACACTGCGGCTGCTGTTCTACTGCAGGATTTTTGGCTGTTTTCTGTTGCAAATTTGTAGAGTTTTAAGTTAGAACCCTCGTTGCCCTGTTCTTCTTCTTCTTCTTCGGAATGAGCCGTATTCTGTGCACTGTACCTCGCAACACGTCTTCGAAAAGAAGGATGGCACACATATCTACTTCTGCACTGTACACCTGTTCGTTGATAATTGCATGGATGTCCTTGCCATCAGATCCACCTCATCAGTTTTGCAGATTCTCACGTGCATGTTAATTGACATTAAAAATTGGTGGCATATGGTTGCAGATTCTCCGTATTTCCAATGAGTGCAAAAATAGACCATGTGCTGATTGACACGTGTCCCTTCTTCGCATGCAACTAAGAAAAAATCTTAATTTTGTCGTACCTTATTTTCTTGGACGCCACGTGGAAATGCTCTTTTCGAAAATGCAATTAAAATTTCATTCCGAAGATTATGACTTCATTCCGAAGATAAATCTTCATTCCGAAGACAAATCCTCATTCCGAAGATTATGACCTCATTCCGAAGATAGGTCTTCATTCCGAAGACAAATCCTCTTTGCAAAATTTTCATTTCGAAGATAGATCTTCATTCCGAAGATCAATCCTCATTCCGAAGATTAATCCTCATTCCGAAGATCAAGCTGTATTGTGAAAGTAAATCGTCATTCCGAAGACAGACCCTTATTCCAAAGATAGATCTTCATTCCGAAGATAGATCTTCATTCGAAGATGATGCAAAGAAATCGTTATTCTGAAGACAAAGTTTTTCAAGAATTGTCATTCATAATTTTTCTAAGACAAATTGTCATTCGAAGACAAAGTTTCTTTCTGAAGACAAAGTGCAACATCCATTTTGCTGTCATTCTGAAGACAATCTTATTTCTGAAGATAATACAACAGGTATTGTTTTTGGCATTCTTGTTCCGAAGATTAGGCAGAAATCAATATTGTCATTCTTAAAACATGTTTTTAAGTATGCCAACTCTTATGAATACCTTTTATGCTAATGGTTAATTGTCACATACTATATACCAATCATTTTACAATGAAGAAATGTAAGAAATATATACCTGATAAAAATAGTTAATGCCAGTTTTGAAGAATGACTGCTTTTGTTGATATTCTCATCGAGATTTTCTGCAACATTTCAAAACAAGTGCACTAGGTGAATTTGTACAATGATGGTTCAAAAATTTCTCAAGGTTATGCATGCCGTAAAACTGGTTTTCATGCACACCAACTCAGTAGTGCCTTAAGAAAAGGTTTTCACTGCTGAGTTATTCATTTTTCTCTTTTTTTTTTTTTCTTGATCCTGACTATGCCCATGAAGGAATTTCATGATTTCCCCTGAAACCATGCCCATGAAGGAATTCATACTCTGAATTTATTCATCTTTTTGTTTTCTATTTTTCTCGATTTTTTTGTATTTTCTATTTTTTCTTGAAATCCACCGATCATGTTGATTGTTTTGAAGTGGAAGAAGGATTCTCTTCCACCCGCTGTGTATCCAAACTGTCAAGTTGCTACAAGAATTCTTCTTTAGTCAGAGGTGTATGGTATACCTTGAGGCGATGTCCATTCACTACCAACTTTCTTCGTGACCCATCAATGGGGGATAAACGAGCCGCTCCATTGTTGAATACCTCTTCAATCCAAAGAAGGTCCCAACCATCTAGTTTTCAACTTTCCAGGGAAGTCTTCATATTGAGAATCGAACAAGAAAGCCCAATCTCCTTGTTGAAGTTTCCTCTGCTGAATGTGACTATCATGCCACAGCTTCCTCTCGCTCCCGAATTACCTCGCTTGGTGCAGAGCATCCAATCTAAGTTCATCCAATGCATTCACCTGTAGAATCCTGTCTGTCTCGTGCCTCCGACAAGTCAATTCCAATTTCCAATGCTGTGCACAATGTTAGTAGCTCAAATTCAATAGGTAAGAGAGGCTTTTTACCAAAGACTAGTTCATAAGGTGTGAATCCAGTAGTGGACTTCCAAGTAGTATTGTAGGCCCAAACTGCTTCATGTAATTTGTCTAGCCAATTTTTCCTATGAAAAGCTACTATTTTTGTCAAGATGCGTTCTAGTTCCCTCGTTTGTTACTTCAACCTCGGCCATTTGCTTGTGGGTGATAGGGTGATGATTTCCTATGTTTGATTTCATACAATTCTGTAAATACTTTTATGACTTTGGATGCAAATTGGGGTCCTTGGTCTGTGGTGATAGACCGTGGAGCTCCAAATCTCTAAAAATCTGAGTATACAAGAAATCAACGACCTTCTCTTCACGAGCATGTTTGAAAGCACGCACCTCTACCCACTTTGTCCAGTAATCAGTGCATACTAGAATATGCACCTTTCCTTGAGAAGGTGGATCAATAGGTCCTACAAAATCAAGCTCCCACCTCTCAAATGGTTCTAAAACCATTTGAGGCTGCAGTGGCATCTCATTTGTATGAGTGGGTTTCCCCATTCTTTGGCATGCATCACAATGCCTGATGTACTTTTTCACATCCTTGTGAAGAGATGGCCAATAATATCCTATCCCCAAGATTTTTCTAACTGTGCTTTTTACATAATAGTGTCCACCCGAGGGTTCATCATGACAAGATCTAAGGATATCATACACTTCATCCTTTCGGATGCACCTACGTAACACATGGTCAGGACCGCACTTAAAAAGCATACCCTTAATCCATTCAAAATAAGAACTCTATTTGATCAATTGTTTTTTTTGTTTTGAGGTGAAATGTGGAGGAACTTTCCCTGTGACCAAATAATTGGCTATATCTGCAAACCAAGGTGATTGAACCGATATAGCAAATAGTTTTTCATCAGGAAAAGTGTCATCAACTAATTCCCCTTCATCCGTGTTCTCGCAACCTGGACAAGAAATCTGCAACAACATTAGCTTTTCCCGGTTTGTTGATTATGGTGATGTCAAATTCTTGCAGCAACAATAACAAACAAATAATTCATGCACTTACCAAGGGTTTATTCATCAAATACTTAATGGCCGTATGATCTGTGTGAATAAATATTTGATAACTCCGTGATATAATGCCCGAATTTGTTGATGGCATAAATCACCGCTAGGAATTCTTTCTCGCTTGTTGTATAATTTTTCTCTCGCTCCCGTCAAGTTTTTGCTAATGTTGTAGATGGTATAATGTTCACCATTATCAATTTGTCCTAATGCTACTCCAATTGCTGTATTGGAGGCATCATTCTAAATGTGAAATGGTAATGTCCAATTAGGTCCTCTGAGCACAGGTGGAGTTATCAATTTCTCTTTCGTAGCTTCAAATGCTTCCCGACACTTTGCAGTCCAGGAGAATTTAGAATATTTAGTCAATAAGGCAAACAGAGGACTCGATATTGTACTAAAGTTGGGAATAAACCTGCGGTAAAAACCAATGTGTCCTAGGAAACTTCCGACATTAGTCCGAGTTTTAGGAGGAAGGAGGTTCTTGATAATTTCAACTTTCTTTGGATCAACTTGGATCCCTTCAGGAGAGATGTGATGACCAAGAACTATCCCTTCCTTCATCATCATGAAGCATTTATCCTGGATTTAAGGATAAGTGGTATGTTTCACAACTGAGTTAAGACTTTGTCAAGATTTTCCAATGTAAAATCAAAAGTTTGTCCACATACCGTGAAATCATCCATGTAAATTTCAACACTTTTGGTGGTCGATCAGCAAAAATTGCTAGGACTCGCTCACTGAAAAGTTGTCAGGGCATTACACAAACCAAAAGGCAAAACCCTATAGGCAAATGTTCCCCATGGACATGTAAAAGTTGTCTTTTCTTGATCTTCGAGGGCAATCTGAATTTGATTATATCCACTAGAATCCATCAAGAAAACAAAAGTATCTTTTTCCAAAGAAGAGTATCTAACACTTGATCTATGAAAGGTAATGGAAAATGGTCTTTGTATGTCACCTTATTCAATTCTCTGTAGTCTACACATACTCTCATTTTTCCATTTTTCTTAGGAACTATTACCAATGGAGAAACCCATTGACTATCGTAAATTGGGTAAATGAATCCTACTTCCAGGAGTTTTTCAATTTCTTCTTTCACAATATCTCTTAAGGCAGGATTCAATCTTCTTTGAAATTGTCTGACTGGCTTGACTTCTTCAAGATAGATCTTATGGGTACATATATCAGGATGAACTCCCGACATATCTTTGTAGTTCCAAGCAAAAGCATGAACATGCTTCTGCAAAACAACTATCAATTTTTCTTCCTCTTCCCTAGTAAGTCGGTCGTAGATATTCAAAAATTTGCCCGGCTGGACTTCTATTTGTTTTGTATTTAGAAGGACCGAATTCACTCCTTCATACTTGGTGATTAAGGGATTAAGAGGACATTGTCGTGATGGGAGAAACGAAGCTGTCTGTTTCATTGCTATTTGAGGGAAGCATTTCTTGTATGGAATAAAGTGAGAAGGAAAAATCAGATGATGGTGCCATCCATGTGATAGTGAAACATAGTTTCCTTGTGATAGCACAGATGATTCATCTTCAGATTTTTGATTCTCCTCATTACTTATCAACTGTTGGATATTTGTTGCTTCCCCTTCTAAACCTTGTTCATGCAGAACATTCATCAGGATTGTTTCATTTTCTAAGTTTTCTGTGTCACTGAGGTCTTCTTGTGTGTTCTCTTACTACTAAGGTAGCTAGTGTAGAAATGACCTCTTCCGGTTCCTCATCTGAGTCGAAAACCATAACTGACCTAAAAATTTGCTAGATGGTTTTGCAGGAGGATATAAAGAAATTTGTTTCAGCTCAATACCATTTGAAATGGTCATATTTCCAGATCTGCAGTCTATGAAGGCAGCTGCAGTTGCAAGCCAAGGTCTTCCCAAAATAATGGGATATCCATGTGCTGAATTTCTTGGCTGTAAAACCAAAAAATCTGCAGGGAATTCCCAAGAAGAAACTTCTATAGGGACATCTTCAATGATTCCTTCAGGTTTTGCAACTGACCTATCAGCCATTTCTAAAACTGTAAATGTGGGGCTGAGATGTTTGAGCTGTAATTGTTCCATTGTATCTTTAGTCATGACATTTATTGCAGCTCCTAGATCCACTAAAACATTTGATATTGGTACTGAACCTATGGTGACTGTGATAATCGGGCTTCCTGGATCACTATACTTTGGAGGTAGTAGTTTTCCATATAAGAGATCAGCTATCTTCCCTTCAACCTGCATAGTCTTGGGGAATGCTTTCTTCTTTCTCCTTGCTCTTTTAATGCACAAATTTTGGATAGTACTGTTAATTTCTGGTATTTCCTTAATGGCTTGCAATAAGGGTAATGAGATAGTCAACTTTTTGAGTTCTTTGACCAATTCTGACTCAAAAATTTTTGGTATTGCATTAAGTCTTTCAGGATATGGAACTATCCTTGGTAATTGTTCTGCTTGTGTCTCTTTTTCTATTGTTGGATCCAATTTTTCTGTTTCTTTTGTTGGTTGGATTCTCTCTGGTTCTAATGATTCTTGCTCTTCATTATCTTTGGTTTCCATTAAAACTGGTTCGTGTACAACTTTTCCTGAACGGAGTTGAATATCACTACAATCAAGAACATTAATTTCAATATTTTCTTCACTTTCAGCCACATAGACAGGAGGTGTCTGTCTTACACTGTTTGGATTAGTGACTGGCTGAGCTGGCAATTGAGGTTGCTTCACTTGTGTTTGTTGTTGTTTTTCTTGAAAATTCTGATTAGGTGCAGGCAACAAATGCTGAGTTTGACCTTGATTCCTTTGCTGCCTTGGATAGGACTCGGTATTGCTCGATTCCACCGTGGTTGGTTTTGCACCCAATGTGGATTAGTCTAATTTTGATTCCAAGCCGGATTGTTTTGATTCCATGAGGGGTTGTTTTGATTCTGATTCCATGCTGGATTACTCCAATTTGATTATGGCCATTCTTGGGAATTTGTCCATTGAGGATAATACCAAGGACGTTGGGGTGGTTCTGATTGTCCCCAAGGCATAGTACCAGGATTATGCCCCCAATTTGTAGGAAAACGAGGGGGATTTTGATATTGAGAGAAATTTCCCCCTTGTTTTGGTCCAATATAGTTGAGTTCCTCAGTCTGGTTTTCTAACACACTTTTGAGTTGTGGTAGCAGGTGGCATTGATCACTTGAATGCCTTTTTGAACAGATACTACAAATGGCCGAGATGGTTGTTTTATTCAAAGGACATTCCCGCAAAGCATGTTTACTTCACATCTTGGGCAATAAATTGCCAAAGGTTCTATGTTTTTAGCTTTTGCAGAGATTTCCCCTAAAGTAGTGTTTAGATGCACTAGGATATCAGCTTTGAAATATGCAAGTTCCTCTATCATGTCCTTTACATCGCTGCCATTTGTGCGGCTTTTTCTTCTTCTCTCGCTTAGTGCGAGAATAATTCCTAGAGAGATCCATAATTTCCTCATTACTGAGAGTGGTTACATCCCCTTTTCCCATTAAATCTAGAACTTCTCTCGGATTCATCTTGCAATCCTCTCAAAAAGATGGTTTTACATAATTCTGGTTCTACTAGTCCACATCTCCTTTGAACAAAGGAGAACCTATCAAGGTAATCTTCCAAGGTCTCATCATCTTCCTGCTTGATTCTAAATAACTCATCCTTTCTATTCCTTACACGACAATATTCCCGATATTTGTCTAAAAAGACAGCTCTCCATTTGATCCCGTGTTCTTATGGAATTTGGCTCTAAGCTCATGAACCAGACGTAATGTCGAATCCTTGAGAGTTGAGGGAAAAACCTTAAGTTTTTTATTGTCATTTATATAATCATAGGTCTGACACACTACCTTGAATTCAAACAAAAACTGGTCAGGATCTTCAGATACAACACCTCGGAAGGTTGGAAGTACCGAAGGTGAAATGGTCTTCATGGGAGAGTTTTGTGTTGGATTCAGATGAATAGGATATTCAAATGTTCTGGATGGTTGGAGTATATCCTGATCATCCCCTGCATTATGAACATAGCCATGCCGACAATCTACATTGCCTCCTTCTGCCATAGTTTCTTATTTCCTAGGAGAAGTTAAAGCTTCCCAAATTGTTCTCTCAAGAGGTCCAAGCTTCTCTCGTTGATGAGTCTGATGAATTATCTTCCTTAAGATATTTCGTTGATACAATTGGTGATTTCCCTTTCTCAAAATGTTCTACCGATGGTGAGACTCGGTGATTTTTCTATCAATCTTTCAGGTAGTTCAAACACAGGTGATTCACCCCTTAGGCGTGAAGATCTCCTTAATGGGACAAGCCAGGGATCCTTTGGGGTCTCCCTAGACTTACTCATTCATGTTTACTCCTAAATGACATAAATTAAGTCAATAGTTGTTATCTTACTCTGCTGTTATATTCAGATTTTAACCTGAATGTTCATAGTTTAGTCTGATTACAACTATTGGACTATTTGTTTTCTTCTGACAACACTATATCCCCGGAAACGGTGCCAAAATGATGCGTAGTCGTTATACCATCATTAATTCTCAATGAATCTATCAATCCAGGGCAGTGTACAAGGCTATCTGCAGGAGAAGAAGTGAAACAGCTATAACTTAGGTCAATCTAGGGCAACAAGTCTTATTGGTGGAACCGGTTTGTGGGGGGTTTTGGAACATTCCTATCTCTAGATTGCATGAATTAAATCTTAATCTAAGTTGCAGAATTGGAAACTAATCACTAACTGCAGAAATGAAGTCCTAATTACAATTGCAGAATAAGACCTAATTATATTGCAGAATTAACAGTTACATAATTGAAAGTCTGATCCTAATTGCAGAAAGGAAATCTAATTACTTTTGCAGTAATGAAAGTCTAGATCTAATGTGGAAATAAAAACTATCAAAATTCTGTAATAGAAGGTTGTCAATCTTCTGTTCAGATTTTGACAGCAAAACATAAAAATGCAGGAAATTGCTGAAAAATAGTAAATTCTAAAAATAACAATCTAAAAATAAAGTGAAAGCTTGGCTGAAAGTAAGATTGCAACTAAAACATTAAGCACAAGATTTATCTTAGCATAAATAAACTAATACTCGCAAATATTGTCAACTATTCACAAGCAATTTACATAACAAGTTCTATAACTCATTCTACCGCAAAGAAAATCGGAATAAAACCCGCTTCGTTAGTCCTCCTCCTAGGTCCTGGAAGTGGCCACCTCTTTGTCCGTAAGAAGGTGTAAGTCTCTCTCTCTTTCTAAATCTTAATCACACTCATTTACAAGTAATTTGAAATAGAACTGGTGCACTTTATTGATCAAAAGACATGATTACAAGAATTCTGCTAAAAATCATTATAGGACTCGTAATACCTCAATTTCTAGTTATACTCGTATTTTCTCGCTAGCTTCCTTTCTCTATTTTCTATCTTCTACTACTACTACCTAGGCTCAACCTGAACGGGAGCAATATTTATAGCTATCCTATGATCTGATTACAAACAAAGAATATCTCAAAAGATCTAATCCTACAATGCCGCAACAAATTCTGGTTTTATCCTAGAAGAGGACTAAAACCTGATCTTTCCCTTAATGATGGATTTGGTCGGCAATGACGGCAAAGACAGATGGAGGATATTTCTCTTTACTTTTTCCAACCTTTATTTCCCTTTTCCCGGCTTCAAAAATCGGTCAAAAAGGTCAAAAACACATTCTGTTCTTCATTCCGAAGATAAGTGGCTTCATTCCGAAGACAATGCAGTTTTCATTCCGAAGATCGCTCATTCCGAAGATACTGCATTCTCATTCCGAAGATCGCTCATTCCGAAGATACTGCATGCTTCATTCCGAAGATCCGCTCATTCCGAAGACGCTGCATTCTTCATTCCGAAGATCCGCTCATTCCGAAGATGCTGTGTTTTCTTCATTTCGAAGATATCTGTTCATTCCGAAGATACTTCGAAATGAACAAATGTATGCTTTTCCATTGATTTCTTCTGCATATCTCAGGTGGGTTATCTCCTAAGATCAAATTCTAATGGTCTTCATCCCTTTCCTCATGTGAATTCCATGCCTTGCTATTTATGGACAATCGGCTGGAATCTACATGGGAAAGACCAGTTTTTGCTGCACAAAGAATAGTTTGCTTGCATCTGCTGCGATTTAGGTGAAGTAAATGCTTGAAACAAATCAAAATATGATTAGTGAAATGCTGCTATTATTCTAAGCATATCCCATTGTAGCAAATCATAGCAAAAATAACACAAAACTATGCAAAAAGCAGTAAAATCAGCATATAATATTTCAAATACATTGATCATGCAAAATGGTTAATATACATCATATTAAAGAAACTTAAATAACATATCAGATAAAACATAAGAGTTTATAGGAATTTTTAGTGTACAAAACATGTTATGATTGAGGAATTTCTAGGCCTCATCAGTAGTTGTAAGCCAAGGTCTTCCCAAAATGATGGGATATCCATGTGTTGAATTTCTTGGTTGTAAAACCAAAAATCTGCAGGGAATTCCCAAGAAGAAACTTCTAAAAGAACATCTTCAATGATACCTTCAGGTTTTGCAACTGACCTATCAACCATTTATAAAACTATAAATGTGGGGCTGAGATGTTTGAGCTGTAATTGTTTCATTATATCCTTGGTCATGACATTTACTGCAGCTCCTAGATCTACTAAGACATTTGATATTGGCACTGAATCTATGGTAACTATGATAATTGGACTTCCTGGGTCACTATACTTTGGAGGTACTGGTTTTCCAGACAAGAGATCAACTATCTTTCCTTCAACCTGAAAAGTCTTGGGAAATGCTTTCTTTTTTCTTCCTACTCTTCTAATGCACAAATCTCAGATAGTACTTTTAATCACTGGTATATCCTTAATAGCTTGCAATAAGGGCAATGATATAGTTAACTTTTTAAGTTCCTTAACCAGGCCTGACTCAGAATTTTCTACTGTGGTATTGAATCTTTCAGGATATGGAATTATCTTTGATGAAGGTAATTGTTCTACCTGTGGTTCTATTTTTTCTTCTTCTTTCTCTATTGTTGGTTCCACTATAAATGGTTCCAAAGGTTCTTGCTCTTCATTTTACTTGCTTTTATTGGAAATAGGTTCAGGTACAATTTTTCCTGAATGAAGTTGGATGTTACTACAATCAATAACATTTATTTCAAAATTTTCTTTAGCTTCAGCCACATAGACAAGGGATGCCTATCTCATACTAGCTGGATTAGTGACTGATTAAGCTAGAAGTTGAGTTTGTTTCACCTATTGTGTTTGTTGTGGTTGGTTCTATTTTTCTTAAAATTTTTGATTAGGTGCAGGCAGCAAATGCTAATTTTGACCTTGATTTCTTTGCTGCCTTGGATAAGACTGGTATTGCTAACTCCACTGTGGTTGATTTTGCATCCAATGGGGATTAGTCTAATTCTAATTCTAGGATGGGTTGTTTTGATTCCATGATGGGTTATTCTGATTCTAATTAAAGGCTGGGTTATTTTGATTCCATGATGGGTTATTATGATTCTGTTTCTAGGCTGGGTTACTCCAATTTGTTTGTGGCCATTCTTGGAATTTTTTCCATTGAGGATAATTCCAAGGATGTTGGGGTGGTTCTGATTGTCCCCAAGGCATAGTACAAGGATTATACCCCCAATTTATAGGAAAACGAGGGGGATTTTGGTTTTGAGAGAAATTTCCTCCTTGTTTTTGTCCAACATAGTTGAGTTCTTTAGTCTGATTTTCTAACATAGTTTTGAGTTGTGATAGCAGGTGGAATTTATCAGTTGAATGAGTCTTTGAACATATACTACAAATGGCTGAGATGGATGTTTTATTCAAAGTATATTCCTACAAAGCATGTTTATTTCTACATATTGGGCAATAAATTGCCAAAGGTTCTATGGTTTTTGCTTTTGTAGACATTTCCCCTAAAGTTGTGTTTAATTGCACTAGAATATCAGTTTTAAAATTTGCAAGTTCCTCTATTAATTCCTTCACATCAGTGTCATTTGTACTCTTTTTTCTTCTTCCATGCTTATTGTGAGAGTAATTCCTACAGAGATCCATAATTTCCTCATTAATGAGAGTATTTACATCCCCTTTTCCCATCAAATCCAATACGTCTCTGGATTCATCTTGTAATCCTCTCAAAAATATGGTTTTGCATAACTCTGGTTCTACAAGTCCACATATCCTTTGAACAAAGGAGAACCTATCAAGATAGTCTTCTAATGTTTCATCATCTTCTTGTTTAATCTTGAATAACTCATCTTTCTTGTTCCTTACACGACAATACTCCTCATATTTTTCTAAAAACATAATTTCCATTTGATCCCAAGTTCGGATGAAATTTGGCTCTAAGCTTATGAACCAGTGTAATGCTGAGTCCTTGAGTGTTAAGGGAAAAACCTTAAGTTTTTTATTGTCATTTACATAGTCGTAGGTTTGACACACTACTTTGAATTCAAACAAAAACTGATCAGGATCTTCAGATACAACATAGAAGGTTGGAAGTACTGAAGGTGAAATAGTTTTCATGGGAGATTTTTGTGTTGGATTCAAATGGATAGGATATTCAAATGTTATGGAATGTTGGGGCATATCTTGATCATCTCCTTCATTATGGACATAGCCATGTTGACCATATCTATCTATATTACCTCCTTCTGCCATAGTTTCATGTTCCTTAGTTAAATATATCCAAATTTCTCTCTTAAGAGGTCCAAGACCCTCTGTTGATAATGAGTCTGATGATTCTTCTTTCTTAGGATGTTCTAATGATGATGAGACTGGTGATTTTTATTTCTCAGAATGTTCTAATGATGGTGAGACTGGTGATTTTTATTTCAATCTTTCTGGTAATTCGAACACAGGTGATTCACCCCTTAGGCATGAAGATCTCCTTAATGGAACAAGCCAGGGATCCTTTTGGGTAATTCTACCTTTTTCATCCCTAGACTTACTCATTCATGTTTACTCTTAAATGACATAAATTATAGGTCAATAGTTGTTATTTTAACCAGCTGTTCTATTCAGATTTTATCCTGAATCTTCAAAGTTCAGTCTAACTAACAGCTATTGGACTATTGTTTTCTTCTAGCAACACAATTCCCTAGCAACGACACCAAAATGATGCGTAGTCATTATACACATCATTAATTCTCAATGAATTTGTCAATCCAGGGTAGTGTACAAGGCTATCTACGAAAGAAGGGGTGAACAGGGTTATAAATTAGGTCAATCTGGAGCAATAGGTCTTATTGGTGAAATTGATTGTGTGGGGGATTTAGGACATTCCTATGTCTAAATTGCATAAATTAAACCTTAATATAAGTTGCAAAAATGCAAACTAATCATTAACTACATAAATGAAATCCTAATTACAATTGCAGAATAAGACCTAATTATGTTGCAAAAATAACAGTTGCAGAATTAGAAGTCTGATTATAATTGTAGAAAGGAAATCTATTTAGTTTTGCAGCAATGGAAACCTACTTATAGCATGTAAATGAAATCCTGTCAAGGCTCTGTAACAGAAGGTTGTCAATCTTCTGTGCAAGGATTGACAGCAACACAAAATGTAGGAAATTACAGAAAATAGTAAATTATGGAAATGACAATCTGCAATAAATTGAAAGCTTTGTTGAAAGTGGAGATTACAACCAAACCATTAATAACAAAACATAAAATAAGCTAATTTTGCAAATATTATTAGTTGTTTACAAAGAAATGAAATGACAAGTTCTACAACTCATTCTACTGTAGCAAAATCAGAATAAAAACCTGCTGTTAGTCCTCCTCCTAGGTCTGGAAGTGGCTAGCCTCCTTGTCTACAAGAAGGTATGAGTCTCTCTCTCTCTAGATCTTACTCACACTTATTTACAAAAAATATGAAATAGAAATAGTACACTTTATTGATTCAAGCACATGATTACAATAATTTTGCTGAAAACCTGTTACAGGACTGTAACAGTCACTTTTCTGATTATTGCCTATTTTCTTCTATATTTCTCTACTCTCTAATTTCTCTATATTTTTCCTTCTACCTAGCTCAACCTGAATGGGAGCCATATTTATAGATGTCCTAAGATCTACTAACAACTGAGAAAAATATCTAATCCTATTATGCTGCAACAATTTCTGGTTTTATCCTAGAAGAAGATCACACTTGATCTTTCCATAAATGGTGGCTTTGGTCAGCAAGGATGGCAAAGTCAGATATGAGATATTTTACCTTACCCTTTTCAATATTTATTTCCATTTTTCTAGCATCAAAATTCGATCAATAAGTCAAAAAGCACATTATGTTTTCATTCCGAAGATAAGTGGCTCATTCCAAAGATACTGCAATTCTCATTCCGAAGATCCGCTCATTTCGAAGATACTGCAATTCTCATTCCAAAGATCCGCTCATTTTGAAGATACTACAATTCTCATTCCAAAGATTCACTCATTTCGAAGACACTATGTTTTCTCATTCCAAAGATATCTGTTCATTCCGAAGAGACTTCAAAATGAACAAATGTGGGCTCTTTAAATGATTTCCTCTACATTTCTCATGTGGGCTACTTCTCAGGATCAGATTCCAATGGTCTTCATCTCTTTCCACATGTGAATTCCATGCCTTTCCATTCATTGGCAGCTAGCTGGAATTTACATGGAAAAAACCAGTTTTTGCTGCACAGTAACAATTTACTTGCATTTTTGCCAGATTTAGGTAAAGCAAATGCTTGAGACATATCAAAACATGATTAGTGAAATGCTGCTATCAATCTAAGCATATCTCATTTAGCAAGTCATAACAAAACAACATAAAAATCATGCAAAAAGCTGTAAAAATTAGAATATAGTATTTCAAATACATTTATCATGCAAATAGTTAATACACATCATATTGAATTAACTTAACTAGCATACTAGATTAAACATAAGAGTTTGTAGGCAATTTCAGTGTTCAAAACATGTCATAATTGAGGCATTTCCAAGCCTCATCATCTCCCTCTTTTCATTGGTTCTCCAAGAGAGTCAATGTGGGACAAGGTTATTGAAAGAATTCAAAAAAAACTTGCTAGATAGAAAGGTCATCTTCTATCTCAAGTAGGAAATCTGACCCTCACTAAGGCCTCTCTTCAAAGCATTTCAGTATATTTCCTCTCCATTTTCAAAGCCCTTGTGAAGGTTTTCCAGAAAATTGAGAAACTCCAAAAAGAATTTTTATGGTTTGGATCAGAGGAGAAAAAAAGGATACACCTTGTAGGATGGACCAAAGTGTGCAGACCCAGGGAAAATGGGGGCTTAGGTCTGAGGAGAATTGGTCATATGAATTTAGCTTTACTAGCTAAGTAGGCATGGTGCCTCATTTCTGGTGAAGAAAATGAATGGAAAACTATCATCAAATGAAAGTATCTTCAAAAGATAGAATTTCTAAGTGACTCAGTTCTAATCAGAGGTTTTGATTTTTGGAAAGCAATTCTCAATTGTAAGGAAATCATAAAAAAAGGTTTAAGATGGGTTTTAGGCAATGGTGAGAGGATAAATTTTTGGAATGACAGGTGGGCTAAGGACAAACCAGTGACGCAATATCCTAACTTAGGCCGAATCAGAGATATCATAGAAGAACTCATTGGCAAAAAATTCTTTGATTATATGGTTGAGGACAAAGGAAGAATGAAGTGGAAATAAATAAGGATTCAAGGATTTCAATCAAAATAAAATGATCTTTGTAACATTCTTGAGCAATAGTTTATCCCTATGAGACCCAAGGAAGATCAAGTGACCTGGGATCCTACGAAAAATGGGAAGTTTACTGTTAAATCAACTTACAAGCTTCTGCTTGATGACAAGGATTTTGTCCTCCAAAAGGACTTAGTTTAGATAAAAAATTTAATTCCAAAAATTGTAGTCTTTTCATGGTTGGTTATCCAAGGAATAATTCTAACCATTGATAATATGATGCATAAAGGTATTTGTATCACTAATCACTGTTATCTATGTAGGGCTAATTGGGAGACCATTTATCACATTTTCCTTGAGTGCCATTTTTCCTTGACTATCCTAAGTGGGGTTTTTCAGGCCTTCAATATTTCTTGGGTTAAACCAACCACCATACTTGATTTTTTCATCTAGTGGCCTTGCCCCTTTTCAAGCCAAAGACTTAGATACATGTGGAAAATTTGTCTCAATCACTATCTTTGGTAGGTGTGGTTAGAAAGGAACCATAGATTCTTTAATGAGTCTTTTTATGATCATAAAACTATCATTGCTACAATCCTATCCTTTGCCAATGAGAATATTAACCTTATCCCTTTTGATAGTTGTAAACCTCATCTACAGGAGACCACGATTGCTCAATATTTAAGCTTAACCTTGTTATATGAGTATGTGCCTAGGGTAGTCAACCCCAGAGCCAATGTTAAGTGGTCCCCACCTCCTACGGGTTAGTTTAAGCTTAATTTTGATGAAGAGGCTAAGGAAAATCTTGGAAGAGTAGGTGTTGGTGACATTGTGAGAGATCATAATGGGAATATGATGCTTGCATTTTCTGAATATTTGGAAACAAGGATGAACAACGAAGCTAAATCTAGAGCTATATGGAGAGGCCTTCAAATGACTCAAGACTTAGAAGGCAATTTTATCATAGAAGAAGACTCTATGCATGTTATAAATCTCCTCAATAATTGGAAAACACCTCCTTGGAGGATTTAAACAATTGTTGAAGAAGGTAGGATCCTTTTCTAGGGAAGACAGGACAAAAAAGCCCAACATGTATTTCGAGAAGCTAACAAAGTTGCTAATAAGCTGGCCAATTTGGGTGTCTATGGTGATGGACTTTTCAAATGGGAACATGGTGTCCTAAGAGAAGTAGAGGAGCTTATTCAACAAGAATGCCAAGAATGATAGTCAAATTTACAAATAGGGAAGGTACTGTAAGTTCGAAGGCTATGAGTATTCCCATCTCTTTTTTGAAATGGACTCACAATAAAAATTATTCGAGTTGTCAGTCTTGGTGGATGTCGCTTGGAAATACCACAAAGACTAATAGGGACAATCACATGTCATATAACATGGCTTCTATTCATCTTAGTAATTTGAGGTTGGTTGATAATCACAGGGTAGGAAAGAAACAACAATATAAGACTTTGAACCAGAGCCATGTGGACCACCAGATAACCACTGCTATAAATCTAGCCAGCAGGTTCACTTCTCCAATGCTGATTGGCCAAGATAGGATGTTATCCCAAAGCATGTCATATACAAAAGAAAGCAATTACCAAATAATTATTAAGAGTAACTATCAATACAAAGCTTGTGGGAGTTTTTTTCAGTACTTTGCTATGTGTGTCTGCAGCATTTTGTTTCTCCACTGTTTCAAGGAAGGGATCTGTGTCTATTTCATTTTTTGTAATTATGATGCAGGTGTGTTTTCTCGAGTTATACCCAAAATATTTTATGGGAATTTTCTTTTTGATAATAGGCTATGTGACTTACCGGATGTAATGGCTTTTGCGACATGTAGATTATATATATAGGATCCTTAGTAAGGACATGTTCATCAACAACCCTGGGCTGATTTTTGTAAAATGTTTTGGGTTAACCTATAAAACCCAGTATTAATGCTATAGTATCTTATCTACCAAAAATAAAAATCCCAGTACCACCAATAGTGCTGGAATTAGAGTTAATGCGATTCAAGAAGATCCAAAATTTTCATTTGAAACTAGTCTTGTAAACGTTTTGTGTCGTGTATGTAATGATCCTCATGATTCAGATTCATGTGTTATGTATCATCATCATGTGTATAAAGCTTTGGAAAAGGTAGGGAGGAATAATAAAGGTAGAATTAATATGCTTTGGTAACCTGACCAGATCATGGTAGGGTAAGATCTTGATGAAGAAGGATCTATTTTTGTTATGAAAAGCTTAGGAAAAAAGATCTTGCAAGTTGATCCACAAAAGATGGGTAAGTGTCAAGTCCCTTCTTAGAAGAAGAAATATCCCTCTCTATAAAATATTGATCAATTCTCTATTCCATAAACAACTCAAAAGAGGGATGCACTCCTAAAATATCAAGAAAGAGAATTTAGCTTCCCAAGGAGATATGACAAAGAGAATGACAAGGAAAGGAAGTATGGTGAGACAAAAAATAATGTTAATAATTCCCCTCTAGGTAAGTCAAAATATAACATTGTGGAAGAAATGAAAATAATCCCTTCTAAAGCTAGTCTCTATGATACTCTCTTGATTCCTGGTCAGATAGATCTACTTAAAGCTTCTTTAAGTAATAATCCCCAAGAAAAGTGGACTACTACCATCCTCGATGTTCCTTTTAGGAAAAATAAGATGTCTCCTACTACTTTAGAGAACAAACCCCCTCCCCTATACATTTATTTGAGGATGGAGGGTTGGATAGTCCATAACTGTATGATTTATTCAAGGCCCTCTACCATGGTTATGCCCAAGGTGGTCTATGAGAAGATGGATATAGAGTATACCAGATCCTATCCTTGAGTTTTATAGTTGGACGAGATCCTAGTAAAGATAGTTAGAGTGATAAAATATGTACTAATGAGGTTGCATAGAGCTCCAGAGGTGACCATTGTTCAAGATATTGTAGTGGTGGACCTAGAGCCTTATTTTAGCCTATGAATTTCTAGAGAGTTCACTTCCAAGTTGGGAGGATGTATGCACTTGGATTATTATAGTATGGTGATCCGTTTCAAAGGAAAAAGAATAAGAATAACATCCAAAAAGTCTATGTCCTATCACATTGAGAAGATTGAACAAGATATGTGTAACCTCACACCTCTAAATGAATTTGAACTGGTAGAAAGTTTTAAGGAGTTAGAGGTTGAGGATGAATTACTGTTTAGAGAATATTATAGTCACTTTGGAATAGGGATGGGTACATACAACATTTCCTTGGAAGTAGAGAAAAATATCCCTACTATATCCAATTAGTATTTGAGAGAAACAAAGACTTGGACTATGTACTTTGATGGTGCAAGATGCAAAAATGCAGCTAGTATTGATGTAGAGTTACAGTCTCCATCAGAAGGTGTAAATATTTTTGCATACAAATTGACATGGTATTGCACCAAAAATGTTGTAGAATATGAAGCTTTATACCTAGGTCTAATGCAGTCTGAGAGCATGGACATCGAGATACTAAATATATACAATGATTGTGAGCTGATAGACAATCAGGTAAGAGAGAGGTGCAACAATAAGCACCATTACCTAAAGGTATACAAAAATAGGATATGGGATTTGATGGAATATTTTTATGCCCTAAAAATTCATTTTATTCCTATAATATAGAACATTTTGGATGATTCCTTGGTATTTATGGGATCTAATTTCAACCCTTATGTATATAGGAGTTTCTAGAGACAAAGGAATCAAAATTATTTTCAAGCATGTAGTCCTAGACAGATAAATTTTTTGGAAGGTGTTTGAAAGTGATGAACAAATTATTGATTTCTTGGTAAGAGAGGTTTGTTTATCTACTATTCAGGAGGAAGTCCTAGATGATATAGACTAGCAAGATGTTATCCAAATAAAAAAAAATCATATCCCTAGGGGGTTGGTCACCCTAGAAAGCCTTTTTGATAATGAATATAGGAAGAAAATCAAAGCTATGTAGATCAATAAAAATATATATAATGAGATCAAGATCAAAAAGTAAAAGAAGATCAAAGTTGGTATCTACTATTCTCCAAAAGAGGTAGAAGAGATCAAAGTCCTATGCCTAAAATACTAAGACATTGTGGCTTGGTCATATGAATATCTTAAGGTATACGACAAAATGGTGATTCAACATACTACTAAGCTAGAACCAAATGCAAAACATTTTAGATAGAAGCAAAGGCATGTAAATACCAAAATTGAATCCATAATGAGAGAGGAACTACTCAAATTATTGAAGTCTAAGATTATATATCCAATTAAACACTCCACCTGGGTGGCTAACTTGGTTCCAGTAAGAAAGAATAATGGATACATCTACCTATGTATAGATTTTAGGAATCTCAACTAGACATTATTAAAATATCACTACCCTCTCCCTCAGATTGATCATATCCTATAGATTATTGTAGGGGAAAAAATGTTCTCACTGTTAGACGATTTCTCTAATTATAACCAAATATGTGTAAAAGATGAGGATCAATTCAAAATAGCATTTACCACCAAATGGGGTACTTTTTCCTATCAAAGGATACTTTTTGGTCTATCCAAATCAGGATCCACATTATAGAGAGCTGTGGATTATGCATTTGGGGAGCTTATCAACAAATTAATTTTAATCTACTTGGATGACATGAATATTTTATATCATAATAAGCAAAACCACTTAATACATATGAAGCAAGTATTTGAAAAATACAAAGAATTCGATATCTCTCTTAAGCCAAAGAAGTCAATTTTTATAGTTTATGATGGAAAGCTATTATGCCATGTGGTATCTAAAGAAGGAATGTCTATTAACCCACATAGAGTCAATTCAATTCTTGCCCTCCCCTTGCTTATGAACAAGAAAGACTTGCAATCATTCTTTGGGTGGATTAATTTTGTCAAGAAGTTCATATCAGATTTTGCTCAAAAGGTGAAACCTATCTTAGAGTTGCTGAAGAAAAATTCAGACTTCAAGTGGAAAAAAGTAAGACAATAAGCTTTTGAGATCATTAAAAAATCTATTGCAACTACTCTAGTTTTGTTGAATCTTTATTTTAGTAAGAATTTCATTTTGTACGCTTATGGATCTTAAGAGAGCTATGCATCTGTGCCTACTCAAAATAATTATGATGGATAAGAAGACCCCATATTTTTTTGGAGTCAAAATCTCCATGAATATCAAATAAAGTAAAAATTTATCAAGAAACAAATGTTTGTAGTGATGAAGTCATTAAATAAATTTAGGCAATACTTGATTCAAAGTAATATCCTAGTGTATGTGGTTCACCTAGATTTTAGAAGTTTTATTTTACAAGGTGAAATGGGAGACAAAAGAGATGGTTGGATTACTAATATCCAATAATATGATGTCGAGATTCATCCCACCAAAATAGTGAGAGTCAGGGCATTGTGTCAAGGTTTAATAGAAAATGTGGTCACAAAAAAAATGTCAGCTTGTCAATCATCAATAGAAGATGCGACTGAAGAGTTTCATCTAGAATATTCAAACTAGGTTGATCTAATTATTAGATATTTCCAAACAGGGTTTTGTCCTCAGGATATTAACCCATCACAAAGAAGGATATATAGGCTTCAAGCCTTGAAATATGTCCTATTTCCAAAAGGTTTATATAGGATAAATCTAGATGTTTGAAATATGACTAGAAGCAAAAGGTCGTTAAAGAATTCCATGGAGGATTATTTGGAGGACATTTTTTAGGAAGGATCATAACTTTAACAATAATTAGGGTAGGTTATTACTGGTCTACTATATTTTTTGACTCTTTCAAGGTAATAAGATCCAGTGATGGATGTCAAAGGTATGTGGGAAGAACCAAAAATGCATCATTCCCCTTCAAGCCCATCCAAGTAGAAGAGCCTTTTCAACAATGGGGGTTGGATTTCATTGGGGAAATTAACTTGAATTCCTCAGTAGAGCATAAATATATTTTGACTACCATAGATTACCTTACTAGATGGGTAGAGGCCATTCCCACAAAGAAATTAGATCAAGAATTGGTAATTGATTTCATGGAAAGCTTGATTGCAATATTTGGTATCCCCAAAGCTATAGTAAGTGGCAATGGTCCAACCTTAATAGGAGCCAAGTACATTGAGTTTTCTATCAAGTATGGCATCACTATAAAAATTATTCCAACTACTATCCTCAGGGGAATGGATTAACAGAGTCAAATAACAAGAATCTACTTACAATTTTAAAGATATTATTAGAGGATAACAAAAGAAGTTGGCACAAATTTTTGGAATAATCTCTTTGGGTAGACATGATTACCATAAATAAGTCTATTAAGACCCCTCCATACACTTTGGTGTATGAAAAATAAGCAGTCCTACCTATTCATTTGGAAATGCCGAATCTCAAGATAGTAGACACAAAAGAAGATTATGATCAAAATCCAGTTGAAACCAGATTGACACATCTACTTTAGTTAGAAGAGAACAAGACTCAAGCATATGAGTATTTATAGAAGCACTCATTTGATATTAAGGGATGGTTTGACAAGAAATTTAAATTTAGACAATTCAAAGTAGGTGACTCTGTTCTAAGATGGAATGTGGAGAGGGCTACGCCAGGACACCATCAAAATTTTGACTCTTTTTGGAATGGCCATTTTAAAGTAGCTGAGGTTAAAGAAAGTAATTCCTTCCAGCTCAAATACTTTGAGAGAAACATTCAGCCGATCTTGGTCAATGGTTTCCATATGAAACTCTACTTTGACTAAGTATACATTTCTTGTAACATATGTACATATTTGTATTATATTGTTGTTTTCTTTTTTAAAAATTTTTATACAAAAATAATAAAAAAGGAGATAAAATATTAGAATGTAGTTTAGTGGTTCAAAATAAGTTGGCTAAAAGGCAAGACTGTCAAAGACTAAAGGTAGTCACAGGCTACAACATGTTCTCCATGACACTATTAAATAAATAAGGATGGCCATGGGATACAACATGTGCTCCATGCTGGTCTTAAAAGGAAAGAGACAAAAAGGATCATGAGTTCAAAGCATGCTCTATACCATAACAAATCAACAAATAGCTTGATATTTTCTACCGCCAAGTCTCCTATCTTTGAATTGAAAATTATGCAACGAGCAGTTTTCCACCGATCTCATTAATGGTAGAAGGTATGCATGTGGGAGTATTTAAAGCTCAAATTTCAATTGCAATCCATTTCATGAACAACACTCACCTAGTAGAGGAAGCTAAAGAAATAATAAGGTGAAGCTTACAAATATAGAAAGAGCGAACACCCAAGGAATTTTCACAAAAAATGGCCTCTAAAGTAGCTGAGGAAGTTGTACAATCAATGATTGTGGAATTGCAATGCTATATTGATAAAACAAGAGTGTTAGCAGATATTGTAATGACATGGATAAGAAGGACCAAGCTCATAAGGGATATTTACTACAAGTACTTTTAGGGGCTACAAATTTCATTCCAAGGTATTATTACTATAAATTCATTCCTATCATTTTACATCTGTGATTCAGTTCATCATTGCCCTAAATTAGTTTCTTTAATAGAAAAATTTTATGACCCTAGGGTAATGCAGTTAAAATTGCTAAAGGCAAAATCCTATTTAGTATCACAGCTAAAGGTGAGAAAATTAACCAATATTTTAAGAGGCTAGGATTGTTGTACATTCCACAAAGATGGAGGTATGATCCAAATGACAAGTTCTTGAAGAGGAATATTGCCCTAAATGGAGAGAGAGCTCAAATTTGAAAAAACTTTGATGTCTCAATTCGAAATGGGAATAAAAAATAAGGAAAATACTCCACTAGAATGGAATTCCATTAAAATGGAATAGTTGCCTCCATGGAGATACTTTTATGAGTAAATAGTTGATTTTGACCCTGGAAAGAACAAAGACCACCGTTTGAAAGAGTCTAAAATTAAGAAAGTAGAGAAAAAAAAGGGATGGTATGAAGGCAAAATTGTATATTGGTGGAATATGAGAGTGGAAATAGGTACAAAAAAGGCTAGATTGGGCCAAAAAGAAGAAACCAATTTATCTGAGCTATATGAGAAAAATATTAAGACCTAGAAGGCCAAAGATGCCAAGAATTTGGTGTTGAGTTATAAGAGAGCTGAAACACAGAAAAAAGAGAAAACTCAAGTAGTGTTAGAATCTCCTTCTCCACCTTCACAAGATAAAATATAAGAGGTAGAGGACAATTCTCCACCAATAGATAAATAAGCCTTGAAGGCACTTGAGCCTTCCCAGGAGCAATTACAAATATATTTTGTAGGGGCTCAAATTATGAGCAAAATGCATTATTCTCGTGATGAGGTAGGGAATACAAAAATCATCCAGATATTGAAAATATCTAAACACCTAGCCCTGGGTGGAGAGATTCTTATAAATTAGGTAAATTGGAAAGAGAAATATGTATTTTTGTATTCACCCTAGTGAGTTTCACCATTGTAGCTGTAGTAAAGTTGATTTCTATTACTGAAGTTTCATTGCAGAAAGAACAATATGAGGAGGATAAAAAGAATGATAAACTTGTACTATTTAAATTTTTTAAGAGAAAGGCTAAATATGCATTGGAAGAAACCCATAATAATTCTTCAAGAAGATAAAAATGGATCAATGGTAAAGTGTTTAACAAGACCTTATTTTAGTTGTAGATCTAATGGTAAAGTGTTCAACAAGACCTTGTTTTAGTTGTAGAGCCATCCGTGTACCAAGTAAAACACCAAAGTGCATAGGATATTCTCAAACACCCTACTTCTATAGGTAAAGGTACAATTTATATCTCTTCTTCTCCTTCTCATTCCCTAAAATAATCCCCTTCCCATTATCAAGAAAAGTTGGAACAAAAAATACCCTTTTTCCCTCATAACTCACCATGTATTTCATTATATAGTATAGAGGGTCAAACCAATTTGCCTCCTCCACATTAATCTAAAATACCAGTAACATCATCATATATCATTTCATATTTGCCATAAAAATAATTACCTTCAGTAACATCATAAGGACACGATCTTACACCCCCTTCAACTCGCTCCATTATTTCAACTTCTATCCTTATACCTTTCCCAATAGCAACTCCTATAATAAGTATAGATTCTACCATTGTCACCACTACTCCATTTTAATAAGCCTCTAAGTCTATCCTCCCTTATATTATAGCTTCCCCTCCCCCTAAAAATCATCCCACATTAGATTCTTTGTAAAAATGAAAGGAAGTTTCATAGAAAATTCAAGATTTTTGGGCTAAGAAACTATCTAAGCCTTCGAAGCAGATGACTAAGCATAGAAATACAATGAATGTTAATCTAGTAATGAGGCAAAGGACATATAGATTCATCACCTCTATTTTAAGTAAACCTAAGAAGGATATGACTATAAAATATTATCATATGGAATATTATACAAAAGATATTGACCAATTTTAGGTAGAATATGAGTTGGTCATAGTAAGAGCCCATGTTGAAACTTTCTATGTCAAGATTGACATTTATAAAGAGCAATGTAGAAAGATAGAAGAAAATATTGAGAAGCTAGAAAATATAGTCAAAAATAAAAAAAATGTGGAGCAAGCTATAAGAAACAAATATCAAGAGGCCATAAAGCTCAAGGATAAAGTTAAAGAGCAGAAGAGAAAGAATGAATTCCAAGCCAAGGAAATACAAGTTCTAAAGCACCAGCTACAGATTGAGAAGGCCAAAGCCATAGGATTTTCCAAGGAAAGAGTGAAGAAGATTAGAAAGGAACTATGGTATGAGATCCTTGAGAAGTGTTTAGGAATCCAACTTGTAATCGACTACATGGATGATGGAGGCCATTTATTGAAAAATACCAAGGAATACCTGGACAAATTCACTCAGGAGCTACAACCAATGGTAAAAATAGAAGAATAGATTTTCATGCTAGCTAAAAGTAGATTCAGTGAAGTTGCAAAGCCTATCCCTAGTAATTCATGAAATATTGCTAGGTTGGCTGCTAGAATCATGGTTGATAAAAATAAGTTACTCTAGAAGGGTTGGTTATTATAAGATAAAATTGAAGGAAAACTCCAATGCATTATAGATATTAACCAAGAAATAATGTAGTATGGTTTTAAAGCTCTTTGGGTTGAAAATAATGCCCTATTATCAGAAGAAGAGACCAAAAGAGTGCATCCTCAACCATATAGGATAAATCTAAGATAGATGCTTAGGAGTATCTGATCGATCAAGAACAGGTCTCTCAAATGATAATAGACTTGACTAGGCTCAAGGATTTGATGGAGGACTTAGTAAACAAAGGTAACTCTATAACTTATGAGGATACCTCTAAGTTGGAGTATGTCCATAAGTGGCTCAAAGAAATAACCAATCCTATTGAGTCAATCTGGATCCAAGCATTATAGACTTTGAAATTGATGATCTAGTTGTTTGGAAAAATTCTAAACCCTAAAGATAAGTAAGAGACTTCCCAAGGAGAAGAATAACCTAAAGAATATCAGGAAGAAGAAAAATTACAAAATAATGCTAAGGATATTGAAGAGGTGAAGGATAAATCTCAAGGAACAAAATTAAGGAGAGAATGAACAAGAGTGAATTAGCCTTGTGGTAGAAGAAGTGGACTTAATCATTTTTGTATTCATGTGTATATTTTTGTATATTGTTTTGATCCTAACATTGTCAGAATAGTTTTAAAGCATGAAGTCTATAGAAAACATGAAAAGACCATAAAGATATTTGTTCAATCTATATGGGGTTATAAAAGGAAACATAGTTTCATATTTCCATATTGAGGCTACGTTCATGGAAAGAGTTGCAAGTTTTATTATTTTTAGCATGATATCCATGTGAACCATTATTATCTGAGTATATTAACTAATGTTATAGAGAATGATGGTCACATAGAAGTTATTATATAAAGCATAACACACTAAATATTGAAGTTATTTTCATAAAAGGAGTTCTAAAGATAAATGTTTTCAACATGATTTCGATATGAACCTTTACCCTCTAAATATCCTTCATAAATTTTCCATAGGGTGATGGTCATATAGAAGTTATTATTTGAAGCATAGTATGCTAATTTTATCATTTTTGACTCTTGATGCCCAATGGATACGACTTTGAGTTCTCTGAATTTGTGAGAAAAACCTCCAGGAGGTTCCAAAATGTAGGCCCAAAATAGCCACATCCTTAGAAAAATTTTGAAATATTTTCTAAGGCAATAAAAGCTTGTTATAACCCATGAAAGATCTAGTGTATTTTCCAACAATGCAGCACAAGACATTTTACCCCATGGTCAAAGAGGTCAAATTTTGCACTTAGCAATATCTGAATCATAGGTCACAACACATTTTTGTTTACATCTAAAGCTCAACGGTATGCAACATGTTCTAGTCTGTGTAGCATAGAACATGGTCTTAGCCCGTAGTCAAAATTATTCAAAGCTAACTAAACTACTCTTGGAATCTTTTGGGACATAAGTAAAAGGCATAATTGTATTCATAGATGTGTTACAATATATAGGCATCAAACCTATGAGGGATATTATGACAAGTGTTATAATATCCACTCCAAGTTTTATGCACTCCAACTCTAACTGAATACATAAGACAAGTGGTAGAAGACAAGTGTCTAACTAAGGTATAGTGCAAATTATAATATTCTAACATTTCCCCTTAATGTGCACTATTCTAACTATAGAAAAATAAGTCAACATTAGATAACATTCCCCTTTAATGTTGACTTCTATTACATACATGGAGCAATTTACTAAATTGAGAGAAATTGTCTTACCCAAGTGACTTGGTGAAGATGTTAGCCACTTGATATTGAGTTGGTACATACTCCATGTGTATTATGTCTTCTTGGACCATTTCTCTGATGAAGTGATGATGGATCTCAATGTGATTTGTTCTAGCATGGAAAACTCGATTCTTGGTCATCTTGATGTTACTTTGATTGTCATAATATATGTAAGTTGGATCATATATGAATATCCCAATATCCTGAATTAATTGCCTCAACCAAATAGCCTCCTTAGTTGCATCAATTGCGGCTCTATATTTAGCCTCTACTGAAGATAGTGAAAATATGTTCTGCTTCTTGGTGCTCCATGAAATAGATCCCTAGCCCAACTAAAAACAATAACCTAATGTGGATCTTCTAGTTTCAGGACAACTAGCCCAATTTGAATCTATGTAGCAAATTAAATAAAAATCATCACATGATGTATACGTAAGGCCATGATGAGGAGTGGCCTTTAGGAATCTCAAAATCCTCTTAGTTTCTATCTAATAGCTTTTCTTAGGATCTTGCGTGAATCTAGAAATAAGGCTAACTGAATAGGAAATATTTGATCTAATTGAAGTTAAGTAAATCAAACTTTCAACTAGCTTCCTTTAAAGGGTGCCATCAACCCTTTATTCATCATCAATATTAACCAATTTCAACTGGTTTCCATGGGAGTGAGAGAGGGCTTACACTCCTCCATGTGAAACCTCTCCAAGATAGACTGAATGTATTTAGCCTATGAGATAAAAATCTTACTAGGTTGTTGCCATACCTCTATGCCTAAGCAATAGTGGAGGAGATCTAAGTTTGTCATCTCAAATTTTTTGCATAAGTCCTCCTTGAGCAACCTTATTCCTTCTGTGTCATAACCTGTAATGAAAATATCATCCACATACAATGTTACCAAAATGATACAGTTCTTCCAATGTTTCACATAGAGAGTAGATTATGCTACAAATATAGTGAAACCAAGGTTGATGAAATAGTATTCAATCTTTGCATACCAAGCTTGGGGTGCTTGCTTCAACCTATATAGATCTTTATTCAATATTAGGACTTTATTTTCTTGGTCTTCAACTGTGTACCCTGGTAGTTGGTTCACATACACTTCCTCCTTCAAGTTACCATTGAGAAATACACTTCTTACATCCATCTGATATATAGGCCAATGCTTTTGAGCTGCTAAAACAATAATTGTCCTGATTGTAGTCATCTTTCGATAGGAGAAAAAGTCTCCTCATATTCAATTCCCTCTTATTGCTTATAGCCTTGAGCTACTAGGTGATCCTTGTAGCAATATAATGAGCCATATGCTTTGTACTTTGCCTTGTACACTCATTTTGTGCCAATGGTATATTTACCTTGGGGTAAATAAACCAACACCCAAGTGTGATTCCTCTCAATGTAATCCAATTCTTGATCCATGGCAAGAACCCATTTAGGATCACCAAGTGCTTCTTTGAAATTATAAGGTTTAGGTTGGCTAAGGACTTTGTCCATGAGGGCATAATTTACTTGGTGTCTTAGGGCTTAAGGCCTTTTACCTTTATAAGTGGGAAAATGACTTTGGGATTCATCTATGGTGGCTTGAACCCACTTAGGTAAAGGATTGGATGATGTGGCTTTATTATTAGATGGAGGAGGAGATGTAGGACATGGATCATTAGTTGTAATTTCTTCATGTGGAGGAATTTCTTGATTTATGAGTGAAGGGTAAGGAGTAGATGATATTGTATGCATCAAGGGAGCAATTATTTCATTAGTTAATTCCAAAGTGGGGTCCATAGGAGGAGGATTATATGGGGGATACTCATGAAAGGTAACATCCCTAGATAGAATGATCCTCTTGGAAATAGGCTTATACAACTTATAGGCATTGGCACTATCGTTATAGCCAACAAAGATGTAATTTTGGCTCTTATCATCCAACTTCTTCCTTTTCTTATTAGGAATGTGAGCATAAGCATCACACCCAAAGACTTTAAAATGGCTTATATAGGGCATCCTTCCACTCCATGCTTCTTTAGGTGTTCTTTCATGTAAGGCCTTTGTGTAGGATCTATTAGTAAAGTATGCAATAGTAAGAACAACTTCCTACCAAAATGAGTTAGGTAATGTAGTAGCATATAACATTGATTTTGCCCTATTTGTGATTGTTTGATTTATCCTCTCAACTACTCCATTTTTGTGGGGGGTATAAGGAGTTATGAACTACCTCCTTATCCCATGGTACTTAAAAAAATTAAAGAATTTATTGGAGACATATTCTCCACCATTATCTGATCTTAAGGTGGAGATTTGGTAGCCACTTTCTCTCTCAAAAAGTGCCATGAATTCCTTAAAATTATTAAGGGGTTATCATTTGTATTGAATTAGGTAGATCCATACCTTTCTGCTGTAATCATAAATGAAAGTTATCTAGTATTTGGCTCTAGTATAATATTGAATAGACATTGGCCCAAAATTTTTTGAATGAACCAATTACAATGGTCTATTGGCTCTCCAAGCCTTTCTTGACTCAAAGGGTTGTCTATGATGTTTGGCTATAACACATGGCTCACAAAAATATTTTGACTCCTTAATATGTGGAAGTCCTTTTACCAAACCTTTCCTTGCCATAATTTGAATATTATAAAAATTTAAATGCCCCATTCTTTCATGCCACATGTACTCCAAATAAAAAGTAGTAGTTGTATGCAAAGATGTTTGTGTTACAAATTTGGTGAGGAGGTAGTAAACACCATCCTTTTTAACTCCCATGGCTTTGACATTGCCATTTATTTCTTGAATGTAGTACTTGTATTTTTTAAAATAGATAGTATAGCCCTTATCTGTAAGCTACCCAATAGAAAGAAGACTCCTTTTAAGACCAGGAACATACAAAACATCTATTGTAGGAAAATTATTCCCATCATGTAAAGCAAGTGGTGTCTCTCAAATACCTTCAATGGGAAGGGCAATTTCATTACCAAAAGTAATGAATTTATTAGAAGTAGGTCTAATTTTGGTCAACCAATATTGTTGTTCTATCATGTGCTTTGTTGCTCCAGAATAAATATACCAATAATTTTTATCTTCAACATTAACTTGGTTTGCTGCATACAATGTGTTGAGATTATTATCTTGTGGGTCCCTTTGATCTCTTTATATTTGATAGCAGTTAGTGACATTATGATTCCATTTGCCACAATATTCACACATTGAGTGTTTTTTTGAGGCCCTCTATTAGGATGACCCCCTTGAGTAGGTCTTGTTTGCCATATTGGCTATTGATTTTTTTGTTGATTATATTGCTATGGTTGTTGCTGATGTGACTGCTTCTGGTATTGATAAGGTGGATGCTGATGCTGCTACTGATGTGGTTATTGTGGGTATCTTTGATGCTATCTTCCTCTCTAAATATGATTCTACTAATTTGGATCCTTGTTTTGTCTAGGCTATAAGAATACCTTGGTGGAAAAATCTAATAATGAGGATTCAATCTCTTCATCTTTTATTAGGGCTTGCTCATGTTTCTTAAGTAGAATCTCAATTTCCTTAAGTGTGGAATTCATTGTTTTACCACTTATATATAACATGGTAGCATAGGAGTAAAATTTTGAAGGAATGCCATGCAAAATTATAGGAATCAACTCATTATCATCAAGAGTTTTACCAGCATCTAAGAAATTATTCCTAATAGACTTCACTTCCATAAGGTAATAGGTAAGTGAGCCTTTCATACATATATTGTGCAATTTTTGTTTTAGATAGAAATAGTTGTCTTGACTTTGCCTATCAAACAATATTATTAGAGCATACCAAGCTTGTTTAGGTGTAGTTGTAGCTCTTGCAGTTTATCTGCATTGAATTCCTATAGATAGCTTGATGAGACTTAAAGCTATATTTGCATTCTTTTCAAACAGTGATTTTTATTTAGGGTCTTTAGGTGCTATGATTGGGTCTTCATTAGATTTCCTATCTCTCACAAAATACCACATGTCATTCATCATCAATATAGATTCCATATCATATTTCCAATTTGTAAAAGAGTGAGCTCCTTTAAGCTTTTTAGTGAGTCCACTTAGTAGATTTATAGTACTCATGATTTATAAAATTATTGAGAGAAGAGGAATCTCAAAAAAGGATGAAATAAGAACCACAAAGGCCAAATTAGAGCCCTAAAAAAAAGCTAGGGAACACCACTTAAAATCCAGAGGAGGGTTCACCTAGTTTGTCCACTCTGAATCATCAAGTGGTTCCAACAGTAGGAGGGATAACTTGAACACAAGTACCATTTTCCACCCAAAGAGAGTAAGAATTGAAAAAAGGAATTTATTATAACCTTCTAGAACTTTATACTAAACTTCTAAATATACCCGCCCTTACATGATGGAGTCTATAGGTATGTGAGCAAAATGATACGTGGAACATAGGCATCGCTAAAAAGGAATAACCTACCAGACCTTTATACTGAACTTATCAATATACCCACCCTTACATGAGGGAGACTATAGGTATGTGAGCAGAATGATATATGGAACATAGGCAGTTATTACAATGTGATGCTTGCTTTTTTAAAATTTGTTACAATAGATGTGCCAAAGTTTTAGGTGCTTTATGACAAGGTGCTTGTGTGTTTGCTTGCTTGTATATGTTTCATAGTGTCAAGTGTGTATATGTAAAGGGACTACACTTGATTACAATTATATGAACCCCAAAAAACATGCAAGGGTTATAGCAAGTTTCAAAATGAAGAACAAGCCCAAATGAAAAAAGGCAAACACCAAACACTATGTGGCCAAGACAATGCCACAAAATAACTCCACCAGCAAGGGATAAGGGGCTATAAATCATCCCTTGATTTGATGTTTTTATTAGGAAATTTGGCTAAAATATAGCCCTAAATGTGCATCAAAAAATGATACAAACTTAGAGGCAGGAAATTTTTTGAAACTTGAGCAACAAACTTAGTGGCTTCCAAATGTTCCGTAAGCATTCAATATTTTTTTCTAACAAAATTTTTATTTTTGGGCCACAATATTGAATTTTTAACAAACTTATCCCATAAAGCATGTGGGAAAAAATAAAATTTATGCTCGACCATGATTATAAGCAATTATTTATGTAAGAGGCCTCCTTTTAAAAGATAATTTTTTTTTATCATAGCCCCATATAATGAAAAATTAAATTGTTATAGAGCTGTAAAAAAACCTTTGGTAGTGGTAATTTGTAAATAATAAGCTACCATACCATATGGATCAACTTCCACATATATGTTTGTGCTTCCTCCACCCACCGATAGGTATTGTGAAGTCATGAATGTGTCTCTAGCTTCTCCTCTACAAATGTGTCATCATAATATTGCAGAAAAATATCTAGTTGGTGGTGACTCAGTCTATCAGCCTCTACGATCAATGCATTTAGCTTCCAAAATTTCTTGGGAGAGATTCGTTCAACTGGAGTTGTCGTCATTGATGCAGTCACCTCATTCTTGTCTGAAGCTCCTTCTCATATTCTCTTCCTCAGCAAAGTGGTTTGAATCTCCCAAAATCAACTACGATCCTTCAGTCTCATGTTTTCATTTGTTGTAACCAATTTATACAAAGTAGCTATGGTAGGGTCACGCTCATATATCAGGATTATAGGCATGCTACCACAAAAAAAAAACCATTCGTATCTCCAAAATATTTTGTATCCATCACCGTAAATGGTCCATACTCATAGCTACCTATCCTAATGATAGGTAGCTGAGTATGGACCATTCTTCCTGGAGCATTAGTTCTTCGAAGTACCAACTCAGATTACTTCTTCCTGTGTTCGATGCAGGAATAAATTTCTTATAGTGCTTTTTATAAAGCTGATCATGCTCCTGGGTGAAAATTCTGGTTGTAATTTGAAACACCGGTAGAAATTTTCTAGGCAAATTGGATTTACTAAAAAATATAAACAATTATAAATGATTTGAGGACTAATATGGAATGAATTCAAAAAAAGAATGATCAACATGCAATGCATTCATTTTTTTGTGAATTTGAATGGAAATGCATTCAATTACTACTTTAGTGGCACCTGTGTACTATGGGCCTTGATTTTACAAGAAAAATAGCCACACTCCACTTCATGGAAAGAAATTCTAGCTCTCGTAGCACCATGACAAGCACTGTGTTAAGGAAAAGATAAAACTACCCTTTGAAAAATCAGCATACAATCTCAAACAAACATAGGTAGATCCCAAGTAGATTTGAAGCGTAGAGGTCTATGAAATCATATATGGTGGTAGGCCCCAATAATATTTGATACAATCACCTAAATTTAGTACTCAGAGCAATTTATGGAAGTAAAATTTATTTCTAAGGGTCAGGGCATAGGAGCAGATACTACAACTTCAAAAAAATTCAGGGCACAGAAGTAGATACTGCAACTTCAAAAAAATATCTCACAGATAATGCTATCAACGAGCTAAAACTCCTCAATGAAATGTGTACTAGAAAAAAATGAATATGGGATGTCTACGAGCTATAAAATGATTGCACACCAAAAATCAAATTTGCAAGCTGCACTTCTTCATTATGCATGAAATCGTCTGTCGCTTCTGTTGTCCCAGCAAGGTTGTTTCCTTTCAAGTTCTGGTGGTGCGAATAAAACTCTTTACTCCATAACTGGTAACATAACTATCAAAAAAATATTTTGACCTAGGGACCTTTGAATATTTTCAATGACTTCCAAAAAAAAATAGAATAAAAATATTTCTAGTCTTATTATACAACGATTTCCAACACAATTCGACTGTGTTGGAAAAAAAACAAGTTATGCAAAATCACATTACCGTATTAAAATAATAAAAAATAACACCCTAGACCCTAAAAATATTTCTCACTTATGGAGTTTCTAGTTTCTAATCCACTCAATGAGTGGAGAGGCATACTCCCTGACTCCATAGACCAGTCCCCATAAGAAGATTTCACTTCTCTAATACCAGATCTTGGGACATACGCAAAATGTACAATTGTATTCATAGATATGTTACAATATATAGGAATCAAGCCTATGATGGAGATTATGACAAGTGTCATAATCTCCACTTCAAGTTTCATGCACTCCAACTCAAACTGAAGACATAAGACAAGTGTCAAACTGACGTATAGTGCACATTATAATATTATAACATAATTGCAATGTAGTGCATATTTTCCATCCTGCACAACCTAAAGACTATTTTGAGTTTTTTCTATATCGCTCAACTTCAAGTGTATTTCTTAATGGCATAGAAAAATGCTCCAATCCACAGTCAAAGTGATCAACATTCACGAAGGAGATTTGAGAGGGAGCAGGCCGACATAAAGTCTTATATAGTATCGTTTTATGTTATATCATCATGGGTCAGAGTAATGCTCTACCACGTGGTCAATTATGATTAAACTTGAATGGGAAAGTTTCAAGGTGTGGGATACAATATGATTTTTCTCTATGCTGTGGACACAAAACAAATTTAAGAAAATTGAAGGATGAGATAAGCGGGTTAGCATAATTTTCCATACCGCGCAACTTGAAGAGCATTTTTGCATTGGATTATTATGTGCTCTAGCCCACGTTCAAAGTGATCAATATTATGTGATAAACTATTTTGAAGAGTGAGCTACAATATTGTTGGCAATTTTGGGTACTTTGGGTACATTGCCTTTGCTCAAGTGTATAAATTGTCATTGATGTCAAAAGGCATTTTTGTGTTGATATCAAAAAGAGTGTGATTTCAAAAATATCTTGAGAAGCTTCATAATGTTAAAGGGTTTTTATTAAAACCATGGTGACAAGGTTAAAGGTTTTTCTTAAAACCATTTGGACTCATTAAATATTTTTATTAAAACCAAGCTTAACTTAATGCAAAGGTTTTTACTTCTTGAAAAACCTTGAAGGTCCATGTTTATTATTAATAATTAAATTAACTCAAACCTTTGACAAGGGTCTAAGTTTAATTTATTATTAATAAAATAATAATAATAATTATTTTAATTATTATTAAAGGGTCTTTTAACCCTTAAGCGATGCAGATAAAGAATTATTTTGCCGATATGTTGCCATCGTTGGAGGAGCGCCGACGTCAAACAGTTAAGGAGAAATGGCTATATAAGTGGGGATGATTTTCTAAAGTGATTGTAACTCCGAGTAATGAAAATTGTAGCTCTGTGATCTTCGAGAAAGCGTTGTATTTCATTGAGATTTGATTATCAATATTGAGTTGCCCAAGTAATTTCTTGCATTTTCAGTTTGCGCTTTGAAATCCGATAGATTGCACTTCACCTACAATTGTTGGGACTACACTCGAATTACGTTTTTAGTTTGCGCTTTGACATCCGGTAGTTTTCTTTCACCTACGATTGATTGGATTGCACGAAGGATAACAATTTTCTATTTGCACTGTGTGGATGATTATTTTTGTTGTCCAGTAAGTTATGTTTTGTACGGCGCTCACCAGTTTGTATGTGGCTTGTGGAAGACATTTACGTTTTCTAGATTCTTGGGGTCAAAGAAAGATAAATATAGGGCAACATTGTATTTCTTCATTGGGCACTTGTGACCCAAAAACGGTGGCGTTTTAGCGAAGGCGCTAGAAGGCAGATGTTCCGAGTTTGATTCTCTTCATGGGTAATTTTCTTTTGGTTGCGGTGTGCAAAGGATAGTGGCTGTGAATGCGCTGGAGGTATAAGGTTAAGGTATCATATTTGCTTTGACATTGTTTTATTGATGCTTAATGTTTATGTGGAGTAATAAGGTGTAAAGAGCTTTTACTTTGTATGTATATTATACTTCTGGTGGTTTTTATTAAGTTGGAGAAATAAGGTGTTAATTTGGATCTTTATTATTGTATATTATTGTATAGTTGCTAACTCTAATTGGTGGCAAATTAAGAGTTAGTGTTGTGACAGATTTTGAGTTCTCCTTCTTCATCAAAGTAAAGGTATGGGCAACTTCTTCCATGTATATTGTTGATGGTATATTTTATGAAATTGAGTTTGGAGTGAAAAGGTTGTCTACTAGGTATTTTTGGTGTAAATCCTATTTTCTAGATATTGAAGATTGTTTATGCATTAAAATCAATTGATGAGTTTTTGGGTGAATACATAATTCTGGTTGAGGAAGAGGAAGCATTTTTTACACTAGGGTTTATGTTACTAAGTCTTGCTACTTGCATTGAGATGATGAAACCCTTAGTTGGCTGGTTTGATATTGATGGTTGAGTTGCTTCCATAGAGTTTGTTTTGATCAAGTTAGTGCTTTACTTGATACATGATATTGGGCTTACTCCATTGAGTTTATTTGAGCAAGTTATTCTTTGCATTTGGTGATATTGTGTTGGTGGCTGTTTTGTTCAAATATCCTTGGAGGGAAAAGGATTTCTACTTGTTTCATTTTCTTGTGATGATTGGTTGAATGCTTCAAGGTTGATGTTGAGTTGAATGGTGTTGGTTGACTAAACCTTGTTTGATGAGCATTGTTGTTGAAACCCTAATTGTTGGTAAAAATAATATGAGTATCATTGTTATATGATATATTGCATGGTTGGCAATTGTTGGGTTGTGTTTCATATTCTTGAGAAAAGCATACTACATCTATCTTATTCTTTTGAGATTGAGATTGAGTTGAGATTGATATTGGGAGTTAAGTATAGAACATATTGGGTATCTAACAATTTTCTTTATGTTTCTATGAGATTTGAGATTTGATATTGGGAGTTAAGTATAGAACATATTAGATAGCGGCATGGAGGAGAGGAGCAGCGGAGAGATTTCGAAAGTTTTAGGCGGGAAGAGCAGAGATGGCTCGGAGGGTTTGGGTAGGACCCTCGAGATTGACCCAGGTGAGGATCCAGAGGATGGGAGGCCAGCGGCGTCAGGAGGGGTTGTCCAGAGAGAGCGGGACCCTCCCCAAAAAGATCCAGACAAAGGGACCCAGATGGGCGGTGCGGGTCCCGAAGGTGGCCGGTCCTTTGCGGATACTGTCAAGGGGAGAAAGAGTGTTTTTCTTTCACTCCCACCCCTCATCCTAGTAAATAATAGGATAAAGGCACCTATTGATTCGATGGGGCCATGTTTAGCCATGGAAGAGTTTTCATTAGTGGGCAAGTTTCTGGGTGGAAGGCCAGATATAGAAACTATTCGGTCCTGGGCCCTATCCAAATGGAGGACGGTGGGTAGCATGGAGGTTGTTGCCCTGTCCAGGGGGTTTTTTATCATAATATTTAACAATAAGGAGGATGCGAGCCGCGTTCTCACTAGAGGACCCTAGTTTTTAGGGAAACACAGTCTTTTCCTCAGGAAATGGGGGGAGGATTTTGACCCTAAAAAACAAAATATCAATACTGCTCCCATTTGGGTTTGGCTCCCCAACCTTCCAGCTCAGTTTGTCAATGAGTATTGGCTGCATGGCATTGCCAGAACGATCGGAGAACTGGTGTCCATAGATCATGCAACCTTGGCTAGGACAAGGATGACACATGCAAGAATTTGCATCAACGCCAATCTTGAATCTGAGCTGCCAAATGTTGTGGAGCTAGAGTACGACAACTACCTAAGATATCAGGTGGTGGAATATGAAAACAAGCCAACTTATTGCCCTGAGTGTAAATCCCAAGGCCACCTGCAAAATCAGTGCCCTACTCTAGCAGCAAGTAGAGACATCCACAGATCGGAAGGCAAACATGCAAATGAGAAAGGGTTTCCTAGGAACCCCCCTCTAAAAAGAGGCCCTATTGGCAAAGGAGGGTCTAGGCCTTTTAAAAAGAACTTCTTGTTTCAGGAGAAGGACAAACAGGGTGCAGGGCAAAATCAGAGCAAAGACAAGCAACATCTCATCGAAGAATAAGAAAATCAGGTAAGCCCTAAATTTCCAAGCTCAAATAAGTTCAATATTTTAGCCGATCTATCGGTAGAAGGGGAGATCAAGGAATTAGAAGAGGGAAACAGGCAATGTGTTCTTCCTGAAACCCTAGAATCCCCATCAAGGGTGGGTCCTTCAGATCCCATAACAAATAACCCCTCAATCCCCCAGGGAGGGGTAAGGCTAAGCCCCAGAGAATATAGAAAAAGGGTGGAGGAGATTGTGTCTTCGAAACCAGACCTCCCCAACATCATAGCCAGAAGCCCGCCAAACCAGCTAGAAGATTCTTCTCATAAATCAGGAGAATACAGGAAAAATATGGAGGAGTTAGAATCAAGGACTGAGATGGTAGAATTGGATGATTTTGAGGAATGCATGAGTCCGGTTCTTCAACAGTTATATCCCCCTCAATTTAGCCCCAAGAAGACCAGGAGTACGACTAAGTCACCTATTGACTATGGCTATGAGAGAAATAAGGGGAGGATTTCAAATGCAGAGCACAACAGAATGAGGACTGACAATGAGATTGCCAGTGGTAAGCATAAAACTCTGATACAACAAGTTATCCCAGGGCTCGAAGATAACAAATCAGGAAAACCTCCTCAGGGAAGGGGGAAAGGGAAAAACTCTAAACAATCTAAATGAAGGTTATCTCATGGAATGTGAGAGGCCTCAATGGCCGGCCCACTCAGAGAGTGGTTAGTTCGCTAAGAAGGCAATACAATCCAACAATTTTGATGTTGCAAGAAACAAAATTAGACGAAGCCCAATCAAAATCAATAGCAAAAAAGATGTGGAGTCAAGGGGAAATGGTGTTTATACCGGCTAGAGGAACATCTGGAGGGCTCATGGTTCTGTGGGACCCTCGGGTAGTGGAAGGCAGTATCATCCAAAAGGACGATAGGGTGTTGAGTGTTTTTTTCCATGATATTGACATCAATAGATCATGGATCTGCTCCAATGTTTACGCTCCTAATACTATTCAGGGGAGAGCCTCTTTGTGGGAGTATCTGGGCAATCTGGGTGATGCTTTCCATGACATCCCATGGGTGGTGGTAGGAGATTTCAACACGCCACTATACCCATCAGACAAAAAGGGTGGATCAGGGCTCCCTACCAGAAGTATGGAAGACTTCAATGATTTTGTTAACTTGAACCAACTGATGGATGTGAGGCTAAGAGGAGCCAAGTATACCTGGAGCAACAGGCATTCAGGAAGCCAACTTATCCAGGAAAGACTTGACAGGTTCTTCTTATCCAAAGAGGCGATTGCTGGGTTTGGAGACTCTACCCTACAAACCTTTCCCAAAATTTCCTCCGATCACAATCCCATCCTCTTGGAGGTCCCAAAGTCAAACTCTTTCAAAAAACCCTTTCATTTTCAGTCAATTTGGATCAGACACCCGGACTTAAAAGAAAGTATTTCCAAATGGTGGCAGCAACCCTTTCACGAAAGTTCAGGTTTCATTCTTGCTCAAAAGCTGAAATTAGTAAAAAATAACCTTAGAACTTGGAATAAGGAGGTTTTTGGGAACCTGTTTGAGAACAAGAAACAAGTGGGGGAAAGGCTATAGGTCATTGACAACACGATACAGAATGGTATCAGTGATGAAGCTACTAGGAAGGAGGAACAAGCCAATCTGTCAGAATATCACAATATTTTAGCTTGTGAGGAGACTTATTGGAGACAGAAATCCAGGGCTTTATGGCTAAAGGATGGTGATTCGAACTCAAAGTTCTTTCATGTTTCTACCTTGAGGAACAGAAGTAATAATAATATCAGAGAGTTGACCAAAGTCGATGGATCCAAAACCCAAGACTTAACTGAGATCAAGGGGGAAGCAGCAGCTTACTTCAGCTCCCTTCTCGGGGAGGAATCCCAGTGTAGAGAGGAAGCCAAGGAATCCCTCCTCCAGTCCATTCTGAGTTTGGTTGATGAGGCCATAAATGGTAAGCTTCTTGCTCCCTTCACTGATGAAGAAATCAGAAAAGCTCTATTTAGCATGGATCCTGAGAAGACCCCTGGCCCTGATGGGTTCCCTCCTCGGTTCTACCAAGCTTTTTGGGACACTGTAGGAGCGGATGTCATCTCTGCTATCAAAGAATTTTAGGCTTCAAAACATATCCCGAGAGGGTTCAAGTCCACCTTTATCGCCCTGATTCCTAAGGGCCCAACTCCAGAGACAATGGCAGATTTTAGACCGATTAGTCTATGCAACGTGTCCTACAAGATATTATCAAAAGCCATTGCTAACAGGATGAAAGAAATTCTGCCCCTCATTATCGACCCTAGCCAATGCAACTCTATTCAGGGGAGATCAATTTTGGATGGTGTGATCACAGTCCATGAAGCTTTGCACTCTGCTAGTCAAACCAACAAGGCGGTCTTAGCCCTAAAGCTCGATATGAACAAAGCTTTTGACCGCATTAATTGGGATTTTTTGACGGTTGTTCTTCTGAAGTTTGGCTTTCATCCTCAGTGGGTCAGGCTGATAAAAGAGTGCATATCCGAACCCTGGTTCTCAGTTCTGGTCAATGGCACGATAGTTGGGTACTTCTAGAGTCACAGAGGGCTCAGACAAGGAGATCCAATAAGCCCAATGTTGTTCGTCATTGTGGCAGAGGCACTGGGTAGAACTATTAAAGCAGCTTGTAATGTTGGATTAATTTCAGGGATCAAAGCCACTTCTCTCATCAACCCTATTAGTCACCAAAAATTTGTGGATGACACTTTGATGTTGACCCAGTCATCTGTGGTTGAAGCTAGAAGGATTAAGCACATTCTCCAACTCTACGAGGATGCAGCGGGTCAAAAGGTGAATTTCAACAAGAGTAAGCTCTACTTCCTTAACACCCCAAATCAGAGGCAAGCCAGAATAGCTCAAATTTTGGGATGTTCGATAGTGACTCTCCCTACCACGTATCTAGGCCTTCCCCTTTTCTACGGTTCTCCATGTGTATCTATGTGGGATAGAGTGGTAGAAAGAATCCAAAAAAAATTGGCTGGCTGGAAAGGACATTTTTTATCTCAAGACGGGAAACTCACCCTCACTAAGGCTTCCTTACAAGCATTTCGATGTATTTTCTTTCTATTTTTAGAGCTCCGACCAGAATTCACCAAAAAATTGAACAGATTCAAAAGAACTTTCTCTGGTCTGGATCAGAGGAAAAATAGAGGATCCACCTTGTGGGTTGGGGCAAGGTTTGTAGGCTGAAAGAATACAGGGGGCTAGGACTGAGAAGAGTTGCTCATCTAAACATAGCTTTAGTAGCTAAACAAGCTTGGCGTCTTATTAACAATGAGGAGAATGAGTGGACTACCATAATTAGAAGGAAATATCTCCAAGGTTCTGATTTCCTAGATGATACGGTGCACAGGAGAGGTTCTGCATTCTGGAGAGCAATATTATCAAGCAGAGAGGTCATAAAGAAAGGCCTAAGATGGGTCCTTGGTAATGGATAGAAGATCAGGTTCTAGGATGATAGGTGGGCCAAGGATGAAGCGTTATCTCAGGTTCCTCACCTAGCGAGGGTCAAAAGAATCATAGAGGATCTCTATGGGAGGAAAGTAGCTGACTTCATGAGGTAGGACAGAGGAAGGCTTATTTGGAAATAGATAAGGATCCTAGGATTTGAAGTCATTTCAGAAGAAATCCAAAGCATATTGCATCAACAATTCATCTCCATGAGTCCTGGGCAAGACCATGTTATTTGGGCAGCTTTCGAAAATGGGCAGTTTTCAATCAAATCTGCTTACATGCTAATGGTAGAGTCTGAGGACCCCATTCTCCAGACTCAGTTGGTGTGGGTCAAAAAGCTTATTCCTAAAGTTGCAATGTTCTCGTGGATGGCGATCCAAGGCAGGATTCTTACGATTGACAACTTGATAAGGAAAGGTATGATAGTTGCTAACCGTTGTTGTTTGTGCAGGGCCAATTGGGAGTCCACCCTCCATATTTTCCTTGAATGCCCGATCTCTTTGAGCATCCTCAATAGGTTATTTCAAGCCTTTAGCATTTGCTAGGTCAGACCAGCCACCATCATTGACCTCTTCCACCAATGGCCAAATCCCTTCGTTAGCCTTAGGTTGAGGTTTTTTTGGAAGATCTGTCTCCACCATTTTCTGTGGTAGATTTGGCTTGAAAGAAACCATAGAGCTTTCCATGAGTCGAGCCATGATGCCACCTCCATCACCAATAAGATCCTTACCTTTTCCCGTGAAAACGTTAGCCTTATTCCTCATGATGCTCACAATCCCCCCCTCTAGGAGAGACTGATCGCTCACTCTTTAAATCTTACCCTGGTTGAGAAACCCTTGTCCCCCAAGATCAATCCTAGAGTAGATGTCAGGTGGAAACCACCCCCAGTTGGATGGCTCAAGCTTAACTTTGATGGGGCTTCTAAAGGTAACCCTGGCAGAGCAGGGGCTAGAGGAGTAGTGAGAGACCATCAAGGCTTTCTAGTGATGGCCTTTTCTGAGTAGTTGGGAACAAGGACTAACAACGAGGTGGAAGCAAGAGCGCTATGGAGGGGTCTTCAAATGGCTCAGGAGATTGAAGATAATCTTATCATCGAAGGAGATTCCCTGCATGTCATAAACCTTATCAGCAATGGGAAAATTCCTCCATGGCGGTTTAAGACTATCATCGAAGAGGCTAGGATCCTCTACCAAGCCAAAAATGAGCGAAGGGCCCAGCACGTGTTTAGGGAAGCTAATAAAACTACTGATATCTTAGCCAATTTAGGGGTGGAAGCTGATGGGTTGGTCACTTGGGAACTCGGGGTTCCAAGTGATGTGGACAAGATTATTCAAAATGATCACCAATTTTGATGCATCTGTGGGGTTTGGAAAAAGGAAGAGGAGTTTTCTATCTCCCGAAGCAGTCTTCTCACGATTTCATGACAAAAAAAGACAAGTGCGACCACGGACCAAAACTATCGTGATATCGCGACGCGTCGTCGTATCACGGTCAAAGTAGAGCAGGAGAGGTTTTGACCGATAATTGTCATGATATCATGACTTGTTGCATTATCGCGCTCAAAAGAAGCAGTGAAGAGCACAGAAGGAAACTGTCACGATATCGCGACGTGTCGTCGTATCACGATCAAAGTAGAGCAGGAGAGGTGTTGACCAAAAAATGTCGCGATATCATGACATGTCGCGGTATCGCGCCCAAAAGAAGCAGTGAAGAGCTTAGAGGAAAATTGTCACGATTTCGTAGCTTGTCGCATTTTTGGGACCTGTCACGGTTTTGCGGTGCTCAAAGCTGGAAAAGTTTAAGTATGGAAAGTTGTCACGGTTTCACGATCGACAGAGGTAGAGGGGAGCACCTAGCAAGAATGTCATGATTTCGTGACGTGTCGCCGTATCACGATCAAAGTAGAGCAGGAGAGGTGTTGACCGAAAAATGTCATGATATCGCGACATGTCATGTTATCATGCCCAAAAGAAGCAGTGAAGAGCTTAGAGGGAATTTGTCATGATTTCGTGGCTTGTCGCATTTTCGTGACCTGTTATGGTTTCGTGGTGCTCAATGCTAGAAAAAGTTAAGTATGGAAAGTTGTCACGGTTTCGCGACCGAAAGTGGCAGAAGGGAGTGCCCAGCTAGAATGTCATGATTTCACAACGTGGAGGCGGCATCGAATCAGAAGACTGAAAGATGTCACGAAATCATGACATGTCGCATTTTCATGACTTGTCGCGAAATTACGAAGATGATGAATTTGAAGCAGAAGGCTGAAAGATGTCACGATTTCATGACATGTTACATTTTTGTGATTGGTCGCAAAATCATGGAGATGCTGGGATTTGTAGCTGATGGCAGAAACATGTCATGAATTCGTGACATGTCGCATTTTCACGACCTGTCACGATTTCACGGAGGGGCTTGTAGGCAAAGCAGAAGGCATTTGGATGTCACAAAATCGTGACATGTCACATTTTCATGACTTGTCGCTTTGTCGCGACTTGTCACGTAATCGCGATGTTGCATGAAGTTGAAGCAGAAGGCAGTTTGTTGTCACGATTTCATGACATGTCGCATTTTCGTGACCTGTCGTGAAATCGTGGAGTTGCTGGCTAAGGAAGCAGGTGGTTGTTTGATGTCGCGAAATCGTGACATGTCACATTTTTGTGACATGTCGCATTTTCGTGACTTGTCGTGAAATCGCGGTGATGCTGGAAAATGAAGCATAAGGCTGAGTGATGTCACGATTTCGTGACATGTCTCATTTTCGTGACTTGTCACGAAATCATGGAGGTGAGGGTAGATGAATGTAGATGGCTATGGTGCATGAAGCTATTTCAGAAGGGGGATCCAGATGGGTTCTAATAGCGTAGGACAGTTTGTCCCTATTGGTTTTTTGATCCGTAACAGCTCTATGCTGATTCTTGTAAAAGGTTTTGGGTCAACCTTGAAAACCCGTTTGCAATGAATTTGATCCTTAATTACCAAAAAAAAAGTATAGAACATATTGAGTCTCTAACAATTCTCTTTATGCTTCTATGAGGTTTATGAATCACATTGGGTCTCTAAAAATTCTCTTTGTGGGTTCATGCTAAGCAAGTTTTTCTTGATGAGCTTGCTAAGGTTTTGGACAGGTTCCTGTGGGGACTTGTGAGCAGGTTTTGGACAGGTTCCGGTGGGGACTTGTGAGCAGTTTTTGGACAGGTTTCGATGGGGACTTGTGAGAAGATTTGGACAGGTCCTAGCAGAGGACTTGTGAGCTGAGATTGATAGTTCTATCAGAGAACTTGAGGATAGAGGTGCATTGGTTCTTTGAGAAGAACCTAAGGATAGATTTGGCAAGAATTTGAGAAGGCTTGTGTGTAGAGGATTGATTTGTTCAAGAGTTGGACAGATCTGACAAACAGAGGAAGACTTGTACTAGACTGACTGACTATGTTTGGTACAGGTTATTGAGCTGCTGTGGATGTGATCATAGAAGGCGGAGGTCTCTTAGGCTAAGCATTGAGGACAGGAGGTCCTCGATGGAAAGGAGTTCCATGTGCTGGCAAGAGGTAGAGGCAGTTGATCTTCTGAGGGATCATTTCCAGAGCAGAGGGGAAGGTATCTCCTTTGAGCAGAGGCTCATAAATTTAGATTGGGGGAAGGTATCTCCTTTGAGCAGAGGCTCATAAATTCAGATTGGGGGAAGGTATCTCCTTTGGGCTGAGGCTCATAAACATTGTAATTGGGAAGGTTTCCCAAAGAACTTTGAGATAAATTTTAGAGAAAAGTTTTGTGGACGTAGCCCAGGCATTCTGGGTGAACCATGTTAAAATTGGTGTCACTTTGTGGATGATATTGTGCATTGTTTTGATATTGTTTTAGGTATATTGCTTTACTATTTTGAAGTATAAAGGAAAAATTGAAGAGGTCTTATATTGTTCACCCCCCCTCTCAGTATAAGCTTGTGTTCTTCAATTGGTATCAGAGCGGGTGCCTTCGAAAAGTTTAACAACTTGAAGAAAAAGCTAGTAAAGAACACAATGGATCATTCAAGTGGCAATGCAAGCACCTATTCTTGATGGGTCAGATTTTGGTCTTTGGAGTGCAAGGATGAAGGTTCATCTAATGGCACTTGGGAATGAGGTTTGGGAAGTAATTGAAGATGAGTACACTATTCCCGAACATGGTCCTAATACTAAAGAAGAAAGGCTCCTACATCACAAGCAATTCAAAAGAAATGAATGCAATCCCGAAAGGCTTACGTAAAGTAGATCTCATCAAAGTGATTCACCGCAAGACGACTAGTGAAATGTGGAATCGGTTGAAGGTGGTTCATACGAAGCGATACAAATGTCAGAAAGGCCAAGTTGAGACACTTCAAAGGTATGTTTGAACAACTCAAGATGAATGATGATGAAAAGATTAGTGACTACATGCTTCGTATGGATGAGGTTGTTAACTCCATGAAAGACTTAGGTCTTGAGCTTGCTAAAAATGATGTTTGTGATAAGATTTTAAGATCTCTTCCTAATAGATTTAGTGAAAAGATTTCTGCTATTAAGAAAGCTAAAGATTTGGATAAGTTGAAAAAGGATGAGCTCCATAGTATACTTGCAGCATTTGAGTTGAGAACTCAAGTGAAGGTTGATGTCAAGAAAGAGGCGACTTTCAAGGCTACCAAGAATTCCAAAGGTAAACAACTTCAAGATAGTGATGAGTCTTCTAGTGATGAAGAGGCATATTACAGCAAGAAAGGCAAGTTCTCTAGAAAGCACAAAAGTATGAAAAATATAAGATGTTTCAATTGTGGAAAGTTTGGTCATTAAGCTATTGACTGTACTATTCCCAAGAATGAAAGTGATGAATATAAACAGGATTCTAAGAGCAAGGATTCTAAAAAGCACAAGCATCACAGGAAAAACAAAGATGAGCACAGTAATCAAGGAAAGAGGTACTCTCACAAACACAAGAAGAGCTTCTACCTAGACAAGGCAAGTAAGTTTTCTAGTAGTGATAGTGAAAGTTCTTCAAGTGATAATGAAAATGAGATGTTCATATCAGAAAAATAGGAAGAACCAAAACATAGATTCATTATCATGAAATGTCTTAGATGTGGAAATTTTTGTCACCTTGAGGATGATTGCATAAATAATGATTTTGTTTCTAGTATGTATGAGGATGCTTCAGAAAACTATAAGGAAGATGCATGTATGGTTTTTGAAAAGGGTAGAACCTCTAGTGATAAGAAATCTAAAAAAGGCTTTGATGATTCAAAAATCAAACATATAGAAGAAGGAGAAGTAGATCTTAAAGGTGAACTTATTAGTGATCTTAGTGATTTGAAAAAGGAAATAAAGAAGAATGCTAGACTCAAGGATAAGTTAGATGAATGTTGTATGGAGAGAGATGATCTTATAGAAAGTCTTGACTTCTCTATAGCTAAGACACAAGAACTCAAGGATGAGTTAGAGTCTAAGGTTCTTGAGTATAGTGAGTTAGAATAGAAAATGGCTTCTTTGAAAGAGGAAACTAAAGAGTACAAGGATAAGCTTCACAGGTTTCAAGATAGCTCCAAAAAGGTTAAGTCACTCATCAAAGGTCAAAGAAAGACAACAGATAAAATAGACCTTGGTTTTGTTAAGCCTCCCAAGGAACAAGTTGGAGATTCTAGTAAGAGACTCCAAAAGGAAGAGAGTTCTGATGAGGAAAGTATTTCAGATCATGAGTCATTGAATGATAGATGCACAGAAATAGAAAACATAATTTTGAATGAGAAGAAGAAGTTTTCAAAGCCTAAGAGGTCAAATAAAGGAAAATTTCAAGGCAGATGTTTTTCTTGTCATAGGTTTGGTCACATAGCTTCACATTGCATGGCTCAAGTGAAGAAGGTAAATGAAAATTTCAGAAGTGCTAGTTACTTTCAAGGGTATTGCTACTCTTGTCAACAGTTTGGGCACAAGGCAGTTTATTGCAAGGCAAATAACAGGAACAGGTTTGGTCAGAATAGGTTTGGTTAGAATAGGTTTGGTTAGAACAAGTTTGGCCAGAACAGGTTTGGTCAAAACAGGTTTGGTCAGAACAAGTTTAGTCAAAATAGGTGGATTCAAAGAACAGGTATGCCTAAAAGAAATAACATTGTTACTTGTTATAAGTGCAACAATGAAGGTCACATAGCTAGACAGTGTAGAGCTAAACTACCAAGGTACAAGAACATGAACAATGGTATGAACAAGTCCAAGGATCAAGGCATGGATAAGAACAAGAATGATAACAGGGACAAGAACAGTGACAGGAACATGAACAAGAATATGGACAAAGAGTTCAAGAGAAGGTCCGACAAGGAAGTTATAGACGCTGATGATGATCAGTGCCTAATGGGAGTTTTACTCCCACCCCAGAATTAATCACCTCATCAGGAGGTGGGGGAGGGACTAAGCTAAGAGGCTCCTTCTTAGTCCCGAGCCCCAAAGGTGGCCCTTTGCCATTGATGACAAAGGGGGAGAGCTTCAAAGTGAAGAGGAAAGCTTCAAGTCAGGGGGAGCAAAACTTCAAAGGAAGATTCTCAGTTGTGGGCACAGTTGGTCAGTTGTTATCACAGTTAGTTTTAGTTTTGGATCTTGAGAAGTGTTTTCAGTAAAGGTTTGCCATCAATGACAAAGGGGGAGATTGTTGGCAATTTTGGGTACTTTGGGTACATTGCCTTTGCTCAAGTGTATAAGTTGTCATTGATTTCAAAAGGCATTTTTGTGTTGATATCAAAAAGAGTGTGATGTCAAAAATATCTTGAGAAGCTTCATAATGTTAAAGGGTTTTTAGTAAAACCATGGTGACAAGGTTAAAGGTTTTTCTTAAAACCATTTGGACTCATTAAGGGTTTTTATTAAAACCAAGTTTAACTTAATGCAAAGGTTTTTACTTCTTGAAAAACCTTGAAGGTCCATGTTTATTATTAATAATTAAATTAACTCAAACCTTTGACAAGGGTCTAAGTTTAATTTATTATTAATAAAATAATAATAATAATTATTTTAATTATTATTAAAGGGTATTTTAACCCTTAAGCGACACAGATAAAGAATTCTTTCGCCGATATGTTGCCATCGTTGGAGGAGCGCCGACGTCAAACAGTTAAGGAGAAATGACTATATAAGTGGGGATGATTTTCTAAAGTGATTGTAACTCCGAGTAATGAAAATTGTAGCTCTGTGATCTTCGAGAAAGCGTTATATTTCATTGAGAGTTGATTATCGATATTGAGTTGCCCAAGTAATTTCTTGCATTTTCAGTTTGCGCTTTGACATCCAATAGATTGCGCTTCACCTACAGTTGTTGGGACTGCACTTGAATTACGTTTTCAGTTTGCGCTTTGACATCCGACAGTTTGCTTTCACCTACGATTGATTGGATTGCACGAAGGATAACAGTTTCTGTTTGCACTGTGTGGATGATTATTTTTGTTGCCTAGTAAGTTACATTTTGGACAACGCTCACCAGTTTGCATGTGGCTTGTGGAAGACATTTATGTTTTCTAGATTGTTGGGGTCAAAGGAAGATAAAATATAGGGCAACACTGTATTTCTTCATTGGGCACTTGTGACCCAACGGCGGTGGCATTTTAGCGAATGCGCTAGTAGGCAGAGGTGCCGAGTTCGATTCTCTTCATGGGTAATTTTCTTTTGGTCGCGGTGTGCAAAGGATAGTGGCTGTGAATGCGCTGGAGGTATAAGGTTAAGGTATCATATTTGCTTTGACATTGTTTTATTGATGCTTAATGTTTATGTGGAGTAATAAGGTGTAAAGAGCTTTTACTTTGTATGTATATTATACTTCTGGTGGTTTTTATTAAGTTGGAGAAATAAGGTGTTAATTTGGATCTTTATTATTGTATATTGTTGTATAGTTGCTAACTCTAATTGGTGGCAAATTGAGAGTTAGTGTTGTGACAGATTTTGAGTTCTCCTTCTTCATCAAAGTAAAGGTATGGGCAACTTCTTCCATGTTTATTGTTGATGGTATATTTTTTGAAATTGAGTTTGGAGTGAAAAGGTTGTCTACTAGGTATTTTTGGTGTAAATCCTATTTTCTGGATATTGAAGATTGTTTATGCATTAAAATCAATTGATGAGTTTTTGGGTGAATGCATAATTCTGGTTGAGGAAGAGGAAGCATTTTTTGCACTAGGTTTTATGTTACTAAGTCTTGCTACTTGCATTGAGATGATGAAACCCTTAGTTGGATGGTTTGATATTGATGGTTGAGTTGCTTCCATAGAGGTTGTTTTGATCAAGTTAGTGCTTTACTTGATACATGATATTGGGCTTACTCTATTGAGTTGATTTGAGCAAGTTATTCTTTGCATTTGGTGATATTGTGTTGGTGGCTGTTTTGTTCAAATATCCTTGGAGGGAAAAGGATTTCTACTTGTTTCCTTTCCTTGTGATGATTGGTTGAATGCTTCAAGGTTGATGTTGAGTTGAATGGCATTGGTTGACTAAACCTTGTTTGATGAGCATTGTTGTTGAAACCCTAATTTTTGGTAAAAAGAATATGAGTATCATTGTTATATTAGATATTGCATGGTTGGCAATTGTTGGGTTGTGTTTCATATTCTTGAGAAAAGCATACTACATCTATCTTATTCTTTTGAGATTGAGATTGAGTTGAGATTGATATTGGGAGTTAAGTATAGAACATATTGGGTCTCTAACAATTCTCTTTATGTTTCTATGAGATTTGAGATTGAGATTGGGAGTTAAGTATAGAACATATTGAGTCTCTAACAATTCTCTTTATGCTTCTATGAGGTTTATGAATCACATTGGGTCTCTAAAAATTATCTTTGTGGGTTCATGCTAAGCAAGTTTTTCTTGGTGAGCTTGCTAAGGTTTTGGACAGGTTTCGGTGGGGACTTTTGAGCAGGTTTTGGACAGGTTTCGGTAGGGACTTGTGAGCAATTTTTGGACAGGTTTCGGTGGGGACTTATGAGCAGATTTGGATAGGTCCTAGAAGAGGACTTGTGAGCTGAGTTTGATAGTTCTATCAAAGAACTTGAGGATAGAGGTGCATTGGCTCTTTGAGAAAATCCTGAGGACAGATTTGGCATGTCTTTGAGAAGGCTTGTGTGCAGAGGATTGATTTGTTCAAGAGTTGGACAGATCTGACAGACCGAGGAAGACTTGTACTAGACCGACTAACTGTGTTTGGTACAGGTTGCTGAGCTCGTGTGGACGTGATCATAGAAGGAAGAGGTCTCTTAGGCTAAGCATTGAGGACAGGAGGTCTTCGGTGGAAAGGAGTTCCACATGTCGGCAAGAGGTAGAGGCAGTTGATCTTCTGAGGGATCATTTCTAGAGTAGAGGGGAAGGTATCTCCTTTGAGCGGAGGCTCATAAATTTAGATTGGGGGAAGGTATCTCCTTTGAGCAGAGGCTCATAAATTCAGATTGGGGGAAGATATCTCCTTTGGGCCGAGGCTCATAAACATTGTAATTAGGAAGGTTTCCCAAAGAACTTTGAGATAAATTTTAGAGAAAGGTTTTGTGGACGTAGCCCAGGCATTCTGGGTGAACCACGTTAAAATTGGTGTCACTTTGTGGATGATATTATGCTTTGTTTTGATATTGCTTTGGGTATATTGCTTTACTGTTTTGAAGTATAAAGGAAAAATTGAAAAGAGGTCTTATATTGTTCACCCCCCCTCTCAGTATAATCTTGTGTTATTCAAATATGTTATGCACCACACATCTATAAGTGGTTTTTTAGCTTTAATCTTAGTTGTTCATGAGTAGATCAATGACTGGTTCATCTTGATGATCTCCAAGGCATAAAAGGATAAAACCTCTGTAACATAAATTAATATGAACTAGTAGATGAAGCATCAAATAAGAAAATAACAAAGAAGTGCAGTCAGTTGTATATCTATGGTTAAATAATATGTACAAGAATTATGGATGGCCTAGATCGTGCTTTTGAAAATTTAGAGCTGAGCACCATGAAAGATCAGCAAGTTGCAAAAGTTGAACTACAAAGGAGAGTAAGATCACACAATTTTCTCTGGTCTTAAATACAAACAAGAGGCTACCATCTCAACACCTAACTGATCTAGCATTTAATTTTCCTTGTAATATTCCACTTATTTTCATTTCTTTTCAAGCATGTAAAAACTATAAAAGGAGGTTGAACCCTCATTTTTTAGGATTGTCTCTAGAGTGTTTGCTTGCCCTGTTGTGTAATACTTTTTTGCAAATCAATAGAAGTAAAATTAATTGGATGTTTGCCTTAGAATGGTGTCTTTTGTAATATTTGAGAGATTCAAGCTGTGAATTACTTTTTTGCTACTACTTCTATGGTTAGTCTATTCTACTGATATTGAATTGCTGGCTTAGAACATTTGAAATATTTCATAATTGAATCTATACTTGCAAGATATTCTTTTCTATTAAATATTGATATTGATATTATTATGCTAATTTGGATTATTAATATCTTTTATGTTGAAATAGATTTCTTGAAGTATATATCTGTTCTATCAATTGATGAAGACTATCTATTTTGAATGTTATTAATCTCAAGTTTGGAAAACTATAAATTATTTGTCATAAGGGTTTTCCTATAGATGCCTATGTTGTTAGATTTATTTGACCATTGTTCAATTACCATTTTATTAACCCTAAACCCATTTCTATCCCTATATTTTAAAAATTTAACTATTTGTAAATGAGTCAACACCTTAATAGTTGATAAGGAATACCAACCTACTTTGGAGGTTGAATTAGAGCAATATTTAATCCATCCAATGTTGAGGTATGAATTGTGATTAGCGGGTGCATGCCTAATCAAATATCTGGAAGATAACAATCACAGTTTCAAGCTTTTTCTTGATGTCAATTTGTATTCCAACAATCCCTACCCTACAATTCATCAAAGACTATGTAGATACTAATGATAATATTGAGGTAAGGTTATCTATTTTGATGTGTTTATATGAGAAACAAGATGATACATTGTAACATTTTTGTAAAAATTAGGGAGTGGTAAAACAATGGTTTGATAAGAGAGTCAAAATAAAAACCTTTAGGATTGTAGAATTGGTGTTACTTTGGGTTAAGGCACATAAAAAGAGGGAAGACCATGCAAGGTTTGACCCCCTTTGGTTAGGTCCCTTTCAGGTATAATAGATCTTAGGAGAGAATACCTTTAGGTGAAAAATACTAACTAGAAAGGATGTCCCATTACCAACAAATAATAAATTCCTCAAATTACTTCAATGCTTGAGAGTATTATAGTATTATCTTGTAAATAGCCTTGTACAAAGTTTTGCTATTTTAATATTTGAATGTGTTTATCATGTGTTGTTTTAGTTTATAATTGCTTGCTTTATATTCCAACTTTTACTTTTTATTTGTTTTGTATTTTCTATTTTTGACTTTGATAAATCAAGTCCAACCAAATTTTGGTTACTCTAACGATGAATTATTTATGTACATTTGGAAGTAAAAGTCTTATTCTAGACTCAATAAAGTCATAATCATCTTAACCAGTCAAGTGATATATATTCATGTCTTGGGATAAGTCAAGTCAATCTCAAAGTAATATAAAAGGTTGTTAAAACTTTACACTAAAAATATTTTAAAGAATTTCAAATTGATAGGAATAGAACTATTATGGATTAGGTAGAAACCATTTTGATGTTTACCCTATTGTTTTCCATAGTGATCCCCAACCTAAAAAATAGTCTCTAGCATTTATAAATTGAGCAACATGGTAAATATACTAATATATATAAAGAGAGAGGGGCTTAAAAGAATAAAAATATAGTCTTTACAACTCAATTGCTTGGGTGGTTTAGACAAACTCTACAAGGGCTATGGACACATGGTTGGTAGTAGAGAAAGGTCTAGAATGAGACTAGAGATAACTTCATCGGGGTTATCAATTCCTAGATGTTAGTGGAGCAATATCTAATAGTTGGTGACATATCTACCTATGAAGAAAACACATCATTAATAAACTAAAGTCTACTTAAGGGTGAACTAGCCTGATTTATAGACTATAATAAAAAATTCTAACTTATTTTAGAACAAAAATGAAATCATATGCACACACTCTAGCTGAGAAAATTTTGAATATTTCTTCTAGGCTAATTGCATAGTCCCAACCATGAATAATACTAATTGTTTGATTCTATTAATTTTGTAGCTTCTTTTGTCATGGGATGGTATATGCTATTCTTAATGTTCTAGAGTATTTCCTAGCAGAGTCACCATTTATTGTTGCTTGCACATGTCGTAGTTTGCATGGACTAGGGACCCACTTTTGTTTTGTATCCCTCAAATATTCTTTATTTTTCTTAGGCCTAATCTAGTTTCTTTCTCTTGTTAGTTTGTGCATAGTAGTTCGCTATTTGAAAAATTATAGTTCTTGTTTTTTTTTTTTCTTTTTTTCATAATGCATAAAATTTCCTAAATTCTTCTAAGTCAAAAATATCCAATGTACCACATTTAAAAATGAATTAAAAATTTTAATTGAAAATTTCTTGAGGGTCAAGACACATTTTTTTAATTCAAATTTTATAATTAGATTTTTAATTATTTTATTTAGATTTTTAATTCAAAATTTTTAATTTAGATTTTGTAATTCAAATTTTAATTTAGATTTTTAATTTAGATTTGTTAATTTAAAATTTTAATTTGGATTTTTAATTCAAAAATTTTAATTTATATTTTTAAATAAAAATAGTGTTCTTGTTTAATTTTGATTTTAAATTTGAATTTTAACGTGGGTAAGCTATTTGTGATATGTATAACTGCTTAAAGAGATCACAATAAAGGTTAGATCAACTAAAAAGTGAACCAAGGCAGAGAATGTGGAGTGCAAAAATGATGAGATTTAGTAGATTTAATACCCAACCCAGCTACTACATTTGATAGATCAAGAGTTAAACCACTAAAGACTATTCAGATTCAAGTAATCTCAAATTTTATGGGATTGGAGTTTAATGAGGCATGATCAAGGTAATTCTAAGGAGATTGCATCACAAATTGTTTGAAGAACAAAATCTTAAATTTAATACACCATATTTGGAAAAAGTGGAGAAGCAATTAAATATTGTAAAATATCGCTACATGAGTAGAGCAACAATTAAATATTATAAAATATTGTTGCAAGAGTGGAACAACAATCAAACATTATAAAATAATATTACATAAGTGGAGCAGTAATTAAATATTGTAAAACATTAGTACATGAGTGGAGCAACAATTAAATATTGTAAAACATTGTTGCAAGAGGGGAGATGAATTCTATAAATAAAAGATCTTGAGGGGAGGAAAAGGAAAAAGGAGGCCCTAATTTTTTTTGGAGTTATTTTCTTGCATTTTATAAAAGTGAGGAATATGAATCTATATGTACTTCATGATATATATTTGATAATTAAGAGACTTTAAATTTATGTGTTCTATCTATGTATGCTAATGGAAGTTGCATTCAATTTACTTCATAGTTTATTTTCTCTTTCAATATTGTACTATTTTAGGCCTCAAATTGTGTGAATATTGATCAAGCAAGGACTAGTTTTGAATCAAATTTATTGCTTCACTAAATCAGGATTGAATTCAAGACAACATAGGCTTGCTTTATTTTCTTTATATTACCTTTAGTATTTTGATTGTTATTTAAAATATATTTATATTAGAGATAGATAAACTTATGGTTAATATTCAAACTTCTTATTTTATAGATTTAAAATTCATTTCATTGTAATTTAATCATTGCTAGTTTGTTCATGTATATAATATGAAAGCAACAAAACTATCATTCAGATAACCACATATCATTCAGATAACCACATGCTAAAGGTTAGTTTTTTGTACTTGATGAATATATATCTTATATCCACACCAAAAATCCCCTTAAAGGAATATCCATTATTGACCTTTAAGTTTATCTAAGTTAGCCAAGGTTTGGTCACATACAAACGTTGGGAGAAATAAATTCCCTTTCATGAGGGAACAAGATCTATTTCAAGTTATTTGGATTGTCCTTTAACATCACAAATAGGTTAGATCTATGCCATCTAAGTTACATCATGTCATTTGATCGCTAAAAAATAAGCACCTAAACCATACTTGGTGGTTATGATGTAGGGACCTAACCAATTTGGCTCAAGTTTACCTTTGGGTTGAGTTCTACCATTGGTGTTTTTAGATTCTCTTTAAGGACCAAGTCATCAACATCAAAAGAGTAGGATTATACCTTATTTTCATAGTCATATTTAAGCCTTTTTTGGTAGGCCTTCAAGTCCTCTAAGGCATGGATTTGATTTTTATTGAGTAGTTCCTGTTGGCTAAGATGGGTGAGATGATATTTATCTTTGATAGAGGTATATTTCAATAAAATGTACAACTAGATCAAAGGGTAAGACTAAATTGATTTAATAGAGTAAATAATAGGGTATCACACCAATGGGAGTTCTACCACTAGTGTGATATGACCATAAGGTAGGATACAACTAGAGGTGCCAATCTCTATTAGTTTTTATGATAAGATTCTTGATTATTTTTATAAAGGTTTTGTTAAAATATTTAGCTTGGCAATTACCTTGAGTATAGTAAGGGTTAGACAATTTGTGTACAACTAGAGGTACCAATATCAATCGGTTTTGATGATAATATTCTTGAGTATTTTGATAAAGGTTTTATTGGAAGCTTTAGCTTGGCCAATACCTTGAGTATAGTAAGGGGTAGGCCATTTGTGTTGGATCTTATACTTAGAAAAAAATTGGACATCCTTGTTCTTGAAGGGTGTTCCACTATCAAATATTAGCATAGAACAAATGTTATAACAACTAAGGACTTGATTAAGAATAAAGTAGGAGACTTAAAATCCAATGGTTGAGGCTAATGATATGGCTTTAATCCACTTAGTAAAGTATTTAGTTTCTAGGTCTAATGTTTGATTATTATAGTTAGTTGTGAGATAGTAACATTTATAATTTATAGAAAGGATCCACAAAAATAGAAGTAATATTACACTAGATAGTCCAATGGACCATCTTGAGGAGGATCATTCAGGATGTCCTTCACCTCATAGTTATTTTCATCAACAATTAACTTGGGTAGACTAGGGTGAGGCGATTTACATTGATATATTATGTAAATTGAGAGAGGCTAGAATCTATGAGGAGTGGTGACTCATTGTCATCCTCCTCATCCTAATATAGTTTATTCAAAGAGACAATACCATTATGGGAAGTCTTATCAAATTGATTAATATGGTTGAATTATCCTTTTCTATTGGAAGAACACTAAGAAAAAGATTCATTATTATTGGGTATATAACCTATCACATAGCATATTAGCTAGGCTTTGGTCTATAGGGGCTCTTTGAAACCCTACTCATATAGGATTAATATTTTGTATCAATATACTATATTGGAAAGCACCTACTTTGGGATGGGATATAAGTTTAACAAAAACCATAAAGCATATTATTACTTGATCATGTAAGGGTTATTACCATGGATTTTTTTGTCATTATTAGTCCCACTATAAATAAGGAAGAAACTTCCTATTGTACTATTTTATCCTTCTTACTAGAAATCAAACCTAAGATTTGAGGAGATTGGCTAGGTCCAATACAAATTGATTATTATCTAAATTAGGATTTATATTGATGGTGGTTGAATTATTATCTTATGCTTGAGGTGCTTTATTAGTGAATTGTTTAGATTAATATAACATAATGCATCAATGATGGTATACTAAGAAGAAGATGATAATGATTCAAGAGATAACTTTAGACAAGGGAAAATATGAGTTTTTTTATCATTGACCTTTATCACCAATAGTATGAAAATAGTTTAAGGTTGGATGGAATATTATACATCTTATCCTTGTATTCATATTTAAGATACTAATGAATATTTTAAGGAACAACCCATATTGCATGGATCCATGGTCTCATAAAAATAATGGTGTAGTTAAGTCACATGGCATGACATAAAAGAGAGTGTAGGGCCTAACTATGAGGGGTAATACTATAGTACCACTAGTATGAAATTATCTATCGTTGAAATCCCTAATGATAAGATTATATTTCTCTAATTTATTTTTGGTTAGCCCAAAATATTTGATAAATTTAAAGCTAAAAACATTGAGACCATAACCATTATCAACTAAGATCTATTTGATGAACTTGTCATTTATATGGACTGTGATGTATAATGAAACATATTTGACCATAGAGAATTAAGGAATATCATCCTCATGGAATTATGTGGTGGTGTAATTAGTCCCAATGGACCCTACTATAGATGTAATATTATCAGGATTGGGATCTTGAGGAATGACCTATTAACTCAAAATTTTGACTAAGTTATTTCTATTGGATGGAAAAGACTTGAGAAGTTCTAAGAGATATATATTGGTTAGAGTATTCTCAAGTTTCCAAAGTAAATAAAAAGCATATGTAGCCTCAATCTATAATTGGATTATTAGAGGAGGTCTTTTGGGTGGAGAAGTTCATTTTGTAAGGACTAGAGGAGGTCTTGAAGGTGGAGTTGATGACTTATTTTTGTGTTGTTTTCTGGTTATAATACAAATATCAGAGATTGATGAGTATGATTACAAGAATAAAATGTACCTACCATCCCTTATTTTGGAGGTGGTACATTCTTATAGTTAATATTTTTTGCTATATTTTGATTATGAAATGAACTCTAGAAGATTCACAAATCTTATTTAGAAGAAGGTTGAGAGTAAAAGCCATTAAATTTAATTTGGCTTGTCAATAAGGTCTTGGACCATATTATTGAATCCCATGCATTAATCTATTGCATTATCATTGACATAGTGGAATACACACTACTTGTTGGCACAAAAGCAAGAAGCATTTTTCCCTTCTAGGTTCAATAGGTTTAGCAAATGGAGATTCTATTATTTTGGATTTTAGGATTTGATCTAGGATGGCCAAAATAGGTTCATCCATTAAAGATTACTTAATTTGAGGTTTCTATAATTAGATATTCTATAATATAATATATTAAATGATTGTGGTAACATTAATATTATTATCCTAGCATGCTTCTGACTCCATTACCTACAAGATATTTGTTCTTGTACTACCCCTTTTGGTTTGAGGAAGAATTTTCTCTCTTTGCTAGGCTTAGTATTTAATTACCCTGATTTGATGATGGTAGTCTCTACTCTCTTGACCATGTTAATTTTATCATCAAAGTAAGATACATTAATTATCTTTAAGTAGAAGGCCAATTGATTATTATGGATTTGTATGAAGATGTCCAATAGGTCCTTTGGTGGGAGAACATATTATAGTTTATGAACTAAGGCTCACCATCTTGCTAAGAAGTTGAATAAGTTCTCATTTTTAAATTATTTGAGTTAGTATAGGCCACTAATGGTGACTATTTCTTTAATGAAGAAGGAGAACTAACTAATGAATTTATTGACAACGTCCCTAAATATTTTTAAGGAATGCCTTCATATCTGGAAATACCATTCCAATGAAGGTCCACTAAGACTCTTGGGAAAAATTTAAGTAACTAAATTTCATCATAAGAAATATTGCTACAAGTAGTTCTAAATAGCCTAATTTGGTTGATGGGATCCTCTTTCTCTCTATACATTTAGGAGAAAAAGGACAACTAGCTATAAATGGATCTAGAGTTTGGTTGCACAAGTCACCATATGAGTACTTGTAACTAGATTACAACCCTTGGATAACAACCATTTGTTGTTTCAATTGCTCTATTTGGGTGGTTAAGGCTTGAAGTTTAGGAGAAGTAATATTTGATGAAAGAAAAGGTACTTGCTAGGAGATAAAAGAGATATAGTGATGATTGATGTAAGGAATTTGGTAAACCATATGATGTTGAAGTTGGTATCATATGATTTATCCCTAGGATACTAGAGATGAAAGGATTGGAATATTATTAATGAGAGATTATGGGGTTAGAATTTTTTTCAAACAATATTATTATGATTGTGGTATTATAATAAATACCATAAGATAAATTGATATGGGGATTAAATATTGGGGTACTTGGTGGTACACTTTGATCAATAGTGTAACTTGTGCTTACCTATTGATATGTGGGGTAGCTAACATTAACCTATAATGATTCCTCAAGGATAAAAAATATGAGTGATGTACCAATAGAGGTGGGAGGGTTTGTTTCCTACCATCCATTCATGTGGTGATTAAATATGGAGTTGATTCAATGAAATGAGATGCTAAAGCATCAAGGTTCATGTTTATATATTGAAGGGATAGGTCCACTTGATTTATTAATAAGAGGTTTGAGTTAGGATATTTAGTACCTTCTATATAAAAGGATTATGTAACTTACCTATGTTTCTACAAGTAATGGTGATATCATATACAAATTTGAAGATCGATTATACGTCTTCTTCATGAGTAAGGCTTAAAGAACCTTGAGGTGATGAGATATCTTTTTCTTAATTGAAAGTAGTATTCTCAAAGTCAAGGTATTCATCATGAATAGTCACATGGGATTTAGGATTAATGACTAACTTGTGAACAATACTATGGGTTAAATAGCATTTATCATCCATTTTTTTAGTTTAGGAGAAAACAAAGGATTAAGTAGTGTTTTAATTATTTATAGCAATCATCAAAAATAAAGAGAAGATGTTTTAGAGACCTTATATTTCCTTCTCTTGATATACCTAATCTAACATATATACCTCAATGGCCCCTATATATATTTAAGGTCCTAATATACCTGAGTCCTATATATGTACCTATTATTATGTGAGTGAAAGTTGATACATGTGATTGCAATGATATAAGGAAGTGATATCCTAGATATGTGGCCAAGCTGATAGGTGAGGGGTAAGAGTATTCCTCATTATGACTCCCACTATCCCATTTTAATATACTCCTTACTAGGTTTAAGTACATGCAAAATCCTATGTGGGTGGCTGGAAGCCTAGGATTCCTATATTATCCAATATAGCCTATTATCTCTCACACTAATAAATGATCATAAATACCCTTAGTAGGACTAATAATTGGTTATATTTTTATTTTATAGATTTAATGTGATCTAATATCAACACACAATATTAATAATATTGACTAAAGCTTGATAAATTTTAGTTTGATTAAGGGTTTATCTTGATAAAGAGAAATCTTGGGACCCTTTATGGTGTTTATGTTAGGTTCACCAATATATGAGAAAGAGATTTTAAGGATATCATGAAGGGTTTATTCATGATGTTTCACTCTCCTTCCTCACCTTGAATGTAGGGGTAATTTATGAGACTAGATCTTATGGTTTGATGGATTTGTTGAATGTTACTTATGTTTCTCCTAATATATTCTTTGACTATGCCTAACCTCAATCAATCACTAATAAACCATACAAATATAAAAAAAAGTCTAAAAATAAAATGATTTTGTTTTTATGATAAAATAAAAGTGGTTTTCCTTTTTTATGGCAAGGGTTCGAGAGGGAGATGTAACAAAAAATCTTAAATGCAACTAAATGCAATTCAATTTTAATGATGACAAGATTAAAGTTAATTCCCTAAATAATCAAAATGCTAACTAGTTTACTTTTTATTTATTTATTTATTTAAATAAATAAATAAAATAGAAAATAGAAACTTATTTTTGTAGACAAAAAGTAGATTTAAAATATAAATTCTAACTAAAAAAAAGTAGAAAACAAAACTAATTTTAACTAGGTCCTTCCTTTTCTTTTGCTATATTTTAGCAAATAAATAAAATAAAACCAAAAAACAAAAACTAAATTTTGCAAACAACAAATATATCTATAGTATAAAATGTTAAAAATAATGGATTTCAATCCATTACCTGGTTCTTCTACCTCAAAGGTAGAAGTGACATTGTTCACTAAAAGTGCTACTGATAGAAGCACTACTTATTCCATGGAAGTACTACTGGTTCAATTTCTTCTTGATGGAAATTTTGTTTACCTTCAAAAGGGACATAAATATAATATATCAGTGGTAAAGGAGGTTTTTCTATCTTGGAGGGGAGTGTTAGTCTCTCTTGGCCATAATTAGACCCTTGTTTATACATAAGATTTAATAAAATTAACAAAAATGATAAAAGGTGCAACTATGATGAAATGAGAATAAAGTAGTAAAAAATAAGTTTTTGGTTAGACAAGTGCAATATTAATAAGAAATGATAAACTAATTAAAAAATGATAAAATTGATATAATTACAAAATAAGATATAAAATGGTATAAGAAGTCAAATACAAGAATCTTGTAGCCTCAAAACCGTTGGCAAATGGCCCTTATGAAAAATCTTGTTGCCAAGATAATATCAAAAAGATAATTCTTGATTTCAATGAGATATATATTCTATAAGGTGTTTAAAAGGGATTAAATTTTTTTATATATCATCTTGTTTGGTATCCCAAGTGTTTGATTTATAATCCATGTCTCCCTTGGGGGATTCTCTAGAGGATATTTCAAGATTAGAAATTGTGATAGGTGGCATGCCTACATGAAGGTGATGATGATGATTAAATGCAAGTGTAAAAAATATCAACATGCAACTAGGATGAGGAAAAGGTAAGTCAAAAATATCAATATGCTACTAGGATGAGGAATGTAAAGGTAAGATTTGAATTTGGATTGTTAGCTAAGGCACAATTGTCAAAAGCACCACCAAGGCATCAAAAGTGTTAGGGTGTCAAAAATTACCACCAAGGTGTCAAAAGTGCCACAAAAGTGTTAAAATCATCACTAGAGAATCAAAAGTACTTTTGGGTTGTAAAATTTTCTTCTATGGTGTTAAAAAGTGATTACAACATGTCAAAACTAGTTCCTCTTGGTGTTATAATTGCTAATAAATATCCCTAGGTTTATTTCTTAGATGGTTTATGTGTTTTAGATGATTGATTGGATAAGTGATGTAGGTGTTATTGAGTTTTAGGGACTTTATGGTGTGCTCAAAATTGGTTATCTAAACCTACTTGCAAGTTTTGAAAAAAGGAAGGAAAAAATTTAGAATTCTACAAAATTTAGTTCTAGAAACATGAGGAAGCAACAAGAAATATGGGTGATAATGTTTCTCTCTTTCATATACAAGGTAAGGATAGTTTTTATGGATAAAACTCACAAAATCATATGTTGGTTAATTTTACATATTGGAAATCCACTTCTTTGAATGAATGGATAGCAGATTTAAGGGCAATAAGGCACATGATAAACTATAAGCATCTTCTTTAGGACTACAATAATACATTTATAATAACATGTTATGATTGGAAATGAATATTCATTGTAGGTTATGGGAAGTGGATATTTCATCATGGGATATTTTATCATTTGATGAGGTAATTCATGTTCCTAGTGTTGGCCCTAATATTTTATCTATTTATTACATTACTATTAGAAATAGACTATTACATCATTTGGATTATGTAAATGTACCTTTCTTGGTACATACTTAGGACATTAGATTGCTTTAGGGGGAAGTTATCTAGTTACTACATGCAATGTAATAAATGCACAAGTGTCAAAGTGCAAGTTGTATATGTGCAAGCTATCCCTTGCACATCTAGGTAGAGTTTTGGCCAAGGAATCTATTTCCTATATAAAGGGCCATATAAACATATATATAAAGAAATAGAGAGTGAACTACATCAGTAGGAAGTAGTGTAGACCAAAGTGGTATGATGTAGTAGTGTGATGTATTGTGATGGGGTGTAATATGCTCAATGCCCATTCTTGAGATGTAGCTATATTCATGGAGTGTTCATTTCCTCCATAACTACTTTTATAAACATCTCCATAATTTCTATTTATAGTATATTTTCAATCATCTCATATATTTAATTTATTTTATATTATTCTGCATCTTGTATTTGTTATCTCCCATTACATGTTGCATCAAAATATAATAGTGGTATCAGAGCTATGATAGGTCTATAGGGAACCACCATTATCATTGAAATTAAGTTTTTTGAGAACCTGACATGCCATTGAATTAATCACTATCAAAAATTCTCAGAAGAGTCTTGGTGGTAGAATTAAGGAGAGCCACAAATAAGAAAATAAAGAAATCTCAGATTTTGGAATACTAAGATTGCATATGGCTAGAGTCTTTCCACAGAGTTTCAAAGGGAAAACTTGTGAAGACTAGGACTCAACACTTGATCCACTAGTTTGATGAATAAACTAGTGAAGCTCATATAAGAGATCTAGAGAAACTAACCTGAAGGTTCTTTTATTATAGGGAATTAATACTCAGATGATTGGGACACCTCCTACAACAAAAAGCTAGGAGATTTCAAATTTGTTTCCCGAGAGAGTGCCTTCATAGCATAGAGATTAGTTATTGCAAGATAAAAACACTACAAAAGAGACTTTTGGAGTAGAATTGCAGTGAATTTTGGAGATAGGAGATATCCATTGATATATTGGAAACTTCACAAGAAGAAAATGCCATAGAATACTTGATCTAGAAGAAAAGTCCATAGAAGCCTTGATATAGAAGAAAAGGCTACAGAAGCCTTGATCTAAAGGAAAGTTCATAGAAGCCTTGAATAAAAAGCCATAGAATCCTTTAATAAAAGGCCACATAAGCCTTGGTACTTAATAAAAGTCCATAGAAAGCTTGAATAAGAGGCCACAAAGGCCTTGATCCTAAAGAAGACTCCACGAGAGAGTATCTAATTTAGAAGTAGATTTTAGTACTAATACTTTGTTGCAGGAATAGGTAGATTCAATGAGTTGGGAAAGTTTCCTACAAAAAGGTTAGGAAGAGTATCTTCTTCAAAATCAATCCAACACCTGAAGAAAAAGATATTAGAAGATCTCATTGATGAAGAAGGACTAGGAGAGTCTTGCTCGAATACAAAGGTAGCAAAATTAGATATCTAGGAGAATATCTCACCACCAACACTTCTAGGAGTAGAAGGTTGAAGATAAGGTCTCAAAGAAGACCAAAATAAGTTGCAAGACCTTGGAGAGGCCTCTACAAGAATATAGTAAAAGTCTTGGAGAGCCTTACTGAAGAAATCATCAAAGGAGTTCCAAGGAGAACTCATTGGAGAAATTCACTATTGGAGATAGTGAAATATTTGGGATAATTATCGTCATCCAACAACAAGCCCAAGAAGAATAATTTGGCAAGGAGTGCCAAATCTCAAAAGACCTCAAGACATTCAGAATATTGAGAAGAATATCCTATTTGAAGTTAGAATTCAACAAGAAGCTTGAAGGAAGATTCAAATAGAATAAGCCTACCAAATCTAGGAGATTGCCTCTCACAACAAGAAGGCACCACTTCAGAATCAAATATCTCTTCTAATCTACAACAAAAGGAGGAGACTACAAGAGGAGAACAAGCCACCAAAATCCTAGGCTTGTGAAAGAGAGTTGGAGACCATATTTTGGTGAAGATGAAGCTATTCAAGGTAGCCTATAGAGAGTTGTAGGATCTTACTCAAGACAACAACTTGGTGATATTAGACACCAAGATCTACATCCTCTACAAAAGTGGTGAAAAGAGCTTTCAAAAAAAGGTAAGCAACTATTGGTGCAAGTAGATTCATTAAGTGGATTACTTATCATATTTGTTTAAGCACCTTAATTGGATTGAAGTTTCAAAAAGGAGAGTTGAATTAAGAGTCTTCAAATGTGCAAAAAGAAAGGATTATTTAAGGTTCATTTGCACTTTAGGGGTTGATTAGATTTCAGAATATTAAACTATCTATCAACTACCTATCATCTAATTTGGAAAGAAAATGAAGACTATATCCTATTACCTTGCTTATAAAGAAATTTTAGAATAATTCTTGAAGATTCATTTTAGATTATTCGTGATTAGTTATAATCAATTATTTAAGTGCATTACTTTTGGGAGTTTATTGGTGTGATAAGGTGAAATTGTTAGTGTAGTATTATTAGATTCATTTTGCACTATTATATTTCTCTCAAAGATTATTATTTGTGTTCATTAGAAGGGCACAAAAATATAATTTTTCAAAGTGTCTAAAGACACTATTAATGCACTAAGATATGCAACTTTGAAGTGGCCTAAGAAAGCCACAAAATCATCTCAATCCTCCAAGCATTGGAGAATAAAGTAACCATCATAAGAGCATCAAAAGAAGCCTTGAACGAGACTTGGTGAGTCTCAAGTTCAAAGCACAAGAAAATAGTGCAGAAAAATAGCTTCTATCATATGGTTACATGCTTGGATTCATTTATAAAAATATCCAAGAAAATAGGGGAAGGTGTCTAATCCAGAGACAACCTCAAAACCCCTATATTGCACTCAATATTCTGCCTCAAAAACCAAAAATTATGACCAACAAAGAGGAGTGCAAAAGAAAGTGCAACAAGGTCATCTTGTATTAAAACTATTTTACATGATAGTGCACTATTTCTAATCTAGTTATACAAGGAGAGAAGGCAGATTCAAAGGTGCCTCAAAGGCACTACTCTTTCTGGAAAAACCATCCAAAAGTAGTCATATGCTAGCAACCATCCAAGCCTAGCTCGAGAGCCATACAAAGGGCTCATACTCCTCACATTCTAGAGCACCGAACCTACAAGATACACGTACAAAAGCATGGAAGCACAACATCATTAAAGAGCAAAAGCATCTACGTAAGGATGGAATAAAATAAAATATAAAGCAAAAGAAAGTTGAAGCACCATTTGGAGTACTACTTACTCCATATACATTCATTGAAAGTGGTGCTCAAGGCCTCCATACTATTGCTCCATATCCCTATGAAATATTGTGTAGATGAATGAAATCAAAGGAGGAAAATTTACAAGCTAAAAAGGTCTCAAAGGATCCATTTGAACCAGCAATAGGGTCTACGTCCATGCAGAGAAGAAAGTGACACTTTTCACTAAAGGGAAACCCTAACACTCACTTCAAGAGAGCACTCATATTCAAGGAGGAGTTACATGAACAACCTGGTGCATTGAGTACACTTGTCAAAGAGGAAGACCAAGCATTTCACTAAAGAATATAATATTATTATGTTACAATAAGGGAGACAAACATTCATTGGCACCAAAATCTCCTCAAGTGCTCAAAGGAAATGGTCATGCCACTTGGCGCATAAGAGATGAATCATCCCATTTAAGGATGTCAATGACCAAAGTCAAGAAGCATTCTTCAACGTCAAAATTACTCTCTCACCATCTATGCAGAAAAGGGCTAAGTTGTAGTAGTCAAGAAGGTGTTAGAGCCTTTAATGCTCAAGGCAATTGGAGTCAAGGGAAGAGACTAGAAGATGCTAGATTTGGAATGCATTAAATCCAAAGCATTTTTGTTGGAGAACAAAGCCGCAACATCCACGACATCTACGTAAAATCATCTATCCAAGCATCTCTGAATTTAGTGCTGAAATTTGCTTGGAGAAAGGTAAAATAATTTCCATTAATATGTGCTTTATTTCCTTGGAGTTATAAGGGTTAAATCAAAGGAATTTATATACATTGAAAGCCATATATCAAGGGAAATATTTTATCAAATTAAATCAAATATTTGCAATATAAAACCTAGGAGTAATAAGGTTTTCTACTTGGATAAGAATTGAATATTTGCAAATATTAATTGTGATCTAATTTATCCAAAGATTAGGGAGTCATAAGGGCTACTACATCAAATAATTTAATTGGAAAATTAGATACACTTAACCTAATTCCCAAAGGGTTATTTATAAAGAGAGTTTTTTCATAGGTTGGATATTCATAATATTATTATCTCAATCCTTTCAAAAGGAGATAAAATATCCAACATTATAACCTCTTTAAAATTTGGTAACAATGCTTAGTTCAATAGGAGTAATAAGGGATAATAGGAATTTATTTTGGTATTCTACAAAACCTTACAAAATCAATCAATATTGAACTATAATTCTACAAAAGCACTATATCTTATCCATAGCATACTAGGGAGTCATAAGGTATTCTACAAAACTTGGTAATATCAAGCATCCATCATAGATTATCAAGTTACAAAATATAAGCTTTCATAATATACCAAGCTTATATATTTATTCACAAAACAAGGTAGACATAAGGTAGTCTACAAAACAAGGATTATTAAAGGTAGTCTACAAAACAAGGATTATTAAAGGTTTTATCAAATCAAGCTTATATATTTCTTCAAATCAGGAATCATATATCCTAACATAAGGATTCACAAGGTAAACTCCAAATATTATTTCTAAATCTAGAAGGATCTATCATGGATGATATCTTAAGAAATACCTTCAATAATGAAGAAATACTGCATGAAGTAGAATATTACTCCCAAAACTTAATAGATACTCTAGAAGGATATGAGTATCTATCCATCAGTGACAAAGAGAAATTTTCCTTATTTCTTAAAGAAGCTAAATAAGGTAACTTTACAAAATTGATTGGTTATCTTCATGATATTCTCTTCATAGCATGGTGGAATTCACAAAGATTGGTTATATTTTCACCAGAAGAATTTTTGATGGTGTATCTATCACTAATTATGTTTCTACTCACTCAACACAAGGAACACAATAAAGAACAATATTATTGTAATGATAAACTAACTTGTCATGACGTAGAAATTATACTAGCACCAATACAGAATCACAAGAAGAGAAGAAGAAGAAAAAGGAAGAAAAAACATGCTAAAAAAAAACTTGGCATCATGAAGACTAAACTAGTTGAACACATACAACAACTAGAAGAACCTCCAACTACAAATTACTTTGCATCATATGAAGACAAAAATTATCTATTGAACTTGATCACAATAAGTGATGAAGGAGAATGAAAATTCTATTATCCGTTGGAAGAAGATCCACATTGAAGAATAAAGTCTTCAATATCCAAATAATGTAATACAGGGGGGTGTTAGAAATAGACTATTACATCATTTGGATTATGTAAATGTACCTTTCTTGGTACATACTTAGGATATTATATTGCTTTAGGGGGAAGTTATCTAGTTACTACATGCAATGTAATAAATGCACAAGTGTCAAAGTGCAAGTTGTACATGTGCAAGCTATCCCTTGCACATCTAGGTAGAGTGTTGGCCAAGGAATATATTTCCTATATAAAGGGCCATAGACATAGATATAGAGACATAGAGAGTGAACTACATCAGTAGGAAGTAGTGTAGACCAGAGTGGCATGATGTAGCAGTGTGATGTATTGTGATGGGGTGTAATATGCTCAATGCCCATTCTTGAGTTGTAGCTATATTCATGGAGTGTTCATTTCCTCCATAACTACTTTTGTAAACATCTCCATCATTTCTATTTATAGTATATTTTTAGTCATCTTGCAAATTTACTTTATTTCATATTATTCTACATCTTGTGTTTGCTATCTCCCATTACATGTTGCTGTTAGGAGTAATCAAAACTGAAGGGATAATATTATTGACAAAATGGTTACAATATATAGGCATAAGCCTATATTCAACACATGACACTTGTCAAGAGAAAATGACAAGTGTCAAGGTGAAGGCATAGTGCACTTTAACTCTAACATTCCCCCTTAAAGTGCACTATCCTAACTAAAGAAGAAACAAAACAATTCAACATTAGGTAACATTCCCCCTTAATGTTGACTTCTCGAAAACAACCTATCATCCTCACTTATTGCTGATTTGGTCTAGGCTCGTGCTCTGTGCTCTTGGCTCTCCAACTGTGAATAATGCTAGATTCACTATGTATACATCTCGGTCTGTTGCCTCGGGGTCAGCCACTTCCACGGGTCTGTTGCCACTGGGTCAGTCGTCTAAGTGCCTCAGGGTCATCATGGGTGCCTCAGGGTCAGCCACTTCTAGGTCTATTGCCTCTGCAGGTCATCCTTAGAGGATGTTGCCTCTCGTAGGTCACTGACTAGATTCACCATGAGTATGAAATCCCTCCTCATGGTGAACTCAATCTAGAAGGTGTCGGTCTTTGCCAAAAATGCACCTAATACAAAGGAAAAATGAGCCATATAAGAGTGTTGGTCTCTATCGAAAATGCACTCAATACAATAAAATGAGCCATAGTTCAAAATAGGAGGAGAGAAGAAGAAAAGAAGAGAATCTTCTGAAGTGTCTTCGTCTGTAGTCTTCAGAAGTAGATCCGAAAAAACCTCGGATAGAGTCTAGGGTGTCTTTGTTTGTAGTCCCTAGTATAAGTGTCCTTATGGTGACCATGTCATCCCACCGAAATGCATGGGTAACCAGCCATTGCATTCACCAAGTGTATAGAGAAGATCACTATGTACAAGGATCACAAATAAAATTACCTTGGGAGTGTCGGGTACAACCGAAAGTGCACTCCAAGGTAGAAAAATTTTGAGGCTTAAAAAATGCAAATGAAACAACCTCAGAATGACAAATGGACACCACCATTGTGTCCGTCATGGAAAACCGTTTCCAACGACTATAAATACCCCTATATTCCACCATCAAAGGGGCCTTCAACATGTGGAAAACAATATCATGCCTCTCTAGGCAGCAAAATAAACAACATCGCTCAATGGCGGCATTGCTCTCAGGAAAAATAAAAAATAGTCTTAAAATTTCTGAATAGGCCCTCAATCTTTGGGAAAAACATTTGCATGCCTTTCTAAGAAATTACATTATCCATGTGGCATTTCAATCCCACTTCTACTCTCTGTGTGGAGAAAACTCATTTAAAATAAAGTGCTCCCTAAAGAAAATAATGCCTAAATAAAATGCTCCCTTATATTACTCGGCCATGCATTTTAAAATTACCTCCACGTGGTGCTATGATCCATGAATATCACCTCTATACAAGTTGTTTGCTACAGGTGGGAAGATTCCATCTGGCCGTAAAACACCAGGTAGCTCAGCCAACACGACCTATTGATTTTCTGAAGGTTGCACTTTGAAATCTATGAATCTTCCTCGATTGTTTTGACGTCGTAGCCACTATTTTTGCACATAAAAATCCCTCGCTGCCATGTCATATTCTTCGCCCCGCCGAACTTGAAAGTGCCCAATAAAATTTAATTTATTTATTTGAAAACACAGGTTCTCCGTAGATCGCCGCCATGGCTCTTCCCGTCGCCGCTGAGTAAACCCATAGCCCGTTTGTGCGATTCGCCGCTCCAACAATGTTATGATATCTCTGCTTTCATCTTCGATAGAATTTTCTATGCAATCAATGCAGAAAGCCAACAACTGTTCGTAAGAAATGCAGGCATCTGAGATCACTCGCAGCTTTCTTTTGAGCATCTCATAATGTACAAATCTCAATACTCTGGCCGCGTCTTCCTTCGATATCTGGCACACTTGATCATCCCTACTTTCCAAATGAAATCTCTGTAATACCGATAACTACGGCTGTGATTGGGAGTGACTGAGTTGGGTGATTTCACGCCTGGGTAGAAAATAGGCGCCTGTCAAACCCTCAAAAAAACCTCATTACATTGGAAGATGTCGATTACGCCATGGACATCACGGAGTTTGCTGAAAGAAGATCCTAAGCTTCCAACGGCCTTTCTAAAAGCACCACCAACATCGATGAGGTTGTGCATGTCTGTCTTTAGGGGCGAACTTTGTCGGAGTGGCCACATGGAAGACTCTATCGTAGCCGATGACGATGATGTCAAAGCTGTCATCGACGTCTAGGAGTCTGAGAGAGAGCTTTATGTGCAGGGCCAGGTCGTGGCCGTCGATGCCATCGATGATGCAATTATTTAATTAGGGGCCAAATATAGACACCATAGCAACCGATGTGATTTGAGCGAAATTGAGAAAGAGGAGGAGCAGCACCAAGGGCGTTGAGCAGGCGACACTCTTGAAACCATGGGCATCCAATTTTGTGTGGTACTCAAGGGCCTACTGAGCTAGAAACCTCTTTTGGCTCTCAGGCGTTGCTTCTGCTTGGGCATGCAGCGTGAAAAAAATACGACGATGGCTTATAAAAAATAATGTGAAAAAAGTAGGGCCCTGCTAGGCCCTTGAACCATGTTGTTGGCAAGGTTAAGAAGCCAAAACCCCAAAAAAAACACAACAACATCCCTTGGTCTGGATGTGAGTGAATCTCCAAACCAATACCCCAAGTCTGCAGAAAACGCAATCAGTAGAACTGCAAGAGCCACACAAACAAAACAAAAAAAAAAAATTCTCGAACTTAATTTTTTTTTTACCATCTTGTTTCTGATCCATCAAATGATGGAGAGCATACTCCCTCGGTAAAAAATTTAAAAAATTGGGAAAAAAAAAATCAGGGGGAGGGAGGATTTCCATGAGGGAAATCCCCCCTCAAGGGGTTTCACAGGGCAGGAAAAGCCCACTCTGATACCAAATGTTAGGAGTAATAAAAAATAAAGGGATAATATTATTGAAAAAATGGTTACAATATATAGGCATAAGCCTATATTCAACACATGACACTTGTCAAGAGAAACTGACAAGTGTCAAGGTGAAGGCATAGTGCACTTTAACTCTAACAGTTGCATCAAAAGATAACAATTACTCATAAAAATAATAAGGTAGAGTTTTATACTAATACATGGGTGATTAAATATATAGACAATGGGTTTAAAACTATTGCTTCTAGTTATTGTTATTGGACTAATCACATGTATAAGTTGGGAGAAATATGTACCTCTTTTACCAATCTTTCTAAGAAGAAAAAATTGATCCTATGGTTGCAGATGCCAATAACGAGAGTCATAAGTAGAGTCATATTCTTGGGTATCTTAGCCATGGTTTTTTGAGATACATGAGTCAACATCATATGGCTATTTGGATTCCACATAGATCTCCTACAAGTTGTGCATGTGATGGGTGTATTTTGGAAAAGTATCATAAGGATACCTTTACAAAAAATTTGTAGGGTAAGTATATCATCCCTTGGAGATTATACATAGTTATATTTATGGATTTATAGGTACATCATATCTTTTAGCAAATAGGTACTTTCCTTTTATTGATGATTTCACTATATATGTGTGGTTATTCACTATTTGAACTAAGGATAATATTTTTGAGAGTTTAGAAACTTTAAGGTCATTTTTGAAAACTAGATAGGTAGGAGAATCAAATATCTACGGACATATGGGGTGGTGAATATATTGGCTATTATTTTTATGGTTTTTTAAACTTCTCATGGGATTTCATATTAGAGGGATATTCACTATACTCTTGAATAAAATGGTGTGACTAAGAAAAAAGTGATCATGGAGATGGCATGATATATGATTCATTCCAATGGGATGTATCATATGTTCTAGGGTTATTCTATCACTTGTATGGCATATATCATCAATAGAATTATCAATATAGTCTATGGCATGAAACCTCTTGAGATATTTATAGGAGATAATCCTAATGTGTCCCAATACTATATATTTAGGTATTTAGAACAAGTTCATATGCCTAATAATATTTGGAAAAAGGAGATACCAAAAAGTCATAAGTGTATATTTTTGGGGTATTCTAACACCTCAAAGGAATATTTTTTCTATGATCCTCAAAGGCATGCAATTTTGATCCAAAGATATAACATCTTTGATGAGAGTTTTCTAGGTACTCTTTCCATCCCATCACTTGATATTTTAGCTACTAATTCTTTTAACCCTTTGACTCTTTATAAATAAGTTGGTTATTCTAAGTTTTTTTTTGGGTGTATTCCTATTAGAGCATCTTATTTCAGCTAATGAGTAGGATTTTTTAGTTTTAGCTTCTATGTTGATTTAGCATAGGATACATATGATTCATTGGTTTTTCCAACACCCAAGTGGGTTAAGATGATTCTAAAGGATGTTCATCCTATTCTATTTGTTGAGTGACATTAAAAGAATCCTTCATGGCAATTTTTTTTTTAAGGTAGTGCATTCTTAAGGATATCATGAAGGGTTTATTTATGATGTTTCACTCTCCTTACTCACCTTGAATGTAGGGGTAATTTATGAGACTAAATCCTATGGTTTAATGGATTTGTTGAAGAATAAATGCCTAACCTCAATCAATCCCTAATAAACAATACAAATATAACAACAAGGCTAAAAATAAAAAGATTTTGTTTTGATGATAAAATAAAATTTATTTTTCTTTTTGATGGCAAGGGTTTGAGAGGGAGATGTAACAAAAAAGCTTAAATGCAACTAAGTGCAATTCAATTTTAGTGATGACAAGATTAAATTTAATTCCCTAAATAATAAAAATACTAACTAGTTTACTTTTTTCTTTATTTTTTATTTAAATAAATAAATAAAATAGAAAATAGAAACTTATTTTTTTAGACAAAAAGTAGATTTAAAATATAAATTCTAACTAAAAAAAAGTAGAAAACAAAACTAATTTTAACTAGTTCCTTCTTTTCTTTTGCTATATTTTAGCAAATAAATAAAATAAAACCAAAAAATAAAAACCAAATTTTGCAAACAACAAATAGATATATAATATAAAATGTTAAAAACAATGGGTTTCAATCCAAAACCTGGTTCTTCTACCTCAAAGGTAGAAGTCACATTGTTCACTAAAAGTGCTAATGATAGAAGCACTGCTTATTCCATGGAAGTACTATTGGTTCAATTGCTTCTTGATGGAATTTTTGTTTACCTACAAAAGAGACATAAATATAATATATCAATGGTAAATGAGGTTTTCCTAACTTGGAGGGGAGTGTTAGTCTCCCTTGGACAGAATTAGACCCTTGTTTATAGATAAGATTTAATAAAAGCAACAAAAATGATAAAATATGCAACTATGATGAAATGAGAATAAAGTAATAACACACACATTTTTGGTTAGACAAGTGCAATAATAATAAGAAATGATAAACTAATTAAAAATGATAAATTGATATAATTACAAGATAAGATATAAAATGGTATAAGCAGTCAAATAATAGAATCTTGTAGCCTCAAAACCGTTGGCAAATGGTCCTTATAAAAAATATTATTTCCAAGATAAGATCATAAAGAGACTTATTGATTGCAATGAGATATAGATTCTATAATGAGTTTAGAAGGGCTTCACTTTGTTTATATATCATATGGTTTGATATCCCAAGGGTTTGATTTATAATCCATGTCTCCTTTGGGGGATTCTCTAGAGGATCTACCAAGATTTGCAACTGTGATAGGTTGCATGCCTATATGAAGGTGATTAAGATGATTAAAGGCAAGTTCCAAAAATATCAACATGCAAGTAGGATGAGGAAAAGGTAAGCCAAAAATATCAATATGCAACTAGGATGACTAATGTAAAGGTAATATTTGAATTTGGATTGTTAGCTAAGGCATAGTTATCAAAAGCACCATCAAGGCATCAAAAGTTATAGGGTGTCAAAAAGTACCACCAAGGTGTCAAAACTGCCACCAAAGTGTTAAAATCACCACTAGGGCATCAAAAGTACTTCCAGGTTGTAAAATTTGCTTCTATGGTATTAAAAAGTGCTTACAACATGTCAAAACTAGTTCCTCTTGGTGTTATAATTGCTAATAAATATCCCTAGGTTTGGTTTTTATATGCTTGATTTGTTTTAGATGATTGATTTGATAAGTGATGTAGGTGTTAGTGAGTTTTAGGGACTTGATGGTGTGCTCAAAATTGGGTATCTAAACCTACTTGCGATTTTTTTTAAAATTAAGGGAATAATTTAGAATTCTACAAAATTTAGTTCAAGAAACATGAGGAAGCAACAAGAAATATGGGTGATAATGTTGCTATATTTCATATACAAGGTGAGGATAGTTTTGATGGATAAACCTCACAAAATTATATCTTGGTTAATTTTACATATTGGGCATCCACTTCTTTTAATGAGTGGATAGTAGATGCAAGGGTAACAAGGTACATGATAAAGTATAAACATATCCTTCAGGGATACAATAATATATTTAGAATAACATGTTATGATTGGTGATGCATCTTCAATGTAGGTTATGGGAAGTGGATATTTCATCATTGGATCTTTATCATTTGATGAGGTAATTCATGTTCCTAATGTTGGCCCTAACCTGTTATCTATTTATTACATTACTCATACAAATAATAAGGTAGATTTTTCTATTAATACATGGGTGATTAAAGATATAGAAAATGGGTTTAAAACTATTTCTTCTAGTTATTGTGATTGGACTAATCACATGTATAAGTTGGGAGAAGTACATACCTCTTTTACCAATATTTATAAGAAGAAAAACATTTATGCTATGGTTGCAGATTCCAATAATGAGAGTCATATTCTTGGGTATCTTAGCTATGGTTTTTTGAGATACATGAGTCAACATCATATGGCTATTTGGCTTCCACACATATCTCCTACAAGTGGAGCATGTGATGGGTGTATTATGGAAAAGTATCATAAGGATACCTTTACAAAAATGTTGTAGGGTAAGTATCTCATCCCTTGGAGATCATACATAATGATATTTGTGGAATGATAGGTACATCATATCCTTTACGAAATATGTATTTTTATTTATTTATGAGTTCACTATATATGCGTGGCTATTCACTATTTGAACCAAGGATGAGATTTTTGAGAGGTTTAAAAGTTTCAAGGTCATTTTTGAAAACTAGCTAGATAGGAGAATCAAATATCTAAGGATATATGGGGTGATGAATATATTGGCCTTGATTTTTATGGTTTTTTTAACTTCTCATGGGATTGCATATTAGAGGGATATTCACTATACTCTTGAACATAATGGTTTGGCTAAGAAAAAAAGTGATCATGAAGATGGCTTGATATATGATTCATTCCAATGGGATGGATCATATGTTCTAGGGTGATTCTATCACTTGTATGGCATATATCATCAATAGAATTATCGAGATAGTCTAGGGTATGATACCTATTGAGATATTTATAGGAGATAATCCTAATGTGTCCCAATACTATATATTTAGGTATTTAGCACAAGCTCATATGCCTAAGAATCTTTGGAAAAAGGAGATACCAAAGATTCATAAGGGTATATTTTTGGAGTATTATAACACCTCAAAGGAATATTGTTTCTATGATCCTCAAAGGCATGGGATTTTGATCTAAATATATACCATATTTGATGAGGTTTTTCTAGGTACTCTCCATCCCATAACCTGATATTTTAGCTACTAATTATTTTAACCCTTTGACTCTTTATAAATAAGTTGGTTATTCTAAGATTTTATTTCCTATTAGAACATCTTATTTCAGCTAAAGAGTTGGATTTTGTAGTTTCAACTTCTAATGTTGATTTAGTATAGGATACATATGATTCATTAGTTTATCCAACACCCAAGTGAATTTAGATGATTCTAAAGGATTTTCAATCTATTATATTTGTTGAGTGACATTAAAATTATCCTTCATGGCCATTTGTTTTTTAAGGTAGTACATTATTAATATCCTCTTACATATTTTCAGTATAAGGGTAAGCTAAAATGTAAAGATGTTATGTTGGTAGACTATAAGATATTGATAAAGAAAAATAATTCAAATATGATCCCTCTTCTATAATGGAAGAATGTTGTTGGATATAAATGGGTCTATAGGATCAAATATACCTCAAGTGGTTAGGTAGAGAAGCATGAGATATGCCTTGTTGCTAATAGGTTCTCCTAATAGGAGGGAGTAGACTATTTTAGGAGTTTTGCACCAATGGACAAGATGGACTTAGTCAATATGATTCTCTAGATTATTACCTCCTATATATGGAAGTTACATCAAATGAATGTGAAGGGTCCATTTCTATATGAGAGGCTTTAGGAGAAAATCTATATATATTAGCCACCCATCCTTGAGCTTGAGGGACCCATTCCATTGGTTTTTCATCTAAAGAGGCTCTAACATCATGATAGGAAAACTTTAGAAATTGTGTTGTATGTTGATAATTTTCTAATCATTGTAGATCCTCTACTCAAATATAGAACATGAAGTAATTACTTTGTTCCACCTTCAAGATAATTGATTTAGGACTTCTATTTTTTTTTGGCAAAAAAAGACAATTTTATTAAATAGAAATCATATTAAAATAGTTACAAGGCCTTCTATCCATGGATCATAGCTTGGAAGTACCTCCAAATATACATGACTATAATATCATGAAGGCTAAATGTCCAATTAGAGAGTACACAAAAATTGCACAAAAAGCATTGCTACACCAAATAATTGAACGACATATTAGAGTAGGAGGACTCCTTAGAACTATAATAAGATAAAACCATCATTTTATTTTCCTTGTATACCACATATCCTCTCAAAACCATATTTGAGAGGTCTTCATTTCTAGTGGTGATTGCAAATTCCTACAGCTCCACCAACTCATTTTGCTAATCTCCACTATTATTTGGTTGTCATATCTCCACCAACCCAAGCACATAGTAATTTAAACAATTCCTAATCATGAAACATGAGATGATATCCTTCACTAATTAAATAAAATTGTGAATATGAAATATTTAAATGAGCAAGTATAATAGTACATCACTTAAGGAGGGCAAAATTTTATAGCCACTCAAAGAGGGTAGAGTATCTACTAATAAGAAATGATAGAAAATGATATTCGATGATTTCTTTCAATGAATTATTTCTACTAATAAATATACAAATAAAATGATGAATGGTTGTGACCCATCAACTAGATAACACCTCTATTAGGGTCGTTACATCACTCTCCTAAAACATATTATTCCTCAAAGCTAGAAATGACTAGAAAATGCTTTTTTATTCCCATGTAGCATCTTCTTCTGGAAGGTCTTGCCATTTAATAAAAAATTATTGAATCTAGAGAGATTTAATATGACATACTCTGGTTTGCAATATTGCTTCAGGTTGAAGAGTTATTCACCCTTCTTCATATAGTACTATAAGTGATGTCTATGATTGCACTTTCTAACCAATCACTTTTTTGAGACAAGATACATGAAACACTGGATGTATACTAGAAGAGGGTGGAAGCTCCAATTGATGTGCGACTTCACCAATACAATAAAATATTTTATAGGGCCCATAGAATCGAGGAGCCAACTTCTGAATAGACTTGATATTTAAGGATAATTTCTTATAAAGTTGTAAGCATAAAAAGACCATATCCCCGACATTGAATTATTGTTTTGAACGCTGTAAGTCTTGTTGCTACTTCATAAAATTTTGTGCTTGGATAATTTTTTTTTAATAAGTTTGAGCATTTTTTGATGAGGTTGACACAAGTCATCTACCTTATCTACTTTAGAAGATCTTGGAACATAGTCAGTGAGTGTTTGTGGATTCTGACCATACAAATATTTGAATGGAGACATCTTGAGGGAAAAATGGTAAGACGTGTTATACCACCATTTCGCTAAGGAAATCCATTGGATCTAGTGATACTAATTATATTGGGTAAAACAATGAATATAAGTACCCAAATATTTAACTATTTTTGTTTTCCCATCAGATTGTAGGTGATAATCGAAAGACATGTTCAACATGGTACTAGTGAGATGAAATAATTCTTTCAAAAATTTTCTAGTGAATATGGGATCACGGTCGCTTACAATAGTTTTGGGTATACCATGTAATTTAAAAATAGAGTCAAGAAATACCTTGGCCATTTTAATTGCCAAATAGGGATGTTGTAAGGCACAAAATTGAGCATACTTGGAAAAGCGATCCACCACCACTAAAATAATTGTTTTGCCCTCTAACTTGGGGAAGCCCTCAATGAAATCCATTGATATGTGTTCCCATTGGTAGTATAATATTGGTAAAAATTGTAGTGGTCTTGGATATTTCACTATTTTACCTTTATTGCATTGGCATACCTCACATTCAGCCACAAATTTCCTAACATCAAATTTTAAGCCTTTCCAAGAAAAATATTGTTTCACTCATTGGTATGTTTTCAAAAATCTTGAGTGTCCTGCTGAAGGAGATGCATGCAATTCTTGGAGGACCATATATTTAATAGTGGAACCTTGAGTAAGTTATATGTGATATTTCTTGTGAACAACACCCTCAAAATATGAGAAGTGAGGATGCCTCGATGATTCTAAATTCCTATCTTTAATAATTTGAGTAGTTTCCTTGTCAACCAACCATTCTTCTTAATGTTGGGATAAACATTGGAGACAAGGGCATGAGATGGCATTTAGGGATATCTCATATTCATATTTATGATATAATGCATCTACTACTAAATTTTATTTGCCTTTCTTTTACTCAATCATGAAATGATACCCCAAAATTTTGGTCATCTATTTATTCTGTTCAGGATAAGATCCACGTTGTTCCAAAAAATGCTTAATACTACTATGGTCAGTATTAATAATGAAATGAATCCTTATTAAGTAATATCTCCATTTCTCAATGGTGTGTAAAATAGCCAACATTTCCTTATTGTAAGTAGATCATCCCAAATTTTACCTGAAAGCTATTTTTTCTCAAAATCCAAGGGATATCCTTATTGCATTAAAACAATGTCAATTCCTGTACCCGAAGTGTCACACTCGATGATGAAAGGTTTACTAAAATTAGGAGTAGCCAATACTAGGGTAGAGCACATGGCTTATTTGAGATATTGGAATGCCTAAGAAGCTACTTCATTCCACTTAAAAGCATCCTTTTTAGTAAGTGTTGTGAGAGGGGCTACGATTTTTCCATAGTTGCATACGAATTTTTGATAATAGCCTGTAAGACCCAGTAATTACCTAAGTTTTTTGAGAGATTTAGGTAGAGGCCAATCTTGAATAGCTTGGATTTTTTGAGGATCTACTTTGACTCCTTCATGGGAGATGATATGACCTAAGTATTTGACTTCTTGGACCCCAAAGACACATTTGGATCTTTTAACAATTTTTTTTTCCTTATGTAGTAGATGAAGAACTTTGTCAACATGGGTTAGATGATCCTTCCAAGATTTGTTGCAAATTAGGATATCATCAAATAAAACAAAGATAAACTTACGAATATGTGGCCTAAAAACATGGTTCATAAGGCTTTGAAATATTTATGGAGCATTAGTAAGACCGAAAGGCATGACTAGGAATTCATAATGACCTTCATGAGTTTGAAAAGAGGTTTTAGGTATGTCCTCTTCCCTAACTCAAATTTTCTAAAAACCTGAACAAAGATTCAATTTAGTGAAATAAATAACACTGTGTAATTCGTCTAATACGTCATCAATGATAGGAATAGGGAACTTATCCTTGATGGAAATTTTGTTGAGGGGTCAAAAATTTGGACACATGCACCAAGAATTATCCTTACGATGTAGCATTACTACGGGTGATGAGTAAGGACTGATGCTAGGATGAATTATGCCATGTTCTAACATTTCTTGTACTAGCTTCTCTATCTATATATTCTAAGTTTGAGGATAGCGATAAGTACAAACTTTAGGAGGAAGACTTCCAGGAATGAGATGAATGGCATGTTCATGTGATAATTTAGGAGGTAGACCCTTTGGTTCACTGAATACTTCTTCGTAATTATCCACAATAGTTTTAAGATCCTTTGAGATAATTGTAGGAGTATCCAAGCATTGAGCTTCCATGGAGTTTATTTGAGCTATAAAACCATAAGCACCATTATTTAATAACTTATCCATGCAATGAGAACTAACCACCTTGGATGGAGGAGATTGAATTCCTTGAAGACAAATAGACTTCCCATTCTCTATCCATATGATGTATAATATTTGAATATTAAGGGTAACATCGTTGAGTTGAGATAACCATTATACGTCCAAAATGATGTCCAAGCTCCCTAAGTTCATGATGAAGAGAGTTCCACACAATGTATAGTTTCCTATTTGTATTTAAACTGGGGATATTCAGCCCACACATTGAGCCTTACCTCCTTTTGCAATCAATACTTCAAACTTATCCTGATTAGAAGTATTCATATATAAGTTTAGGGACTTGGTAGTTTTGAAATTGATAAAGTTATGTGTTCTACCCAAGTCTATCAACACATTAACATTTTTGTGCCTAATGAATCCTTGGAACTTAATTGTATGATGATATTTTAAACCCATAAGTGCATGTACTGAGAGAGCAATAATATCTTCTTTAGGTATTACTTCACTAGTATCTAGGGGTAGTTATTTGGAATCAATGAGTGACTCTAGTTAAACTACATATTTTTCTTCATTGGTGTAAAAGGTTTGATGTACTACATAGGCTTGATACCTTGGATGACAGGAGCACCATTTAAAGTAAAAAAATCTTGAGGATTGTTCATTATTATGAAAAGGATGACAAAAATTAGAATCACATTTATAAGGTACCATATTTTGAAGTTTATTTTCGATTGCTTGAGCTATACGGGTGGCATAATCAAGAGTACATGGATCGTGCATATATTTTCTTATTTTATCCTTGAGACCATGAAAAATATGGATACCACTACTACTAGATTCAATTCATGTGTATAGCTAAGAAGACTTGTGATCAGAGATGTAGTCTTCTACTGAATCAGTTTAATTGAGTTTCATAAGGTGAACCAATATGATGAAGAAAAACCTTTATCAAATATTATAAGGAAGAGATCCATAAATTCAGGCCACATAAGGGAGCAATTATGTTGACAAAGTTGCCATTACAACCACTAATAGGCCTGGGTACCCAGTTTAAAATATGCAAATGTGACACAATCGATTTTTGGAATATGGTAAAGATGAAAAATACCATCCATTTTAGCTAGCCAACCTCTAGGATCATATCCTTCAAAAGTGGGCATGTCAGTATGAGGAAATTGAAGATCATGAGGCCATTCTAAGAATAGGGAGGTATCACCTATTGAAGGATCAAAATTGAAATAAGTTTTTGGGGGTACTAATGTTTGATGAGTATTTAAAGGTGGAGGGTTGGCAATGCCTTGAGAGGCTTGATTATTTTGTTGGAGAAGTATAGTCATTGAATCTCGTATCTCACATACTACTAAATACATAGTAGCTAGGTCTTTTTTTTTTGTCCTAAACACTAACGTATAGTGATGTCTACTATGAGAGGAATTTTAGCGACAAGGTCTTATCGGTTAATGATGAAGTCTACTTGGTTAGAAAAAAAACCATTATGGTCTGGAATAGGAGGGATATTGGAATTGTCTTGATTTGGAGAAGCCATGGACCAGTGGTGAGGATTAAAACTATTAATTCCAAAAGGAGAATTGTGTTGTGTACCTCTGTTTTGTGGCTATATTTTATTTTTGGGTGTGTCTAGGGACCCTTCGTTTGGTCTATCATTGCATTGTAATCTCTAGTTTTTTCCTCTATTCCAATTGTTTGGAGTGATTTGATCACTCATGCACTTTGAATTGCATAAAAATTAGGATTTGTCAAATACCTTGTATTTGGTTCTTAATTTCTACAAAAAATTGTAATTCCTCCAATGGTTAATAGAATTATAATGACTATTTCAACTTTAGTGGTTAATTTGAATGATAACGGCTATTTCAAATTTTAAACGGCTAATTTAAAACTCAAACACATAGACACGAAGAGGAGACATGGATGATGGATGGTTTATGACTCAAGGAGACACGAAGGATGCATGGTTTATGATAAGGATGGTTGATGATGATGTATGATTGATGACTCAAGGATAAACAGAGGATGTACGACTTACGAGAATGATGGTTTATGATTAGGATGCATGGAGGACAATGACGACTACATGGAAGGATTAACAATAGTGCATTTTGTGAAGACTTAGGATGATGCAATGACAATGAGTGAACAATGTACACGTGTAACAAGCTGGATAACTAGGCAAAAACAAGCAAATAAGGTATAATGATGACAATGATGAAGAGGAACACACGATATGGGGATGACAAACAAATTGGTCAATTTTTACTTGGTGTGTTATGGATTTTATTCCCCAACAATTTCATCCACCTGAAAAATGTGGGACAAAATTTTATACGCAAATGTTTAAAATATTTTTCTTTGGTCGATATTATATTTTGGTAACCAATTTTTATATTGTGCAAATATCAGAAGTGTAAGATAAATTCAGTGGATGTTGACAACGACTGGTTGGTGGAAAATGTGGGACTTACTACCTTTGAAAGATAAATATTAAAGGGAGTTTATGATGCTTGCCAAAGTAAATTGTGGAGAACCTTAGGATGAGTCGTTAAAATATTCTATGTGGCGAATGGTTTTGGTTTGAAAAAAAATGTTGTACTCTTGTAACACTCAAAATGACTAGTCACTTTGCTGCACAATTCTACTATAATTCCTAGTTTTATCCAATTTCAATGATGCTTAAATTTGTATAGCGAGCTTCAGTAATGTTTGATTTATTTTAAAAATAACACAGATAGAATTTTAATATATACGTCAAATGCAACTTTAGGTTTTATAATTGTACATTTTAATTACCTTATTTGCAACATATAGTGCAAGGTTATGATGGTATATCTCATGGAAGAAAATTAAATTAAATTAATTCACCTTCTGCATGCACTTCTGCTTGGCCACTCGAACTAAAACCAATTGGGACCCAAACTATTATGCTTCACTGGCTGTAATAAATATCAGTGTTTCTTGAAAAAATAATTGTTAACCTTCTACCAGATCATGGCTTTGATACCACTTGAAAGTATCTTTCACTAATTAAATCAAACTATGAATATGAAATATTAAAATGAGCAAGTATAATAGTATGCCACTTAAGGAGGGCAGAACCCTATAGCCACTCAGAGAGGGTAGAGTCTCTTCTTATAAGCAATGATAGAAAAATTGTATTCGATGATTCCTTTCAATGAATGATTTCTACTAATAAATATACAAATTAAATGATGAATGGTAGTGACCCATAAACTAGACCACATATCTATTGGGTTCATTAGGAAACACAAGAGTTGTCATGCTATTACTTATTCCTTCCCCATAATTGGGGTAGATTTGGGTGAAAAGGATTGAAAATCCAACTAAGTTCATATTATTTACAAGCTCATTATATAGGCTCTAATGGCCCAAAATACATAACCAAACCCACCAAATCATGGATTTGATCCAATATGCTTAACCATAAGCTACAAAAGTGCAAAGGAGAATGCACGTAACTTCTAAGCTAAGAAATAAAGGAATATTGCTAACTAGAAGATCCATTTTAGCTATCTTGAAGTACACACTTCCTACTTTGAGTTCACACTTCCTAACTAACACTCCTAAATGACAACTAGAAGATAACTAGTGCCCACAAGTGCATGTGAGAAGGAGACTCACTTACAATATTAATTTGCAAGAAATAAACTATGCAAACCTAGCTAGGAACTACTAGAGGGGTCATATGAGTGATCAAACATCAATCCTCATCATGCCTCCCCACAATAGAAGCATTGGCCTCCAAAGCTTTCAGAAGAGTAGGAAAGTCATGGGACATCCGATGAAAAGAAATCCAATGAGCCTGATGCGGCAGACTGTCCTCGTCGAGCCACAAGATATGAGGTGGTAGACCCCTAGCGAGTCTATCGAGTCTTCGTGTCATAGATCTGATCGAAATCCAATGGTAACTGAGAATCAGGAACCACGTCCATAGGATGACTGATAGTCGGTGCGGTCTCCAATGTAGAGTCAAAGTACAACTTCAAAAGATCTACATTGACGACGTCATGAATTCCCAAGTGTGCGGGAAGATCAAGGCGAAAAGCATTCTCGGACACCTGTTGAAGAATAGTATAAGGCCCATAGCGAATCGGTTTGATTTTACTATGAGTCTTATCAGTAAAACACCGCTTGTCAAGATGCAACCAAACTTTGTCACCAACCTGAAATGGATGAGGAATTCGATGTCGATCCATGGCCTTTTTCTGCTATTGTTGTGTCTTTTGCAAAATCTCAATCACCTTTGATTGAAGATTGTGCAAGTGCTGAATAAATGAGTGTGCCTTGTCTTGCTCCTTCTGAAGATGTGAAGTGACAGGAGAAGGCAAAGACAAAGGTAACTCATAAGGTGCCAAGGGCTGAAATCCCATACAAACCTCAAAAGGTGAGTGACCTGTAGAAGAATGTAGGGCCCTATTGTAGGCATGTTCAATATGAGTGAGACTCAAGTCCCACTTTGCCGGTGAAGCGTGATGATAGATTCGTAAACTTTGCACAAGGGTACGGTTTACCACTTCAGTCTGCCCATCTGACTACGGATGATAGGCGATGGAAAAGTTAAGGGAAACTCCCAAAATTTTCCACAAAGAATGCCAAAAGTGACCCACAAAGCGTGAATCACGATCCGATATAATGCTGGTAGGTAGACCAAAGGAACGCCAAATGCTATCAAAGAACAATTGGGCTAAGTCTCCTGCAGAACTTGTCTTGCGGCATGGAATAAACTTAGCCATCTTATCGAATCTGTCAACCACCACGAACACACAATCATGTTGTCGCACTGTCATGGGAAAACCACTAACCAAATCCATGGAAATGCTTTCCCAAGGATGGGAAGGAATGGGCAAAGGCATGCCTAAGCCAAACTTCCTGTTAGCTGGTTTTGAACGACAACAAACTGCACACTGTTTGAGAAATCTCAACACATCCCTCTGCATTTTAGGCCAGTAAAAAAATCTTTGCAAGTGATGAAGTGTTTTGTGCTTCCCAAAGTGACCACCATAAAGTGTAGAATGAGCTTCCTTAAGAAGTGACACCCTAGGCTCACAAGGAACACAAACCTTGTCCAATTTGTAAAGAAGTCCTTCTTTGATGTAGAAATCTTGGAAAGGACGCAAATTGGAAGAAGAAGGCTTACTCACTTGCTCAAATATTTTCCCAAAATCAGGATCCCGTGAATACTGATTAGGCCAAGTCTTAAATCCCAAGTGTGAAGTGGACATAACTATTAAGGCAAGAGCGGCAGGAGGCCTACTCAAACAATCAGCAATAGTATTACTCTTCCCCTTTTTGTACTTGATCACCAAGTGAAATTGTTGGAGGTAAGAGGCCCACTTCATATGTCTTGATTCTTCAATTTTACTTTGAGATTGTAAAAACTTGAGAGGCATATGATCAGTGTGTACTACTGTATATTTTCCCAAAATATAATGTCTCCAATACTTGATAGCTTGAACTAATGCATACAACTCCTTGTCATATGTAGAATAGTTCAACTTAGCAACAGAAAAAGTTTCTGAATGATAAGCAATCGGATGACCATTCTGTTTGAGCACAGCTCCTAAGGCAACTTTAGAGGCATCCGTTTCAATCTCAAAAGGTTGAGAGAGGTCAGGTAAAGTTAACACAGGTGTTGTACAAAGTTTCTTTTTGAGTTTCTCAAAGGCAATCTCTTGGCTTTTCTCCCAATGAAATGGAACTTTAGACTTAGTGAGATAATGCAATGGAGCTGCAAGAGTGGAATATTGAGGAATGAACTTGCGATAAAAATTCGCAAGTCCTAGGAAACTCCTTAACTCAGTGAGAGTTGAAGGAGGGGACCACTTAAGTAAAACATCAACTTTGGTGGGATCTACCCGAATTCCACTTTCACTAATCACATAACCAAGGTAAGAAACTGAAGTATTGCCAAAAGAACACTTGGAAGAATTGGCATATAATTGATTCTTCGCAAGAAGATCAAGTGTATGATGGATATGCCCAAGGTGTTCCTCCCAAGTTTTTGAGAATATCAATATATCATCAAGATATATTATTACAAATTTGTCAAGTACATCACGAAATACATCATTCATCAACCTCATGAAGGTTGCAGGAGCATTAGTAAGACCGAAGGGCATGACCAACCATTCAAAGAGGCCCATCTTCGTCTTAAAAGTTGTCTTCCATGTATCCTCAGCTTGGATACGCACTTGATGATATCCACTTTTGAGATCTATTTTTGAAAAGAACTTAGCTCCTTGGAGCTGATCTAATAAATCATCAATGCGTGGTAGTGGATATCTATTCTTTACAGAAATTTTGTTCAAAGCACGAAAATCAATGCACAATCTCCAAGTGCCATATTTTTTAAGAACCAACAAAATAGGTGAGGCACAAGCATAAGTACTTTCCTTAATGAAACCCTTAGACAACAAATCTTCTATTTGCCTTTTTATTTCTTCATTTTGCAAAATAGATTGTCTATACATGGGTGCATTAGGTAGTGAAGAACCAGGAATGATTTCAATGCTGTGATTAATTGTGCGAATTGGAGGAAGAGACTTTGGCTCCTGAAATATGTGTGAGTAATTTTGCAATATTTTATCCATTGAAGAGTGTTGCTTTGGAATGGATGTGGATGTAGGAGTGTTTTGAGAGCGAATGAAAATTAGAGCAACGTCACCACCTTTTTTAATTGCCCTTTTTGTTTGCTTGGAATTTAGAATGATGTTAGGAGTGTTGGTGCTTTTAATGAGAAAGACCTTACCATATTTTTGAAGTGTGTAGGTTCTTTTGAAAGCATCATAAACAACTCTCCGATCATACTGAAAAGGTTGTCCAAGAAAAATCCCACAACAATCCATAGGAGTCACATCACAAGTGACTTGATCTATGAAATGTGGGCCAAGTGCAAATTTTAATGTGCAAGTGTGAGTGATTTCTGAGCCCCTTCCACTATCCTTCCAACCCAAAGAATAAGGTTGAGGATGAGGCTCCATAGGTAACTTCAATCGCTCGACAATGGACCTCGCAATTAGATTTTTCTGCGAGCCATTATCCACTATACAATCTATTGCAAAATTATGGAGCAAATGAGCTCGAGTGATGAACAAAGCATCACGAGCACCCCCGGATGAACTTACATTTACCAAGGTAACCTCATTGAGCTTACCTCGTAATTTCGTGTATACTCTACTTTCTCCTACTGACTCAAGGGGACCTTTGGAAGCATCCTCCTCTTGAGTAGTGATGACTAAACTCTTCTTTTTAAGCTTAAAACAATCAGCTTTTTCATGACCTTTTTTCTTACAATAGTTACAAAAATTTTTAGAAGAAGAAGGTTTGGAAGAAGAAGAAGAAGAAGAAGGAGTAGAAGCGGAAGGAGAAGGAGAAGAAGGAGATGGAGAAGAAACATTCTTCTTTTGAGCAAAATTCTTCTTTTGTGAGAAAGAACTATTCCCTTTTGATGAGTTTGCAACCACTTGAGTAGCAGGTGCGCGGAATGCCTGTGAATGCGCTTTGAACTTGTCCTCCGCAAGTTGCGCCTGGTTGAAAATTGAATCCAATGTTTCCATAGAAACAAACATAATTTCCCTGTACAAATGTTCCAACAAACCACTTTGAAATTTGAGAATCAAAGCTTTAATATCTTCCTCCACATTCAAAAGTATCTTGTACCTGTTGAATTGAAAGATATATTCCTGCACAATCATATTAGTACCTTGTCGAAATCGAAACCACTTAATGACCAATTCCTTAGAATAATTGGAAGGATAAAAATTGGTCTTAAGACAGTCTACAAGCTCATCCCAAGAGGTGAGTTCATCATGACCTCTTTTTCTTTCAACAAGTACTTTAGCTAAACCAGAAAGTTTTAGCTTAGCATATGGAACCATATCCTCATCTGAAAGTTGAGTGTAAGAAAACCAAGAACTCATGTCAAGAATCCAACTATTCAAGACTTCAGGGTTTCGGGATCCATCATAAAGTGGTACTTCACAACGAACTCTCAAGCGAGAATCATGAGCAGAAGTTGAAGCATTGTGGAGAGAAATATCATTTACCTTCATTGCAAGGTTACCGAGGACTTCTGCCATGGTAGTATCATTAGCTTTATCTGCTAAAGCATTCACAACATGTGCAAGTTCTGCCACTTGGGCAGCCAAGTCAGAAGCCATGTGAAACCGGGTATAAGCCAGAAGTAACAAGGACAAAAACACTTAAAAATCAGGGTAAAATCTGAAAATACCCTGTTACAATGCAGTGCCTTGAAAAATTACTCCTAAGGCTAAATATTTTAAAAATTTAAACTAACCTAAGGTTATAAATTTAATAATTTATTAATTTAAAAATAACTTAATTAAAAATTAAATTTTAATTAATCAAAGATTAATTAATTTAATTAAGTTATTAAAAAAATTAAATTAATAAATTAAAAAAAATTACATGCAAACCTTAAGAATAGTAAATTTAAAAAAATTACATGCATATGTTACCCATGGTTTGGCTGAAACTGCACTCCACCCTCTATTGCATGAAATTCTGCAACTGCTATTGCACGTTTCTCGAGGTGGTGCTAGTCAGTGTAAATAGCCCACAGTATTTCCCTGAACAAATACAGGCATAGTTTGCTTGGTGCCTGGTGAGCAGCAGCCCCAACGAGGCTAACTATTGTAGCCTCGTGGCTACATGCAGGCTGTAGTCTACCCAACCAATTAAGAACTAGGCAAGACGCTGATGCATGTCATATTTGGCAGGCGTGACAGCGCCTATCGGATGTTGGTAGTTGATGCGGCATAGCCGACGTTCCATTGACTGTGTGGCGCATCGACGTCCACACCTGCAGTTCTTGTAGGTGGACGGACTACCCTATCGGCCTGTCAACTATGGCAGGTCTGATAGTGCCCTATTGGACAGTCAGTCATGGTAGGTCTGAAAGTGCCCTGTTAGCCTATTAGTCACGATAGGTCTGATAGTGTCATCGGCCTATCAACCGCAACGAGACACAGTCGACATCCTGTCGGCTATGTTGTACATCGATCGACATCTATCGATAGTCGACAGGCAATATCTGTCAGTCGATGAGTGTCTGGTGGTCGACGTCGGTAGGCAGCAACGCTGACTCAGCCAAGACGCCTACAAATAGTGGCCCTCGGCTCCTGCTGAGATGGGTCGAGGGGCCAAAAAAAAATTATTTTTTTACAATGAAAATTTTAATTAATATATAAAGAAAATAATATATTAATTAAAATTTAAGTTTTCTAATAAAAAAAATGAAATTTCTAAATTAACCAGAAGGGTTAATTTAACAACATAGAAAACTTTTAAACTTGTACAATTATTAGCAATTTTTGAAGGTAAATTACCTTCAAATTTTCCTAACAAATTGCTAATTGTCTATCATATCACCAAGACCCCTTCAGTAGCTCTCCTTTCAAGATCCAGTCGACACACGACCAGCGTTTGAAAGGCAACCAGACCCAAGTCGACACACGACCTGGTATAGATGCTCCTCAGTCTTCAAGACTCCTCAATGGCAGGAACAAATGGCTCCCTAATGCGTATTTCACCGTAGGAGTAGTCCAAACCTGCCAAGGGATTTTTGTAAGAGAGGAATCGGGGTAAACTTTTCCTATACCTCTTGAGCATAAGTAAAAAGTTGGAACGAGGAGTTTGACGCCTAAGGAACTTCCTTCTGCGAATGGTTTTCAAGCTCCCCTTGAGCTTGAACCGAGTCCTCAATGAGAAAGAATTTCTCATGAAAAACAATCTATCTCCTACCCTCTCACCTCACAAGCCCTAGTGCAAACATAAACTAGGCTCTGATACCAATGAAAAGGATTGAAAATCCAACTAACTTCATATTATTTACAAGCTCATTATATAGGCTCTAATGGCCCAAAATACATAACCAAACCCACCAAATCATGGATTTGATCCAATATGCTTAACCATAAGCTATAATAGTGCAAAGGAGAATGCACGTAACTTCTAAGCTAAGAAGAAAGGAATAATGCTAACTAGAAGATCCTTTTAGCTATCTTGAAGTACACACTTCCTACTTTGAGTTCACACTTCCTAACTAACACTCCTAAATGACAACTAGAAGATAACTAGTGCCCACAAGTGCATGTGAGAAGGAGACTCACTTACAATATTAATTTGCAAGAAATAAACTATGCAAACCTAGCTAGGAATTACTAGAGGGGTCATATGAGTGATCAAACATCAATCCTCATCATTGGGGCTCCTATTTAGAAACTCAAATTGATTAGACAAAATTTAGCATCATCATTTCTCAGCCCAAGTATGCTTCACATCTTCTTCAACATTTCAACATGGAGGAATTTAAGCTCTCTTAAACTTCTTTTATATTAGGCCTAAAATTTTGGGCTAATTTAACCAGACCTCTAGTTGATGTCATGATGTATCAATATCTTATGGAAGGACTTCTCTATATTACTCACACTAGACCTAATATAGCCCTTTTTGTCAACTATTGTTTTAGATACATGCAAGCACCCGAATAGAGTCATTAGATGATAACTAAGAGGATTCACAAATATATTAGAGGGATGAATCATATGGGTATTCACTACTCCATTGGATCCTCTTAATTTTTATAGTTTTTTAGATGCTAATTGGGTAGGTGACTTGGATGAGTGGTAATTCACCATAGGCTTTGTGTTCTATTTTGGATTTAGCCCAATTTTATGGCATTCTAGATACCAATACACTATTCTTATTCTTCTATAGAGGCCGAATATTATGATTTAAATGAGGTAGATAAACATATTAGATTGATTATATGATTTTTAAAGAGATTGGTATTCCTTCGAGACTTCTAGTCACTCTTTAATATAACAATCAGAGAACTATATAACTTGTCTACAATCTAGTATTCCATTAGTGGACAAAGTACATAGATATATGTATGCACTTTACATGATGGATTTATGTTGGTGGTATATCACATCCAATGTTTGTGACTTCATGAGATAAGTAGTAGATATCTTGACCAAGGTCATGCTTGATGTTACTTTCATGTAGATGCAAGAGGTTCTTGGAGTTGGAGAGTGTTTGTTAAGGGGTATACAAAGTAAGGGTCTATTTCCATGTCCTCTATTAATATTAAATGGGGATTTTGGAATTTGTGGTGGTTAAGGTTCTCTTATATCCGTAAGCAACTATCTATACTCTTATTTGTTCTATTTTCCCTTTGGGCTCATGCAAACCTTGAAAAAGGTGCTTTTGTAATTTTTTGTAATATTTTATTTCTAAGGGTTGGTTTCACAACCTTGAACCAAAGGCATAATGTATTTAGGTATAAAAACCTCTTCATACAAACCTTTTTACTTATTTATTGGAGTGTAATTTCAATACTAAGTGATATTATTGGTGTCTATATATTCTAATATATTTTTTGTACTTTTTTCACTCTATGTAATCATTTTATTAAGCAATATTGGATAATGCCTGATTCCATTCATTTTGAGAAACTACTGTGAAATATCACATATAAATTTTTTATCCCTTCTAAGATTAAATTGAATCCATGATATGTATTAAAGAAAAAATAATTTATTCAAGGAATCTAGATAAATTATGAAACATTTCATAGTGTTGGACATTTTGAGTCCCTAAGCTAAAAGTTGTCATTGATGTCAAAAGGACCTATGTAAGTAAGTACTATGATTTTTCTCCACAAAGAGCTTCATGAGAAGCAAAGGTTTTGATCAAAGGTTCAAGAAGGGATGCAAGGAATTTGGTTCCAAAAGGAGCTTCAAGGGAAGCTTAGCAAAAGGTTTTTATGAAAAACAAGGAAGACAAGGAAAGGTTTTATTTAAAACCATGAATGGAATATTTGAAATGGGTTTTTCTTAAAACCCAAGTTGGTTTTTTGTTTCATCGAAAAAGGTGCCCCGGTGATGGAGAAATTTAATTTTAAAGGTTTTATTTAAAACCATGGATGGCATATTTGAAATGGATTTTTCTTAAAACCCAAGTTGGCTTTTCGTTTCATCAAAAAAGGTGCCTCGCTGATGGAGAAATTTAATTTTAAAGGTTTAGTTTAAATTTTATTTTATTTTTAAATTAAAATTAAAATTTTAAAATTAAATAAAAGAGTTTTCCCGCCATGTCTACCGACGTTATATATTTTATCATGCAAAGGTTTGAATATTTAAAGGGGTTGATTTTATCAACCAAGGAGGACACAACAATATTTCTGCATTCGATTATCCCCTCCTTCGCAATCATCGATTCCCCCCATACGATTTTGTTTACGCACTACACGTGGAACAAGGGAGCAAGTTTCAAGGCATAGGTGGAGAGGACGAAAATATAAGTCTCAAAGTATTAAAGCCTCCACGTGGGAGGCCTAGCCCACACGGTGGGTGGAGAATGTGCTAAGGTGCATGACAAGGAGGAACACGAGGTCAAAACCACCTGAAGCCATTTTGCAAGGTATACCATAATTCAATCGTCAAAATTTTCGGGTGCATGAAATATTTCAAATTTGCTAAGGTTGTGTTAAGCGTCAATTTTCACGGAGAGTATAGTGGATTTAATTTTTGCATATGGCTAAGATTTGATATTTTATTAATGTGGAATATTGCCTAAGAAGGCTTTGTGATTATTATTTTTAAGTGCAAAAGTATTGAAAGGAAGGATATAAAATATTTGAGTTATTTTATGGTATAAGTGGTTTTTGGAGTGACAAGGTTATGCAATGTTTTGATTATTTTATTTTATGGTATAAGTGGTTTTTGGAGTGACAAGGTTATGCAATGTTTTTATTTATTTTATTTTATGGTACAAGTGGTTTTAGGAGTGATAAGGAAGTTGTGCATTAATTCTTAAGAAGGTTTTCTAATTAAAATCCTTGGTGAATATTATTGTGAAGTGGAGTAATGTTGATTATTTTGTGATCTTCTAACCCTTGTGAGGATTGGAAAAAGAATATTGTGATTGTGGAAGATTTCCAAAGAGGCTTATTCATCTTCATAAAAGGTATGGGCACATTCTCCTATTGATTGATTATGGTGGTTGATTATAAAATACCTTTGGAATGAAAAGGATTGATTATGGTTTCCTTTCTGAAATTGATTGGTTAAATGCTTCAAGGTTTTTTGGATTGAGAGTTGTTATTAAAACCTTGTTTTATAAGCATTGTTGTTGAAGCCCATTGGTTGTGCAAAGAAATTGAACTTGAGTTAGAAAAGAACATGAGTATAATTGTTATGTGAGATTTGTGGTTGAGCATTGTTGAAAATATTTTGAGTTAGTTGATACATGCTTGGACTAGGGTTTGTGAGAAAGGGTTGTTATTTGAGGTGATTGGTTGAGAAGAGTTGTTTGAGCCTAGTCAAGTGGATGCATGTGGTTGTTCAAGTTCCATGAAACAAACTATTATATATCTGAATTGAGTTGAGATTGAGATTTGAGAATAGAACATATTGAGTCTCTAACAATTATCTTTATGCTTCTATGAGATTGATTTGAGTTGAGATTGAGATTTTAGTATAGAACATATTAAGTCTCTAAAAATTATCTTTATGCTTATATGAGATTGAATTGAGATATTGATTAAGCATTGAGTATAGAACATATTGAGTCTCTAACAATTCTCTTTATGATTCTATGATATTGGACAAGCTCTGTGTGAGCTTGTTAAGAAGATTTGAGACAAGTATTTGAGAAGGATTGTGGACTAATTTTGAGTAAGATTTTGTGGAAGCTTACTATGCAGATTTGAGAAAGTCCTAGAGAGAACTTATTGAGCAGATTTGGACAAGTTCTAAGTGAGTTTGTTGAGCAGATTTGGACAAGTTCTAAGTAAGATTTTTGAGCAGATTTGGACAAGTTTTGAGTGAGCTTGTTGAGCAGATTTGGATAAGTTCTGAGTGAACTTGTTGAGTAGATTCTATGTGGACCTATTGATTAGATTTAAGCAGGTTCTATGTGGACCTATTGAGCAGATTTGAGCAGGTTCTGTGTGGAACTATTGAGCAAATTTGAGTACGTTCTGTGTGGACATATTGAGCATATTTGAGTAGGTTCTATGTGGACCTATTGAGTAGAATTGTACTAGATCGAATGTACTGTGTTTAGTGTAAGATATTGAACAAAATTATACTAGAATGACTAGACTGTGTTCAGTATAGTATTGAGACAGAGCTTTGGAGGTGATAGAGTACAGAGGATAGAGTCTCAGTGGATAGAGATCCATAAGCCACAACAATTGAAGATAGATATGAGTGAGGAGTATTCAAGTGGAGAGAGATCCACCAATCAATGCAAAAAAGAGATAGAGTCTTTTAGAAGATCACTAGCCAGAGTAAAAGGGAAAAGAGTTCTCCTATGGAATATATGCACGAACTTGAGATTAGGGGATCAACATCTCCTTTGGATAGAGGTCCATAAATATTGTAATTGGGAAGGATTCCCAAAATAGATTGATTGAGAAAATTTTAGTAAAATATTTTCTCTATGGAGTAGCCCACATTGGGTGAACCACGTAAATTGTGGTGTCTCTATTGTGTATAGTGTTTTTTACATTGCTTTGATTACTGCTATTGATACCGCTATCTATACACTGCATAATATTGAATTGAAATAAAAAGTAAAAAGTGGTCTTATACTGTTCACCCCCCCTCTTAGTATAAGCTTGTATTCCTAAAATAAAATCAAGTCATTTAATTTACATAATTAAAAAATACACGTAAATTATTGGCACTTCAAGTGTAAATGAAATTATATTCTTTATTTATTTGACAAACATCATTCAAGAATACATACAAAGAATAATGCATCAAATTATGTTTTAAGTGGTGTGTTTGATATCTCTCTATTGGCTACTTCTTTTAGATTTGTTTCTTTCTCCCAATTAATATTTTCCATCTTTATTCACTTGGACAACGACCTGTTAGCAATTGCAACAATTTGTAAATTAGTAAATTTCATGTGTGTGTACCATTTATGCAATTAAAAATTATGATAATTAATTTCTAATCATGAGAATCAATTAATTTTCCCAATTAATAATTTCATCAATATAGTAAATTTTGGTATTTGATATTTTTTTTTCTCTTTTAGTAATTTGAGAACTTAATATTTTGTTCTATAATCCATTTAAAATTTATGAATAAATATTTTTATTTGAATTTGAGGTCTTAAGATTTTATTGCTTGAGTAAAAATCTCCATGTGAACTAGTGAGCTTTCTAATTTAAAATTTGTGTGTGAGAGAGTAAGAATGGTTCTACAACAATGTTGTAGAATAATCCTTGAAAAAAATTAATAGAATGGGAAAACCCTATTGCTTTCAATCCTACAATTTTTATATCATTAAAAAAAATTTAAAAATAGTCCTTAAACCTAGAATGTGTATAGTTGGTATCTATATTCAAAAAATATAAAGAAAATTTTTAAATTATTTTAAGAGAAGGTTGAAAGTAATGGAACCTTCTAGTTGAGTTGAGAAAATTGAGTCTGATTAGGATAAGAAAGTGTAAAAATAATTATGTGTTTCTTAGTTGAACATAACTATTTAATAATTATGTCATCAAAGTTGAAGGTAACCTATAACATTCATATTATAAATCCTTTTTTTTTGTAATATCTAAGGAAAATAAACAAAGGTAAAATGGTCTCAAATGATGTTTTTTGTAACTTAAATTGCATTTCTTCCTTCGTTATAAGAAGTATACCAAAACAAATATACTACCATAAGTAGAGTTGTAGTAGTAGCAATAAATTTATTGTGTTTGAACAAAATATGACTATGACTTGATAGCAAGAAGAGGTAGTCTAATTGTTTAATTTTGAATGATGATTACATGTAATATTTTTCCCATAATATCATTGTTATATACCTAAGTGGAATTATGATGATATGTTGCATGCTTGCTATAATTATCTTGGAATTAGAAGTATGAGGCAGAACTTTGTTTTGATGTTCATACTATACGAGTTGCATAGATTAGATGGAATACTACATATGTTTGTTGGTATTGTAGCACACTATCAAAATTGGAAAGTGATAGCCTAAGGGAATAAGAGTGAGTTCGGTTGAGTCAAACAAAAATATGGGGATGGATAAGATGTATAAGGACTTACATTTTACACCGCAAGTAGGTGAAAAAATGGGAAGGTATGCTAGGTAAGCATTGATAACTGCTTAGAAAATTTTAAACTAAATGTGCCCCTTGTATAGATTGGAAAGACTATCTAAAAAATATTTACCAATATATGATTAAGGAAATCATTTTTCTCATATACTACATGATTTAATCCATATAAAAATATACTTATTTTCTAGATTAGGGATAATCTAATATTACATTGTCTAAATCTTCTTGGGATCAACCTTTATAGTTTTCATAGATACAATGTAATGCAGGTATTCTACCTTAGAGACACTAAAAGAATAATTATATTTCTTTATAATTAATAATGCATGATCTAATAGTTCAAGCAATTACTGCATATTGTAGATGGTATTCCCAAGACTTGTTATAAACCAAAATTATAAAAAAACAACATAAAAATTCCCTTAATAGTAGTAAAAATATAGAGTTTTTAAGATTTATTTGTACTATAAAAAACTTTGAAGCTCAAAAACAAGCATAAAGTAGAATTTTATGTGGATCTTTGAATCATATGTGGGGAGCTAGTTTTTTGAGACTGTCACAACGAATTAGATGTGGATCTTCAAATATTTTGATCTCGTTGAGTCTTGCTACCTACACACAAAGAAAATAAAAGTGTATAAATAGCATATGAAAGGCCCATCAAAGTTGGACCCATATAAAATATGAAAATGATAAATGAAATGAAAGGCAAATGCATGCATGTATAAATTAAAATCTAAGCTAGTGCAAAAACTAGAAAAAGATAGATCTAAGCTAAACTGAGCATAAAATAGAAAAACCAATGGTTTTTATAGGACTATCTCGGGTCGAGATGGTTTCATATGCAAACCATCTCAGGGTGAGATGGTAACTATCAGGTGCTTGTATTTATACGTGGCCAAGTTTGGGTAGCATTTGAGATACATAAGTTGGTATTATTTATGGATTATAGTAGAGGAGAGGTGAGTTAGCAAGCTTGAGTAGTCACCAAAATAAGAGTATTGATCATGCAAAGTAAGGAAGTGCAACTTCTAATCCTGTATGGTAGTACAACAACATCATCACAACAAAAGGAAAACCTGGTAGATTAATTTTGGTAGCACTCCATTACATGAATTCAAATATTGGGGATATATTTTCATAGCACTTCATGGGAACAAAAACTTAAAAGCAATATTCTTAAAACTGGGGGTGAGTACCATTTTATAGACCTCTTGGCCAGAGGCTAAATATGGGAAGTGCCACTTAAGGGCATTGTTGTGGAATTTTTTATATCCTTTATTTTTTGTCACGCTATCAAATTTTTAAAATTCATAATCAACATGCAAGATCTGGTAGACTTACCTCTTTAACCTAAAATGATAAATTCTACATGAACAGGTTGGGTCTGGACACCTTGAAATAAGCCTATTTAACAGAGTTTTTTGAACATTATGCTCAACCAGATTTAAAAGGGTTTATTATGATTTTAATTGTGACCAAGCATTAGTGAAGCCTACCTAATTTAGAGAAGATTAGTGCCTTGTCTATTGGGTGATTATAGCAGATTTTAATTGATTCAATGAAATAGGGAGAAAAAGAAAGAAATAATTGACATACCCACATTCATTCAAATATCACAATAAATATAGGTATTAAGTTAATGAGAGAAAGAATTATTTGTGAATTCAAATAATGCAATACACAAATAAACAAAACATATATAATGAGATAAAATATGCCAAAGAGTAGAAACCATATTTTTGTATTATATTCAATGTCTAATGATTACAATGATAGAGCCTCACAGTGTGCTCAAGCATTCCAAATAACACAATACAATATTCACCCTGTTCTAATATCATAATAGGGGAATGTAATTTATTGTCCTAATTGTAGTGACATATAGACTCTGGTTCCTCAAGAAGATACTAGAAATGATCTTAGGTAGCTATTTCAACTCTTGGAAATACTTGCACAAAGGTAAGAACTAAGAAAATAAAAAATAAAGACAATGAAGGAATACAATCAACCCAGACTAAACACTTAGGATACCTCTCTTGCAAAATTTTGTAGTGGTTGTTTTATGATGACTCTTGGCCACTTCAGATCCTTATGTAACCTGGCTATCCAAAGTCTATTACAATTACTTGGTGCAGGTTGATCCATGTGTGCTCTTCCTAGCCTTGTGTCTCTTCAACTTCCCAGGTGTGTTACAACCAAAAAACAATTGATGCAAGCTATCAAAATCTCTACCATACTATCATATGTTTGAAACTATGTTTCATTATTTTAGTTCTTTAGCTCTAACTACTTTTGATTTGAAGGAAGTTCATGAATTATCTTGGGCAAGTGATCATATAGATTTTTTATTTGGTTCTATGATGGACCAGATATTTGATTGTGCAAAAAGATAATATTATATATATATATATATATATATATATATATATATATATATATATATATATAATATATTCTTATTTGTCCTTGTCATCAATTTATTTTTCAATATTTAGTTAGGCTTAGACTAGGTTTGACATAAATGTATTTTAAGGTGAAACAAAGGGTGACCTAATGTGATGGTGAAGAGAGGAAAGAACATATAAGACAAAATAAAATAAATTTGGAAACATTACAGATGGTGATGGGAATGACTGAATACAGTGGATATGGAAGACTACAGACAATGATGGTGAGATGGCACTTTTGGGGACAAAATGTAACAATGATAAAGAGATAATGCCCAGAAGGAGGAAAGTGGTGTATTTACATGTGGAAATATGTAAGTAGCACTAAGGTGCTAGGAAAAAGAAGAAAAATAGAATGGAAAACAAGATCTGGAGGTACACTAATGAATGAAACCATAAAAAATAGAGTACCTCCCTAACTATATTTCATCAGAGTGATTTCTCTGTAACTATATTTTGTTGAGGTGTTTGTGTATTTCCAAAGTAGGCAGATTACTAAAGCTCTAGAATCTGCTTTCTTCTATTGCATCCTTTGCATATTTTAGTGATTATATACAAGAACTTATTATACTATTCATGCTCTACTTATTGCACACTTCAACCCATATTTATCACTACAATATTCACTTTGGCACTCACCTTTATATAGAGTTGTGTTAGAAAGATATATTTTGTTAATTGATGATAATATCATCATGTTCTTTAGATATGGCAGGATTCGAATTGCATGAACCAACACCAAATATATTATTGGTTTTGCTTGCTCCATGAATATACTTTTCTTGGTACAGTTCATGAGATCTCAGTGTATGTAGTGAATTTTATTCGTGTGACTCAATACTTTCCCCTTTGATTATCCTTCAGGTTTCCATAGCTTCTGTGTTTAGGTTTTTCTTTTATGGTTCTCCTTTTTTTGTATTGAGAATGTATGATGGTGAGAAATATACTATAGGATAGTGATTATATTTATGTGCTGAAATATCTATGAGAACTGTATCTCTTCTATTTTTGATGACCTCACTAAATTGTTGTCCCCACTATTAACTTATTGATTAGAGAGAACTACTATCCCTTTTTTGAATTTAACTAATCATTTTCCAACATTAAATTGACCAATACGAATTTCCTTTAGGTGCTCTTCATAGGTAGATTTGATTTCCTTTTATTTTATCATTTTTTTGTTCAACCAATCACTAGCTTATGCTATAAACAATGGACCAATCGATAACCAACATGGATTCAAGAAAGGCCTATCGATGAATCCGTATTATCCTTTCCTTTTTTTCATTTTTATTTTTTTCTAGGGCACAGATTTAAAATTTCCTTTTGTTATGGCACAAAATTTTTACTTCTTGCACTGTGGTGACCATTTATTTATCTTCAAGTGATAGCCCATAATCACTGATGAAGACAGACATAGGTGTAATAGCCAATAAAATAAGAAACAATAAGACCTAAACTTTGGTGGTTGATGATCAAACATCATAGTCGATAGCCTCAGGTTTATAGGGTGTAATGTGCACCTAGCACTTATGCATCAAGAGGGACAATTGATGGGAATGAAGAATTTTTTGGGGGTAATTGATAGAACCATGGGTTAACTAAGGATGGTTAAAGCTAGTAACTTGGGTGACCAATGAGATCAAAGTAGATAAAGTGGCTAACTAATGGATTATAAGTGAACATCTTGCCCGACTTCATCCGCATCATTTATTTCTACCTCCAATCGAATGATGGTGGTTGAGACACCCGACCAATAGGATGTGAGCAGGTATGATAGTCGACCATTAAATTTTAAGTGGTGCACTTAGGGATGATCTAAGCTTATTATTTTAGGATCAAAGAGGGGAATTATTTTAACGTGGTGAATAACCTTGACAAATCTAAAATTAGTCAACTTATGGGAGTTTATCACTCAACTTATCTGAACTCACACACACTTTTGATTATTCAAACCAATCCAATAGCATCGATTGAAACACCCGACTAATGAGATATGATTTCTTCATATGACCATGCCAATAAGGTTTGACTTAGGAAAATGACCAAAAAATGGTTTTCTTGACATTCAAATTAGGTGAAATGGTGTATTATAATGTTGAATGAGGAAATTCATTAATTATGCGACCATGATCCTCAAGGACTTAGGGATAAGCAATTTTTTTTTTTTAATTTTTAGTCAATCAGGCCTGTTAGATGAGTCATTCACCTCGGGCACATAAAGAGTGACCATTGGATATGATATTTGATATGGATTATATGGTCAGGTGAGTGAATGGGGCTATCAGCTATATCGAGCAATGAGAAGGGTGTATCAGATGACTTAGCCACTAGACATCTTCATATCACATGCGATGGCAAATGGGTACATAGGTGGTCAAGTGAAACAAAGGTACATCGAGTGGGAAAGCCATGACATTTTAGTTGATCAATTGATACAACTGATGAGACTTTAGTGGGCAGACTTGAAGACATTTAGGGGCTAAAAAACTTCATAAATTTTGGATTTTAAGGAAGTGGTCAGGTATCATAGTTGATGGAGTTTATCAAGCAAAATTTCTAGGTGATGGCTCTTTTTTTCAGGTGTGAAGACTAAGATACAAAACCTTGGGAAAATTTGAATTGGTGGATTTACATAGTAAAGGGATGGCATTTATTACATGATGATCATCCTAAAAACCTTATGGGGAAATGAATAGATCGGTGCATTGGTGACTATTTCTAAGACTTAGGAGGAAATGTAAAGTCATAGCGACATTCTCATGGACTAATATTAGAAAAAAAAAATTAGGGATATGGAAATTTGATTTGTTGGGTGACTTAGGTAGACCGTGAAAAATTAAAGGGGTAAGACCTAATAAAATGATATGATATATGTATGACCTAATATAGTGGTTTAAATGGATAGGTAATACTTATATAATTATGAGGCAAAAATTGTGAACATCTTAAATTATGATGAATTATAGAGTGACTATGTATGGTATGGATATAAATATGAATGGGTGAAGGCTGATTAATAAATGGGATTATGAAGTGGAAACTTAGATGGATGTGAATGGTAAAATGATAATATTGGGGTTAATTGGAGATGATAGGAACTGTAACAACCCTCAAACAAGAAAATAAGAAAACACACAAAAAAATAAAAAGGTTTATATATATTTGTTTGATCAAGGAGAAGGATTCATAAATCCCCATCCAACCTTAGACCAACTTAATGTTTGAAATCCCCTAATTTTCTCAATAACTATACCACATGATATTCCCCTCACACAAGTTTATTCTATGTAGGCCTATCTCATGTCATGCATGTAAGTCCATCCATCTCATCATTCTTGATGAGCTAGAATTACCGTCCTCAATCATTGTAAGGTATACATACATCTCCATACTACACATAAACCATTATGTGTGGGTATGCTATGTGTATTACAAGTTAAGCTATCAATATTGTCCTTTGACAAGATATATTAACTCTTGGTATGAAATTATAAACCTAGATAACCCATATCCCTAAGGGGGTATTAAGCCCTTAGGTCATCCTCTAAGTTCACCTAGAACTTACAAATTTTATTTTTATTTTTATTTTTTAAAACTCATAAAAATACCAAAGATAAATCTAGATACTAAATCTAACAAAACAAGTGAAATTAAACAAGCATGAAACATACATTAAAGGGAAAGCATGTGATAGACAATTAAGTAGCATTTCAATTAGAAAGGATATAAAAATACAATAATAAACAATGCTCATTCAATCTATAGGAAAATATGGTAAAACCCTATGCTTTCCATAATTACTTTACATATAATCCTTTGGGGAAATCTCCCCATAAATCTAATCTACTACATAATCAAGTAGGAAATAAAGTAGAGAGCAAACTTGCAAAGTAGTCCATCTCCTCGATTTGGTCCTCCCGCTCTTCCATATATCAAGTGAGGATAATAGGGGATCAAGACACTCATGGATCCATATAGACATACTTCTAATGCATTCACTGATTTATTTGCCAAATTGCAACTATACAATTAACCCAAGCAATTTAAATTTCTAATGCATATTTATTATCATAGATCTTCCCTCTCTATGACCCCTATCACCTAATTATGAGAGTCATCCTACCATGCATCCCACCTTATGCTTTATTTTCAATAAATGATCTAACCCTCACATAAAAATTAAATTCCCATACCCTTAACTATTTAATGCATTGGGTTATTTCATATCATTTAATCAAAGCAAACTAATTTATTTTGCACCACAAATATTTCTCATCACTTCATAAAGTAAGGTCCCATACCCTCATTTTACAAAATGAACCCTAAACATAATATAAAATCCATTCCATTTCATAAATCAAGGTCCCATACCCTCATTTTACAAAATGAACCATAAACATATTTATTTCCATACCATTTCATAAAGCAAGGTCCCATACCCTCATTCTACAAAATGAACCATAAACATATTTATTTCCATAAACCCATTCCATTTCATAAAGCAAGGTCCCATACCCTCATTTTACAAAATGAACCATAAAATAATATAAATCCATTCCATTTCATAAAGCAAGGTCCCATACCCACATATTACAAAATTAACCATAACATAATATAAATCCATTCCATTTCATAAAGCAAGGTACTATACCCTCATTCTACAAAATGAACCATAACATAATATAAATCCATTCGATTTCATAAAGCAAGGTCCCATACCCTCATTTTACAAAATCAACCATAACATAATATAAATTCATTCCATTTCATAAAGTAAGGTCTCATACCCTCATTTTACAAAATGAACCATAAAAATAATAATTTAAATTAGAATTCTACCACTAAGGGAACCTTCTCACTTAACGAGCTTCCTACTCGACTAGAACTAGTGCTCAACTTTACACACAATGCTCGAATTTACACATATTTCTTGGCTACAAAGAAACATGAGTAGATACGCTCAACTACAAGCAACACAATGATCTAGGCTCAACCACAAGTAGCATGATGAGCTACACTCAACTACAAAGGAACACAATGAGCTACACTCAACCACAAGAAGCATGATGAGATATGCTCAACTACAAAGTAACATGATAAGATATGCTCAACCATAAACAACATGATGAGCTACACTCAACCACAAGCATCACAATGAGCTACTCTCAACTATAAATAAACACGATGAACTATACTATAGGGGATCAAGAGAGCAATATCAACCTTGTTGTTTGTTCTACTGGTTTCTGATGGTCGCTCAGGCTGAGTCTAAGCACTACTCCTTGATATTCTAGTGCCTTCCTTTCTCTACTCTACTCTCATATCCCCTTCCCCATCTATCTAGCTCTCATTTATTGCCTTCTCATTCTCCTTTTTATCCTCAACTTACATCCACCAACCATTGCTATTACTTCTGCACCCCTTCATAAGGTGGTAGACGAGACGTCCCTTCCTTTCATATTTTCATGGCACATCAAGCATTGAAGTCTCTTCTTCCTCACGTAGAGGAAACCATTCCATCATTATGTTAGTTCCATTCCCTATATTAATGGATCCATACCTCCTCACCAGCTAGACTCCTCTTGGGTGACATCCTTTTTATCTAAGAATAAATATATTTATTATTTAAAATAAATCTACCATTTATTTAAATGAATAGCTATTAAAAAATAAAACATCATTTTTATCTAATATTAAATCTACCATTTATTTAAATGAATAACTATTAAAAGTAATATATCCTTTTTATCCAAGAATTTAGGAAGATATTTCATTCATTCCAAATTTCCACATTGCTGAGGTGAAGTGCTAAAGTAAAAGACAATTAAATATGAGCACAAACAAAGAGGGAGATCTCTCCATCAATTTATTCACCTGTCTCTACCTCGATAACTTACGATAGCTACTAGGCCATCAGTATGGGGCTCAAGGTTGCTATTTATTGATGATTATCCCTAACTGAATGCATGCCTATATGAAGGTATCTATCCTTGTTAACTTTGAGTTGTCATATAATAATTTCTCCCAACCTCAAGTACCCTCATATTTGGTGGAGGACTCAATTTCTTCCACTTATGAGTGCACCTGATCCTACACATTTGCAATTTGTTAGTAGTAACATATTATTCATCATCTAGTAATACTGCATAACTAATTTATTGCACAAAAACCAAGTATTAAAGCATCACTCTTAAATACATTATTTCTTCATTTCAAAAGTCCATATAGGAGGGTCATGATAGGAATAAATTTTTAAAAGATAATTTTGAATGAATTGAGCACAAAATATCAAGACCTACATCTTCCATGACTATGGAGACCCTTTTGGATTATCATGACCCACCTAGGACTTTGCATTTTGGAAACTGACCACCACATCTTATAATCACCTAGACACCCAATCTTGACTTTGAAAAATTGGGGTGTAATACAAGTTGGGATTTTTAAAGCCCAACATAGGCTCTGTATGAGACAAGATAAATATTTGAATTTGAAGGAGTAAAATTGTCTTGAGAATCTCTAAATCTCTAATTGACTTGATCACACATGTTGACCTCTTCATGTGATAGAATACAAACTTAAGCTGACTGCAACCATGTTCATTCTTTAGACTCACATAAGGACACATAAAGAGTGATTCAAAATTAGAACTTGACTAAAAGAATTAATCACCTAAAAATTTTATCCTACTCACCTAAAGGAAAAATGAACTTATTTTCCTAATTACCTAAAGAACTAGATAAAATAATAGACTAGTAACACTAATGATCAGAACTAAAGATAAACATTATTGACTAAAATATTGACAGAGATTAAAACAAGAAGCCTCTTCTCTTTTTTTTTGAGGTAGATAAAAATAGTTCATATAAACTAATCCCTATCATAAGGATGATACAATTTTAGATGCTGGCCATTTATTGGAAACTACATTTCTTCTCCTTGTAGGATCTACAACTTGTAAGTATGATGGCTTACTTTTTGGATGACCTGATAAGGGCCCAACCATTTTGGTTCTAATTTGCCTTTATCTCCTAGTTTTAATTCTTAGAATCCTAGTGTAACACTATGTCTCCTTCAGTAAATGGCTTCCCTCTAGCAATCTTGTTGAAGACCTTAATTATATTATGAGTTTATTGAGTCATTTTTATCAAAGCATCTCTTATATATTATTCTATATGGACAATTTGATCCATTCTTCTTTGCAAGCTATTTGGATTTTAATGGTCTTGAAGCAAAAAAGATAACACTGGCCTTTCTATTTGTGGGGGTAGTAAGGCTTTCTCTCGATAAACCAATTCGTATGGTGTTTTTCCTATGGCTCTTTTAATAGAAATTTTGTCATCCCATAGAGCAAACTTCAATTCATGGTCCCAAATTATTTTATTTTTTCCAAGAGATCTTTTAATTTTTCTAATAATATTTTTATTTGAAGACTCTACCAAGCCATTACCTTGAGGATAGTAATTGGTTGAGTGTGACATCCCAATGCTCTATCTATTGTAGGATTCACTATTTCATAGGAAATAAAACCTTTTCCATTATTTGTGATAAGCTTCCTAGGTACACCAAACTTGGTTAGGATGTTTTCTTCCAAAAAATTAATGATCACTTCAGTAGTTGATATCTTTAATGGGGTAGCCTCCACCCACTTAGTAAAATAATCTGTTGCAATTATTATCCATCTATGGCCACTTGAAGAGTTTAGATTAATTTCTACTATCAAGTCTATACTCCACTGGGTGAAGGAATATTCTATTACCACTAGTTTCAATGGCATTGCAGGCAACTTTTTATTACCATCAAATATTTGGCACTTTTGGAACTTCATTACAAATATATGCACATATATGAACATGGTTGGCCAATAATAGCCTGCTCTTTTTATATTGTTAACAGTTGCCTTAGGTGCAAAATTCCCTCCACAAAAGCTGGTATGAAACTCTTCAATTATTTTAGGAACTTCCTTCTGAAAGAGAAAAAGTAGTAATATTCCATTTGGATGCCTCCAATATAATTGGTTGTTTTGGATATAATACTTCTATACCTACAGTTTGATACTCATTTTGTTATGATAAATACCAGCTAGGAATGCCAATGTCTACAAGTAATTTACAATGTCTTTATACCAGTTATCTTCAAAAACCTGTCTTAGTGTTCTGTTGTAAATTTGCTATTCTAATAATTTTTTTGAAGTCTTCTCCACCTTTAGTTACCATATACTTATAAAAACCCTACCCTTTGATGGTTTTCATAGCCTTGAAGTCAAAATTATACTACTGTAATTTAAACATCCACCTAGCTAAGCTACATGTAGGTTCATTTTGAGTAAAAACATCCTTGACAATTGTGTAAGGGATGTAGGCTATCACTTTGTTTAATCCAAAAATTCCTTTAAAATGCTTCAAGGCTTTTATTAGTGAGTAGGTTTGTTTTTCTATCATAGTATACTTTAGCTAAGATTCTTTTAAGCCTTAATACATAAATGCCACTGGCCTTCCATTGTTTTCTTGATCTTTCTATGAAAGAAGAACAACAATAGTGTTTTCTAAAGCAAAGGAGTATATATTAAAATACCTAAGATAATTTGAACACGTCAGCATGGGGGCTTATGTAATTGCATCCTTTATTTTTTGAAAATCCTCTAAGTTTTCCTCTATCCATATAATATTATCATTTTTTTATCATGTCATTTATGGGTTTGGAAATATGAGAAAAGTTCAAGATGAACCTTCTAATAAATTTTTTATTTCCAAAAAAATACCTAACTCCTTTCAAGTTCTTTGGTGGAGAAAAATTTGCAATGGCTTCAGTTCTTTCAAGATCAATACTAATTCCTTTCTTAGAAACAATATGTCCTAAAAATTTCCCTGGATTGCTCCAAAAATACATTATTTGAGACTTAATTAAATACGAAATTCCTTACACCTTTCAAACACTTGAGTCAAATATTCAAAATGATCTTCAAGATACTTAGAGAAGACACGTATATCATCCAAGTAGGCTACCACTATTTTAAACACCAAGCCTTTAAATGCAAAGTCCATTACCCTTTGAAAAGTGGCTCTTGCGTTCATAAAACCAAATTGTATCCTAAGGTATTCAAATGTTCCCCACGGGGTTGTAAATGTTATTTTGTGCCTATACTCAAGGTTGACTTGAGTTTGATTATAACCTAAGAATCCATCAAGCAATGACATCCTAGCTGATCCTACAATAGCCTACAACAACTGCTCCATATTGGGCAAGAGATAATTATCTTTTAAGGAATTTTGTTCATATTTCTAAAGTCCACACACAACTTGATATATCTATTTTTCTTTCTTATTGGAACTAGATTATCTATCCAGGTAGAGAATCTTACCTTTCTAACAATATTAGCATCCAATAATTTTTTAACCTCCTTTTGCATCACAGAGTGTAAAGTAGGATTAAAATTTATCTATTTTTTCCTATGTGGCTTAGTGCCTTATTTTAATGGGATAATGTGTTTCATCACCTCTGTGTTAAATATTCTGAGATATTCATAATTCCATGCAAAGGCATATTTATTCTTCTTCAAATATTTTATATAATATTTATTTTATTTCTTGAACATAGACTTTTCAACCTTCACCATCCTAGGCCCCTATTCAGTTCCAATATTGATTTATTCAAATTCTAATCCTTGGAGAGTAGGTTTATGAGCTCTATAAAAAACATAAAAAAGGCTCTCTAATGAAATTAGACCTTTGGGTAGTGTTGGGATCTGAATTGACATCAAGTGAATCTTGATACTACAAATATATATCTTTTAGCTTTCTAATTAGGCTTGCACCCACTAGTCACAACTCAGAACTCAAAATTGGATGGACTATAGATTACTCTATACCAACCTCCAGAGTAGATTGGTTCCTTGTCAACTGATAGGGTGTTGATTCAATTTAATTTCAGTTATTGTTTAAGAGATAGGGATGGAAAATGGTTTAGGGTTAAGATATTATAACTGAAATGGTGGCTAGATAGAGCTAACACTATAGGCATTTATAGGGAAAACCTTTCAAAAAATAATTTCTAGTGTCCCACACTCAAGATTAATAGCATCCAAAAAATAGAATCATCTTCATCAAGAAAACACAAAATAGAGACATACTCCATGAAGCTATTTCAACATCCACAATATTAATAATCCAATTTAGCAGAATAAGATTAGTATCTAGATTTAACAAAAATTAAATTCTTGTGATCATAGATTCAATTATGAAGAGGTTTCAATTGCTCTAAAGCTAGTAATTCAATATTAGTAGAGTAAACTAACCATAGTAGCATTAGCAAAAAAGCAATTCACAACTTGAATATCTCAAAATAAATATCAAAGACACTAGTTTCTGAGTCAAAAATCCAATTAATGCTCCTTCTAATAATTTGCTAAATATGTTACATAATAGGGCAAGAAAACAATCTAGATCTGATCCTAAAAATTGAGGGTTTGACCTCTATTTATAGTTTTACAATGAAAAAAGATGGAACATTACAAGGAGATAATCATACCAGATTAGAAGAATGATATGGTGGCATTATTTAATTTACCTTTGAATTTTAAGAAATCTATGCATTGCCACACACCACAACAGTTTGGCTCTGCAACTTGCTTGTTCTGCAATGGTGATTAGGCTCTTGGCTATTAGATTCTAGATCTAAGTTGATTATCTATATTGGAGATTTCATCTGGTCATAGATCTATATCTACCTAAGTTCTTGGTTCTTGGCTTCATGGATGCTTCGTCTACCTATTGAAATCATATGGTTCTCATTTGCAAATACCTTGCTTTTGTATCCTTGAGAAAACACCAGCATGAGGTTGACCATTGATTCACTCATGAACAACCATGAATAAATATCTATAATGTGTTGAGATGACCAACGTGGAACATGTCATTAGGCCACTCTTCAGAAAGGCTTGTGGATTAAATTGACCATGTTGACAAGTGACGTGGAGCATATAAAGAAATACACTATAATTTGAGTAAAATAGAGCATGTTTCCAGGACACTCACTTTTATTCTTAAATTTTTTTAATTCACTTTTGCATCCACAACATAATATACTTTGTTCTCCTTTGAGTTTTGACCAAATATGATCATGGAATATAGCATGTCACCAGGAGAAAGAGTGTAAAATGATGTTTCGTGAGAGTATATGATGTGTCATTGCCTTGTGTTTCATTTTGGGTATCTTGACCTCTTTGACTAGCGATGTGGAGCATGTATTCTAATCCTCTGTAAATTGAGTGTGGACCTTAATGACATAGAACACTTCAAAACTTTGTCACTTTATTGTGTGGTTTGGGATAATATGCGCTAGGCTACTCTTTGAAGAACACTAACATCATATTTGACTTGAGTTGACAGTGGTGTGGAACATCTACTGAAGAACATGTGCTTATACTAAGAGCAGGGGTGAACAGTATAACATAAAAATTTTCCCCAAATAGTAGCATCAACATTAATAAAATAGTGAACATCATGAGAGACATCATTTTTAATGTGGTTCACCCAATGTGGGCTACCTCTACAGGAAAAAATTTCATCTAAATATTTCTCAAATAGTATTTTGGGAATCCTTCCCAAGTACAATATTTATGGACCTCTATCCAGAGGAGATGTTGATCCCATAATATCAAGTTCATGGATCTCTTCCATAGGAGAACTCTTTCCCATTTTTCTTTTGCTAGTGATCTTCTAGAAGACTCTGTCTCTCTATTTCACTAACTGGTGTATCTCTCTCCACTTGAAGACTCCTCACTCAGATCTATATTCAATTGTCCTAGCTGCTATATATCTATCCACTGAGACTTTCTCCTCTGTCCTCTATCACCTCCAAAGCTCTATCTCAATAGGTTCACTTAGAACCTTCTCAAATCTTCTCAATAGGTCCACTCAGAACCTACTCAAATATGCTCAACAAGCTCACTCAGAAATTTCCCAAATCTGCTCAACAGGTCCACACAAAACCTACTCAAATATGCTCAACAGGTCCACACAGATGAAGAAGCCTCTTTGGAAATCTACCACAATCACAATATTCTTTTGCCAATCTTCACAAGGGTTAGAAGATCACAAAATAATCAACATTACTCTACTTCACAATTATATTCACCAAGGCTTTTAATTAGAAAACCTTCTTAAGAATTAATGCACAACTTCTTTATCACTCCTAAAACCACTTGTACCATAAAATAAAATAAAATAAATTATTGCATAACCTTGTCACTCCACAAACCACTTATACCATAAAATAAATTAAATATTTTATATCCTTACTTTCAACACTTTTGCACTCAAAAATAATCACAAAGATTTCATAGGAAATATCTCACATTAATCAAATATCAAACATTATTAAAATATTAAAGCCTGCTCAACCTTATATCTCCCACAAAAATTATAATCATACCTTAGAAAAATATTAGAGCTTGATCAACCTTATATCTCCCATAAAAATCATAATCAAACCTTAGAAATCAAATATTTTAATTAAAATATTTACCCCTGCAAATATTAGAGTTGGAGTGCATACCTCAAAGGATCCCTCGAAGGGTCTTGGCATTTCGAACCTCTGCCCATCATGCTACCAAGCGACAACTAAGTCGTGTGAGCTAACACTGCCCACGTGAGTGCCTTGGGCACTCTCTTCCTTAATCCATGTGCGATTTCCTCACAAGGCACCAAAAATTTGATTGTCCATGACTTGACTACCCACGTCACACTCCACAAAATTTGTTGTGCAATATTTGAATGCAAAAATACTTTAGGTTTTCGAAAATCATGCGACACAACTTAGGTTTTTTAAATGGAAAACTTTTGGCTTATTTATATAAGCCATCCTTCAATGTGAATACGTTGGCCATTTTAACATTTCCCTCATGACGTCGGTGGTGCCAATAAGAAAGGAGGGAAAAACCTTTTATTTAATTTTAAAATTTAAATTTAAATTTTAAATAAATTTAAATTTAAATTAAACCTTTAAAATTAAATTTCTCCATCATCGGGGCACCTTTTTCGATGAAACGAAAAACCAACTTGGGTTTTAAGAAAAACCCATTTCAAATATGCCATCCATTGGTTTTAAATAAAATCTTTCCTTGACTTCCTTAGTTTTCATAAAAACCTTTTGCTAAGCTTCCCTTGAAGCTCCTTTTGGAACCAAATGCCATGCATCCCTTCTAGAACCTTTGATCAAAACCTTTGCTTCTCATGAATCTCTTTGTGGAGAAAAATCATAGTGCTTACTTACATAGGTCCTTTTGACATCAAAGACAACTTTTAGATTAGGGACTCTAAATGTCCAACAATCTCCCCCTTTGTCATTGATGGCAACCCATATTCATTTTATTGAAACCTGACCTTCTTTTCTACTCCCCCTGGGACTTTGCTCCCCCTGGCTTAATGCTCTCTCAAATATCTCCTCATATCAAATCTCTCCCCAATACACAAATCTCTCCCACTTTGACATCAATGGAAAAGGGTCACCTTTGGGGCTCGGGGCTAAGAATGAGCCTCTTAGCTTAGCCCCACCCCCACCTCCACATGAGGTGGTTAATTCTAGGGTGGGAGTATTTCTACTCCTTCAAAGCATAGATATGTACCTTTATCTTTATCTCTTATTCTGTGAGTCTTCTTAATCCACTCATTGTTTCTTTCCAAGTCATCATCCCTATTCCTATCGTCACTTATGTTCCTGTTCTTGTTCTTGTTCTGATCCATGTTTATGTTCCAGTTCTCATCCTTGTTCCTGTTCTTATTCTTTTTCGAGTCTCTATTATTTTTTGAGTCTCTATTCCTGTTCTTCTTATTTCTATTCATATTCCTGTTTCGGTTCATATTCTTGTTCCTATTCACATTCTTGTTCCTGTTCATACCTGTTTCTGGAATATTTTCTCTACATCATCTTGCTATGTGTCCATAATTATTGCACTTATAACACTTAATGTTATTATTCCTTGGATGTGCAATTATCTTAGGGTTTATCCTGGTGAAGCCATATCTTCTTCTATCATGAACCCTAAAATTCATTGCCTTGTAACCAAAACCATTGCATGAGTAGCAATAACCTTGGAAAAGTTGTTATTTTCCATCTTTCATGAGTCCTGCATTGTGAATCCATGTGTCCAAACCTGTGACATGAAAAGCATCTTCCATTGAATCCTCCTTGTATTGACCTCATTGGTCTCCTGTTTTGATTGTTGTTCCATCTGTATCTTATTTGTGCATTATTCCTCTCTTTGTTGAACTCTTTGTTGTGCAACTCATCCTATGATGTCCCACTTTCACTTAAACTATCTTCTTCTGATGTATCTTATTCTAAAGTTTCTTCTTCATAAAGACTTGAAGTAGATTATTTTTCCTGTTTCTTTTGAACATTTCCAAAGCCAAGACCTGTTGAACATGATGTTCACTGCTATCCACAGATGAAATTATCCAAGTTCTTAGAGCTATTTGTGAAACTCTTCATATTGATATTGGAGTCCTTTAAGTCTTCTTTTATAGTAGCCGCTTCTTGTGCTAACTTCTCACATTCCAAAATATTTGCTTCTAACTTATCCTTGAACTTGCTTGCCTTAGTCTTTGACTCCTCTAAATCCTCTATGAGCAATAACCTTTCTTCATCACATTATTGAAACTGACTTTCAAGCTTGGAGTTTTGCTTTCTAACCTTCTTTACTATGTCAAGGGCATATATAAGTTCTCCTTTGAGATCATAGCCATTCTCTACTAAATATTCCTCTATTTGTTTACCTTTGTTCATATCATTACTTCCTTTTGGCTTGTCTTCTATTGAACCACCTTATTTATCTTTCAAAGTCATTAAAATATTCTCCTTTGGTCCTAATATTGTATGTTGAAATCGAATCTCATTTTCTTTGGATAAGAGACATTTTTCCTTTTTGATCTCATTGAGCACATAAATATTTCTTTCTCTTATAGCGTTAGCTACTAGTTTTCCAAATTCATATTTCCTTACTTCACATCTATATTGATTAAAAGATACCATATGGCCTTGATCACAGAGTTGACTAATGCTCAAGATATTATGTTTCAGACCTTCCACATATAGAACATTTTTAGCTTTTGCTTTCCCATTGCCTATACTTAGAGTTCCTTTTCCAAAAATATTTGCTAAACCATTGTCCCCAAAGTTTACTGACCCTCTATTTCCTTATTTCAAAACTATAAACTTATATTTTTCTCCTGTCATGTGTCTAGAGCATCAGCTATCCAGAAACCATTTTTCTTCTTTATCCTGAGCATGCAATGCTATTTGAACTAGTAAAAATTTTAATTTTCCTTTACTTTTTTCTTCTTTTCTAGTAGTTTGAGTTGTTGTGTTTCTGCTAGACTTAGAGATTTATAGTTTGCACCTTCTAGCTATATGTCCAAAACTATTTCATTTGTAACACTTAACATCATCATCCATATGTGGTGCAAGAGAATCTGTACTACTACTATCATTATCTCTGCTAGTACATTGTGTAGCTCTATGACCATATTTATTGCAAGAAAAACAATGTCCATGGAAAGAATTTTGTAACCTATTTTTATGAGGACTTGATCTGGTATTCTTACTTTTGTGGTCTTATTTCCTTGAGATATGGTAATATACCTCTTGTTTGATTTTCCTACCTCTTGTTGACTTGGTGCAGCTCCTTGTAATCTCTTGTTTATTTTAGTTCTACATTTTAGCATAACAATTTTTGTTGCCACTTTCTCAAGTCCTACTTATTTGGCTTCCAACATGTCTCTAAACTGATGTTCAATCTCTCTTCTTTATTTCACTTCTATTTTGAGTTCTATTAACCTTTGTAGAAGCTCAATTCTTGCCAATTCATCATTTCAGATCTGCTCCTTTAGTTGTGCACTCTCTTCTTGAATCCTTTCAACATCTTGGAGACAGTTGAAGAGTGCTTCCTCAAATTCTATACTTTATTCACTCTCTAAGCACATGTGTGTTATTGAAGGATCCTCTTCCAAGCTATTAAACTCTTCATGAAGATATCGGTTCTGATACAAATTGAAGAACATGTGCTTATACTGAGAGGGGGGGTGAACAGTATAACATAATTTTTTTCCCAAATAGTAGCATCAGCATTAATAAAATAGTGAACATCATACAAAGCATCACACACATGAGAGTCATAATTTTTAACGTAGTTCACCCAATGTGGGCTACCTCCATAGAAAAATATCTCTTCTAAATATTTCTCAAATAATATTTTGGAAATCCTTCCCAAGTACAATGTTTATGGACCTATGTCCAAAGGAGATGTTGATCCCCTAATCTCAAGTTCATGGATCTCTTCCACAAGAGAACTATTTCCCCTTATGCTCTGGCTAGTGATCTTCTAGAAGACTCTATCTCTCTACTACACTTATTGGTGGATCTCTCCCCACTTGAAGAATCCTCACGTAGATCTATCTTCATTTGTCCTGGCTACTGGATATTTATCCACTGAGACTCCATCCTCTGTATTATGTCACCTCAAAAGCTCTATATCAATAGGTTCACTCAAAACCTTCTCAAATATGCTCAATAGTCCCACTCAGAACCTGCTCAAATCTGTTCAACAAGCTCACTCAGAACTTGTCCAAATCTGCTCAACATGTCCACACAAAACCTGCTCAAATATGCTCAACAGGTCCACACAGAACCTGTATAAATATGGTCAATAGGTCCACACAAAACCTGCTCAAATATACTAAATAAGTCCTCTCTAGGACTTTTCCAAATCTACTAAATAAGTCCTCTCTAGAACTTTCTCAAATATGTTCAATAAGTCCTCTCTAGAACTTGCTCAAATCTGCATAGTAAGATTCCACAAAAGCTTACTCAAAATCAGTACACAAGCCTTCTCAAAGACTTGTCTCAAATATGCTTAACAAGCTCACACAAAACTTATCCAATCTCATAGAATCATAAAGAGAATTGTTAGAGACTCAATATTTTCTATACTTAATGCTCAATCAATATCTCAACTCAATATCATAGAAGCATAAAGAGAATTGTTAGAGACTCAATATGTTCTATACTCAAATCCCAATATCAACTCAAATCAATATCATAGAAGCATAGAGATAATTTTTAGAGACTCAATATGTTCTATACTCAAATCTCAATCTCAACTCAAATCAATCTCATAGAAGCATAAAGAGAATTGTTAGAGACTTAATATGTTCTATACTCAAATCTCAATCTCAACTCAAATCAATCTCATAGAAGCATAAAGAGAATTGTTAGAGAATCAATATGTTCTATACTCAAATCCATAATATAGAATATTTTATTTTATGTAACTTGAAAAACCACATGCATCCACTTGACTAGGCTCAATCAACTCAACTCAACCAATCACCTCAATGAACAACCATTTCTCACAAACCCTAGTCCAAGCATGTATCAATCAACTCAAAATATTTCCAACAATGCTCAACAACAAATCTCACATAACAATGATACTCATGTTCTCTTCTAACTCAAGTTCAAGTTCTTTGCACAAATAATGGGCTCCAACAACAATGCTTATAAAACAAGGTTTAATCACAACTCTCAATCCAGAAAATTGTAAAGCATTAAACCAATCACTTTCGAAAAGGAAACCACAATCAATCCTTTTCACTCCAAAGATATTTTTAGAAATCAACCACTATAATCAGTCAATAGGAGAATGTTCCCATACCTTTAATGAAGATGAAGAAGCCTCTTTGAAAATCTGCCACAATCACAATATTCTTTTGCCAATCTTCACAAGGGTTAGAAGATCACAAAATAATCAACATTACTCTACTTCACAATTATATTCACCAAGGATTTTAATTAGAAAACCTTCTTAATAATTAATGCACAACTTCCTTATCACTCCTAAAACCACTTGTACCATAAAATAAAATAAATCAAATCATTGCATAACCTTGTCACTCCACAAACCACTTATACCATAAAATAAACAAAATATTTTATATCCTTCCTTTCAATAACTTTGCACTCAAAAATAATCACAAAGCTTTCTTAGGCAATATCTCACATTAATAAAATATCAAACCTTATTAAAATATTAAAGCTTACTCAATCTTATATCTCCCACAAAAATTATAATCATACCTTAGAAAAATATTAAAGCTTGCTCAACCTTATATCTCCTACAAAAAACCTTATCAAGCAAATATTTTAATTAAAATATTTACCCCCACAAATATCGGAGTCGGAGTGCATACCTCAAAGGAGCCCTCAAAGGGCCTTGGCATTTTGAACCTCTGCCCATCGTGCTACTAAGTGAAAACTAAGCCGTGTGAGCTAACACTTCCCACGTGAGTGCCTTGGGCACTCTCTTCCTTAAGCCACATGTGCTTTCTTCACAAGGCACCAAAACTTTGACCATCCACAACTTGACTACCCATGTCACACTCCATGAAATTTGCTGTGCAATATTCGGATGCAGAAATACTTTGGGTTTTCAAAAATCATGCGACACAACTTAGGTTTTTTAAATGGAAAACCTTTGGCTTATTTATATAAGCCATCATTCAATGTGAATACGTCAGAACTTTTAACATTGCCCTTATGACGTTGGCGGTGCCAATAAGAAAGGAGGGAAAAACTTTTTATTTAATTTTAAAATTTAAATTTAAAATTTAAATTAAACCTTTAAAATTAATTTTCTTCATCATCGGGCACATTTTTCGATGAAACAGAAAGCCAACTTGGATTTTAAGAAAAACCCATTTCAAATATGCCATCCGTTAGTTTTAAATAAAACATTTCCTTGCCTTCCTTGGTTTTCATAAAAACCTTTTGCTAAGCTTCCCTTGAAGATCCTTTTGGAACCAAATGCCATGCATCCCTTCTATAACTTTTGATCAAAACCTTTTCTTCTCATGAAGCTCTTTATGGAGAAAAATCATAGTGCTTACTTACATAGGTCCTTTTTACATCAATGACAACTTTTATCTTAGGGACTCAAAATGTCCAACATCTACACTATGCCACTAGAAAATGCACTGTGTTGAGTGGCTAGGAACATCTACGCTGCGCCATTTCAAAATACACTAAGTGTTGAGCGGTTGAGAACATCTTCGCTACCTTAAAAAAATATGTCTTATTCTGCTCTACCAAAGTGGTCACAATGCAATTTTGGCTGCTCTGCCAGTGGCGTGGAACATCCTACGCTGGGCCACTTGAAAATACACTATGTTTTGAGCGGTTGGGAACATCTTCATGCCTTAGAAAATATTTTTAAAATTTTTTTAAGGATGTGGAAATTTTTATCCTACATTCTGGTGCCTCCCGGGTGGATTTTCTCACAAAGCCAATGAACTCAGAGCCTTATCCATTGGGCATCAGGAGTCAAAAAATCTAGTTCATGAGCAATGCTTCATAGGATAATTTCTATATGATCATTACCCTCTTTAACATTTTGTGAATACATTCAGAGGGTAAAGGCTCATATGGAGATCATACTGGAAATAATGATATTCACCACTCCTTCCGACTGAAAACTGCTCTATGTCAAGAAAAAATAGAGCTATGCTCTCCATTATAAGCCCAACCAAAATGATCAAAATATCTTCATGAAATCTTCATTTTCTACTCTTTTGCATCATGCTTTTATTATTTTTCTCTGACTGTGTCAAGATCAAAAAAACAATATACAACACCTTTTACATGAATACAAAAATGTTTAGAACAAGAACCTTTACACATGTGCCTCTTGAGGGTCTTCAACAACCCTATCTGATTCTTCCTCTTCCTACCGAGATTCTTCCTCATCATTTCCTTCCTGCTCTTGGTCAACTTCCTCCTCTTCTGGTGAGTCTTGTTGCTTATCCTTTTGCCTAGCATCGGTCCCAAACAATTGAATCATCAGTTTCAGAGTCTACAAAGCTTGAATCCAAACTACCTCAGAAGGGTTGGAAGTCTCCTTAAGTTGTTTATGAATAAAATCCAACTCAGAGGTATCCTCATAGGTTGCAGAGCTTCCCTTGTTCACCAGGTCCTCCATAAAATCCTTGAGCCTAGTTAAATCTATTATCATCTGAGAGACCTATTCTTGATCAATTGGCTCCTCCCAGGCATCTACCTTAGATTCATCTTGGATAATTGAAGCCACATTCTTCTTGATCTCCTCCTCTAATAATAGAGTATTATTCTCCATATAGAGTCCTCCAAAACCATATTGAATCATTTCTTGGTTGATATCTACCACATCTCGAATTGTGTTTTCAATCTTGTCTGATAACAACCAAGATTTTTGGAGTAATCTATTCTTCTTGACCACAACTCTAGCAGCCAATCTAGAAATATTCCATGCCTTGTTAGGGATAGGCTTAGTAGTTTTATTAAACCTGCTATCAGATAACTTGTACATTTGTTCAGTCGGTATCACCATAGGTTGCAGCTCCTGAGTGAACCTATCCAAATATTCTTTGGTATTTTGGAGAAAATGGCTAGCATCATCCATATAATTAATTATAGGTTGTAGTTCAGAGCATTTCTCTAAGACTTCAAACCAAAGCTCTTTTCTTACCTTCTTCACTCCTACTTTTGAGAAGCCTGAGGACTTGGCCTTCTCAATATGAAGTTGATGCTTCAAATCTTGAATTTCCTTGGCTTGTTCTTCATTCTTCTTTTTCTTCTCCTCAAATTGGTCCTTAAGCTTGATGACCTCTTGATATTTACTTTTCTAGTTCTTAACTTCATTCCTAACAACCTTTTCTATCCGCTTTTGATTGTTGACTATTTTCTCCAGCTTCTCTATTTTTTTCTCTAACTTTCCAACTTTCTCCTTGTAGATATCAATTTTGACATAGAAAGTCTCCAGGTGAGCTTTTTCTATGACCAATTCATCTTCTTTAGGAAGCTACTCAATGTCTTCCACATGCTCCTTGAGCTGGTAATCTTGAACAATCATCTCTTCTTCAAGTTTGTTTACCAAAGGAGTGATAGACCTGGATGTCCTTTGCCTTGTGACTAGATCAATAGACATTGTGCTCCTCTTCGTGGCCATTCTCTTTGAAGGCTTGGATAGCTTCTCTACCCAAAAATATTGAATCTTCTGAGAAACATCCTTTTCCTTTTGCAAGGAAGCCAATGTGGGATGACTTGTAGGAGGAGGGAAAGCTATGAGATATGGAAGGGTGGACTCAGAAGCTGATGGTAGTGGAGTAGTAGTGACCATAGTTGAATCTTGTGTTTATTGTTGAGGTTGCAATAGGGAAAGACATGGGAACTAAAATGAAATTCATGGAAGAATGAGCTGGTGGGGATGAAACAACTTGTGCTTTAGATGATACTGGGGGTTGTGACGGTGAAGGCGGAATGATATGATATGATGTGATTGGGATTTTGGATGAACGTGGAGGAGATGAAATGGCTTGACCCTCTATACCAGCTGATGAAATGGGTGGTAAATTATGGAGGGGAGAGGGTACCCTTTGATCCAACTTTTCTTGAGAATGGGAAGGTGATTTCTTAGGGGAAGGAGAAGGAGAAGAAGGGATAGAAATCATACCTTCACCTACCGAAGTAGGGTGTTCATGAGTCTCCTCTGCACTTTGGTGTTGCACTTGTTGTGGAGACTGCTCTATAACTAAAATAGGAATTTGTTCAACACTTTGCCCTTTGTCCATTTTTAGTTTCTTGCAAATCTCCCTTTGGGTTTCTTTCAGCTTATCTTTAGCTTTTCTCTTAACAACTCAAAATACTATAGGCCTATCACTTTATGTATCATCTTCGGATTGCTCCTCCTATAACACATCCTTAGTGATAGGGATCGACTTAGTTGTAGCTACAGTAGTGAAACTCACAGGCATGAATACAAAGTATTTATCCTTTTTATTCCAATCTATCTCGGCCTTAGGAGGCTCTCCACCCAGGGCTAGATGTTTGGGCCTACTTGTTGTCCGAATGACTTTTGTATTTACTGCCCTATCATCATAGTAATACATTTTACTTATAAGTTGGGCCCCTATAGGATACTTCTCCAGTTGCTTCGATGAGGGCTCAAATGTTTTAGGAGCTTCTATAGTAGCTATTTGAGTGTTAGTCCCTACCTCCTGCATTTCCTCTTGTGAAGGTGGGGAAGGAGAATCTATCCCTGCTCGAGTCTTCTTATAAATCAATACCAAATTCTTAGGATCTTTAGCTTTCCAAGTCTTAATATGCTTGTCATATCGCTCGAAAAACTCATCATCTATTGTTCGACCGAACCTGGAATTTTTTGTACTAGTTTCTACTCTCATTCTCCACCAATCTATGATTTTACCTTCATCCCACTTCTTTTTATTTTCAACGTCCTTAATTTTAGACTCCTTTAAATAGTGGCCTTCATTGTTAGCTGAATCAAAATCCACTATCTACTCATAGAAGTCTAACCATGGGGGTAGTTGTTCCATTTTAGCAACATTCCATTCTAATGGAGCACTTTCTTTGTTATTCCTCCCCTTTTTAAAATGAGGCCTCGAAGTCTTCTCAAACTTGAGGGCTTTCTCTCCATTAAGGGCAATATTCCTCTTTAGGAATTTGTCATCAGGGTCATACCTCCACCTCTGTGGGATGTAAAATAGGCCCAACCTATCCAAGTATTGGGTGATTTGTTCACCTTGACCCCTTCTGACAACTATTATATCATTGATGTTATGGGCGTAAGTCAACAAACATTTCCTCTTTTTACTAGAGTCATAATTCATGTTGATAAAATCTTCTTGCCTCAAGTATTCTAGGGCCAACAATCTATTAGTCACAAAATGAGGCAGCAGAAAAGGCTTACCAGTGAAACCATAAAGTTTGATAATAGTGCCTTCTATGAGGACATACCAGTCTCCCTCTTCAATGCCTGGTACTCTTAACAATTCTTTGGTCAGAGGCGGTAACCTAGGGCATTTCCCATACATAATTTTCAAAGCAGGCCCTAGAAATTCTAAATTGAATCTATAAAATGACTTTGTGCTCCTTAGATGAGTAGTCCAATAATACACAGGGATAGGGTCTCCCTTGTCATTCTTTTCTTAAACTGGAATCTAGGGCATTATGTGCCTAATGGCAGCATAGAACATCCAAACCAAATTTAAGTAGTGCTAGAAAGAAGGAGCTTTTGAATCCTTTTTCATCCTTACCAACTGCTCATGCATGCGCTTAGAGAGGAAGGTTGGCCAATCAAAATAAATTGCATTGATACCTTCCTTCTCTACTCTAGGTTTATACATTCTCTCATTTGAAATGTAGTATACAATAGCTATTTTCCAATCCCTTACAAATTGGTCAGAATCCAAACCCTCTAAACAAGCTAACATGGAGAAAAGTTCTGGGTTAGCAAACTACTCAATTGGAATTGGGGTATTGGGCAATCCTTTCCTGGGCTTGATGGTTTTGAATTGGCTATAAACCCATTTCCTAAAGGGTTCTCCCTCATGGGCACACTTTTGTAGGGAATAATATCCAACTTGCTCGATTACATCAAAAATTTTAGGCCTTATAGGAGGTTCTATTCCTAAAGCGAAAAGGTCATGACAAGCTTTGGCTATTATGCTAAATAGGGTTTTACCATTAGCTATTTTTACTACTTTTTCCCTAGGGTCATAGAACTTAATAATGGCTGATATCAACTTGGCACAAATAGAGATGACCCAAATCATAGATATAAAAGGATAAAAAGGATCAGACAACACAATTACCTTGGACTATCATAGGCTCTCCCCTTCGATATTTATCGTTGATATTTCTTCTAAGTCTAGTTATTTCTGTGAGAACCAACTTGGTGTCGGCCACTGCTTTTGCTTTATCGATGTAGCTGCCCAACTCCTCATTTGCTAGCAATTTTGATTCTTGGGTATCTTCGGAGGCCATTTTTATGAAAATTCTCAAAGTATTCTTCTTCCCTAGTATCTACGAACTTTGCTTTACTATTCCCTCGGCTCTTTCTTCTTGGAGAATGTTGCTCACGAAATGAATGGTCTTTACACTTTGAGCTTTTTAAATATCCTTGCATGTATACCTTCTACCATTAATGCAGTCGATGCAAGAAACTATCTATTGCATGCTTTTTAATTCAAAGGTATGCATCTTGGTAGTTGGAATCATCATGTCGATTGCTGATTGGTTGTGGTATGAAGCACTACTACACTTACGATGCTTTTTATCACTTTTATTTTCTTAGAGTGGCATAGAGCACATGTCGTAGCCCATTGACCCTTTTATTCATTGGAGAGCGGCATGGAGCATATGTCATAGCCCACTACCATACTTAGCTTTAAGGAGAGTGGTATAGAGCACATGTCGTAGGCCACTGCCATACTTAGCTTATTTTTCAAGTTTGAACTTGTTTTTGAAGCAAAATTTTCTCTTTTTTTTTACACTTTACAAAATGAAAACTTTTAGTAAAGGAAAAAAAATATAATACAAAAATATGTACATATGTTACAATGAATGTATATCTCAATCAAAGTAGAGTTTTAGATGAAAACCATTGACCAGGATCGGTTGCATGTTTCCTTCTAGATATTCAAGCTAGAAAACATTGCTCTCTTTAACCTCTACTACTTTGAAAGGACCATCCCAGAAAGAATCAAACTTTTGATGGTGTCTTGGCTTGGCTCTTTCAACATTCCACCTTAGGACAAAATCTCCAACTTTGAACTCTCTGAACCTGGATTTCTTGTCAAACCATCCCTTGATATCAAATGAGTGCTTCTGGAAGTCCTCATATGCTTGAGTCCTTTTCTCTTCTAGCTATAGCAAATGTGTTAACCTAGTTTCAATTGGATTCTGCTCAGACTCATCCTCTATGTCTACCAACTTGAGGGCTAGAATTTCCAAGTGGATAGGTAATACTACTTCTTTACCATATACCAGAGCATAAGGAGAGGTCTTAATGGATTTTTTGATGGTGATCCTATCTGCCCATAGAGCTTGTTCTAATAGTAGATGCCAACTCCTCTTGTTACCTTCTAATGATCTCCTCAAGATTCTTAGCAGATTTTTGTTAGTTGATTTTGCTAATCCATTCCCTTAGGGATAGTATTTGGAGGTATTTTTTATGGTGATGCCATACTTGCTAGCAAAATCAATGTATTTAGCTCCTATGAAAGTTGGTCCATTATCACTTACTATAGCTTCTAGGACACCAAACCTTGTGATTAAGCTTTCCATGAAGTCTATTACCACCTCTTGATCTGATTTCTTTGTGGGAATAGCCTCTACCCATATGGTAAGATAATCTATGGTAGTAAAAATATATTTATGTCCTACTGAAGAATTTGGATTAATAACCCCTATGAAGTCTAGCCCCCATTGTTGGAAAGGCTCTTCAACCTGAATTGGCTTGAGGGGAAATGATGCATTCTTGGTTCTCCCCACATATTGCTGGAATTCATCATAGGCTCTTGTAATATTGAAGGTATCAGTGAAGATAGTAGGCCAATAATAACCTACCCTAATGATCTTCAAAGTTGTGACCCTTCCTGAGAAGTGTCCACTAGATAATCCTCCATGGAATTCTTCAATGACCTTTTGTTTTTTATCATCCCTTAAGCATCTTAAGAGGACTCCATCAAGGTTTCTCTTGTATAGACCTTCTGGTAATAGGACATATTTCAAATATTGAAGCCTATATCTTCTCCTCTATGATGGATTAATATTAGAGGGACAAACTCCGATCTGAAAGTATTTGGTCATCTGATCAACCCAATCTGATTCTCCTAACTATAGTTCTTCAGTATGATCTTCTACTACTAACTGATAGGCTATCACTTCTGCTATAACTGCTACTTCTATCAAACCTTGGCATAATGCTCTACCTCTGACTAGCTTGGTAGGATGAATTTCTACGTCATATTCTTGGATCTTAGTAATCCAACTAGCTCTCTTATCTCCTAGTTCACCTTGTAAAATGAAACTTTTGATATCTAGATGAACTACATATACCAATGTTTTACTTTGAACCAAGTATTACCTAAATTTCTTCAATGACTTCATCACCACAAATACTTATTTCTCAATAAAATTGTACTTGAACTGGTACTCATGGAGAGTTTGACTCCAAAATAATATAGGGTGTTCTTCTCCTTCATCATTGTTCTGGGTGAGCACAGATGCATAGCTCTCTTCAGCTCCATAAGCATACAAAATGAAATATTTGCTGAATTTAGGGTTCACTAGGACTAAGCAGTGGTAATGGACTGTTTGATGATCTCAAAGGCTTGTTTTCTCACTTCAATCCATTTGAAATTTGTATTCTTCTTTAGTAGTTCTAAGATAGGTTTCACCTTTTGAGCAAAATTTGAGATGAATTTTCTGATAAAATTGATTTGGCTGAAGAAGGACTACAAATATTTCTTGTTCATGGGTAATGGAAGAGCAAGAATTGATTTGAATCTATCTGGATCAATAGCCATTCCTTCTTTAGAGACCACATGGCCTAGCAAATTTTCCTCATGGACTACAAAAAATGACTTCTTTGGGTTGAGAGAGATACCAAATTCCTAGGAACTTTTTAAACACTTGCTCTAAATGTGCCAGGTGATCATGCTTCTTATGTGAGAATATAGTCATGTCATCCAAGTAGATTAGAATGACTTTGTTGATCAACTCTCCAAAAGCATAATCCATTGCTCTCTAGAATGTGGCCCCTACATTTGATAGACCAAAAGGCATCCTCTGATAGGTAAAAGTGCCCCATTTGGTGGTGAATACCATTTTGAACTGATCTTCATCTTTCACCCAGATCTGGTTATAACTAGAGAAGCCATATAACAGTGAGAACCTCTCTACTCTTACAACAATCTACAAGATATGATCAATCTAGGGGAGGGGATAGTGATATTTTAATGATGCTTGATTGAGATTCCTAAAATCCACACACAAGCGGATGTCACCATTATTTTTTCTTACTAGGACCAAGTTAGCTACCTAGGTTGAATGCTTGATTGGATATATTATTTTAGCCTTTAGTATTTTTAATAGTTCTTCCCTCATTATGGCTTCAATTCTAGGGTTCATAGGCCTCTATTTCTTCTTGAAGGGTTTTGCATTTGGTTCTAGCTCAATTGTATGTTGGATTACCTTCTTGTCATATACTTTAAGATATTCATATGACCAAGCCACAATGTCTTGGTATTTTAGGCATAGGATCTTGATATCCTCCTCTTCTTCTGGAGAACATTGGACTCCAACTTTGAGCTTCTTTTATTTTTTGATCTCAATTTCCTTGTAAATATTTTCATTGATCTCCATGGATTTGATATTTTTCCTATCTTCATTGTCAAACAAGCTTTCTAGAGTGACCAACCCTCTAGGGATATGATTGTTCTTTAGTTGGATGACATCTTGTTGGTCTATCTCTTCTAGATTTTCCTCTTGAATAGTAGATAGACATGCTTCCCTTACTAGGAAATCAATGATTTGTTCATCACTTTCAAAAACCTTCCAAAATATCTGCTTGTCTGGTACTGTAGGCCTAAAAATAATTTTGATTCTTTTATCTTTTGTGACTCCTATATCTGCATATGGATTGAAATTTGCTCCCCTTACTACCAAGGAGTCAGCCAAAGTGTTCTATCTTTTGGGGATAAAATTAATGTTTAGGGCATCAAAGGATTCCATCAAATCCCATACCCTATTTCTGTATACCTTCAGGTAATGGTGCTTACTACTGCACCTCTCTCTTACCTAGTTAACAATTAGTTCAGAGTCACCATATATATTTAATATTTTTATGCCCATACTCTCAGCCTACATTAGTTCAAGGTACAAAGCCTCATACTCTGCAACATTGTTGGTACAGGATCAAGTCAATCTATATGCAAAACTCTTTGCACCTTCTGACTGAGACTACAACAATACACCAACACCAACTCCATTTCTACATCTTGCACCATCAAAGTGCATGGTCCAAGTCTCTGTCTCTCTTAATGACTGATTGGAAATGGTAGGGACTCTTTTCTCTATTTCTAAGGAAATGCTATATGTACCCATGCCTATTCCAAACTAACTATAATCTTCTTTGAATGGCAATTCATCTTCAACCTCTAGTTCTTCAAAAATTTCCACCAGTTGGAACTCATCTAGAGGAGTGAGATTACACATGTCTTCTTCAATATTTTCAATATGATAAGACACGGGCTTCTCTGGTGTAATCCTTATTCTCTTTCCCTTAAAGAGAATCACCATGCTGGAGTAATCCATGTACATACATCCTCCCAATTTGGTAGTGAATTCTCTCGAAAGGCACAAGCCAAAATAAGGCTCTAGATCTACCACCACTATTTCTTACACAATGGTTACCTCTAGAGCTCTATGCAACCTCATCAGAACATCCTTTATCACCCCTACTATTTTCACTGGGGTTCCATCCAATTGTAAAACTCTAGGATAGGACCTGGTATACTCCATTCCCATCTCTTCATAGTCTGCTTTGGGCATAACTATAGTGGAAGCCCCTGAGTCAATCATGCAGTTGCAGAAAATCCACCCCTCCATCCTCAAATAAATATAAAAGGGAGGGAGTTTGTTCTTCAAAGTAGTAGGAGACATCTTGTCTTTTCTAGAGGGCATGCTGAGGATTGTAGTAGCCTACTTTTCTTGAGGATATTTGCTTAATGAAGCCTTCAATAGGTCTATTTGGCTAGGGATAAAGAGAGTATCATAGAGGCTAGCCTTTGAGGGTATTATTTTCATCTCCTCTACAATATTATACTCTGATTTTATTGAAGAGGAACTTTCAGACTTTCTCTCTGGCTCACCATACTTCCTTTTGTATTTTTGGGTGGCCTCAATCCTTTACCTCTTGGTTATGGAGGGGAATCTAAGATTTTCTTGAGCTTCACTCTTGGATCTCATCCCTTCTTTGTCATTTTATTTATCATATCTTTTAGGGAAACTGACTTCCTTTTCTTGGCCCTTTGGGACCATATCCCTCTTTTCTTTTGCTTGAGGAATAGGGAAAATATCATTACCTTGAGGGGGAGCATCTTTCTTCTTTTGGGAAGGGACTTGAAACTGACCCATATTTTGTGGATCAACCTATAAGGTTTTCTTTCCTGATCTTGTCATAACTAAAATCAGCCCTTCTTCATCTGGGTCCTATCCAACCATGATCTGGTCTGGTTGCCACAACATATTGATCCTACCCTTATGATTCCTCTCAACCTTTTCCATAGCCTGTTACACATGGTGTTGGTACATGACACATGATTCTAAATCATGGGGATCATTGCATACAAGACACCACACATTTACCAAACTTATCTCAGAGGAACACCCTGGGTCTTCCTGCATTGAATTTACTCTAATTCTTGTGCTATTGTTGGTACCAGGTTTCTGGTCCCTATTGACATAAGGAAATATTCTTTGTTGAGATCTCTCTATCTCTCTTTTTTCCATTGAGATCATCTTGTTACTAAGAATTTTAAGAGTATTATGTATATCAAGAAGCACAGTGGATTCCTGGGATGTTTGAATAGGAAGTGGTGGAAAAGGAACTACAAAAGATGATACTTTGGGGTGAGGAATGGGGGTCATTTGAGGAAGTGGGGATGATAATGAAGGAGGATCCATATAAGAAGATGTGGCTGTCTGGTTCTAAACATTGGGAATTTCTAAACAATAAGGCATGATAGTTTTAGGGGGTAATCTTCCCACATTGATAAGAGTATTTTCAGCTTGGACAACTACATTGTAGACTTGGGGGAAGTACATATTCCTGACTATTGGGTTTGCAAACCCAATTCAAACCCGAGGGCTCTAATATAGTACATGAAATCAAGGGTTGCAGCTAGCTTGGCTTCAGGTGGAATTCTTTTTCAAGATCTACTAAATATCAGGTTAAAATCTAAAACAGACTCTTGTTGATGCTTTTACATGGATGCAAGTTGGTTGAGGAGGGAAAAGGGATCAACAGACTCATTGAACTCTTCTACAAAGGGCTCTGTTAATGCTTCCCATGATGTAATGGTATTATCTTCTAAAGTCCTGAACCAGTGTAAGATCTTCCCTCTGAAGGATAGGGTTAGGATTTTGATGATAACATCCTCATTATTTATGTTATGGATGGCTGCTAGATTAAGAATATCTTGACAATGTTCATATGCAGTCTTGCATGATCCATCATATGTGGGAATGGCTTTAGTTACAGCCTGAGGAATATCATGCATATGAGCTAATCTTAGGGGACCAACTGTATTCCAACTGGGGTATTTTTGTAGGGGTATATTAGGGGGTATATTTTGAGCCATATTTACTTGGGTATTTGTTTTTTGAGGTGGCCTTGGGGGCCCTACAATAGGTTGCTTAGGAGGAGTTTCATCTGAATAAAAATATTGATTCAAATATCTTATGATGGTAGATCCTCTAAAAGGGAGCTCGTAGTAGATGAAAGAACCAGGGTTATTCCTTGTAGATGACCTAGTATTCATGAAAAACTACAAGCTATAGGGATGACTTTTGTAGTGTAGACACCAAAATCCAACACCTTCAAAGTCACATTTATCACCCCACCACCAAATCCTGCATAATAAAATTATATGCCTAAGTTCTAACTTAGGGATATAAAATCTTGCACATTATCCTATTTTCCAGATTTATAAAATCTGGAAAATCACCCTAGGATACCCTACTTGCCCATTGGACATGTGTCCTAGACACTTCACCCAACATCTTTGCCACATCTCACCCACTCTTGTCCCCCTATCCTTGCACATGGGGCAGATTCCCAACACCCATGCCACATCTCATCCATTTTTGTCTCCCTTGTCCCTTCACATAAAACAAGATCCCACATCCCACTCCACTTGTAGCCACATCACCCTAGTTAAGTGAGGCACACTAGGTGACTCATTATAACTGCCCCTTCCACCTGGCAGTCCAGATTTACCACTTGGCAAGTTGGGCTTGCCACCTCCCATTTCCCTCCAAAACCCCAAGAGGCCTATAAAGGCACCATGATTCCACCAAGAAAAAGAGAGCTGAATTTGCATACCGATAGGCTACCAAAATTGACCTAGACCCAACGAGAAATTGCGAGCATGAGCATCATTCCATACTATTGGTTCGAATCTCGAGGCAATCTATTTTTTAGCCAAAACCGCCCATCTATGGTTCCACAGTCAAAAATGTGCATCCATGGTTTCACAACCACAGGTCCATGGTTTCTAGTCCACCATCGCGCATCTGTGGTTCCACAGTCCCGAGCACAAAATCACATGCACATCAGAGATCAGTAAAAAGAATTCATTTGTTAGCAAGGCTTTATCTATTAATTGCTTTTGTCACTTGTTTCATATGATTACTTGCTTAGGGTTTATGCATAGCATTGGTTTTTATTGCTCAAATATACAGGTGCTACTAATCCCTTTGCCGGTTTGAATGTGTGCAGGTGATAGGTACTTTGGAGAAGCTATTGAAGCTGGAGTGGTCCCTTGTCGGATACCAAAGCCCACTCACCTTGGACTGTAATTGGAAGAACGAAGAGCACGAGTTCCTGTGAAGAGTTGGAAGATCCCTGTTCCATAAGATTATTCATTTGTAACAATACAAAGAGGGAAAATTGTAACATTGCTCCCAAACACACTTGGGGCAATTCAAAATTCATTTGTAACATTTGTATCAAAGATCAATAAAGAAAGCAATTTTGGCAATTTCATTTCTCTGTATTCTCGTTATTTATTTGCTCAGTTCTTTTGGTTACAGAAATGGTGATCACGGTGGGACCCCCTAAAGGTTCCATTTTGTTTTGCCTCACTTTTTGAATTTATTTTCTGATCTTTGTTCTCTGCTTACAGGTTTCAAAATTTCAAGGCACGCACAGATTCGATCCTGACTCGATAGATTTGAAAAACCCTGTGCTCAACTTGGTGACTGTAAAAACATAAAATCATGGTTTCTGCCCTGATAAAATGCAATTGCATGGTTTCTATCTTGAGGAAATGCACAGGCATGGTTTTGATTTTGAAGAAATGCAAAGGTGCAGTTTTGATTATGAGGAAACGCGAATGCGCGATTGTTGTCTATGGAAACACGGGTCGACGGTTGACAGCTGGAAGGAGCAACGATAGGATCACAGGTCTGTACCCTTTGATTTCTATTTCTTCTCTGCTTATTTATTTGAATTTTGTTATTAGCATTGCACTTAGGGTAAATTAGAAGGTCAGTCATGTTTGCCATTTGTTTGCATGTAGGTCTCAGGATAGAGTTCATAAAAAAAAAAATCTGCATTCACATAAATAGAAAATAGATCATCTTTACATCTGTCGGGTTAGAAATAACTTGGAAATTATTTTCGGGTTTGGGTCTATAAAAGCCCAGTCTATTTCTATTGATAGAAAGGACCCATGCATCCGCGGTTGGGATATCCCAAATGCAGATGCATGGTTGGCAAACCATGCATCCGTAGTTTACTAGAACTAATCGTGCACTCACGGTTAGCCCTGTTAATCAAAATCTGATTGGATTGGACCTGAAGTTGGCACTTTTGCCCCTGATCTGCTATTTGACATTCTCTATTTTCTATTTTTCTGCATCTAGGCATTGAAATAAAATTGCATGGTAATCTTGCATACCACAATAATTAAACAAAACCACCACACACTCACATAAATATTGGAAAATGGTTGGATTTCATCACCGCTCGGGTTTTGGATTTCATCACCGAACCACCAACATTATACCCTAATTTTTGGCCAAGGTCGGCTCCAAGAACCATCGTAGCTTGGAAAATTTGCATATATTTCTCTTCGGAGAGTATGACGCTGACCAAGTGAGACTGGGTGAGGACTGGTAGGACCTGTGTTGCTCCCTACCCTGGTGTGGACTTTCACTACCACACTTTGGGGGGTTTACATGACCTAGAGTTCATAGCCAGGTTGTCGAGCTGCGAGTATACAGGTGAAATCCTAGATTCATTTAGGGCAAAACATTGAGCACACATCTTTTCATTTTTAAAACAATTTAAAAAAAAAACTAGCAAAAATCTAAGACCAAAAACTGTGTGTTTGTTTGCTTTGTATGTTGTATTGCATTGTATTGTCATTTTATTTACATAGACACATAGTTGCACTTGGCATTTTATCACATAGTAGCGTATGGTAGTGACTCGTAGTCAGGCTAAGAAATTAGTGTCAAGCCAAAGTCAGTGGTCTTCCCCCATGGCATCCCAGTCTGGCAACATCCCTAACACTTCGATGGTAGGGCAAGTAAGCATACCCCTTTCTATGTCCCAAAGTCTTAATGTAGGGCCCTCTAGTAGTGCCCCTAATATGGACATAGACATTATGCATAGGGCTACTCACACATCCATACCTGAGACACCTAGGAGTGAACCTCCTACAGTGATGGATAGTCGTGTCACCATGTTGGACATGGATACTATTAGAATGTACTTGAATGCAGCTGGAATGGTCTTCCCATCATTGCCACCACTCTCCATCCCTTCCCGTGTCATACCACCATCACAACAAGAATCCACATTCACTTACCCACAACAGTCGGAACAAGTCTTCACAAATCCTCTATTTGAGTTGGCTGCTGTAGCACTGGCTAACCAACCATTATCATCCAACCAACCACCCCTCACATTGCCTCAACAAATAACCATTTCCACCAATCCCTTGTATGAAACAATTCTTGTTGTTTTGCAAGCCCCAACATCCACTCCACCCACTACCCTCATAGGTTCTACATCTCATACCATACCACATTCAGTGGCAATACCCTTTGCTACTTACCCCCACTCACTTCCACTACCATGGTTGCCTCACAACCAGCCCAGCCTACCACATCACATGTGGCGGTCCCTACTTCAAATGCAATTGCTATGCAACAGGCCTTCTTACAACTATAACAAATGATTTTAGATAATGCTAACCATAGCGTAAATCCTGACCCCAACCAATATTTGCAAGGGATTGAGCACAACTTTCCACCTACATCTCACCAAACTAATACCTTTATCCAAGATCCATCTTGGGTAATGCGCCCCCCATCTACCACTATGGTTCATAATCAACCTCCACATCCATATGCTAATATAGTAGGTCAGCATACCATCATACCTCCATCACCCCATCCATATCATAACCTCCATCAACATCCTTACCATAACACATTTCAGCCAACCGTACCTTATCACCCGCAACCTACATACAATCCACCCCATTACTAGCAACATCAAGTACATTCGAGTGTTAGTCCTATGGATGACCCTAGATACCAGTTCTTACAGAGTCAGATTGATAGTCTTGCCATGCAAACTCCAGGTTTGCAATACCAAAAGCCAACTTTAAGGTAACTACTCAATCATCCTATTCACGCTTCGATGCTTGAGCCGCCATATCCAACGGATTTTTAGATACCCAAGCTTGAATTTAAGGGGGAAGAGGACCCCCGTGAACATGTAACTAGATTTGTAAATGCATGCTTCAGAATCAAGAGCAATGATGCACTCATGTTACACACATTTCCTCAGATATTAGGGGGAGAAGCCCAAGACTGGTACAACCACCTACCACATCAAAGTGTATTTACCTTTGAGCAACTAGCAGACCAGTTCTTGGAAATATTTTCCCTAAATGTCAGAAAGCAAACCACATTGACTGATTTAATTTATTTGAAACAATATGATGATGAATCGGTCCATGACTTTGGAAATCGATGGAGGGCAATCATGATCAAGCTACCATTTTCCCTCCCTATGTCAGAGATAACATGAATGTTCACAAAGAGTTGTGCTAGACCCATCTCTTCATTACTACAACTACAATAGTATAGAAAATTCGATGAGGCACTTGCCCAAGCAAAGGTAATAGAAGAAATAAAAATTCAAGAAGGCGAGATAAAGCCTAAGAAGAAAGAGTGGCAAAATAAGAATCAAAAGGGGAATAACCATGGTCAGTCCAAGACCACACAGGTTAACCAGATAGTCTTGGGCCAACCATAGTTAAATCAACCAGCCCAAGCACAAATCCAACAACCCCAACAACAACAACAACCACAACAATTGAATTATCAAGCGGTTCCACCCCCACAACAGGCACAAAATTAGACACAACCTGTAGAAAGGCAACAACGTCATTTTAAGCCAAAAAGAAATTACACACCAGTACAAGAGCCATATTCATCAGTTTTTCAAAAGTTGTATGCGGTAAAACTCTTTACATTACCGGAGATGAAACCTGAGGATCCTAACAAACCAAAGATAAAAGGCTATAAAGAACACCTATTTTGTATCTATCATAGACAAAGAGGACATGACATCGAAGGTTGTCATGGTTTCAAAGGTATTGTGCAAGATTTATTGGAAGTGGGTACGATCAAAGTTGACAACCCATTAGCCCAAAATAATCAAAACCTTGGCATCTATCAGACACCTTTGCCACATCATGAGGCAAATCAACAACCAATGGGAGCATCAACTTCTATAGTTCCTCCCAATCAGGTTAATTATGTGTCTCAACTGCCACAAGGTTTTGTAGGGGCTATCAGTATAGTCACCCGTGGACAGAGACAAGCAAATCGCACAACTCAGGCTACAACAACACAACCCCCAAATGTGCCCATACAACTTGGACCAACCATTCCACCACCACCTTTTCATAATCATCCAATTGTCACCTTAAGCAGCTGGTTAACCCAAAGTTTAAAAATGGCTTCAACAAAACTGTCAATTTATGAGTTAATACAATAGTCACCACCCCATAGGGAAGCATTGATGGAAATATTAAAGTCTATCCAAGTACATATAGAAGACCCCAATGCATTCAATTCCTTCATGGGAAGTGTGCAAAAATGCATGGAACCCTCAATAGCATTTTATGATTTTGAGGAAAAGCAAATTTCGATAGATTCACCAGATCCACCATTGCACATAGTAGCTCACATTGATAGGAAGCCATTCAAGAGAGTGCTTATTGATACTGGTTCTTCCATCAACCTCATCACCACACCTGCAATGAAAAACTCAACATCCCATCATCACACATCACAACATCCACCTTCACCCTTAGGGCTTTTAATGACGCTTTATGCTCAACTATGGGAAATGTTGTTCTTCCCATCACCGTGGGGGTGAAAACAATACATGTCCTCTTCCACATATTGGAAGGAGAAATGCAATACAATATACTTCTTGGATGCCCTTGGATTAGAGAAATGAAGTGTGTACCTTCAACATTGCATCAATGCTTAAAATATGTACATGAAGGTAAAGTACATTGTATTCCAGCTAACACAGAACCTTTCAAGTACTGCAATTTGATTTCAAACCCGTATGAGCCCTTGCTTCCATCAACACACCTATCTATCCAACCACTCACCATCAGAACCATTCCACCTAGTAACACCTCATCAAAATCCCCCATCCAAGAAGAATTGCCCATAGTTGACCCAACTTTTGCATTAAAAAGTGTCAGCTCAATTCAACCTTCAAACACTGCATATCATTTTCCAATCACACTTGACCATCCTGCCAACCAACCACCAACTTCATCTACCACACTGCCAAATCCACAAACACCATTCATATTCATAGCACAACCCACTCCATCCATTAGCAAACCATAAACATCACAACTCGTAGTCTCACAAATAGGGCCACCTATCAAAGAAAATCCACCACCACCATTAGAGCCATAGGCTAGCTCAGAAGAACCCTCTTCATCCACCGAGCCATCAGCCTCCCAACCTTCTCGAGTTGTAGTACATCTTGCCAATCCTGGTATTGGTGAGTATATTATTGAAAGTGTCATAGTTACACCACCTATTGAGTCAGTCAGAGATTATGGTCACCCTCGTGACCCACCTTTAGCCATAGGTGAGATATACAGAATGGGTTCCCAATCAAATGCAATCAATTTCATATATGGGGGGGTAGATTCTTCATCTGATCCATCTCCTCCGGATGAGGACCCTTTACAAGAGTTTAATGAAGACATTGATTATTTATCTAACCCAACATTCCCAATGAGATATTTTCAAAGGGTTAATTGGTAAGGATATGGACTTGGATGACATGAACAAGGTCCTCACCACATTATTGAGCTAAAATATAGAGAGCCAAATGACCACTCCGGTCTAGGCTACAAACCTTCCATCATAAGCTCTTCTCTTAATCATGCCTTCCAAGAACTTGACATTGAGTGCGAGGAAGAAGAAGGAAGCGATGAAGAGGATGAACCTAATGATGAGGATGATGATATAGATGGTGAATACCTAGACTACAATTTTTACCCTCATGTATTTGGAGCTTTCCTAGAGCAAGCCTTACAACAAGGACTAGAATATGAAGATCCAATAGAGATGGCCTACCTTAGGCCAGATTACATGCCACTCATTCTGGGGCCTCATACCAATGCTAATGGCTTTTGGATAAGCGATGATGACTATGAGGATGAAACTGAAATGGCATATTTTAATCACATGCACCAAATGCAAGAAGATGTTGGAGGATTCCAAAATATGGAGGTGCATCTAGAAGAAGATCCTCAAGAGGAGGTGGTGTATGCAGAATCTATTCGAAGAGATGACTGGTACCAAAAGAAGTTCCCAATAGACCACACTCTCTTTCAGCTAAGAAAAGAATGTGAGAGTCCTGAACTAGAACCTCCTCCATCACATTGGCATCACATGCAACACCACCAATCACACACACTAGGTCAGTTGCAACCTAGAGAGGATGAGTCATCACCTCTCGAATCGTAGCCACCCCATTTCCATCAAGTCAACATGATTTTTGTTGATTTTCTCACCCCACTCCACAATCCATATGATAAGGCAAAGTCGATCCATGTCGACACTAGCCTCATTGCCATGGATAGGATCTCATCCCCACCATCCATTGCCAAATTTATCCTGTCCGAAGAGTTGTTGCGTGCTTCAAACATGTATATTCCACAACAACCTTCATCATCAAATAACTCAATTTTTCAAACTAAAATAGAAGGGGAAGCCCTCGAGACATTTGAGAATGTGGTGGATGATATCCACCTCATCCCAACTCCACATCATCTAGAGGAAGGTTCTCACATGCTAATTGAAGAATCTATAGATGTGAACCTTAGTCTAGACGTGGATAATCCCCAAATTGTCAAAATCGCAAAAGATTTATCTGTAGAAGAAAAAGAATGCATAATCAACGTGTTGATGAGAAAGAAAGAAGTGTTCACGTGGTCATATAGAGACATGCCTGGTTTAGACCCAGACTTGGTAGTCCACAACCTTACACTAGCACCAGATGCAAAGCCTTTCAAGCAAAAGCTTAGGAAAGTCCATCCAACAATTGCATTAATTGTGAAAGAAGAGCTACAAAATTTATTGGATGTATACTTCATAGTACCAATTGATTACCCAGAATGGCTCTCAAATATGGTACCCATTCGTAAACCAAACGGAGGGATACGTGTGTGCACTGATTTTTGAGATTTAAACAAAGCATGTCCCAAGGATGATTTTCCTCTACCTAACATTGATCAACTAGTAGACTCCTATGCTGGCCATGAAATGCTTTCCCTAATGGACGGTTTCTCAGGATACAATCAAATCTGAATTAATCCTGAGGATCAACATAAGACAACATTTACAACACCCTGGGGCACATTCTATTACAGAGTGATGCCTTTTGGACTTAAGAATGTAGGAGCTACATATCAACATGCTATGACATACATATTTCATGACTATATGCATAAGATCATCGAGGATTATGTAGATGACTTGATTGCTAAATCAAAGATGCATCTTGAGCACATTGAAGTCCTGGAAAAAGTGTTTGATCGATTGCTAGAGCACAAAGTAAGGTTAAATCCTAAGAAATGTGTCTTTGGTGTCACATCTGGAAAGTTGCTAGGATTTATTATCTCCAAGCGAGGCATTGAAGTGGACCCAGGTAAGGTAAAAGCTATTATAGAGATGCCACCTCCAAAGAACTTGAGAGAGTTGCATAGTTTACAAGGAAAGATCCAATCTATCTGATGATTCATTGCACAACTCTCCGATAAATGTAGGCCTTTCAATCACTTGCTACAAAATGGGGTGACATTCTCTTGGACAAATGAATATCAAGAGGTATTTGATGACATAAAGAAATATCTGGCTTCACCACCAGTTCTTACGCCACCTCGCACAGGAGTCCCTTTTCACCTATACATCTCTACAATAGATTTTGCACTAGGGACAATGCTTGCATAGAAAAACAAAAATCATAAGGAGCAAGCTATTTACTATATCAGTCAAACCTTGGTAAGTTATGAAACAAGATATGCTTATGTCAAAAAGTTATGCTTAGCAGTGGTTTTCACCACTAAGAAACTTAGACATTATATGCTAAGCAACACTACTTATGTCATAGCTAGAGAAAATCCTCTATGATACATGATGACTCACACTTACAACAACACCCGTACAACTAAATGGATAATGCTCTTAATAGAATTTGACCTTGAATTCATCAGTCAAAAATCCATAAAAGGTCAAGTGATAGCTGATCAACTAGCTGAAGCTCCTTTACATAATGATAAACCACTAATCATTGAGCTTCCAGATGATTCAATATTCTCTGTCATAGAACAAGAAGAGTTAGTCCCTCTTGAGGATGAAGCAGATATGACAATGTTCTTTGATGGATCTAAGTGCGAAAAAGGACAAGGTGTAGGAGTCATGTTTTATACACCCGAAGGAATACCAATTCCTTTATCATTCAAACTTGACTTCACATGCACTAATAATAATGCAGAGTATGAAGCCTTAATATTGGGTCTTCAATCAACTATAGCAATGGGCATAAAAATACTAAGCATTTTTGGTGATTCTCAACTAGTTGTTTACCAAGTAAAAGGAGAATATCAATGTAAAGAACTAGTTTTAAAGCAATATCATGAAGTAGCAACAAAGTTGCTAGAAAAGTTTGACTGGTATAAAATTAGTAACTTACCCCGTTCGAAAAATAGATTTGCAGATGCAATGGCTTCTTTGGGATCCCTCATCCCTAAGAATGAACATGGAGAAGTACAACCGCTAATCATAACAACAATGTCCAAACCATCAGTTCAAAGAGTAGAATCTATAGGTGAGAAGAATGTTTGTTTGATACATGTTGAACTATACAATTCTTACCTTGATGATATAAGAGACTTTCTCAAGTCTGGAACACTCCCAATAGAAATGTCATGAACTACAAAAAGAATGTTCAAACAAAAAGCAGTTCATTTCACTCTCTTGGGGGACGTGTTGTATAAATGTGGGTATGATGGAATATTATTATGATGTCTAGATCCAATTGAAGTAGAACGAGCTATAACAGAAGCCCATGATGGTACTTGTGGTGGTCATTTTAGTGGAATGGCCATTGCAAAGAGAATATTGTGCATGGGATACTATTGGCCAACAATGGAAAGTGACTGCTGTCAATATGTCAAAAAGTGCCAAAAGTGCCAACATCATGCCAATTTAACTCATGTACCATCACAAGCTTTACAATCCATTCAAATTATTTGGCCATTCTCACAATGGGGCCTAGATTTGATTGGTAAAATATCACCTGCTTCATCAGGACAACATAAATTCATCATAACCGCTACTGAATACTTCACAAAATGGGTGGAAGCAATTCCAATGACCACTACGACTGACCCTCGAATAGCGGAGTTTATACTTCAGCATATTATCTATCATTTTGGAATACCCTCTAAGATCATTTTTGATAATGGGAAGTCATTTAAGAATAAGGATGTTAGAGCCTTATGCAACAAATTCAATATCCAACATAGTTTCTCAACACCTTATTACCCACAAGAAAATGGGCAAGCTGAAGCAACAAACAAGATAGTGGTATCCATTCTCAAGAAACTCGTCAAAGAAAATCATAGAGATTGGCATACTCAACTTCCTTTGGCACTATGGGCTTATAGAACAAGCATCAAAATGCCAACAGGAGCAACACCATTTTCACTAGTCTATGGTGCTGAAGCTATATTACCCCTTGAGCTCGAGATTCCCTCCTTGCGAATCACGTTACAGGAATTCATGGATGATGACAAATCCAGGCAAGCACGTCTTGACCAATTAACACTTATTGATGAAAAGTGCATTAACGCTTTAGAACATTTGTGAGTGTATCAAGACAGAATCAAACGTGCTTACAACGCAAAAGTCCATCCTCATGAATTTCAAGTAGGAGACCTTGTATTAAAAGAAAATCAGCAAAATACCAATGCATTGCCACACTTGAGAGATAAATTTATGGCTAATTGGTTAGGTCCATATATTGTAAAGCAAAATTTGGGACCAGGAACGTATAGACTTGCCAACTTAGAAGGGAAGTTGGAACCAGAGCCATTAAACATAATGCACCTAAAGGTATTTTATGCATGAATCGACTTGCAATATATGTATATATATACATGGCTTAAAAAAAAATTAACATACATTGCATACATTTTACATTGTATATAAACATCTTTACATGCATTTTGCACATTGCATTCGCATATCACATAGATAATATTCATATCACAAAATTTCAATACATTTGCATCGCAATAAACATATCATAAGCATGTAGCCGCATTAAAAAAAAATATAAAAATAAATAAATATACTTGCATCCATCCCATCCCACGTTCAGTGATCTTTTGTAGTGGTGATGATATGGCCAAAGAAAAACAAGTTCCAAGAATTGGGGGTATCCACCTCAGGCATTTACGCAATTCAACATACACTATACCCATATAGGTTTCCCATACATCATAAAATCAAATTTTCAGTCACTCAACCATTTCTAGTGTAAAACCAACTTTCATAAAATGTTCAATTTTCTTTAGGACCAAAAGCACTTTTCTCACATTAAGAAAGTCTTGAGTATTGTCGACTGATTCCAAAAGCAATCTTGCACCAAACACACTTCTTCACATCTTAAAAACATTTTGAGTTAGAGAGGGATAATGCCATACTTGGGAGACACCTTGAAGTGAAAAAGAGGTATTCCTCGCTTGTCCTATCATGCAACATAGTCCAAAAATAAAAAATAGTGGTTTTCACCACTATCACAGTTGCTCTCCAAACATAAAACAAAATGTAGAGTAGTAAGGATAGGATCACATTCTCATCACACTTCGGTTGAGAATCCGATTCCCCAAAGCTCTATCCAAAATTAACAAATTCCATGCACACACCACAGATCCCTAAAGCTGCAAGGATCGTACTACATTCCCCTCAGAAAGTTATGTAGTCATCCTCAGGGCCTAAATATCAGATCATTGGACTATGGAGCGAGCCTCCACCGGGGCTATAGATGCTTGACTGGTAGTGGAGTAAGCTCATGCGAGGCGACATGTCTCTCTCCCAAAAGGGAGACCTCTGACCGCACATACGGGCAAGCTAACTTCTTGGTAAATCCCATAATAGGTCACGCCCAATTTACTCAAAATGGATTAATGAACTTCACATACACACACACACACTGGTTCTTGATTGCTTAGGATCATTGCCATGCTCAAGATTTAGTAAATGAACTTCAATTCCACACACATTGGTCCTAAAGAAAGTTAGACAACTGTCAAGGAAGTTTGGTTGATAACACTAGTCTGTTTGAGTCTTTGAAAATCCTTCACTATTAAAAATAAAAAACCATATCATCTTCCATATCAGCATCCATATGTTCTTCCATGATCACATACATATCTCCATCATAGATCACCCGCATAAAGCCACCAAGTTGGATACCCCCAATTGCAAACAATGAACAAAGTAATGGCCAATTAAATTCTGAGCTATAAAAAGATCACATGAACATCATACATTCCATCATATAGTTTGCACAAACAAATAATTAAACTGCATATTCCATATTAGTTTGCATCAATCATTGACATAAAAATGCAAAAACATAACATGGAAACCATAAATCATCGTAGAGCAAACACATAAATATTTAGATTGCATTTACATCAATAAACAATAATAAAGCATTCAAATATAACATGCATACATTAACATTACAAAATAAACACACGAGATAACCAAAATATAAAAGCCATGTATATGTATATATATAAAATAAAAGGTCTCATAGTACAAAATGCCCATAGGCTGTATACATAGGAGCACTAAGGCTCATAGACCAAAAATATACAAAAAGAGTGATAATAAGGCACACTAGCTGGTGCCAGTAGGATCCCTCCGAGAACCCTGTGCTGATGAAGCAGCATGTGAGCTAGTCCACCGATGAGTCCTGTGACTCGTCTCGGTCCCTTGGCTAGTAGTAGCAACTGATGATGAAGGAGGAACAGGCAAAGGAATCTGCCGCTCATGCAAGATGTTCTCCAACATCTCAATATAGGTAGCCTGCTTGTGCAAGCTCCTCAAGTCCACACCCTATCGAGCCACCCACTGAGAAATCTCTGCTCGAAGAGCAGAAATAGTAGCTACGATGTCACCTCCACTGGAACCTACCTGTAAGTGACTAAGCTCACCCTCTAACCGAGTCACCTCACCTCCAAGCCTCATAATATCTGCATCCCTAGTAGCAATAGCATCACTACTAGGTCCACCCCACAGTCCATCCACCTCAGCCTATAAGCGAGTCACCTCACTCTGACATAGTGCCAACTCACCCTTCAGGTGAGCCACCTCCAACTCTAGACTATCTCGCTCAACCTGTAGAATACCCCACTCCTCCTCTGTCCACTGAGGAGGGGCATCCCCCTCTCCATCCCTAACCCCATCATCGTCATCCCCATCATCGTCAACCTCCCCTGAATGTTGCACATCAGTAGCCAATTTAGCCCTAGAAGTACTACCTCATCGGTGCTTCACCGACCAAGGAACCCACCCTGCCACCTCCGCCTCATCACCACTCCCCTCATCATCAACAACTAAACTCAGCATCCAAGGAGGCTGAGAAGCAAACCATGCATCATACTCAGGTGTAGTGCCCACATCATCCAAATCTTCCAGCTCCATGTCATGATCATCCTAAGGGTCATCAACCCTCCAAAATTTAGGAGTAATAGGAAGCCCCAACTCATCTCTTCAATAACTATAAGTGACAGGTGCATCAGGAACACCCTGAACCAAACCGAATTGATGTTGTACTTGAGTAAACTGAATGTACTCCATCTCCCTGAGATGAGCACCAACAACCCATCAACCTCGCCTGATATGATGAAGCTCTATCGCATCAAAGACCCAATCCAAGCCCCTCCACGGGCGCCAACTCATAAAGTCCCTAGTTAATGAGCTAAGCATATCTCTGTACTCTGATGCCCCCACTATTGATGACTGAGCTCCTCGCTAAGAAGCCACTTGTAAGTGCGAGGAGAGGTAGCATCATAGGCATAAGGTAGACCAATGGGTCATCCCACAATAATATGCTCCCATGACCAAATCTGAAGCACTAGACTGCAAGCAACCCCCTTTCACCCCTGCCTCTTCACCTCATATAACTCATTATAAATATGGTAAAAAAGAGTGGGAGCCCAAGCCAACCATCGAGGATCACTAATCAAACCCAACATAATAGGAACTTGGTTCCATGGGATCCTCGACCCCATGGAATTGGGCAACAAGATGTTGCTCAATATATACATAAGGAAAGTTGGAACTACACCAAGTCTCTCATCCTGAAATAAATCCAAATAAGATATGTCACCCTTGCTGCAGTCCACATCCCACAGCTCACCAAAAATTGGATACAGGGCCTCCTTCTTGTTGAAGCCAACCCGAATAGTTGGACCCTCGATAAGAACTTGAAAAATCCTATATATATCCTCAAGAGTCACAGTGAGCTCCCTCGTAGGAAGTTGGAAAGTCCCCCTCTCTAGATCCCACCGCTCAACAAGTGTAGAAAGCATATCCTCATCAGCTCGAACGGTTCCCAACCGCCCACATCCATCAAGACCAATGGTCTCCATGAAAGTCCAATCATCATCGAAAAGTGCCTTCCGCACTTTTTGAATAGTCCTCGGCCATCTATGTCGAGCATCAAGGAGCTTCACCTGCAAAAACAAAATAAAGCATGAGATGCATTAACAAACAAAAAAAAAAAAAAAAAAAATTCACCTACCCCTAGGTGATCATATATCAACAGGCAAAAACAAAACAAAAACAAACAAAACAAAAAAAAAAAAAAAATATACCTAGATAAAAAAAAATAAAAACAAAAAAAAAATAAAAAAAAAAAAAAAAAAAAAAAAAAAAAAAAAAAAAAAAAAAAAAAACAAAAGAAAACAAAAATTCATTACTAGCCCCACTTAGTTAAAAAAAAAAACAAACAAACAACACACAACAAGTAATAAATGAAGCTTAAACTAAAGGGAAAGACCACCAACCTCGGCATAGCGGACACCACCTTCCGCTCCAACCGAGCCACCACCACCATCGCTGCCTTCTCCAATCTCCATCTCACTCATCACTCTCAGCTAATCAGCTAATGACAAATGGCACAAATGAAAATGACATGGCACCTAGCCTATTTATAGCCGTAATTTGTGGTGAAAAATGTGTGCCCATGTTTTATGAGGTACATGAAAATGTAAACCTGCAATTCATAGACTAAACTACATACCCGCAGTTAACACGTTGAAATCGTAGACCTGCAGTTAACGCATTGAAATCGCAGATCCACGGTTTTAAAAATGCATAACCGCAATAACACGGTTCCAAAAAAAAACACATAAAATAGATATGCTCCAAACTTTTAGACCGATGTTCAATGCAAAAATTCCAAGGTAGAAATTATGCCTACCCCATGAGGTTGCAAAACATGATAAATTACTACATCAAATTGCATAATGGAATTGCTAACAGTCACTAGGACAAGCGCCTAGGGTGATTGGTTCCTTTACTTCATTACTTGCATGTCAACAAACCAAAAGGTAATCTGCAGAACAAAGTCCACCATTAACTTGGGGTAACATAAAATTACACTTTCAATTGGCTATTGGGTCTCATTCGTTACCCACTCGCCAATTGAGGGGGTAAGCACACAATTAAAATTTTATTTACAATAATCATTCATTCTGCCACACCAAAGAGAGTTGAGTCCATTCATCAAATAAAAGTCGAGTGTCATTAGTTTTTGCACCGCATTGTGTTGTACACAATGCAATACAAAAAGGGGCAACTGTAGACACCAAAATCCAACACCTTCAAAGTCACATTTACCACCCCACCATCAAATCTTGCATAATAAAAATATATGCCTAAGTTCTAACTTAGGGATATAAAATCCTGCATATTATCCTATTTTCCAAATTTATAAAATCTAGAAAATCACCCTAGGATACCCTGCCTACCCATTGGACATGTGTCCTGGACACTTCATCCAACATCTTTGCCACATCTCACCCACTCTTGTCCCCCTTGTCCTTGCACATGGGACAGATTCCCAACACCCATGCCACATCTCATCCATTTTTGTCTCCCTTGTCCCTTCACATAAAACAACATCCCACATCCCACTCCACTTGCAGCCACATCACCCCAGTTAAGTGAGGCACACTAGGTGACTCACTGTAACTACCCCTTCCATCTGGCAGTCCAGATTTACCACTTGGCAAGTTGGGCTTGCCACCTCCCATTTCCCTCCAAAATCCCAAGAGGCCTATAAAGGCACCATTATTCCACCAAGAAAAAAGAGCTGAATTTGCATACCGACAGGCTACCGAAATCGACCCAGACCCAACGAGAAATTGTGAGCACGAGCATCATTTCGTACTGCTGGTTTGAATCTCGAGGCAATCTATTTTTTAGCCAAAACCGCCCATCTATGGTTCCACAATTAAAAATGCGCATCCACGGTTTCACAACCGTAGGTCCATGGTTTCCAGTCCACCACCGTGCATCCGTGGTTCCACAGTCCCGAGCACAAAAACCACACGCACATCAGAGATCAGTAAAAGGAATTCATTTGTTAGCAAGGCTTTATTTGTTAATTGCTTCTATCACTTGTTTCGTATGATTACTTGCTTAGGGTTTATGCATAGCATTGGTTTTTATTGCTCAAATATACAGGTGCTACTAATCCCTTTGCTGGTTTGAATGTGTGCAGGCGACAGGTACTTTGGAGAAGCTATTGAAGCTGGAGTGGTCCCTTGCCGGATACCAAAGCCCACTCACCTTGGACTGTAATTGGAAGAACGAAGAGCACGAGTTCCTATGAAGAGTTGGAAGATCCCCGTTCCATCAGATTATTCATTTGTAACAATACAGAGAGGGCAAATTGTAACATTGCTCCCAAACACACTTGGGGCAATTCAAAATTCATTTGTAACATTTGTATCAAAGATCAATAAAGAAAGCAATTTTGGCAATTTCATTTCTCTGTATTCTCGTTATTTATTTGCTCAGTTCTTTTGGTTACATATAGTTTCTTGCATTTAGGGAGCCACCAGGTGAATTTTTTGCTCATCGCTTAACAAGGTCAAGATAATTCCTTTAGGAAAAGATACAAAATAAAAAAAAAGGGTGGGTTAACTAGTGTTTCTTATAAACAGGTACCATTAGGTGTACCAAAAAGGTAGTTTATTAGTCTTTAGTTGTATAACCTCTACAAACTCACCAATCACATTTTTTAATTTTTCATCTTCTTCATCACATATAATATCAGCACAATGATTTTGCAATGTCATAAAATTGTAATATCCACATCATATTGAAGCACTTGTAAGTATACTATGTTGTCTAGGACAGATGGATGATAGACTAAAATAGTTGGAAATATTTCCTGATACTCTGTATCTATCTTTGGACTATCTAAACTAGAATTATTTATAGCTAACATATTGACTATATGATTCTCATCTCGAGGAATATAGGATATATTAAAAACCAAAAATTTATCAATTTCTTCTTGGACAACCTATTTGTATTGTTTCAACATAGGGTGTTTAGTCTGATATTTTTCTTTAATCTATTGTATTATTAATTTTGCATCTCTATCATGACCCTCCTAGATGAACCTTTGAACATGTGAAATAATGTATTAACTAATTGTGCTTTAATACTTGATCTTATGTAATTAAGCAGTTGCCTGATATTACTATATATTGAAGAACATGATACTGCTAACAAATTTCCAATGTGTAGGATCAGGTGCACTCGTAAGTGGAATAAGTTGAGTCATCCATCGAAGATGAGGGTGCTTTAGGTTGGGGAAGTGCTGATAAGACAAACTCAAAGGTAACAATAATAGATACCTTCATATAGGTATGCATTCAGTGAGGGATAATAATCAATAGATATCCACCTTGAGCCCTAGATTGATGGCCTAGTAGCTATAGTAAGTTCTCGAGGCTGAGATAGGTGACTAGATTGATGCAAAGATCTCCCTATTTTTTTGTTGCACATGTTTGATATCCACCTTTGAGTAAGTTCTCGAGGCTGAGATAGGTGACTAGATTGATGGAATAAGTTGAGTCATCCATCGAAGATGAGGGTACTTTAGGTTGGGGAAGTGCTGATAAGACAAACTCAAAGGTAACAATAATAGATACCTTCATATAGGTATGCATTCAGTTAGGGATAATAATCAATAGATATCCACCTTGAGCCCTAGATTGATGGCCTAGTAGCTATAGTAAGTTCTCGAGGCTGAGATAGGTGACTAGATTGATGCAAAGATCTCCCTATTTTTCTGTTGCACATGTTTGATTATCTTTTACTTCAGCACTTTGCCTCAATAAATTTGGAAAGTATGAATGAATAAGTTGTCTTCATAACTCCTTGGGTGTTTTGATAAAAGGAATGATAAATAGATTTCATTTTTAAATAAATGGTTGATTTATTTTAAAATGATAAATAGATCTCATATTTAATGAATGGTTGATTTATCCTAAATGATAAATAGATTTCATTTTTAAATAAATGGTTGATTTATTTTAAAATGATAAATAGATTCCATCTTTAATGAATGGTTGATTTATCCTAAATGATAAATAGATTTCATTTTTAAATAAATGGTTGATTTATTTTAAAATGATAAATAGATTCCATATTTAATGAATGGTTGGTTTATCTAAATGATAAATAGATTTCATGGTTGATTTATTTTAAAACAATAAATAGATTTTATTTAGAATAATGAAGTGATAATCGAATGATCAGTTTAATAAAATCTATCAAGTATGGAACCTACCTTCAAAATTGGATCAGGCCACCCGAGAAGAGTCCCATTGACATGAAGGGATGGCTCCATTAATATGAAGGATGGATTTGCTAGCATGAAGGGATGGCTTCATTAACATGAAGGATGTCTTCACCAACACGATGGGATGATTTCATCAATGTGAAGAGATGGACTTCAATCTTGACAGTGCCTTGGGAAGGCAGAGAGGAAGATACGTCCCCTCTACCACCTGATGATTGAATGTGAAGTAATGGTAGGTAGGTGGTAAACAAAATATGAGGAAAAGAGAGAGGTTCTAAGGAGGAAGAATATGAAATTTAGGCGAAGAAGGAGGATGGCACTAAAAGGATATGATGGGGAAACATCAAGGGATAGAGGGTGAAGCACTATGTAAAAAGGAAAAGGAGGTGTCGATGCTTGAGTAGCACAACCAAGAAAACCATCAGCATGTAAGAAAAACTAGGTTGGTTAGCAATATTCTTTAGATAAATCATTTAAGGTTTCATTGGTTCCTTTGCTTTTCTAGCCATGTTTAAAGTCGTAACTCATTTGGTAGAAGTTTTGCTACTGTATAAAGCTTCACTGGCCATGTTTAAAGTTGTATCTCCTTTGTTAGAAGTGTTGTTGTTGTGTAGAGCTTCACTGGCCATGTTTAAAGTGAGCTCCTTTTTTAGAAGCATCACTACTATGTAGAGCTTCGCTGGCCATATTTAAAGTTGTAGCTCCTTTTTTAGAAGCATTGCTACTATGTAGAGCTTAATTGGCCATGTTTAAAGTCGTAGCTCCTTTGTTAGAAGCATTGCTACTATGTAAAGCTTTGTTGACCATGTTTAAAGTTGTATCTTCTTTATTAGAAGTGTTTCTATTGTGTAGAGCTTCGTTGGTTATGTTTAAGCTATAACTCCTTTATTGGAAGTATTTCTACTATGTAGAGCTTCACTGACCATGTTTAAATTGTAGCTCCTTTGTTATAAGCAATGCTGCTATGGCAGAGCTTTATTATTTTTAGGTTAGTAGCTTGTGCTATTCCCTACCTTCCTTTCATGGGCATATAACTCTATGTTAGATTGCTTAGGATAGTTGGGAAGGTATAAATAAAGCTAGGTGTTGTGAGGGGGTCATCTATAGATTGGGTTTTAAGATATGCCCTTCCTTGGATGTTTTACATATGCGTAGCCCTCTTGGGAATTAGGTTGATGGAACTTGTGGTGAACCAACAACCATGTTTGGCTGTCACCCAATTTAGACCACGCCACCAAGCACTCTGACTTCGTTGTAGTGGGTGGTGCGATGTGTACCTCCTCAAGTTGTGCCTTGTTTATCCTATGTTTGAATTTGTGTTCTGGCCCTGTATTTCTAAATTTGGCAATGGTATTTGTCAATGAAAAGTCATAGGGTGCTTAGGTAGGAAACTTATGTTTATCTCATTAATTGAATGTGGTAGTTTAGCTTATGGAATAAAAAGGTTTTTTTATATAGTTTTCTTTAATTAAATAGTAATTTTAAATTAATGGAAATAAACTATTTTTATATGAATTCCATTATTTAAAATAGTTGTCGTAGATTAATGAAAAGGGAGGTTTCTCTTAATGTTCATTATTTGTAATGATGAATTTAAATGATGAAAATAGAAACCTTGCATGCTTTCATTTGAATAGAAACTATAAGACTTTAATTAATGAAATAAAGAAAAGGTTTATTTATAAGTTAAAGTAGTTGACTTTAATGGATTAAATAAATATGAAAATGGTTTGTTTTATGAATTAAGGGTATGGGACTTTAGTTCATGAAATGAAGAAAAAGGTTTATTTATAAGTTAAAGTAGTTGAATTTAATGGATTAAATAAATATGGAAATGGTTTGTTTTATGAATTAAGGGTATGGGACTTTAGTTCATGAAATGAAGAAAAAGGTTTATTTATAAGTTATAGTAGTTGAATTTAATGGATTAAATAAATATGAAAATGGTTTGTTTTATGAATTAAGGGTATGGGATTTTAGTTCATGAAATGAAGAGGAAGGTTTATTTATAAGTTAAAGTAGTTGACTTTAATGGTTAAAAAAAATATGGAAATGGTTTGTTTTATGAATTAAGGGTATGGGGATTTTAGTTCATGAAATGAAGAAAAAGGTTTATTTATAAGTTAAAGTAGTTGACTTTAATGGATTAAATAAATATGGAAATGGTTTGTTTTGTGAATTAAGGGTATGGGACTTTAGTTCATGAAATGAAGAAAAAGGTTTATTTATAAGTTAAAGTAGTTGACTTTAATAGATTAAATAAATATGGAAATGGTTTATTTTATGAATTAATGGTATGGGACTTTAGTTCATAAAATGAAAAAAAATGTTTATTTATAATTTAAAGTAGTTGTCTTTAATGGATTAAATAAATATGGAAATGGTTTGTTTTATGAATTAAGGGTATGGGATTTTAGTTCATGAAATGAAGGGAAAGGTTATTTATGGATTAAAGTAGTTGGATTTAATTTAAGTAAATAATTGAGAACCTATATCATTCAATAATTAAAGGTATGGGACTTTAATTGTTGGATAAAGGTTGGGTAATTTATTACCAGTTAGCAAATGATATTGTTGCATTGTTGCATAAATCTCATAGGGATGTGAGAGGGGAAATAGAAAGAGTAGTTTCTATAAGATCCACTATGCTTGGGAAAGTTGAATTTCTTGAGTTTATTGTATAGTTGCAATTTGGTATTGAAATGATTAAATTCATTTAGAATAATGTCTATCTGTAACCTTGAGTGTCTTGATCCTCTCCTATCCTCACTTGATTGATGGATGAGCAGGAGGACCAAATTCATGAGATGGACCGATGCACAAGTTTGCTCTCTACCTTACATATTGATTAATTATGAAATAGAATATATTTGTGGGGATATTTCCTTGATTGAATTGATGTAAAGTATTGTTTAAGGGTATGGGGTTTACCATACCTACTTATGTAATAAACGAACAATATGGTTGATGTATTTTGTATTTCATTATTGAATGTGATTGTATTTGTATCTTTCTATTGCATGTTATCCTTTACTCATTGCTTATTGATTCAGTTATCTCTTGCTTATTTAATGATTCATATTTTGTTAGATTTAGTATCTAGACCCATTATTTATATTATTGTTTTATTAAATTTCATATAATTCAATAGTAAGTTCTAGGGTGAACTTATAGGTTGACCTAAGGGCTTGAGACTCTCTTAGGGATATTGATAACTAGGTTTAGAAGATAATACTAGAGTTAATATAGCTTGTCAAAGGATAATATTGATAGCCTAACTTAGTGCACATAGCATACCCACACATAATGGTTTATCTGGAATATGGAGATGCATGTACACCTTCTAAGGATGAATTTGGTAAGTCTAGCTCATCAAGGATGATGAGAAGGATGGACTTATGTGCATGACATTAGATATGCCTATGCAGAAGGGACTTGCATGAGGGGAATCTTGTGTGGTATAGTTCTTAAGAAACTTAGGGGTTGTTAAACATTAAGTCAATCTAAGGTTGGTTAGGGGTTTATGAATCCCTCTCCTTAGTCAAAAAAAATATTTCTTTTTGTGTGTGTTTTGTTTCTTGATTTTTAGGTCATTACAATCTCCATACATAGTCAAGTAATTACTACCAAGCTCTTTATATTTCCTCAAATCCAATAGCAAGGCCTCATATTTTGCTACATTATTAGTGCATGAAAATTTCAATCTGTATGGTATACCCAAGTAATTTCCATTAATATCAGCCAAGTTAACTCTTGCACCTACCCTAACTTGTGATTTAGCTCCATAAAATATCATGGCCATATTTTACATGTTAGTATTTGAGTAGAATCAACATCTATTTATGCTGCTATTTATGGGTCCATATCCACTACTTCTGGTATCTTAGCTAGGAATGATGAATTCCGAATGGAGTATACTCCTATTTCAATTTATTCAAAAAATTGGACTAAATTTGTTGTAGTATTATCATATTTCTTCAACTCTACTGAATACCTATGAAAGGGTTCCCTTCTGAGAGTAACATGTTCTTTGGCTGTCAAGGGGATAATGGTATAAGATCAATATAACTGAATAGATCCTCTTAATTTTCAACCCAATACCTTGATAATGATAAGAAAAATAAAGGGTATACATCAAAAACAACTACATCCGTAATTATTCATTTCTTTGGATACTGGTCTAGATAAACTAACAATCCTATGATAATTCCTACATAGGGAACTTGTCTACTATTCATGGATGATATTGAGAGAGAGTCTTTGGTGCACATCAGGCCAAGTTGATTAGCTACTTGTTTTGGCATGATATTATGTGAGGCTCCACTATATAGCATACAATTATGAATCATGTACTAATATTGTTGTAAATATTAAGTTGTCATTGATGTCAAAGAGAGCATGGTATTCAAGGTAGAAATATTCTCTATGGGTTTGATGAATAGCAAGCAATGAACAAATATCCAAAGCAAGTATATATTTTAGAAGAAGCCAAGCAAGGAAAATATTTTTCTTAAAAAGAAATATAATATTTAAATATCAAATTTAAATATTATAAATAAGGACAAAATCTGGGATAGAGGTTTAAAAGTTGATTGGGACAAAGGTTTAAATATCACAAGAGAAGGCCAAAGGTTTTAAAAGTTAATATATTATAATATTTTTAAATATTATAATATAAAAAGGGTTTATAAGTTTTGGTACCAATGTATTTAAAGAGCATATATAAAATCAAAATAAAAATCATGAGCCAACTATCTATGCGCCAAGAACAAGATTGAAGGAATTGATATAAATACATGGAAAGATTATGATTTTGCAATGATGATAAGATACGTTTATGAAGTGCAACATGAAGAACTTTGTAGGAGAGAAATAACATGTGTAGCTTATGATCAAAGGTGCAATAGAAGTTTGAAGGATCTTACACACAACCAAAGTATTGCAATCAATTACAGAAAGAGCACAGTGAAGGCATTGCGCTTGGTGAGAGAGCACAAAAAAGGCATTGCACTCGATGGTAGAGAGCATAAAAAAGGCATTGCACTCAGTGAGAAGAAGGTAATACACATGGAAAATATTGATCACAACAATGACATTACCCACAAAAGAGTTTGAGGATAGCAAAATATTGCACATAATAGAGTTTGATCACAATGAGTGCACAACAGAGTTTTAGCACAGTGACAACATAATAGAGTTTTATCATAGTGAGCGCATGATAAAGTTTGAGCATAGTGAGTGCATGTCAGATTTTGAGCACAATGAATTTTGAGCATAATTAAGGATGTGCACATGGTTAAGGTTGAGCACAATAAATTTTTGCACACAACAAATGTTAACCAAAGTGATTGGAAAGATTGAATAACTTGGACTGGATTGTGATAGAGATTTTAGGTTGATAAAAGTAGTGGTAGAAATAAGATCTTGGATAGTAAATTGATATCATAGCTATGAAAAAAAATGTAATAATCATTAGAGGCAGATGTTGTTAATTTATCATCCAATCAAAGACATCACAAAAGACTTACAAGGACAAAATATTAAACAAGAGATAATTTAATTCTTTTTTGCAAAGGTTGGCAACGTCATAATGTTTGGAAGGTTTTGTTTTGTGGTTGTGTTGGGGATTTAAATCCCACATCCTTCTTTCAAGATATGTTAAGGATTTTAAAATATCCTGAGAACAATAGGAAGTTTGTGAGCACCTCATGGTGGGCATGACACCCAATTGAAGGGTTTTGGTGCTTCACACACCATACGTAGACTCACCCAGTTGGAGGGTGTGACACATGGTATATTATGAGTAATTTGTGACATGATTGTTGAGTGGAGGATATTTACACAAAATTTAGGATCCATTGACTTGTTGTGAGTTGACTGCGTACGCAAGAATTTTTGTTGAATAGATTTGAAGGTATGGACAATTAATTTCTTTCTAAGGTGGTTGAAGTTATTTAAAATAAAATATTTTAGGGAGGTATAACGAATTAGAGAAATAAATTAATTTTTTTTTTTATGTTTTTATTGTTTGAAGAAGAATATTTTTGGGTTACATATTGGGGATATAAGGAATTATTGAATATGTTTCTTTGAAATGAAAGCTTGCTATTTTGAGTTTATTATTTGAGGAAAACTATTTGAGTTTGGGAGGTATAAGGAACTATTAAATATATTGCATTAAATATGAGTTAGAAAATAAATTGTTGAGTTTTTTTTATTTTAAGAATAATGTTTTTTTGCCTTATATAGTGGAGTAATAAGGAATCATTAGGTAAACTTTGGTGATAATTTGAAAAGGAGAGTTTGCTATTTTTGAAGTACATATGAAATAGTATAACCTCATACATTATTTTAAGATAAGTCAAGGGGGTTACACAATGGTAAGAATGGAGTGAAATAATTTAATTGAGAAGAAGAACATATTTAGCATTTGTTAGTGCATATCATTCTTTATATGTTTTTGAAGATAAAAGAACTCTGGGTAGAAAATGTCTAAACTACTTTAAGTTGAAGAAAGCATTTTTGGGAAAAGATATGAGCATTTTTTGTATGAGATATTTGGGAATGATATCAGCATTATTTGTATGCAATATTTGAGAAATATATGAGCATTTTTTGTATGCGATATTTGGGAAAGATATGAGCATTATTTGTATGCAATATTTAGAAAATATATGAGCATTTTTGGTATGCAATATTTAGGAAAGATATAAGCAGGTTTTATGAGAAGATTTAAGTAGGTTTTTGTGAACAAATGTGAGAAGATGTAATAATATTTGAGCAGGTTGGGTGAGTAGATTTGAGAAAGTTTTGGAGAATATGTGAGTAGGATTAATGAGCAAGTTATGGAGTTGATTTTTTTTTGGTAAGTAAAATGTAATAGATTAAAAATTTGTTTTTATCAAGGGACCCAAACTTGATTACAATAAAAGCATCAAGTGCTTAGCAATTTTAACAACCAAATCAGGAAGGAACAAATCCCCACCCCAAGGAAGGAAACAAAAGTAGGAAATAAAAGCAAAGCTAAAATGAAACCCTTCCTCCATAGGAAGGACAAGTAGGAATAAAAAACCCAAGTTGGAGCTAATTATTAGGATCATCACCTTCCTCGCCCTTGCCACCATCCTTAGACATACTTGAAATATGGATACCCACTTACTTAAGGATCTCTTGATCCTCTTCTGGGAACTTCTCATTAAGGAATAAAACATGCATCACATTTTGGATGGACACATTGTTGTCCAACATGTTCTGGAGCATAATGACCCTGGACAAAAAATGATTAATTAGGAAAATCTTAAAATCATGAGAAGAAATATCACCAACATCTTCCTTAGAATCACCACCCTGGGTACTAGTAGATTGATGAGGTTACTTTATTTTTAGATGCTTAAACACTCTGGTTACCCCTTCAGACCCTTCCAGTTTGATCTTCCTTTTAACAGGTAAAACTCATGACCCCACTACAAGATACTTTGAGGATGAGGAAGTAGCAGGACTGGAGGGTGACACTTTATAATTAGGCTTAACCATGGTAGGAATGTTACCCTAGGGGTGATGTTGAGTAATGTGGGAGTAGATAATTTTAAAAAACCCTGATGTGGGAGAAAATTCACATCTCTCTTCTTCCTAGAGGCTTCAAGGGTGTAACTTATTGAATTGAAGAGGAAGAGAGGAATTTTCATCACATCGATATCATGAAAATTGTTAAGAAAATATAGATGGAAGCTACAAATGTTCTTATCAGGGTCATTTACCATAAAATACTCCATGATGGGCTTTAAAATCTTATCCCAAGTATAGGAAAGATCAGACCTCTACATCCTCTACTTGGCCATTTTTTGCCAATCCTTGTTCTTGTCGAAATACTTTAACTCCACCTCCCAATTGTGTTTATCCCACTTTATGGACCTTCCATAGTTTGGAAGCTCAATTATCTCTGCTAGAAGCTATGTATTAACTAGAATCTCCAATCCCTTGATCAAAATAGAAGCACCATAATTTGTCTTATTCAACACCCAAGAATTGTAAAACTCCAAGGACACTTCTTCATCAATCCCAAAAAACTTCTCCAAAAAATAAAGGAAACCTCTATCAGCAAGGAATAAGGCTCACAAAACAAGGCTAAGGGAACAAGGGTCATGGAATCTCATCTTGGAATTAAGGCTAAAGGAATAGTAAAAGGAAGTTGAGGAAGCACACCAACTGGACTTGGGATCTAAGTCAATACTAGGACTATAAATAGCTTTCCAAAAGGACCAAAAGGGAGTCTCAAGAATAGGTATATCAAAATAGAAATACTCCATAGGATAACCATTAGCCTAAAAATACTAAAAAAATCTAGCAAAGGAAAGCTTTTTCAGAGGCACAAAATGACTTCCTCCCAAAACCCAATCACAAAACTACCACTTGGACTTAGGATACATGGAAACAACAAGGGAGTCACACATGATTTGGGATAAGAAACACCAACTAAGAAACTTGAAGAGCGAATCCAAATAGGTGTGGGAGGGATCAATGAATTGGATACATTCTAAGGGGTGGTAAAGGATCGTGGCACAAGGAAAGCACCCCTTTTTGGCACCAAAATTGGGTATGCAATCCACATTTTCAAAAAGGATAAAAATACCCAAGCATCGATCTATCAGAAAATATTCCCAAGGAAAATGCTTTGGGAATTTAAAAAAACATAACTCCTTATTCTTGGAAATAACATCTAGGTAAATTTGAAACAAGAGTCCAAAAGTACAAAAATTTAAAAATTCAATCATTTGAAGCCATTTGAGGGTTGTCTTTTGAAATTTTTTCATAGTTAAAAATGATAGTTATCTCCCAGGGTAACTGGTTTTTCCATGTGGATAAATATGGCAACTCCAATTCTAATTTTACCAATGCATCTACAGCCCTATTGGCCTCTTATAAGGCATACTAGAATACAACTTCCTAAGTAGAGTTATAGGCAGGATTTGTGAGTAGTTTATGGAGCTAATTTGAGTAGAGTTGTGAGCAGGATTAATGAGTAGGTTATGGAGCTGATTTGAGTAGAGTTGTGAGTAGGATTTATGAGTAGGTTATGGAGTTGATTTGAGTAGAGTTGTGAGCAATATTATGAGCAAATTTTGGAGTTGATTTGAGCAAGAGTTGTGAATAGTATTGTGATTAGGTTTGGGAGTAGATCTGAGTAGTATTTAGAGCAGAGGGGATTGGTGTCTCCTGTGGATTGGTGTCCATGAACCAAAATAGAGTGGAGTGGTGTCCACAAAACTAGAATAGAGTGGAGTGGTATCCACAAAACTAGAATAGAGTGGAGTGGTATCCATAGAACTTGAGAGGGGGTTGGTAACTCCTATGGATTGGTGTCCATGAACATTGTAATAGAGTATTTATGTCTCCTATGGGTTGGTGCCTATGAAATTTGTTGAGAAATTTATAAGCAATATTTCTCCGTGGATGTAGCCCACATTGGGTGAACCATGTTAAATATGTGTCTCTCATATGTGTGATGATTTGTGCATTGTTTCATTTACTGCATTGATATTATTATTGTTATCATTTGGATTGAAAAGTGAAAAGTTTTATCTTATACTATTCACCCCCTCTCAGTATAAGCTTGTGTTCTTCAATTGGTATCAGAGCGGGTTCCTTCATGAAATCCTAACAACTTGAAGGAAGATCTTATAGGAACACACATGGCTCATAAGGAAGGGTTTTCATCAAATAAGGCTCCATTGTTTGATGGGACTAACTATGCTTTTTGGACTGTGAGGATGAAGACTTATTTGATGGCACATGGATATGATATATGGCAATCTGTTGAGGATGGGTTCACACCACCTACAACTCCTCCTACAGATGCAAGTGGTAAGAAACCATATGAAGATAATGCCAAGGTGATGAATGCAATTTTGAGTGGGTTATGTGAATCAGAGTTTGTGAAAGTCATGCAATGCACTTCAACAAAAGAAATATGGGATAAGTTACAGAGAACATATGAAGGAGATGACAAGGTCAAAATGGAAAAACTTCAAACACACAGGAGGAAGTTTGAAGACTTGAAGATGAAAGATGATGAAGATATTGCTATGTATCTACTTTGTGTTGATGAGGTTGTCAACACCATTCGTGGACTTGGAGAAAATATTGAGGACTCTACTATTGTTCAAAAAATATTAAGGTCACTCCCTATGAGGTATGATGCAAAGGTTTCAACAATAGAAGAGATGAAGGATCTCAAAACTTTAAGCATGGATGAGCTACATGGAATTCTCACAGCCTATGAGATGAGGACAGAAAAAGAACAAACATCAAAATGAGAGGTAACATTCAAAGCTTCAAATAAGGCAAAGGATAAAGAACCAAAATCAAGTGATGAATCAAGCAGTGAAGAAGAGGCTAACTTTGTGAGAAGAAATAAGAAGGGTCCAAGAAAACACAAGAATATGTAGACTATGAAATGTTTTAGTTGTGGTAACATTGGTCACTATGCAGCTAATTGTCCAGAAGTTGGGAATAGTAGCAGTGAAGAAGAAAAAGAATACAAGAAGAAGAAAGAAAGAAGATTTTATCATGAAAAGAAAAATAGGCACGGTCAAGGCAAGCATGAGAAGAAGATATTTCAAAGACACAAGAAGAGTTTTTATGTTGAAGAAGCAAGCAGTGCTTCAAGTGACAGTGATGAGAACCTCTCCGATAGTGAAAAAGAAGAAATCCTATTTTTGGCCATAGAAGAGAATGAAGATGCTCCTATTGTCAAAGACCAAGAAGAAGAGAATGAAGATGCTCCTATTGTCAAAGACCAAGAAGAAGAGAAAGAAGATGCTCTTGTGATTAAAGACCTAGAAAAAGAGAAAGATTTAGAAAAGGAAGAGGAAGCCACAGTTGATATGGAAAAGGAACTTGTTGTTGATCTTGAAGAGTTGAAAAATGAGAACTTAAGATTGAAGGCTCAAGTAAAAGAGGATGAGAAAACAAAGGCAAAGCTTCTACAAGATCTCATTGACTTAAAAGTTAAGGTTGAAGAGGCAAGGAAAGTTGAAGAAGGTATGGCTGAACAGTTAAAGGCAAAAGAGCTAGAATGTGAAAGACTAGAACATGAAGCTGACATTCTAAGGAAGGGACTTGAAAAATTTAATAATAAGATATATCAGTTTAGGAAAAGCTCAAAATATTTGGATGATATTATCAAAACACAGAGATCTCCATTTATGAAGACTGGACTTGGCTTTGAGGAAGGTCAAGAAGTACAAAAAGAGGAGTCAAGCTCAAAAGAAATAGAAGCATCAAAGAAGGTATTTGAAGAAGAGCCTAAGACCTATGCTAATGTGTTGAGAAATGGAAACATCAAAGAGGAAGAAAACAATGCACAATCAAGGAATAGGGACCATCACAGAAAAAGCAAAGAAAGAACCATGAGATCATATCCTCCAAGGCAAGATGAATATTTCTTCCAGGGTTATTGTTACTCATGTAATCATTTTGGTCATAAAGCTATACATTGCAGGGTTCATGGTAAGAATGATTATGGCTTCACCAAGAGAAATTTCAAGTCATTTGCACCTTTCAAGGACTACAACATCATGTGTTTCAATTGCAATAATTTTGGGCATAAATCTAAATGGTGTAGAACAGTGTTTCCAGAACTTCCAAAGACAAGCAAGAAAAAGGATGCTCAAAATGTTCAAAGAGGTATGACTTCAAAAGTTTGGAAAAAGAAAATTGAAAAAGAAGAAGAGCATTGTAAGTTGGGAGTAGTTTTACTCCCATCCCAAAATTGATCACCTCAAGAAAAGGAGGTGGTGAGGGGGTTGTGCTAAGTGTCTTATTTTTAGCCCCAAGGAGCCCTTTGCCATTGATGTCAAAGGGGAGAGAATTTAGTGAGGGGGAGAAGCTTGTCAGGGGGAGCATATTTGGAATCCAGTTGCAGTAGAAGAATTATTTTTTGTAGGGTTGCCATCAATGACAAAGGGGGAGATTGTTGGAAATATTGAGTTGTCATTGATGTCAAAGGGTGCATGGTATTCAAGGCAAAGGGAGCATGGTATTCAAGGTAGAAATATTCTCCATGGGTTTGATGAATAGCAAGCAATGAACAAATATCCAAGGCAAGTATATATTTCAGAAGAAGCCAAGCAGGGAAAATATTTTTAAGAAAAGGACTATAATATTTAAATATCAAATTTAAATATTATAAAGAAGGACAAAATCTTGGGACAAAGGTTTAAAAGTTGATTAGGACAAAGGTTTAAATATCACAAGAGAAGGCCAAAGGTTTTAAAAGTTAATATATTATAATATTTTTAAATATTATAATATAAAAAGGGTTTGTAAGTTTTGGTGCCAACGTATTTAAAGAGCATATATAAAATCAAAATGAAAATCGTGAGCCGACTATCTATGCGCCAAGAACAATATTGAAGGAATTGATATAAATACATGGAAATATTATGACTTTGCGGTGATCTTGAGATACGTTTTTGAAGTGCGGCATGAAGAAATTTGTGGGAGAGAAAGAACATTTGTAGCCTACGATCGAAGGTGCAATCAGAGGTTGAAGGATCCTACACACAACGAAGGCATTGCACTCAATGGCAGAGAGAGCACAACGAAGGCATTGCGCTTGGTGAGTGAAGGGGGGCGGGCTTGCAATCAATGAGAAGAAGGTATTGCACATGGTAGATATTGAGTACAACAAAGATATTGTGCATGATAGAGTTTGAGGATAGTGAAATATTGAACATGATAGAGTTTGAGCACAACAAGCGTACGATGAAGTTTTAGCACAACGAGCACATGATGGAGTTTTAGCATAGTGAGCGCATGGAAATTTTTGAGCATAGTGAGCGCACAATAGAGTTTGAGCACGGTGAATTTTGAGCATAGTGAAGGACATGCACATGGTGAAGGTTGAGCACAACAAACGTTTGCACACAGCAAGAGTCAACCAAAGTGATTGGAAATATTGAAGAACTTGCACTGGGTTGTGACAGAGATTTCAGGTTGATAAAAGTAGTGGTGGTAGAAACAAGAATATCTTGGATAGCAAATTGACATCATGGCTATGAGACCAAATATAATAAGCATCAGAGGTAGACATTGTTAATTTATCGTCCATCCAAAGACATCATAGAAGACTTGCAAGGATAAAATATCAGGCAAGAGATAATTTAATTTATTTTTGCAAAGGTTGGCAACGTCATCATGTTTGGAAGGTTTTGTTTTGTGGTTGTGTTGGGGATTTAAATCCCACATCCTCCCTGCAAGAGATGTTAAGGAGTTTAAAAGAGCCTAAGCACAATAGGAAGTTTGTGAGCACCTCATGGTGCCCACGATGCCCAGTTGAAGGGTGTTGGCACTTCATGTGCCATACGCAGACTCACCCAGTTGGAGGGCATGATACATGGTAGATTATGAGTAATTTGTGGAGTGACTGTTGAGTGGAGGATATCTATGTAAAATTCGAGATCCATTGACTTGTTGTGAGTTGACTGCATATGCAAGAATTTTTGTTGAACATATTTGAAGGTATGGAAAATTAATTTCTTTCTAAGGTGGTTGAAATTATTTAAAAGAAAATATTTTAGGGAGGTATAAGGAATTAGAGAAATAAATTAAAAGAGAGTTTATTGTGTTATTGTTTGAAGAAGAATATTGTTGGGTTACATATTGGGGATATAAGGAATTATTGAATATGTTGCTTTGAAATGAAAGCTTGTTGTTTTGAGTTTATTATTTGAGGAAAACTATTTGAGTTTGGGAGGTATAAGGAACTATTAAATACATTGCATTAAAGATGAGTTAGAAAAGAAATTGTTGAGTTTTTGTTATTTGAAGAAGAATGTTTGTTGGCCTTATATAGTGGAGTAATAAGGAATCATTAGGTAAACTTTGGTGATAAGTTGAAAAGGAGAGTTTGTTGTTTTTGAAGTACATGTGAAATAGTATAACCTCATACATTGCTTTAAGACAAGTCAAGGGGGTTACACAAGGGCAAGAATAGAGTGAAAGAATTTAATTGAGAAGAAGAACATATTGGGCATTTGTTAGTGCATATCATTCTTTATATGTTCTTGAAGATAAAATAACTTTGGGTAGAATATGTCTGAATTACTTTAAGTTGAAGAAAGCACTTTTGGGAAAGATATGAGCATTGTTTGTATGCGAGATTTGGGAAAGATATGAGCATTTTTTGTATGCGAGATTTGGGAAATATATGAGCATTGTTTGTATGCAATATTTGGGAAAGATATGAGCATTTTTTGTATGCAAGATTTGGAAAAGATATGAGCATTTTTTGTATGCGAGATTTGGGAAAGATATGAGCATCATTTGTATGCAATATTTGAGTATATGAGCAGGTTTTGTGAGCATATTTGAGTAGGTTTTGTGAGCATATTTGAGAAGGTTTTTGTGAGCAGATTTGAGCAGATGTTGTGAGAATATTTGAGCAGGTTGTGTGAGCATATTTGAGCAAGTTTTGGAGCAGATGTGAGCAGGATTAATGAGCAGGTTATGGAGCTGATTTGAGCAGAGTTGTGAGCAGGATTTGTGAGCAGGTTATGGAGCTGATTTGAGCAGAGTTGTGAGCAGTATTGTGACCAGATTTTGGAGTTGAGTTGAGCAAGAGTTGTGAATAGTATTGTGATCAGGTTTGGGAGTAGATCTAAGTAGTATTTAGAGCAGAGGGGATTGGTGTCTCTTGTGGATTGGTGTCCATGAACCAGAATAGAGTGGAGTGGTGTCCACAAAACCATAATAGAGTGGAGTGGTGTCCATGAAACCAGAACAAAGTGGAGTGGTGTCCACAAAACTTGAGAGGGGGTTGGTAACTCTTATGGATTGGTGTCCACAAACATTGTAATAGGGTATTGGTGTCTCCTATGGGTTGGTTCCCACGAAATTTGTTGAGAAATTTATAAGCAATATTTCTCCATGGATGTAGCCCACATTGGGTGAACCATGTTAAATATGTGTCTCTCATATGTGTGATGATTTGTGCATTATTTCATTTACTGCATTGATATTATTGTTGTTATCATTTGGATTGAAAAGTGAAAAGTTTTATCTTATACTGTTCATCCCCCCTCTCAGTATAAGCTTGTGTTCTTCATATCTCCTAAATCCAAATTATATCTCAGAGATATATAAAAAGGTTTGAATGATGATGGATTTATAGGGATATGCATGGACTTTTCTGCTATTGAAACATTACATACATAATTACTTGGTTGCTCAACTACACCAAAATCTCAACATACTTGACTTCTATATTTTGGAATGGTCATTAGTTCTTCAAATGTAATATTAATATTTTTTTTGGCCAACTCTTGACCATAAAATTCAACTTTCTTGACCTCCACATTTTTAGAATAATTTGACTATCCTTGAAGATCATGTCCTACTTCGGCTTCAGGGGATGCTAGTTGGTTATTATTATTCTATCTCTTGGAAGCCTTATCCTTATTTTGGACTTGTTGGCTTGTATCAACCTTTTCAAACTTATCAATTTTATCTTGGATGGTTCTATTTCTTAAATTGATGGTATGAATCCTCTCCAATGCTTCAATTTATTTAGTTGTTGGAGTTATCTTACCTTGATTCATCTTTTCAAACCTATTGTATTGAGGTATTTTTAGGATTTCCACATTTTCTAGGATAAAGGCTCTTGGCTCTTTTTTTTTTAGGTAGCTCATTCATTTCTTTATCAAATTGTATTTATCTATCTTTATCATATTTTGTCCACCAAACATTAATTCTTATTTCTTCATCATATTCTTCTTCTAAATTTACATTGGAATGTGTACTTAGATATATGCCACAACTAGTTGGATTATGTGGGGTATCACACATAAAAGAAAAGAATGGAAAATAAGAAACCATATTAGTTGTGGCCATAGGGTTAGGGAATGAATCTATATCCTTTAATCCTTCCTTTTTCTTCCAGCCATTGTTGTTATTCCCATTTTTGTTCCCTTCTTCTCCATTATTTCTTGCCCAGTTTTTGTTAAAATTTCTCCTAAATTGAGGCATATTATCACTCTGAGGTTGAGCAGGTGGCTCATGATTTACTAATTTTTCTCTTTCAATTCTAGACAACCTACTATTAATTGTTTTGAACATCTATGTGAATTGGCTGGATAATTTCTCTATGGGATATATCTCAGTTTTCTTTAAAAGTGATAATACAACATTTTTAGGCTTCTTGTCCACTTGACTAGAACTTGACTCAAATGTGTATGGGTTCATTTTTCCACTTTCTATCATATTTATCTCAATACCTAGGACTTTTTGCATACATTCATCAATGGAGTTGGTTCTATACTATCTTAAATTATAGCTAAATTATTCAAGGAAGGAATTTTTATAGAAACATATGGCTTGGTGGTTGGTGGGCCTCAGATTTGTAGGTATTTTATTCCTAGTTTTTAAGAATTGTTTGTTGAAATCTTCTATTGATTCATTTTATCTCTTCTTCACCGTTGCAAGTTTTTTGAGTAAGGATTTCTCATTCTTTATTTTTCCATATTTCTTTAGAAAGACTTCTTCCATAGTATAAATAGGGGATTTGATCAATTGGGAGACAATTAAACCAATCTCTTGCATCCTTTTCCAATGTTTGCAAGAACAATATAAGAACTACATCCTCGTGTTCAACCTCAAGGTTATCTAATTCATATAGAAATATTTTTATATGATCTTCCCCTGTAATGGCATTATTGCCTTGGAATTTAGGAAGGTATTTATGAGACTTAATAGGTAAGTCATGCAAATTTTAGAGTAATTTGAAAGGTTTGTACCTATTGGTCCTCCAATTCTAAAGGTTCTAGTTCTAGTTAGGTTGAGTTATTTTTATTACAGGAGTAATATCAATAGGATAGACAAAGGTGCTAACAATAGGTGTATTAGTAGAATTATTATGAAAAGAATCATCTACAATAGTATATTTTCTAGCATATTTCTTACTAGCTAAATAAGATTACTTTCACACACTACTTTCTTAGGAACTGGAACTTTCTAGGAATGGGTAAATACCCTTAGGTATTTAAATTCTAGGAATATATCTTTACCACTTCATCTGGTATGTGCTAGATCAGATTCTTCTTCTATATTTTGGGTTCATTTAGAGTCACCAACATGACAAGTGCAATAGAACCTCATTCTAGACAAGATTGCTCAACTTTTTAAACCTTTGAGTCTCTCAGATATATGTAGAGGTATCCCAAAATAGATAAATTATTAGGATATTATGATGTGTTGTAAGGAGATAGACTATGGTAATCATAGAAAAAATCTATCCTTGGCAACAGTGTCATTAAACTATTTGCGTCTACTTGAAGAACCAGTATGTATAGCTAGTAATATAAATGTAATGGGGAGCAAGATCATCACAAATTCTAAGGTTCGATCCCTGACAACAATACCATTAATCTGTTGTAGAAAGTTTTTATATCCTTTATTTGTTGTCATGCTATCAAATTTTTAAAATTCATAATCAGCATGCAAGCTCTACTGGATTTTCCTCTTTAACCTAAAATGATAAATTCTACAAGAACAAGTTAGGTCTAGACACCCCAAAAATGAGCTTATTTAATAGAGTTATTTGAACATTATGCTCAACTAGATTTAAAGGGTTTATTATGATTTTAATTGTGACCAAGCATTAGTGAATCCTACCTAATTTAGAGAAGATCGATGCCTTGTCTATTGGGTGATTATAGCAAATTTTAATTGACTTAGTGAAACAAAGGGAAAAAGAAAGAAACAAATGACATACCCACATTCATTTGAATATCACAATCAATACAAGTCTTAAATCAGTGAGAGAAAGTATTATTTGTGAATTCAAATAATGCAATGCACAAATAAAAAACACATACAAAATGAGATAAAATATGCCAAAGAGAAAAAACTAGATTTTTGTATTATATTCAATATCTTATGATTACAATGATAGAGCCTGGAAGTGTGCTTAGGTCTTCCAAAGAACACAATACAATATTTACCCTATTCAAATGTTTTAACAGGGGAATGCAATCTACTATCCTAATTGTAATAACATATAGACTCTGGCTCCTCAAGCAACTCCTAGAAATAATCTTAGGTAGCTAGCTCAAATATTAGCAATACCTACACAAATGTAAGAATATCTAAGAAAATGGAAAACAAAGATACATAAGGAATACAATCAACCCAAACTAAACACTCAGGATACCTCTCTTGCAAAATTTTGTAGTGGTTTCTTGATGATGACTCTTGGTCACTTCAACTCCTTATGTAGCCTAGCTATCCAAAGTCTATTACAATTTCTTGGTGTAGGTTGATCCACATGTGCTCTTCCTAGCCCTATGTCTCTTCAACTTCTCGGGTGTGTTACAACCAAAAACCAGTTGAAGCAAGCTATAAAAATCTTTACCAGACTGTCATCTATTTGAAACTATGTTTCGTTGTTTCAATTCTTTGGCTCTAATTACTTTTGATTTGAAGGGAGTTCCTGAATTATCTTGGGTAAGTGATCATCTAGATTTTGTCTTTGGTTTTATGGTGGGCTAGATATTTGATTGTGCAAAAAGACAATATTATATATATATATATATATATATATATATATATATTATTCCTATTTGTCCTAGTCATTCTTTTTTTTGTCTTTAGTTGGGTTTAGACTAGGTTTGATGCAAATGTATTTTTAAGGTGAAATAGAGGGCAACCCAACATGACGGTGAAGAGATAAAATAACATATGAGACAAAATGGAACATGGTGGAAAACATTACGGATGGTGGTGGTAATGGTTGAATACAATGGATGTGGAAGACTATAGACAATGGTGGTGACATGGCACTTTTAGGGATAAAATGTAACAATGATAAAGAGAGAATACCCAGAAGGAGGAGGACAATGGTGTTTTTATAGGTAAAAAGGTGGAAGTAGTACTAAGGTGCTAGGAATAGGAAGAAAAATGAAATGGAAAATGTAGGTACACTAATGAATAAAACCATAAAAAGCAGATTACTCCCTAACTATATTTCATCAAAGTGATTCCTCTATAACTATAAATTGTTGAGGTGCTTGTGTCTTTCTAAAGCAAGTAGATTGTTGAAGCTCTGGCATCTAATTTCTTGTATTGCACCCTTTGCATCTTTTAGTGAAGATATACAGGAACTTATTATATTGTTCATGCTCTGCTTGTTGCACACTTTGGCCCATATTTATCACTATAATGTTCACTTTGGCACTCACCTTCATATAGAGCCATGTTAGCAAGATGTATTTCCTCAACTGATGATAATATCACCATGTTTAGTAGATATGGTAGGATTCAACTTGCATGAACCAACACCGAATATATTATTGGCATTAATTTCTCCATGAATCTACTTTTCTTGGTACAATCCTTGAGATCTCAGTCTATGTGGCAAATTTTATTCGTGTGAATCAATACTTTCCCCTTTGATCATCCTTGAGGTTTCCATAGCTTCTGTATTTAGGTTTTCCTTTGTTGGTCTCCTTTTTTTGTGTTGAGAATGTATGATGGTGATAAATGTACTATAGGATAGTGATTCTATTTATGTGTTGAAATATCCATGAGAACTGACTCTCTTCCATTTTTATGACCTCACTAAATTGATTTCCCCACTATTTACTTATTGAGTAGAGAGAATTGATCACCCTTTTTTTATTTTGACTAATATTTGAGCAATGCTAGCATTACACAAACCAATAAGAAGTTCCTTCAAGTGCTCTTCATAAGAGACTTTGATTTCTTTTTATTTTATCATTTTTTATTCAACCAATCATTGGCTTATGCTATAATCAATGAACCAATCGATAGCTAGCGTGGAATCAAGAAGGGTCCATCGATGAATCCATCTTATCCTTTCTTTTTTTTAATTTTTATTTTCCACCAAGGCACAAAGTTAAAATTTCCTTTTGTTTTGGCACAAAATTTCATTCCTTGCACAAGGGTGACCATTTATTTATCTTCAAATGATAGTCCATAATCACTGATGAAGATAGGCATAGGTAAAATAGTCGATAGAATAAGAAACAATATGACCTCAACTTTGGTGGTTGATTATTAGACGTCATAGTCGATAGACTCAAGTTTATCAGGTAGAATGTGTGCCTAGCGCTTATGCATAAGAGGGGCGACTGATTGGAATGAAGAGTTGTTTTATGGTAATCGATATAACCATGATTTAACCAAGGATGACTGGGGCTAGTAATTTGGGTGACCAATGGAATCAAAGTGGATAAAGAGGTCAAATAATGGAGTACGAGCAGAATGATTTTTCAATTTCACCCGTATCATTGATTTCTTCCACAAATAGGATGTGAGTGGGTATGATAGTCGACCATTAAATTTTAAGTGGCAGACTTAGGGGTGATCTAAGATTATTATTTTTGGAGCAAAGAGGGGAAGTATTTTAATGTGGTTAATACCCTTGACAAACCTAAAATCAGTCGATCGATGGGAGGTTATCACTCAACTTATCTGAAATCACTCACACCATTCATTCTTCAAACCAATTAAATGGCATCGATTAAAACACCCAATCAATGGGATATCAGTTCTTAGTATGACCATGCCAATAAGGTTTGACTTAGAAAAATGGACAACAAATGTTTTTCTTGAAATCCAACTTAGATGAAATGGTGTATTATAATTTTGAAGGAGGGAAATTCATTAATTACATAACCATAACCCTCAAGGACTTAGGTATAAGCAAAACGATTTTCTTATAATTTTCAGCCAATCAGGCATCATTGGACGAGTCATCCACCTCGAGCACATAAAGGAGTCACCATAGGCTATGATATTTGATGTGGCTTATATGTTCAAGTGAGAAAATGGGACTATTGGTTGGGTCAAGTGATGAGAAGGGTGGATCGGATGACTTACCCACTAGATATATTCAAGTCACATGTGATGGTTTATGGGTACATAAGCGGTCAAATGAAATAAAGGTACATTGAGTGGGACAACGTTATATATTTTAGTTGATCGAATGAGATGGTTGATGAGAATTTAGTAGGTAAACTTGAAGACCTTTGGGGAATAAAAAACTTCACACTTTTTGAATTTTAAGGAAGTGATTGGGTATCATAGTTGATGGAGTTTGTTAGGTGAAAGGTCTAGGCGATGGCTCTTTTTATCAGGCACAAAAACTAAGACACAAAACCTTGGGGAACTTTAACTTGGTGGATGTACATATGTTCTACGGGGGGCATTTATTACATGATATCACCCTAGAAACCTTAGGCGAAATGAATAGATCGATGGATTGGTGACTATTGCTAAGACTTAGGGGGAAATGTAGAGTCATAAATATCTTCTCATGGACTAAGTTTAGGAAACAAATATTAGGGATAAGGAAATTTAATTTTTTGAGTGAGTTAGGTGGACCATGAAAAATTAAAGGGGTAAGACCTAATAAAATGACATGATATATGTATGACCTAACAGAGTGGTTTAAATGGATAGGTAATACTTATGGAATTATGAGGTAGAAATTGTGAATATATTGAATTATGATGAATTATGGAGTGACTATGTATGGTATGGATAAAAATATGAATGGGTGAATGTGGATGAATAATAAATGGGATTATGAAGTGGAAAATTAGATGGAGGTGAATGGTAAAATGATAATATTAGGGTTAAATGGAGATGATAGGAATGAATTTGTGAAGGATAATTTTGAATGAATTGAGCACAAAATATCAACATCTACATATTCCATGACTATGGAGATCCTTTTGGATTATCATGACCCACCTAGGACTTTGCATTTTGGAAACTGACCACCACATATTATAGCTAGCTAGACACCTAATCTTGACTTCCTTTGAAAAATTGGGGTGTAATACAAGTTGGGATTTTTGAAGCCCAATAGGCATCCTACATGAAAAAGAAGAGGGGTAGTCTAAATGAAAAAGAAGATTCATACCCCAAAATAACTACATGTAATTTGATTAAATTTACCTCCTGCAGGGCATCCAATGTCAGCATGTGAAATCGTGTGCAATATTAATAGGCTATTTCGACTACTAGTTATTATTATTTTTTTATTTGTGATTTTTTGTGACCATCTCAGGTTGAGATGATCATGACCCTGATATCATCTCGGGTCAATATGGTTAGGCTTCCCATGGGGAAAAGTACCTATTGGTGGTGAAAACCATTGAATTAGCCCTAAGGCTATCCAAGGTGGATTATGTGCATTAGAAAGGAGTTTTTTTGGGAGTATCCTCAAGATGATGCATTTTAGGTGTCTAAAAATTCCCTTTTTGGGATGCTTTGTGCTTAAGAAAAATGTGAAGCAAAAAGAAATGATCTAAAATGGTTGAAATGATTATGGATGGTGTTTCTTGAACAAGAAAATGTGATATACCCCAATCATGGAAAGGGTGCATGTATTTGAGGCATTGCTTCTAACACATTGATGGGCTTAGGTTTTATCTTGGTGAGTTTTTAACTATGGGTAGACATTATTATTCTATGGGCATTAGGCTTTAGGTACACCATTGATCTGATCTTAGTAATGTTTTAGCCAATGATAGACATTATTAGTCTACAGGATTTAAGTATACCAAGTGTTTGTTTGATTGGGATTATTTTTATTTTGCCCCAGTAAGGAGGGTGTATGATTGTTTTTTGGTAATGATTCTTGAATGAACATGATTTTCACTTTTGATTTTTTGATTATTGACTTGATTTTGAAACATAAATTTTGCATTTATTGAGTACCCCCTCAAGCAATGAGTCAATGGAGGAGACGTAAAATGATGATAGCAATGAGTTGCTTAACTAGAATAAGATGGTTAACTTGGGTTACCTAGGAAATAGTGAAATTTAGAGACCATATTGACCTAGGATGGTTGTAGTTTAACTAATTTTTTTTATTGCTACAAAAACATGACCGTTCGGTGAAAAACTATACACAGCAAATTGTAATTGAAATGGATTCATTTTCACCATGCAAGAAGAGAAATAAATGAGACAGGGAGCAGGAGAGCTATTTGGTGAAGTGAAACACTACCAAATACCACCCTACAGATACGATGGACCATAAAGAACCTCTACGAGTAGAGGAGCCAGTGCTAGAAGAGTAAGGATGAAAATCCAAATCTTGACTTTATTAATAAAATGAACCCACACTAAAATTAAATGGTAATTAATGGGTGGGATGGGTGAAATGGGTAGCTTTAGGTGAATTAAAAATGGGGTGGTTGATGGGTAGTTAGTATTTATTGCTTTTTCCTTCCCTTCTCTCTCTTTGTGTGTTTTTAGTTTTTGTTTTTTATGAACTTACTCATTTTTTGGAGAAGCAAGAGGATTTTATTGCTTTTGGGGACTTACTCGTTTTGTGGTGGAGCAAGGGGATTTTTTTGGGGGAGGGTTATGAGCTTGTCCGTTTGTCAATTCTCAACTTTTTAGACCATGCGCATGATAGGAAGAGCAAGGAAAAATTTTTGTTTTTGAGGGAAGACATACTTTGTAGTGTTAAATTTCCTTGTACAAAATCATAATTAAGACTATGAACATGTGTTGGGATTTTGAGATAATAAAAGTACAACCAAAGTGATATTCTATCACCAGACATCAAGATGGTTCATAATGACATTTGAAGACCAACTAGGAATGGCTGAATGACCAAAAGACCATGTTGGACACTTTACAACCACTACTAAAGGGATTCAGCAAATGATAGGTAGACAATCATGGGAATGTGAATGATGAAATGGGGTGTATGCTCAAGATAATGGAGGTTACATCTAGACAAGTGAATCACCTACAAACATGATGCTACATAAAACACTCAAGGTAAGATGAATGTAATTATGTTGGAAAAATTTCCTAATGCAATGTAACTAATCATGCAACTAACCAAATGCAGAGTGTAATACATGATTATTTGCAATGATGTGCAATGAAAATGATGGTGGATGATTGTATGCAATTTTTTATATTTTTGTGAATGATTTTATTATTATTATTATTTTATGCATAAAATTCTCGTAAGTGGAGGACATTAAGTGGTTTAGATTCCTCAACACCCTCAAGTGTAGCTAACTTATAAGTTCCTAGTCCCAAAATTTGTTTGATGATGAATGGGTCTAACTATTTTGTAGAAAATTTGTCATGCAAATGACTAGGAATGTTGGAATTATGTTGGTTCTCCTTTAGCACAATATTCCCAATCACAAATTCCCTAGGATGAACCTTTGTATCATAGGCTTGCTTAATATTATCTTGATAAACACAAGGATGATCAAGAGCACTAATGCATCATTCATCTAGAAGAGTGAGTTGATCTAGGCAATCCTATCATACAACATCATCATAAATGAATTCTTGTAATGAGATGCACAATGAGGGAATTTCAAGCTCCAAGGCCATGATGGCCTCAACACCATATACTAACAAAAAATGGATTTTCCCTAGTTGGTGTTCTAATGCTCATCCTATAAGCCCAAAGTGCTAGAGGTAATTGAAAATGTCAATTCTTGTGATTATTGTTAATGATTTTCTTGAGGATGGTGATAATCATTTTGTTTGATACCTCAGCTTGCCTATTTTTCTATAGATAATGAGTTGAAAAACTTTGCTAGATATGATACTTGTTGTACAAATATCAAACATACTTATTTTTAAATGGTTTTCCATTATCTAAGATGACATTTGATGGAATACCAAAAGGATATATGATATTATACAATATGAACTCCATAATGTGGAATTTTTATCATAGTGGTGAGGGAAATATCTTCTACCCACTTTGTGAAGTATTTTATGGCCATTAGAATAAATGTGTATCAATCCAAATATGCAGGTGAGATTTTGCCAATTAGATCTAAGCTCCATTATAAAAAAAGGCTACAATGAATGTATCAGTTGTAGAGCCTGTGAAGGTATGTGCGATAGATTAGAATGATGTTGAAACTTGATGCATCTTTTGACATAAGTGCAATAGTCTCACTCCATTGTGGATAAATAATAGCCCATTAATAGGATGCACTTTGTGATATCCATGCTACTAAAATGGACACTAAAAGTACCATTATGAGCTTGAGAAATGGTCCAAGTAGATTCTTGGAGCCTAAGCATCGAAGGAGACCATCATAATTTTGATGATATAATATATCTCCTAAAAAGACATATTTAGTCACTTGTTTTTTAAATGTAAGTTTGGAAGTATGCAACAATCTTGAGGGGAGATTACCAAGATTTAGGAAATCTTAAATTTGTGTGAGCTAGTCTTGATAAGACCCAGCTTGGACTAGATAAGCATCTTACCCCTCTCTAGAAACATTTCATAGGAATTTTTATTGAGAGAGGACCTTAAGATAAATGGTTGTGACATTAACATAAGGGAATTTTAGGATCAGGGATTCCCAAGAAGCAATGTTTAAGAAGTTTTGAATTTGAGAGAACTAATCTTGGTATGGTTCAATATATACCATGTGGATGCTTTGCTCTTCTTTAGAATTGTCTCACAAAATTGTATATTGAGAGAGCATTTTGACATGAATGGTGGTGATATAATCTAAAGGATTTTGTGGAATTAGGGCTCCCAAGGAAGCCATTGTATCCACAAAATTATTGGAGGAATGAGGAATTGCCTTGATATCATACCACTCAAACTTAGCAAGTAATTTTTCCATAAGGGTCTTGTATAATTTCAATACTGAGCACTTGCACTAATAGATCTATTTTACTTGGTTGAGAAAGGATTTGCTAAATATTCTTAGGCACTTGATGTTCATGGCTAAAGTTGTTTGAAGTCCTAAAATAAGATCTTCATACTCAACATTGTTATTGGTGCATGAAAATTTGAGTTTTAATGAAAGGGGAATATGAGTCCCTTAGAGTGTGAAAAACATGATTCCAACACCACCCTCTTGCTCACACTTAGAACCATCGAATGATAGTGTAAGATCAATTTTTTCTATAGTTCTTATAACTCTTTCAATCTAGATAATACATATATTGCATCATCAAGTAGCTCAATTATCATAGGCTTATCGTCGAGAAGAGCTGTTTCCACTAATTGGTCTATAATGATTTGACCTTTAATAGATTTTTTATCAATGAATTATAGGTTGAACTCTATCAATAGCATGATCCACTTTGTGGTATGACTATTATGATATGTTTGACTCATCATATATCACAAAGGGTTTTCCTTGGAGATAACATACATTGTTTGATTTATCATGTAATGACGTAGTTTCTTGGTGGTAAAGACCATTGCTAAGTAGAGCTTCTTGAAATAATCATATTTGAATTCATATAAGATGAAGGTGCAAATGATGTAATAGATGGTGTGATTCTTATTTACCTCATTCTTTTGGGCCAACATAGTCCCTAAGGCAAAGTCAATTGTAGAAATATATAGTAGAAATGACACACTAGGTCATAGAGGAGATAATACTAGTGTAGAAACCAAGTATTGATTTATGTCCGTAAATATATTTTGGCAATCCTGATCCCAATTGAATGTCACCTCCTCTTGTAGAAGATGGTTAAATTACTAAAAAAAATTCAATAGTTGTGCTATGAAATATCGAATGACCTATATCTTCCCTTGTAATTTGTGGAGCTACTTAAGGTTGGTAGGGGGAGGCAATTTTGTGATTGCTCCAACATTGCTTGGGTCTACTTTGATACCTCACTTAGACATGATAAAGCCTAAAAAATTTCTATATGTCACTCCAAAAACATACTTTTTAGGATTCATTCATACATTATGCTTTAGTTGACGATCGAAGACCTTTCCTAGAACATTGACATGATTGTCACACAATAAAGGCATGGCTAGTAGATCATCGATATAATATTTGATAATATTATGTATATAGTCATGAAATATATATGTTGTGGCTCACTGATAAGTGACACCAACATTCTTTAGACCAAAATGTATAACTTTGTATAAAAATGTCCCCCATGGTGTGGTAAAGGCTATTTTGGGCTGATCATCAAGATTGACATGAATTTTATTATAGCCTGAGAAACCATCCATGAGGGAAATCATTTCATGACCTACAATGATGTATATGAGCATATTTATGCTTTAGAGAAGAAATTCATCCTTAGGGCTTGCTTTGTTGAGATCTCAAAAATTGATGCATATGCAAACCCCTCCCATTCGACTTCCTGATAAGTACCATATTGGAAACCCATTCAGGATAGTCAATGGGTTGAATGAAGCTTACATACAACACTTTTTTTAATTTATATTTTATCATTAAGGCAATTTTTGGATGTAGTTTATGAAATTTTTGCTTAACTAGTTTGATCTTGGATCAAGCATCAAATTATGGACCACTCAGTTTGGGTCTAGACTAGGCATATCCTTGTATGACAATGCAAAAAAATTTCTTTTCTCTTTTAGAAGAGTGGTGAAAGCAACATGATCTATCTCTAAAATAATTTTTTCCAATTTAATAATTTGAGGATTTTTAGGATCAATTTTGATGTTAATATCGATCATATCTTCTATCAACATATGGGATCCCTCTTCTAATTGATGAGGGTTTAGGATAAGATGAATATCATTAGCTAGATTTAAAGAGTTATATGCATTGTTTGAATCTATATCAACTTAGATAACTACTAAGGTTGGTTGTGATGCAATATGATATGACTATAACATGTTCTCAAAGAGCAGGAACTCGTCATGCAAAGACAACATATCAATATAATCAAAATCAATAGCCTCAAGGTCAAGGGGTAAATATCATTACAGTTTACTAGGATAGATTAGTGGTGTGGCTAGGTCAATGGAGCTCATATTGATGGATGATGTATGAACTCCCTTATTAGGTTGAAATAGGCAACTAAAAATAGGTGGTCGTAATTGTGAAAGGGACGATTAAGGTAGAATCAGGTTGATAGGGTGTACCCTAGGTGGAATTGGGATGACTGGACCCTTGGATGGAATAAATTGTCTCTAAATGAGATATTGTCTAGGGAATATATAAAGATATAATTCATCCAAATATTTGAGAGGCTCAATGGGGGTATATTCTTCTTTCTAGCTAAATGAGGCAATATATAATGCTTCCTAATTATCCTTTGATTCCTCATCTTATGAGTAAAAATTATCAATAGTTAACATAGAAATTTACATATGATCGCTAAAAAAATGAGTATTGTGAAGATCAACATACTCGTTGCCATAAATGTCTCCCTCAAGACCTAGGTTAAGGTACTAAATGGAATTAGCTAGAAGTTCATAATCTCGACTTATCTATTGGTAGTTGATACTTTGGTTCTAGCGAGGTTTAAGGACCCTACTCATAGTAATCCAAGCTATTCTCATGTCAATGGTAGTGATACAAGTATCACAGAGAAAAGGATGGTTTTGTTAGATAATCAATATTAGCAAGAAATAACTCTTCCTCTTTTGCTATAAGAGGTGCATCTGTAGAGGCATCGATACATTTGTAGAGAAAATTGGTTTGATTTAGAAAATATCCGAGGGAGATGATGGTGCCTACAGGTAGTTGTGCATTGTGAGGCTTGCCAAAGTATTTTACTAACTCAATTAGGGGGGTAAAGGTAACATAATTAGGGGGGTAAAGGTAACATGTACTAAATATTCCCTAGGGTTGGATTAATTATGTGAATTTTCACATATGGTAGATGGGTTGCTGAGGATGGAGGGATGGATGGTGATAGGCTATGGGTGATGGATGATGGTTCCTCAACCTCAAGATCAATGTGGGTGGATGTAGTGAAGATGGTGTATATTGATGGTGTGGGAGGTGGGTTGGTTGAATTAGATGTGGATGTGGTTGGTGACAGGGTCTCATGTAGTGGGGGCATCATGGGTGCCTTTCCTAGGGGAGATTCCCATGGAGGATGATGATTGGGATTGCAATGGTGATGGTGATGATGAGGGAATGGGGGGTTTTGGGTGGATGATTTGATCATTGGTTGGGATGGTTAGGTTGAATATCCTAATGAGTTGATGGCAATGTGTGTTAGCATATTATTCCATTATTTAATTAGTAGGATATTGATAGACTTTAAGGCATATTTTATTTTTAGCATTGTATGGTTTTGTTGGTTAGATCTACTTTACACAAAATAATTAGGGCTATGATTGTATTATTTATTTATCATTTTTATCAATGGAATACTAATGTTCATTTTGCTCTAATATGGTATCAAAGTTGTGAGAGGTTCTTGAACTATGAAGGGAATTTTCCCTCATTTGCAAAGTCATCATTCCATTTGGTGATTTTTCACCATTTGGGCTCTGGAATCTGTTCTATCTTTGCTAGACTCCAACAAGTTTTGGTTTCTTCCTTTGTATTATTATCATTTATGATCACTAGACCTGTTGTCCCCACAATAATGAGATGTTGTACTAGAAAGGGTTGAGACATGACTTGACTCTGACCCCAAGACTAGGACTACAAGGGATGGCCATGTACATTATGACGACCAATTCGGCCCAACCAGATGTTGATTGGAGAACATTGTAGATGTGGGCCTAACCTATAGCTAGACTAACATGAATTCTAATTGCCTACTAGACCATTAGGCTGACTAGTGGACACCTATGCTATAGATGTTGACAAACATATGTGTTGACAAGACATGAACTCCTCTAAGATAGACTGATGTGGCATTTTGGATGGGTGTGTTGGTGAACAAAACAAAATTGGCCACATTGGCAACCTAAGAAACACATGGTGATAGATTCCATTTAGTAAGGGAGTGTTATGGGTATGAGAGTCTGCTCAAAGGTAGATAACTCCTTAAGGGATTGTTTTTCATTTTAAACCCCCTCTTGTTCAGTTTACCCATGCATGTGGTATAATTATTGATGTTGTGCTTGTTAAGCATTGCACAACTCTGATGCTGTTTTAGCCTACAAATTTGTGCTCATTAGTGCATAGTCACCATATCCACAACCTCGCACATCTTCGACTCTCAACTAGATCAACCTAAATTTATCATAGATAATTTGTACAAAATTGATCTACACTATTTGCAAGATCTGTACCTTGACATTGAATTCCTACAGTGTCACTCTCAAGACAACCAACGATCTTCCATCATTACAGATAAATTCTATGTTGAGCTATCAATTACATTTCTTATGGATATACACCTGATTTTATTTTGTAGATGACATTGTTGGTGATTTAATGGTAGTTATTTTTTGATGGTGATTTGGTCCTGTTCGAAGTGTTGGTGGCATCCAAATGTGGAGCCATTGTAGATATGATGCTCGGAGGAGCACCACTTTGAAATTGATTCTAGCTTGGAGAGGTGCCATCCATTCAAATAGGGGTTCTTTCCCTATCTTACTCACTAAAGAAGGTAGCTCGACCAGTTGGAGGTCGAGCGGTAAGGTGTTGTTGATCGGTAGATCAGGGGTTCAAAACCCACTGACTCTAAAACAAAGGTAATTTTTTTAATTTTGTTTTTTTTTTTTTAATGTTCTCAATTTTTTTTTAATTAAATATTTTTTCTTTTCTTAATTATTTTCATTGGAAATTTTAATTAAGAAAAATTATATTTAATTAAACTTTGTTTTGTTTCATTAAAACAAACAATTTTCACTTCAAAATTAAATTTTCCAACTACCTTTTCTTAGAAACACACACCCCACAAACTACATTCATCCAAGTTTATTTTACATAATCAAGGTGGGGGGGGGATTTTTTCATGTCCTATTTTTGCAAATTTTTCACAACAGGATGAAAAGGGGGGGATAGAGAGTGATTTTTCAATTTTGAAAATCAATTTGGCATTGTAATTAGGTGCATTTTCGATGGAAACCGACACCTAAAATTTCATTTTTGTGGGCAGTTTTTGTTGTTAGTTGCATTTACACTTCATTTGCACTACATAATTAAGTAAAATCAAGCACAATTAAGTCCCAAAAAATTGATCCCATCTATGCAATTAGTTTGCACAGTAGCATTAAGTATACACGGTACCTATGGCCCACACTTACAGGTAATTTTATTTTTCTTTGGGCTACTGTATCTATCACCTAACATAGTTGCAACAACAATGTCTGAGCTTGTTCTCTATAAATCATCAAGGAGATATAAGTTTTCCATGTTAAATTTTCATTCCATTCACTACCCTAATCATTATTATTGTTAGACGTAAATCCTAATGAAGTGCTCTCCAAAGTTTTTAGGGAAAGTTACGTCCCACACATGAGGAAATACCTTCTATGGTAGGTGTCATAAAAAAATGATTCCCTTTTAGTACCACATATGTACCACTTATAATTCTGCTCTCATGTGCTTATAGTATCCCTCATGTAAGGGTGGGTCTATTGAGAGGTTTGGTATAAAGTCCTAGCAGGTATAAATAAATGGGGACCATTTGGTGTTATAAGGAACCCTCATTATGGCCGCTATCCATAAGTACCTGATAGACACTTAGTTACTAAAGGTTCCAATTACACACCATGGAAAAAAAATATGAAGGCTATTCTAAAAATGAAATATTTTGGGATGTTGTCTCTGGCATGGAAACAAAACCTTCATCATCAACCAACACAACTCAACCTACACGACCAAATGCAGAACAAATTGCATTTGACAAGAAAGATAGTAAGCCAAGAGTTCTCATATTACTTTTTTCAGATGAAGTTCAACCTCACATAGCTGACAAAGAACATGGTGAAGAGGCATGGGATGCCCTTAATACTATATATGAGAGTAAGAATTATTCCACCATTCTACACCTTCAATATCAACTTCATAGTTTAAGTATGAAGCATGGAGAGATAATTGAACTATTTCTTTGTAGGGTGGCTGAGTTGAAGTTAAAGTTGAATTCTATGGGAGAAATTGTAGGAGATAAGCTCCTCATTTCAAATATTTTGAGAGATTTAACTGATTCATACAAAATTTTGATAACTTTTGTTCCAGTATCACAAAGACAAGTTACCTTTGTAGAGTTGGTCAATATGCTTCAAGAAGAGGAGGTCATCCAAATTCAAAAATATGAAGATTATAATACAAACCTCTATTCCAACAAGAAGGGTTCTAAGAAGAAAGGTAATTTTTAGAAGGGAGGAAATTCTTCCAAGAATTCCAATGGAAAAAAACCTCAAAAACCGAAGAGATATTGCAAAATTTGTGAGAAAGATACCCATGACACCAATCGGTGTTGGTATAAGAATAAACAACCTAAGAATAAGGGCCATAAAAAATGATGGAATAAAAACAAGAAACCCAAGGTGAATGTTTCCATTGAAGAATTACATTTAGAACTGAGTGGGCAAACAAGGTTCTCATGACTAACGTAGCCTCAAAATCAAAGGATCCTATGTGGTATATTGATTTTTGTGCCAGTAAGCACATGACTAGCGATAAGTCATGGTTTAAGAAAATGAAGCCAAGGCAAACCTGTCACTATTACTGATGATAAAACCTATAAGATTTAGGGTGAGGGTACAATTTCATTCAACCTTCCAGATGGAAAATATCATATTGATAGATATATCTATGTTCTAGTATTGGTGAACATTTTTTTGTCAATCACTCAAATTCTGGATAAGGATTTGGTTGTTGATTGTTTATTTTTGTGTTGAGGATAGAAATAAGTGTTTCTTTATCACCAAGAGGGGTAAACACATCATAAAAACTTCATACAAGCATGGATTATTTGCATTAGATGCTATCTCCACCCCTCATGTTGCCATGGTAGTCTCTAAAAAGGAGATAAATTCACTTTGGCATAAGAGATACGGGCATATAAGTTTTGGATATTTACTTGAGCTAAGTAAATATGAGATGGTAAAGGGCCTTCCCTTCCTTTCCTTTGCATTGCCAGTGTCCTATGATTTCTTAGAAGGGAAGCAAGACATTGTTATAAAAGTATCACATGACTAATTGCAATCCAATGGCAACTCTGATGGAATCAGGGCTTTAGTTATCATTGTATGATGATTCACCTCAAGTAGATGGTACTCTCTATCGCCAAATGATAGAGAGTATCATATATCTGATAAAAACTAGGCCAGATATCATGTTTGCTATCAACTATATTTTGAGGTTCATGCAAGAGCCTAAGGTCACTCATTGGAAAATAGCAAAACATTTTCTTAACTATGTCTGTGGTACTATTGAGTATGGCCTCAAGTACAATAAGAATGATCAATTCTTATTACAAGGATACACAAAATCTGACTATAACAGATCATATGATGATCGAAAGTCAACTTCAAGATATATTTTTTATCTTGGATCTTATCTTGTCTCTTGGCACATCAAGAAGCAACAGGTGGTTGTTATTCCATCTACAGATGCATAGTATCATGCCACACGTGAAGCAGTGTGTAAGGAAATATGATTGTGTTGCATCTTGACAAGTATGGGTCTTCCATACAAATATCCAATTCATTTATTTTATGATAACCAGGGTGTTTTGAAACTCATTAAGAATCCAGTGCATCATAAATTAACCAAACACATTGGCACATAATGTCACTTCATTCAAGACAAAGTTCCAAGGCATAGAATTCAGCTTCAATACATTCCCACCAATGCTCAAGTTGCAGACATCTTTACTAAGGCACTTGCATGTGTCCAATTTGAGTTGATTCACAACTCCATTTGTATTTCAAAATGATGTAATAAGGGGGGATTTTAGCATATTATTCCATTATTTAATTAGTGGTTTATTGATAGACTTTAAGGCATATTTTATTGTTAGCATTGTATGGTTTTGCATATTCTAATGTTGGCTAGGTATTGTTGGTTAGATCCACTTTACATAGACTAATAAAGGCTAGGATTGTATTATTTATTTATCATTTTGATCAATGGAATACTAATGTTCACTCTGGTCTAATAAGGTGGACTCATGAGGATGTGACACCATGTGGTAAAAATTAAAGGGTTTCAATTTTTTTAGGATACAATGGATCTAACATTCATACACATATTTTATGCTTTGGTGTAGTATAGAAGGTACACACTTCATGTCTCTTATCCATGGTCAACCAAGCAAAAAGTATTGCATGGCCCCTTCCAATACATGGTAAAGTGTGTGAATGATCTTTAGTCCAACCTTAATAGGAAGGACCATTGTCCCAATAGTGGAACACAATGCATTGTTGAAGGCTCTGAGGGTGAATATGGATGTGGTGATATGTGATGATGGTAGGTTAAGGTGTTTAAGCATGATGGAGGTGATGATGTTAATGGATGAGTCAGTATCAATCAAGACCCATTTATAAGTGATCCCATCCACACTAGCCATGATATGGAGTGGTGGATCAGGAATCTCAATAGGTATGGTCTTGATATCATGATAATGAAAGGTTATTTTAGGCTCTTTAAAATATTGAATTTATCCCACAAAGTTAGAAAAAGTGTTAGGATCCTAGGTTGCAATTCAATCGATTCCAAAATCTCCATTAGAGATTCCCAATGTGGAGGCAATTGTTGTATGAGCTCATAGATGGAGAGCTTCATTGAGGCTATTTTAAGACTTTGAGTGAGTATATTTCATAGTGTGAGCATTGGGTAAGGTAGAGGAGGTATGATTGGTGTTGGTTGTGATGGTGCTTGTGACGTTGAAGGAATATTGGAGGGACCCATAATTTATATGGGTTGTGTTGGGTATCTCATATTCCTTATCACTAAGTTGATCATTCCCACAAAACCTTGGTTATGTGGGGTAGCATGAACATGATTTACCTACTTTGGTTGTTCTACTGTAATGGTAGGTGCTAAATTTGGTCCACATTGGGGTAGAGGATCTTGATAGACCCCCATTTTCTAATTATTCATGGTAAGAGGATTGTCTATTTGAATTTTTTGTCTTTCGATCATGAATTGCACTAGGTTTTTGAAGGTGATGAATAATTGAATTTCATGACCCTTCTATCTATGGTAGATGTAGTACTATTACTCCCTATAATTATTGGGTTTAGGATGATTTTGGTCCAATGGATGAATCTCATAGAGAGTGATTGTTTGTGCCTCATACAACTGATGAAAGAAATTCATCAAAGGTTTCGGTAATAGAGTGTATTGGTAAGGTAGACATCGTTGTTGTGCTAGTGGTTGATTTTACGGTTGTGGATGATGATGTTGTATGGGTGGTGGTTGTGTCTAATAGTTTGGTAGTTGAGGCATGGTCTAATTTGAGGGCACAAGAACACTCAAAATGAATTGGTTTACTAGATTAGTTTGTCTTTGGGTTTGATTACCCTTAGTATTTTTTCCAAGCCATTGTTTATTTTAGAGATTAATATCTCTTTATTAGACCTTGATGTCTTAAATTAACTTAACCTGGGCTAGGGATTCCTTTAAATTTTGGTATTGTTGAAGTTGCAACAAGAGTGAGATATTTTTTGAGCAACTTCAAATGAAAATCCAAATAAGCTTCATGATGGGTAAGGTGAAGGGTAGTTTTGTGATTACCTCTCTCCACCTATTGTCATATTTCATTACTGGTTCATATTCAAATTTATGAAGGTTATACAAGTCATTGAGGGTAGCCTTTTTCCTAACACTAAATGTAAAGCATTCTAAAAATGCATCTACCAATTTCTCAAAGGTGTAAATACTATGGCATGGTAGATTATTGTACCACTCCAAAGCACCCCTAGCAAGTGTTATTAAAAATGTTCTTCGCATCAAGGGATCATTATCTTAAAGATGAAAGTAGATATTCATGAATCTAGTCACATGCTCTTATGCATCTTCATCACCTTTGAACTTTTTTAGTTTAGGCATCTTGAAATGTGATGGTAGTGAAGGTACCAATGGATGGAGGGATTGATTGCTAAGCTTCCTTAAGGTGGGTGTTTGGTAACCTCTACCCAAGGCTTATTTTTCTAATGAATTTATTTGGTCAGTTAACAATGTGTAGGCCACTGGTGAAATGAAGTAATTCATCTACCTCTATCCTTTATTAGGTGGATGTGGTGGGTTTTGATGTTGAGGAGGTGGGTGATAAGTGTGATCAATTGAAACTTCACCATACTTTGATTCAATATAGGTATTAACTTGTTCTGGATATTCTTGTTGGGGTTCTTCATAGAGTTCGCATTCCTACTAACAATGGTATTGTTGGGTTGAACAGGGTGCTTGATGATGGATGGGTTGTGGTCTATGATGTTGGGCATAACACAAATTTGGATGCGGATGAGGTGGAAGGTTCTAATTTGGTCGAGGTGGAATATGATGGTGTTGGGTTGGACGAGGTGGTTGGTTTTGGATAGGTCTCCTTTGATGCACAAGTGTAGGAAATATTTAATGTAGTATTCATTGCAACTACTTTTGGTAATCAATATTTGGTTAGGGTGCTTTGTGAGATTTATTTACTTGGTCAGATGTGTGTGGGTGATTTACACGTGTGTTGGTAATGTGATTGGGTGTGATTTGTACCTCAACCTTAAAAATATAAATATTTTTTTTGTATGGGTCTTGAGAGGCAGCATTGACTTGATATCAGTGTTATAAGGTAGGTTCCATGTGATTAGGGGGCACCAAAACATAATATATCTATTTGAATTTCTTGCCTTTCAATCATGTCTTGCACTAGGTTTTTGAAGGTGATGAATAATTGAATGTCATAACCCTTCTTTATATGGTAGATGTAGTACTAGTCCTCCCTATAATTCTTAGGTTTAGGATGATTTGGGTCCAATGAATGAATCTCATAGAGAGTGATTGCTTGCACCAGATAAAACTAATGAAAGAAATTCATAAAAGGTTTTTGTAACATAGTGTATTGGCAGGGTGGACATCATTGTTGTGCTGGTGGTTGATTTTATGGTTATGCATGATGATGTTGTATAGGTTGTGGTTGGGCATGATAGTTTGGTAGTTGAGTCATGGTCCGATTTGAGGGCCCAAGAACACTCAAAATGACTTGGTTTACTAGAGTGGTTTGTCTTTGGATTTGATTACCCTTAGTATTGTTTCCAAGCCATTGTTTCTTTTAGATATTAATATCTTCTTCTTAGACCTTAATGTCTTTAATTACCTTGACCTAGGCTAGGGCTTCCTTAAAATTTTTGTATTGTTGAAGTTGCAACAAGAGTAAGATCTTTTTTGAGCAACTTCACATGAAAATCCAAATAAGCTTCATGATGGGTAAGGTGAAGGATAGTTTTATGATGAATGATCTCCACTTATTGCCATATTCCATAACTGGCTCATCTTCAAATTGATGAAGGTTATACAAGTTAGTTAGGGTAGCCTTTTTCCTAAAACTAAAGGTAAATCACTCCAAAAATGGATCTACCAATTACTCAAAGGTGTAAATGCTATGGCATGGTAGATGATTGTACCACTCCAAAGCACCCCTAGCAAGTGTTATTAAAATATTCTTAGTATCAAGGGGTCATTATCTTGAATATGAAATTAGATATTCATAAATCTAGTCACATGCTCTTATGCATCTTCATCACCTTTGAACTTTTTTAGTTTAGGCATATTGAAATGTGATGGTAGTGAAGAGACAAATGGATGGGGTGTTGATTTCTAAGCTTCATTAAGGTGGGTTTTTGGTAACCTCTGCCCAAGGCTAATTTTTATAATGAATTTATTTGGTTATTTAACACTTTATAGGCCTCTGGTGAAATGAAGTAATTCATCTGCCTCTATTCTTTATTAGGTGGAGGTGGTGGGTTTTGATGTTGAGGAGGTGGGTGATAAGTGTGAAATAGATACTTCACAATACTTTGATTCAATATAGGTATCAAATTGTTCTTGATATTCTTGTTGACATTCTTCATAGAGTTCATCTTCCTACTGATATTGGTATTGTTGGGTTGAACATGGTGCTTGATGATGGATGGGTGATGGTCTATGATGTTGGGTGTGACACAAATTTGTATGTGGATGAGGTGGAAGGTTATAATTTGGTCAAGGTGGAATATGATGGCGTTGTATTGGGAGAGGTGATTGGTTTTGGATAGATCACCTTTGATGCATAGGTGTGGGTAACATTTAATGCAGTATTCATTGCAACTAATTTTGGTAATCAGTTTTTGGTCAGGGTGCTTGGTAAGATTGATTTACTTGGTTAGTTTTGGGTGGGTGAGTCACACATGTGTTGGTAATATTATTGGGTATGATTTGTACCTCAACCTTAGAAAGATCAATAACTTGTTTTTTTTATCTTGATAGGTAACATTGACTTGATATCAGTGTTATAAGGTAGGTTCAATGTAATTAGGGGTATTGAAAAACAACATATTTGACTAGGTGGTTGAGTGTACGACATAGAGAGAACATAAAAATAATCCTCCCTCCATGCATGATCTAACATGGTAGGAATTTTATGACCTCTAGTGGTGTACATATACACATGATCATATTCACAACCCATGCATAAGCTCTCAATTGTAGTTTCTTGAGCATCCCTACCTTGTTGTGGAATGTACTCCAAATCTTGATCTAGGGTAGTTGTAGGCTAGGCCAAGATGCATATGCGAGGTAAGAAATTCCTAGGTGCTTCAGCTTGAAGGTAGTTGTACCTATACATAGCACACAATGTGGCCTGGTCTAGATAATCTATGTCATGATCATAATCAAGACCTGTAGGTGTATCTTGAGTAATGACATCCAAGATTCTAGGGTCACTGAGACGATTATTGATGCTCACATCTTAGAATTTAGGTTTCCATTTAGGTATGACATGGTCCTATGGAATGATTTAAAAATGTTCTATGATTTCTATTGTTGGTTTTGTAGTGTTTGCTCGTGATTGAGCTTGACTACATGTCACTACCATAAGCCAAGTAAATGGTGTACCCATTCATTATAAGCTATAAAAACAAAGCAAACATTCAATGTCCTTTTTGTTTTTGTTTTTTATTTTGATGATTTTTTTTTTTTGGTTTTTGATTTTTTTGGAGTTTTGATGTGTTTTATGTTACCTATACCTAAAAACTATAAATGGTAAATGGTGAAATAGAATCTAAAAATATGTGTGTGTACCCACCCCTCTAATGAAATATGAACCATGAATGAATGATAAGGCTTCCTAGTTAAAGGGTTGGCAATGGGTGTATGCAAGGGGAACCAAAATTACCTCTCAAAATAGGTCACACTATCTAAGTCCTGTTACTTGCCTTGTCAATATTTTGCTTCACACTCGAGCATGCTTGGACAATAACAATAACTATGTTTCATTGATTATTAAGCCTTGTGGTTAAAGGGCATCTAATCCTGACATACTTTAGGATGCACCCAAAATTAGGGGACTTTTCAATGATGAAATCCAAAAAACCACTTATAGGGGCTACTATAGTGTGTAGATGGGAAATTCAAGTTGGGATATGAAATCCCACATCACGTGATTGCTATCAATTGTTAGTGATGAAATCCAAATAACCAATTTTAAAGTGCCTCATAAGTGTGTGTGGGTTCTTTTTATTTTTTCTATGAAAAATTAAAGCAAACAACATGTGATGACTTTCACTAATGCAAAAATATAATTTGAAAATGCAATATTCTCTAAATGAGGTTTTATCCTTTAACATTAAGTAATGTAAGCAAACCAACAGAGAATACAAAGTCCATATCACTCTAGGATAGTCACAAAAAGAGATCATATCGACCTAAGATGAGCACAAACAGAGACTATATCTACCTGAGATGGTCACAGTATAACAAATTTAAACTAATAAAAATGTAGGCATGCTATAAATTTATTTTTAATTTTTCACTTCTTTTTTAGAAATATTAAAAATATGTAGCAAAGCAATGTTGTTACTAACCATGAAAGCCTTATGTTTAATGTATTTTATAGATCCACTACTGTTCAACCTTTGATCTAGGATCATCTCAAGTTGAGACAATGGCAAGATATGGACCATATTGGGTCAATATGATTAAGCTTAAGTGTCTACAAATCATAGAAAAAAACAAAATTTAGTCAAAAAATATATATTTAGAAAAATAAGGACTAGATCCCATCATGATCATCATTTGAAAGCTAAAAATTTGTATCATAAACAAGAAAGCAACAATGAAACACAATGATCAAACAAGATAAGATAAAATGGATCCTTTTATATATTTATACTCATCTTTTCAAAGTGTTACAATAATATCCCCTCTTAGGGGATGCTACCAATGATACAATGATTACAATATATCAAAATGAGGTCTCCAAGTGTAATATCAAAAAAATATTTGTGCTAGAATAATTCATGGGGGAGCAAGTTTTCTAGGACTGTTGCATTGAATCGAATGTGGATCTTTGAATATTTTTCTCTCATCGAGTCTTGTTGCCTATACACAAAGAAAATAAAAGCATATCAATAGCATATGAAAAGCCCATTGAATTTGGACCTATATGGAATATGAAAAGGATAAATGAAATGAAATATAGTTGTGTGCATGTGTAAATTGAAATCTAAGCTAGTGCAAAAACAAAAAAAATATAGATCTAAGCTAAACTAAATAGAAAGAAAAAACTAATGGTTTGTTCAAGACCATCTCAGGTCGAGACAGTTTCATCTACAGACCATCTTGGGGTAATATGATCATTGTTGCAGGCCTACGTTTTTGCATGACTAGGTCTAGGTAGCATTTGAGATATGTAGGTTGGTATTATCAATGGATTCTAATGATGGAGAAGTAATTTATCAAGCTTGATCAATCACCAAAATAAGGATATTGATCATGCAAAGTAATGGAGTCCAACTTCCAATCTTGTATGGTAGTCCAACAACATCATCTCAGAAACTGGAAACTTGATAGATTGATTTTGGCATCATTCATTGCATGAATTCAAATATTTGGGATATTTTTGTAGCACTTCATGGACACAAAATAAAAAAGCAAGATTCTTAAAATTGGGGGGTGAGTTCCATTTTATAGACCTCTTGGCTAGATGCTAAATATGGAAACTACCAGTTAAGGGTAACCTACATGAAAAAGTAGAGGGACAGTCTGTATGAAAAAGCATATGCATACCCCAAAATAACTACATGTGATTTTATTAAATTTACCTCATGTAGGGTATCCAATATCATTGCACGAAATCATGCACAACATTAACAGACTATTTTGGCTACTAGATATTTATTTTTTACTTGCAATTTTTTGTGATCATTTGGATCGAGATGGTAATGACCCTAAGACCATATCAGGTCAAGATAGTTAGGCTTCCCATGAATAAAAGTACCTATTGGTGGTGAAAATCACTAAGTTATACTTAAGGCTACTCAAGGTGGATAATGTGCATTAGAAAGGAGGTTTTTTGGGAGTTTCCTCAAGATGACACATTTTAGGTGTCTACATTATGCATAAAGTGTAAAAGCATGAAAAGTAAATAAATATACATAGAATTGATGGGTTTATTTGAGCATCGTAAATAATCACTGTATTATTTATAGATAAGGATCCCAACATTGAGTTGTTGGGAGGTATTTATACCAATACCAAAAACCTTAATTACATAATTAAGTTAATCTAAGTTAACATAACAAAAGGGCTTTAATTTAATTACAAAATATAAGATGGATTTAACCATAATAAGATTAATTGTAGCCATAGGTTTTACATAAATAAATATTTAAAACATTGTATAGTGAATTCCCATAGGTCTATACAAAAGTACATATTATTGTGCCATACAATGTCATCCTTTGCCATTAGGAAAACTACACTTTCAAAATCCCCTAATAATCTAAATAGAGAAGACAATGCAAGAAAATATTAATAATAATAACATATATCCCTTCCATTATGAATGTATTGATAGACCTCTATGTTTGAGAGACCCATATGAGTTTCCCTCATCATTTGAAATATGACCACCCATATTAAAAAACTTAGCTTCAATCCTTTGCAACTTCAACAAACAAGATTTTGTTGGATATGATACCTTCTTATAGTATCCACAAATTGTCTTCAACTTCTCTAAAGATATAGCCTAGTCATTGGAATCATGGGTCTTAGTCTCTTTAGGTTTGACTTTCTTTGTGTGAGCCTATACTTGTGAAAAACCACCATGATTCCTCATTGCTACCTAAAATAAAATAGGAGAGATAATAATTGATAAAGAGATAAAACAATTTAAGTTTCCAAGTATATAGGAACCACATGAACCTAAGGTTCAACATCTTAAAACGAGGAGAGATATTAGAAAGTGTGATTTTGATGGGTTATGTGCCAACTTTATTTTTGCTTCCAAAAGATACAATTTATCCTCTTAATCCCTTGAACATCACAATATAGTCCTCAATATTATTAAACTTAGCCAATTTGAGAGAAGAGAATTCTAGTTCTAAGATACATAATTTAGTTACATTTACTTTTCCAAGTAACTCAAGTAATTTTGACCATACATTGACACGTTTGTTCTCTTTGTTGATATGGAAAAGCAATTCTAGTTAAATCAATAAGCACAAAGGCCATATGAAGCAAGTTCCTTCATTAAAGGTTATTACTTTACCCTCTTGAAAATGTACCATAGGTTTTTACTATATAGTAAACTAGTCATTTATGTTGAGAATATGCTATAATTTTACCCATTTAGATGAGTAACATAGGTTTGAGGATCCATCTTACATAATTTATCCCCAACATTATAATAGATATTTGAGTTGATGTCCTCAATGTGAAAATATTAGAAAATTATGATATTTGAAAAGGTCGAAAGAGAAAAAGTGCCGCGATATCGCGACACTTTTTTCTCCTCCTCCAGCCACGACTTTGCAACATGTCATGATATCGTGACACCATTTCTCTTTCAGCCTCGTCGTTGCAACTTGTCACGATATCGTGACACCTTTTCTTCCTTCGGCCGTGGCAATGCAACTTGTCATGATTTTGCGACATTTTTTATCTTTCGGTCGAGACGATGCAACTTGTCACGATTTTGCGACACTTCTTCTCCTTTGGCCACAATGCTGCAACTTGTCGTGATATCGCGACACTTTTTTCCTATGGCAGCGATGACGCAACATGTCACGATATCGCGACACCTTTTCTCTTTGGCCATGATAATGCAACATGTCGCGATGTCGTGACACCTTTTTCTTCTTTGGCCGTAGCAATGCAACATGTCATGATATCGTGACATTTTTTATCTTTTTGCTGAGAAGATGCATCACGTCATGATTTCATGACATTTTTTATCCTTAAGCCATGATGATACAACTTGTCATGATATCGCGACACTCTTTCTCCTCAGGCCGTGACACTACAACATGTCACGATATCATGACACCTTTCCTCATTTGGCCGCAATAATACAACTTGTCGTGATATCACAACACCTTTTCTCTTGGGGTTGCGACAATGCAACATGTCATGATATCATGACACTTTTTCTCTTGGGGTCATGACAGTGCAACATGTCGTGATATCGTGACATATTTTCTTCTTTGGCATCGACGATACAACTTGTCACGATATCGTGACACTTTTCATCACTTGGTCAAAACAATACAACATGTCACGATATCGCGACACCTTTTCTCCTGGGGTCACAAAAATGCAACATGTCATGATATCGTGACATTTTTTCTCCTAGGGTCGTGACAATGCAACATGTCGCGATATCACGACATATTTTCTTCTTTGGCCATGACAACGCAACTCGTCGCGATATCGCACCACTTTCTCCTTTTCAACAGTGATGTTGCAACATGTCAAGATATTGCGACACTTTCTCTTCTTCGCCTGCAATGCTGCATTTTGTCACGATTTCATGACATTCTTTCCACCCTTGGCCGCGACAGCGCAACATGTCGCAATATCGTGACACCTTTTCCTCCTTGCTTTTTCTCTATGCTGTGGACCGCAAAATTGCAACATGTCACGATATCGTGACACCTTTCTTCTTGTGGTGTTTGGATTTTTCTTTGATATTTAGCTCTTGGGCCTCTTCGGTCATTTTGGAAAACATGTAAAAAATACTTGTACAAGGTTCAGGGACCTTTCAACACCCTTTCAACCAATCAAAAAAAAAAAAGTTTCAAAATGCCTTCATATGCAAAATTCAAGGCCTCTAGAAAATTTTCCTCAATAGACCTCAAAAAATAAAAAATAAACCCTCCAAACCTTAGAAATGTGATTTTCAATCATAGTAAACCACTTGATGTCCTCTAATTAATTTATGACTACCACTTATTCTGCACCACTTGGCCAATAATATACTATTAATAATGTTATAAGGATAATATTTGATTAATATTTATTGGTTTAAGGCATATAAATATAGGAAAAATATCATTATATGGAACATACAATGCCATATTGGCCAATTATTGAAACTAACATATTGACTATGTCAAAACATTCCATTGAATTTTAAACCTTGGATTCCATAAGAAAAGACATTCTATCTAACCAAAGTGCCTACACCACCATTAGTAGGTCTCAATATAGCACACCATCATAACTAAAATAGATATAATAATCAAAATGCACCAAAATATCTTTACAATGTAGAGGAATAATGATTTAAACTTAAGCCTAGTTGTTTGTTAATCATCTTACATCCTTCCATATCCATCCTAACCAAATTAGCCACATTGAATGTATTTTCAATTCCTCTATAGATGAAAATAACCTAACCACACTGATGTAGTAAAAAATAATAGCCATGACCTCAATCTCTTAATTAAGGAGAGAATGAATCTAATTTCTCAAATATTTCTACTTTTTTTGAGGGAAAACATGTCTTCTCCTTGAAGAGAAGCATTATGCATAACAAGATAAATAGAGAAGTAGAAATATAGGTATGCACTTTGAACCTACAATGTCCAATTTGAATACAAAATTTCTTATATCCTAGTAATTAAACTGCCATACCATGGAACTAGATAAATAACAATCAAATTTAAGTTTATGTTATTGTATCTAAACCAAATCTAATAAATAATTAGAATGAAAATTAAACTTGTAACCTAAATGGAGTAGAAACCTATATATATATCATGCCATTTGGATAGCTAAAAGTATATGTTGTCTTCTTGAATTAGGGTATCATGTCACTTATTTAAAAAGGGCACCAATTCTGCAATACATGACCACTGACAAAATCAACCTCCCCCTTTGCAGCTTCCATTTAGCCTTCCTAAATCACCTCAAAAATATCAATAATATGAATATCCTTGACTATCTATTTAGATCCATCGAGTTATAAATACCAATTTCAAAAATTAGAAGTCTTCTCATCCCATTTACCAAGGATTGCATCTTATCCTGTACAAGCATGCTATGTATTTTTACACAAAGCAAGTTGTGGTTGCTAGCTACCTTATCCCTCCTAATCTCGCTAAAAAACAACTATCTTGCCCCTCCTAATCCTATTTATAGCCCCAAATGTGAAACCCTGGTCCATGAAGTCCCCAATTATGACAATGACCCTAATTTTACATCCCCTTATTCCCTAAAGTATTTCCCTAGTTTTTATCACAAAGAGGGGTCTCCTTATATTGAATTTGAGTTCAAACATTGATATGTTAGGAGTTATTTGTCTAAGACCAAGTTCAATTCTTGCCCAAACTCCATACGAGCCTCCCCTCAATTCAAAAAGTTGAAAACTAAAAGTTTCTTCCCTAAACCATCCAACAAGATGAATCCACCCAAGGAATCGATGCCTAAGTGTAGTGATCCTTCATCTACAAGCATTATTTAGAACTCGGTCCTAATCCATATTACCAGCATGGTGGTTACTCTATATGCTACTTCTAACTCATCCAAGATTGTGTGGATGCTCTACAACCATGCTACGAAGGTGATGTATGAGCTCCATGGGCACTTTAAGATCTTTTTCAAGAAATTCGAAGTCTCTTCGAATGTCAGTGTTGAAGGTAAGTAGTGCAGTTCCTCTATATCTATTCTGGGGTTCTCAGGTGAGATCTTCCCTCTAGTACCATCTCATATTATAGTAGCTCCATTTTTTAAGGCTGGGATCAACCATGTGGGACCACCCTCTATTCTTTGATATGTTGACCTATCAATTTTTGGCTTTATTGTAAAGGTTTTTGGGGTCCTTTTAAAACCCATATTTTAATGCAAACCTACCTATAAAAAAAGGCACCAATTCATTTGAAAAAAGGTGCCTTAAAAGAGGTACCATTTATTTTGAAAGTGTGTACATAAAATATTTTTCAAATCCATTACAAATTTTCCCTCATAGATTGTGTCCTTAGGGTCCTACATTTTTTGGTAAATCTAACATTCTTTGAGTATGAAAAATATTATTTTTGTCCCTTTTTTAGATATAAATTATAAGAATTAATTTTTCCTAGGATTCAAAATAAGGATAAAAGGATTTAAATAGTATTTTTGCATGGTTTAGCAATATCACTCCATGCTTGCTTTGATAGGATGTTGTAATTCATACCAATTTTTAGAAATGAACAAAAATAATCCATCCACTTAAATATTATATAGAAATAATAAAAGGAAAAATAAATAAAATAAATATAGATATAATTTATGGATACCATTGAACAAATTAAATAATAATTGTATTGGCCATAGATAAGAAACCATAATATTTTTATTTTATGGATGAAGTAGTTGGGGGTATTTATATCAATACTACAAACCCCAAGTACATAATTAAAATAATCCAAGTCAATATAACAAGAGGAATTTAGTTTAATTACAAAATATAATATAGGTTTAACCATAATATGGTTAATCATGACCCATGGGGTTTACATAAATAAATAATTAAATACATTGTACAATGCATGCATGTAGGCCCATACAAATGTATATAATACAATGTCATACAAGTTGACCTTGGCCATAAGTCAAATTACACTTTCATATAAACTACACTTACAAATATATAACTATAGTTTCAACTATATGTATATAGAGTAATATGTAGTTTTTGTTTGATAATGATGTATTCACACAAATTATATCTTAAACATAATGATGTAAAAATTTGTCTTTATGCCTGATTAGATCTATCCTATCATTGTTGGCCTGATTTGAATTTAAGTTGACAAATGTAATTGATACCATTGCAATATTAACTTGAAACACTATATTACTATATATACCAAGTAATTTTGGTCATTTTAACAATAATTAAAACAATAAATCTAATATAAATCAGGTAAAAGACTCATAATATGTAAATTTTTCTCTTACTCTAAAAGCCTATCCTATCAACATAAATTATATTTCTCTTATTTTGCCAAAAATACATCCTAGGATACTAATGGAAGTACTAGGAATTTAAGCATTGTTGTCCTTTGGAAAATCAAATGAGAAATAACTTTGATTTTTCCTATGATTATTATTCCTTCAAAAGGATTGTGTACTTCAAGTCTATGATTGGTAAAAATCAATTAAGAAGGGTCTCAAGCTATCAAAAATAAGGATCATCTAAGAAGAGGCATTAACTTCAAGGACCTCAAAGGAGAAATATTAATAAGATATCTCTATCAATTCTTATTCAAATCCCATAAATAAGGTTAGTTCCGTTCAATATTAGTACACCTATTCCCAAAATTTTATTTATTTTCTTTACTTACATATTATGTTAATTATGCTTTACATTGTTATAGTCAATCATTTAACATAGACCATTAATTATATATGTGCATTTCCTATACCATACCTATCATTGTATACTTATCATTTTGTATCTTACCATATTTAGGCTATTCCCATAGGGTACTCATATGATATATTGTAACCTAAAATTCACCACCTTTATATTAATATTTTGGTATTTAATCTAGGTTTATGATTGACCTTGTGTTGCCTTCAGTTACATGGCATGGTGTATTTATAGTCTTATCAAAGTATAGATTAACTATCCTATAAAAATTCATGTGATTAAATAATTACTAGTGAGGACACATATATTGGTCTTATGTCATCTTTAGGTAAACCCTAAGAAAATCCAACTTGTATGGCCTACACAACCAAAGACCTAAAATTATTAGAGCATACTAGGATAGGGGGCATGAACACAATCATGAAAATATAAAACATAAACTTAAATATGTATTTGAAATAATTTGGAGGGAACTTGAATATCAAAACTATTCAAATTTTACTTAAAATATATGGTTCATTATAGATGATAGAGTACCAATAAATGTTACACTATCTTCAAAAATAAAAAATCACCTCTAATACCATATAAGAAATGAGACATATAATTCCTATATTAGCTTTTGTTTCAAGATATAAATAGTATATTTTTTTGCAAATGATACAATTAGAAATGTGGTACTCTATAAGATCCCAAAACAATAATACTTTGCTTTTAGAAATGGTAAAAGAAAATCCTTATTGTAAAGATGTCATTACTAGTAAAGCAACAAATAATTGAATAAGACTTTTGTTAGGAGATAATAAAATTGATATTCCTTATTTTCCATCTAATGATGGATAAGAGAAGGAGAAATATTCGACCATAAATGACTTTCAATACAATATCAAATGGATGAGATATTACCAAATTTTAAAGTAAGCAATAAAAATCCTATAGAATTTTCTTGTTTATATATCAATATGGTAGAGATGCATCCATTGAATTTTAATATATAAAATAAAGAAACATTTATAGAAATTTATCCATTAATTTATAAGTAAGTCAAAAATGAATATTTAGTCCAAATTATGCATAATTTATCTCTTTTAAAAACAAATACTATAATGGAAAAAAAAAGTCATGTTGTCTCTACCAATAAATCCAACATCAAAGTGAGGATTTATATTTGTATAAAATCTATTAAGCATGTCATGTGAAGACCATATAAAATTAATACCAAGGAACTCATATTTAAAAGAATGCTACTAAGTATGTCATATTATAAAATACCTTATCATATAGAAACCATGATGGTACTTCACGTATAAATTCACTTGAAAATATTTATAGCACTTTATCTTGTTGAAAAAAATTACTCTTATCATTCAATAGTCACAAATTAATTGTCCTAGACTAAATATTTTTTTAAAATAGTTCAAGGTAATCCTTGGTTTTACTATTGAATACTATATCTAATACTCATATTTCATAATATCATTTATAGATTTGGAATTCATTCTACTATCATGGTGAAAAATAGCATATACTTCAAGAATAAATATGTCAAAGAATTATACAAGAGATTTTATATAAAACATAAATTGTATTCACCATATTACCCATAATGTAATGGATAAGTAGAATCTTCCAATAAAATCTTAGTCAAAATTTTGTGAAAGAAAATAATTTAATGGAACATTAACTTGTATCCTACTTTGTAGCCTTATTGCACAAGGTGTAACACTACCATGAGGGAAATTCCATCTCACTTCTATAAGCTGAATGAGTTATATTCCATATAGAGGTTGACATTCCCATTTTTATATATCCTTGCATGCTATTATAAGTGGAGAATATTTTAGAAAGATAAGATTACATTAATTAACATAGTTAGATGAGAAAATAATAGATTTTTTTTAATATATTACAAACAAATAATAATGATATCTTACAATATGAAAGTAAAATAAAGATAATTCAAATTTTTTGACTAAGTATTAATATCAAATAATTATCCAAGATTAGAAAGGTAAATTTTTCAACAAATTTCATTGTCATTACATTATTTTAGAAACTTAATATTTAGATATTTTTTATCATTAAACACTTAATGAGGAGCATATGAACAAACTAGTCAACTCTATGTATCTAAAGATATTTTATGGTTACATATTCTTTTGGGTCCATTCCAACCTCCTTATCCTATAAAGGTTCAATATGCTAGGAATTGTATACATTGTTACATCATATGCCTCATTGAATATTACCTCTACAAATAAATGGCCAAGCGGTACATTTCCATCATTGTACAATCATATATTCCCCATCCATATGTTAATTTCCAAATATTTTACCTTATCTTTTTTTTATTGGTAAAGAGGGGTTTTGAAAGGATCCCGTAACATTTTACAAAAGGAGAAGGTTGGGAGAAGATATCCCAACCACAAAATAGCTGAAGAAATAGACTCTTTGTGGGCTATTGGAGAAAAATAGCTAAAACAAAGAAAGAGAAGCCCACGCAGGAGCAAGAGAGAAAGCCACACCAGCTTAGAAGAGAAGCCCTCACAGGGGCAACAGGGAAAGGCAACAGGGAAAACCTCAAAGGTAAACACAAAAATGAAAAAGGTATTTTCCATAAAGGAAAAAATATCGCACCCAAAAGAAAAGATTTTTACCACAAAGAATAAATCCTCAGACTTAGAAGGCTAATTAGGATTATCCACATATGAAACAAGACCACCCGCAAAGAAAAAATAGGACCATCCACCAACCAAAATAGGACCATCCGTACAGGAATTGGGAGCAACTAAAAACCACACAAGACCATCCAAAAATGAAAAAATACCCTCTACAACAGAATAGGGACCATCTAGAAACCAACATAGGCCATCTGCAAACCAAATTGGACCATCCACAAACAAAATTGGACCATCTGCAAAAGCTCCCATGTGAAATCCTAGAGAAGAAGGTGAAGCACAATCAAAGACAAACCATGGAAGGAGGATGTCCAGATTAGAAATAAATCCTAACCCTACCACCAACGGAGAGAACAAAAAAATACTTCTTCCATACATGGTCCCCTCCAAGACCAAACAAATATGAGAAGGAATCCAGTAGAAACCCCTAGACACGAGCCCCAAAATGCCAACCATGGGAAGTACTCAACTATGAATTTGAGGCCCCCCAAGCCTTGAAAAGATAGTGAATGAAAACCATGGAAAGCAGAACAAAGAAATGCATCCACCAGAAACCTTGAAACACCATCCACAAACCATGAATTATGGGAAAATCTTAACTAAGAATAAAAGGGGCCTCCCCCAAGACCAGAAACCAGTTAAAGACCATCTTGACAAGAAAAAAAAGTAAAAAAAATCCACCAAAAACCCTAAGATACCATCCACAAAATACAAACCATGGGAAATACTTAGCTAAGAACAATCAGGGCCTCCCCCAAGCCTAGAAACCAGTGAATGACCCTCCTAAGAAACAAAATGAAAGAAACTAGATCCCACTCCAAAGCAAAGCCAACCCCCACATTGATACCACCAACCAGGTTTATTCGATCATGCAACACCATCCAAGAAGACTTCCTAAAACATCTTAGTAAGAAGTGAATAAGGCCTTGGAGACCCTCCAAGCACCAAGTAGTGATAGGAAGGTCAAGAAACCCTAAGAAAACTAGGAGATTTTCTTGGAAACCATAGCATAGCAATAGATCCACAAGAGAACCCTAGGAAGAGCTGAGGAAGGAGCAAGAATATTAAGAGGTGACCTCTCACCCATACTGGGAGGTCTCTTGCTCCTGCATCGGGGCATCTGCTAAGTGTGCTTTGGATCCATAAGAATAAAATAATATCTACCTCCTCATACCTAGAACACCTCAAGAATAAGTATAAAAGGACTTGGAAACCCTCTAGGAACCAAGCATTGGTAGGAAGGGCTAAAAAACCTAGGAGAACTAGGATATCTACCTAGAAATTCATAGCAAATCAAAAAATCTACCTGGAAGCCCAAGGAAGAGCCAAAGAGGGAGCACTAAGATGAAGAGGTGACCTCCCACATGTAGTGGGAGGTCTCTTGCTCCTACACCGAGGCATCTCTTGAGCGTGCCATGGATCTGCCAAAAGAAAAATATATCAACCTCCTCTTTCCTAGAACACCACAGGAAGAAGCAAAAATGGCCATGGAAACCCTCTAGGCACCAAGAAGTGGCAAGAAGGGCAAAAAACCCTAGGAGACCTAGGAGATCTACCTAGAAATGTATATCAAAGCAAGATATCCACTAGATAGACCAGGAAGAGCTAAATATGGAGCAAGAAGATGAAGAGGTGACCTCCCACCCATAGCGAGAGGTCTCTTGCTCCCACATCGAGGCATCTCTTGAGCATGCTATGGATCTGCCAAAAGAAAAAGAGATCTACTTCCTCTTTCTTGGAACACCACAAGAAGAAGTAGAATGGTCATGGAGACCCTTCAAGCACTAGGTTGTAATAGGAAGGGTCAAAAACCCTATAAAACAAGGATATCTACCTAGAATTCCATAGCACAGTAGGAGATCCACCTGAGAGAAATAGGAGGAGTTGAGGAGGGAGAGAGAAAGCAAAAGGGTGACCTCTCGCCCAGAGTAGGAGGTCACCCATGCTAAGAAAAAAAATATTGTTATATTTTACCTTATGTTACTATTATGAAGTATTACTAAATTGTAGTATGAACTTATAATGTATTTATTTTTCTTGAAAATGACATAACCTCTATAAAGAAATAATTATCAAGAGAAAATTTATGAAAAAATATTCAAAATAAAAAGGAAATATTATTTTTTAAGAAACAAAATTCACTCTAAAATGCAAAAGTCATCTTTATAGATTTTATAAAATAAGCTATCATCTCATATTTTATATTTAAATGTTATCTTAGAATATCTTTTTCTTATGTATGGACTATGTATTTCCTATACAATAATGTGCAAAAGTACCATTACTATTGTTATTTTAAGTTTTTCCAAAGTGACTAAATTGTCCCCATAGTGACTATGGAACTGTTACTAGGATTTGGTACTATATCTCTATTATAACCTTACATCTTCAAAAGAAAATATTGATATTTTATATTTAAAAATAAATAAATAAATTCATTAAAAAATAGGAAATAAATGCATAAAAATGTGTGCATAAAAACACCATATAATAAAAAATAATAGTAAATGGAAAAATATAGAAAACCCATGTAGCAAGGAAGCACATGACTGCGTGCATATTTAACATTGAACTATGCCTAAGATCATTCATACATAAAGGGTATCATGTTCTCTACCATATTTTTATTTATGGATCCTCATCATGAAAACATCACACCTTATTTACTACTTCAAAATTAGTAATGTATTATAATATATGATCATTATATATGGATCACTTGAGCATTTTCATTAGAGCATTTATCATATGAATCGCATCCAACCAAAGTTATGCATAGTGGCTATTTATTACCAAATTGGCTAAATTTAGGATTTTTAAAATTTAGAATTGGCTAATATTTGGGACCCTTGACTAGGGCCTATTAGCCAAAACATTTTGGGTGTAAATTTTTTTTGGGTCGATTCACCCCAATTTTATAATAATTTGACCATAAAGTCTTCAATCGATGAATTTTAAAGGACTATGCCACTAAACACAATGATCACTTAACATGAATGGCAGGACCCAGGAGATACCAAACAAGGAGAATATGGAAGAGAGAATGGACAAGCAGAAGATATAGGATATGACTATGTGTTGGGTAGACTCACAATCTAAGTGGCATAGGTAGCAACAGTTGTGGAGGGACAAACCATGGTGATGGATGTTCGGTATGGTGAGGATCTTATCTTGGATAGCAATCCAAAGGAAGAAGTTGAACTTAGGTATAAGGTGGGGTTTCCATATGATCTCAGAGGGGAACTAGGGAGGTTCAAGGTTCTCAAAGAGGGCATAAGTTGATTTTATGGAGAAGATATCAGTTAGGGTGGGATCCTATAGGATGGAATATTCCATAAAGGAGGAGGGAATGGAATAAAAGTGAATAAGGTTAGATGGGTCATCAGAGGCTTGCTTATGCTCATCAAAGAGGAAATCAACCAGTAAGGGTTTCTAGGAGAGGCCCTCAAGAAGGAATCAATTACACACCTTTGGCTCAAACAGGGCATCAGTCATCAACCTGAGACACATGAGATTCTCACAATTCTACAATGGACATTTTATTAGCCAAAGGTCATGAAGAACACAAGCTTATACTGAGAGGGGGGTGAACAGTATAAGACCACTTTTTACTTTTCTTTCCCAAACAGTATTAATCAATATAATCAATGACAATATCAATAGCAATAACCAAAGCAATGCACCAATCATCACACACAATAGAGACACAAATTTTAACGTGGTTCACCCAATGTGGGCTACCTCCATAGAGAAAATATTTCTTCTAAATATTTCTCAAATAATCTCTTGGGAATCCTTCCCAAATTACAATGTTTATGGACCTCTGTCCAAAGGAGATGTTGATCCCCTAATCTCAAGTTCGTGGATCTCTTCCATAGGAGAACTCTTTCCCCTTCTGCTCTGGCTAGTGATCTTCTAGAAGACTCTGTCTCTATGCTGCACTGACTGGTGGATCTCTCTCCACTTGAAGACTTCTCACTCAGATCTTATCTTCAATTGTCCTGGCTGTTGGATCTCTATCCACTGAGACTCTATCCTCTATACTCTGTCACCTCCAAAGCTCTTTCTCAATACTGTACCAAACATAGTTCAGTCGGTCTAGCATAGTTCTGCTCAATCTCTTGCACTAAACACAGTACAATCGGTCTAGTACAATTCTGCTCAATAGGTTCACTCAAAACCTGCTCAAATTTCCCTCCTCCGCCCCCAAATCTCTAAATCCCAAAAATCCCCCCTAGGACTTGCCCAAATCTGCTCAATAAGTCCTCTCTTGGACTTGCTCAAATCTGCTCAATAAGTCCTCTCTTGGACTTGCTCAAATCTCTCAATAAGTCCTCTCTTGGACTTGCTCAAATCTGCTTAAGCAAGCTTTCACAAAAGCTTAACTCAAAATAGTCCACAAGCCTTCTCAAAGACTTGTCTCAAATCTGCTTAACAAGCTCACATAGAACTTGTTCAATCTCATAGAATCATAAAGAGAATTGTTAGAGACTCAATATGTTCTATACTCAAAGTACAATCAATATCTCAATTCAATCTCATAGAAGCATAAAGAGAATTGTTAGAGACTCTATATGTTCTATACTCAAATCCCAATCTCAACTTAATAGAAGCATAAAGAGAATTGTTAGAGACTCAATATGTCCTATTCTTAAATCTCAATCTCAACTCAAATCAATCTCATAGAAGCATAAAGAGAATTTTTAGAGACTCTATATGTTCTATACTCAAATCCCAATCTCAACTCAATAGAAGCATAAAGAGAATTGTTAGAGACTCAATATGTCCTATTCTTCAATCTCAATCTCAACTCAAATCAGAATATAGAATAGTTTGTTTTATGGAACTTGAACAACCATTTCACACATCCACTTGACTAGGCTTAACCAACTCAACTCAACCAATCACATCAAGGAACAACCCTTTCTCACAAACCCTAGTTCAAGCATGTATCAACCAACTCAAAATGTTTCCAACAATGCTTTATCTCAAGTCTCACATAACAATGATACTCATGTTCTTTTCTAGATCATGTTCAAGTTCATTTCATCATCAATGGGCTTCAACAACAATGCTAATGAAACAAGGTTTAAATACAACTCACAAATCAGAAAACCTTGAAGCATTCAACCAACCATCTTCACAAAGGAAACTTCAATTAATCCTTTTCACTCCAATGATATTTCAGAAATCAACCACCACAAACAATCAATAGGAGAATGTGCCCATACCTTTTTGATGCCAATAAGTTGTCCACAAAATCTGCCACACTTAATCACAACTTTCCTTTTCAATATTAATAAGGGTTAGTGGTCTTTAAAATAATCACAATAAAAGCATAACTTAATTTACACCCTTTTCACTCCAACTTCATAAACACATCCACCAAAGTCTATTTTAATAAAAACCCTTATTAAGAATAACCCACAATAAATCTCTCAAAATCACTTTAACAACAACTCCTTATTTCTCCTAAAATCAATTCTCCATTTCCATAAAAATAAAACATAAATCAAATATGCTTTTGCAATAATAATCATAGCCCTAATGATAAAATTTAATTCCCATTAAATACCTTATAACTCCAAACTTTAGGGCTAATAAAAATTATTAAAGGCAAAAATGTAAATACCTCTCAAGGGGATTCAAACCCCTATCCGCCACACACCATGAGCATCTTAGCCATGGCTAAGATTCCAACCGAGCCAAAGCGCTCATTGGAAAAGCAAAGGCCAAAAAGGCCTTTAATCTTCCTCCGCCTGCCGCAAAGGACAAAGCGCCAAAGCGCTTCCCACACGCTACCATCAAGGGGATTCGATCCCTGATATTTGTGTTGCCCACAGTCTTAGCAAAATTGATACGCCAATGCGCCATGCCTCATACCACGTTTGAGATTTCCAAATCGCTGCGCTTTCTTCTCTGCTTCCTTTTCAACAATTCACACGAGCTCTTTCGAATTCCAAGGCAATTAACACACGAGAGCAAGGATGATTATTTGGTTTAATTGCCACCCCTTTATATAGTGTTTAATAACACTTTGAAGACGTCGACGAAAATATTAAAATTGTATTTGCATGATGACGTCGACGGGAAACTTTCCATTTAAATTTGAATTTAAATTTTAAATAATTAAAATTTAAACCAAACATTAAAACTCAAATAACTCCATCATCGGGGCACCTTTTTCGATGAAACGAAAGCCCAATGTGGGTTTTAAGAAAAACCCAGATCAAATATATTGTCCATGGTTTTAAATAAAACCTTTTATTTTCCCTACCTTGGTTTTCACAAAAACCCTTCATAGATCCTTTTGACATTTATTGCTCTATTGACATCAATGACAACATTTCAGCTTAGGGACTCAAAATGTCCAACAATCTCCCCCTTTGTCATTGATGGCAACCCAAATCCTTTTACTGAATTCTGACCTTCTTTTCTGCTCCCCTGGGGCTTTGCTCCCCCTGGCTCAATGCTCTCTTAGATATCAAATCTCTCCTCATATCCAAAAACTCTCCCCATAATACACAAATCTCTCCCCCTTTGACATCAATGGCAAAGGGTCACCTTTGGGGCTCGGGGCTAAGAAATAAGCCTCTTAGCTTAGCCCCTCCCCCACCTCCACATGAGGTGGTTAATTCTAGGGTGGGAGTATTTCTACTCCCCGAAAGCACTGTTCTCTGCCTTTGTCTTTTCCTCTTTCTTTTTGCTGAATTCTCTCACTGTTTCTTTTCGAGTCATCATCCCTGTTCTTTCCTGTTCTTGTTCTCATCCATGTTCCTGTCTTGTATTTCTTGTTCTCATTCTTGTTTTCATCCATGTTCCTGTTCTTGTACCTGTTCTTGTTCTCATTATTTTTTGAGTCTCTTTTCTTTTCTGAGTCTCTGTTCCTGTTCATCTTCTTGTTTCTGTTCATGTTCCTGTTCATATTCTTGTTCTGTTCATGTTCATATTCTTGTTCCTATTCATGTTCATATTCCTGTTCTTGTTCATACCTATTTTTGGAATATTTTCTCTACACCATCTTGCTATGTGACCATCATTATTGCACTTATAACACTTAATGTTATTATTCCTTGGATGTGCAATAGTCTTAGGATTTCTCCTAGTGAAGCCATATCCTCTTCTATCATGAATCCTGCAATTTATTGCCTTATGACCAAACTCATTACATGAATAACAATATCCTTGGAAAAGTTGTTCTCTTCCATATACCTGTCTTTCATGTGACCTGCACTGTGAAGCCATGTGCCCAAACCTGTGACATGAGAAGCATCTCCCATTGAAGCTTCCTTGCCTAGACCTCATTGGTCTCCTGTTCTGATTGTTGTTCCATCTGTATCTTCTTTGCCTATTGTCCCTGTTGGACTCACTGCAATCTGACTCATCCTTAGAAGTTTCACTTTCACTTATATCTGAGAATCCCTCTTCTGAAGTATCTTCTTCTGATGTTGTTTCTTCTTCTTCAAGACTTGAAGTAGACTTGGCCTTTTCCTGTTTCTTTCCAAAACCTAGACCTGTTGAACATGATGTTCTTTGTTGTCCACAAATGAACTTATCCAAGTTCTTAGAGCTATTTGTGAAACTCTTCATCTTGATCTTGGAGTCCTGTAAATATTTCTTTAGAGTAGCCACTTCTTGTGCTAACTTCTCACATTCCAAGATTTTTGCTTCTAACTTTTCTCTAAACTTACTTGCCTTGGCCTTTGACTTCTCTAAGTCCTCTATGAGCAATAATATTTCTTCATCACATTCTTGAAACTGACTTTCAAGCTTGGAGTGTTGCTTTCTTACCTTCTTCACTGTGTCAAGAGCATAGATAAGTTCACCTTTGAGATCATAACCATTCTCTATTGAGTAGTCCTCTATTTGTTTTCCTTTGTCCATATCATTCCTTTCTTTTGACTTATCTTCTATAGGATCACTCACTTCTTCTTCTTCTAATGCCATTAGAAGATTCTCATCCAGTTTACCAAGTGCATCTTCAAAATCATCATCACTGAAACTATAGCCATCCCTTGTGCAATCATCTTCAAGATGTCCAAATTTACCACATCTAAAACACTTGAGAATAACTGGAGTCTTTTTCTTAACTGGATCTTTTTCTTCAACCATAAACAAGACTTCATCTCTATCATTGTCTGAAAAACTAGCATCACTATCAATTGAGTACTTACTTGCATTATCCGCATAGTAGCTTGGCTCTCCTTTTTCTGCTTCTTGTCTCCCTTGTTCTTCTTTAGAACTAATTCCTGTTATGGTGATTGATGATCTTTGTGCATTGATAGTCCTTTCCAAGGTCCTTGAATTTTCCTCAGACTTGTGTAGCTTATCCTTAGAGCCTTTTACTTCCATCCTTAGTGAAACTATCTCATGCTCTAATATTTCACACTCTAGATCTTTTATCTTTAATTTTTCAACCATACCTTCTTCAATTTTCCTTGTCTCTTCATCTTTGATTTTGAAGTTGGTGAGTTCCTGTAAAAACCTTGCTTTTGCTTTTTCATCTTCTTGAGCTTGGACCCTTAATCCTGAGTTCTCCCTTTTTAATTCTTCAAGAGTAACCATAAGCCTTTCACATTCTATCTCTTTTACCTTTGACTATTCAACCATACCTTTTTCAACTCTTCTTGCCTTTTCAACCTTATCTCTCAAGTCAGATATATCCTGTAGAAGCTTTGTCTTACATTTCTCATCTTCTTGTATTTGAGCCTTCAATTCTGAATTTTCTCTTTTCAATTCAACAAGTTCCTTAAGAGTGGCTTCCTCCTTTTCTTTATCTAAATCTTCCTCTTCTTCAATTTCTTCTATTGTCCAGAGTGGAGTTTCTTCTTGATACCTGCTTCGACTATTCTTGTTATCCTTTTCTGACTCATTCTTTAGAACTTCAAATCTAAGAGAATCATCTTCATTTTCACTGCTATCAAACCCATTGCAATAACTTGCATCATGACCGAGTTGACCACAGATAAAACATTCTTCACCTTCTTGTGAACAATAAGTTGCATGATGACCTGTCTTTCCATAACTGGTACAAAACTTTATCAGTCTGGATATTTCTCCATTACTTGATTCATCTCTTGAATCTATTTCCATGTGTCCTCCTAACACAACAATATTAAACTCATCTTCCTTTTCTTTCATGACCATAGGTGTTCTTTTCTTCTTGTGTCTCATGCTTCTACTCTTGCCTTTCTTTGCCATTTGTGTTCTTGCAAGATCTTCCTTCAAGTTGTTAAACCTTTTTCAAAGGAATCGACTCTGATACCAATTGAAGAACACAAGCTTATATTGAGAGGGGGGTGAATAGTATAAGACCACTTTTTACTTTTCTTTCCCAAATAGTATTAATCAATATAATCAATGACAATATCAATAGCAATAACCAAATCAATGCACCAATCATCACACACAATAGAGACACATATTTTAACGTGGTTCACCCAATGTGGGCTACCTCCACAGAGAAAATATTTCTTCTAAATATTTCTCAAATAATCTCTTGGGAATCCTTCCCAAATTACAATGTTTATGGACCTCTGTCCAAAGGAGATGTTGATCCCCTAATCTCAAGTTTGTGGATCTCTTCCATAGGAGAACTCTTTCCCCTTCTGCTCTGGCTAGTGATCTTCTAGAAGACTCTGTCTCTATGTTGCACTGATTGGTGGATCTCTCTCCACTTGAAGACTTCTCACTCAGATCTTGTCTTCAATTGTCCTGGCTTTTGGATCTCTATCCACTGAGACTCTATCCTCTATACTCTGTCACCTCCAAAGCTCTATCTCAATACTGTACCAAACATAGTTCAGTCGGTCTAGCATAGTTCTGCTCAATATCTTGCACTAAACATAGTACAGTCGGTCTAGTACAATTTTGCTCAATAGGTTCACTTAGAACCTGCTCAAATCTGCTCAATAGGTTCACAAAAACTTTCTAAATCTGCTCAATAGGTTCACACAAAACCTATCTAAATCTGCTCAACAAGTTCTCTCTAAGACTTGCTCAAATCTGCTCAATAAGTCCTCTCTAGGACTTGCTCAAATCTGCTCAATAAGTCCTCTCTTGGACTTGCTCAAATCTGCTCAATAAGTCCTCTCTTGGACTTGCTCAAATCTGCTTAGCAAGCTTTCACAAAAGCTTAACTCAAAATAGTCCACAAGCCTTCTCAAAGACTTGTCTCAAATCTGCTTAACAAGCTCACATAGAACTTGTTCAATCTCATAGAATCATAAAGAGAATTGTTAGAGACTCAATATGTTCTATACTCAAAGTACAATCAATATCTCAATTCAATCTCATAGAAGCATAAAGAGAATTGTTAGAGACTCTATATGTTCTATACTCAAATCCCAATCTCAACTTAATAGAAGCATAAAGAGAATTGTTAGAGACTCAATATGTCCTATTCTTAAATCTCAATCTCAACTCAAATCAATCTCATAGAAGCATAAAGAGAATTGTTAGAGACTCTATATGTTCTATACTCAAATCCCAATCTCAACTCAATAGAAGCATAAAGAGAATTGTTAGAGACTCAATATGTCCTATTCTTCAATCTCAATCTCAACTCAAATCAGAATATAGAATAGTTTGTTTTATGGAACTTGAACAACCATTTCACACATCCACTTGACTAGGCTTAACCAACTCAACTCAACCAATCACATCAAGGAACAACCCTTTCTCACAAACCCTAGTTCAAGCATGTATCAACCAACTCAAAATGTTTCCAACAATGCTTTATCTCAAGTCTCACATAACAATGATACTCATGTTCTTTTCTAGATCATGTTCAAGTTCATTTCATCATCAATGGGCTTCAACAACAATGCTAATGAAACAAGGTTTAAATACAACTCACAAATCAGAAAACCTTGAAGCATTCAACCAACCATCTTCACAAAGGAAACTTCAATTAATCCTTTTCACTCCAATGATATTTCAGAAATCAACCACCACAAACAATCAATAGGAGAATGTGCCCATACCTTTTTGATGCCAATAAGTTGTCCACAAAATCTGCCACACTTAATCACAACTTTCCTTTTCAATATTAATAAGGGTTAGTGGTCTTTAAATAATCACAATAAAAGCATAACTTAATTTACACCCTTTTCACTCCAACTTCATAAACACATCCACCAAAGTCTATTTTAATAAAAACCCTTATTAAGAATAACCCACAATAAATCTCTCAAAATCACTTTAACAACAACTCCTTATTTCTCCTAAAATCAATTCTCCATTTCCATCAAAATAAAACATAAATCAAATATGCTTTTGCAATAATAATCACAACCCTAATGATAAAATTTAATTCCCATTAAATACCTTATAACTCCAAACTTTAGGGCTAATAAAAATTATTAAAGGCAAAAATGTAAATACCTCTCAAGGGGATTCAAACCCCCATCCGCCACACACCGTGAGCGTCTTAGCCATGGCTAAGATTCCAACCGAGCCAAAGCGCTCATTGGAAAAGCAAAGGCCAAAAAGGCCTTTAATCTTCCTCTGCCTGCCGCAAAGGACAAAGCGCCAAAGCGCTTCCCACATGCTGTCATCAAGGGGATTTGATCCCTGATATTTGTGCTGCCCACAGTCTTAGCAAAATTGATATGCCAATGCGCCACGCCTCATACCACGTTTGAGATTTCCAAATCGTTGCACTTTCTTCTCTGCTTCCTTTTCAACAATTCGCATGAGCTCTTTCGAATTCCAAGGCAATTAACACACGAGAGCAAGGATGATTATTTGGTTTAATTGCCACCCCTTTATATAGTGTTTAATAACACTTTGAAGACGTCAACGGAAATATTAAAATTGTATTTGCATGATGACGTCGACGGGAAACTTTCCATTTAAATTTGAATTTAAATTTTAAATAATTAAAATTTAAACCAAACATTAAAACTCAAATAACTCCATCACCGGGGCACCTTTTTCGACGAAACGAAAGCCCAATGTGGGTTTTAAGAAAAACCCAGATCAAATCTGTTGTCCATGGTTTTAAATAAAACCTTTTATTTTCCCTGCCTTGGTTTTCACAAAAACCCTTCATAGATCCTTTTGACATTTATTGCTCTATTGACATCAATGACAACATTTCAGCTTAGGGACTCAAAATGTCCAATAGGTCATCCCAAAATCTAATATTTGTACCATTTCCTAGATTCTACCTAATGCCCTTATTAAGTATATTATTTATCCTAAGGATTGAATTCTAAAAAAATAGATCAACGAATGGGGTTAGGGTCATCCAAAAAAATTTGGTTGTGCTAGAGGTATTTTACCTTGATGACGGAAACACATAGAGAGTTTTCATTGGTGAGGATCCACCAGTATTGCTTGGAAATGAGATCCAAGTTCATATTATGGACCTTTCAGGATCCCAATGCCACCGTACTCCTTCCAAGAGTATACCTGATTCCAAACCACCGGGTGAATCCGTTGCTTGTTCTGTGATCTTGACCAAAGAAAATTTCTTTGAATCTTCTCAACATGGTTGAAAACCTCAATAGGGATCTATAATATGGAAAGGAATAAGATAGGGATGATTTTAAGGGCATATTTGACTAAGGTGGCTTTGCCTTCTTGGTTGAGAAGACTCCCTTTCCAACTAGCCAACTTTTTTTGGAAGCACTCAATGATAGGTTTTCTTAGGACTTTTTGGAATGACCTTCAAAGAGAGGAAACCCTAGGTAAGTGGCAAGGAAGGTATCAATGGAGCATCCAAGCATGGTAGCAATGTAGGCTTGGCATATCATCATAGTATTTTTGAAATATATTTTACTCTTTTTGAAATTCACCTTTTGGCTAGTTGCAACCTCGAAGGAGATGAGGATGGATTTGATGTGCTAGACTTGGGGAATAGAGGCACAGGTGGCAAGAATGGTGTCATAAAAAAACTACTAGTGGGATATGGCCTAGAGAGAGGAATCATGTTTGATTCTAGAGATGGACACTTCTAGGAAAGCATGGGTAATAGCCCTCCCAAGAGCTTCAAAAATAATGATGAATAAGAAGGGGTATACAAGGACTCCTTGTATAAGACCTTTGAAATTATTAAATTAGCTTTTTGGGGAGACATTAACTAGGATAGAAAATTTGGCCGAGGTAACAAAGTATTTGATCAGATCAATCCATTTTGTATGGAAGCCAAATTTGTGAAGGATCGCAAACAAGAAATCCTAGGAGACTCTGTCGAAGGTTTTGTTCATATCGAGATTCAGGATGAAGCCCACTTGGCCACTCAAGGAGATGGAATGAATGAGCTCATGGATGGTGATGATGTTGTCAGTGATTTATCTTCCTTGGATAGAGTTACCTTGGTTTGGAGCTATGATGTAGGGAAGGATAAGATTGAGCCTAGAAGATAGGGCCTTGGTGAGAATTTTATATAGAACATTGCACAAGCTTATGAGATAGAATTCAAAGAGGGTGTAGGTCTGGTTAACTTTAGGGATGAGAGCTAAGAAGGTGGAATTCATGTCCCCTAGGATATCCCTATATTTTGCATCTGTTGTATGGCAGAGACCACGTCTGGGCCCAGGATGTCCTAGGAGTGCTAGAAAAAATGGGGGGAAAGCCATTTGGGTCTGGAGCTTTCCCTCATTACATAGAAAAAATAGCAATATGAATTTCTTTAGTAGTGAGAGGTTTGATTAAACTTTGATTAATTACACTTGTTATAAATAAAATTCATTTTATTTTTAAGATAAAGTTGGTTATCTTTTTCTAAATATAGTTAGTTAGTAGTTACTGTTGACACCCAATTTTAAGCACATTATCAATCATATAAATATGAAAATATCTATCTCATCAACATGACAAACATTAAAATAAACCAACCAATATAATGGATCATTATAAGGTATTTAAATACCAGAATTAAAAGTGGTGTAGCCTAGGCAATAGCATAAATAACACTTCTAAGTAAGGGATAACATTTCTGACAAAAGTTCAAATTTTATCATTTCCTTATTAATTGACCTTCTAATGGTCACTTTTGGCATTAATATTAGTTTACATTAGTTCCATAATGTATTTATCTCTAGTTCTATTTTCTAATCATGAATTAAAAAATAAAAGATAAAACTAACCTATTGTTAACTTCCTATTGTACATAGAACCTTCTCTCCCTTACCCTGTGAATCCCAATTGATCTTGCTCAATATTCAACTTGAATATCAATTAAACCCATGCAATATTCCTAACTAGACATCCTTATAATAAAAATTCTATAATTACTAATCCTATCTTAGTTATACTAAGTAAACTCTTAATCAATTGTTCATGCAACTCCTAATATGATGATGGCTCCCTTAGTTTCACCTAATGTATTTTCTCTCTTAATATTGCTTCTAATATATTCTCCAAAGTTTTACAACCTCTATAAATCTAGCCCTTTGATCATAATCAAGGCATGCCTAAATATTCTAAAGAAACTCTATGAAACTCTCAATAATAACATAGTTTAAAAATCCTAAGGGCTTTGCCAAAATTTCAATTAAGGAAGACTCAAAAATTATCCTAGAATTATAATAGAAGTTCTAATGGATTTTCTTCATCTCTAGTAATCATCAAGGGTTTCCTTAATTACACATCCAAAATATGAGTCCTTGCATATTCTTGAGCATAGGAATAACTAATCTATCATATTTATGATAACTTTATTACCTTATTTGTCTTATTTACAATGGGTGTAACCTACTAGATTATTAGTTAGGGTGATAGACTATTATTTACAACCAATATCATGGTTATAACAAATAAATTATATTTAAATATTTTTATTAGATGGAATAAAGGGTTTTTAAAGGATCCCTAAACCTTTTACAATGAAAAGTAGGGTTTTGAGGGTCCATTAACCTTTTTACAATAGTGAAATCCTCAAGAATACAACTACAAAGAAATAATAAAGGAGTCAAGCAAGAATAAATAGGTCCCAATAGCTAAATTTAGGAATGAGAGGAAGAACTGAATCCCCAAGATACTAAATGATATTCACCAGTTTGAGTCAACAAAAAAACATAAATCTTGAGGAGAAATCGAGATATGTCCAACCATTAGACCCACTTCAATTTAAAATTCAAAAATATACCAAGAAGAGTTTCCTTACCAAGTCTAGAAACACACTCCTACTCTAAGGAAATTAAAAAAATATTCATTTTGAAAATTTCCCACCCATGCCAGGAAATATACTCTTACTCCAATAAAATTCAAAAAATATTTTTAAAAATTTATTGCCCAAACCATGGGAGGAAAAGTATTCTCTATAGTCCTACAAGAACCCACTCAAAATCATGGTAGAAGAAAGCTAGGGATTCTCAAATCCAAAGTGCAACACAATCAATTCTAGTAGCAAAGTATTGGGGAAGGTTAGCAAAATCAAAACCTGATCCACAAACCCTAGATCTCCAAAACCTGGATCCCCCTCATGGAGAAACACCAAAATACCTAAACTTGGGGATATAATCATAGGTCCATCCTACCTAAGGTTTCCTAAAACTATGCAACCTAAGAAAATATAATAAAATAATATTCTATTCAAAGAAGGAAATAGTTCTGCAATACATCATAAGACTGTAGAGAAGCTCAATAGACTGATTGATTTATTTTATGGATCAACTTTGTATAAATAGCAAAGTTGATCATTGAGAGCCATTGGATTACAACTCATCAAATATGATCTAGACTATACTGAGAGTTCACCTGACTCATGGAGGAGTGGTAACTCAAGTAAGTCTATCCTAGTAGAACTTAAGAGATTAATTACTTATTCTAACACCCCCCCTTAAGTTATACTAGGGGTGTTTTATACGAATGAGTCCTGACAACAGGGCCTGATGAGGTACTCATGTACAATGATTTATTATTTTAAGAGATGGTAAAAACCACATGGGAAAAACCATCTATCAAAAATAAAAATGAAGAGGCATGTCTTTAGTTTATGAATATTGTCCTCATTGACCAAAAGGATGAGTCTCAATAACAGGGCCTGATGAGGTACTCATTTACAATGTTTTTACATATGTGAGAGATGGTGAAAAAACCACTTTGTAAAAAACCATCTATCAAAAAATAAAGAAAGAGGCATGTCTTCGGATGACAAAGATTGTCCTCATGGAGAAAAATAATGAGTCCTGGCAACTTGGCCTGATGAGATACTCATGTACAAGTGTAACATATAGGAGAGATGATAAAAAAACCACATGGGAAAAAACCATCCTCCAAATTAAAGAACAATAAGAAGAAATGAGAGGTGCAAATCTTTGTTCTATTTAGCGTAGCTTCTTTACCCCAATTTTCTCTCACAAATGAATGTAACACGGAGAAGGAAATGATTTGGTGAAGATATATGCAATTTTATTTTTAGTAGGAATATAGTCCAAGTATATTTCCCCTCTGAATATACTAGTTGAATGAAGTGCATGTGAATCTCAATGTGTTTGGTGCGCTGATGCTCAACTGGATTACATGCAATATGAATTGTGCTATGATTGTCACACCAAAGAGTAATAGGTTTGTCATGGGAAAAACCAAATTCTCTTAGTATATGATGAATCCAAAGAGCTTCTTGGATTGCCAAAACTATTGCCCTATATTTAGTCTCTATAGATGATAAATCCACTATTTGTTATTTTTTATGTGACCAAGAAATTGGTGAAGAACCAAGACAAAAAACATAGCTAGAAGTTGAACATTTGTCTTCTATAGAACCTGCCCAATCAAAATCTGTGTAACCAATGATATCCATGGATTTTCCCTCATATAAGAGCCCAAGGTGAGTATTTCCTTGCAAGTAGTGTAGAATTATTTTTGTTGTTTGCCAATGATTGAAATGAGGTTTATGTGAGAATCGGGATATCAAGCCAACAACATATGAGATATATAAGGAAGTATGAGTAAGGTATAACTGACTCCCTACAAGCTATCGATATAGAGTTGCATCACATAGAGGGTATGTGCAGGAAGTACTTAGAGTGAATCTATATTGAAAAGGTTTAGAAGAGGGTTTGCAATTAGTCATATTAAACCTTTGAAGAAGGTCTAGAGTGTATTTCTATTGACACAATGAAATTCCTACATCTATTTGATTTATTTGAATCCCAAGGAAGTAATGAGCTAAGCCTAGATCAACCATTTTAAATTTTTTATAAAGGGAGTCCTTGATAGTCTAAATGTGAGCGATGTCATTACTAGTGAGTAGTAGATCATCAACATAGAGAACAAGTATGGTGATTTTTTCTTCATCTCTCCAAATTTAGACTATGGCATCAGACTCACAATGAGAAAAACCTGAGAAAAGAAGGAAGGAGTCCATTTTTTCATACCAAGCTCTAGGAGCTTTTTTGAGGCCATAGAGAGACTTACTTAGCCTACAAGCAAGGGAGGAGTCTTGAGTGAATCTAGTAGGTTTTTCCATGAATATCTCCTCTTTTAAGTCCCCATGTAATAAAGCACTTTTTACATCCATTTGAAAAATAGGCCAATTTTGGGAAGCAACTAGAGCAAGTAACAGTCTAACTGAATCCATTTTGGCAATTCGTGCAAAAGTTTTAGAATAATCAATCCCTTCAATTTGAGAGAAATCTTTGGCTACCAGGTGAGCTTTGTGTTTGTCAATTTCTTCATTAGGTCCATATTTCATTCTTTAAATCCATTTACAGTGAACTAACTTCCTTCCTTTAGGTAGAGGAACTAAATCCCAAGTTTTTTTTTTGATTAAGAAAGAGAATTAATGGCATCATACCATTATTTAATACCAGTTGCTTCTTTGAAGGATTGAGGATATGTGGAAATGGATTGACAGACAATACCAGAGCCTATGGATTTGCCTAATATGGATGATGGAATATTTTGGATGTATGGATTTTCTTATGCAACAATGGTGCTGGCTTATTTAGGCATTATGGAAGGAGTAATTGGAGTGGCAGGACTTTGAGTTGGAGTTTGGAGTATAGGATCCTTATTTTGGTCATTTTGATCTTTAATATCTAAAGTGGGTTCTTCATTGTATTGAAGCTCTAACATTGGATATGGCTCAAGAGAATCAATGGTGGAAGAGGATTATTGAGGATCTTTATGAGGGAATGTTTCATCAAATTGAACATTCCTATGAAAAAAGACCTCATGAGTTGCAGGAACAAGGAGCTTGTATGCTTTCATTTCCACACAATAACCAAAAAATATGAGTTTTTGATTTTATTATCTAGAGCCTTCCTTTTATTATTTGGGATATGTGCCCAAGCAATACACCCAAAAATATTGAAGAAAGAGACATTAGGTTTTGAGCCAGCCCATGCTTTTTTGGGAGTCAAATGGCCAAGATCTTTATGAGGTGTGCGGTACAGTTTGCATAGTTAATTTCTTCTGCCCAAAAAACTTTTGGAAGATCTCTTGAGTGGAGCATACAATTTGCCATTTTATTTAAAGTTATGTTTTTCCTCTCTACAATACCATTTTGCTATGGATTATGGGAGATAAAATGTTGATGAATTATGCCATGACTTGATAGAAAAATTGAGAACTCATTACTGAAGTATTCCCCCCATTATCTATACGAAGTTGCTTGATTTTGCAAGAGGCCTGATTTTCAACTAAGGCTTTGAAGATTTTGAAGTGGGATAGAACATCACTTTTGTATTTTAGGAAGTATACCCAAGTTCTTCTGGAAAAATCATCAATGAAGGTTAAGGAATATTTTTCTCCTTTGAAAGAGGGCTCTAGGAAGACCATCAAGTCACTATGGATTAACTCTATAGGGGATGACGCTTTTAGAGAACCACTTGGGTGGAAAGGATCTTGATGTTGCTTTCTAAGAGCACATCCAGGACATACTTCATCAATAGAAGAGACTTGAGGTAATCCTGTTACCATTTCATGGGTGTTCAATTCCTTTAGGTAGTTATAACTGAAATGTCTAAACTTTTCATACCAAAGTTTGCTTTCAATATCTCCATGTGCAAAAAAATAGGAGGCCCCTTCTGAATTTTTGAATCCTTTGAAGTGAAATAGGTGATTTTTGTGATCAATATCTCCTTTTTCTATGAGAGATTTTTGGTCTTAAAAGTATCTTATCTCAACTCCTATTGGTGAGAAGAGAACTGTTTTGCCTTTTCTATAAGTACAAATCTAATAGACGAAGAGGAGATTTGTTGCAATGTTTGGTACATAGAGAACATTATTGATATAACCACCATAAATGGATATGTCACCTTTTCCTTTGAATGGTATAAAGGATGAGTCACCAACTTCTATGCTACATGTTGAACTTGAGGAGATTGAAGTGAATGAATCATATAAGAAAGTCATGTGATGAGTTGCTCCTAAATCTAGAACCCAGTATTTTGATGAAGTTTTTAGTCTTATCTTGAACATTTAAGGATTTTCCTATCTACTTCTTAGTATCTATATTTTGATCCTTCATTGCTGCATTTAGTTGTTGTAGTCTTTTCCAATATTTGTTCACATAATGACCATTATTTTTGCAGTGAGTACAAGTTATGAGACTCCTTTCTTTATTTTTGAATTTTTCTTTAGTAGAGGTGGATGCTACTAAGGATTTTGAGGAAGAGGAAGAGATCTCATACTTTTCAATTTTGTTTTCTTCTCTAGTTAGTCTATCACAAAATTCCTCTAACGAGGGCATCCTAAAACTTGCACCAAGAGCATATTTTGTAGACAGAAATGTGGTAGCAAAAATTTGAAATACACCATTTAATTTAGAAAGAATTAGATATATGCATTCTTCTTCTATTTTATTTTTTCCACTACCTTTGTATTGAGTGAGGACTTCTTTAAATTTGGTGAGAAATTCAACAATATTGTTGAAGTTTCAGGAGATAATGTTGTTAATTCTGCCTCTAGCTGCATTGACCTTATTTGATATACTTTCCCAAACAAGTTCTTTAGTTTCTGCCAAATTTCATATGGATTTTTACAATCCATAATGTGAAACCATAAGCTTTCATTTACATTAGTTCTTATAATACCCATTATTTCATACATCTTCCCTTTATGAATAAATATTTCATATTCCTTTTCAAATTCAGGTTGCTTCTCTTCTAGCAGGTGTGTGAGCCCTTTTTTAGAAATGAGATTTAATATTTTGGGTTTCCATGTATGATAGTTATGAGGGGTGAGTGGATCAATTGTATTCATTTTTCCAAAGAAAATTTAAGTGAACAAATAATTCCCCTATTTTACTTCAAATGCAATGGATCTTTAAAAAAGGATATATAAGCATGTTTTTAATACCTATCTCCTCAAATTACCCACCCTAATGAGAGGGAAACTATAATTAAATGAGGATATTAGATATATTGAAAGTGGCTTATGAGGCAATAAAAATGGCTAGGCCTTTATATCTATTCTTCTTAATACCCACCCTTACGTGAGGGAAACTATAAGTAATGAGTAGAATTGATACGTGGAACATAGGCTTTTAAACCCAAAAAAAAAATTAAATTGTCAGGTTTCTATACCAAGTATCTCATAAAAATTCGCCCTTACGTGAGGTAAACTATATGTTTTATGAGTATAATGGTACGTGGAACATAGGAAATTTTTTAAATTAATTTTTTTTGAAATAATTTTATTAGGTTTTGAATAGAATTTTTGTGCTTGCTTTGATTTTGAGAGAAACTTATTTATGCATATATATATAGGTTTAAAAATTTGAATATGCTAAAATAAGTAGACAGAAGTAACAAGCAAGAAGTGGCCAAAAAAAATGTGCCACTAAAAAAATAAATATTACTAGTGTTGTTAACGAAGATAGACACAAAAATTTTCCCCTTTCAAAAAATCCAAACAAAACCATAGGTTCAAGAACTAGCACCATTAACCCCCCTCCAAATAGTCCTTTGTATTTAGTTATATTACAATGGAATATTTCACTTTTGATGATCACCTTTGGAAAAGGCTTAGGAGAAAAAGTGAAAAAGAGTCATATTTTTTTTAAGCTGAATACAAAATTTTATGAGAGTATTAAGGTTACAATTTCTTGTTTGAAAAAAAACTTTTTACAAAAAAATATAAGTAAAGGAATGGAGGAAGAGTGAGACATTAATGCCTTTGCATTATAAGGCTCTCATATATAGTGCTGGTGAGCACCATTCTCTCTTGAACAAAAATTTTTAACTCCCTACGAGCTGACTATCTACAAAGTGCCTTGGATTCAACGAACGTGATAGAGAGTTGGGAGTTGCTTCTGTCTCAAAGCTTGAGGATAGGGCTATACCATGAAATAGTACATAGTCACTCCTAAAAATTCTCTTCACTAACAAACAAATGTTGTCTTCTAGTAAAAATGTGTTACACAAAACAAGCCACATGAATTGCTTTCTTTAGATGCAAAGAAGTCAAATGGGTGTTGTCCTGAAATTTCTCTTTGCTGCCAAATGAAATGGTGTCTCCCTAAAAAAACAAGTGTTACACAAAAAAATCCAAAATGTAATGCATTATGTCATGTTGTTGCACCATGTAATAGAATGATTAGTACCCCTGAAAGGTCTTTTTTCTTCTTATGGTAATGGTTTCTCCCTGCAAAAACAATTTTTTACACAAACAAACCAATTTCTCCCTATGTCGCAATGAAGCCAAACTGATCGCTTTCTCCCTGCAAAAAACAATTTCTCATACAAAACAAGTGACAGTGAGTGGCTTCGTAATGTTATAATGCATCACCATTTTTATTTGAAAGGCATGAGATTTCAAATACCTATAAAATAATGAAGTTAGAGAAAAAAAGAATTTGGATATACCTTATGATCAATATGGCTTCGAATTGAGGGAGCAGAGGAGGTTAGTTTCAATGAAAATATGGAGATAAATAAGGCATCATCGGTAGGAGAGTGGAGGATGCCAAATAAAAATTATATCGGAGTACTCTTGTTGGTGTTGATGAAATTGATGCCAATGAAGACAACTGATAGCAACCACAGAACTACGTGAGTGAACTCGTAAGAGGGATGGAGATGCCAAGCTATAATAGAAGTGAGGAGTGCTTTGAGAAGCCAATACACAATATTAAAGAGGACACATCACCAAGCATTAAAGAGTAGCCCAATAGTCATTGATGATAGGACTAGTTCAGAGTTACAACGAACATCAGGAGAGTTGTTGAGATAGGAAGAACAGATGCCAAGCAAATCAAAGAGGAGCCCAATGTTTATTTATAACAAAAGGACCAGTGCAGTGTTTAATGTTTTCCTAGATACAGCTAAGAGAAACATAATGTGTGATATCAAGAGTATCTTTGAAAAAAAAACCTTTGAACGCATATCAAGAAATGTGCAAGCAAAGAAGAGGGGAGAGAGCATGTATATCGAACAATGAAAAGACTATGAAGACCTATAACAACAATATGGTTGCATTACTAGATTCTTCTTGAAAAGAGAATGAATTACAACTTGTTCGATGCAATGAGGGGGAAATTAATTATTGACACCTTATAATGGGCATGAATGCTTTAAATTTAACATAAATGCTAAGTGAGATGTGGGTAGAATACCCAAATAATATATCCTTAAGCTCTAAGACTAGAAGAGCTTTAAAATAATTTCCCTCTTGCTTCGAAATTATACAAGTTGAAGAAAAAATTGCTAAATAATTATTTTTCAACAAAATAAAATGTTGTTGAAGAAAAATGTTAATGGATAAAAATGAATTTTTCACAAATTTCAAGCAAGATGAGTAAAGTCACAAAAAAAATATCCAAAAACAAATGAACCAGATCCTAAAAAAAGAAGAGCTTCAAAAACTCGAATGCTTGCAAAGAACTATCCTAGCTCTGGTACCATGTTAGAAAATAATATTCTATTCAAAGAAGGAAATAGTTATGCAATACATCACAATACTGTAGAGAAGCTCAATAGTCTGATTGATTTATTCCATGGATCAACTTTGTATAAATAACAAATTTGATCATTGAGAGCCTTTGGATTACAACTCATCAAATCTGATCTAGACTATACTGAGAGTTCACCTAACTCATGGAGGAGTGGTAACTCAAGTAACTCTATCCTAGTAGAACTTAAGAGAATAATTACTTATTCTAACATAAAATTGGGGTAAGCATAACAATTTTGTATTGAAAAGGCATAAGCTCAGTATAAAGTCCACCATTGGGGCTACTAGATAAAAGTCTCAAAAAACTCAAAGTTGATATCCAAACCATCCAGAATGACTGCTACAAAGAATAAGATAACCCCATAGGGTTCACATTCTTAGTCAAATCATCTCCTAGGCCATTAGATAAACCCTTCACTATCATAATCCCACTCATCTTTGCCTTAGCAATTTGAGTCTTTTCCCAACCCAACTCACATACCTCAAAAGATAAAACCTAACCTAAGAATTACAAGAACCACAAGATGTTCCCCATTCTTTGATAGAAACATACAAGCACTAGCATTGAAACCCTTACAAGCCAAAGTCCTTCTCACATATATAAATAAAATTTGTAACTTTTTCTAGCCTAGCATAGGGGTCATCGAATGGAAAACCCATAGGAATAAAATAGGATCCACACTCATGGGATCCATGTTCCTGGGTAGAAAAACTCTAGGATCTACCTTTGAAGCATAAAAAATTAAGATCTTACATCCCAAAATACTAAAAATTTGGGAAATATTTCTACAAATAGCAGGATTCCCACAAACCTCCAAGATCCCATCCAAAAAAAATAAATGGAATAACTTCCCACATAATATAGGCAACTTGCATGGGACTTCCAAAAAAGACTCCTTAGGAGCCCTAAAATTTAGAGGATCCAGATCCATCCCTATCCTAATCAAAACCAAACCTACCTACATGCCAAAACCAACTCTGCTCCCTCTCCACCTTCCTCTTACCATAATTCCTAAATTGGTAGCCCAAGTAGTAGTTTGTTACTCCAATAAGTCATAATTATATTTAAATATAGTTATAACTAATCTTACATGGTTATAACCTATGATTATGTATTTAAATATCAATGCTAGATTAATGAAATTTGGTTTTTAATTTTTTTCATAATTTGCATCAAAGCATAATTAGGATTGATGATAGATTCTACAAGAAATTTTAAGGGTTTGATAAAGGCCAAAAATAATATTTTTAATCCTCCCTTTATTATCCAAATGGAAGAATAGAGATCCACAATTATTGATTTGGTTCATTACCAATCCCTTATTATATGTATTCTGAGTATCCCTATTTTCTTTTATGTTTGATATTTTAATAATATAGATAGAACTCATTGCTTGAATAAGTTCATATGGAATTTTACAACCATGAAATAATGGACATAGAGGAAGTGGATGATAGAAACCTATGAGCCCAAAAATAGAGGAGGTGATGCATACATATGACCATCTACCAAAATCCACTATGGCACCTCCACCTAACTAAAATCACCTAATAGCAAGCTCCACCAGACCCAAGATCAAGTCCCACAAAGGGAAATACTAGATCAAAAAGTATAATACTTATTTATAAATAGAACATAAGGATTCATGTACCTTCAATATGAGTGAAGATGTAGACACTACATGTGAAAACACATTGATCTTCATGAATTCTCATTCTACCCATATAGGCATGATATTTCACCTATAGATAATCATAAAGAGTATGCATGACCTTATTTATTTGTTGTAAAAGGTCATGGTTGGGAGAAAATACCAAAGTTTAACACTCCATTAATGAATAGTCCAGTTGCTATAGATTTCCCAAGTAGAACATTGCTATCTTTCCCAATCCTAGTTGGGCTTGCTAAATCATATTCAAACCTTTATAAAAAGTAACCATTCCCCTCGCTTAGATGCAACTAGAGAAGAATCATATAGGCATACATCATTAGTGAGAGCTTGATGGCCCAATGATATATAATTAGTATCATAGGGCTCCTTATTCTCAACTTCCTTGGTAAGTAGGAGGTCCCCTATGAGGATTCTACTAAGGAACTACAGGTAGATCCATCTAGTTTCGTCAACCTACCCATATAGCTAGGAAGGACCAAAATTCTAGGTATCACTAGCATTCATTTGACTAACATGGAGTCCCATAGTCTCAAGAATTTATTTGATTATGTTTAACATGCAAAAGCATATTGATATCTAGGGTTCCATGTTCCATTACGGGGTCCATGTGCTACTTAGGGATCCACATGCTAGAGCATGTGAATTAAATCTTTAGCCACTTGCACATGGATTTTTATTAAGTTAATTTTAAATATATTTGGATTTGTTAGTTGGCATGTTACACTTTTTTCCTTAACTATTGTATTTATCTCATATATTTTCCTTGTCCATATATTTCAATACTTTTAACATGCATATATTTTAAGAGGTAACTAAACCTTTACAATTATTTTTTTGAATATACCAAAAAATTAGTAGGGAAATTGAACAATACCAAAAAAAAATTGAACAAGAGGCTAATTTTACTTGTAGTTTTAAAAGGAAGCAATTCTTTTACCATCCTAGGAAACAAATTTAGTTTTACAATTTATTGTAATTTTTGTGGGTAAATAATTGACTATAGTGAATATATTGGAAATTTAAGGGTATAGTAATTTTTTTTTAAAGGTGCATATTTGGCTATGACTCACACCTTAAAATTTTGATTTAAAATTTTGAAATTTATTTTTAAATTCATGATTTTAATACCTTTAAATAAAGTTCTTAGGTATACCAATAGCATTTGGTATCAATGGCTCCTCTATCCTATTTATAGGTAAAGCTATTGTAATTGGCTACTATTCCTATAGCCTAAAAAATCTACCATAATTAAATTTTGGAATAAAACCTTTAAATCATAAGGGATATACAAGGTCAACAATTTTTAATACTTTCAATCCTTACTATTACCGTATTTGTCACTATAACTAGATATAAATCCTAAAATTGAGAAATTCTGAGTATATAGGGATGCTATACATACATATAAATATTTATCTTTAACTAGGTGTAATTAATAGGGTAAATCCCTTTCTATACTACATTGGTACCTCATACCATTATCTTTTATGTATCTTAAAGTCTCTCTCATGTACGACCATGTATATTGAGAGGATCAACTTCTTCCACATATTTATGGGTATATATAGGAAGGGTGGGTATATAAAAAGGTTTGGTGTATTGTATTGGAAGTATATTGAAATTCTGGTCATTTGGTAGTCATAAGGAACCCTCACCATAGTCATACTACAGTTCTTCTTATAGATTCATACTCAAAGGTAAAAATTTGGACCTTAGAAAAATAATTTGAGAACCATCTTAATAGTTTAGGAATAAATATGAATAATAGAAATTTTATGATGTATATACTATAGCATAAATATGAATAAAGATAATAAATATGAATAATAGAAATTTTATGATGTATATACCATAGCATTGATAATAATCACTCTTGCCATAGATGTTAGTTAACCACACATTTAAGGAGCTATGAGACACTCTTTCTACCATATATGAGGGGAAGAATGAATCAATAGTAGTTCACCTTCAATATCAACTTTACACCTTGAGAGTCCAATATGGAGAAAATTTAAGGTTTTTCTTTGTCAAGTTGGAAATTTGAGATCAAAATTAAATGCCATGGAAGAAATTATGGGCAATAAGATCTTGGTTCCCATAATATTTAGAGCTCTATCAAATGCATTCAAATTATCGATTACTTTCTTGCAAATTATAAATAGGAAGGTATCCTTTGATGATTTGATAAATATGCCTTAATAGGAATATCTAACCAATAAGTTGAGAGATCAGCTGATAAATAATACACTCGTTTCCAAGAAGTCTGGGAGAAAGAAGCCATAGAAGAACCAGGGTTCTTCCCCATAATTATCTTCATAGAAAAAATCTCAAAATAAAAAGAGATACTGCCACATCTATGATAAATATGGACATGACACAAAGAGTTGGTATAATCTTATGAATCAAAGAGATCAATTATATAAATCTACTTATAATAATATATAGTACAAACCATGTCCTAGGTAGAAGTAACAACAAGGGCATGTTGTGCATGAAGAACCAAATTTAAAATCTAAATAAGCACATAAGGTTCTAATGTAAAAGGTAATAAAAAATGGAAGTATGCATTTTGGCATATCAATTTAGGTGCTAGCATTCACATGAATGGGGATAAAGCATGGTTTGATTTATTACAAGTCAAAGAACAAAAAAACTAGTAAGCATTGCCAATGACAAAACATACCAATTCAAAGGAGTGGCAGTTGTTTCTCTAAATATTCTTGGAGGTAGTTGCTTGATCCAAAATGTGATATATATAATTGGACTGGTAATTAGTTTATTGTTAGTACAATAAGTTATGAATCCAAATGTGGTGGTGGAGTTCTACATTATTGATAGAAACAAGGAGTTTTTTATCAATAGAAATGACAAGATTGTGGCAACTAGTTCCTCCAATAATGGCTTGTTTGTACTTAATATTATATTATTCCCTGATGTCACACTAGTTTTTGCAATGATAGATGCTAACTTTAGATGGTATAGGAGATACCATCATTTAATTTTAGGATACTTACTAGATTTAAGTAACCATAAAATGATGTTATATATAACTAGCATTTCACCAGCTTTGCCAATATGCTCAATTTGTTTGGTAGGGAAGAAACACCAAGTAAATTTTGAGTTGAGCACTCATAGAGCAAAAGGATCATTGGATGTGATTCAAAATGACCTATGAATAACCATAGTTATTATTTTTGGTGGATATAAATAGTTTTAGTTATTTTAGATGACTACTCATGGAATATGTGGTTGTATTTCTTGATACTAAATTCATAAGCACTCAAATACTTTTAGCATTTCAATAAGCATGTAAAGATGGAAATAGGGTATTCCATTAAAATTCTCCACTTGGATCAAGTGGGGAATATATATCCAATAAATTTTCATAGTTTATAAAACAAAATGGGATCAAGAGACAACTCACGACAACATACACTCCAAAGTAGAATGGGGTTGCCAAAAGGATAAACTATTCTATCATGGAAATAATTCATTGTATTCTCATAGAAGTCAATCTAGAGAAATAGTATTAGGATAAAGTTGTTTCCAGTATCATGTATATTCTAAATAGGCTCCCCAAAAATACACTATAATTTGTTACACCTAAATAATCTTGGTCTAGGAGGAAGCCTTCCAATGTGCATATATGAGTTTTTAGAAGAAAGACACACATGCATGTGCTAAAGCAATAGAGGTCCAAGTTGGATGCTAATACCCTACCAAGAATATCTTTTGGGTATGAGTTATGAGTTAAAATATATAAAATGGTAGATCTAGTCACCAAAAAATTATATATATAGAGACATGGTTTTTGATCAGGCTTATGACACTACATCAAATATTGAAGATTATAAGGAGTTTGAAGATGCCACATCTCTAATATTGAGAATAAATGAGGATAAGGAGTTAGATGAGGAAGTTCATGCAAAATATTAGGATATTATTGATGAATCTATAGTAGTTATTGAATAGGAATTTATTGTGCCTATAACTTCATCATAATATATAAAGACTCTAAAATGAATCATTGGTGCCATCAAAGATGCTAAACTTGATATAGCTCTTGAAATCATTTACACATGACTACATACTCATAGTAGTACATATCAAGAAATAAATTTAATCTTGATGAATTTAGTGATGGAGAATTTAAAACTAGAAATGGTGAAATAAGCACTTAGCTTGCCACAATGGAAGGGATCTATGGATGCAAAATATTAATATTTGATTAAAAACAAAACATAAAAACTTATCAATCTACCAAAAGTAAAGAATCCCATAGGATACAAATGTATTTTTAAAATCAAATATAATATATATGGATCCATTAATAATAATAAAGTATAACTCATAATAAAGGGATGTGCATAAAAAGAAAGAACATATTATGAATATAAAATTTCCCTCATAGAAAACATGAAAACGATCCATGTAATTTATGCACTGGTAACATAGTTTATCTTTCAATAGATAGATGTCAATAGTACCTTATTTACTTATGATTTAAAATAACATAAAGACTTTGTTTTCGATGGAAAATATCAATTGGTCTATAGATTTATCAAGTCAATATATGTATCGAAGAAGTATCCCAGAGCATGGTAATAAAAATTGATGACCACCTGCTGCAACATGGTTTCATAAAAAGTGCCTCTAACATAAATCTCTATCTTAATATAGTTGGATCTAAGATAGTGATATTTGTGTTGTATGTTGATAATTGGGTCATCATTAGTAGCTCTAATAATTTTGTGAATAGTGTAAAGAAGGATTTGAAAAAGTCATTTAACATGAGAGATTTGGGAATTTTATACTATTGTCTTGGCTTGGAGGTATGACAAAGGCATAATTACATTATGGTCTTATAGATGAAGCATACCATGATATTACTTGAAAAATATTGGATGTAAGACTATAAATCAAATATAAATCCAATGGAACAAGAGTTACAAATATCCTGATATGATATTCACCATAGGTATCTAGTACTCTTAATTGCTAGTTGATTGGGAGTCTCATATACCTACTAAATACCAGGTTTGATATCATCTTTGCTATGACTTATCTTTCAAGGTTAATTTAGAAACCTAAGGAGATATATTGGAAGAGATAAAATAGGGCTTTGCATAATGTCCATGGTATAGTGGAGTATGGCCTGAGTATAATAAGAATTATCAATTCTTCTTGCAAGGATACATAGAATCAAAACTATACTAGATCCATAGATGATAGTAGGTCAACATCTAGTTATGTATTTCATTTAGGATATGGAGTTGTCTTATGGTATAGAAATAAATAGTAGATAATGAAATTATCATCTATATAGTTAAATTATTGTACTACACAAGGAGCTATGTGTGAAGTGATATGGTTACATGATATATTGTTAGATGTGGGTGTTCCTTAAAATTAATTGATAATATTGCATTATGACAATTAGGGTATTTTAAATTTGTTCAAGAATCCAAATTTTCATGACAAAATTAAGCACATTAGAGTTCAATATCCATTCATTCAATAACAAGTTCAAAATAACAAAATTTAGCTCCAATACATTCCCACCAAAGAATAATTTGTGGATATTTTTTTAAAGACACTTGCACATGTTAAATTTTAATTGTATTGTAGTTTTGTTTATAAACCAATTAATGTAGTAAGAGGAATGTTAGAACTTTATTATAGTATTTGTATTATTTAGAGTGGGTGAAAATTAGTTAGGAAGTTAGACTATTAGTTATAACCAATACTTATGGTTGTAACCAATATCTTATATCATCCAATGCTTTCTCTCGGGATCCCAGTATCTTTCTTGGAACATCACAAACATGATCTCTAAAATAAAGTAGCTTATGAAATCCTTCATGAGTGTTACTTTAAACCATGTATATCATATATCATAAAGGCAATAATGTGGTTGATCTCGTAAATTTAGGAATTTTGTAGTAGAGTCTCATTGTGTGGGAGCAATATTTTCCTCCATATCTTATCAACATCAATGATCTTGAAGTTCATGAAGTTCATGAATAGTAAGACTAAGAGGTTTTGGTGCTAGAATTCCACATGGATTAATATGCACCTTAATTATTTGCCTATTCACACTAAGGGAAGCTACGTTACTAGTATTTCTCACATTTCTATCGATGAGGCACTTAGGAATAAAGGAGTCGATGTCAGTCATAGGGTGATCCTTCACATGGTGGATACAAAAAAAGTTTGGGATGATAGTTTCCTTGAAGTGATTCACATGTCTGGACATATCACCAACCACTATCCCACCTTTGTGGAGGTTTGTGGGACCTTGTGGCATGTCCTTGGTCAGGTGATGATGAAGAGGGTATGGCCCTATGATTTTCCTTGTCAACATCATGATGTTCCTTCAAATTATTCACAGGTGGCAGCCATAGTGGTGTTTCGGTACTATTTATTCATCTCCATTGATGGTGATTTTCCCAATACCCACCCACTTTCTTTGATCCTTGTGCCTTGAGGTTTGGTAATCACCATCTCATTACCTCGAGTAATTGTGTGTTAAGCCATTGAAACTATCAGTGGAACCCTCCTTCAATGGTGTTTATAATATTTGCCTTTGAATCTGGTGTTGATCCATCAAATGAAGGTTTTTCTTCACCCTAAGCTTTCTATTTTTTGGTATAGGCTTCCAATTGGGTCTTTGCCAAAAGTGTCAATCCATTCATGTTTTTCACTTCCACCTTATCTTCAATCATATTTTATGCTTTTTTGAAGCATGGAATGCATGTTTTGTGCCATCATCGCTTGTGGAGTTGGATCATGGTAGGATCAATTTTTTTTTTATCACTATTCATATACTTATTATGATGTTATCTCCTTTCCTATATATGAATGCTCTGGTGTGTTTCTCTACTTTTCTCTCCCACTGTCCTGACCCTATTTTAATGGCTAAAGTCAAACCTACCACCCTCCATTTGACTACCTTGATTGAGGATATTTTATGTGAACATCGCTTACTAAAATTCCTCTATTTATTTCAAGGTCATGATCCTGACATGTCCCTCAAATTTATTCATATGTGGGATAGAGGCCATGTTGTTGTCCATGGCTTAAGTTTTACCATCACTATGGATCTTCTTGCTGAAATAATGGGGATTTTGAATGAAGGAGAGATCATAAATCATGAGAAGCACTCACTCCAGGGTGAGTTGGCCCTCTTCTAGGACCATGGTGAATCCCTCAGTAGGGATAAATGTGGCATCCTTCATGAATCTCTACCAAAACTATGGGATGTAATAATTGTTACTGTCCTCCAATATTTCACCTTAGATAGTCTTGATGTCGTACTTCAAAGTTTTCACCTCGCTTTCCTAAACCATTTGTGGGGAAATAAGACTATTAATATTTTTAAGTATCTCTTTTGATCTGTTGAGTGTTTGATTCTCAAATTCAAGCGAGGAGTTTCTTCTCCCCCTCTACACCAAGGGTTGTACCTTTTGTTGTACTAATACGTTCTAGAGCATCAAAATCAAAGGGCTATGGGAGAAATGGTGTTGGGACCTATGGATGACAATGGCATAGTCAAATTTGGTGATAAATCTATATCCCCAAGAACTAACCGAATGCTAGTTTTTGATACTAGGATGGAGGGTTCTCTAGGTACCTGAAACCCCACTAGAGTCAAATACAATAGTGGTAAGCATAAGGTACCTATTATTATTGACAATGATACCTCTGATGACTCTCTATATTTTTAGGTCAAGTAGGAGACTACCCCCAAGAAAAGCCATCCTCTTGAGGGCACCTCCACCAAACCACCTCCCTTTTTGGATTCTAGGATTTCCTACTAGTCCAATATGTCTGAAAGAGGCCACCTCCAGGACCTTCATGACATTATGAAGGCCCTAGGGAGAGCGACCAAGATGATGTCTTCCCTACTTTCTCAAGCATAGACCCTCTTGGATGAGTACAAGGATCAATTTGAGATCCTAGAGGAGTTCAAGATCCTAGTTGGGGCTAATGGTCGTGATGCTACAAGAAAAATGAATATCTAGTTTTGATTTTTGTTTGGGGGGAGGAAATTTTTTTTATTCAAAATCTAAAACAATATATTCCATAAGGATTTCCAAGTGATCCAATATAGAACATAATACACAATATAATAAATCCACCAAGGAAATCCATGGATCATTTCGAAAACAAATTTGATAGGATACAAGAACCAATGACAATCAGGTTCCTCCACCTTGAAATTATATTTCTTGATCCTCATGAATTAACTGATTAAGGATTCTAGATTTCTCCTTATCAAGATCATTTCAACTATAAAATTTATAGTAAGGGAATCCTTTAGAATGCCACTTTACTAAAAAATCAACCACTCTATTCCATTCTCTTGGGATATGAACAAAAAATATTTCAACAAAATTCCCAGCCAAGCTCAAAATCTATTTCACCATTCTATCCATAAACTAGGAAGCATCTTGAAAATAATTGTTGTTTAGAAAAGACACCACTATCATGGAATCATATTCATAAATAATCCTTCTACATACCAAATAAATAGTTGTTTCCAACGCATGGAGAATTGCCAATGCTTTCATATGATTATTCAAGTGAATTCCCTTGTACATAGATAAAAATAGGTGGGCCACACCCTCACTATAACAACCAATTCCTCCTATACCAGAATTACCTGGGTTATCCCTGGAAGAACCATCCATGTTTATTTTTATAACACCCCTAGAGAAGAACTCCATTTCCTAGCTCTATTGACCTTTAATGAACCAATACCCGTAATAGGGCCTCTATTTGCAGTTGTTGATGATAAAGAAATCTCCAATCTATTGATAATCTACCAGTCGGAGGAACTAAAAGGAGAACTTAGAACACACTTGGTCTCAATAGTCTCCTTAACCATCCTTTAAACTGAAAGTTATACCTATAAGTCTCCAAGTTTAAATCCCCAAAAAATTCTTCAGTTGTGTTCCAACAAAATCTACCAAAATATGAAGGACGGAACAAAATCCCAAGCAGTTTGAAGACATGGAGTAGAGTTAGGGGGTCTACCCAAGCTTTATCAAAACTTAAAAATAGAAGTAGAATGGATGATGGGACTTTTATAAATCTACCACAATAAGTTCCAGACCTCCAGGGAATATGAGCATTGGAATAAAATATGGGGAATGGTTTCATCATTATTTACACAAAGAAAACATAGTGAAGGACCCTGAAAACCTATTTTTTGAATATTATCCCAAGTTGAAAATTTCTTCTGACACAAAATCCAAAGAAAAAAATTACATTTGGGCCAACAAAACTTATTCTAAATATTCTTCCACCAAGGGTACATAATATCCTCTCTTCTCTACATAATAAGGGTTTGATAACCCAAAGAAACAATGTATTTCTCTTTCAAATTATGGCCCCAAGCAAGAATATCAGTATTTAATAGAACACGATCTTTAAGCCAAAAAATAATCTAGAGTTCATGATCCTCAAGATAGCCATCCTCTATCTAGCCCTCTGAATCCTACCAATAGTGAGTAAAAGAATTACAAAGAGGACTTTATCGCTTGAAGTCAACCACCTTAGACCAACCCATATTAGAAAAAATATCTTGAAGAAGATGAAGGTGGGGAAAAGGAGAAAGGATAGGAGGATTATTATCCCAAGAATATTACCAAAATAAGGTATTGTTTCGCTTATTAAAAATCCAAAAGAGACCATGCTTAATAAACATGGCACCTTTTTTTAAAGTGTTCCAAACAATGGAACCTTTCCCCTCAACTCCAATATTGGAATATCATCAGCCAAAGCACCACCAAAATATTTAAGGTTAAGAATGTTAGCCCAAAGTTATAAGGATTATTTCACCACCTCCAATATAGTTTAGAATCCAAAGTGAGACTATTCAAATTGAATTACCTCAAACAAAGACCCCTCATATCTTTAGAGAAACACACAATATCCCAACTGACTAGGCTCCATTTATTACATTCCAAGTTTCCTGCTCATAAAATTTTTCTAAAAAGAGAATAAAATTCTTTGAGAAAGCACTTAGGAGCAACCAATATAGAAAAAATATAAATAGGCAAAGCATGAAGGACAAACTTCAAAAGTGGTAATCTATCGATAAAGGATAACCATCGAAAAGTCCAATGATTAACCTTTGATAAAAATCTATCCAAAATACTTTTCCAGTAAGCCCTTCCAATATTTTTAGAAGCAAAAGAAATTTCTATATATGCCACTAGCAAAAAACCCACCTGAAAGCATAGAATATTAGCAATCCTACGTTGAATCCGACCATTCGTATTGAAGAAGAAGATATTTGATTTGTATTCATTAATCATTTGACCAGAGGTAGATAAGTAAATATCTAAAGCCTTCCTAAAATTTACGGCTTCCTCAATTTTTACCCTTCCTATAATAAAAGTATCATAAAAAAACTAAAGATAAGACTAGGATAAAGAATTCTCCGCCCAAGACCGTCCCTGGATAGCACCACGATTCTGAAAACTCTTGAGAAGTCTACCCAAATCTTCAACCATAAGTATGAAAAGATAGGGGGAAAAGGTATCTCTTTGATGAATCCCCTTAGAGGTTGAGAAGAAAGTGGATGATAAACCATTGATTAAAATTACAAAGGAGGCCAAAGTCACACAACTCATGACCCATTCAATCTAATTATACGAGAACCCAAATTCTTGAAGGATGTTTTGCAAAAAAGGCTAGCTAACCCTGTCATAAGCTTTTGACATATCAAGATTAATGAACATATCCTTTTTCTTAGATATATCCATAGATTGAATAGCTTTAGCAGCAACCACCACACCATCTAAAATCTAATGACCCTTAAAAAACCCACCTTGCGTAGGAGAAGTAAGAAAACCAAGAACCTTCTTCAGCCGATATGAAATAATCTTGGTAATAACTTTTAAGTAACATTGCATAGGAAAATAAGATGGAAATACCCCAATGAGCTAGCATTTTTAGATTTAGAAATAAGAGCAAGGAAGGTTTAATTATTAGCTTTAATAATTTTCTTATTGACTTGGGATCCCTGAACAACTTTTAGCAGATCAAAAGATAATACATCCCAAATTTCTTGGAAAAATTCTATAGGGAAAGCATTAGATACAGGTGCTTTACCTTTTTCCATTTGAAAAACCACCACTTTAAGTTCCTTCATTGATATGAGGTCCATTAGCATCTTATTCATATCAATAGAGACCAACCTAGGAAGACAATCCAAAATAAGCCTCATATTAACAACATCATGAGGACCATGCTCAAAGAAAAGAGATGAGAAGAACCTGACTGCTTCATTTGAGATATCTTCAAAGGATGAGAGAGTTTCCCCCTAATAAAAAGTAAGTGAGACTATAGCATTACCATTCTTATGGAATTTAACTAAATTGTAAAAAAAAAGTTGTTTCCATCCCCTTATAACAACCAGTCAATCTAAGATTTTTGCTTCCAAAAAATCTCCTCACGAAGCTCCCATTCAGAAAGTCGACTAGAAAGAGAAGCTTCCATTTCCAATATATCCTTTGTCAATACTTCATATTTAATTTGAAAAGTGACCTCCTCTAGGCTATCCTGTAGTTGCTTTTTCTTCTGAAAAAAATTTCCAAAAAAAAAATTGTTCCATTGCTTGAGTTTGAATTTGACAAAATACAAGATTTTAAAAAAAGTAAACATAGCAGTTACAATTTTAATTTTCCCTTTGACCCACCACCTCTCCACATATTCATACAAATCATTATCCTTGAGCCACATAAGTTGAAATTTTAAAGGTAAATTTCTTGGCAGTGAGAATGTCGAGGACTGAAAAAGAATGGGCTAGTGATCAGAGCCCCTCCAACCTAGAATATTTGAGAATGAAGTACAAATATCATCAAACCAACTATATAAAGTAAGGAATCAATCCAATATTTCAAAAATAAAATCCGTTCCACATATTCTATTAGTCAAAGTAAATGGCCCATTTTGAGGCTTCACATCAACAAGATTAAGGAAAGAAATATTTTTCCACATCAAAGTAGAATAAGGGCCCAAACACTCCACACCACCATTATTCTCCTCCAAGGACATGATAGAATTAAAATCCCCAACCACAATCCAAGGATAATTAGGAGCAAGAGATCGAATGAATCTAAGAAAATTCCATAGGAGGAATTTACCTAATAAATCACTAGGGGTATACACATTAGATAGAAGAATAGAAGATCCAGATCAAAAGCAGGTAGCAACCATAGAGAGATAGTTCCTACTACCCACCCACCAAGAGGGAGTTAATCTTTGTGGATCCCACAAACACGCAACACCACCCACCAAACCCTGGGCTCCAATAGCAAGACATTGACCACATTTCCATATATTAGAAGCAATTATAACCATATATTTACAAGATAATTTTTTTTCCTGGATGAAAATAATATCATGTCTATAATATCTGATCAAATTTTGAGTAGATTTTTATCTAGGTTTGCTACCGAAACCCCTAAAATTCCAAGATATCACTTTAATTTTGGGGGAATATAGAAGTGAGAATCTAATGTCTTAACAAAACCAGACTCAGCTAAGGATTCCCCTATCAATTTAACTTTTTCTTGATCCTTATTTCTTCTTGCTTTTACCACCTTCTCCACCCCACTTTTTTTTATAGTTTTTGGGTGAATACCTAACATGGAAGAAACTTTATTTTTCCCTTCCTCTCTGACAGTCCTATCCTGGGAGGGTTAAAACTAGTCTCATCCTCATTTCCCTCAATCAAGTTTTTAGCCAAAGGGGAATGATAAAGAACTTTATAAAGATAATATGACACCTCTTTGGACTTATCTTCATTTCCTACAAGAGGGTTATTAGGCACCACCCATTCCTTATCAGAAGTTTGCATTTAAAAATAAGGATTTATGAAAGAACAAGTACCTGGATCTTGAATACAAGCATCCATATCACATCCGTTCTAGAATTACTCCTCAACATGCAGCTCCTCAAAAGTCTCAAGCACATCAAATCTGTTACCAAAACCTCCCTTCCCAACAACTTTATTCTAATGAATAAAAAACCTGGATCTTGAACGAGACTTAACAGGATTAAATCCATCAGAATCAAGCATCAGATTAACCATAGGAACTTTTCATTTTGCTTTTGTAGATGCATATTGAAATTTAGATGAAGAGGATGAAGGATGAGAATTCACTTTCTTACAATTTCTCTAAATATGTCCATATTCATTGCATATGCGACATCAAAATGGGAGATCTTCATAATCTAAATTTTAGATCCAAGACATGTTTTCCAGTTTAATATCCAATGATTCAGGCAATAGATTATTCAAATCTACTTAAACACAGAGCCATGCAAAAGAAGCAAATTTCCTATCCAAAGTTTGGTGAGATAGACCAACTAGTTTACCAATAATATCTACAATAGAATGAAGAATATCCAACCTCCAATATTCCATAGGGAGTCATGGCAAATGGACCCACACAGGAATCCTAGAAGGCCTCTCCTCCACCAGATCAAATCCTAAATGCCAAGGTTTGATAAATAATCCATACTGATTATGAAAGTAAGGATCCCATTTAAAACTTTACTATGATCTACCATACGAGAGAACACCACAATAAAATACCCATTAGCTACAAGAATAATCTCCAAATCACCTTCAGGGCTCCAATTTCTCCTAACCCAATTTTCTAAAAAAAACATAGAAATTTTGAGACCCATGAATTTACATATGAGTGCATGCTTAGACAAATATAAAACATCATCCAAAATAGAATCAGGACTTATAACCAATATAGGATGATCTTTTATTTTCTCCAAGAATCCATTATTCTTTAGCTTCGAAGTCGAAGAGGATTTAGAAACTGGATCAAGGGTTGCATGTAGCAAAAAATTCATGGTATTTACATGATTAGAAGACACAAATTAGGGGTCACCAGGATCCCCTAAAGCTACCATATATAAATCCAAACCATAGCACACCTGTCACCAGCCAAGACACTGGTTTTCATAAAAAAATTCAGCACCAACCTGACTAATATCAAGTTTTTCTTTTCCTGGCTTCTCCTGCATGGGATTTTTTATTCTAGTTTATATTTTTTTGGTAAATTAATTTATATTATTTCAAAAAGGGCATTTGAAAGGTGCCCTATCGCCTTTTACATCAAGGAACCAAGAGGAACACAATAGAGATAAACGAGTCCCCTTAAACAGAACAAAACCCGACAAAACTGAAAGACTAAGAATAGAAAGGCTAAAAGCCATTACAATCCTTTGGCACAAAGGAACAGAAAGGAACACCACCAAAAAAGAGAAACACAAAAGTGAGCTGGAACAAAACATCTTGCACACCAACAGACCAGAGGAAGAGCAATGCAACCGAGAGCAAAACCAGCAGCAAGCCATGGACGCCATCAAGGAAGGGCGTCGGGTTGCAGAAGGTTGTGAACATCAATTTCCAGAACATTGTCCTTCGCTTCCTCCTTCAGGGTTTCTTTGTCCTTTGAAGTTTCCTTCAGATTTTCCAGGCAGGCATCTTTAGCAATTTTGACTACATCATCTTCATTAGCACCCCCTTTGACATCGAAAGGGGGTTCAACAATAGAGACCATGGAGGAACCATTGAAATTTTTGTAGAAGAAGAAAAGGCTGAGATTATGCCTCTGTTCCTTAAGGCTAGCAATGGCCTTACCAATGGCGATGTAAGTCATCTCCAGATGGATGATTGATGCAGTAGTAGCATGGATAACTAATTTATGAAGGAACTTATCAACAAGATCAGGTGAAGTAGACTGAGCTTTAGGAGGTTTTCCAGTGATGGACGGTGGGGTTTCAACTACTTCCTTAAGCTTCAGTCGTTGAGAGCTTCTAACAGGGGTTGTTTCAACTTTGATTTTCTTCCTAGCAATAGGGTGAGGCTTATCATTTTTTATTTTCCTTTTTTTGGATTAGAAGGCTTGGGGCTAGGAGTAGAGGAAGAGTTATCTTCTCCAGACTCAGACTTAGGAATGTTGCCACTAGGGAAATGAAGGAGGAGATAATGGTAAAGGACTTTGAAAAGCCCCTGGTGACTGGGAAGGACATCCTCCTTTTTGTGGGTAGACGTAATGGTGTAGTCGATGGACCAAAAAATAGTAGCAGGGATGTTCATGGCTTTGGCTTCATGGAAATGGTTCACATAGGCAAGGTGAATACAACATAATTGAGAGTCTGGATTATCACAGGAAAGATATTGCATTACAGGAACAAGAATTTGCTGCAGAGGAGGGGAAAGGTGTTCACGAAATAAACCTTTGCTGTAATTTTTATAAACCTCGGAGTTCTTCTCGAAGAAGGTCAGCTCTACCTCCCAGTTGTGTTTGTTGCACCGAATAACTTTACCCTCCAAGGGTTGGCCTATCAGGCCCACCAAAAACTCAATGGAGATGTGAAATTGGACACCATGAATTGTGACGTAACCCTTATCCCAAGAATCAACAAAGGCCTTTGTTATGTTGTCATCAACCCTAGTGAAAAGCTTAAAAAATTCTATCAAAGCATTGTTGGTTTTATCTGTCCACAAATCACGAACCAAAGGATGGAGCTGGAACACAGTAGGCTCAATGTAAATGGGTTTGCGCTCTTTCATGGTGGTGAATAGGGAAAAATATAGAGGTCGGTCAAGAAAAGGAATAGAAAGAACAGGATCAAACACCAGGATAATGAACAGGGCATGCACATGATCAAATAAAATAATGGCGTTGCCTTGTGAACATCTGCTTTGGGACCATAAAGGCATTAGCACAAATGGAATGAAGTCTTCAACAAGCAGGGATTGGCTAGGGCAAAGGTTTGATCTACAAATCAAGATTAGGTTATAAGCCCAACCAATCACTTGGTGACACTCTAAAATGGTAGCTTGGCAATTCGAGGTGCATGAAAGGCTTAGCCAACAAGATATCCAAGCACGAGACCCCGAAAGGCTTGGGATGATCACCAAATTGATTTTCGGGATGAGCCTTCGATCGAGAAGGCTGAAGATGGTTCCCAAAAAAATAGGATTACACGTATCAAAGCACACGGGATTCAAATGATTCAGACTCATGTGAAAATTTACCTTGGGATAATAAGAATAAGTGGTCACCTAAAAATGATTAAAGTTCTTGAAAGAGGCAATGTGGAAATGGAAAATAGAGCCTAGGGGAATGTGAATCCAATCTCCCAAGAAAGGCAAGGTGGTTGAATGAAGACAAAACCAAAGGTCTGAAAAGTAACTCTTGGGGATTACAAAGGACAAAAAATGTTGATGACTAGGATTGATAGGCAAATTAGTGTTCATCATGGATAACGTGAGTTTGGTCCCTCCCTTGAATTTGGTCCCATTTGAGAAGATCATCCACCTCAGGGGGTAGACTGTCTATCCATGTTAGAGGTCCTTGGGCATTGACCCCAATATTAGCCAGCTTATCAGCAACTGTATTAGCCTCCCTGTAAGTATGTTGGATAATGCAATTATGTTACCTCTGAAGGATTTGCTTGCAGTCCTCAATGGTTGGTCTAATCCTCCAGCTGGAAGGCTTAGAAGACTTTAAGTAGTTAATGATATTTAGAGAATCACCTTCCACAATGATGTTTCCTGGAATATCTTTGACAAATTGGAGGCCTCTCTAGACAGCCTTTGCCTCAATGGAGTGATTGGTAGTCACACCTAGAGGCTCCAAGTAGGCAAAAATAGAATTTCCTAGATGATCATGAAGGATTCCACCAACCCCCCTATTCTAGGATTTCCTTTGGCCACTCCATAAAAATTAAGTTTGACCCAACCAATAGGAGGGGGAATCCATTTGACACTATTTCTAGGATTAGAAGGATCAGTACAATTGAGATCATCAAGACTTATATTGCAGGACTTTAGGATGTCTTTCTCAAAATGAGGACAAGGATGCGGATTTAGAGGAGCAACAAGAACATTTTCTGTGGCACAGAGAATAATTTTATTGGCAATGTACTCAGGTTGGACAACTTTCTTGTCGAAAACTCTGTGATTGCGTTCAAGCCAAATTTACCACAAATAATGTTGAAGACTAAATTTACACAATCCTTTGAGCACAAGATTTTTAAAAGGATTAGGCCACTGATAAAAAATGTCAACAATGGAAGGAGGATTGGCCCAAACCAACTAGAATCTTTGAAGAAGTTTATTGATAACCATCCTTGAAAAGGGACAAAATAAGAAGAGGTGGGACGTGGACTCCCAATTGGAAAGACAAAGATAACATCTATTAGGAAGAGTGAGTCCCCTTTTCATAAGGTTCTCGATAGTAAGAATGCGATCTTGAATACAGAGCCAAGAGAAGGAAGCAATTTTAGGAATCAAATACTTAGTCCAGACAAGCTTGAAAGGTAGAGGATGTTCAATATAATCAAGGGAAAGCAGGTAAGCAGTCTTAACAAAAAAATCCCCAGAGTCTGTGGGCTCCCAAATGGGTTGATCTTTAGAAAGAACTTGGGGATTCTAAAAGAGGAGAGATGGTTATTTAGGTACGAATATTCCTCTTCACAATTTGGAACATTAACCTCTTTCCATCTCATAGCTCCATTAATTGAAACTATAAAGTTAGCCACTAGAGGACCAAAAAGTTGCTTGGTAGTGTTGATGATCCTTTGAAGTATAGGATTCTAGCTGAGAGGATGATCACCAATCCACTTATCTTCCTAGAAAAATATGGACTTGCCATCTCCAAGTTGCCAATGGGTCCCTTTTTGCACCAATGGACGAGCTTCACAAATGGACTTCCAGAAGGCAGAACCGCAGGAAGGTACCTGACCATGCAAGAACTCAACATTCTGAAGATACTTCCTTTTTATAATTTTGACCCAATCAACCCTCTCATTTGAAATGAGTCTCCAAACCTGCTTAGCAAGGAGGGCAAGATTTAGGTGGGATATCCATCTGAGACCTAGACCGCCTTGGTCTTTAGGTTTGCATATTTTATCCCAGGCCACCAAATGAAATCTGTGTTTGTTCTCAGTACCTGACCAGAGGAAGTTTTTTTGAATTCTTTCCATTTTTCTATAGACAGAAGTTGGAGCTTTGAATAAGGATAAGAAATAAATAGGAATGCTTTGAAGACAAGCCATGGTCAAAGTAATTTTTCCAGCTTGGGAAAGGAGGTTTCCTCTCCAGGTGGTCAACTTTTTTTGAAGTCTTTCAATGACATTGTCCCACAGGTTTTCCTTAATATTTCCAATGAAAAGAGGTATTCCAAGGTATGAAGAAGGCAGACTACTGATAGAGCAATGAAGAATGTTGGCAATCAACTGCTGCCTTCTCAAGGGAGTATTAAGGAAAAACAATTTGCTCTTCTGGAAATTGATTCTTTGGCCAACAACTTCTTCATAAAGGATAAGAATACATTTGATGATAGTAGCTTCATTGACAGAGGCAAAGGTGGACAAGAGAGTATCATCAAAAAATTGTTGATGGGTGATAGGACTACATTGTGAAGTAACTTGAATGCCAAAAATTAGTCCTACCTCTTTAGCTACCAAAATAGACCTGCCAAGAGCCTCAACCACAATGATGAAAAGGAGGGGGGATAAAGGATCTCCTTGTCTTAGACCTCTACTACTTTGAAAGTAGCCAGTGGGAGAACCATTGATAAGAATAGAGAACCAAGTGGAGGAGATGCATCCTTTGACTAGGGAAATCCAATCAGAGTGAAACCCAAACTTGTGAAGGATGGCAATAAGAAAATCCCAACTCAGTCTATCATAGGCTTTGTTCATATCAAGCTTAAGGAGAAAGGCTGCCTTTTTATTGAGGGAACTGGAGTGAATGGCTTCATGAATAGAAATAATGTCATCTAAGATGGATCTGCCTCTAACAGAGCTACCTTGGTATTGATTTATAATAATAGGCATGACTTCTCTCATACGAATGGCAATCACCTTGGTTAAAATTTTGTAAATGACATTACAAAGGCTTATAGGTCGGAAGTCATTAAAGCTAGTAGCATTGGGGATTTTTGGTATAAGAGCGATGAATGTGGAATTGAAGCCTCTAGGAACAATCTTGGAGCCTTGGATTTCTCTAATGGTTTTACACACATCATTACTGACAATATCCCAAAAGGCCTGAAAGAATCTGGGAGGAAACCCATCAGGTCCAGGAGCTTTGTCAGGTTTCATTGAAAAAAGGGCATCCTTTATTTCCTCATCAGAGAGTACTGCATTTAATTTGTTGTTGATGTCATCAGTAATTAGTTTGGGAATGAATTGAAGAAATAAATCTTTAGCAGCTCTGGAGTTGGGTCATTGTTCCTCTTGCAGAAGTTTTGAAAAGTGGATATGGCCTTCTGACCTGATTTCTTTAATATCATTCTCCATTCTGCCATCTTGCCTACGAATTTCTTTAATCCTGTTGTGGCTGCGATGTCTCAATGTTGAGACATGAAAGAACTTTGTATTGGAGTCTCCTTTTTTAACCAAATATCATGAGATTTCTATCTCCAAAATATCTCTTCGCACTGAAGGATATTATGATATTGAGCTAATAAGTTCCTTTCATTTTCTCTGATTTCCCTAGAACAGTCACCTTTTTCTTGCCTTTCTCTTTCTATTATGTCAAGCCTGTTAATGATGTCCTGTTTGTTCTGGAAGAGGTTGCCGAAGACATCTCTATTCCAGATTTTTAAATTCTCCTTGATGTTTTTAAGTTTTTGTGCCAACACAAAGGAAGGAGATCCTTGGAAGTTAGATTGCCACCACTGTTTGATCCTTTCTCTAAAATCAGGATGAAGCATCCACATAGATTCAAACCTGAAGGGGGTTTTGAATAGCTTCGGATTATTTGTATCAAGGAGAATAGGACTGTGATCAGAACCAATTTTGAGTAGGGATTGAAGATTTGCATCCCCCCAAATGTTGGTAGCTTCTTGAGAAAAAATAACTCTATCAAGTTTAACCTGAATTAATTGGGCACCACATCTTCTGTTTGACCAGGTAAACTGATTTCCTTTGAGATTGACATCCATGAGATTTTGTTCGCTTATGAATTCCTGGAAGTCCTCCATACTTTTGGAATAAGAACCAACTCCCCCTTTCTTATCAGAAGGAAATAAGGGAGTATTGAAGTCACCAATGAGAATCCAAGGAATATTTGCAAAGGCTCTCCGGACATTAGTAAGGTTGTTCCATAAACGGGTCCTACCAGTGATGGAGTTTGGAGCATAAATGTTGGTAAGGACCCAAGGAGAATTGTTGTCTTTGTCAAAGAAAATAATGCTCATCATCTCATCACAGGAATGGATAATGTTTCCTTCTACTAGATTAGGATTCCAAAGACATAGGAGGCCACCAGAAGCCCCATTAGCTTTGCAAGCAAGATATTCATAGTGTTTCCAAATGTGATTACTTATCTATTTATCAAGAGAATCACTGATTTTGGTTTCTTGGATAACAAAAATGGTGGGTCTTATTTCTTTCCTTAATGATTTAGCTATTCTTTGTTTGGCTAAACCATTAAGGCCTCTCACATTCCATGAGAGGATCTTCATTTAGAAGATTTTGTAACTTTCTTGCCTCCCTTTCCAGATGGTTGGGGAGGTTTGGTACACTTTGGGTCTTCCTTAGAAATGATGCCTGTAGAAAAAAGAGTCTTTTGGACACCATTAGCAATATCTTCATTGGTTCCTTGTTTCCAATGGTCATAATTAGAGGGTCTTCCTCTTTTTTTTCCATGCCACAGTCAATAGGAGATTTCTTATGACTCCTGGTGATTTTAGGACTGAAATTTTGCACAACAGGGCTAGAAGGTTCCAAGAAGGAGGTAGGAATAGAAATATCATCAACCAGGGGCTAGTCTGGATTGAAAGCATCCGAGAAGGAGCTCTTAGCATGAGAAGGTTCATGGTCAAACTGGCCTTCCAAAGAAAGGGATGGACTATTAGGAGTAGATTTGGATTGAGGATTAAGATTCTCAATAGTATCTGTCATGTGGTCATCCTCAGGATTTAAATCACCAAGAATTTGGAATTGATTAGGCAGAGCAAAAAGACTAACCTCATTGGCATTTGCAGCTGGAAGAGAAGTTTGGTCCCCTTTATCGCTTGGAAGATTGATGGAGGAGATGTTGCCCGCAATATCTTTTTTCCATTGATCTTTGATCGGTCTGTAGACAGCTCCTTTGGAAGGAAGGAATCGTCTATTAACTTTTTTGAGCGGAGTCAAGACTTCCTTTCCTTTGTCTCGATTGGAACCAGGTATATCATCAGTAGGGGATGTATTAGTTTAAGGAACAAAGAGCACTGAGCACGCAAGTGGCCTTGAGTTTGATAGTGAATACAAAAAGGAGGCTTATTTTCATATTCAATGGCCTGCTTAAAGAGGCTAGACCCACACTCCAGCTCCACAAAGGTAGGTAAGGCAGAAGCAAGGTTAGCATTGATACACAAGTGGGCAACATGCATTCTTGACCTTGAAAGAGTGACCTTGTCAATGAGAAGGAGGTCACCAATCATGGAAGCAATAGATTTGAAGATAGATTCCCACCAAAGGTGCCAAGGGAGATTGGGAAGCCTGACCCAAATAGGAGCAAAGTTTATACTTTGGGTTTCAGGGTCAAAATCAGGCGACCATTTTCTCAAGAAAATACTTTTAGTTCCAAGGAACCAAGGCCCTCCAGAAAGGATAAAGTCAGCGTCTTCTTTGGCGTTAAGCCTGATACCAAAAAACCCCTTGGAAAGGCCAACAATATGGAGGGAACCTTTAGCCTTCCATCTTGGGGCAACCCAGCGCCTAATGACGTCAAGGCTAGGGTTGCCACCCACAACTTTTCCAATGAGGGAAACAGATTCCTCAGCAATGAATTGTTCAGCAACACTGGCAGGGATTATGACCTTGTTACCCAAAACCTCAAAAGGAGGATTGGAAGCATCCAAGGAGGGAGAAGGGCGACCCAAGATTTTGGCAAAAGAAGGTTTGGAGACCCCTTCAACCCAGCTAGGAGGAACATCATCAGCCCAATGGGAGGGAACACACTCAGAGGTAGAAAGAGGCCCGCCAGTGGAGGAAGGTAACAGATTTACAGAATCCTTTCTCCTCGAGGAGACACCAGAACTGCCTCCGGGAACAGAGGTTCTCGGCAAAGGGCCCGAGAAAGAAACTTGAGCAGGTTTCTCCGAAGCTTGAGAAAAGTCGACCAAAGGCTCAGAGGAAGAAGGATTGAGGATAAAAATAGGAGAGGCACCAGCAACATTAGCTTCCTTCCTTCCAGAATTTTGAATTTGGTCTTTCCCACCTTCAAAATTTTGAATTTTAGAGGACTTGATACCAGAGAGAACAATCATATTTTCAATCATACAAAACACTATGCCACCCTTCTTCTAGTTTATATTTCCATTGCCCTTGCATTGGTATATGGTTGTTTTCCTTATCTATTTACCCTACGTGGGATTTTGATTTTGTGGCTCCTCTATGGCCCTGTGGAGACTACTTTTTTATTTATAAAGGTTCCTAGTTTTTCTATAGCCTCTTCATGGGTATCTGATAAGGTCTCTACCTCCTAGAGAGGGCTTCCTTTTTGGTCTTAGGAGGCCTACATTTTTTTATTTTTAGTTTTGCATGTTTTTTACCTCCATAATGTAAAAGGTTATAGGACCCTTTCAAAACCCCCATACCAATAAAAAAATATCTTATACTTAAATATGGTTATAACTAATATTTCATAGTTTTTTTTTTTAATTTAGAAAAAAAACCCTTACGAGGCTGCATTGGTCTGAGGAACCATGATCAGGGGGTTCTACACCATTAAAATCACCCTGGAGTCACACCTGGCCCTGACCACACGAGCATAATCAACTAGATTTTGGGTGCCTAATGTGCATTTGGTAGGGTGGAGATTCAAACTAGGGACCCCCATTGGAGAATTTCCCTACCCTCTCCAACTCACCTACAACATGTGGGTTTTAGTTTGTGGTGAAAATGACACCAAAGAAACCCTTAGACCATCGGCCACAACTAGAAAGGAATGGATTTTTATTGTGTCTCCCTTGGAATCACAAAGGTTCAAATTTTGGACCTCCCATTAAATGGGGCCAAGCTCACATTCTCCAATTGTGCTACAGAGGTAGACACTAATAATTCATAGTTAGAACCTATGACTATGTATTTAAATAACAATGCTAGATTAAGAAAAATTGGTTTTTAATTTTTTCTATCAATCTTCAAATTCTTGGATTTGATCCTAAAACCCTCATTTTTATTGTGCTCTTAGCTTATTGATTTTTTTTATCTTTATTTGGTTTTTATTATTTAGCAATTAGTCATTTTATCAACATATTCATATTCAGCTTTGTCTTGTCTTTTATCATTTCATAATCATCCTCAATATCATTTATAATTTTGTGCATCTATGCTAGCTAGGAGTCTATATTATTGCTCCTTGTAGGCTTTCAAATCAACAAGATAGGTTTTCTATACTTGTAGGTAAAATTACCACTTCCAAATAGTGCTATCATTAGTATCTTCAACACTATTTCTAGTACTATCATCTATAGTACTTATGTAGTCTAGAATCGTAAGGCTTCTTAGCCATTAATTTTTTGTTGGTTTTCTATATTTTAAATTTGGAATGGTATTTTGACTGGGGTAAATCCTTTAAAAATTCATATCATTATTAAGTTATTTTTGTGCAAGTACCCTAAGGCATGGCACAATGAACTAGAATATGGTAATTTGAAGGTCAAAGCAACTAAATACTTGGGGTGATCAACAAGTTTCTAAGTAGATGATCTCCTTTTGTTTTAGTTAGTAGTTTTACTTATATGCATTAGTATTCGTATGTTTTATATTGCATCATGAAATAATTTCTTTGTTTTTTGACTTAGAATAGATTTATGTATGCAAGGAATAAGGAAATAGCAATTTAGTCTAGATAAAGTGTTCTTGTTGTCATTCTAATTTGACCATTAAGTAATAGTTGTACTTGTAATAAAGGAAAATCCCACATATAGAATAGGATATTTTTCTTGTTGTGTAAATTATCCTTGATTATAGAAATAAAATTCTTGTCAAATTTTGCTTATCTATTTGTTAAGCAGTCATTGCATTTACAAAATAAGTGAAGATTTATTTGTAGGATAGGACGTTTGTATGCTACACACGTTATCCTTAAAATAAGCATTACATTGAACTAAAAAAATGCATATAGACTAGTAATCTTGTTTACATACATATTTTATGTCTGCATCAATAGCCTATATTAGCAAAATATGTTTTGATTAATTTTTCATAGAATTCTCTAAGAAAATGTAGCCTAAGTGAGAATATTTAGTGGAAATGTAGGTGTTATTCAAACAAACACACAAAACATAAATATCACTTATGATTTACCTCTCCATTTCTCTTCAAGTGGTGAATAGACCTAACATGAGGAGGGAGAGTATCCAGCATACCTCTCCATATTCACTACAGGACCTTCTATACCACCACATTTTGATGAACCTAACATGAGCACCACATGGGTCCCAAAATTTATGTTTGACCAACCCTAATTCATTTGAAACTTAAAAAATATTTTAGAAAAAATCTAAATATTATTATTAAGATTCTACTTATAAAGATTAATTTAGATTAATCAGGATAATAATAACCTAACCAAAGTGCTACTCCTACTAGGAATATTTTTTATTATTTGAGTAGTTATTGTAAACCAAGATTTGAGTACGTTAGCCCCTGATCTTGTGATTCATACTCGAATGATAATTCAAGCCTAAATCCCTTAGAAGAGTTTTATCTTAGGAGAAAAGTAAGGGTTCATTAATGGTATTTTACTATTACCCTAAATCTATGTTTTATGTGGAAGTTTTAGCAATCACTTAGGTTTTAGGATGTAAGAAATGCAAATATGATATGTTATATGATGCAAAATAAAGCCAAATATTCAAAAAGCAAGTTCTAACTTATATACATTTTTTGTTCCTAAATTTCTAAGCTAATGACAAGAAGTGCAACTTTTATCTTTTTCAAAAAGGGCTCAAGAGGAAATACAAGCAAATAAACTTATCTTAAATGTAGTCTAAATACCTTTTAGATTTTATGCCTAGTAAAAAACATAAAAGCCTAGAGTATTTTTTATCCTTGTCTCTTTTATGTGTTGTAATAAAGTTCTAATAAGCCTTAGTTCCTTGATTTTCCCTTTATATTATGTGAAAAATAAAAATAAATAACAAAGAAGATGCCTTTTTGAATTTTAACTATAAGAAATTTGAAAGAATTAAGAAAACCTAGGCTTCTTTGGCTAATGAGATACTAAAACTGATATTTACAACTAAGATATCTAAAAATAGGGATCGTATTTGTCTCTTCCTTAAAATAACTACCTACAAACTTTCTAACCCATGAAATTGTATAAAACCAAATTTTCTACCCTACAACTTCATCACCTATGAACTTGAATTATTGTCAGTGTTTTTTTTCCTATAATTAACAAACCTACAAAATGATTCTAAAAAGAGAAAAAAATGGGGTGTTAGTTTTTGGGGGACTTGCTTGATGCCTAAGAAAGAGTTAAATTCCTTGTTTTCATTCAATCCTCTTTTCCTTTTTATACAAAATCTAATATGAAACCTTTGGAAGATGATATTTTCTTAAAGTGCTAAAACTAAGATGCTATGGAAGCTAAGATTCAATGATAAGAAGTTAATTATTAAAATGAACTCAAAATAGAAAATTCCAATTTGAAAGATGATTCTTTGACCAACTGAGTGAAAATAATTGCTTACAAGATGGGTTCACTATCGTCAAATAAAAACCATAGCCTATAGATTCTATTGACAGTGATTATATTTTTAGATGTGTATTCGAGGAGTGATACAACCAAATTATATTTAGATTCTGCTAACTTCAAGAATTTTGATGGTGTATAAAATTCATCAACCTTGTATATAGACAAAGAGAAAAATAAGTTCATCGTCTACCAATATTATAGGTAATTATTTTATAAGGATTACTTATGGAGGGAATATGTTGCCAAGGATGATATATGATGATCCAAGGATGGACCTGGTGAACTCTAATGAAATTATGCAATAAATTGTAATATTATTTTGAATGAATTTTGTTAAATATGAAAAGTGAGAGGTTAATATGACAAAATACATGAGAAATATCCAAAAAGCTAGATGTATTGAGCAAATGATCACAATGATAAAAATCCCCTAAATGTTGCATGGAAAGCACTCATGAATGCAAGGTCCTAGCATATATGACACTAAACATGTGGCTACAACAAAGGAGCCAAAAATATATAGAGGAGAAGTGGGCAAATATTTTCCAAACAAACTTGAATATGTCTTAAAATCATAATAAAAGTGCTAGAATATCATAAAATCACATTCTAAAGTATGTCAAAATATCAACATAATAAAAGTGTGCCTAATGTAATCAATATCATCATATGCCATCATGCATATATTTGGAGAGAAGAGATAAATTTATAGATTTTGAGGAAGAAGTGGATGAGGCTAGATTCTTAGATTCACATGAATGAGTTTGAATGAGTTTCCAAATGGCAGGAAAGCAATATTAAAGGGGAAAGCATATTTAAATTGGAAAGAAATAAATATTGAGAGGAAAATGGATCCAATTTGACAAGAAAGTAAGATGGAGGAGTCTTGTAAGATAAGATCATGTTGTCCATGTAAAATTGATAAGATTTATGAAGTGCGTCTACCTCATCCTGGTTGGCATAGATAAGATCAATCATTCAAATGAGAAACTTGTAATTTTATGTTTAATGGAAAAATTCCCACCTACAAAAGATCACCATTGTCAAACTTATTGTGCTGATAATTTTATGTTTTTGACCATTGGGGGAAAATTTTAAATTTTTAACCTTTGGAGAAAGTTTACCGCCAAGGGGGAAATTTTTTGTCAATGATCCTCTCTATAGGTAGCAATTTTGTTTTTGAGGCTCAAAACTAAAAGTATAAGGGTTGGAGGAATTTTTGAATGGGTTCCTAAAAATTTTAAAAATTCCATGATGTATATAAGTGTGCAAAACTAGATATCTATATTTTTCCCCTTTTGAGGCATTTATTATCTAATAAATGCTTTAAAAGTACCTCGTAATGACTCTAATTTTGTGAAAAGAAAAATTATGTGATATTAGTAGTTGTGAAATTTATAAAAAGAAAACTTTTGGAGGCCTAAGAGGCTATATTAGGTAGGAAGGGGATAAAATTAAATTCATTTTCACTACAAAGCCTAGCAATTTGGAACTCTAGGGTAAATTTCTATAAATTTTTGATGGTTCGCTAGCAATAGCCTATCCATTGTATAGACCTAACTTGAGAAATGGGTGGTTCTTAGGGAGTAGCTCTTTAGGTATGTCAAAAAAATCATGCTCTGTTTTTCCTTTTAGTCCTTAAAATTTTAGGAAACAAAGTTGGTGCTAGTGATTTTGTCTTTGGGTGGTGATTTTGTGATTTTTGAAAAAAAATTCTAGGCAACGATTTTGCCTACTGTCGATGATTTTCCTTCGACAATGATTTTTCAAGTGGGGGAAATATTTCCAAAAGTCCATAAATTTGATTTTTTTAATGTATAACTACTTGAGTGTTTTTTTTATGTAGATTGGTATTTTAGAGCACAACGAGTGACATTATTAGGCTTTTTTGGCTGCCATTAATACAATGACCTTGGTAGATAGGATTGTTTTAGATGTCATTAGACTTGCATACCTAGAAATGATGCCCAAGGTAGATTTTGATCATGCTCTACTAATGAAATTGATCAATATATTGCATTTAGAGTATGAGATATTTTTGTTGATGGGTGAGATGATGATCACCCTAAAGGATATGTGGAGGGTATTAAGAATTTCTATCCATGTAGTCCCAATTTGGATCAATATGGATAAAATATCAACTCTTTAGAGCTATTATGGTGATCTTAATCAGTCACTTATGGGTCATGGGATCAACATTAGTAGATTGTTCATTGGCTTGACAATGCTATTGAGCACTATTGTTTTTTTTTTCTTATGGGATATATGATTGGTCAAATTCTACCATGGTGGGGATGTGATATAGACACATAAAATATGTTTGGGATCCTTTTATTTTGGATTTTTTATATAATTGCATTAGATCTTGTACAAGGAGGGGAATATTATTATATATTGCACTCTTATTTAGGTATGGTGTTGAGAAAACATCATCATTCATAATCCTTTTAGCTTACCAAGACATGTGGTATATGCAAGTACTCCAATTGTATACAAACGGGCTCATGATTTTGAGATACATTATCGCTCCACTAGAGGGATATTGAATATAGTATGATGGGCCATAGATGATCTAGGCCCTAACCAGGATGTTTGGAGACCCTACAGAGAGCATCCAAGGTGGGTACAAAATGGTTTCAAGATCACTTAAGTCTAGCAAGTTTGATAGATGACTAAGCCTAGTGACACAATAGAGTTGTATTAGTCAAACCAAGTCTTGAGGTAGTTTGGCCTATATAAGAATCATCCATATATGGGAGAGTATTGGTATATGATAGTAGAGAGTGACATGGGAGATGTCAAACCCTATCCTAATCTCACCATATTTCCTAATTAGGACATAGATGACTCTTTTGTGATCAACCCTAGTGTTGATGATGTGGGAGCTTCTATTGTGTATACTTGACTATAGTTAGAGAATCCATTTGATATAAATAATATTTTAGAACCAATAACAATCTGGAGGATCTAGTCCATTCAAGGTAAGTTGTAATTATATTTCAATGAAGCCTTGTTTAGGTCCGTGAAATAAACACACAACCATATTTATCCATTCTTCTTCCTTATAGGCACCAAATTGGAGACCATGTAGTATGTTTTAGAGGACATATGATCCTTGAATTAATCAATTTTAATAGCTTTTTTTCATAAGAGGTTCAATCTTGGGTTAACATAACTTTGCTTCTACCTCATAGATCTAGCCTAAAGAGCTCACTTGATTGTATGTTATATGATATATTTATTTTACCCTTCTAGGTCTTCATAGGTCCATATTACCACTCCATAATATTTTTGGTAGAGGTATATCAGATATTCCTTTTCCTCTTAGGTAAACACTTTGTCTATTTTCCATGTTCACCCTAGGGTGACTTATATTTTAATTGTCCTCTTCATATATGGTTATCCTTTTCCTACCCTTCAATTGGTAATCTAAACTAAAAAAGGATTCCAATAAAAATAGCCCCTTGGGAATCTTTTTTGTCTTCAATTATATGATATGGTATTCATATGCTTCCTTGATCTTGGGGCTTAGTTCCTCTGAGAATTTAGATACTTACTAAATAAAATGAACAATATTTTGACCTACCAATGTACATCATTATTAGGAATGATTGGCCTCATTACTAACTTCATGCATTGTTGATTATATAATAGATCACACATAAGATCAAATTGTGATTTAGTAACTACCATATGATCAACATCCATATTTTGAGTCCTTAGGAGGAATTTGAAGTTAATGGAATTGAAAGCATCATTTAGGTCCTAGATATAGTGCTTATAAAACCTTATTAGTCTATTATTTTCTAAGTATTGGAATATTACTTGTTTGATCACCAACTTAATGTCATCAAAAACTTGTAATAGATTAATATCTATATTCTCTACAAGTTGGGGTCCAAGTACCAATACATAATAATTGGTGATATTGTTTGAGTAGTTGAATTGCAATCAGTATGATTGTAGTATCTTTCCTACCTTAGGTGAAATAAAAATAGACACCAACATCAAATCCTCTTTTACTTTTAACACCATCAAAGAATGACTTCTACATGCTAATTAAGTATTCTTCTATATTCATCATCTAAAGGATAGAGGGATTATCTTATTGGATCATATAGGTTTCCATACCTATTTACTTGAATACCTTATAAGGATTTGAGTCTCACATCTCAACTACCCAACAATCCATTTGATTATCAAGAATGGAAGAGCAAACTTCATCAATATATAACTTTGATCTCAAATTCCCTTCCTCTATGATACATGTCTTCTTAGTGTCTAGTTTGATCAAAGATACATGATGGATGTGGAGAGGTTTTGAAAGAATATTTAGCTTAGTTTAATATTTTAGTCTTGAGAAACATGTTTATCCAATTGAGAGATACATAACCTCCTATATTAGTAATGAAGACCTTTGATATGTAGATGCCAAAAGTTATTGGAGTTTAATATTTAATTTTTTCTAATGGACCATAATATTAAGACAAACATATAGTATGGGGGAAGGTTCCTTACCAGTCCAAAGATATGAACAAGACTACCATCTATCTAAACTACCTCTTTATTGGTAGATTCATATCCTAGCCCTAATGTATCTACTACCTTTTGGGGAATGACCAAAGTACTTGACCTAGAATCTATCATACAATTATGAATTGACTTATCATTGTAGATTAGAGTTAGGTAAAATGGCATTGGCTTAGCTCAATTTACCTTAGGACTAGATATTTGTAAGATCGTAGGTGGATTCCACTTACCTAGTACCTTTTGTTTCTCCAACACTTCCTCTAAGAATTTTATTTTTTTGGGTATAGATAAAACATCCTAGATAGGGAGAGCCATAGTAGACTTTATTAGATGGCCTACCACATTAAATGATCCAATACAATGGATACTCTAAGTTGTGCTTAGTACCTATTGAGTTATGGGCCTTTCTATAGCAATTTGGGGAGCTCTAGTTGGTTCTAGAATTATTGTGCACTACCTAGTAGCTTCAAGGACATTCATCTTGGTGGAAATTAGGATATTTTGCACATTTTGATTAGGTTTGATCATAGGATGAATGCCCTTTTTAGGATTATTTAGTCTATTTTAGATATTTATGCTTACTTGATTAGACTTCCCTTGCTCCTTTATAGCTTTCCTCTTATCCCTTGTCATGTAGTATGATTGGACTTATGGTCTACCAGGCATTGAAGTACCTAATCTATTAATCATAGCATATATTGTTATCTTTTGAGGATATATACAATGGGAGAAATATAACACAAGTACTAACAAGATGCAATAAATATCAAAGAAAGTGAGTTTGTAATATTACTAAAATATGCTATAAATAGAAATGATGAAATTACAATGTAGTATGGAGGAAATGGACACTCCATTACTATGAGCTAAAGAGCTACATGGTACTCCATACATGAGTACCACCATCTACTACAATGCACTAGATAAGAACTTGACTTGATATCTAATCTACCACTATGATACCCTTTATATAGGAAGATGAATTACTTGGCCAACACTCTACCTAGTTGTACAAGGGGACATTGTACACATTACAACTTGCACATTGTCACTTGTGCATTTATAACATTGCTTGAAGTAACTAGATAAATTCCCCCTAAATTAATCTCCTACTCTAACTATGTACCTAATGTGGTACATTTACATACTCCAAATGATGTATTATGCTCTAACTCTAACACCCACCTATATTACATTATTTGGGTATTGAAGATTTCAATCTTCAATATGCATCTTCTTCTTTATCTTGGAGCTTGTATTCTTCTTCACTATTTTCTGTAACCTATTCAAGCAAGTAGTTGGTGTCTTCATAGCCTGTTGTTCTTTTTGAAAGAGCTTTGATGTCATAATCATCTGTATATTCTTCTAGTTCTTTGATTTCATCTATCCTTTGATTTAGGTATTCTTTTTTATTCCCCTTTATATACCAAAATTGGGGATAATTGGTTGGATTTTGATCTTGCTACTAGTTTTGATATTGTCAAGATTGAAATATGTTCTCATTGTTCATATGATTTCCTTGATTCTTATTTCTGGGATTGAATCTAAAATAGTTGGTGCTATGAACATTTCTATTGCATATTTGATAATACCTCTTATACCACAATATTCATCCTCTTGATGAAGCAATATTTCCTTGTAGATTATCTTTTGATGCCAATGTAGTATTAGTTATTTCATCTTTAACTGTATTCTCTACTTCATATTCTTGAAGAATATTGATTAGGTCATCAAAAGAAGTATCTTTACATAGGACTTGTAAAGATGTTACCAAATATTTATAGCCGTATGGAAGTGCTCTCATAGTCACTTGAGTAAGAATTTCATCTTTAATTTATTCTCCTAAGGTTAATAATTTTCCTTTAATTTGTGCTACTTTACTTAAAAATATTCTATTCTCTTTCCATTGTTCAATTTTAGAGAATGTAGTTGAGTTTGAAGATGAAGGATAGTGGCTTTATTTTTTCCTTCAAATATCTTTTCTAAGATTTTTCATGCTTCTGTATGTCTTTGTTGAATTGATATAAGGTTGTATTTCATCAGTGATAACAAAGGTTATTATCATTAGAGCTTTTGCATATTTTTCATAAAATTTCTAAATTTCAGTATCATTTGTAGTTGGTCTTTTTTCTATTCCCTGAGTTATATCCTAAAGTTTTTCATATACTAAGATTACTTTAACCTTATTTTTATAGGAGAAATATTTTGGTCCCTTAAGTAATTTGGATTTTGCAAGAAAGAATTTTTTCGATGCCATGATGATCCTTGTGGTCTTTTAATTTCTCTAATATTGATTTGATGATGCTTTGGTGATTCTAGATTTTGTAGAATACCTTATGTCTCCCTAGTAAATTTGGATATGTTGAATGCTAGATAAAGTGATTTTGAGAATAGTAGTTCAATCTAGAGTTGATTTTGTAAAGTTTTGTAAATAACAAATATCAACTTCTTTTATACCTTATTTCTCCTATTGAACTTAAGCCCTTTTTAATTTGGTGAGGTTTTAATAGTTGGATTTGTTTTGTCCATTTAATGTGATTTGAGATAAGTATACCGATTTATTTCCAACTATTGAATTTCCTTAATAAAATTTATTTTATAGCCTTTAATAATTTAATATTTTATGTTTCTAAATTCCAAAATATTTATTTTGGTGTAGTATTCCTTATAACTCCCTAATATGGAAATTTAGAAAACAATGATATTTGCAATGTTAGATAATTAATCTATCTAGGTAGAAATACTTATTTCTCCTAATGAGAGGATATTTGACATATATTTCTATAAAATAATGTTTCATTCTTATGTTTAATTAATTATTATAATATGTTTTATGTAAGTTATAGTTGTATATTTTTGTAATTAATCAATAAAAGTATATATGTAGTTGATCTAATAAATGTATGTATTTTATGTAAAATACGTCTGAGTTATGAGTAATTATGCAGGTAAGGTGTTGAATAATGTTCCACAAATGAACAGTGCAGCTAGCACAAGCTTTATGATGTATCTTGGACACAAGAAGATGGACGTAAGAGCAAAGGATATAGAAAGCTAAAGGCACAGTGACAGAATAGTGGTGGATTACTATTATAGAAGATGGTAGCTAAATCATATTACAAAATATAGTAGCTACAGCATGTTACATAAGATAGTTACTGAAGTACATTATAGAAGGTAGTTACTGAAGTATGTTACCAAAGGATTTTTACCAGCAGTTATCGAAGGATGACTAAGTTTGTTGACTGATGATGTATGCCACATCGTTTTCACACGACAACCAAGTAATTCCAGTCAGTATAGTATTTTATTTGTCACATATTGTTTACATGGAATATTGTATTAATAAAGTCCTTATTACTTTATTCAATAATTTTTTATAATCCAACTATTTTTAGGTTTATTAGATTTAGATGAAATATTGTTGCACCTTTTCCTAGAATAAAGGACATATGGTTATATTTTATATCTTGTGAAATGTCACAGTTAGTGTTTCTTTGTTAAGTTAGCTTACGTATTGCCACTTGGACCATTCAATATGTTTATCAAGTCCAAGAAAGAATAGAAATTGTATTAGTTTAGATTATTTTGGTTAGTACATAGTTGTCACATCATAAGTCCATAAACACCACATGGAAAAATACGTGGAATATTTTATTCAAAATTGTACAAGTCATAGTATAAATTACATAGGAGACCTTTGAAAATGTCTAATGTCCAATATTCTAAAGTCAAAACTTTCTGAATAACCGTGCCAACATGTACATTTGAATTTCTAGCAATAAAAGTAGCACTTCATTCTTTGCATATGGTAACTATGTCATTTGTATTTGTTGTTTAATTTCATTATAACTATACATTCCTACATACATAGAATAAAATAATGTTAGAAATAGTTATGTATTTTAGTTACTGAGATAAAGTAAACTAGGGGAGAAAGACTTACACTGTATTCTAGGAGGTAGGGCTACAGTCAGTCCCTAAGATCTCACCCCTACAATAGGTTAGAAATAGTTAATTAACCTTATATTATAGAATAAAGTAAATTGTATTTTCATAAAATATAAAGTCAAAATAGATAAATAAAACTAACTGTACGAGGATCCTCACCGATAGATTACCTCATCAGTAGGCAATTACTATTAGTTATTCTCAACCATAGTTAAACTCATCAATAGGCAATTACTGTTAGAATAATTCATTAATAGGTAATTATCATAGTTACTGCATAAATCATAAATTACATTCTATTTCCATTCTTGTAAAATTTAATTTCTATTTATTTATTTTTCTGCAAACACCTAAAATTGAAAAGAAATCTAAACTAAGCTTAGCATTGATCCCCATGGTACAATCTATACTAGATTTCTATTATTTAAATATAACCTTGATTTACCCTTGGATTGATAAATTAAATGTAAGCTATTACAATCGATCATTTTGGCATCGTTGTCGGGGAGAATAGTGCCATAGTGGTTAATAAAAAAGCTATTTGGCAGTGCAATTAGGTGAGGCTTACTTATATGTGTAAAAAGGTACGTATGAGTCCTTGGAAAGCATATGAGTAGGAGTGTCATGATATGGTACCAAAAATTCCCTTTGTACGATGTTGTAAGGTTCATTTTTCTTGAGGAATCAGTTTTACTGCTTTCTTAATTAGAATTTTATTTCTTGCAAATTTCAATTTTTGCAAATTTTAATTTTTGCAAATTTTATTTCCTGCAAATTTTTTGCTTTGGGTAATTATTATTGTTTAGTTGACTTAGGACCTACGAGAAAAACAAGAAGTAGGTATGCATTGAAAAATACCTAAACTTGGCTTAAGACCTTGTCAGAAGTAGGAAGTAGTTACAGTTGAGTGACACAACTGTAGTGAAACCCTTATAATAATCAAAGAAGCAATAATAGTTTACTTTTTATTCAACAAATTTTATTTCTATACATTTCCAACTTGGGGTGATTATTATTTTTTAGTTTGACTTAGGCCCTATGAGAAAAGAAGGAAGTAGGTATACACTGAAACAGACCTAAACATTGATTTAGAACCCTATCAGAAGAAAAAAGTAGATAAGGCTAAGTGACACAGCCTTAGTGAAACCCTCCTAAACAATCAAAAAAATAGTAATACTTTAACCTTTTATTTTCAGTAAATTTTATTTTTCCTGCAATATTTCATTATGTTCCTAATATGCTAAAGTTGGTTGTATAAAGATTCGTAGGAATGCGAGTCACATCTAATTTTAGCAAAATATTAGGATTATTATGAAATTTTATTTCAATTGTTCCTTGTTGTATTAAGGATAGTTATAAAATCAATTGTTGTGATTTGTATCTAAAATTGATAACAGTGGGATTAAAACATAAAATTCAAACCAAAATTCAAACAAAAACAAAACTAGAGAGAGAAAAGGAAAATAAAAATAAGTTTCTAGATGGTGGAAAATAGTTTGAATAAGTCTACACTTATAGACCTTAGAGAACTATTGATAAAACAAGAAGTTAACCTTATTTTTGGGCAAGGAAATAGAGCATCTAGTAAAGAGTGGGAAAGTATGTATGAACACATTGACATTATTAAAGAAAAATCAGACGAATTGAAAGAAATCAAAAGGATTGACATAGCTAAAACTCTAGGGACAAACAACCATTCATATTATCTAGATTTTAAAAGAAACTATGAACGTTGGCTTTGGGATAGAAAAGCAACAGTAAATCCAACAATTTACGCTTGGAATCAATATTTTGAAGACTCCCTCCTCATTCACAGGTTCCTTGGAGACCTAGAAAAGAAATAAGTAGCCCTAGAATATAGCAAGAAATATCAAAGGATACCTAAATATGTGTGCTTTAGAGAGCTGTGTCAAGATTTACATTGTGAGTTACAATTTGGAAATCTCAACACCATTCCAACTCAATCTTTTCTCATTCAATTGATTCAATTGGTGGTAGACAATTTTAATTTTGAAGAAAAACACTTCATGACACCCGAACAACTTGATCTGATCAACAATATTTATAGACTATTCAAGGAAGATTAGACGTGTTGTAAAAATAAGAAACTTAGAAAATTCATGAGCAAAACTAGAGACTCTAAGGGAATATTCATAAAAATCAGCATTTTAGAAGGAAATATCCAAAGAGACTTTAGTAGGCATCCTGGAATTTATAAGTTAGAAGAATTTTAAATATAAACATCAACCAATCAAGTTGAAATCCTAGAACAAGATCCTGACTCATACTTATTACCTAAACCAGAATTTGACAATCACATAGATCCTTATTCTATTTTTACTGAAACCATACCTAGTATAATTCTTGAAATCTTACATTCAGTCATGGCTGACCAGCAAAGTGGGAAATAAGAAGTAGAAGAGAATCAAATGGGGAATGAACAAAGACAGAATAGAGACCAAAGAATAAATGGGAAAAGGAAAACATTTGTCTTCCCAATATTACATACAGATGGGATAATAAGAGAACCTAAGTTAGTCTCTATTTTTGTATTACCCACCTTCCATGGGAAACCACATAAAGATCCAGATGATTTTATCTTCGAATTTCAAGTAGTGTGCCAAGCTTACTTTTACACTACCAATGAAAAAAATCTAAGGTTGTTTCCCTCTACTCTTAAAGATACAGCTTTAAGATGGCTCATGGGTCTAGGAGAAAACATTTGCAATCAATGGGATGGATAAAATGGATTAAAAGAGCTATTCATTAAAATATATCAAGATTAATTTAGAGTTAGGTACAAGAAAGCGAAGTTATTTTGCATGAATAAAAAGAAGATGAATCTTTTGGGGATTACCTTGAGAGATTTCTATTTGTTGGGTCTAGGGTAAATATAGACCTTGATGAACAAATCTTAAAAGAACTCTTTTTAAAGGGACTAAAGGAGGATGTTATTGAGGTTTTAAACCTTATGGAAAATGAATATATCCATCTTATGGAATTTGAGGATATTTTGAACCTTTGCAAAAACTATCTAAGAAACAAACCTCTAAGGGGAAATAAGTATACATCTACAAGAGGAGTGATGAGAGCAAAAATTGGAAATATTTTGGAAGGGTTAAAAACTGATTTGTTAAGTACCTTGACTACATCTCTGGATTTAATGGATAAAAATCCAAAGGGGCAATATAGTGAAGAAATTTACTATCATAGATGTAGGAAAAAGCACAATTTGAGAGAGTTCCCTCTCAACATTACCAACATCTCCAATATTGCTACTTGTAAAATTTGTGATAAAGGTCACAAAACTAAAAATTGCAAATACATCTCCACTATTAAAGCTGCCATAAAGGAACCTGAAGTTGAAGAGGTAGAAGATATTTATTTTTTAGCCCAAATATATAATTTTCCATTCAACGGACCACCAAATTGGTCAAACCCTAGGTATTCCAACTCACAAAGGCCTAATAAATGGTCTAATGCACCAAACTAGGAAAATTGAAATTCTTATTCAAACAATCAAGACTGGAACTTACCCCCATGGGCCAAATTTATGGCCAATACCTATGGAAATCCACCATGGAATCAAGGAATTTATAGTCAAAACAATTGGAATACTAGTGGTCAATATAACTAGAGAGGATCTGGTTGGTCTCAAAATCCATCACAACAACAAGAATTTCAAAGTCAATTTAGGGGACAAGACCTTCAAAATTTACCTCAAAATAGACTTCTTCCACCTTTAGTTAATAATAATAATCCTCCTAAGCAACCTCCTCTTCCAGCTCAACTAGTCCCTAATCCTAACAACAAAAAGAAAAATCAACAAGCCTATGAAAATAGTGATATGTGTTCTATATTTGTAGTACCTTGTCAACAAATTAAATTGAGATCAGGAAAAGTATTGGAAAATAATGTAACTCTCACAAAGTTTGAAAATCCCACTACATATTTGTTTGAAAAGGAGGATAACAATGAAAAGGAAATGGAAAATTCACCAGAAGACATTCCAATAAAATAATAAGAAATCCAAATTCCTCAAAGGAAGTAGAGGTACCTTTTTCTCAAATATTGGCAATACCAAAAGAACCACCTAAGCCAGCTTTAAATTCCTTCAAGAATTAGAAAATGTTACTATCAAGATCCATTTGTTAAAAGTTATCAAGGATATACCCATCTATTCTAAGCTCATTAAAAACATGTGTACAAATTTAAGAAGGAAAAAGAAGAACGAAGTCCAAACTATTCAATTCATTGGACAATTGTCTGAGATAATAATATGAGGTAGGTTATTTCCAAAGTACACAGATCATGGAATACCTACACTCATGGTACATATTGGTGACATTACCTTGCAAAATATTTTGGTATATTTAGGAGCCGTTATTAATATCATGACTAAAGAGATATCGGAATATTTACGGATGAAAAAATTACAATCAACTTCTATTGTAATTCAACTCGTAGATAGGTCTACTATTAATCCAGAGGGAAAAATGGAAGATGTTATAGTCTTTGTAATTTCATGGGAATACCTTGTAGACTTTATAGTCTTACAACCTAAGAAAAAGTTAGGGGGACATCCCTTAATTTTAGGGTGCCCATGGCTTGCAATAGTTGATGCTTACATCAGTTGTAGAATAAGAAATATGACTATTTTTTATGGTAAAAATACTAAAGACCTTAGCCTATTCCCTGAATAAACAATAGAATATGAGTTTCCAAAGCAATTGTGGTATGATTTCCCTCATGATTTTGATGAAATCCAAACCTTATCAATAATTTTTCTAAGTTAACATCTTCAACAAGAGGTCGAGGGACCATTACCATTACTATTAGGGAATAAAAACAAGGATCAAGGTCAAGAAAATGGTTGTTCATCTGAATCTACTATGGCTATTAATGAAGCAATCACAAGTCAATCCTATAAAGTGACACAACATGACTATTACTTAAATGTTATTGAATATTATATAATGGGAATAGATGCAAATACAGATAAATGCAAGCAAATAGATATAACACTAGGAAGGATATTGAATATCATTGATGAGCTCACAAGAATACAAGAGTCATAATTAATATACATTATTAAGTAATATCAATCGATATTTGCATGGAACTACAAGGATATGAAAGGGATACATATAAATTGTTGTACCCATTGTATTTTTATCTAAGAAGGATGTTATTCAGTAAGACAACCTCAAAGAAGATTGAATCCAACTATGAAAGATGTGGTTCAGGAAGAAATAATTAAACTCTTGAAGGCAAGATTTTTATATCCAATTTTTGATAGTCAATGGGTGTTGCCTCTTGTGATAGTCCCTAAAATAATGGAAAATAGAGGATTTGCATAGATTATAGGGAATTAAACACGGTAACAAAGAATTTTTATTTTCCCTTGCCATTCATTGATCAAGTTCTTGATACATTGGTTAAAAAGAAATATTTCTGCTTTCTATATGTGTTTAGTGGCTATAATCAAGTTTCCATAGCTGAGGAAGATCAAGAAAACATAACCTTTACATGTCCAGTAGGTACCTATGCTTATAAAAGTCTTACATTTCAGATTATACAATGCACCTACCATATTTCAAAGAGTAGTTTTGGCTATATTTTCTGATTTAATAAATGAGTATTTAGAAGTCTATATGGATGACTTCATAGTCTACGATAATACCTTTGAAGAAACCTTGTCATCTAGTAAAAGGTTTTGATTATATGTCAAGAGCAAAAACTCTCTTTGATTCATGAAAGTGTTTCATGATGATGAGAGAAGGGATTGTTCTAGGACATTGCATATCAGAAGAAGGTGTTAAAGTAGATCTTGTAAAAATACAAGTTATTCAAACACTTCAACCTCTAAAAACACAAATAGAGTGAGAAATTTCCTAGGACATGCAGGATACTACCATAGGTTCATTAAAGACTTCAATAAAATTTCTACTCCCTTAACTAAAGAAAGCGAATTCAATTGGACTGAAGCATGTCAATAAGACTTTGAAGCTATAAAAGATAAATTGATTACTGCTCCAATCCTAAGAAGACCAAATTGGAAATTACCATTCCATATACATTGTGATGCTTCAGGTTATGCAATAGGAGCAGTATTGCAACAAGTTGAGAAAAAAAAAACCTTATACTATCTATTATGTAAGTAAAAAAATGCATGGAGCCGAGTTTAATTACACTATTACGAAAAAATAATTTTTAGTTGTGGTTCATGCCATTAATAAATTTAAACGTTACATAACATGGTATGAAGTATTCATTCACACTGATCACTCTGTCATTGTTAGAGTTAAAGTGCACTATGCCTTCAGTTTGACACTTGTCAGTTTCATTGACAAGTGTCATGTTCATCATATAGGCCTTGTGCCTATTTATGTAACACATTTTTATGAATAATTAATTCCCTTCAGTTTTCCCTCCTAACATTTGGTATCAGAGCAGGCTTTCCCTGCCCTGTGAAACCCCTTGAGGGGGGATTTCCCTCATGGAAATCCTCCCTCCCCCCATTTTTTTTAAATTTTTTACCGAGGGAGTATGCTCTCCATCATCTGATGGATCAGAAACCAGATGGTAATAATTTTAAAAATTTGGGAAATTTTTTTTTTTTAGATCTACAGAATGGTGGACCTTGACGAAGCTCTTCCCGAATTGAAATATTTTATTTTTGGGATCTTTGTGTTTGACCTCGACCGAGCATTTCTATTCATCGGTGGGCTTGTAGCAGGAGCACCCCCTCATCCTTCAACAAACCAAGAGCATTTTTTAGTTGAAGCCGTGTCACTGCCGGATCAATCGCAGAGAAGAACCTGCGAATGCACTCTCTGTTTGCTTGACGTCTTGACGTCTTACTACAGCCTCCAATGTTTCATGATGCGGACGCGCTTCGAACCCGGGCCAGGAGCTGTGTGACATGCCCGTTTCATGTTTTTTTATTTTTGTTCCGCTGTTGGGATCGATCGCTCCAAATATCCAGGCGTCCTGATATTTTTCCAGCCACGGATGTTGGCAGTGAATTTAGGGTTTCGAGCTCATCAATCACTAGGTCTTTGTTGAGAATAAAGCACTCGTACTCCTCAGCCCAGCCGTCATGGAGGCTCGATAGCGGCCACCATGGCTTCACCAGCAACGCCGCCACCGTCGAGAAACAAAATACGGAGAACGATTTTAACCCCTATAAAAATTGTAGGAACAATAGCAAAATCAGCATAGTGGCGAGTCCGGAGGGAGCCTATTTCCTGGTCTCTCATGATGAAATCGTGTCATGGCGGAGTCGACTAGATCGGCAGCAATGCGGGAGATCGTAATGACGGTGATTGTGGCCATAAAAGGAGGACTACATCACACAAACCATGGTAGGAGATCATCGCTGCAGTCATAGCCACGGCGCACCAGTTCTCCAAGCAGCAACATGGCCAGTGCCTACTCATCTCCGTCAGATTTCTTCAAACACCTCTGTATTTCTCATAAATCAGGCCAAATGAACGAAAAAACCGTCAGCCTAAAAAACAGTTTCCTCCGCTCGTCCGCATGCTGCTCCAGGGACTGATACATCGATGACTTCGCCGCATCCCCATTGAAAACCACATCTCTGTTTGTCTTAACAAAATTCGCTTCCTTTGCCACATGGGGACCCTCAAACGCGGGGTTTCGATTCACGTCGACCTAACAAAAGACCTGATGAAAAATTTAGGGCATGCTCTCCATTTTAAAAATCAGTGAAATCTTTCAGAGTCGGTTCAAATCAGGGCAAACGGTAATAGCGGCAGCGTCGGTGCCCTCTGTGGAGAATTCGAAGGTGGAGCTAGCTGACATAATTTTATTGAGGTTGAACCGCAGGCTGGATGCCTATACACCTCTGACGGCTCGAACAGACCTCTCGCGTTTAGATACTCGTTCTGCAAGGGAAGCTTTGGCGGTTGGAGATATTCTATTTTCGCCTATGATTGGCACCAAAGTCCCCTGGGCCAGCACTTTGTTCTCGATCACAGCTGCGGCCTTCTCTGAAATCGAACAGCTATCCTTGGAGAATGTAATCTCCAGGATGGTGGGCGAATGCATGAATAGAATGGAGGAACCGGGCGGAAAGTTCTGATCTTTGAAAACCCCCTTAAATTGTTCGATTGCCATAGCTTCACAGATCTGGAAAAAAAAAAAAATGCCCAAGGGTTTTTACAGTAGGGCAGCCATCACAATAACAGACCAAAGAGACCGTGACTGTAGAAACAAAATCGTGGGCAGGGTGGAAGCTACACAAAGAACCAACAAAAATCTATAAAAAAGGCACAACACCACTACAAAACCTCCACCGAGCCGTCCGCCAAACAACCACCAGAGGTTATCAAAATCACATCAAAATTCTTCACTCCGTCATCTTCCAATTAAATAACCTGCAAATCATCGTCGCCGTCATCCGGTGCCGCGAGGCGTGAGTAACAACAGATCTAGTTTGCCAAGAAGTAGCACAACCGAAATAGTAGAAATGCTACTCCAACCATCCATGGGTTAATGGTAGCAAAAGAAACAGACCCATGCCGCAAAACATGTAAACCCCATGAAAAAGCTGAACAGCAACAAAATTTTTCAACTGAATCTAAAAAAAAAATAAAACCTCCCACGAAGATCTCACTCCAAAAAAAATGGACAGCCATTAAATTTTTTTTTTAAAACTTCTGGTTTCTGATCCATTTTTAAAAAATGGAGAGCATACTCCCTAGGCTTAAAAAAAAATGGAGGAGATAAAAAAATGAGGGGAGGAGGGAGGATTTCCATGAGGGAAATCCCCCCTCAAGGGTTTCACAGGGCAGGGAAAGCCTGCTCTGATACCAAATGTTAGGAGAGAAACACTTAAGGGAATTTGATTATTCATAAAAATGTGTTACATAAATAGGCACAAGGCCTATATGATGAACATGACACTTGTCAATGAAACTGACAAGTGTCAAACTAAAGGCATAGTGCACTTTAACTCTAACATTCCCCCTTAAAGTGCACTATCCTAACTAAAGAAAAAATAAAGCAAGTCAACATTAGGTAACATTCCCCCTTAATGTTGACTTCTCGAGAACAACCTATCATCCTCCTTATTGCTGATTTGGTCTTAGGCTCGTGCTTTTTGGCTTTACGGATCTGTGAGACTTGGGAGATGCAGTAATTATGACAAGTGCAGCGTTATTAACCATTGAAGACTTTGGGGCATATTTATTCAAATATGACAGTGGGGCATTCTATTTTTTTCACACATGTTGTAAAGGTCCTAAAAGTTTTCACACTTAGTGGTTTTCCAAAGGGGGGGAATTTTTTTTTAAATCATGCTGAAGAGTGGCCGACAGAAAAAATTTATTGGCCTATTTTATCCACATGGAGGTGGAAGGCCTAAATGGCCGATGTAATTCCCCTGCGAGGGAAATTTAAGACTATTTTTATTCCGCCTGAGAGCGATGCCGCCATTGAGCGATGTTTATTTTGCTGCCTTAGATAGGCATGATGATTTTTCCACATGATGAAGGCCCCTTTGATGATGGAATATAGGGGTATTTATAGTCGTTGGAAACGTTTTTCCACAACGGACACAATGGTGGTGTCATATTCTAATTTTGAGGCTGTTTCAAATGATTTTTTTAGCCTCAAAGTTTTTTCTACCTTGGAGTGCACTTTCGGTTGTACCCGACACTCCCAAGGTCATTTTATATGTGATCCTTGTACCTAGTGATCTTGTCTATACACTTGGTGAATGCAGCGGCTAGTTACCCATGCATTTCGGTGGGATGACATGGTCACCATAAGGACACTTATACTAGGGACTACAGACAAAGACACCCTAGACTCTATCCGAGGTTGTTTTCGGATCTACTTCTGAAGACTACAGACGAAGACACTTCAGAAGATTCTCTTCTTTTCTTCTTCTCTCCTCCTATTTTGATCTATGGCTCATTTTTATTGTATTGAGTGCATTTTTGGCAGAGACCGACACTCTTATATGGCTCATTTTTCCTTTCATTAGGTGCATTTTTCGGCACAGACCGACACCTTCTAGATTGAGTTCACCATGTGGTGAATCTAGTCAGTGACCTACGAGTGGCAACATCCTCTGAGGATGACCTACAGAGGCAACAGACCCAGATGTGGCTGACCCTGAGGCACCCATGATGACCCTAAGGCACTTAGATGGCTGACCCAGTGGCAACAGACCCGTTGAAGTGGCTGACCCTAAGGAAACAGACCGAGATGTATACACAGTGGATCTAGAATTATTCATAGTTGGAGAGCCAAGAGCACAAAGCATGAGCCTAGACCAAAAAAAAAAAAAGAGGATGATAGGTTACTTTTTAGAGAAGTCAACATTAAGGGGGAATGTTACCTAATGTTGACTTGCTTTGTTTTTTCTTTAGTTAGGATAGTGCACTTTAAGGGGGAATGTTAGAGTTAAAGTGCACTATGCCTTCAGTTTGACACTTGTCAGTTTCATTGACAAGTGTCATGTTCATCATATAGGCCTTGTGCCTATTTATGTAACACATTTTTATGAATAATTAATTCCCTTCAGTTTTCCCTCCTAACAGTCATTATATACTTAATGAACAAATCTTAAAAGAACTCTTTTTAAAGGGACTAAAGGAGGATGTTATTAAGGTTTTAAACCTTATGGAAAAAGAATATATCCATCTTATGGAATTTGAGGATATTGTGAACCTTTGCAAAAACTATTTAAGAAACAAACCTCTAAGGGGAAATAAGTATACATCTACAAGAGGAGTGATGAGAGCAAAAATTGGAAATATTTTGGAAGGGTTAAAAACTAATTTGTTAAGTACCTTGACTACATCTCTGTATTTAACGAATAAAAAGCTAAAGGGGCAATATAGTGAAGAAATTTACAATCATAGATGTAGGAAAAAGCACAATTTGAGAGAGTGCCCTCTCAACATTACCAACATCTCCAATATTACTACTTGTAAAATTTGTGATAACGGTCACAAAACTAAATATTGCAAATACATCTCTGTTATTAAAGCTGCCATAAAGGAACCTGAAGTTGAAGAGTTAGAAGATATTTATTTTGTAGCCCAAATATATAATTTTCCATTCAACGGACCACCAAATTGGTCAAACCCTAGGTATTCCAACTCACAAAGGCCTAATAAATGGTCTAATGCACCAAACTAGGAAAATTGAAATTCTTATTCAAACAATCAAGACTGGAACTTACCCCCATGGGCCAAATTTATGGCCAATACCTATGGAAATCCACCATGGAATCAAGGAATTTATAGTCAAAAAAATTGGAATACTAGTGGTCAATATAACTAGAGAGGATCTGGTTGGTCTCAAAATCCGTCACAACAATAGGAATTTCAAAGTCAATTTAGGGGACAAGACCTTCAAAATTTACCTCAAAATAGACTTCTTCCACCTTTAGTTAATAATAATAATCCTCCTAAGCAACCTCCTCTTCCATCTCAACCAGTCCCTAATCCTAAAAACAACAAGAAAATTCAACAAGCCTATGAAAATAGTGATACGTGTTCTATATTTGTAGTACCTTGTCAAAAAATTAAATTGAGACCAGGAAAAGTATTGGAAAATAATGTAACTCTCACAAAGTTTGAAAATCCCACTACATATTTGTTTGAAAAGGAGGATAACAATGAAAATGAAATGCAAAATTCACCAGAAAACATTCCAATAAAATAATAAGAAATCCAAATTCCTCAAAGGAAGGAAGTAGAGGTACCTTTTTCTCAAAGATTGGCAATACCAAAAGAACCACCTAAGCCAGCTTTAACTTCCTTCAGGAATTAGAAAATGTTACTATCAAGATCCATTTGTTACAAGCTATCAAGGATATACCCATCTATTCTAAGCTCATTAAAAACATGTGTACAAATTTAAGAAGGAAAAGAAGAACGAAGCCCAAACTATTCAATTCATTGGACAATTGTCTGAGATAATAATATGAGGTAGGTTATTTCCAAACTACATAGATCCTGGAATACCTACACTCATGGTACATATTGGTGACATTACCTTGCAAAATATTTTGGTAGATTTAGGAGCCGTTATTAATATCATGACTAAAGAGATAGCGAAATATTTACGGATGCAAAAATTACAATCAACTTCTATTGTAATTCAACTTGTAGATAGGTCTACTATTAAGCCAGAGGGAAAAATGGAAGATGTTATAGTCTCTGTAATTTCTTGGGAATACCTTATAGACTTTATAGTCTTACAATCTATGAAAAAGTTAGGGGGACATCCCTTAATTTTAGGGTGCCCATGGCTTGCAATAGTTGATGTTTACATCAGTTGTAGAATAAGAAATATGACTATTTTTTATGGTAAAAATACTAAAGACCTTAGCCTATTCCCTGAATAAACAGTAGAATATGAGTTTCCAAAGCAATTGTGGTATGATTTCCCTCATGATTTTGATGAAATCCAAACCTTATCAATAATTTTTCTAAGTTAACATCTTCAATAGAAGGTCGAGGGACCATTACCATTACTATTAGGGAATAAAAACAAGGATCAAGGTCAAGAAAATGGTTGTTCATCTGAATCTACTGTGGCTATTAATGAAGCAATCACAAGTCAATCCCATAAAATGACACAATATGACTATTACTTAAATGTTATTGAATATTATATAATGGGAATTGTTGCAAATACAGATAAATGCAAGCAAATAGATATAACACTAGGAAGGATATTGAATATCATTGATGAGCTCACAAGAATACAAGAGTCATAATTAATATACGTTATTAAGGAATATCAATCGATATTTGCATGGAACTACAAGGATATGAAAGGGATACATATAAATTTTTGTACCCATTGTATTTTTATCTAAGAAGGATGTTATTCAGTAAGACAACCTCAAAGAATATTGAATCCAACTATGAAAGATGTGGTTCAGGAAGAAATCATTAAACTCTTGAAGGCAAGATTTTTATATCCAATTTTGGATAGTCAATGGGTGTTGCCTCTTGTGATAGTCCCTAAAATAATGGAAAATAGAGGATTTGCATAGATTATAGGGAATTAAACACGGTAACAAAGAAGTTTTGTTTTCCCTTTCCATTCATTGATCAAGTTCTTGATACATTGGTTGGAAAGAAATATTTCTGCTTTCTATATGTGTTTAGTGGCTATAATCAAGTTTCCATAGCTAAGGAAGATCAGGAAAAAATAACATTTACATGTCCGGTAGGTACCTATGCTTATAAAAGTCTTACATTTCAGATTATACAATGCACCTACCATATTTCAAAGAGTAGTTTTGGCTATATTTTCTGATTTAATAAATGAGTATTTAGAAGTCTATATGGATGACTTCATAGTCTACGATAATACCTTTGAAGAAACCTTGTCATCTAGTAAAAGGTTTTGATTATATGTCAAGAGCAAAAACTCTCTTTGATTCATGAAAGTGTTTCATGATGATGAGAGAAGGAATTGTTCTAGGACATTGCATATCAGAAGAAGGTGTTAAAGTAGATCTTATAAAAATACAAGTTATTCAAACCCTTCAACCTCTAAAAACACAAATAGAGTGATAAATTTCCTAGGACATGCAGGATACTACCATAGGTTCATTAAAGACTTCAGTAAAATTTCTACTCCCTTAACTAAAGAAAGCGAATTCAATTGGACTAAAGCATGTCAATAAGACTTTGAAGCTATAAAAGATAAATTGATTACTGCTCCAATCCTAAGAAGACCAAATTGGAAATTACCATTCCATATGCATTGTGATGCTTCAGGTTATGCAATAGGAACAGTATTGCAACAAGTTGAGAAAAAAATACCTTATACTATCTATTATGTAAGTAAAAAAATGCATGGAGCCGAGATTAATTACACTATTACTAAAAAACAATTTTTAGTTGTGGTTCATGCCATTAATAAATTTAAACATTACATAACATGGTATGAAGTATTAATTCACAATGATCACTCTGTCATTATATACTTAATGAACAAAGCGATAGTAGGAGGTAGAGTGGTTAGATGGCTTTTTTTCTACAAGATTTCAATGTCACGATTATAGATAATGCAAGAAAATATAACGTTATGATAGATCACCTATCTCGTATGCAAATATTTGATGATGATGATTTAATTCCTGATAATTTCCTAAATGAACATTTTTTTTCTCTTTCTATTTTTACCCCTTGGTATGCTGATATTGTAAATTACTTAGTAATAGGAAAAATGCCTCAAAACTATACATTGTATGAGCATAGGAAATTGATACATCAAATCACTCCTTATATGTGGATTCATAGAGTCTTGTTTAGAAGGTGTCTTTACCAAGTAATTAGGAGATGTGTGTAAGAAGATGATGTATATGACATCATTCGGGCAGCACATGAAGAACCCTATGAAGGCCATTATGCCACCCAAATAATAGTTAGTAAAATACTTCAAATTGGTTATTTTTGGCCTACCATGAATAGATATGTCCATAAATTTGTTTATAGATATGACGCTTTTCAAAGAGCTAGTAAGCCTACTCCTTCGATGGAAATACCTATGGTTCCACAAGTAGTATTTGAACCATTCAAGAAATTGGGAATTGAATTTTTTGGACCAATAGACCCTCCAAATGAAGGTAATAAATATATACTTGTGTGTATGAATTACATTACTAAATGGGCTGAATTTAAAGCTTTACCATGAGTGCAAGTCGAACCATTCACTGATTTCCTTTATGAAAACATCATGCAAATCTTTGGATCACCTAGAGAGTTAGTTTCAGATCATGGAACCCAATTTATCTCCAAAGTGATTGAACATTTTGTTGACACATATCAAATAAAACATAAGAAAACCTCACCATACCACCCTCAAGCCAATGGAAAAGTAGAAGTTACGAACAAAGAACTTGAAAAGATCATTACAAAAACCATAACTGTTAATAGGGGTGATTGGGCTGAGATATTAAAATAAGTTGTATGGGAATACAATAAAACATGGAAAACCACCATAGGATTATCACCATATGAAATGGTCTATGGAAAACAACCTATCATGCCCATAGAATTTGAGATAGAAACTCTTCGCACAGTGGTACAACTTGATGTAAATTTGGATAAAGCGCAAAATGCTAGATTGGAAAAGTTAAATATTCTAGATAAAAGAAAACTATAGGCATTACATAGGACTGAAATAACCCAACAACAATGAAATAAATGGTATGATAAACACATTGTACCATGCACATTCGAATTAGGATATTGGGCTTTATTGTTTGATTCTCATTACCAATATTTTCAAGGTAAACTGAGGACCATATGGCTAGGACCATATGAAATCAAAGAGATATTTGGAAATGGTACAGTCAAGCTTAAGCCTATATATGATTCAACAAGAAAAATACTAGTAAATGGCCATAGGCTTAAACTTTATAAGAAGCCATTATCTAAGGAGGAATTCATACACCATCTTAAGCAGCAAGCCAAATTACAGTGTATTTTTGAACTGCAATCAACCATTATTAAATAATAATTTCTTTCACTTTAAAATAAAAATAAAAATAAAAAAGATATTATGCTTCCTTTGTTTCATCATGAAGTTTCTACATCTGCAACATTTCTATCTTATTCTCACCAATTTTTCAGTCTCCGTATTCCAAAAGTAGTTCAAAAAGGTATTTCTTTAAAAATGCTTGTAGAAAATGACTATCACGTGTGGCATAATACTTTGTTTGCTAGATAAAATTTGGATGTTTTTCAATTACTCAACCAACATTAGTGTTTTGAGCAATTTTCATTGAAATTCAAGCAATCTTTTGATGTTGTAAGTTATTCCTATTCAATCAAACTTTCTTGGACTATGCACATTTGAACATATAAAAACATTGTGAGATGTGGAGAAATTAACTCATATGTTACTATTGCCATAAGTGAATAATTTCCCTTGCTTATCCATTTATTCACATGGTCTAGAGTACTACTGAATTGGCAAAAGGACAAGCTCACCCTTCATCCTTAAATAGAAATAAGAAAAGGAAAAGAATAGCAAGGATAAGATCAAATTCACATAAGAACTTTGATAGAGTGGTTGGAAATCCAACTCCCCAAAATTCTTACTACAAAAAAAAAAATCCCTTGCTCCTCATCTAATCGAGCATGTATCCCAAAAATTATCTTCTTGCTTCCCATAAAAATAGACAAGAACCCCAAAAGCAATAAAAATCCCTTACTCCCTCTCAAAATGAGCAAGTATCCCAATAAAAGTCAAAGAAGGGTAAAAGAGCTTGAATCCCTAGAATTCTTAGTATCTCGAAAACTATGGGGTGATCCTCATTATAGCAATGGATTTAATGAAACTCGCTTGGCAATAAGGTATCCTTACACAGTAGAACTAAGTCTAGACAAGACCTATGGATGCTCATAGATAAGCTAGCTTGTTGGCATAAGTGATCTTTGTTGTTACTCAATACTCACTCATAATGGTAAATGAATACTCACTACACACACAATTGGTCCTTGAGGAAGCTTGAAAATATTAGGATAACTTTAAAACCATAATTATTTTTGAAATGAATAGATGAAATTGTTTAAAAATCACTAGGATGTTTAAGGTCTTTGAGAAATAACTCTAGAATATCCTAAGCAGGCAAAAGTTAGAAGAAAATTCTTACAATTCATTTTCTCCTACCAAAATATGGCTTTAATCTCTCAAAATATTGTATCTTTTAATAGAAGCCATCACAATATTTGAATATATATTCCATTTTTAAATGAGTGAAAATACTCCAAGTCTTTTATAGATATCTATTTTTGTATACATTGATGACTGATATCAAGATTTATAATCATTATCTTTCTATCACTTGGATACTCCTTAATGAAATTCAGGAAGCACAATCACAAAAATTATAATAAACTCCCGTAAATAAAATTTCTTATTATATTTTCCATCAATATAAATAAAACACCCTTCATCTTATTTTGGCTATATAGCCAAAATTACAGTTTGGGGGGGGAGTAATAGAGGTATATGAAGTTTAGAATACAGTTTGGGGGGAAGAAATAGGTAAAATATCATCTCAAACTCTAGAAACTATAGTCCCATAGATGTCTTCTAGTAAATACCTTTCGTAGGTATCCTTTGTAGGTAGCTTCCGTAGATGTCTTTCATATATGTCTTCTATAGGTATCTTCTGTAGGTATCTTCCATAGGTATCTTTTGTAGACATCTTCTGTAGAATTTTTTTGTAGAAATCTATAGATGTCTTTTGTAGATGTCTTCCATAGGTGTCTTCTATAGATATCTTCTGTAGGTGTCTTTCATAGATGTCTTCCATATATGTCTTTTGTAGAGGTATTACGTGTCTTTTGTAAATATTATTAGTAACAATATTTTGTAAACAATTTTTGTAGGTATCATCAGTAACAATATTCTGTAAGCATCATCTGTAGACATCATTCATAAACATATATCATAAAATATTCTAAGTGTAAAAATTTAAAATTGGCTAGGCAAGTGAGACACATGGAAATTCAAGAAATGCCAAGAAAAGTAATAAGGACACGTCAATAAAGACTTTAAGGGAAAATTGATGGTAATATTTTAAATCAATTGAGGGATACAATACAAAAAAATAAAAAAAAATTAGCCCTCTTATGACATGTACACTTAACCCAGCACCACGTATCGCCTCTTATGATGTGTCCATGCAAATGTGTGCCACGTGTCAATTAGAATTTAAAATCCTTATTGAAAACATAGTTTTTCTTAGGGTTGAAAGTAAGAAGGATGATATTTTAGTGGAGCGAGTGCATAAACAAGGACGTGGACCAATCCACTTCACCACATCAATAATAAAGTACCACATTAAAGATGAAATATGGCATAAGGGAATGATTAAAATAATTTTTTAGCCAATGGGTGACCAAGGAAATTATAGCATGTGGTAGGTAAAATCCACCTTTGCCATGCAAGGTGGTCGGTAGGGTTGGCACCAAGATGAAACCGACCACCCAAAGATCCATACCGTCAGAGGACAGGTGGATTCTCTTCATTAATCATAAGAGATGATGCAGATGAACAACACTAGCCCTTGATTAAATTTTAAACAAAGGGTCATGATGCAAGGAAAAAAATACTATGGGTTTAAAAGCTTCACAAGAAGGACACGATCGTCGACGTGTGGCTTTCACCAGTGAATCACATACTAGTGACATGGATATAAGCCATATACCGTTGATCAAAGCTAAATCAATGGATGATGATTTATCAACCATAAAGCACTCTTGTTGTCATTGATTTTAGGGTAAATGGTCCCTACCATCGATAGAAGTTATATCAGTATCTGTCGTTGGATAGGGTTAATTTATGATATACAACCTCTGCATGTAGCCATGCAAAGTAAAACTAGCTTAAATCATCTCTTCTATAGAGAGCCACTCGAAATCACCGATGACCCTCTATAACTCAATCTTGAGTGAAATTGCTTGGTTTTTTAGTAGAAATTATTGAATTCTTTCAATTAAATAGTAGCAAGCTTCAAAATTTCAAAGAATCATGTGGGTAGGAGGTTAATTTATTTGATGACATAGGAAGGGTGGCAAAGTAACATCGAAAGCAACAGGTAAAACACTATTAATATTATCAAAAAATCATTTTTATTTCTTATCATTATGCTGCACATAAAGTAAGGGATATTAAAATAAAAATGTAGGTGTGCAAAATATTAGGATGGATTAAAAATGGGTTTATCAATAATTTTTTTGGGTTTACCATTAAACATGTTTATGAAAAAATTACTTTGATTTTATTTTATGTTTTCAAGAAAATAAAATACTCTGCAGAATTGTAAAACACAAATTCTTTTTTATTGAAATATTTGCAAGGTTTTCGAGCTATAAAATATTGAAAATCTCAAAAAAAAAAACTCTGCCTACCCATTTCTACCCTAAAAACCCTAAACTCCACTATGTCTCACTCTATGTTTCATAAATGCAGTGAACCATCCTTGGTTGAAACCCATAATCCTAGTGATTTTGTAACCAAGTTATTCCAAAAATCCAGATGGTGGGAGGCTCTCACAAAATTTAGAGGGCATGATCAAGGGGTGGCTAAACATTCTATCCTAAATTTTGACCCTGATATATTGACCACTCGAGTTGGAGGCATTCAATTTAACCTTAACCCTAGATTAATTTCTAAGGTACTGGATCTACTGAAATTAGGATTACCATACTACAAAACCCCTTCTAAAAGTGTCACCCAACGAGTAGCTAGATTTAGTGAGAAATGCACTATTATTTGAGATAAGGAGGGTTGGATTAAGGGTGTGTCTACTTCTTCACTCCCTTTCTTATGGTAGGAAGTAGTCATTCTGATTATTAAGTTCTTTACCCTAGAAGGACGTATGTCCACCTGCGTAGCCTACCATCTTTGTATGTTAATGAATTTGAAGTTTCCTAAAAATAGTGACTATGTTATCAATTTACATTACTTCTTATTTTAATCATTAAAATCTATAATTTTATGAGTCAAGCCTAAAATTTCCCAAGAAAAACCTAAATTGAACCTACTTGCACATCACGGCCTGATTAAGCTAATATTTTTAAATAAAGCTCATGAAGTCAAAGTTGCTTGGAATCAGATAACGGATGAATCTAACCTATTAGAGTACTCTAAATCCACTAAGAATGAGTTTGAAGAAGATAATTTGACTAAATAAGAACATGAGTCTGACAATCAGGAGGAAGAACCTAATAGTACAAAACTTAAATGCCGACCGGCTAAAACCATTAAACTAATCCAATAAAAAATTAGGCATCAAAAAAAGACTATCAAAACTCATAAGCAGAAGGATACACTAGGGCATGAGTCCGATTTACTTGAACCTAAGTCGACTATGAAAATATTGTCCCACATTTGGGTGCAAAATACTATCTTACAAATAAAAATTGACAAGTTGTAAGAGGATTTCATAGAGCATTCTAAACTGATTTAGCAAGCCCTTACCCTTTAGATAGACATGATTAAACAACTTTCAATGGATAGGGTGATGAAACCCATTGATTATATCAAACGACTACCACCTTTCGATGCTTCTTCAAACAAAAGTTCTACACCCAGTAAATAGCAAAAAAAGTTGGTGGACTTCAGTAAAGTGGCCCATACAAATAAGCCCATTGAATTTTCTAAAATCCTTGAAGAAGAAAGTCCCCACCATCTCATTAGCTTGATGCAAAAAAATCAATCTAAGAAATTAATTTCTCCCACCAAGATAGGAACCACACCAGGGAATCTTGTCTTGAACATTGGGATGCCCTAAAAAATCAACATAGTAATAAATAATATTGTTACATCAGTTGAGGAACTCTTGCCTTCTTAAACGTAGGATGTAGAGCAGAAGGAGGATTCTCATGAAGTTAAGCATATCAATACTATCATGGTTGAGACACTAGTGGGTGAACAAAAATCCAAAGAGAAAGTATAGTGGGTGAAATGATAACATAGGTTACCACAACTGAGACCACCATCTTCAAGGATCTCCACCCGATGGACACAATTTGGATAAACTGAATTGCACTAAAAAAACTGTTTAATATTTTATAATTTCTAAGACTTCAAAATATGATTTGTATATTATTATCGTAACATGTTTTATATTCTTTTTCTGTAAATATTTTAAGCATTATATATATATATATATAACACTGTGAATGTCTTCATTTTTTTTTTGTGAAATTGTTTTGGATAACACAAGTTTGATATCTATGATCGCAGTCTTAGTATATTACTGTAGTAAGATAAACTAAAAAAACAAATTTTTATTTTTATATTGAAGACTATTATATCACAAAAATATTCCCTGAAGATGATCAGATGATTTGTATTGTATGGGATTGATGATATTGTTCTATTATAAGAAAAATAGAAATCATCATTTTTTTATTTTCTTTTCTAAGAATCTGTATTTTTATTAGAATGATACATGACAACCCAAAATATTTCATTTCAACTACAGAATTCAACACTTTAATCTAATTGATATATTCTAAACTATGTAGGTTGTCATGAAAATGATCTGGAAGATCATTTTCATTGTATTCTACTGCAGATGTGTGACTGAAATTGTGTGCTATGATTGTGATATGTTGGCTTATATTTTACGTATTTTTGGAAATCTTCATTTATTAGTACTAATGATTATTTTTTAAAAATTATGTCTGATATATGTTTGTTCATTCCTAAATAATTATGATATTTTGTTTTGAGAATTGCAAATGATTTTTTGAAAATACAATATGAATTTTGATAAAATTTAATTTTTCATCTATTTGCAAAAATTTGGATGGTGACATCCGATATATATAAAAATCGTCATATCATGTTTGTCCTATTTCTCCATATGCATGAGGACATGCATAGATTTCAGTTTAGGAGAAAATGATGAGAGGATATTTGGCATATATATTTGCAACAAAATGTTTCATTCTTATAATTAATTGATGATTATAATATGTTTTATGTAAGTTATTGTTGTATATTTCTATAATTTATCAATAAAATTATAAATGTAGTTAATTTGATAAATGTGTTTGTTTTATGTAAAATACATTCGAGTTATGAGTAATTATACAGACAAGGCATTGAAGAATATTTCATAGATGAACAATGCAGCTAGCGCAAGCTTTAGGATGTATCTTGGATACAAGAAGATGCACGTAATACAAAAGGATGTAGAAAGCTTAAGGCACAGTGATATAACAGTGGTGGATTACTGTTACAAAAGATGGTAGTTGAAGCATGTTATAGAAGATAGTAGCTGAAGCATGTTACGAAGATAGTAGTTGAAGCATGTTACAAAATATAGTTACCGAAGTATGTTACAGAAGGTAGCTACTGAAGTATATTACCGAAGGATTTTTACTAGCAGTTATCAAAGGATTTTTACCAGTAGTTACCAAAGAATTTTTACCAGTAGTTATCGAAGGATGATTAAGTCCATTGACTGACACTGCATGCCACTAATTACATAAACCAAGTAATTACAGTCAACATAGTATTTGATTTATCATGTATTCTTCACATGGAATATTGTTATTAATAAATTTGTTATTACTTTATTCAATAAAGTTGTGTAATCCAACTATTGTTAGTTTTATTATATTTAGATGCAAGGTTGTTGCACATTTTATTAGAATAAAAGACATATGGTTATATTGTATATCTTACAAAATGTTAAATTTAGTGTTTATTTGTTAAGTTAGCTTAGGTATTGCCACTTGGACCATTTAGGATGTTTACCGAGTCCAAGCAAGAATAGGAATTGTATTAGTTTAGATTATTTTGGTTAGTACATAGTTGTCGCATCATAAGTCCACAAAATCCACATCGCAAAATACATGAAAGAGTTTATTCAAAATTGTACAAGTCATAGTATAAATTAAATAGGAGACCTTTGAAAATGTCTAATGTCCAATATTCTAAAGTTGAAACAATTTGAATAACTACGCCAACATGTACGTTTGAATTTCTAGCAATAAAAGTAGCACTTCATTCTTCGCATATGGTAACTGTGTCATTTGTATTTGTTGTTTAATTTTATTTATGTAATTGTAACTGTACATTCTTGCATACATAGAATAAAATAATGTTATGAATAGTTATGTATTTTAGTTACTGAGATAAAGTAAACTAGGGGAGAAATAATTACACTATATTCTAGGATTCAAGGCCCACTCCTATAGCCAGTCCCTAAGCTCTCGTCCCTACAATATGTTAGAAATAGTTAATTAAACTTATAATATAGAATAAAGTAAATTGCATTTTCATAAAATATTAAGTCAGAATAGATAAATAAAACTAACTGCATGAGGATCCTCACCAATAAATCACCTCATCAGTAGGTAATTACTATTAGTTATTCTCAGCCATAGTTAAACTCATCAATAGGCAGTTACTATTAGAATAATTCATTAATAGGTAATTATCATAGTTTTTTTTTTTTTTGTGGAAAACATCCCAAAAGGGATGCCACTTTCGGGTAAGACCCAAGGAGGCGGGGGTATCCATTCCGCCAAAAATGCCCAGGACTCGGACCTGGCCTACCACCTTTGACATACTCAAGGAGCAAACAAACACACAAAACCAATTTAAAAATAAGTAAATAACAACAAAAATAATAAAATAAAATAAAAAACATGCTCCTTGAGTGTGTCAAAAACAAAAGCACAACCAAACACGCACAATAAGATAAAAGAAACCACAACACAAACCACATAGAAAAACACAAGAACCACATAACAAAACACAAACAAGACAAAAACAACAGAACACTACAAAGACATAACCCAAAAAAACATGAAAAATAAACACAACCAAAACCTAAAAAATTAAAAAAATAAAATAAAAATAAAAATAAAAAACAACCAACAATAGACAATAAACAAAAACAAAATACATAGAAAACACTCACACATAAAAACACGAAATAACACAAACAAAGAGAAACCCAAGAACAAGAACGAAAAAAACACAAGAACAATAACAAAAAACATAAAAAAAAAACAAAACAACAAAAACACAAGAACAACAAAAAACAACACAAAGAACACAAAAACAAAACAAAACAAAAGAACCCACCCACCTTAAAAAACTAAACAAAAAAAACAAAAAGAAAAAGAAAAAAAAATGAACAAAACAATGACCTATCTAGACCGAGAAGACTATTAAGGCAAGAATCAACGAGAGGAAACAAAATAAAGAATAGAATGAGCTAGGGAACTCAAAAAAAACTGAATGAACCAAAGAGAAGCAAAAAAAAAAAACAAGAAGAAACTAGGTACCTTCAGAGCTGGAGCCATCCAAAGAAATGATAGAAAGAAGAGCTTCCCTAATTTGAGAAGCCCACCATATAGGAGGGTGGCCATAACAAGTAAGATCACCTTTGTCCAAAGCCCAATTAGCTAAAGCATCAACACTCTTGTTTTGATCTCTAACCACATGATTGTAATCAACTTTCAAAAATCCCATCTGGATTAACTGAATCTTCTCAATAATTCTTTTTATTCTCCAATCCACCTTATGATTCTTAGAAGGAGTCTTCAAGAGATTAATCATAAGTTGAGAGTCAGACTCAACTAACACCTTTTCCCATCCAACCTTAGTAGCCTCCTGAAGACCTCCGAGGATACCATACCCCTCAGCAAGGTTATTGGAAAGAATACCCAAATTCTCGGCAAAAGTAAAAACCAGGGAGCCATCTGAAAGTCTACCAATTCCTCCCACCTTGGCTTTTCCAGGGTTCCCTCTAGAGGCTCCATCGGTATTGACTTTTCCAAAATCCTTAGGAGGAGGTTGCCAATTTCTAGTCCTATCCATCTTACTAATACTCACATTCCCTTTAAGTTGGTTGCCCTTAGAAGGTTTAATCTTCAATCTTTGCATCACTTGATCCCATATTTGGTGGGAGTTTTGGGGGTGATTAAGGAGTTGATGGACTGATTCAACTAAGTTGGCTATGGTATTTTGCCAAATATAGTGAATATCCTTCCTATCTTGATTAAAAATTTGGTTGTTCCTTTCATTCCAAATATTCCAAAGAAGAATGGTAGAACCCATCCAAACTAACTACCTAATAAAATGATCAACACCCTCTTGATTAGGCCAATCCCTCCAAAGTTGTTCAAAAGTAAAAAAATTGGACCACTATAAGCCAAGTAAAGTGGCCATTCTCCTCCATAGCTCAGAGGCTAAAGTACACTCAATAAAAATATGGTTGATATTTTCTACATTCTCTTCACACATTTCACATCTAAAAGGGCCATGAAAACCACGCTTCATAAGTTGCTCACCGGTAAGCACCCTACGATGCAATAAAAGCCAATTAAAGAACCTCACCTTAGGCCAGAGCTTTTGAGCCCACAATCGAGAAAATATGTCAGAAGAATGGTTGGGATTATTATGGCATAAGGTCAAATAACCTTGAGCAACTGAATACTCACCCTTAGTAGTGTTGTTCCATCCAAAACAATCTTTTTCATGGGACCAAGAGAGGGATCTCATATGAAGGATGCCTTGGATATCTTGTCTTTGCCTTTCTAGGATTTGAATAGGCCAGTCCTCAATAGGGATCCAATATCTACCAACATTTGAATTACCAGTATGGTATCGACAATAATTAGCCACCTTTATCCAATTAGCTCGGTGAAGCTCCTCCATCCAAGGCCTCCAATCGGGAAACTGAGTTATCAAAGGCTTGTGACCATCCCAAGAATCTGTCCAAAAATTTGCATGTTGACCATTATGAATGATCCAAAATAATTTTTTCTTTATCAAATCCTCACCAGTCTTAAGAGCTGCTAAAATGGGAGAACCTTTGGTAGGAAGTTGATAGCGAACAAGGTCTTCAGGACTTTTGTTCTCAGCATATTTAGCACGGAGATTATTGGCCCAAAGAGCATTGGGGTTATGCAACATCCTCCAATATAATTTAGCAGCTAAAGCTTTGTTGTTATTAATTGAAGACCAGAATCCTAACCCCCCTTCACTCTTAGGAAGACATAAAGTATCCCATTTCACCAAGGCCCATTTTCTTTTCTCCTTAGTACCACTCCAAAGGAAACGATGACTGATTTGATCCAATTCTCGAAGAACAGCCTTTGGGATATTCAAAATGGAAGAAACATAAATAGGAATAGCTTGAAGGACTGATTTTACCAAGGTGATTCTACCCCCAGAAGAAAGCCACTTGTTGGTCCACTTTCCAATTTTCTTCTTGACTTTGTCCAACAACCAATTCCAATCTTTATTTTTCTGCCTTTGAATATTTATGGGAATACCTAAATAAGTGATTGGAAGAGAGGTCTTCTTATATCTTAATTTATCCAAGACCATGGATTCCTGTCTAGCAGAGCAGTGAAAGAAAATAACTTTAGATTTGTCTTCATTGATCAACTACCCAGTAGCCTTAGAAAAATAGCTAATGATTTGCTTAATATTAGAAGCTTCCTTAACTGTAGCTTTACCTAAAAGAGTAGAGTCATCCACAAATTGAAGATGAGAGATAGGTCTAGCTCCATGAGCAATGGTAACTCCCTCAAGGGTTTTGTTTTTCCCTCTTTTTGGTTATAGTCCTACCCAAGCATTCAGCAAGAATGATGAATAAATAAGGGGATAGCGGGTCACCTTGCCTAATACCTCTAGAAGCTAGGAAAGACTGAGAAGGCCTGCCATTGATAAGAACTAAGTAGGAAACTGAAGAGATACATCCCATAATCCAATCCATCCAATCCTTAGAGAAACCAAATTGCCTCAAAACTTTGATAAGGAAGTGCCAATCCACTCTGTCATAAGCTTTGGATAAGTCTAACCGAATGAACATGGAAGGAGAATTTTGCATATCCATGGAATGGATGGCTTCCTGAGCAAGAACTATCTCATCTACTATTTGATGTCCTTCCACATAACCCCCTTGCTCTGGGGAAATAATCTTATGCAAAAGAGGCTTCAACCTTTCTGCCATGATTTTAGTAATGATTTTGAGAAGAACATTACATAAAGCAATAGGTCTAAAAGTTGAGATATGATCAACCTCTTGAGCTTTTGGAACAAGAGTAATATAAGTTTTATTGATAACCTTCAAAATTTCTTTGGCTTTCCTGGCTTCTTCCACCACCTCTAATAAATCAACATGAAGGATATCCCAGAACTCTTGGTAGAACTCAATAGGAAAACCATCGGGACCTGGGGTTTTCCCTTTTTGCATTTTAAAAACTACTTGTTGAAGCTCATTGATAGTAACGAGGAGCGAGTCAAAATAGAGTTCTCCTCAGAAGTGATAAGAGAAGGGATTGCTTGAAGAACATTATGTTGAGAAGCTGAGTCAAGAGGAGTAGCGACAAAAATATTGGAAAAGTAATCAACAACAATAGAGTTCATGCCATCCCAAGTATAAACAACATCTCCAGAATCTGATTTTAAGGAAGAAATAAAGTTGTGAGATCTTCGAGCTAGAAGAGATTTGTGGAAGAAATTTGTGTTTCGATCTCCTTCTTTGAGCCATTGAATTCTAGATTTTTGCTTCCATAATATTTCTTCTCTTTTTTCCCATTCCTCTAACTGAGTTGTGAGTTTAATTTCATCTACACTTCTCTTCTCTGTGAGGCCATCTAAATGGATTTTCTTATTCAAATTTTCAATATGAGCAATAACTTCATGTTTTTTTTTATGAACATCCCCAAACTCTTTCCAGTTCCAAGTCTTGATTTTGGATTTAATGTATTGCAGTCTTTTGGCAAAACAGAACATCTTAGTCCCATGCCTAGGTTTACCTTCCTTCCACCATTGTTGCACACGAGGTCTGAAGGAAATGTCTCTAAGCCACATTAATTGAAAATGAAAAGGAGAGAAACTCACATTGGTTTTCCACATTTCCACCATGATTGGCCAATGATCCGAACCAGAATTATTAAGAGTCTTCACTTTAGGAATGTGACCATGGATTAAGAAATTTTCAGAGAGCAAAAACCTATCCAATCTCTCCATTATACAAGCTAAGCCTTGCCTTCTATTAGACCAAGTCATAAGGCCATTATCTGGTTGGATATCCACAAGATGGAGGTTTGCAATATATTCACTCATGAGGTCAGTGCTTTTGTCCAAATTTCTATTTCCCCCCCTTTTCTCATCTAGAGAGAGGATGGTATTGAAATCTCCTCCGATCAAGATCCAAGCTTTAGGAAAATGAGAGATAATATGAGTAATATCCTTCCATTGTCTTCTTTTTTCCTCCAAAGAAGTCGGAGCATAAACAATAATGCAGAGCATAATCTGGTTGGAATGTCTACTTTGAATAGCTATAGCCAACAAACCCCAACTGCCAACCATATGGTGAATAACTACCTCTTTTGGGTCCCAAAGACAAGCAATGCCACCCGAAGTCCCTTGGGAACTGAGGGAAACCACTTTTCTAGCTGGCCAAATTTTACTGGCAATTAAGTCCATATCCTCCATTGACATCTTTGTTTCTTGAAGGAAAACAAGATGTGGATGATTTATCTGAATCATTCTTCTAATTTCATTTTGTTTTGAAAGACTCCCTTTGAGTCCTCTAATATTCCAAGTGATGATCTTCATTAATACCAGGGCTAAAAAATTTGGGAAGGGCATTAATCTTACCTTCCTCTACAAGCTTTTCACCTTCTTTTACCATATGATATTGATTGGTCTTGCGACCTACTTTTTGATTAGAATCCATCTTCAATTTTTTTTCCCTGTTTCTTGACTTATTCCAATTGAATCTGAGATGGCTTCTAACCTTGAAGAATGCTCGTACACAACCAAAATTTTACTAGATGGTTCAATAGAGTCTATATTGGGACCTGCATTATTTGAAGTTTTGACATTTGAAATATTGTTTTTCTTGTGTAAATTTTCTCCTTTTTTTTCTATTGAAAACCTTTGATTTGTTGGTTTGTCTCCGAGTTCTTCCCTTCATATTTAAATTGTGTTTCTAAGATTTCAGTTTCCATTATTTCCTCTTCCTCACTTGGGACATCATTTGTGGAAAGGATTTCAAACATATTAGCAGATGACTTTGATTGATCCTTCATAACTTTTTTTTTTTTTTTTTGTTTTTCTTCTTTCTATTTTTTTTTTTTTTTTTTTCTTCTTTCTTTTGATCAAGAATTTTATTTGGGCAAGCACTGGCCAAATGACCATATTCATGGCAAATTCTACAATGAAAAGGAATGTTCTCATAGTCCACTACTTGCTCCCAAGTGTCTTCCCCAAATTGTAATGTGATATTTTTAGGTAGGGGTTTGTCAAAATCCATTAAAACACAAATCCGAGCATAAATAATATGTTCAAAATTTTGAGTACAATCAACAATCATCATAAAAGTTCCTAAAGAGTTTCCAATTGAAGAAAAAATAGTAGGATTCCAAAATTCAATAGGGAGGCCAAAGAGTCTAACCCACACGGGAGCTATAGAAGGCATCTCTTCTTCGACTTTAAATTTAGTATGCCAGGGGCTTCATGAAAAGCCCTGCCCTTCCAAAAAACAAGGACCCCCTTGAAAATTTTTCTCTCTATCTTCATTATTAGCAAATAAAACAAGAAAATAACCATTTGGATAAATAGAGATTTGTAACTCACCTTTAGTTTTCCAGCTTTTTGCAGCCCAGACTTTGAAAGCAGATAGACTCGAACGAAAACCCATGAACCGACAAATTAGTCCTCTTTTTTCCAAATCTTCAATGCCAGTCTGAATGTTACCCATATCAAGCTTAACAATAGGAGTTCCATCAGCTGCTTTAAGACATCCTGACTCCATTTTCCTGGGATCAATCTTAGGCATTCTTAGAGGTTTATGGGAAGCCCTAATATTGATATTAGCATTGGGATGAGGCTGTCCACCATGAAGGGCATCCCTAAAATTCATTTTTGGGACTGAGTCTTCAAAATTCTTACCCTTGACAGGGGTTTTCACAGTAGAATTATTTTGTGGGTGCACCTTAGCACCAGATTCACTTGAGATATGAGCCATTTTTTGATCAACTGCTTGAAACTTGTTTTGTGATCTCTTTAATCCTTGCCCTAGACGCCATGGAAAGGTATGGTTTTCACTTTTCTTTTGTGCAGAAAATTGGAAGTCGTTGTCACTCAAGTTCATAGTATGATCTATTGAAAGACAAATTTCTAACCCATATTGTATCCCCTGCAACATTTCCTGCTAAAATATTGAGCATAAACCACAAAAATATTGGCCTCTAGGGCCCGTAGGCCCTAAAAACCAACCTCTGGAGCTGCTTGCACTCAACCCAGATGAAACCCTCGCATAGCCACTTGCCAAATATATCATTCACACATAGGGATGCGCTAGGATCTATGTTGCTCCAAATGATATGAAAATTGGTGGAGACGTTCTAGGGTTTTTCAGGCATCTACCCTCAAAATTTCAGCTCAATCCGAGTCCGGATGAGTGAGATATGGCCGAAACGAGTTCGGAAGTTTGGGCAGTCCTGCAAAAAATGTCTAATCAGTTTCGACCATCAAATAATTCCATTTCCATATTCCTATCCAAAAATCTAAAAATCTCAGGTAATTATCATAGTTATTGTATATAATTTTAAATTATATTCTATTTCCATTCTTACAAAATTTAATTTCTGTTTATTTATTTTTCTACAAACACCTAAAATTGAAAGGAAATCTAAACTAAGCTTAGCATTGATCCCCACGGTACAATCTATATTGGATTACTATTCTTTAAATCTAACCTTGATTTACCCTTGAAATGATAAATTAAATGTAAGCTATTACAACCGATCATCTCCTATGCTTTATATTGTAAATATTAGGCTATATATATATTCCCTTTTTTATATTACTTTTAAATGTGGTTGATTTATCTTAATGTTTCAACCTTATATTTTACCTTATATCTCCCTATCAATTAAATAAATTGAAATAATATGTAGTATTAAATTTACGATCCCCCAAACCTCTATGCATTGGTTCTTGGAAGTATATGGAAACACTTTTAAGTACAATTTTGACCATTATCTCCAACGTATGGGCATAGCCTTTAGCTTCTTCTTTACCTTGGACGGTGGTTGATTTCTTTGACTACACTGCTTGGATGCTTGATTGCTTTGATTGGGAGCATTCAATGCTTTTTTACTCCTACCACTATAACACTGACATTGTTGTATAATTCTTCCATTAGATCGACTCCTTTTGGTGCTATGAACTTAGATCTTAATATGCGGCCATGCCTTGAATTTTCTCTCTTCAATGCTTGGCTTTGCCTTGACTTCACTCTCTTCAATGCTTGGTTTTGCCTTGACTTCACTCTTTTCTACTTTCTACAAAATAGGTACTTTAAATAGAATGGAATCTTCCTCCTTTTGGACAAGTGGTGAATGGGAGTTACGAATTGAAATTCTTCCAATGCTCATGCCAATATAATATATGTAACCTCCTTAATATTATTTGTAACTCCTCTTGTTTGGGAATTAAGAATCAGGATGGTATCTTAGAATGTTTGTGCCAAGTGGTACTCAAGGTATTTGCATGTAGACCTGTACTATAATGCTTGAGAAAGACTCTTATAATTCATATTACCCTTGTGTATGCTTTTTCCTTGTCTTGCTTCATTTCTTGGATAGCAAGCAACCCATTTCCTTCGTAGATGATTTTATGAGGGCATTGGATGATGCTAGATGTGATGCTCCTCGATTCTATGGAGCTTTGAATAATGGATTAGTGGATAATATTGGTGCTTCCTTTGGTGGGTATTCTTCTTCTTGGATGTACCACCTTTGCCCTTATTCTCTATGCTTTCTACATGCTAATTTTTGTGTTCCATTGTAGTTTAGATAGCCCTTCTTATAGTAGCTTCATTCCACATTGATAGATACCCTTTTTTACATAGATGGGAAACATTTAGTATGGATATCTCTACTATCCTTTTCATCAACGTAGATGGATATTGATTAATGGTCTTATGTGGGATTTGATATTGTACTTGAATGCTTAAATCTGGATGCTTTGATGTGGAGCAATGGTTTCTTTTGACACCTCAAACCTTGAGCAATATGTACTCCTCGGTGGCTTTATTTTATTTCTTGAAAACTACCCTTATACCTGCTCGAATGACGATCATCGTATTCTAAGAACTTTTATCCTTCTTGAATGGACAATAATGGTTCTTGTATTGGATATATTTTGCACCAATATAATGGGTCGAATGTATTTTTCTGAGATGCTCCTTTTCTTTTAGTAATTCCTTTTGCTTGGTAAATTTAGTAAGAGTAAAACCAAGCTAATAATTTGCACCCTTTTAAAGTAGAAAGTTCTGCACTTATTATTTTAATGAAACCCTAAGTTCACTTTTAAATATGAGATGATCCAAGTCTCAATTCTTAGCTCCTTGGATAATTTTAATGGTGGATTTCTTTTGGCCATTAAAAGCTATAGATTTTGTGAATTATATGGCATTTCTAAACACCTTGATAATATGTTAATTTTATGCCCTTATATCAAGACACACAGTAATCCTTTGAGAGTAACTAGTTAGAGATCAACTAGTATAGTGTCAATGCACTTTTAATGGTAACAATAATATCCCTTATTGCTTCAGTAAATTAACTCTTAGAATTATTTCATATGCACTTAATAATATCTATAAATTTTAAGAGTAATCTATAATTTACCCTTAATGAATATTATGTAAGTTTTCACTACAATCAATATTGTAGGATATAGTCTTTTTGCTTTCTAGATAGAAAATAGGTAGATGATAATTTTCTTTCTTTCAAAAATATCAAACTCCCATTTAATGTGCAAATAGCCCTTAAAATGATTTTCTTTTTTTGCACTTGAATACTATAATACAATCCATATTTTTACAACTTTTAATACAGATATGGTGCTTAATGCAATTTGATAATGAACCCTAATTTGAAGTTCAACTAATTGCATCCTAGTTGCTTACCTCTTTGATGGCTTCTTAAGTAGATGTAGATCTTGGTGGTTTGTTTCACCATGTTTCTGCCCTGCAATGGTTGAATTCATAGCTTCTTTTTGGCTATCCAGAATAGCTTCCTGCTTCACCAAACTATAGCCTTGAATTTTTTATCTTGAGCCTTGGATTTTATGGCTTGATCCTTCCAGTGGTCTCTAATTTTATACTATATATTCAAAAAACTCCTTTCTATGAAATATACCTCCTTGTTGTAATATGAAATCTCCAAATATATTAGATTTGGTAGGCTTCTTCTATTTGAATCTTTCTTCAAATTTCTTTTCAAATTCTGACATCAAATAGGATCTTCTTCTTATCAATATTTTGAATGTCTTGAGATCTTCATTGGATTATTCTTCTGGATTTGGCACTCCTTGCCAAATTATTTTTCTCTTGGGCTTATTGTCATATGGCAACAATTATCCCAAGTCCTTCACTATGAGGAACGTTTCCTTGGTAGTGAATTTCTCCAATTAGTTCTCCTAGGAATTCTTTTGATGATGCTTCTAAAAACTCTACAACAAGGCTCTCCAAGCCTTCTTTTTTTCTTTATTGAGACCTCTCCAAGGTCTTTTATCTTACATCTTCTCTGGTCTTCCAACTGAGACATTTTCTTCAAAATTCTACTTTTGGAAGTGTTGGTGATGATATCTTCTTCTAGTATCTTTGTTTTTGCTTCTTATGGATTTGTACAAGACTCTTCTAGTCCTTCTCTTTCTTCTAGGATTGGAAGTTCTTCAATGAGATCTACTTAGGATCTCTTCAGCTTATTTTGAAAGAAGTCTCAAAGTAGTAAAGGAGATCACCAATCTCCTATTTCTTGGACTCTTCTCAGGACTCTTCTTTAGGAACTCTTTTCTGGATTTTTCTTTTGATTGAATCAAGAATTCTTATCTAACTCTTATTTTGAGTGATATTATGAATCAAGAATTTATCTTTTGAATCAATGATTCTTTTCTAACTCTTCTTTGGAGTGTTCTTCTGAATAAATAATTTATCTTCTAAATCAGGAATTCTTTTCTAAATCTTCTTTGGTGTATTCTTCTGAATCAAATTTTTATCTTCTAAATAAGGAATTCTTTTCTAATTTTTTCTTTAGAATTAAGGCTACTATGGCCTCCTTCTACTTCTAGGCTACTCTATCCTTTTCTTCTTCTGCACTTTGTAGGTATCAATATTGAATGGAGATTAGCAATATCCTATCTACTTCACTGAATTATCTTTCTATCATGACCCGTTACCCTCCTACCTTATTTAAATAATATTAATTGATATTGGGAGATCAATTAATGCTTACTAGATGGGGCATGAACCTAAAGAATCCTACAAAAATTCTAATAAAATAATTTTATAAGGCATACGAAATTTTAATTATTTAAGGGTTATTTATGAGGTCTGGTAAAAGATAAATTTAATGAATTATCTTTACAAAATTATAACCATATAATAAAATATGAGTAGATTTAGTGGACCCAAGGTGGATGGGACCAAAAAAAAGGGACTAAGGAATTTTTAAATAACCTATGGGTCATCCCAAATTTTGGGAAGTACTCATGTAGCTACCCTACATTGGTGGGAATTATGAAAGGAATCCCATGGCTTATCAAGAATAGTTCTAACCTTGTAATTATCCTAAGCCTCGATAGCAGGATTTTTGTCACTCACATCATCCCTAGATAACCCTTGAAGGACATGATGAAGTCATAATGGTCTTAGGCATATATTTAATATTATTATAATGTGGCCACTATTTGGCCCATGAGTGGGGAATCTCCCTATAAATAGAAGGCATTTTGGGAAGAAATGACTATCTAGGTTCTAGGAGTCTTAATGGTCTAGGGAGTATGCTCTTCACCCATGGGGTGAATAAAAAACCAGAAGACTTGAAATATTTCCTAGTTAGAGTGAGGATTATCTAGGGTGTCTTGACAGGCCTAGGGAGTATGCTCTCCACCTTGGGTGGATCAGAAACCATAAGGTTTGAAAAGGTTATCCAAATTTGGAAAGGAGTCCATACAAGAAGAAAATATTGAAGTTCGAGGAAGAGGAGAGCTAGAGGAAAAAGGTTCGAAAGAGACTATTGGAATATGGAATAATGCTAGAGATAAATAAGGTCAAATCCTTCCACTTCCATTTCAAGTTCTATTTAGAGAGGAGAATGTTTAAATTTCTACCTTAATCATTATATGACGTCATTATGAGTATTATTATGTGTATTATTTATTTTTAAGAAACTATATTGTTTCAATTTCTAGCTTAATCATTATATGATGTCATTATGAGTATTATTTCTTTTTAAGAAAATATATCTATTTTTATTCTAAAGTAGAGTGGATATCCTTTTTAATATGCGGACACTCAGAACAAATTGACCTATAGAATGATTGAGCCTAGACATAAACCTAAAATGATTTATTTATTCAAAAAAAGGTATTAAGTATGCCCTAGGTCAACTATAGCCGATGCATATTGACATAGTTTCAAAAAACTGCCTTAGTGGTTATTTTCTATAGGTAAGATAGTACCTTTATAACCCAAATTTATTTTGTTATGGTCCATATGGGATATTAATCCTTTATCTCTTTGATTGGAGAGATTCGGTGTCGTTGACGAGCGAACGACGATAATGTCCCTTCGACGTATAGGCCTTGGATTGATCTCGTTAGGGTGAAACCATTGGAGACAAAAGGTCACAAAATGACTCCAAGTTATTGATAGTGTCGCCTCTATTGAATCTAAGCACTCTACTTAGTAGCTATCCAAAAATCCCTAATTGGTAATTTTGTGGAATGCGCAAATCAATCAAATTTGTTGGATTTATGTTGGCAAAACCTTGTTTCATCCATCGAATTTGATAGGAAGCTCAATCATCGTGCACTCTAAATATGGCTAAGTCTATTTTTAGGGGGTACATCTGCTCTTATGAGAAATTCCATTGGGTGATTGACTGTTGTAGGATAACTAATGCAAAATTAAGGTAATTCCATCATAAAACCATTATTGACTTGCAAGTTTGAATCTGTCAGCTCACGAATCCTGCTATGATATTTAGATCACATTTTCCCTTCGCACTATGCAACATAGAACTCTATGCCAGGTGAGATCTAGTGATTATGCCCCAAACTCAATTACCTATGTTTGCGGGTTCGTGATGAACATACGTAATGTAGTGAAGCATTATAGATATTCCCTTGATGACCTAAGGTCTATGTAGCATACGAGGATGGTCTACTTTACTATGATTTATGTCTTACCATGTGATAGGTTAGTTAAAATAGAGCAGAACAATGCTTCGACTGGTATAGCCCCATGATAATAATGGCATGCTAATTGATTAGATGGTTTGTGGATGATTAACGAACATTTACTCGAATAATTACCCTAATTCATTGAAGGCCAGTGTGTATACATGGTAATCAAGGTATGCACAGATGTAATAACTTTTTTGTCAATGTCTACACCTCGTGATGCATAATATTCCACAAGCAAGTTAATTACTTTAATATTTGTCACTCAAATCATATAGGGGTCCAGTTGTAGTGGTTTTGATTGGCTGAGCAAGATTTCCCATCCTTGGAGGTTTATCACCTCAGATAAGGATATGTATCTCTTATGAGAAGGTGATGACTATAAACGATACCCAAAATATTCTTGGAGTAGGCTAAAGACCTTTATAATAAGAGCCAAGAATATAATATGGAAGAACTATGCTCATTGAACCTATTGTAAATCATAGGTATTGATTGTATGGTTTTAATCCTTCGAGGTGTATCCCTTATGAATAGGGAAGGAATCCTAAAACCATAACCTCCCACACTTTACTTATGCATGTAGCAATTAAGAAAATGTCCCATGGAAAATTACTTGTAAATCCTAAGTAGGACGAGTATTATCAAGTAGTAACAAGTCACAAACCTTCAAAATACTAATGGTGCGAATCATGTTAGATGAAGAGTGAGTATAGAAAGATAAACTTCATAAAGTAAGACTCGAGTTTAAATCAGTTGAAAGGAAGACTTAAATGGGGAATTTTTCATATGTGTCCTTTATTTTTAGAAAGGGAAGGAGATATAATGGTTCTATACACTTATAAAATAAGTATTGTAAACTTAACTTTATGGAACCAATTTTAAAAGGGAAATCATATACTATAAAGGGAAATTTTAGCAAATAATCCTTCATTAAATATGGGGACATTGAATGCATTTGTAAAGTAAAGTAGACATATGTATACTTCAAAAAATGAGTATTATACGAAAAGGGTATCTGAAACAGAGTGTGTTTTAAATTATATTAATAATGTTATTAAATTGTCATTTGGATATATTTGATACTATCCTTTAGAAGAATAACTTAAGCTTTGTATGAAGGATCTATGCATGATCGAGAACATTTTGTTAAAAAGGGGTTAGTGAATTTATAGTGGAATTCATTATTAAAAAATGATTATTGATGGATTTAAAGGTATGAGACTTTAAATCCATTACATAGGGGGTTGATTATAAATGAAGAGTGAATTTAGAATTCATTCTTGAGAGAATATTTAGGAAATCTCCAAAATATAATTCCAATGACTTTCATAAACAATGTAAGATATTAAATGGATTAGATTAAGGAACCTAAAGGAACTAGAGATTCCTCCTTGGTAATGTGAATTCTATATTGATAGGAATTGGGTGATTCTTATTTACATCAAGAGATCAAAAGGGACCGTTGTATTATTTGATCTGTATTTGAGAAAAAGGGGGCCTGTAGATGCCCTGATGTTACTGTAAATTCACCATTTTAGTTTATTAAAATGAGGAAGATACATTTTGGAGGCTGGGTTTTTCCCATCAGGGTTTCCTAGGATAAATCTTGTGTCACTCTACTTTGTGGATTTAATTATTATATTCTATGGATGTTGCATTTAAATTTGAAATAGAATGATTTACACACTGTAATGTGTGCTAAATTTTCAAAAGGTTAAATATGTATGGATGTTAGAAATGTAGCCTCAAATTCTATTATGATGGTGATTTAATGTAATGCAATTGTATCATTCTTTTTGCAATATAAAGAGTAGTGATGTTTGATACTAGTTGGATAGATTTGTTCAAATAATAATCTCATGTGATGGATGTATGCTCAATGGAATTTGTCTATATTTCTATAGTGTTGTGGAATAACTAATTATGAATGATGCACCTTTTCATATACATCATTGGTTACATTCATGTTGATTAATCTATGTCGTAATCCAAGAATTATTATAAAATAGAAGTTAACTCTTAAAGGGATAATTGGATTTATGTTGATCTAAACATTAATAACTTATTATTGAATGGGTAATAAACCTTGCTTAATTAAGTATTGTATAGAATGTTACCTTATAGGAGCCTCATGGATTAATTCCACCTCATAATAACTCAAGATTGTTTAATTGTGGAATGGAACTCCCAACAAGGAAAAATAACCTTGAGCCACAAACCAAGATAGTCCCTACATTTTAAGCTAATATTTGGATGTACAGAATGAAGGGAATTCCCTTATGGGGCAAGAGAAGTCCTTATTGGTAATAAAATCAATATGAACAAGTAAAGAGGGTTGCCCAAATGGAGTGTGTATCAATAACTCCAAGAGGCTTACAGATATGTAATCATGTAAAAAATGATATTCCATGGATTTTTATCATGATAGTGATACGGTTGTCTTAGAACTCCCTTATAAATAGGATGGATCAAAGCTAATATTTATGAATAACCATGGGTGTGGTTATTCCATCTATGATGGTTTACCATGGGTGTGGTTCTCCATCCTCAAGACATTCACTTGGTCTGGGTGGACCATTTGGTGATTTCCTCCTTTTATGAGGATGGAGCCTAATGCTTGGCCAACATACTCATACCAAGTGGGGTATGAGGGTTTCGTAGAAGCTGATCACTTCTAACTTAAAAGACTCTAATCAAGTCTCTATAGCTCTTGAAGCTATTTTCCTTGAAAGTTATAATTCACGTGGAATACGTCTATCCTAAGGCATGATTGGGTCTTTTGCCATATGAAGATGAAAAAAAAAATTGTTAGTCTAAGAAGGAGTAACGAAAAGGGTTTGTTACAGTTGGTATAAGAGCCTAGGCAAACCCTCCTATATGGATTTTATGTAGTGTACCTTAGACTCTTTTGGAAAAATACCTTGGCACCTAAGTCTCTTGAATTGCTTAGTCCTTACGCTCAAGTGTGTACAAACCCTAAGATGGTTCAAAGAGGAACAAAAATCGAAGGGGTAACCACTAAAGGTAACCCAAAGAAAATGAAGAATATTATAAGAAAAATCAACGATTTAGGCATGAATTTGAATTGGGTTGGGCATATTAAAAGAATGTTCTCTTTGATTAACTCTTGTTACAATTTGGGCCTTTGGCTAGGAAGTTGAACATTTCAACCATGATGAACTCTAACAAGTTAACAATACGTCATAGATACCAGAGATAGCCGTCGCCCGAACCTTTACCACAGTTAAAACATTGTCTTGCTTTTTTGTGATCTAATAAATGTGTTTTGCATTATTTAAACATTGTCATATGTCATAGAGCGATGCATGTGGGATTATTATCAATGAGCAAAACATAAACAATGTTTTCTTGATTTTTGATCAATGTTACAATTTACTTTGGGGTTTTCCCAATCAGAGGTCAAGGTGTAGGAAATGGTGGAAGAATCTGCACAACAACACCAAAAACTGAAACCCTAGTATGGCAAAAGGAAGCAAGGACACATGTAGGCATGGAAACTACCCCAAATTTCACTTGATACTTCATACATTTCTTGATATAAAATTTTGGGAAGACCTTTAGCAGCTAAAGCTTTGTTGTTATTAATTGAAGACCGGAATCCTAACCCCCCTTCACTCTTAGGAAGACATAAATTATCCCATTTCACCAAGGCCCATTTTATTTTCTCCTTAGTACCACTCCAAAGGAAACGATGACTAATTTGATCCAATTCTCGAAGAACAGCCTTTGGGATATTCAAAATGGAAGAAACATAAATATGAATGGCTTGAAGGACTAATTTTACCAAGATTATTCTACCCCCATAAGAAAGCCACTTTTTGGTCCACTTTCCAATTTTCTTCTTGACTTTGTCCAACAACCAATTCCAATATTTATTTTTCTGCATTTGAATATTTATGGGAATACCTAAATAAGTAATTGAAAGAGAGGTCTTCTTATATCTTAATTTATCCAAGACCATGGATTCCTTTCTAGCAGAGCAGTGAAAGAAAATAAATTTAGATTTGTCTTCATTGATCAACTACCCAGTAGCCTTAGAAAAATAGCTAATTATTTGCTTAATATTAGAAGCTTCCTTAACTATAGATTTACCTAAAAGAGTAGAGTCATCCACAAATTGAATATGAGATATAGGTCTAGCTCCATGAGCAATGGTAACTCCCTCAAGGGTTTTTTTTCCCTCTTTTTGGTTATAGTCCTACCCAAGCATTCAACAAGAATGATGAATAAATAAGGGGATAGTGGGTCACCTTGCCTAATACCTCTAGAAGCTAGGAAATACTGAGAAGGCTTGCCATTGATAATAACTAAGTAGGAAACTAAAGAGATACATCCCATAATAAAATCCATCCAATCCTTAGAGAAACCAAATTGCCTCAAAACTTTGATAAGGAAGTGCCAATCCACTCTGTCATAAGCTTTGGATAAGTCTAACCGAATGAACATGGAAGGATAATTTTGCATATCCATGGAATGGATGGCTTCCTGAGCAAGAACTATCTCATCTACTATTTGACGTCCTTCCACATAACCCCCTTGCTCTGGGGAAATAATATTAAGCAAAAGAGGCTTCAACATTTCTACCATGATTTTAATAATGATTTTGATAAGAACATTACATAAAGCAATAAGTCTAAAAGCTGAGATATGATCAACCTCTTGAGTTTTTGGAACAAGAATAATATAAGTTGTATTAAAAATTTCTTTGGATTTCCTGGCTTCTTCCACCACCTCTAATAAATCAACATGAAGGATATACCAGAACTCTTGGTAGAACTCAATAGGAAAACCATCAGGACCTGGGGTTTTCCATTTTTGCATTTTAAAAACTACTTGTTGAAGCTCATTGATAGTAATAGGAGCAGTCAAAATAGAGTTCTCCTTAGAAGTGATAAGAGAAGGGATTGCTTGAAGAACATTATGTTGAGAAGCTGAGTCAAGAGGAGTAGCAGCAAAAATATTGGAAAAGTAATAAAAAACAATAGATTTCATGCCATCCCAAGTATAAACAACATCTCCATAATATGATTTTAAGGAAGAAATAAAGTTGTGAGATCTTCGAGCTAGAAGAGACTTGTGGAAGAAATTTGTGTTTCGATCTCCTTATTTGAGCCATTAAATTCTAGATTTTTGCTTCCATAAGATTTCTTCTCTTTTTTCCCATTCCTCTAACTGAGTTGTGAGTTTAATTTCATTAGCACTTCTCTTCTCTGTGAGGCCATCTAAATGGATTTTCTTATTCAAATTTTCAATATGAGCAATAACTTCATGTTTTTTTTATGAACATCCCCAAACTCTTTCCAGTTCCAAGTCTTGATTTGGGATTTAATGTATTACAGTATTTTGGTGAAATAGAACATCTTAGTCCCATGCCTAGGTTTACCATCCTTCCACCATTGTTGCACACGAGATCTGAAGGAAATGTCTCTAAGCCACATTAATTGAAAACAAAAAGGAGAGAAACTCACATTGGTTTTCCACATTTCCACCATGATTGGCCAATGATCCGAACCAACATTATTAAGAGTCTTCACTTTAGGAATGTGACCATGGATTAAGAAATTTTCAAAGAGCAAAAACCTATCCAATATCTCCATTATACAAGCTAAGCCTTGCCTTTTGTTAGACCAAGTCATAAGGCCATTATCTAGTTGGATATCCATAAGATGGAGGTTTGCAATATATTCGCTCATGAGGTTAGTGCTTTTGTCCAAATTTCTATTTCCCCCACTTTTCTCATCTAGAGAGAGGATGGTATTGAAATATCCTCCGATCAAGATCAAGCTTTAGGAAAATGAGAGATAATATGAGTAATATCCTTCCATTGTATTCTTTTTTCCTCCAAAGAAGTCAGACCATAAACAGTAATGCAGAGCATAATCTGGTTGGAATGTCTACTTTGAATAGCTATAGCCAACAAACCCCAACTGCAAATCATATGGTGAATAACTACCTATTTTGGGTCCCAAAGATAAGCAATGCCACCTGAAGTCCCTTGGGAACTGAGGGAAACCACTTTTCCAGCTGGCCAAATTTTACTGGCAATTAAGTCCATATCCTCCATTGACCTCTTTTTTTCTTGAAGGAATACAAGATGTGGACGATTTATCTGAATCATTCTTCTAATTTTATTTTGTTTTGAAAGACTCCATTTGAGTCCTCTAATATTCTTAGTGATGATCTTCATTAATACAAGGGCTAAAAAATTTGGGAAGGGCATTAATATTACCTTCCTCTACAAGCTTTTCACCTTCTTTTACCATATGATATTGATTAGTCTTGCGACCTACTTTTTGATTAGAATCCATATTCAATTTTTTTCCCTGTTTCTTGACTTATTCCAATTGAATATGAGATGGCTTCTAACCTTGAAGAATGCTTGTACACAGCCAAAATTTTACTAGATGGTTCAACAGAGTCTATATTGGGACCTGCATTATTTGAAGTTTTGACATTTGAAATATTGTTTTTCTTGTGTAAATTTTCACCTTTTTTTTTGTTGAAAACCTTTGATTTGTTGGTTTGTCTCTGAGTTCTTCTCATCATATTTAAATTGTGTCTCTAAGATTTCAGTTTCCATTATTTCCTCTTCCTCATTTGGGACATCATTTGTGTAAATTATTTCAAACATATTGGCAGATGACTTTGATTGATCCTTCATAACTAGTTTTTTCTGAGTGTTCTTCTTCTTAGGTATTTGGAAACCTGTTGAGTTTATATCTTCTTTCTTTTGATTAGGAATTTTATTTGGGCAAGAACTGGCCAAATGACCATATTAATGGCAAGTTCTACAAAGAAAAGGAATGTTCTCATAGTCCACTACTTGCTCCCAAGTGTCTTCCCCAAATTGTAATGTGATCTTTTTAGGTAGGGGTTTGTCAAATTCTATTAAAACACAAATCCGAGCATAAATAATATGTTCAAAATTTTGAGTACAATCAGCGAGTCATCATAAAAGTTCCTAAAGAGTTTCCAATTGAAGAAAAAATAGTAGGATTCCAAAATTCAATAGGGAGGCCAAAGAGTCTAACCCACACGGGAGCTATAGAAGGCATCTCTTCTTCGACTTTAAATTTAGTATGCCAAGGTTTCATGAAAAGCCCTACCCTTCCAAAAAACCAAGGACCCCCTTGGAAATTTTTCTCTCTATCTTCATTATTAGCAAATAAAACAAGAAAATAACCATTTGGATAAATAGATATTTGTAATTCACCTTTAGTTTTCCAACTTTTTGCAGCCTAGACTTTGAAATCAGATAGACTCGGACGAAAACCCATGAACCAAAAAATTAGTCCTCTTTTTTCCAAATCTTCAATGCCAGTCTGAATGTTACCCATATCAAGCTTAACAATAGGAGTTCCATCAACTGCTTTAAGACATCTTGACTTCATTTTCCTAGGATCAATATTAGGAATTCTTAGAGGTTTATGGGAAGCCCTAATATTGATATTAGCATTGGGTTGAGGATGTCCACCATGAAGGGCATCCCTAAAATTCATTTTTGGGACTGAGTCTTCGAAATTATTACCTTTGATAGGGGTTTTCATAGTAGAATTATTTTTTGGGTGCACCTTAGCACGAGATTCACTTGGGATATGAGCCATTTTTTGATCAACTACTTGAAACTTGTTTCATTATCTCTTTAATGCTTGCCCTAGACACCGTGGAAAGGTATGGTTTTTACTTTTCTTTTGTACAACAAATTGGAAGTCGTTGTCACTCAAGTTCACAGTATGATCTATTGAAAGACAAATTTCTAACCCATATTGTATCCCCTACAATATTTCCTACTAAAATATTGAGCATAAACCATAAAAATATTGGCCTCTAGGGCCCATCTGGAGCTTCTTACACTCAACCCAAATGAAACCCTCGCATAGCCACTTGCTAAATATAATGTTCACACATAGGGATGTGATAGGATCTATGTTGCTCCAAATAATATGAAAATTTGTGGAGACGTTCTAAGGTTTTTCAGGCATCTACCCTCAAAATTTCAACTCAATCTGAGTCTGGATGAGTGAGATATGACTGAAACAAGTTCGAAAGTTTGGGCAGTCCTACGAAAAATGTCTAATCAATTTCGACCATCAAATACTTCCATTTCCATATTCCTATTCAAAAATCTAAAAATCTCAGGTAATTATCATAGTTACTATATAGAATTTTAAATTATATTCTATTTCCATTCTTACAAAATGTAATTTCTATTTATTTATTTTTCTACAAACACCTAAAACTGAAAGGAAATCTAAACTAAGCTTAGCATTGATCCCCACGGTACAATATATATTGGTAAACTATTCTTTAAATATAACCTTTATTTACCCTTGAAATGATAAATTAAATGTAAGCTATTACAACCGATCATCTCCTATGCTTTATATTGTAAATATTAGGCTATATATATATATATATATATATATATATATATATATATATATATATATATATATATATATATATATATTATTCCCTTTTTTATATTACTTTCAAATGTGGTTGATTTATCTTAATGTTTCAACATTATATTTTACCTTATATCTCCCTATTAATTAAATAAATTGAAATAATATGTAGTCTTAACTTTGCGATCCCCAAAACCTTGATGAGCAAGATGCAACCAAAGTATTGTCATTGTTGTCAACATAGTCAGGTTGATCAGTTGATGCAATGGACAGGAGTTCATTGATGAGCAAGGTGCAGCCAAAGTGCAATAAACAGGAGTTCATTGTTGAGCAAGGTGCAGCCAAAGTATTGTCATTGTTGTCAACACAGACAGAGGATCGGTTGATGCAATGGACAGGAGTGCAGAGGTCATTAGATAGATCGGTTGATGAAGTGAACAAGAGTTCAGAGCAATCAGAGCATGCACAGTGAATTTCCAAGAAGACAGAAGTGGCCCAGATTCAAAAGCTCAAAGAAAAAGATAAGTAATAAAATTGTCGCGATATCTCGACATGTTGAGCAAGCATGAGAAACTGTCACGATTTCACGACATGTTTGAAGAGAGAGAAAGCACAAGGAAAACTGTCGTGATTTCGTGACATGAAGGAGAGAGAAAATGCTGGCAAAACTGTCACGATTTCGCGACATGTTGGAAGCAAGAGAAAGCAAGAAGAAAAAATATCATGATTTCATGACATGTTTGAAGAAGAAGCGCATGCAGGAAAAACTATCGTGATTTCGTGACATGTTTGGAGAGAAGGCGCATGCAAGAAAACTGTCACAATTTCGTGACATGTTTGGAGAGAAGGTGCAAGCAAAGAAAACTGTCATGATTTCGTGACATGTTCGGAGAGAAGGCGTAAGCAAAGAAAAGTGTCGCGATTTCGTGACATGTTTGAGAGAAAGAGCTTGCAAAGAAAAGTGTCACGATTTCGCGACAATTTGCAAGAAGTACGAAGGAAAAAAGTGTCGCAATTTCACGACATGTCGGGTTTTCGCGATCCGATGAGAAGAAAAGCACTAAGGAGGAAAAGTGTTGCGATTTCGCGACATAATGCAGGAGAGAGAGTTGAAGTTGATAGAAAAAGGTGTCACGATTTCACGACATGCTTCATTTTTGTGGTCCAAAGCGAAGAGAAAGAGGAGAGAGAAAAAGGTGTCACGATTTCATGACATGTATTTTCGGATGCCAAAGCAAAGAGAAAGTGCAAGGAGAAAAAGTGTAGCGATATCGCTACATGTTGTATTATCGCAGGCCGAAGCAAAGGTAAAGTGTAAGGAACAAAAGTGTAGCGATATCGCTACATGTTGGGTTTTTGTGACCTGAAGAGAAGAGAAGAGCTAAGGAGAAAATATGTCGTGATATCACGACATTTCGCATTTTCGTGACATGTCACATTTTTACGACAACAGCAGAGAGGAAGACTCCGAAGGATGAAGTGTCGCGATTTCACAACAAAAGCAAAATGAAAGAGCATGGAAGCAGAAGCGTCGCGATTTCACGACAAATTCAAGGAGGAAGAACTCAAAGGCGAAAGCATCATGATTTCATGACATGTTCCGTTTTTGCGGGCGTAAGGCAGAGAAAAGCACAAGGTAGCGAAAGTGTCACGATTTCGCGACATGTTCCATTTCGCTGGTGCATGCAAAGAAGAGTGTATGATAGCGAAAGGTGTCACGATTTCGTGACATGTCTTGTTTTTGCTAGTGCATGCAAAGAAGAGTGTATGGCAGCGAAAGGTGTCACGATTTCACGACATGTCATGTTTTCGCTGGTGCATGCCGAGAAGAGGACTAGGAGGTGGAAAATGTCGCGATATCACAACATGTCTTGTTTTCACGGTCAAACGCCAAGGAAGAGTCAAAGGGGCAAAAATGTCACGATATCGTGACATGTTGTTTCTGCGTGACTTAGAGCTAAAAGGCGAACCCAGCCGAAGTAAAGTTAACTGAAGGAAAATAACAATTCAGATGCATTTGCAGAGGAAATACATGCAGCCAAAATTAGAAGAGTTAACTGAAGTCGATACAACGATTATAGGTGCGATTCCGAGATAGAAATCATGCAGTTAAATAAGAATAGTGAACTGAAGTAATTACGGCAGTTATAGAGGCAATTACAGTGATAGTAAACAAAAGTCATTACTGCAGTTACAAGAGCCATTATAAAGAAATATCATGCAGCAGTGATTACTGAAAGTCATCAGACGAAGACCACAATTTGGATAGAGAAACATCTCAAAGCCTAAACAAAGAACCGTTCTATTAATAAGATTGCATGTGAGAATAAAGGAGTCGTTACTATTAACAGGCTGCATGCGTGAATATGAAAGTTAACAATAGAAACAGAACACAGTTATAAAATGAGATTTGTGTGAAGTAGCAAGGTTGAGCTCTGTGCGGGAAGTGAAAGCAGTGTGTTGCCGAGCAGAGGAAAAGTGTTGTGAAAAAGGATGTATAGAAAGCACGGCTAAAATAGAGAAGCATATAGAGTGCAACAGAGAGAAAGCAGCTAAAAGTTGCTCAGTAGGAAAGAGTGTTGCGGTATAGAGGGACAGTGTTGTGGGCTATTACAAAGCTAGAAGAATGCTGTAAGAAGTACAGAGCTATGAGAGCTACAAGAGTAAGCCATAAGAAAGGGTTGTAAGTGTGCAGTAAGTAAAGCTGTAAAAGAGTGTATGCTTTGTGGATAGGGAGTTGAGATTGAAAGTTAGAAATAGAATATATTGAGTCTCTAACAATTCTCCTTATGCTTCCATGAGATTGATTTGAGTTAAGTTAGACCAGTGAGGGTCTTGTAACATAGAAGGCATTTTTATGTCAATCAAGATTTAAAATAGAAGTCCAAGTTGGTGCTTGGAATCAAGGGTAGGTGCTCCTTTCTATTGGTGCAGATAAATCAGGGGTTGGTGCTCCTTCTAGTGGGTGTTGGTAAACTGATTGTGAAGTTGGTGCTTTGCAAAGGCTGGATTTGGATGGGAGTCCAAGCAGTCTATTTTTTAGGAGTAGCCAAAACTGGTGAACCTCATAAATCTTGTGTTATGTGTTGCTATCTTGTCACACTTACTGCATCTGGTTTTAAGCATTCATTAATTCTGAATTAAGAGATGAAGATTTATGTTTTTAATTAACTGCACTGATTCACCCCCCCCCCTCTCAGTGCCATTGTAAGACTAACAAACCTCTATGCATTGGTTCTTATATGTAGATGGAAACACTCTTAAGTGCAATTTTGACCATTATCTCCAACGTATGGGCATAGCCTTTAGCTTCTTTTTTACCCTAGACGATGGTTGATTTATTTGACTACGCTGCTTGGATGCTTGATTGCTTTGATTGGGAGCATTCAATGTTCTTTTCCTCCTACCAATATAACACTGACAGTGATGTATAATTCTTCCATTATCTCAACTCCTTTTGGTGCTACGAACTTAGCTTTTAATATGTGGCCATGCCTTGAATTTTCTCTCTTCAATGCTTGGATTTGCCTTGACTTCACTCTCTTCAATGCTTGGTTTTGCCTTGACTTCACTCTTTTCTAATTTCTACAAAATGGGTACTTTTAATAGAATGGAATCTTCCTCCTTTTGGAAAAGTGGTGAATAGGAGTTATGAATTGAAATTCTTCCAATGCTCATGCCAATATAATATATGTAACCTCCTTAATATTATTTGTAACTCCTCTTGCTTGGGAATTAAGAATCAGAATGGTACCTTAGAATGTTTATGCCAAGTGGTACTCAAGGTATTTGCATGTAGACATCTACTATAATTCTTGAGAAACACTCTTATAATTCATATTACCCTTGCGTATGCTTGTTCCTTGTCTTGCTTCATTTCTTGGATAGCAAGAAACACATTTCCTTCATAGATGATTTTATGAGGGCATTGGATGATGCTACATGTGATGCTCCTCAATTCTATGGAGCTTTGAATAATGGATTAGTGGATAATATTGGTGCTTCCTTTGGTGGGTATTCTTCTTCTTGGATGTACCACCTTTGCCCTTATTCTCTATGCTTTCTACATGCTAATTTTTGTGCTCCTTTGTAGTGTAGATAGCCCTTTTTATAGTAGCTTCATTCCACATTGATAGATACCTTTTTTTACATATATGGGCAACATTTAGTATGGATATCTCTACTATCCTTTTCATCAACATAGATGGATATTGATTAATGGTCTTATGTGGGTTTTGATATTGTATTTGAATGCTTAAATCTAGATGCTTTGATGTGGAGCAATGGTTTCTTTTGACACCTCAAACCTTAAGCAATATGTACTCCTCGATGGCTATATTTTCTTGCTTGAAACCTACCCTTATACCTGCTCGAATGATGACCATTGTATTCTAAGACCTTTTATCCTTCTTGAATGGACAATAATGGTTCTTGTATTAGATAGATTTTGCACCAATATAATGGGTCGAATGTATTTTTCTGAGATTCTCCTTTTCTTTTAGTAATTCCTTTTGCTTGGTAAATTTAGTAAGAGTAAAACCAAGCTAATAATTTGCACCCTTTTAAAGTAGAAAGTTTTGCACTTATTCTTTTAATGAAACCCTAAGTTCACTTTTAAATATGAGATGATCCAAGTCTCAATTCTTAGCTCCTTGGCTAATTTTAATGGTGGATTTCTTTTGGCCACTAAAAGCTACAAATTTTGTGCATTATATGGTGTTTCTAAACACCTTGATAATATGTTAATTTTATGCCCTTATATCAAGACACATAGTAATCCTTTGAGAGTAACTAGTTAGAGATCAACTAGTATAGTGTCAATGCACTTTTAATGGTAACAATAATATCCCTTATTGCTTCAGTAAATTAACTCTTAGAATTATTTCATATGCACTTAATAATCTCTATAAATTTTAAGAGTAATCTATAATTTACCCTTAATGTATATTATGTAAGTTTTCACTACAATCAATATTGTAGGATATAGTCTTTTTGCTTTCTAGAGAGAAAATAGATAGATGATAATTTTCTTTCTTTCAAAAATATCAAACTCCCATTTAATGTGCAAATAGCCCTTAAAATGATTTTCTCTTTTTGCACTTGAATACTATAATACAATCCATATTTTTACAAATTTTAATACAGATATGGTGCTTCATGCAATTTGATAATGAACACTAATTTGAAGTTCAACTAATTGCATCCTAGTTGCTTACATCTTTGATGGATTCTTAAGTAGATGTAGATCTTGGTGTTTTGTTTCACCATGTTTCTACCATGCAATGGTTTAATTCATAGCTTCTTGTTGGCTATCCATAATAGCTTCCTGCTTCACCAAACTGTAGGCTTGAATTTTTTATCTTGAGCCTTGTATTTTATAGCTTGATCCTTCCAGTGGTCTCTAATTTTATATTATATACTCAAAAAACTCCTTTCTATGAAATATACCTCCTTGTTGTAATATGAAATCTCCAAATATATTAGATTTGGTAGGCTTCTTCTATTTGAATATTTCTTCAAACTTCTTTTCAAATTCTGACATCAAATAGGATCTTCTTCTTATCAATATTTTGAATGTCTTGAGATCTTCACTGGATTCTTCTTCTGGATTTGGCACTCCTTGCCAAATTATTTTTCTCTTGGGCTTATTGTCATATGGCAACAATTATCCCAAGTCCTTCACTATGAGGAACGTTTCCTTGGTAGTGAATTTCTCCAATTAGTTCTCCTAGGAATTCTTTTGATGATGCTTCTACAAACTCTACAACAAGGCTCTCCAAGCCTTCTTTTTTTCTTTATTGAGACCTCTCCAAGGTCTTTTATCTTACATCTTCTCTGGTCTTCCAACTGAGACTTTTCTTCAAAATTCTACTTCTGGAAGTGTTGGTGATGATATCTTCTTCTAGTATCTTTGTTTTTGCTTCTTCTGGATTTGTACAAGACTCTTCTAGTCCTTCTCTTTCTTCTAGGATTGGAATTTCTTCAATGAGATATACTTAGGATCTCTTCAACTTATTTTGAAAGAAGTCTCTAAGTAGTAAAGGAGAACACCGATCTCCTATTTCTTGGACTCTTCTCAGGATTCTTCTTCAGGAACTCCTTTCTGGATTTTTGTTCTGATTGAATCAGGAATTCTTATCTAACTCTTATTTGGAGTGATATTATGAATCAAGAATCTATCTTTTGAATCAATGATTCTTTTCTAACTCTTCTTTGGAGTGTTCTTTTGAATAAATAATTTATCTTCTGAATCATAAATTATTTTCTAAATCTTCTTTTGAGTATTCTTTTGAATCAAGATTTTATTTTCTAAATAAGGAATTCTTTTATGAATTTTTCTTTAGAATTAAGGCTACTATGGCCTCCTTCTACTTCTAGGCTACTCTATCCTTTTCTTCTTCTACACTTTGTAGGTATCAATATTGAATGGAGATTAGCAATATCCTATCTACTTCACTGACTTATCTTTCTATCATGACCCATTACCCTCCTACCTTATTTAAAGAATATTAATTGATATTGGGAGATCAATTAATGCCTACTAGAAGGGGCATGACCCTAAAGAATCCTACAAAAATTCTAATAAAAGAATTTTATAAGGGATAAGAAATATTAATTATTTAAGGGCTATTTATGAGGTCTGGTAAAAGATAAATTTAAAGAATTATATTTACAAAATTATAACCATATAATAAATTATGAGTAGATTTAGTGGACCCAAGGTGGATGGGACAAAAAAAAAAGGGACTAAGGAATTTTTAAATAACCTATGGGTTATCCCATATTTTGGGAAGTACTCATGTAGCTACCCTACATTTGTGGGAATTATGAAAGGAATCCCATGGCTTATCAAGAATAGTTCTAACCTTGTAACTATCCTAAGCCTCGATAGCAGGAGTTTTGTCACTCACATCATTCCTAGAGAACCCTTGAAGGACATGATGAAGTCATAATGGCCCTAGGCATATATTCAATATTATTATAATGTGGCCACTATTTGGCCCATGAATGGGGAATATCCCTATAAATAGAAGGAATTTTGGAAAGAAATGACTATCTAGGTTCTAGGAGTCTTAATGGTCTAGGGAGTATGCTCTTCACCCATGGGGTGAATCAAAAACCAGAAGACTTGAAATATTTCCTAGTTAGAGTGAGGATTATCTAGGGTGTCTTGATAGGCCTAGGGAGTATGGTCTCCACCTTGGGTGGATCAAAAACTAGAAGGTTTGAAAAGGTTATCCAAATTTGGAAAGGAGTCCATTCGAGAAGAAAATATTCGAGGAAGAGGAGAGCTAGAGGAAAAAGGTTCGAAAGAGACTATTGGAATATTGAATAATGCTAGAGATAAATCAGGTCAAATCCTTCCTCTTCCATTTCTATTTCTATTTAGAGAGGATAATGTTTCAATTTCTAGCTTAATCATTATATGATGTCATTATGAGTATTATTATGTGTATTATTTATTTTTAAGAAACTATATTGTTTCAATTTCTAGCTTAATCATTATATGATGTCATTATGAGTATTATTTATTTTTAAGAAACTATATCTATTTTTATTCTAAAGTAGAGTGGATACCATTTTTAATATGTGGACACTCAGAACAACTTGACCTATAGAATGATTGAGCCTAGACATAAACCTAAAGTGATTTATTTATTCAAAAAATGGTATTAAGTATGCCCTAGGTCAACTATAGCCGATGCATATTGACATAGTTTCAAAAACCACCCTTAGTGGTTATTTTATATAGCTAAGATAGTACCTTTATAACCCAAATTTATTTTTTTATGGTCCATATGGGATATTAATCCTTTATCTCTTTGATTGGAGAGCTTCGGTGTCACAGACGAGCGAATGACGATAATGTCCCTTCGACGTATAGACCTTGGATTGATCTCGTTAGGGTGAAACCTTTGGAGAAAAAAGGTCACAGAATGACTCCAAGTTATTGATAGTGTCACCTCTATTGAACCTAAACACTCTGCTCAGTAGCTATCCAAAACTCCCTAATTGGTAATTTTGTGGAATGCGTAAATCAATCAAATTTGTTGGATTTATGTTGGCAATTCCTTGTTTCATCCATCGAATTTGATAGGAAGCTCAATCATCGTGCACCCTAAATACGGCTAAGTCTAATTTTAGGGGGTACATCTGCTCTTATGAGAAATTCCAATGGGTGATTGACTATTGTAGGATAACTAACACAAAATTAAGGTAATTCCATCATAAAACCATTATTGACTTGCAAGTTTGAATCTGTTGGCTCACGAATCCTGCTATGATATTTAGATCACATTTTCCCTTCACACTTTCCAACATAGAACACTATGCCAGGTGATATCTAGTGATTATGCCCCGAACTCAATTACCTATGTTTGTGGGTTTGTGATGAACATACATAATGTAGTGAAGCGTTATAGATATTCCCTTGATGACCTGAGGTTGATGTAGCATACAAGGATGTTCTACTTTACTATGATTTATGTCTAACCATGTGATAGGTTAGTTCAAATAGATTAGAACAATGCTTCGACTGGTATAGCCCCACAATAATAATGGCATGCTAATTGATTAGATGGTTTGTGGATGATTAACGAACATTTACTTGAATGATTACCCTAATTCATTGAAGGACAGTGTGTATCCATGGTAATCAAGGTATGCATTGAGGTAATAACTTTTTTATCGATGTCTACACCTTGTGACGCATAATATTCCACAAGCAAGTTAATTGCTTTAACATTGTCACCCAAATCATATAGGAGTCCAGTTGTAGTGGTTTTGATTGGCTGAGCAAGATTTCCCATCCTTGGAGGTCCATCACCTCAAATAAGGATATGTATCTCTTATGAAAAGGTGATGACTATGCACGATACCCAAAATATTCTTGGAGTAGGCTAAAGACCTTTATAATAAGAGCCAAGAGTATAATATGGAAGAACTATGCTCATTGAACCTATTGTAAATCATAGGTAATTATTGTATGGTTTCAATCCTTCGGGGTGTATCCCTTATGAATAGGGAAGGAATCCTAAAACCACAACCTCCCACACTTTACATGTGCATGTAGCAATTAATACAATGTCCCATGGAAAAATACTTGTAAATCCTAAGTAGGATGGATATTATCAAGTAGTAACAAGTCACAAACCTTCAAAATACTAATGGTGCGAATCATGTTAGATGAAGAGTGAGTATAGAAAGATAACCTTCATAAAGTAAGACTCGAGTTTAAATCATTTAAAAGGAAGACTTAAATGGGGAATTTGTCATATGTGTCCTTTCTTTTTAGAAAGGGAAGGAGATATAATGGTTCTATACACTTATAAAATAAGTATTGTAAACTTAACTTTATGGAACCAATTTTAAAAGGGAAATCATATACTATAAAGGGAAATTTTAGCAAATCATCCTTCATTAAATATGGGGACATTGAATGCATTTGTAAAGTAAAGTAGACTTATATGTATACTTCAAAAAATGAGTATTATATGAAAAGGGTATCTGAAACAGAGTGTGTTTTAAATTATATTAATAATGTTATTAAATTGTCATTTGGATATATTTGATACTACCCTTTAGAAGAATAACTTAAGCTTTGTATGAAGGATCTATGCATGATCGAGAATGTTTTGTTAAAAAGGGGTTAGTGAATTTATAGTGGAATTCATTCTTAAGAAATGATTATTGATGGATTTAAAGGTATGGGACTTTAAATCCATTACATAAGGGGTTGATTATAAATGAAGAGTGAATTTAGAATTCATTCTTGAGGGAATCTATAGAAAATCTCCAAAATATAATTCCAATGACTTTCATAAACAATGTAAGATATTAAATGACTTAGAGAAAGGAACCTAAAGGAACTAGAGATTCCTCCTTGGTAATGTGAATTCTATATTGATAGGAATTGGGTGATTCCTTATTTACATCAAGAGATCAAAAGGGACCATTGTATTATTTGATCTATATTTGAGAAAAATGGGGCCTGTAGATGCCCTACTGTTACTATAAATTCACCATTTGAGTTTATGAAAATGAGGAAGATACATTTTGGAGGCTGGGTTTTTCCCATCAGGGTTTCCTCGAATAAATCTTGTGTCACTCTACTTTGTGGATTTCATTATTATATTCTATGTATGTTGCATTTAAATTTGAAATAGAAGGATTTACACACTGTAATGTATGCTAAATTGTCAAAAGGTTAAATATGTATGGATTTTAGAAATGTAGACTCAAATTCTATTATGATGGTGATTTAATGTAATGCAATTGTATCATTCTTTTTGCAATATAAAGAGTAGTGATGTTTGATACTAGTTGGATAGAGTTGTTCAAATAATAATCTCATGTGATGGATGTATGCTCAATGGAATTTTTCTATCTTTCTATAGTGTTGTGGAATAACTAATTATGAATGATGCACATTTTCATATACATCATTGGTTACATTCATGTTGATTAATCTATGTCGTAATCCCATAATTATTTTAAAATAGAAGTTAACTCTTAAAGGGATAATTGGAATTATGTTGATCTAAACATTAATCACTTATTCTTGAATGGGTAATAAACCTTGCCTAATTAAGGATTGTATAGAATGTTACCCTCTAGGAGCCTCATGGATTAAGTCCACCTCATAAGCACTCAAGATGGTTTAATTGTGGAATGGAAATCTCAACAAGGAAAAATAACCCTGAACCACAAACCAAGATAGTCCCTACATTTTAAGCTAATATTTGGATGTACATTATGAAGGGAATGCCCTTATGGGGCAAGATAAGTCCTTATTGGTAATAAAATCAATATGAACAAGTAAAGAGGGTTGCCCAAATGGAGTGTGTACCAATAACTCCAAGAGGCTTAAAGATATGTAATCATGTAAAAAATAATATTCCATGGATTTGTATCATGATAGTGATACAGTTGTCTCAGAACTCCCTTCTAAATAGGATGGATCGAAGCTAATATTTATGAATAACCATGGGTGTGGTTCTCCATCCTCAAGACATTCACCTGGTCTGGGTGGACCATTTGGTGATTTCCTCCTTTTATGAGGATGGAGCCTAATGCTTGGCCAACGTACTCATACCAAGTGGGGTATGAGGGTTTCATAGAAGCTGATCACTTTTACCTTAAGAGACTCTAATCAAGTCTTTATAGCTCTTGAAGCTATTTTCCTTGAATGTTATAATTCACGTGGAATACGTCTGTCCTAAGCCATGATTGGGTCTTTTGCCGTATGAAGATGAATAAAAAAAATTGTTAGTCTAAGAAGTAGTAACGGAAAGGGTTTGTTACAATTGGTATCAGAGCCTAGGCTAACTAATAGGCTTAAGTGAAAGTCTAGTTTAGAAAAGTCTTGGGGTATGAAATTAAATTCGAGAGGAAATTCCATAATTTTAAAATGCATACTTGATAAGGTCAAGGTCAATGCTTGGGATGATGATGTCTGAGTATATATTCCCCATAAGTAGATCCATAGTCGTTCAAAAGTGGAAGAGCTAAGCGAACCCTCCTATATGGATTTTATGCATCGTACCTTAGACTCTTTTGTAAAAATACCTTGGCACCTAAGTCTCTTGAATTGCTTAGTCCTTACGCTCAAGTGTGTACAAACCCTAAGATGGTTCAAAGAGGAACAAAAACCTAAGAGGTAACCACTAAAGGTAACCCAAAGAAAATGAAGAATATTATAAGAAAATCAATGATTTACGCATGAATTTGAATTGGGTTGGGCATATTAAAAGAATGTTATCTTTGATTAACTCTTTTTACAATTTGGGCCTTTGGCTAGGAAGTTGAACATTTCAACCATGATGAACTCTGACAAGTTAACAATACGTCATAGATAGTACACCCAAAGATAGCCATCGCCCGAACCTTTACCACAGTTAAAACATTGTCTTGCTTTTTCACGATCTAATAAATGTGCTTTGAATTATTTAAAAATTTTCATATGTCATAGAGTGATGCATGTGGTATTATTATCAATGAGAAAATCCTAAATAATGTTTTCTTGATTTTTGATCAATGTTACAATTTACTTTGGGGTTTTCCCAATCAAAGGTCAAGGTGTAGGAAATGGTGGAAGAATCTACACAAAAACACCAGAACCTGAAACCCTAGTATTGTGAAAGGAAGCAAGGACACATTTAGGCATGGAAACTACCCCAAATTTCACATGAAACTTCATACATTTCTTGATATAAAATTTTGGGAAGACCTTTAGCAGCTAAAGCTTTGTTGTTATTAATTGAAGACTGGAATCCTAACCCCCCTTCACTCTTAGGAAGACATAAAGTATCCCATTTCACCAAGGACCATTTTCTTTTCTCCTTAGTACCACTCCAAAGTAAATGATGACTGATTTGATCCAATTATCGAAGAACAGCCTTTGGGATATTCAAAATGAAAGAAACATAAATAGGAATAGCTTGAAGGACTGATTTTACCAAGATGATTCTACCCCCATAAGAAAGACACTTGTTGGTCTACTTTCCAATTTTCTTCTTGACTTTGTCCAACAACCAATTCCAATATTTATTTTTTTGCCTTTGAATATTTATGGGAATACCTAAATAAGTAATTGAAAGAGAGGTCTTCTTATATCTTAATTTATCCAAGACCTTGGATTCCTTTCTAGTAGAGCAGTGAAATTAAATAACTTTAGATTTGTCTTCATTGATCAAATGCCCAGTAGCCTTAGAAAAATAGCTAATTATTTGCTTAATATGAGAAGATTCCTTAAATATAGCTTTACCTAAAAGAGTAGAGTCATCCACAAATTGAATATGAGAGATAGGTCTAGCTACATGAGCAATGGTAACTCCCTCAAGGGTTTTTTTTCCCTCTTTTTGGTTATAGTCCTACCCAAGCATTCAACAAGAATGATGAATAAATAAGGGGATAGCGGGTCACCTTGCCTAATACCTCTAGAAGCTGGGAAATACTAAGAAGGCCTGCCATTGATAAGAACTAAGTAGGAAACTTAAGAGATACATCCCATAATCTAATCCATCCAATCCTTAGAGAAATCAAATTGCCTCAAAACTTTGATAAGGAAGTGCCAATCCACTCTGTCATAAGCTTTGGATAAGTCTAACCGAATGAACATGGAAAGATAATTTTGCATATCCATGGAATGGATGGCTTCCTAAGCAAGAACTATCTCATCTACTATTTTACGTCCTTCCACATAACCACCTTGCTCTGGGGAAATAATCTTAAGCGAAAGAGGCTTCAACCTTTCTACCATGATTTTAGTAATGATTTTGATAAGAATGTTACATAAAGCAATAGGTCTAAAATCTGAGATATGATCAACCTCTTGAGTTTTTGGAACAAGAGTAATATAAGTTTTATTGATAACCTTCAAAATTTCTTTGGATTTCCTGGCTTCTTCCACCACCTCTAATAAATCAACATGAAGGATATACCAGAACTCTTGGTAGAACTCAATAGGAAAACCATCAGGACCTTTGGTTTTCCATTTTTGCATTTTAAAAACTACTTGTTGAAGCTCATTGATAGTAACAGGAGCAGTCAAAATAGAGTTCTCCTTAGAAGTGATAAGAGAAGGGATTGCTTGAAGAACATTATGTTGAGAAACTAATTCAAGAGGAGTAGCAGCAAAAAGATTGGAAAAGTAATAAAAACAATAGAGTTCATGCCATACCAAGTATAAACAACATCTCCAGAATATGATTTTAAGGAAGAAATAAAGTTGTGAGATCTTCACGCTAGAAGAGACTTGTGGAAGAAATTTGTGTTTCGATCTCCTTCTTTGAGCCATTAAATTCTAGATTTTTGCTTCCATAAGATTTCTTCTCTTTTTTCCCATTCCTCTAACTGAGTTGTGAGTTTAATTTCATCAGCACTTCTCTTCTCTGTGAGGCCATCTAAATGGATTTTCTTATTCAAATTTTCAATATGAGCAATAACTTCATGTTTTTTTTATTAACATCTCCAAACTCTTTCTAGTTCCAAGTCTTGATTTTGGATTTAATGTATTGCAGTATTTTGGTGAAACAGAACATCTTAGTCCCATGCCTAGGTTTACCTTCCTTCCACCATTGTTGCACACGAGGTCTGAAGGAAATGTCTCTAAGCTACATTAAGTGAAAACAAAAAGGAGAGAAACTCACATTGGTTTTCCACATTTCCACCATGATTGGCCAATGATCCGAACCAACATTATTAAGAGTCTTCACTTTAGGAATGTGACCATGGATTAAAAAATATTCAAATAGCAAAAACCTATCCAATATCTCCATTATACAAGCTAAGCCTTGCCTTCTGTTAGACCAAGTCATAAGGCCATTATCTGGTTGGATATCCATAAGATGGAGGTTTGCAATATATTCACTCATGAGGTCAGTGCTTTTGTCCAAATTTCTATTTCCCCCCTTTTCTCATCTAGAGAGAGGATGGTATTGAAATATCCTCTGATCAAGATCCAAGATTTAGGAAAATGAGAGATAATATGAGTAATATCCTTCCATTGTCTTCTTTTTTCCTCCAAAGAAGTCGAAGCATAAACAGTAATGCAGAGCATAATCTGGTTGGAATGTCTACTTTGAATAGCTATAGCCAACAAACCCCAACTGCAAATCATATGGTGAATAAATACCTATTTTGGGTCCCAAAGATAAGCAATGCCACCCGAAGTCCCTTGGGAACTGAGGGAAACCACTTTTCCAGCTTGCCAAATTTTACTGGCAATTAATTCCATATCCTCCATTGAAATCTTTGTTTCTTGAAGGAAAACAAGATGTGGATGATTTATCTGAATCATTCTTCTAATTTCATTTTGTTTTGAAAGACTCCATTTGAGTCCTCTAATATTCTTAGTGATGATCTTCATTAATACCAGGGCTAAAAAATTTGGGAAGGACATTAATCTTACCTTCCTCTACAAGCTTTTCACCTTCTTTTACCATATGATATTGATTGGTCTTGTGACCTACTTTTTGATTAGAATCCATATTCAATTTTTTTTCCTTGTTTCTTGACTTATTCCAATTGAATCTGAGATGGCTTCTAACCTTGAAGAATGCTCGTACACAACCAAAATTTTACTAGATGGTTCAACGGAGTCTATATTGGGACCTCCATTATTTGAAGTTTTGACATTTGAAATATTGTTTTTCTTGTGTAAATTTTCACATTTTTTTTTTGTTGAAAACCTTTGATTTGTTGGTTTATCTCTGAGTTCTTCCCGTCATATTTAAATTATGTTTCTAAGATTTTAGTTTCCATTATTTCCTCTTCCTCACTTGGGACATCATTTGTGGAAATTATTTCAAACATATTGGTAGATGACTTTGATTGATCCTTCATAACTAGTTTTTGCTGAGTGTTCTTCTTCTTAGGTATTTGGAAACCTATTGAGTTTGTATCTTCTTTCTTTTGATAAGAAATTTTTTTTGGTCAAGCACTGGCCAAATGACCATATTCATGGCAAGTTCTACAATAAGAAGGAATTTTCTCATAGTCCACTACTTGCTCCCAAGTGTCTTCCCCAAATTGTAATGTGATATTTTTAGTTAGGGGTTTGTCAAATTCTATTAAAACACAAATCGAGCATAAATAATATGTTCAAAATTTTGAGTACAATCAGCAGTCATCATAAAAGTTCCTAAAGAGTTTCCAATTGAAGAAAAAATAGTAGGATTCCAAAATTCAATAGGGAGGCCAAAGAGTCTAACCCACACAGGAGCTATAGAAGGCATCTCTTCTTTGACTTTAAATTTAGTATGCTAGGGCTTCATGAAAAGCCCTGCCCTTCCAAAAAACCAAGGACCCCCTTGAAAATTTTTCTCTCTATATTCATTATTAGCAAATAAAACAAGAAAATAACCATTTGGATAAATAGATATTTGTAACTCACCTTTAGTTTTCCAACTTTTTGTAGCCTAGAATTTGAAATCAGATAGACTCGGATGAAAACCCACGAACCGACAAATTAGTCCTCTTTTTTCCAAATCTTCAATGCTAATCTGAATGTTACCCATATAAAGCTTGACAATAAGAGTTCCATCAACTGCTTTAAGACATCCTGACTCTGTTTTCCTAGGATCAATCTTAGGCATTCTTAGAGGTTTATGGGAAGCCCTAATATTGATATTAGCATTGTGTTGAGGCTGTCCACCATGAAGGGCATCCCTAAAATTCATTTTTGGGATTGAATCTTCAAAATTATTACCCTTGACAGGGGTTTTCACAATAGAATTATTTTGTGGGTGCACCTTAGCACCAGATTCACTTGATATGTGAGCCATTTTTTGATCAACTGCTTGAAAATTGTTTCATTATCTCTTTAATGCTTGCCCTAGACACCGTGGAAAGGTATGGTTTTCACTTTTCTTTTGTGCAACAAATTGGAAGCTATTGTCACTCAAGTTCACAGTATGATCTGTTGAAAGACAAATTTCTAACCCATATTGTATCCCCTGTAATATTTATTGCTAAAATATTGAGCATAAACCACAAAAATATTGGCCTCTAGGGCCCGTAGGCCCTAAAAACCAACCTCTGGAGCTGCTTGCACTCAACCCAAATGAAACCCTCGCATAGCCACTTACCAAATATAACATTCACACATAGGGATGCGCTATGATCTATGTTTCTCCAAATGATATGAAAATTTTTGGAGACATTCTAGGGTTTTTTAGACATCTACCCTCAAAATTTTAGCTCAATCCGAGTCCGGATGAGTGAGATATGACTAAAACGAGTTCGAAAGTTTGGGCAGTCCTACGAAAAATTTCTAATCAATTTCGACCATCAAATAATTACATTTCCATATTCCTATCCAAAAATCTAAAAATCTCAGGTAATTATCATAGTTAATATATATAATTTTAAATTATATTCTATTTCCATTCTTACAAAATTTAATTTCTGTTTATTTATTTTTCTACAAACACCTGAAACTGAAAGGAAATCTAAACTAAGCTTAGAATTGATCCCCACGGTAAAATCTATATTGGATTACTATTCTTTAAATCTAACCTTGATTTACCCTTGAAATGATAAATTAAATGTAAGCTATTACAACCGATCATCTCTTATGCTTTATATTGTAAATATTAGGCTATATATATATTCCCTTTTTTATATTACTTTCAAATGTGGTTGATTTATCTTAATGTTTCAACATTATATTTTACCTTATATCTCCCTATTAATTAAATAAATTGAAATAATATGTAGTCTTAACTTTGCGATCCCCCAAACCTCTATGCATTGGTTCTTATAAGTATATGGAAACACTCTTAAGTACAATTTTGACCATTATCTCCAACGTATGGGCATAGCCTTTAGCTTCTACTTTACCTTGGATGGTGGTTGATTTCTTTGACTACGCTGCTTGGATGCTTGATTGCTTTGATTGGGAGAATTCAATGCTTTTTTCCTCCTACCACTATAACACTAACATTGTTGTATAATTCTTCCATTATATCGACTCCTTTTGGTTCTACGAACTTAGATCTTAATATGCGGCCATGCCTTGAATTTTATCTCTTCAATTCTTGTCTTTGCCTTGACTTCACTCTCTTCAATGCTTGGTTTTTCCTTGACTTCACTCTTTTCTACTTTCTATGAGGGCATTGGATGATGCTACATGTGATGCTCCTCAATTCTATGGAGCTTTGAATAATGGATTAGTGGATAATATTGGTGCTTCCTTCGTAGATGATTTTATGAGGGCATTGGATGATGCTACATGTGATGCTCCTCAATTCTATGGAGCTTTGAATAATGGATTAGTGGATAATATTGGTGCTTCCTTTGGTGGGTATTCTTCTTCTTGGATGTACCACCTTTGCCCTTATTCTCTATGCTTTCTACATGCTAATTTTTGTGCTCCTTTGTAGTTTAGATAGCCCTTCTTATAGTAGCTTCATTCCACATTGATAGATACCTTTTTTTACATATATGGGAAACACTTAGTATGGATCTCTCTACTATCCTTTTCATCAACATAGATGGATATATATTAATGGTCTTATGTGGGATTTGATATTGTATTTGAATGCTTAAATCTAGATGCATTGATGTGGAGCAATGGTTTCTTTTGACACCTCAAACCTTGAGAAATATGTACTCCTCAGTGGATTTATTTTATTTCTTGAAACCTACCCTTACACCTGCTCGAATGACGGTCATTGTATTCTAAGACCTTTTATCCTTCTTGAATGGACAAGAATGGTTCTTGTATTAGATAGATTTTGCACCAATATAATGGGTCGAATGTCTTTTTCTGAGATGCTCCTTTTCTTTTAGTAATTCCTTTTGCTTGGTAAATTTAGTAAGAGTAAAACCAAGCTAATAATTTGCACCCTTTTAAAGTAGAAAGTTCTGCACTTATTCTTTTAATGAAACCCTAAGTTCACTTTTAAATATGAGATGATCCAAGTCTCAATTCTTAGCTCCTTGGCTAATTTTAATGGTGGATTTCTTTTGGCCACTAAAAGCTACAAATTTTGTGCATTATATGGGGTTTCAACTACACCTTGATAATATGTTAATTTTATGCCCGTATATCAAGAAACACAATAATCCTTTGAGAGTAACTAGTTAGATATCAACTAGTATAGTGTCAATGCACTTTTAATGGTAACAATAATATCCCTTATTGTTTTAGTAAATTAACTCTTAGAATTATTTCATATGCACTTAATAATCTCTATAAATTTTAAGAGTAATCTATAATTTACCCTTAATGAATATTATGTAAGTTTTCACTACAATCAATATTGTAGGATATAGTCTTTTTGCTTTCTAGATAGAAAATAGGTAGATGATAATTTTCTTTCTTTCAAAAATATCAAAATCTCATTTAATGTGCAAATAGCCCTTGAAATGATTTTCTTTTTTTGCACTTGAATACTATAATACAATCCATATTTTTACAACTTTTAATACAGATATGGTGCTTAATGCAATTTGATAATGAACCCTAATTTGAAGTTCAACTAATTGCATCCTAGTTGCTTACCTCTTTGATGGCTTCTTAAGTAGATGTAGATCTTGGTGTTTTTTTTCACCATTTTTCTGCCCTGCAATGGTTGAATTCATAGCTTCTTGTTGGCTATCCAGAATAGCTTCCTGCTTTACCAAACTATAGCCTTGAATTTTTTATCTTAAGCCTTGGATTTTATGGCTGGATCCTTCCAGTGGTCTCTAATTTTATACTATATATTCAAAAAACTCCTTTCTATGAAATATACCTCCTTGTTGTAATATGAAATCTCCAAATATATTAGATTTGGTAGGCTTCTTCTATTTGAATATTTCTTCAAACTTCTTTTCAAATTCTGACATCAAATATGATCTTCTTCTTATCAATATTTTGAATGTCTTGAGATCTTCACCAGATTCTTCTTCTGGATTTAGCACTACTTGCCAAATTATTTTTCTCTTGGGCTTATTTTTAGATGGCAACAATTATCCCAAGTCCTTCACTATGAGGAACATTTACTTGGTAGTGAATTTATCCAATTAGTTCTCCTAGGAATTATTTTGATGATGCTTCTACAAACTCTACAAAAAGGATCTCCAAGCCTTCTTTTTTTCTTTATTGAGACCTCTCCAAGGTCTTTTATCTTACATCTTCTCTAGTATTCCAACTGAGACATTTTCTTCAAAATTCTACTTCTGGAAGTGTTGGTGATGATATCTTTTTCTAGTATCTTTGATTTTGCTTCTTCTGTATTTGTACAAGACTCTTCTAGTCCTTCTCTTTCTTCTAGGATTGTAAGTTCTTCGATGAGATCTACTTAGGATCTCTTCAGCTTATTTTGAAAGAAGTCTCTAAGTAGTAAAGGAGATCACCAATCTCCTATTTCTTGGACTCTTCTTAGGACTTTTCTTCAAGAACTCCTTTCTGGATTTTTCTTCTGATTGAATCAAGAATTCTTATCTAACTCTTATTTGGAGTGATATTATGAATCAAGAATTTATCTTTTGAATCAATGATTCTTTTCTAACTCTTCTTTGGAGTGTTCTTCTGAATAAATAATTTATGTTCTAAATCAGGAATTCTTTTCTAAATCTTCTTTGGAGTATTCTTCTGAATCAAGATTTTATCTTCTAAATAAGGAATTCTTTTATGAAGTTTTTTTTAGAATTAATGCTACTATGGCCTCATTCTACTTCTAGGCTAATCTATCCTTTTCTTCTTCTACACTTTGTAGGTATCAATATTGAATGGAGATTAGCAATATCCTATCTACTTCACTGACTTATCTTTCTATCATGACCCGTTACCCTCCTACCTTATTTAAAGAATATTAATTGATATTGGGAGATCAATTAATGCCTACTAGAAGGGGCATGACCCTAAAGAATCCTACAAAAATTCTAATAAAATAATTTTATAAAGGATAAGAAATATTAATTATTTAAGGGCTATTTATGAGGTCTGGTAAAAGATAAATTTAATGAATTATCTTTTACAAAATTATAACCATATAATAAATTATGAGTAGATTTAGTGGACCCAAGGTGGATGGGACAAAAAAAAAGGGACTAAGGAATTTTTAAATAACCTATGGGTCATCCCATATTTTGGGAAGTACTCATGTAGCTACCCTACATTGGTGGGAATTATGAAAGAAATCCCATGGCTTATCAAGAATAGTTCTAACCTTGTAACTATCCTAAGCCTCGATAGCAGGAGTTTTGTCACTCACATCATTCCTAGAGAACCCTTGAAGGACATGATGAAGTCATAATGGTCCTAGGCATATATTTAATATTATTATAATGTGGCCAATATTTGGCCCATGAGTGGGGAATCTCCCTATAAATAGAAGGCATTTTGGAAAGAAATGACTATCTAGGTTCTAGGAGTCTTAATGGTCTAGGAAGTATGCTCTTCACCCATGGGGTGAATAAAAAACCAGAAGACTTGAAATATTTCCTAGTTAGAGTGAGGATTATCTAGGGTGTATTGAAAGGCCTAGGGAGTATGGTCTCCACATTGGGTGGATCAGAAACCAGAAGGTTTGAAAAGGTTATCCAAATTTGGAAAGGAGGCCATCCGAGAAGAAAATATTGAAGTTCGAGGAAGAGGAGAGCTAGAGGAAAAAGGTTCGAAAGAGACTATTGGAATATGGAATAATGCTAGAGATAAATCAGGTCAAATCCTTCCACTTCCATTTCTAGTTCTATTTAGAGAGGATAATGTTTCAATTTCTAGCTTAATCATTATATGATTTCATTATGAGTATTATTATGTGTATTATTTATTTTTAAGAAACTATATTGTTTCAATTTCTAGCTTAATCATTATATGATGTCATTATGAGTATTATTATGAGTATTATTTCTTTTTAAGAAACTATATCTATTTTTATTCTAAAGTAGAGTGGATACCATTTTTAATATGCGAACACTCAAAAAAACTTGACCTATAGAATGATTGAGCCTAGACATAAACCTAAAGTGATATCTTTATTCAAAAAATGGTATTAAGTATGCCCTAGGTCAACTATAGCCGATGCATATTGACATAGTTTCAAAAACCACCCTTAGTGGTTATTTTATATAGGTAAGATAGTACCTTTATAACCCAAATTTATTTTGTTATGGTCCATATGGGATATTAATCCTTTATCTCTTTGATTGGAGAGCTTCGGTGCCACTGATGAGAAAACGACGATAATGTCCCTTCGACGTATAGGCCTTGGATTGATCTCATTAGGGTGAAACCTTTGGAGACAAAAGGTCACAGAATGACTCCAAGTTATTGATAGTTTCGCCTCTATTGAATCTAAGCACTCTGCTCAGTAGCTATCCAAAAATCCCTAATTGGTAATTTTGTGGAATGCACAAATCAATCAAATTTGCTGGATTTATGTTGGCAAAACCTTGTTTCATCCACCAACTTTGATAGGAAGCTCAATTATCGTGCACTCTAAATATGGCTAAGTCTATTTTTAGGGGGTACATCTGCTCATATGAGAAATTCCATTGGGTGATTGACTGTTGTAGGATAACTAACGCAAAATTAAGGTAATTCCATCATAAAACCATTATTGACTTGCAACTTTGAATCTGTCGGCTCACGAATCCTGCTATGATATTTAGATCACATTTTCCCTTCGCACTGTGCAACATAGAACTCTATGCCAGGTGAGATCTAGTGATTATGCCCCGAACTCAATTACCTATGTTTGCGGGTTCGTGATGAACATACGTAATGTAGTGAAGCATTATAGATATTCCCTTGATGAACTGAGGTTGATGTAGCATACGAGGATGGTCTACTTTACTATGATTTATGTCTTACCATGTGATAGGTTAGTTAAAATAGAGCAGAACAATGCTTCGACTGGTATAGCCCCATGATAATAATGGCATGCTAATTGATTAGATGGTTTATGGATGATTAATGAACCTTTACTCGAATGATTACCCTAATTCATTAAAGGCCAGTGTGTATCCATGGTAATCAAGGTATGCATTGAGGTAATAGATTTTTTATCGATATCTACACCTCATGATGCATAATATTCCACAAGTAAGTTAATTGCTTTAACATTTGTCACCCAAAACATATAAGAGTCCAGTTGTAGTGGTTTTGATTGGCTAAGCAAGATTTCCCATCCTTGGAGGTCCATCGTCTCAGATAAAGATATGTATCTCTTATGAGAAGGTGATGACTATGCATGATACCCAAAATATTCTTGCAGTAGGCTAAAGACCTTTATAATAAGAGCCAAGAATATAATATGGAAGAACTATGCTCATTGAACCTATTGTAAATCATAGGTACTGATAGTATGGTTTCAATCCTTCGGGGTGTATCCCTTATGAATAGGGAAGGAATCCTAAAACTATAACCTCCCACACTTTACTTGTGCATGTAGCAATTAAGACAATGTCCCATGGAAAAATACTTGTAAATCCTAAGTAGGACGGGTATTATCAAGTAGTAACAAGTCACAAACCTTCAAAATACTAATGGTGCGAATCATGTTAGATGAAGAGTGAGTATAGAAAGATAAACTTCATAAAGTAAGACTCGTGTTTAAATTAGTTAAAAGGAAGACTTAAATGGGGAATTTGTCATATGTGTCCTTTATTTTTAGAAAGGGAAGGAGATATAATGGTTCTATACACTTATAAAATAAGTACTGTAAACTTAACTTTATAGAACCAATTTTAAAAGGGAAATCATATACTATAAAGGGAAATTTTAGCAAATCATCCTTCATTAAATATGGTGACATTGAATGCATTTGTAAAGTAAAGTAGACTTATATGTATACTTCAAAAAATGTGTATTATACGAAAAGGGTATCTGAAACAGAGTGTGTTTTAAATTATATTAATAATGTTCTTAAATTGTCATTTGGATATATTTGATACTACCCTTTAGAAGAATAAATTAAGCTTTGTATGAAGGATCTATGCATGATCGAGAATGTTTTGTTAAAAAGGGGTTAGTGAATTTATAGTGGAATTCATTATTAAAAAATGATTATTGATGGATTTAAAGGTATGGGACTTTAAATCCACTACATAAGGGAGTGATTATGAATCAATTATAAAGAGTGAATTTGGAATTCATTCTTGAGGGAATCTATAGGAAAACAATATCTCCAAAATATAATTCCAATGACTTTCATAAACAATGTAAGATATTAAATGACTTAGAGAAAGGAACCTAAAGGAACTAGAGATTCCTCAATGGTATTGTGAATTTTATATTGATAGAAAAAAGAATTGGGTGATTCCTTAATTACATCAAGAGATAAAAAGGGACCATTGTATTATTTGATCTATATTTGAGAAGGGCCTGTAGATGCCCTGCTATTATTGTAAAATTCGCCATTTTATTTTATGAAAATGAGGAAGCATATATTTTGGAGGCTGGGTTTTTCCCATAAGGGTTTCCTAGGATAAATCTTTGTGTCACTTTACTTTGTGGATTGCTTTATTATATCTTGTGGATGTTGCATTTATATTTGAAATAGAATGATTTATGCACTGTAATGTATGCTAAATTGTCAGAAGGTTAAATATGTATGGATTCTAGAAATGTAGGCTCAAATTCTATTATGATGGTGATTTAATGTAATGCAATTGTATCATTCTTTTTGTAATATAAAGAGTAATGATGTTTGATACTAGTTGGGTAGAGTTGTTCAAATAATAATCTCATGTGATGGATGTATGCTCAATGGAATTTGTTTATCTTTCTATAGTGTTGTGGAATAACTAATTATGAATGATGCACCTTTCCATATACATCATTGGTTATATTCATGTTGGTTAATCTATGTCGTAATCCAAGAATTATTATATAATAGAAGCTAACTCTTAAGGGGATAATTGGATTTATGTTAATCTAAACATTAATCACTTATTCTTGAATGGGACATAAACCTTGCTTAATTAAGAAATGTATAGAATGTTGCCATATAAGAGCCTCATGGATTAAATCCACCTCATAAGCACTCAAGATGGTTTAATTGTGGAATGGAACTCTCAACAAGGCAAAATGACCCTGAACTACAAACCAAGATAGACCCTACATTTTAAGCTAAGAATTGGGTGTGCAGAATGAAGGGAACACCCTTATGGGACAAGAGAAGTCCTTGTTGGTAATAAACTCAATATGAACAAGTAAAGAGGGTTGCCCAAATGGAGTGTGTACCAATAAACTCCAAGAGGCTTAAAGATATGTAATCATGTTAAAAAGGATATTCCATGGATTTGTATCACGATAGTGATACGGTTGTCTTAGAACTCCCTTCTAAATAGGATGGATCGGAGCTAAGATTTATGAATAACCATTGGTGTGGTTATTCCATCTATGATGGTTTACCATGGGTGTGGTTCTCCATCTTCAAGGCATTCACCTGGTCTGGGTGGACCATTTGGTGATTTCCTCCTTTTATGAGGATGAAACCTAACGCTTGGCCAACGTACTCATACCAAGTGGGGTATGAGGGTTTCATAGAAGCTGATCACTTCTACCTTAAGAGACTCTAATCAAGTCTCTATAGCTCCTAAAGCTATTTGCCTTGAAAGTTATAATCCACATGGAATATGTCTATCCTAAGGCATGATTAGGTCTTTTGCCATATGAAGAAGAATATTTATATAAAAAAATTATGTTATAAGGAGTAATGAAAGGGTTCGTTACAGTTGGTATCAGAGCCCAGGCTAACTGATAGGCTTTAGTGAAAGTCTAGGTTAGCAAAGACTTGGGGTATGAGATTAAACTCGAGAGGAAATTCCACAATTTTAAAATGCACACTTGGTAAGGTCAAGGTCAATGCTTGGGATGATGATGTCTGAGTACCTATCCCCCACAAGTAGATCCATAGTCGTTCGAAAGTGGAAGAGCTAAGCGAACCCTCCTATATGGATTTTAAGCGGTGTACCTTAGACTCTTTTGGGGAAATACCTTGGCACCTAAGTCTCTTGAATTGCTTAGTCCTTATGCTCAAGTGTGTACAAACCCTAAGATGGTTCAAAGAGGAACAAAAACCTAAGAGGTAACCACTAAAGGTAACCCAAAGAAAATGAAGAATATTATAAGACAAAATCAACGGTTTAGGCATGAATTTGAATTGGGTTGGGCATATTAAAAGAATGTTCTCTTTGATTAACTCTTGTTACAATTTGGGCCTTTGGCTAGGAAGTTGAACATTTCAACCATGATGAACTCTGACAAGTTAACAATACGTCATAGATAGTACACCCAGAGATAGCCTTCATCCCAAACCTTTACCACGGTTAAAATGTCATCTTGCTTTGTCGTGATCTAATAAATGTGCTTTGCATTATTTAAACATTGTCATATGTCATAAAGTGGCGCATGTGGGATTATTATCAATGAGCAAAAGCTAAACAATATTTTCTTTATTTGATTTTTGATCAATGTTACAATTTACTTTGGGGTTTTCCCAATCAGAGGTCAAGGTGTAGGAAATGATGGAAGAAGCCACACAACAACACCAGAACCTGAAACCCTAGTATGGCGAAAGGAAGCAAGGACACATTTAGGCATGGAAACCACCCCAAATTTCACTCGAAACTTCATACGTTTCTTGATATGAAATTTTGGGGAGACTTGTATCAAAACTCCGCCAATCAGCTCCAATAATCCGAGTATCCCAGCTTGATAGTAAGGTATGCCACCCGACCACTCGGGCGGTGGTCGAAAGCATAGGGGTGTACTACGCTATTTAAATTAGGAAACTCATCAACTCATCATACATGTGGTATTATTTTTCAAAGGAAAATGGAACATCAAATAGTGGACCAAAACATAGAATACTCTATTAAGAAGTACTTTGAATACAAAGATGCCAAAATTAAGACCTGGACATATTAACAATGATAGAGAAAAAAACCATCATGTTACCAATCTGAATCTGAGCTATCAACATCCTGGTTTGGAGACCAGTCATGCTCAGAGTAAATAACTGGAGGAGGAACATTATAACGGATTATTAAGTATCTATCAAATGCATAATATGGCCAAGGAGTGCCATGAGATCGAGGTAATAGAAGATCCATTTCTGTTAGACATCGAGTCAGAGCGAATCTATTTTCAATCTCCCAGAACAAGTGAGTCTGTACATACCTCTGATAAAGAAGGCTCTGGTAAAGACCACTATAGAAAGTTGCTTCTCCGGTGGGGACATATTTCTTCACTACCTCCAAATAACATGATGGTAGGAACTGAAAGGGGATATTTAGAGGATCACTTATGGGATGCAACCAGGAATTTCCAAATGAGACATGGAAAGTCTAGTTAGGCCAACTAAAAAATTGGTCAAACCACTCAAAACGACTTAAAGGACTCTCAAATGCTAAGTAATTATGGGAATTGTTCCTTAACCAAACATCACAATGAGAATCTTGGATAGAAGTATTGCAATAAATCTGATCCATGGATAGGAGGGCATCTCGAGCTTCGATAGCTTGATCTTGTAAGAAATTATGCAATTCTTCCCTCTCTCAAAGCAAGTATCGAGGATTCCAAACTAGAGACTCATAGAATTCATGTTGAGCTTCCTCATAGATAAACATTGTGGCTAAATTGGTTTCCAACCAAAGGGAGGTAAGGGAATATCTTTCTCTTCAAGAATGCTTGATTTTGTTTAGATTTTGAAAAGCATACTAGAGGATAAAGCACTAAAAATAAGTGTGCACGATAAAAGCTAATGGAATTACGAAAGAGGACAATGATAGGACTTCACATGAAAATAAGAGGACACATGCCATCTCAAAAATTGAAAAAGGTATGATGTGCCTTGGTTAGTCAACACAAAATCATCTATAGGACAATCAAGCCGAAGAAAAGGGTGTATCATGGAAGATGAATGATTCACCTCGGGATTGTCAGGATACGATCGATAAATGTGTGAACAAAAATTGATATAGACTGACCTAACGGTCATTTGAGTATTGGAGAAGTTTTATGCCCATGACGTCCAATGCGATCATATTTATGGTGGGAGTCACCTGGATGATATTGGTTTTAAGTGGAATGAATCCCATTATATGCTTTATGATTCTTTTGCTTCTGATTACCGATCTATTGTTGCACATACCCTGAAGAGTAGAAGTTGATCTGAAGCAGTACCGATTTAGCATAATAATCATGGTAAGAATTAGGAAACACATCAATGCAACAAAGAGGAAATATCTAGTGCAACATGCTCAGGAGGATGCTTGGGCATAGGAAATATTGAGGTTAATATCAGAGAGAGATGCTACCATAGCAGAGCGGGATCGGCTCAGATCAGAAATGTTACAAAGAAATAACTGGAGAGCAACAACGATGGCAACCATGCTCATAGAAAATCCCCAATTCCGGTAGCTAAGGGAAGAATTTAATGTTGTATTTCTAGAATATTGTTTGGTAGCATTGTTAAATCATGGTATGCTTCTTCCACCACAACCAACTGCTAGAGCAGTAGCTCCACCACCATCTCCAGTCGTAAGTACCAACATAGTACAAGGAGGAAAACAGACCCAGGAGCATCAACCTTAAGGTCCATAGGACACCCACTCTGTAGACCATCATTTTGTAGTAGTCTATTAATGCCAAGGATGAGGCATAAACATTAGCAACTTTTGAATTTTATATTTGAAGGTTATCTGAATATTATTGTTTATGGTAAATTTAATTAGTTAATTTGTGATACAAAAGAATGCATGAATATTGAATTTTGTTGGATTAAATGAATATGAGGAATGGATTGGTGTCCATTCTTGGAGAAGGTATGGGACTTCTCCATGATTTTATAATGATATAAACCAGGAGACATCTTGGTGGATGCTCTGACATGCTTGATTGGCAAATTGCCGCAATGCATAATAGGATAGAGGTAAATATCCTACATTGAGATACTAAAATTTGTGATATGCTTTCTTTGACACTTAATTTTATCAGGTTAACCCATGTCGAAGGTTAACCAAATTGTAGTATGTTACTCCTTGGTGGGAGTTTTTGATAAAATTACTAAGACTTTTAGATCTAGTGTAGTGTAAGAGTACACTTTCAGGATATCTCTATAACACCATTTTGCAGATTCTATTATTGCCAAGTTTTAGATTCAGTAGTTGTGCAATAATAGATGGATTTAAACTATAATCTTTATGTTAATATTATGTATTGGATGATGTTTTCATTACTTTTTATTATGCAAAATGGATGTCATATTGTTTATAAGGACATGGTACTACTGATATTTTGCATTTTTGTAGGTCCAGGTACTCGCTTGGATGGAAGATGGAGCTTGCTATTAAGATTGAAGTACTGGATGAAAGAAGATTTGATTGTAAAACAACAGGATAAATGCTAGCTTTTGCTAGACAAATGTGTTTTTATAAGATAGATGCTCAAACACAGAGGATTGTGTTTAATCTAAGGGGGGTGTATGTCATGACCCATCACCCTCCTACCTTATTTGAAGAATATTAATTGATCTTGGGGGATCAATTAATGCCTGATAGAAGGGGCATGACCCTAAAGAATCCTACAAAAATTCTAATAAAAGAATTTTATAAGGGATAAGAAATATTAATTAATTTAAGGGTTATTTATGAGGTCTGGTAAAAGATAAATTTGAGGAATTATCTTTTACAAAATTATATCCATATAATAAATTATGTGCAGATTTAGTGGACCCAAGGTGGATGGGACCTAAAAAGGACTAAGGAATTTTTAAATAACTTATGGGTCATCCTACCTTTTGGGAAGTACTCATGTGGATACCTGATATTGGTGGGAGTTATGAGAAGACTCTCCTAGCTTATCAAAAATAGTTCTAACCTTGTAACTATCCTATGCCTCAATAGTATGAGTTTTGTCACTCACCTCATCCCTAGAGAACCCTTGAAGGACATGATGAAGTCATAATGGTCCTAGGCATCTTTTTAATATTATTATAATGTGGCCACTATTTGGCCCATGAGTGGAGAATTTCCCTATAAATAGAAGGTATTTTGGGAAGAAATGGCTATCTAGGTTCTAGGAGTTCTTAATGGTCTAGGGAGTATGCTCTTCACCCATGGGGTGAATCAAAAACCAGAAGACTTGAAAGATCTCCTAGTTAGAGTGAGGAGAATCTAGGAAGTCTTGGAAGGCCTAGGGAGTATGCTCTCCACCCTTGGGGTGGATCAGAAACCAGAAGGCTTTGAAAAGGCTATCCAACTTTGGAAAGGAGTCCATTTAGGAAAAAAAAATTGAAGTTCGAGGAAGAGGAGATCTAGAGGAAAATTGTTGGAAAGAGACTATTGGAAGATGGAAGAATGCTAGAGATAAATAAGGTCAAATCCTTCCACTTCTATTTCCAGTTCTATTTAGAGAGGAGAATGTTTCAATTTCTAGATTAATCATTATATGATGTCATTATGAGTATTACTATGAGTATTATTTCTTTTTAAGAAACTATATCTATTTTATTCTAAAGTAGAGTGGGTACCCTTTTTATCTAGCTTAATCATTATATGATGTCGTTATGAGTATTATTATGAGTATTATTTCTTTTTAAGAAACTATATCTATTTTATTCTAAAGTAGAGTGGATACCCTTTTTAAAATATGCAGACACTCAAAACAACTCGACCTATAGAATGATTGAGCCTAGACATAAACCTAAAGTGATTTCTTTATTCAAAAAATGGTATTAAGTATGCCTTAGGTCAATTATAGCCGATGCATATCGACATAGTTTCGACAACCACCCTTAGTGGTTATTTTCTATAGGTAAGATAGTACCTTTATAACCCAAATTCATTTTTTTATGGTCCATATGGAACATTAATCCTTTAACTCTTTGATTGGAGAGCTTCGATGCCGCTGACGAGCGGATGAGGACAATGTCCCTTCGATGTATAGGCCATGGATTGATCTCGTTAGGGTGAAATCTTTGGAGATGAAATATCATGTAATGATTCCAAGTTATTGATAGTGTCGCCTCTATCAAATCTAAGCACTCTACTTAGTAGCTATCCAAAAATCCCAAATTGGTAATTTTGTGGAATGCATAAATCAATCAGATTTGCTAGATTTATGTTGGAAAAACCTTGTTTCATCCATCGAATCTAATAAGTCTCAGTCATCATGCACTCTAAATACATTTGAGTCTAGTTTGAGGGGGTACATATGATCTTATGAGAAATTCCATTAGGTGATTGACTACTATAGGATAACTAATGTAGGATTAAGGTAATTCCATCATAAAACCATTACTGACTTGCAAGTTTGAATCTGTCGGCTCATGAATCTTGCTACGATGTTTAGATCACATTTTCCCTTTGTACTGTGCAAAATAAAACTCTATTCTAGGCGAGATCTGGTGATTATGCCCTAGACTGAATTACCTGTGTTCGTGGGTTTGTGATGAACATACGTAATGTAGTGAAGCATTCTAGATATTCCCTTGATGACCTGAGGTCGATGTAGCATATGAGGATGGCCTACCCTACTACAAGTTATGGCTTACCATGTGGTAGGTTAGTTCGAATGGAGCAGAACAATGCTTCGACTGGTATATGCCCACGATAATAATGGCATGCCAATTGATTAGATGGTTTGTGGATGATTAACAAACCCTTACTCGAATGATTACCCTAATTTATTGAAGACCAGTGTGTATCCATGGTAATAGAGGTATGCATGGAGGTAATAACTTGTTTGTCAGTGTCTACACCTCGTGATGCATAATATTCCACAAGCAAGTTAATTGCTTTAACATCTGTCACCCAAATCAAATAGGAATTTAGTTGTAGTGGTTTTGATTGGCTGAGTGATATTTCCTATCCTCGAAGGTCCACCACCTCAGATAAGGATATGTATCTCTTATGAGAATGTGATGACTATGCATGATACCCAAAATATTCCTGGAGTAGGCTAAAGAAATTTTTAATAAGATCCAGGAATATAATATGGAAGAACTAAGCTCATTGAACCTATTGTAAATCATAGGTACTGATTGTATGATTTCAATCCTTCGGGGTGTATCCCTTGTGAATAGGGAAGGAGTCCTAAAACCATAACCTCCCACACTTTACTTGTGCATGTAGCATTTAAGACAATGTCCCATGGATAAATACTAGTAAATCCTAGGGAGTACGGGTATTATAAAGTAGTAACAAGTCACAAACCTTTGAAATACTAAAAGTGCAAATCATGTTAGACAAAGAGTGAGTATAGAAAGATAACCTTCATAAAGTAAGACTCAAGTTTAAATCAGTAAAAAGGAAGACTTAAATGGGGAATTTTTTGTATGTGTCATTTATTTTTAGAAAGGGAAGGAGATCTAATGGTTCTATACACTAATAAAATAAGTACTTTAAACTTAACTTTATGGAACCAATTTTAAAAGGGAAATAATATACTATAAAGGGAAATTTTAGCGAATCATCCTTCATTAAATATGGGGACATTGAATGCGTTTGTAAAGTAAAGTAGACTTATATGTATACTTCAGAAAATGAGTATTATATGAAAAAGGTATCTAAAATAGAGTGTGTTTTAAATTATATTAATAATGTTATTAAATTTTCATTTGGATATATTTGATACTATCCTTTAGAATAATAACTCAAGCTTTGTATGAAGGATCTAAGCATGATTGAGAACATTTTGTTAGAAAGGGGTTAGTGAATTTATAGTGGAATTCATTCTTAAGAAACGGTTATTGATGGGGTTGGTTATAAATGAAGAGTGAATTTGGAATTCATTCTTGAGGGAACTTATAGGACTCCCTTGAAATACGATATCTCCAAAATATAATTCCAATGACTTTCATAAACAATGTAAGATATTAAATGACTTAGAGAAAGGAACCTAAAGGAACTAGAGATTCCTCCTTGGTAATGTGAATTCTATATTGATAGAAATTGGGTGATTCCTTATATACATCAAATTATAAAAAGGGATTGTTGTATTCCTTGATCTGTATTTGAGAAAAAGAGGGCCTATAGATGCTCTGTTGTTACTGTAACATCATTTGAGTTTATAAAAATAAGGAAGATACATTTTGAGGCTGGGTTTTTTCCATCAGAGTTTCCTAGGATAAATCTTGTGTCACTCTACTTTGTGGATTTCATTATTATATTCTGTGTATGTTGCATTTATATTTGAAATAGAATTATTTATACATTGTAATGTATGCTAAATTGTCAAAATGTTAAATATGTATGGATGCTAGAAATGTAGCCTCAAATTCTATTATGATGGTGATTTAATGTAATGCAATTGTATCATTATTTTTGTAATATAAAGAGTATTGATGTTTGATACTAGTTGGGTAGAGTTGTTCAAATAATAATCTCATGTGATGGATGTATGCTCAATGGAATTTTTCTACATTTCTATAGTGTTATGAAATAACTAATTGTGAATGATGCACCTTTTCATATACATCATTGGCTACATTCATGTTGATTAATCTATGTCGTAATCCCAAAATTATTATAAAATAGAAGTTAACTCTTAAAGGGATAATTGGAATTATGTTGATCTAAAAATTAATCACTTATTCTTGAATGGGTAATAAACCTTGCTTAATTAAGGATTGTATAGAATGTTGCCCTATAGGAGCCTCATGGATTAAGTCCACCTCATAAGCACTCAAGATGGTTTAATTGTGGAATGGAACTCTCAACAAAAAAAAATAACCCTGAACCACAAACCAAGATAGTCCTTACATTTTAAGATAATATTTGGATGTACATAATGAAGGGAATACCCTTATGGTGTAAGAGAAGTCCTTATTGGTAATAATCTCAATATGAAAAAGTAAAGAGGGTTGCCCAAATGGAGTGTGTATCAATAACTCCAATAGGTTTAAATATATGTAGTCATCTTAAAAAGGATATTCTATGGATTCATATCACGATAGTGATACGATTGTCTTAGAAATTCCTTCTAAATAGGATGGATCGGAGCTAAGATTTATGAATAACCATGGGTGTGGTTCTCCATCCTCAAGGCATTCACCTGGTCTGGGTGGACCATTTGGTGATTTCCTCCTTTTATGAGGATGAATCCTAATTCTTGGCCAGCGTGCTCATACAAGTGGGGTATGAGGGTTTCATAGAAGTTGATAACTTATACCTTAAGAGACTCTAATCAAGTCTCTATAACTCCTAAAGCTAGTTTCCTTGAAAGTTATAATCCATGTGGAATATGTCTATCCTAAGGCATGATTGGGTATTTTGCCATACGAATATGAAAAATAAAAAATAAAAAATTGTTACTATAAGAAGGAGTAACGAAAGGAGTTTGTTACACTTTCAAAGTCTCTTCTTCCTTGTGTCTACTTTAAGGCTATTGTGGTATTTTTATTTACTTTTGTAATTTGGAGGATTGCAACTCTTGTAATGAGATATTTCTTTTAAGTCTTTGAAATATTTAATATTCTCCTCATTGTTGCAAGTGTTGGAATGATTCTTGAAGATATGCTTTCTAACTCTAGGAATCTTCCCAACTTTCTGTTGAATCTCCTTTTCCTACAACAAGCTATTAGAAACTGGAATGGAAGAACTTATAAATATAGAGATAATAATCTTCACTAGTTGATTTGTCAATCTAGTGGTATGAATATTGAGTCATATTATTCATGAGTTTTTTTGCAACTCTATGGAAAGACTCTAGCCAAATGCAATATCAAAATTTCTATAACTGAGATTTATTTTAGTCATCACTTTTCTAATCCTGTTGACTACTGAGGATATTTTTATCTATAGATTCCTAATGGTAAATTTTGCATGCAATGACACACAATGGTAGATCCAGTTTGTGAATATGCAGGCCAATCAGTAGTAATAGTAACTCTTCCTATTTCTCTTAACCTACTGGACTTCTCTTATGATGACTGTTGCAAGTGGTGGTGCACTCTGGTGAGTCCAATTTCCAAAATCCCAAAGAGGAACTATGATGGATGTAGGCCCTCCTATCTCAATTCACTGTGGCTATGATACCATTGTTAGATTTTGAAGATATATACAATGGGAGAAATCTAACATAGGTCCTAACAAGATGCAATAAATATGAAAGAAATTGAATCTGCAATATGACTAAAATATGCTATAAATAGAAATTATGAAATTACAATGTAGTATGGAGGAAATGGACACTCCATTACTATGAGCTAAAGAGCTACATGGTACTCCATATGGGAGCACCACTATCTACTACACTACACTAGATAAGAACTTGACTTGATATCTAATCTACCACTATGAGGCCCTTTATAAAGGGAATATGGATTCCTTGTTCAACACTCTACCTAGTTGTACAAGGGGACACATTGCCACTTGTGAATTTATTACATTGCTTGAAGCAACTAGATAACTTCCCCTTAAAGTAATATCCTACTCTAACTATGTACCTAAGGTGGTACATTTACATGACCCAAATGATGTAATATGCTCTAACTCTAACATATACTTCTTCCTCATCCAAATTTATCATGTTTTACTTGGGATAGGTGGTATTTATTTCTAGGAAAGAGATTTGATATTGAGCATGAGGAATTTAAATCTATATTTGTACATCCATCCTTGGGTAATAGGTAAATGGTTGGGCATGTACAACTTCATTAGGAGTTATTATGGTCTACTAAGTATTACATTTAGGATAAGCATTAGAAGGTTAGAAATTAAGATAGATATTGTACTATATATTAGGATCTTTCACATAGTATTTTGCATAGTGACTATATTTCTAATAGGGTTAGGAGGAGTCTATTGTAATAAGAGTTGTATAGGAACTATTTGTTGATTGGATCTTTAGGAATTACCCACACTCTTATCAATATGGAAAATAGAGCTTAGATACCCTTAGAAATTTGGAGGAGGTTTGTACCCTTGGCTAGTTTGCTAGAAGGAAGATCTTAAATTATTATGATATTAAATCCTTCATGCATTATATTGCCTTTTTAAATCTATGACCTCAAAATAACCTATCCTCAACAAATTCTTCATATCATATAATTTAGTAGAATATTAAGGACTTGTTGACGGGTATTCTAGAGTAGGGTGCGAAGCCTGAGCCTTTACTAGGTATTTAATCAGATTAGGATGGAATATAATAGGCTAAACTACTAGAGTTAGCTTCTAGGATGGTTGGATGCTAAGAAAAGAGGCATAGGAGACCTAGGGGCTAGCCTTACAATTTGAATTAAATCACTTTCAACTTGAATGGCTATCCTATAGGCTTATGGTAAAGAATTTCCTCCCCTAGACTTAATCATCATGAATATCTCAAAATTAATAACTTTCAAACAATAAATAAGTGTCATGCCTAGGAGAGGGAAAATTTCATCAAAAATTCTATACCAAGTTTTCTGAAACCAAGTATTGAAACCAACCATTGTCTCCATGGGTGCTATCTTGATAGTTTTCAACTACTATAGAAGATACACACCATCTACCTTCTCTCTAAATAGATCAATAGATCTATTATTTGGTATTAGTATATAATTGAATTAAGGGTGAGGCCTATGTACCATTCTCATATATTATCTCTAAAATATGCTACAAGTAATCTTAGGGATATATTTTGGTCCTTGATATTTTGCACTATGCATAGGCTTACCATGTGATGGTGGTGCTATGTAGGTGTGGTTGCATCTTCATCAATGAAGTAAGGTAGTGAATTGAGTGCTAAGGTTAGGATCTGGTCCCATGTTGCAGGAGGGGTAGGTGGTTGCAAGTGGCCTTTGTCATTCTAGGATAGGTATCTCCTTGGAGGTTATTGCAGAACCATTTTTAGGTGTGGGCATCTTCTTCTTTTGGAATTCAAGTTCAAATGTGGAACCAATACTTGTGGATTTGTTCTTGCAAAGGACCTAGTAGTAGGTCTTGGGATCATAATTTTTGAATCCTTCATTGTCATTGGAGTCACCAAGAGAATTTTTGTGCTTAAATAAGAAAAAATATTGAGATTTTTACCAAAATCTTAATCATAATGAATTATATTTGTAGGGAAAATTAAATATTATATTTATCCCATCGAGCATGCCAATGAACTATTGTTCATGCATGGAGGTGGTTCTTGAGTGTTTATCTAATATTCCTTTCTTATTTCTTAATAAAATTTGTCTTAGTCAAATTTGTGGGGTAAATCTATGAGATTCATCCCATTGAATGTGCCATACAAAATCTCAATTTTGCATTAGTTCCAAGAAAATGAAGACCTTGAGAGAAGAGCACTAGAGTAAAGCCAAAATTGAGGCTAGGTGGAAATTTTGAAAAGATATCAGGGACACTACAATAGCCTACAATGATGTAGGTGATGATGATAAGTTCAGTGAGCTCTATAATCAAGAGTATCTAGATACTAAGAACACATCTACGAAGGAAAGTAGTGAAAAAGAAATTGAAGTTGTGATGCTTCAAATAATAGAAAAGGTGGAAATTTCAGCCAAGGAATTTCTATATATAGAATATTCCCCACCAAAATCTAAAGAAACCCCCATATTAGCCTATATGTAGACCCCTCTAGATAAATCAATGCCATCATAGTAGGTATTCTAGCAAGTGGTGCCACAAAAATAAAACTAGAAACTAGTTCTCTAGGTGAGTCCTCCACCATTGAAGGAAGGTAATATGACCTAAGGACATAACCATGAGCTACTTCCTCTTTTTTTATCATTAATTTTCCTTCAATTTATTCAATTTTTACTCTAACTACTAGCCAATGGCCTCTCATTTATTCAATTTTTTTGACCCTATTAGCCACCATTCCTAGTGCCATAACTACATTGGCCACTACACCTCTAATTGTTTCAATAACCACTTCCATTTATGTGGCACCCCCATCCACTACTATTGTCCTCACTATTATTTATTCTACTCCTACCACCCTAACTGCTCCATCCTACCTATCCATCCATTATTTAAATTATTTTCCATAATTTTAACTACTTAGGGGAAACTAAGAATCTCATAGTCACCTCATCTTACTTATGGTATATTAAAAAGTTTGCAACTAATTTAATATCAGATATTGTAGTATACATAGAGGAAACATGCCTAAAGAGTTGATTAGACCACAATTAAGAGTATGATGAGTCACTTTGATCCTCAAGGTAATACAATGTACTTCACCCAATTGAACCTACATATTTAAAAGTTTGAAGGTCAAATGCAAGATCAAGAATACCAAGTGTCAGTAGTGAGATTCAACCTCAAAGATACCTATCCTAAGGATAGGATAGAATTCATGGAGCAAGCACAAAAATTAATGACCGATGACTACCTATTGCTTGAAAGGAATCTGGCATAGAGGGATAAAGAGCTTAAAAATATAAAAATAACCCTCAAGAACTCCTAGTTGGAAGCTAAATCACTTCAAGACTAGGTGAACCAACTTACAAAGTGATTGGTATTATAGTTGCTAGCTTCTTTCCTATATACAAAAAGGAGCATAATCCAAGGCCTTACATATAAAATTACCGCCCATGAAGCCCAAATCAACAAGGAGAAGGTCATTTTAGAAAAATATTTTGAAGAAAAAAGGAATAAAACGTAGAGGTTAGACAACAACTAGGGGGTATAATAAAAATATTTTTTTGAGCATACTATGTAGCATAACCAAGACAACATCATCATTATCCCAAGTTATCAAGTTCATCGATGAGTCACTACATAAAGAACTTAGATTAGAAAATAAGTGGAGCAATTTTTGACTATAAATTATAAAATGTTGGCAAAATAAAGGGTATACAAAGAAAAGTTAGCCACATCACCTGATTAGAATTTGATGGTTACAGGTATTTAAGACAAAGAAGTAGTGGCATATAAAGTACTTGATGTGCTTGACAAATAATAGGCTATGTAGAAGTGCAAAGTGTAAAAAATTTCCTAACCACTATAGTTTTAAACCTAAGGGATCCCACTGACTCATTATTCCAAAAGGGCATACCCTCCCCTTGTACCTTTGATAATAATCTCCTTACAAAGCAAGAATATGTAGAACTACTCGAAAAGCAAAAATAAGGGCAAGCAAATTTTGATAAATGGTGATATTTGCCCACTTTGGGTGATGTTGAATAGATTATCATGCCCTTAGTGGGTCTTGAGGTGCAAATTTAGGAGGTCTTAGAAAAAGTAAAAAAATCTCATGCAAAAATCACATAGAAATCCAAAGATGCTACCACTAGCACTAGAAAATTAAGCTACTATCATATGAAAAGTGGAGAGAGATCAAGGTCTTGATGGATAATTTACCCTTCCAATAAGCCCTACATTATTTCTTTATTATTTCCATTCTTTTTTATTATTTATTCAATTCTTCAAATTTGTGTTCTTTTATTTTGACTCCATGCCCAAAGCAACAAACAAAATATCCCCTATGAGTCACCAAAACTATAGTGAAACTTTACTATAACAAGTAGGAACTTTTTCCTTGTCCCCATTTTGCATGTTGACCTCGGTGGAGGTAAGTCGGCCAAAATAAGAGGGGAATAAAACTACACTCAATTTTGGCAATTTACAATAGGATATAATTTTATGTAGAGGAGCTTTGAAAAGGTTTTGATTCTGCATGGAAAATTTGATCTTTTTATCAACTATGAGCATTGATTTAGAAGTTAAAGAGCCACAAAAATTTCCAAACCTATACACATCATCAATTTTCTGGATCTATGGTAGATTCTAATTTCTAGAGAAAAAAATCTATGGAGTCAACAAAATAGTACACATCATTGATTTTTAATCTATGATAGATGCTTGTTCTATAAAGAAAAGTTTTATAAAGAATTTTGAGGATGTGTAGGCCATCCAACCTCATTGATCAATGTTAAGAACTTATTTGTAAATTTGAAATCCACAAAAGTCCTCAAAGAAATGTATGCCATTTATCTTTTGATGAATGGTGAGCATTGCTTCCTAGAAAATCTATAAAGTTTTTAAAGTTCTTTGAGTCATTGATTGCTCATATAACGACTTGCACCATTTCATAAGGATACTAAATAATTATTTAGGTAAGAATGTTTGCCATTGGTTAGTTGAACACATAGAAATTGCATTGGTGACCCATAAAAAAGTAAATAAATATCCCATCAAGGCATGCATCTAAGAAAGATCTATTGTCGATATTGGGAAGAAACAAGATCAAACATTCTATAGATATTTGAAGTGAATAATGAGACATTTATATTATGAAGTTTCTAGAGTTTTCCAATCTTGATGATCAACATCCCATGCTTTTTGAAGAATCGAGTGATAAATTTGTCAAGAAAAACCCCCACCATTGGCTAATACCAACGACACTTTCTAGGGGCATCAACGGTTTGTAAAATTCAAGTGTAGAACTCACATCCAAAGAGGAATTATCATTTATTTTGAATAGGTGGTGAATCCAATGGCCAATAGAAGATCAATAAGAATGTTGAAAATTTTAGATCGTGAAGTTCCCTAGACCATTTGTTCTCAGTAAATGATTACCTTCATCATGTTTCCATCCATGATAAAATAACTCTCACCATTGGTTGAAGTGCAATGAATTCAATAGATGTAGATCAATTCTTCCAAATCTAATTGAGCTCATGACAACCATACATGTGGCACTTAGATGATCTCCCAACTCTACATTCAAAAGAAACCAATAATCAATATCAATTTAAGGCCAATCTAATAGTTTGTGTGAGTAGAGGAAAGACACATATGGTACAATATTAGGATCAATGTCAACTATCCAATATTAATGATTAACAACCCAAGAAGAAGAGTGTGGATGAAAGAATAGATAAAGAGAAGCAGTTATAGTCATTTGATCAAGGGATAGAAACCCAATATAATGGATTGTTATCTATGGAAAAATTGGTAGAGTTCATTCAAGATTTTGTTACCAACCTTCTACTTTCGACATTAAGGAACCACCTTGAAAAATAAGCATCATTATTACATGTAACATCTACACACAATCTCCTAGATAAATTAGTTAAGCTCATAAAGGAAATAGTGAAATAAAATCCCTAAGTTCATCTACCTACACAACTTTGACATGGAATTCTAGGAAATTGGTTGACATCTTAAATGAAGTAGCAATTGAAGCTCTAGTTTTAGAGACCTTGAATCCAATGACATTGATTACAAAGGATTCTACGCTCAATTTTCTAGGGATTTATAGTAAACTAGTTGGTGATAGTAGTGAAGGATCCAAATCCAAAGCTCTTGAACCCTTAGGTATTAATTAATCCAAATCCAAAGACCTTTATCCCATCAACATTGAATAAAGACCATTCCCTTGCTCAAATTTGGAGGAAATGTTTGGGTCACTTGTATAGTTTTTTAGGCTAGAAACCCTATTTTTTTCTTATAAATAGAAGTTTCATTTCCATTGTAAGGAATTGGAAGTTTGCTACTTGTGGCTGATATCTATCCTTGTGTGTATATATTCTTTCACTTTTCTTCTATGTATAAATTTAGACTTGAACCTTAAGTCATTTTTTTAATAGCTTTCAAGCCTCTTTTGATCTAGCATCTTTGTAAATAAAGTTATGATATAGATAGATAGATATGAAGTTGTGGCAAATTTTACCCTATCCTTTTTCTTATATACATCTCTTGTGTGTGAATACTTATGTTATATTAAAACCATATTCATTTCTCTAGTTAGAAAATTATGCATGTATTCATTTCATTTTAGTTATATATAGAAGAATATTTTGATCTTCGTGCATCACTTCTATTAGATTAGGATTTTATTTTCTTCAATATCTCCCTTTTATGAATGCAATTAGTTTAGGAAATAATGCACTAAATATAAAATCAAATAAGAATCCTTCCTTAGAAAAATCCTAGAGGTTTCCCTATGAGGCACATTCCATACTCGTAGAGCTTCCTGATTGTATCACTCAACACGAGGCATGAGTGTCAGATGCATCTTCCTACTACAAAAAATGACCATGACATTATGAGATTACAATAATTTATATCCACTTAAATCCATGATCAACATTATATTGTATTGATGTATAAAGTATTTGGTCCCTTGTAAACCTTGTAAAGGTATTTTTGTAATATGTTATTATTAACCTAAAGGCTAGTTTATTAACTTTGACCTAAAGGTAACTTGTAATTAGATATAAATTTCCCATATTACCAACTATTTTATTATTGTTTGAAGATTATTCTATGGTCACCCACTTATATTGTATGTATTGCTTTCTACATGTTTCTTTTAGCATTTTGGGCAATGTGTTGATTATATTTATTTCAAAAAACTATTGTAAAATCCAATATATCATTAGAGTGGATGTGAACCTTTATTAATCAATCATTTGTCTTCCTAAAATTAGCTTCTATGGTATATCATAAGGTCAATAATGTTTGGAGTAGAGAGAGGAATTTTCTTTAAGTCATCAATAGTTTGTAAATGATTTTTTTTAATAAAATCTTAGGTGGATATCAATCATGAGAACTTACTAGATTCTATATATTTTCTCTAGGGGAAATATTCATCGATAGGTTTCTTTGTTTCTCTCTTGGTTCTCAATCCATTTACTTAATTTTTTAATCTCTAACCAATTAAATACCCTATTTTTAGGATTGATTTTTTTAAAACTTCATTTACCTTTCATGGATTTAAAAAAATATGTTTCATTTTTATTTTAACATTTTATGCCTAATATCAACATAGATGAGAGGATAGTCTACATATTTTTCATGAAAGAACAAAAAAAGAGGCTAAACATTTTTGATAGACCTTATATATTAGTGAAATGGGTTTGACAAAGACCTCTAAGCCAATTGATAAAATTGCTAAAGTGGTTTGATAACATTTTTGTTACATTTGCATAAGAGGATGTCTTAATTAGTTGTGTTCGACAAATGGTCATACAAAGAAAATTGTGATATATAGGAATGAATTATCATTTTTGGATACTTCATGAATTTTTACAAAGGGTCCCATTTCAAAATGTTTTCTTATTTTACTTCCAACTATTTATTTTTTTGCATGCAAAAATTTCCATCCCTCAAAAATTTAAAATTACAAACTATTTTAACAAGTATTCCAAAAGGTTAGAGAAGAGGCAAAAGGGGTGGAAAATAAAATTGATGCATGATATGAAAAGTAACTTCACAATAGGGAAGGAATTATTTAAAATGCTTTTGTTTTGGTATTGCATTGGACTATTGGCCCATGTGGCTAGGGGAGCCTACCCTAGTCCTTGGAACTATAGAGGCCCAAGGATAAAATCCCATGCCTTCAAGTATTTTGATAAAAATAATTAGGTCACTTTCTTGATATATGACATCAACAACTATGACATGACATTATGTGATAACTTGACACCAAAATGAAAAGGTGGAGGCTGATAATCTCACCCATTTTCAATATGTATATGATGACATGATATCTAATGATGTGGTATAGTATGACATGGTAGGTTATAAAGTGTCAAGTGCCAACATATGAAAGGGAAAAGTGGAAATTATAACACCATATGGTGGATAAAAAAATATTTATATTCTACCATTTCATTCAACCTATTGATCATATGGTCATATAGTCAATAGTAGGCTTGACAAAGCATAATTTTATAGCAAATCAAAGAGCAACAAGTGGCACTATCTAATTCATTGGCACATTGATCAATGGTCTACATAGTCAATAGTTAATTGAAGTTCCTTATTTTAGATAGTGACAAGTGGCATCACCTCATTCATTGGTATGTTATCTAGTCAATGTCTAATTAGAATCCCTTGACCATTTATGCAATAATATGTGGTGGTCTCTCATTCACTATAGGAACAAGAATTATTTCAAAATTTCAAAAATTTTAGAGGTATTTTGTGTGATTTTTGGGTCAAACTTTTGGGAACCCTAAATTTTACATATAAAAGTATTTTTAGCCTTTTTTTCAAATCACAAGATTTTTTGAGATCTTTAGAATGGTATGTTGTTTATAGTAAAAACTACACACACTATTTTATATTTTTATAGGAAAGCCATGGAACGATATCTACCCTTATCAAATGGTCCAAACTATATCACTTAGAAAATTAATATTGAAGCTCTACTTCAAGGTGAGGGTTGCTCAAGTATGTGAATAAGGAACCTCAAGAGATTGATTATAAAAAGATAAAGTAGTTGTATATGAATTATAAGGATGAGGATATTTGTATGATAGATCTTCATTTTGAAAAGTCTATGAAACAATGTTAGAAACAATATGGATACCAAGGAACTAAATCTTTATTTAGGAATTGTGTAATAATATTAATTCCATATAAATTAGTAGATTAGGGGCAGATCTTACTACCTTTAATATGGAATATTTTGATATGATTTATGAGTATATAAATCAATTCAATAAGTTTAAAGATGATATTTGGACTACTAGAGAGATTATAAAGGGGATACTAGAGAAACAAAAGGCTATGGATAAGAAGAAAACATTGAGTTTCTCAACATTATTTTCAAAAGTGTCTCAAAAATATATGAGATAGTTGTAATTATATTTGAAATGATTTATGTACACTTCCTAGATTCTCCTCAAATTAATAAGTGTTCAAATACCTCATTCACCATTACATTGAAAGATAGTGATGTAAGAGTCATCATCTCATTAATTATAATCATGCAAAAGAAGTGATATAATATTAAATTGATAACAAGCCAAAGCAAAATGATAAGAATACTAAGAATCCCTTTAAAGACCCAACTTGTGAGTTTTACAAGGAAGAAAACAAATTAGATTTTTTTCTAAAACCACATTAAGAAGCTTAAAAAATGATTAAAAAAGGAGTATTAATGTTGCTTTCTTCTATGCATATAGAATAGTCACTATAAGAAACTTTGTAATATCATGTAGTTGTTCGTTCAACATATTGGACATCCACTTCTAATTAATGGATTGTATATTTAGAGGCAACAAGACCAATGGCCAACCATAAACATTTTTCTACTTGATTACAACACACTACATTCAAGAAAGTGTGTTGTCATTAGATATGACTCTTTCTTAAAGGTGGTTATTTGTGGAGAGGTTATGATAAGGTATTTTTTATTTGATAAGGCTATGCAAGTTCCTATTATTGATCCAAATATTTTATCTACTTATCACATCATAAACAAAAATAAAAATTTAGATTTTTGGCCTAATTATTGGGTGATCAAGGACATTGATAATGAATTTAAGATAATTGTCTCTAGATATTATGATGAATTGGATCATATATACAATTTTTGGGATAAACCAAGATCTTATACTTATTACTCTTAGAATAAATAGTTTTTGATGATGGTGGAACAAGCAAATGATGAGAGTTAGTGATGGCATTATAGGCTTAGCTATGGGTCATGAAGGTACATGATTCATTATCAGATGGATGTTATACTTTATCATATTTTTCTTTGAGTGGTACTTTCAAGGGATGTATTTTGGGGAAGCATCATAGAGGTTCCTTCCCAAAAATGAAAATGAGGCATGTTTCATGACCCTTGGAGATCATTCATAGTGATATATGTGGATCTAATAGTATATCTTCTATTTCTAGTGATAGGTGAATTCTTATTTTCTCTAATGAATTCTCTTGATATTTGGTTGTATGCTATTCATACCAAATATTATTTTTTGAGAATTTCAAGGTATTCAAATCACAGGAAAATAATTAGCTAGAAATAAAGATCAAGTGCCTCAATTCAGATAAGGGAGATGAATACATGAGTAATATTTTCATGATTTTATCTTCATCATATTTTCTTTCAAAGGACTATTCTTTATAATGTAGAGTATAATTGGGTATTTGAGGGGAAAAATAGGGAAATCATATAGACGAATTATGATATGATTTATTTTAACAAAAAGTGACACATATTTGAGAGGAAAATAGGGAAAGCACTTGTGTAGTACACATCATCAACATATTTTTCACTAGAGTAGTTTAGGGTATGATATCCCTTGAGAGGTTGATAGACAATAATCTTGATGTGTCCTAATTTCATATCTTTGGATCTTTAGCTTTAGATAACATACCTAAATAAATTTAAAAGAATGAGGTATAGAAGAGTTACAGATGCATTTATATGGTATATTCAAATACATGTAAGGAGCACTTTTTTTATGATCCTCAAAAGCATAAAATTGTTATTTATAGAGATGTGATATTTGATGAGGTTCTTCCATGGGTTACATATAACCCTCCACCTAATATTTTGTATAAACATCATTTTTTATTAGATTACTCTAAAAATTTCTACAAATATTATTGTGATCCCTATTCCTATTGGGTCCTCCACTTCATCTTCTAGTGAAGGTCCTATACATATAGATTCCACCCCTCCTTAGGTAGTATCAACTTTAGCCTCCCAATCATGGATTTTATAAATGATGAGCTTGACACATATATTTATTGTTCAATAGTATTGGATGATGAGGTAGGTGGTGAGTATGATTTGGATACTTTAGGTTTGGCTACTAATTTTGCTTTGTCATAAGATGTGCATATATACTTTATAGTCTATCCAACAATCAAGTGGGTTTGGAGTCATCTACATTATTCTCATCACATTATTTCTATGAACCAACACCAAAATTATATTTAACAAACCTTACTCTCAAAGGTTGATAATTCTAGACATACTTTTATATATTCCTAGGCTAAGGTTCAACTAGAGTGGAAAGATCCTATTATTTCTAAGTATAAGTCTTTGATGAAGAATTAGACATGGGATTTTGTTTATCTTCTAGAAGGGAATAATGTTGTTGGGTGCAAATGGTTCTATATAACCAATTATACCTTAGATGGTTAGGTGGATAAGTACAAGAAAAATATTATTTCTAAGGGTTTCTCTTAGGAGGGAATTGACTACTCAGATATGTCTACCCTAGTTGCTACGATAGATTTTGTTCGAACTATTTTATCCATATTTGCTTCCTATGGTTGAAAGGTACATTAGATGGATTGAAGAATGACTTTGTTCATGGTAAGCTTCAAGAGGATCTTTACATATAATTGTAGCCTAGTTTGGAGCTTGGGCATCCTACCTCCTTGGTATGTCAATTAAGTAAGTCCTTGTATGGACATAAGTAGGCACCACATGCTTGGTATGAGAATGCCAACTCTTTATTTCTCAATTTTAGGTTTTTATGGTGTGAGGATGAACATGATGTTTATATCAAATATCAAAATGGAAATATTTTGATGGTTATGCTATATGTATATGATATTATCATTATGGAAAACTCTTATTCCTTTTTATAGGATATGAAGTGATGAATCCGTCCTTCCTTTAAAATTATATATTTTTGGATCTTGCACTATTTATTGGATATTAAGATTGACTAGATTTCTTATAGGATCATTAAATCACATCTCAAGTATATTTTAGATATTCATAGCACTCAAGGATGGAGGATTGCAAGTCTACATAGACTCATTTTGCTTCTAGATTGAATCTTCGAGTAGATTGCATGACTCCTTTGGTGGATGGTATTTTATAATTGTCTATTATGGGAATTTTTATTTATCTCATTTACATATGGCCTATAATTATATATGTTTTTAATTATTGTTCTAAGTACATGAAACCACCTCAAGAGTCACTAGATTGTGTCCAAGAGGATTCTTTGATATATTAGAAGTATATATCAGATGGGTATTCATTATTCTGTTTGTTTACCTTAAATTTTAAAAATTATTTTTAGATGTGGATTATTTTAGTAATTTGGATGAGTGGTGGTCCATCATAGATATTTCATTCTATATTTATTTTGGACCTATTTTTTTGGTGCTCTAAATGATAGTCCACTATATCTCGATTTTCTATGGAAGCTAAATATTGTGTTTCCAATGAGAAAATAAAATACCTTCAATGAATGTTTATGATTTTGAATTAGGTGGGCATTCCTTCTTCCTACCCGTTCATTCTTTGGTGCAACAATTAGAGCACCATTTAGCTTGTACACAATCTAGAGTTTCACTTATAGACCAAACAAATTTATATTTGGATACATTATGTTTGATGACTTTATACTTAGATTTTTTATCTTTTTTTGTATCATTAAAAAAGTAAAAAAATTAATATCCTCACCAATATCATACCAAAGGTTACTTTTGTGCACATGTGGTATCTACCTGATGTAGAAGAGTATCCCTTAAAGGGGAATGACTAGTAAGGGTTTCTCTCCATGTCCCTAGTCAACCTAAGGGAGGTGTTGAAATATGTGGTTGTTAAGCTTCCCTAGAGGCCATGATATATTTTATCTTATATTGTATGTATAAACCTTATAGGCTCTTTTAAACCTTATAAATGTAATTTTATAATATTTTATTATTTAAACTAAAGGTCAATTTTCTAACCTTGACCTAAACTTGTAATTAGGTATAAATATACCTTCCTACTAACTTATTTATTATTTTTTAGAGTGTATTCTATTTTACTTTAGTGATATTATTTGGTGTCTATCAAAATTCCCTTCTATCGTGTGCATAGTTGTTTATGTATTATTTTTTAGAATTCATAGTAATGTGTTGATTTCATTTATTTTTAGAAACTATTATAAATCCAATAATATTCGATGATGAGACCAATGCGATTAAACTATACTCAATTCTCTTATGAGTAAACTATATTCATAAGTTGATGATTCTTTATAACCTACTAAATTAAGCTAGAAAATAAAAAATCTTATTGACATGTCTAAGGATTTATTGATGAAACTCCTTCCTACCAAATGACCATAGATGCATCATACTGAGTACCTAAACTTTTATCTTTTTTTATTGTGGTTCCATACACAAGTAAAGTTATAACTTAACCTTATTTTTTATAAATTACATGCCTTTATTTGAAACAATAGTGAGAGATATAATGATGATATTGTATGCATATTTTTATAATAGGAATTTTTAGAATTTTGTTTAGTGAAATTTGGGGTTGTGTTTTTGTGTGTCCTATGTGTGAAACACATTATTAATGTTATATGTTGCCCTATATAGTAGTATTAATCATTGAATGGGGTGTGGACTAAATGATTAGGACTATCGAACCTTGCATGCAGAGTCCTAATCTAATAACATGGCAGGAGGAAAAGGGTTAGAGAAAATGTAAAACATACAAAGATAGTGGAAAGTAAATAACCTAAGCTAACAAGAGGTGATGTGCTATATATTAAATAAGATCCCCTTACCACAACAACTCTAACCATAATGCGTCGATGTGAACAATTCCTCTTCTTGACATATATAAGCATAAGAAAATACAAGCATACACACACAAAGGAGATGGGATAGAGCTTGAGAACAAAATGAATGGAACCAAATACTCATGTATACCTCAAGAAAATTTTGGTTCCCTAAATTTTTAAAGCATGGATGGTTTTAGCCTTTAAAATTTTTATCACCATTTGACTTTGACACTTTTATCACCTTCCAACCTCAAAAAATTTCACTATTTGACCTCAAAATTTATCATGTTGGAACATTTGCCTTTAATATTCAATCAAAACTTCTAAAAACTTCTGACTTTTGGACACTCTAATTATATGTGTCTTTAAGACTTTTTTCATTTTGATTCTTGGATCTTGTTGATCAAAAATTTTGTTTGCACTTTTTTAGATGCACAATTTTCTACTTCCTACCCATTTCCCTTTTGCTTAAGATTTTCTTAAGGAAAATTTTGAGTTTAGTGAGAATTCATTACAATGTAATCATTAAACAAGAGTCCATATTGAATGGGACTCACATTCTTAATGGTATAATTATTGCACAAGATGTTATACATTCTTTTTATTTCATAAAAGCACTAGGTATGCTTGTAAAATTAGATATGAATAAAGCATAACAAGATTTGTTAGAGTTTTCTACATGATTTTCTTAAAAAAATTATTTATATCAAGGTTAGTGTGAATGGATTATATGTTTTTATAGCACTCCAAAATATGCTATTTTGATCAATGGATCCTTTGTTGGATTATTTTAATCATCCCATGAATTATGTCAATGCAACCACTATCTCCTTATCTACTTATTAATCTTTCCAAGGCATTGAAGAGAGCTTTCTCAAAGGAATAAATGGAAGGAAAAATAAAAGATATTTAGGTTGCAACATTGGGTCCTTTTAAATCTTATTACTAACTTGTTAATGGTATGTTTCTTTGAGATCAACTCTTTGTCAATGAGGCCATGGAGTGTAAATAAATATTATCATGCTATAAGAAGTATATTGAATAGTTGATTAATACTACAAAATATAATATTTCTATCATTAACACTACTCTAGATTTATAATGGGTTACTATAGACAATTTAGGGTTTCAAATTGGAAAATTACCATCTACATATCTAGGTACTTTTTATCTAATAAATTAAATATGAAACAACTTTGGTACTCAATTTTGGATAAAATCAAATCTTGTCTACACAAATGGAAAGGTAACTTCTTAACCATGAGAAGGCTACAACTCAGAGACTATATTAAAATATATATATATATATATATATATATATATCATTTTTCAAGATTGCTAGTAGGTATAACTTGCAAATTTGATATAATTCAAAGAGATTTTTATTGGAACAATGTAAAAAAAATTACTTTATAAGCATGATAGGGTTCATAAAGGAAAAAATATCAGAAGGGGTAGGATTGTAAAACTATAGACTAATGAGTTTAGAATTAGGGAAAAAAATTAGCTAGAGATTAATGGAATATCAAGGAAATTTGTGCAAAAAAAGTTACTTAAAAAAAAATTTAAGTTCTCTTGGTGCAATAAAATTGTTCAAAAAACACACCCTACCTAGAGGTTGGGCAACATTGAACTTCATATCAAATAGTTATTAGTTGATCAATAATTACATTAGATGATTAGTGAATGGTGAGATTTCATAAAATAAAATTGATGCTTGGTTGAAGACCTATCTTCTTATTTCTAGTACAAATTGGAAATGTTTACCTCAAGAATGTTTAGCTTATAAAAGTCCAAATGTAAAAAATTATTAATATGAGCAATAAATCTAGATTATGAATTTCTATTAGAAACATGGTTGAAGAGTATAACCTCAAGAATATAGTAGATGAGCTTCAAAAGAGCTTCACAAGTTTTATTTTCCTAATTTTATCTAAGAAAAGTAGTTAGTTTGAAACCTATCAAAATATGGTGGATACTCAATCAAGCTAGGATATAAGAATTTAGAGCAGTCGAAATTACTCCTAATTATTTCCCTTAGAAGAGTATATGGTCACTTGATGTCCTTACTAAAGCCTTAACATTCCTTTGGTTAGCATTCCAAAGCAATATTCTTATATGGGATAGTATGCAAAGAATAGGATGTCATGGACCTTTTAGGTATTCATTGTGTGAGAAGTATCTATTGGGACCACATTTTAAAAAATATGAAAATATTTTGTTTCGCTCCATCATAATTGAAAAAGTTTATGAAATGTTGGATAAGTCATTTCAAAGCTAAAACAATATATGTTCTATAGTGGATTTGATCCAATTATTATTTGTGAAATATATGAGTTAAAAGGAATAATGGATATTTTAAAAATAAATATCAAAACTATGCCAAAAAACGTAATCATATTATGACTCTCTTGCATATTTTCTACAAATGTGGTGCTCATCATGGAAAGTCTCAAATGTACAAAGAAAGGTGCTAGTCTCTTGGTCACAATATTTGAAAGTACGTGGAAGGGTTATCTATGGTAGTTGACTTAACATAAAGGATTTGCTTTATCTATGGAAAAATAAAAATATCTAAATGTTGTGTTTATCAAAATTATGGCAAAATAAAAATATCCAAATGTTGTGTTTATCAAAATTAATTTGATGACGATTCTAATGGAAATCTAGGAAAAGCTAACAGAGGGTGGTGGTTTTCAAAATAATGATGGAAAAATTCTCCTCACTTATTCATAATTATATGGAACTTCAATTAACAATTATACATTGGCTAGATAACTTCTTACAGAAATCAAAATTGCAATTGAAAAAAGATGAAAATTATTTCAATTAAAAGGGATTAAAAAATTATTATTAATGCTATCAATAAAAAATGTGAAGATTAGATAAAACATATTAATTTTTATATCCATCGACTATTTTTTAAGGTGGTATCCCAGAAATCTAATGTATCTATAAAAAAAAAGAGATTATCAAACATGGATGACAAAAACGAAGCATTAAATTTCATGAGGTTTGAAATTCCAAAAAAAAAAAAAATAGTATGTGAAGAAAAAATCTAAACTTGTCATGTGGATTGAAAATTTAGGAAGGAAAAAATAGTCATACATCATTAAGTTCATCCCAAACTATGAACACAACCAAAAAAATACATATATGCAAAGATCAAATAGAAGGAAAAATGCTTCTAGCCCACCTAAGATCTAGTTGACACCATTTCAGATGCAAAAATAGAAGATGGACAATAGCTCAAAAGGCAAGGTCAAAACATATACATCTTTTTTATAGTAAGAATAATGGGGACCACAGAGCATTTTTCATAGAATGTGAAGCCTACAAAGACATCAAGATTGCATATGAAAACACTTTCAAAGTAAACTCACTAATAGGAAAAATAGGATTGCTTTTCATCAAAAACATAAAAAACACACTCTAAAAGATGATAAGAGGATGTTCAGATTTTTTAACTTAATTAATTTTTTTTTTTTTTTTTTGAATGTTGTTAGATTTTAAAACTTTAAATTGAAGGTTTAAGGTTTGAATCCAAAAGGAAATCATATTGTAAACCATTCCCATTTATATTAAAGTTCTTCACCCCATAGAATATTTTGGTTTTTTTTTTTTTTCCTATTTGTAGAAAACATCCCAAAAGGGATGCCACTTTCGGGTAAGACCCAAGGAGGTAAGGATATCCATAAATATTTTGATTTTTTAAATGTAAATCAATTGTTTTTTTAAGTGAAAGTTAAAATTATATTATATCATCAATATAAAACATTACAATAATATGATACCAACACATCACCAACAAAAGAAAAAAAAAACTATCAAATTTAAAAAAGAACATCTTCTAAACGATCTCACATTAATAAGTAAAAAGTAAAAGTATAAAGCAGCGGTATCCCCAACACATAAAATCATCCTTATTAAAAAAATATTTTAAAAAGAAGTAATAGAAAGATACTTATAAAAATGGTTCTCTCTTTTTTAAAACTTCACATTAATACGTAAAAGTATAAAGCAGCAGTGTCCAGTGTCCTCAACACATAAAATCATCCTTATGCTTTAAAAAATATACTTATAAAAATGGTCATCTCTTTTTTTAAAATAATAAAAAAACTGTATCAGCCACAAAGAATCCTGTACCTTTCTTTGCGATATTTCTCCAAGCTTCGAATATAGGGTCACCCTAACTTATGACGTTAGTTTTAAAATTTTGCAGATTTTTCAAACTATGTCTCCCAAAATCGTAGCGTAGAACGTTTATCAAATTTCAAAAATAGATGCAGGACATATCCCCAAACTTGGGGATTATTGATTTTGCCATCAATGATTTGAATTTGAGCCTATAAAACCTGTGATGTTGCAGGTGTTGTGTTAAGCTCAACACTTGTGATGTTGCAGGTGTGGTGTTAATCATTAAGGGGTCTTTAATAATAATAAATATTTTAAAATTTTAAATAAGATTATAAAATTTAAATTCGATAAGAATAAAACTGTATACAATACTTTTATCAGTTACTGATTCTTAATAAAATATAATTAAAAATTATATAATCATAAAGATCCTCTATATTAGAGTATAGCCTATCAAAATCCTCCTGTAAAACAATATAACCCTATAAACATTAAAGAAAAAAAAGAAAAACATGGAACTCCAAAAACTTCAAAAACTACAGATTTATAACCTTTACTTTACCTGTCATCCATCATATTGCGATCAAGAGCTTATACGTCCAAGTTTTGAGGTTTTATTTTCAAAATGGTGATAAGCCACCCCAATCTCATTTTGGGATTATAGGATTAACATTATGCCAAATAGATCATGAACCTCCTCACAAATGCTACACCTTACCCACAGCCTTACCTTCAGCAGCCAGACAAACATGTGGAAGTGAACATTATTTTTTTCCCTAAAGCCCTGGTTACCTTCATTTGGGAAAGTAATGCAGCTAATATAACAGTCAATAAAATAAATAACAGTTGGATTAACTTTTATTTTTTTGTTTTTTAAGTTAAAAATAATTTTTAATATTAATTAAAGTGATATTTTTTTATTTTGTTTTGTTTTATATCTCTTTTGATGCGATGCTATCCAGAAACAAAGGTGATTAATATTTATCTTATAATCTTTGAAATTTTATAAGAGGATGGGACCCTCAAAACCTCAATTACGCTCTCCTCTGTTTTGCCATTCCAGTAGCTCGCATTCGCTTTTCCATTCTTAGACCCCCCGTTCTCAATCGATTCACCATGATTAATACTAATCCTATGACCATGCTCATCTTCGTTACTTGTTTCGGCTTTCTTCAAGTGGGAAAAGGCCAGAAAGATGAGTGCAGAAACTAGAAGCAACACCATAACGCTTACCCCTCCCAACAAATATGGAACTGGCGAACGCCATAATGAACTATCACTGCTACTTATTATGGCATTGGTAACGTGACTGCTGTTGTAAGCCATGGAGATAGCCACACCTTGGTAAACCCACTTCCTTCTCTGGAACTCTTGCATTTCCTGCAAGCAAATATGCATTTTATAGCTATAAGCGTGCAAGTTGAAAACATGATTGCCATGATATGAAATCAAGAGCTCTGTGAATTGACAGTACTGTAAATGGCGCACCAGAATAATTAATTCATCATAGAATATAAATATATGAAAAAATAACAAAAAAACAATAAAAATTTTGTGGGGCATTCTTCGTTCTCCTTTTTTGGGCAGATGCAAAACGCATCTAGAACAGGGACAAGGAGAAGAGTGCGATTTGGATATGAGTGATAATAACTTGTACTGGCTTAGAAAGTACAGTAAGAAATTACACACCAATTCTCCGCGTCTCTCATCAGTGGAATTTAGGATTTTACCTGCACTAGATCACACCGGATATTACATAGAGAAAAAAATATTCCCACATAAGTTTTGGGTTGTTTTTGATAATGCGAAGAAATATGATTCTAAATTTTTCAGATCTTGATTCTCACCCACAGTTTAAACTTTAATCAGAAATCATAATGATCTATGATAAAGGTTATGCATCACTTTTGTCATCTAGAGTTTTTGTTGATATGATGAGTCATTTTAGGGTCCCGCCCATCATTTCCTGAAGTTGTAACAAATTTAATTCGGGGTATATAATGCACTCTCGGCCATGCTTCCGGCCCACCATTGGATTTTCGTCACGGTGCAAGGAATATTAAACCAAATTATTAAAAAGTTGCTGCTGTTAATGATTTCAACAACCTTTACCTTATAAAGGTCTAAATGTTAAAAATTATATTAATGTGAGTAATAAATCTAGATTATGGATTTTTATTAGTAATATAGTTGGAGAGTATATTTTTATTAGTAATATAGTTGGAGAGTATAACCTCATGTAAATAGTAAATGAGTTTTAAAAGAGTTTCACAAGTTTTATTTTCTTAATTTTATCTAAGAAAATTAGTTAGTTTGGAGCTTATTAAATGACGGTGCATACTCAATCAAGCTAGGATATAAGGATTTAGAGCAATCAAAATTTCCTACTTCTAATTATTTACTTCATAAGAGTATATGGTCACTTGATGTCCTTGCTAAAGCCTTAACATTCCTTTAGTTAGCATTCCAAAACAATATTTGTATGTGAGAGAGTATGCAAAGAATAGGATGCCATGGACCTTTTAGGTGTGCATTGTGTGAGAATGATCTAAATTTCATCTTTTCTTTCCTTACATCATTTGGGACCGCATTTCAAAAAATATGAAAATATTTTCTGTAGCTCCATCATTGAAAAAGTTGATGAAATGTTGGATTAATCATTTAAAAGCTAAAGCAATATATGTTCTATAGTGGATTGATAAAATTATTATTTGTAGAATATATGAGTTAAAATGAATAATGGATATTTTAAAAATAAATATCAAAACTATGCCCAAACCTAATCATATTATGACTCTCTTACATATTGTCTACAAATGTGGTGCTCATCATGGAAAGTCTTAAATGTAGAAAGAAAGATGCTAGTCTCTTGGTCATAAGATATGAAAATACATGGAAGGGTTATTTATGGTAGTTGACTTAACATAAAGGATTTGCTTTATCTATGGTAAAATAAAAATATCCAAATGATGCGTTTATCAAAATTAATTTGATGACTGTTCTAATGAAAATCTAGGAAAAGCTAAAGAAGGTGGTGTTTTTCAAAATAATGATGGAAAAATTCTCCTCACTTATTCAGAATTATATGTAATTTCAATTAACAATTATACATAGGCTAGATAACTTCTTACATGGATCAAAATTTCAATTGAAAAAAGATGAAAATTATTTCAATTAAATGGGATTCACAAATTATTATTAATGCTATCAATAAAAAATGTGAATATTAAATATAAAATATTAATTTTTATATCCATTGACTATTTTTTAAGGTGGTATCCTAAAAATTTAATGTATCTATAAAAAAAAGGAGACTGTCAAACATGGATGAAACAAAACAACAAATGGATGGAAAAATGAAGCATTAAATTTCATGAGGTTTCAAATTCCAACAAAGAAATTAAAAGTATGTGAAGAAAAAATCCAAACTTGTTATGTGGATTGAAAATTTAAGAAGGAAAAAATAGTCATACATCATTAAGTTCAACCCAAACTATGAACACAACCCAAAAAATACATATATGCAAAGATCAAATAGAAGAAAAAATGCTTCTACTCCACCTAAGATATAGTTGACACCATTTCAGATGTAAAACTAGGAGATGGATAATAACTCAAGAGGCATGGTCAAAACATATATATCTTTTGTATAGTAGGAATAATGAGGACCACAAAGCATTTTATGTGAAGCCTACAAGGACATCAAGATTACATATGAGGGCATTTTAAAAGTAAACTCACTAATGAAACATTTTAAAGAATTGAGAATAGGAAAAATAGGATTGCTTTTTATCAAAAGCATAAGAAAACACATTCTAAAAGATGATAAGAAGATGTTCAGCTTTTTAACTTTGTTGAACAATTTTTCTTTTTTGTTTTTTTGAATGTTGTAAGACACAAACTTTAAACTGAAGGTTCAAGGTTTGGATCCAAAAGGAAATCAGATTGTAAACCATTTCCATTTGTATTAAAGTCTTTCATCCCATAAAATATTTTGATTTTGTAAATGTAATTAAAACCACTTTTTTCTTAGGAAAAGTTAAAATTATATTATATCATCAATATAAAACATTACAATAATATAATGTCAACACATCCCAACACATAAAATCATCCTTATAAAAAAAAATTAAGAAGAAGATAAAAGTAATAGTTGCTTTAAAAAAAGATACTTATAAAAACGGTTCTCTCTTTTTTAAAACCTCACATTAATAAGTATAAAGCAGTGGTGTCTTCAACACAAAATTAATAGTTGGCTTTAAAAAAGATACTTATAAATATGGTTCTCTCTTTTTTAAAATAATAAAAAAACTGTATCAGCCACAAAGGAATCCTGTACCTTTCTATGCGATATTTCTCCAAGCTTCGAATATAGGGTCACCGTAAATTATGACGTTAAGGAATCCTGTACCTTTCTATGCGATATTTCTCCAAGCTTCGAATATAGGGTCACCCTAAATTATGACGTTAGTTTTAAAAATTTTGCAGATTTTTCAAACTATGTCTCGTAGCTTAGAACGTTTATCAAATTTCAAAAATAGATGCAGGACATATTGCCAAACTTGGGATTACTGATTTTGCCATCAATGATTTGAATTTGAGCCTCTAAAACCTGTGATGTTGCAGGTATTGTGTTAAGCTCAAAACTTGTGATATTGCAGGTGTTGTGTTAAGTTAAAAATTTGTGATAGTGTAGGTGTGGCGTTAATCATTGAGTGGTGTGGAATAATAAAATTTTTAGTTTAATCTGAGTCTACTTTGTGTGTCAGTTTGATGAGGGCGGTACCAATCTTGATCTGTTTGAGGGTCTCCCTCACTGGATTTAACGCACCATGATTTAACCAAGGTAATACAACTTGACCCTCACCAATTATTCAAAAAGAAAAAGGAGTTGCCAATACATCAAAAAAATGTATAATTAAAAATCATATAACCTATAAATATCTTCTATAACAATCTTCTAAACTCTAAAATCTTTAGAAACTACGGTTTTATAAGGTTTACCTTAACTGTCATCCATCATATTGCAATCAAGAGCTTATACATCCAAGTTTTGCGGTTTTATTTTCACAATGGTGATAAGCCACCCCAATCTCATTTCGGGATTGTAGGATTAAAATTATGTCAAATAGATCATGAACTTCCTCACAAATGCCACACCTTACCCACAGCCTTACCTTCCCGCAGCCAGACAAACATGTGGAAGTGAACATCATTTTTCTTTTCTAAAGCCCGGTTACTTTCATTTGGGAAAGTAATGCAGATAATATAACAGTCAATAAAATTTATGTTACTTCTCTTATCTATTGTTGAAAATTGGAGCTACTGCTACTATTATTATTGATGTGGAAGCAGTAGGGTTCCTTTGTTAGAAATAGTATTCCATATTATTCAGAGTACTGTAATTTTCGTTGCAACTTTGTTTTTGTTTCATGCTATCATCTTATACCTCTTATATTTTGATGCTGTGATCTTATCATCTAAGAAAAGATTAATGTTTATCTTATAATCTTAAAACACTTAATTTTGTCACAGGATGGGACCCTCAAAACCTATTTTTCCACAGTTAACCAGAAAAAATTTAGATGTTCCACTTCAGACCTTACAATCTGAAAAGCAATAACATGGATTGGGAAAGTAATGCAGCTAGTATAACAGTCAATAAAATTTAGAGGTTCCACTTCAGACCTTACAATCTTTACAATCTTATAAGCAATAACATGGACTGCAATGTGGTTTCAAAGTTAGTTTTTTTTCTGTTACAGATATACCTTACAATCTTAAAAGCAATAACATGGATTGCAATGTGGTTCCAAAGTTAGTTTTTTTCTGCTACAGATAGACCTTACAATCTTAAAAGCAATAACATGGATTGGGAAAGTAATGCAGCTAGTAAAACAGTCACTAAAATTTAGAGGTTCCACTTCAGACCTTACAATATTTGCAATCTTAAAAGCAATAACATGGATTGCAATGTGGTTTCAAAGTTAGACTGCTACAGATATACCTTTTTCCCTCCTTTTGATCAAAGGTATTCCATCTAAATCTGAAGAATATAGAGTATGAAGAATATAGAGTACCAAATACTCTGACTTCAAATGAAACACCTCCTTTGATCAAAGTAGTCTATGTAAAATCTTAAGAATACAGAATACCAAATAAAACACTGAATTGAATGTTAGAGCCTTACATAGTACGTCTCTATCGCCCAAAAAACCTCAATTCGACTCCCTCTCGAATGAGAAGGCCCTTTCAAAATAGAGGGGTCCCCTTTTAAGATAGAGAGCGTTTCAGACCAACTACTAATATGTGCCGTGACAAAATTTTATAATCCGTTGCCGTCGTCCTGAAAATTGAGGAGGACGACGGAAAAAGAGATAATAATCGCAAAACAAAATCGATTGATGCTGAAAAGTCCCGTCTCACCATCCAGCAGCAGAATTATACCCATTTTACTTCATAATTTCTTCAACGACTGTCACCAATGTCTGCTCTTGAACATGGACTGAAAACGCATTGGGTGTCGCCAAGAACGTGGGCTTCTCATCACCCGCCATTATGACAATTACGCTCTCCTCTGTCTTGCCATTCCAATAGCTCGCATTCGCTTTGCCATTCTTAGACCCCTCGTTCTCAATCGATTCACCACTATCAATACTAATCCTATGACCATGCTCATCTTCGTTACTTGCTTCGGCTTTCTTCAAGTGGGAAAAGGCCAGAAAGATGAGTGCAGAAACTATAAGCAGAACCATAACGCATACTCCTCCCAACAAATATGGAACTGGCGAACGCCATAATGCACTGTTACTGCTACTTATTATGGCATTAGTAACGTGACTGCTGTTGGAAGCCATGGAGATAGCCACACCTTGGTAAACCCACTTCTTTCTCTGGAACTCTTGCATTTCCTGCAAGCACATATGCATTTTATAGATATAAAAGTGCAAGTTGAAAACATGATTGCCATGATATGAAATCAAGAGCTCATGTGAATTGACAGTACTGTAAATGGCGCACCAGAATAATTAATTCATCATAGAATATAAAAAAAATAACATAAACAATAAAAATTCTGTGGGGCGTTCTTTGTTCTCCCTTTTGGGCAGATGCAAAACGCATCTAGAACAGGGATAAGGAGAAGAGTGCGATTTGGATATGAGTGATAATAACTTGTACTGGCTTAGAAAGTACAGTAAGAAATTACACACCAATTCTCCGCGTCTCTCATCATGAGCAACAGTGGAAGAATTTAGGATTTTACCCGCACTGGATCACACCGGGAAAATATTCCCACATAATTTTTGGGCTGGTTTTGATAATGCGAAGAAATATGATTCTAGATTTTCCAGATCTTGATTCTCACCCCACAGTTTAAACTTTAATCAAAGACCATAATGATCTATGATAAGGTTATGTATCACTTTTGTCATCTACTGGAGTTTTTAATGGTATGATAAGTCATTTTAGGGGTCCCGCCCATCATTATCTAAAGTTGTAATAAATTTAATTCGGGGATGTGATGCACTCTCGGCCATGCTTCCGGCCGACCATTGGATTTTGGTGACGTTGCAAGGAATATTAAACCAAATTATTAAAAAGTTGCTGCTGTTAATGATTTAAAATCCAAGGCAACTTTCTTGGAGAGTGGCAATATATTCACATTCTATTGAGAAGGATGCACCATGTCGTCATGGCAAGAATTTATCAAGTGCAATGTATCTAGTCATCTTGTTGTTGGGTATATGGTCGACAAGCCCATATTACTCGTAAGGTGTCATGCTCCATCAACATTTATTTGGAGTATACAAAACTGGAGTTTTTTTTGGCAGTTTCCTCACTTTTAGCATCAAATGAATATTATTATTGTAAACACTTGTTATTGTCAATACTTAGCTTCCATGGTTGGGTTTGATGAATTTTTAAAAACTTTTTCATGTTTTTATCATCTTGAGCCAAATTCATTAACTTGTTCAATTTGGCTTCCATCTTTAGTTGTCACATTCGCTAGTCTCGAGTACATTTTACTCTAAACTCGCTCTAGATCTTATTAAACAAAATTCACTTACCTAGATATGTAGATTCAAAGCTTCATGTTCATGTGATGTAGTCAAATTTTACTGCATATCCATTTTGTATGATTTACATGCAATTTCCAACTGTACTACTATAGAATTGTAAGCAAAAGAAGACAACACCTTGCAAGTAAAATAATGAAAACAAGCAATTGCAGAATTAAAGGATTTTGTATTGAATTTTATTGGAGCCTTAGTCTCCTTTTTACAAGTGATTTGCCCCAAGTGCATAGGGGTATGATTACAATAAGTGAATGCTTGCTTTCACATGATAGAATGAGCACAAAGAGGGGAAAAACCCCTTTGGCTAATCAAATTATTGGTGGTGTCTTTGGTCTTCTTTCGCTCCAATCCAATTGGTGAGTGGGCTTGAGTATCCAATGATGGGCCACTCCTAGCTTCAATAGCTCTTCAAATACCTGTATCCTGCACACATGAAAGTCAAACAAGAGTCAGTAGCACCTGTATACATGATTAGAAACAAGTACAAATAAAAACCCTTGAAGGAATGCTTGCAGAAAACATAGAAATAGTAATTAAAAATGCCTTGCTAAAAAATGAATAACTTACTGATCTCTACTACTCCAAATGGCCTAAAAATTGGTGGAGATGTTCTAGGGGATGTCAGGAACCTACCCTCAAAATTTTAGCTCGATCCGAGTCCGGATGAGGGAGATATGGCCAAAACAAGTTTGGTAGTTTCTACAAAACCGTGGGTCCATGGTTGTGACTGTGTAACCACGGGTTTGCGGTTTAGAAACCGTGGGATTGCGGTTGTGACTATGTAACGTGGGTATGCGGTTTAGAAAATATGGGCCTACGGTTGGGACTGTGTAACCGTGGATGCGCGGTTGTGTAGAGAAGGCAGAAAACCTCAAAACTCAGACCGGGACCTCGATGTCTCGAACTCAGCGATCGTTGGTGATTCCCTGCAATGATTTTGACAGCGTAATGACGTATTTTCCAGCCCCCTTTTGCTTGATGGAATGGTGTTGCTTTTATAGGTAATTTTGGGTTTTGGAGGGAAATGAGAGGTGGCAAGCCAGGGCTGCCAAGTGGCAATCCTGGGGTCGCCAAATGGAGGGGGCAGTTAGAGTGAGTCACCCAGGGTGTCTCACTTAACTGGGGTGATGTGGGTGCAAGTGGAGTGAGGTGTAAGGGTTGTCCCATGTGAAGGGACAAAGGGGACAAGGGTGTATGAGATGTGGCAAGGTGGGGTAGTGAGGTGGCTAGGACACATGTCTAGTGGGTAGGCAAGGTATCCTAGGGGGATTTTCCAGATTTATTAAAATCTAGAAAATAGGATAATGTGCAGGATTTTTATGCCTAAGTTTAGACTTAGGCATATATTATTATGTAGAATTGTGGTGTGCAATGTGGGTGAAGTGTACATGAATTAATATACCTAAGTTTAGACCTAGGCATATATTTTATTATGCAAAATTATGTGGTGAATTGTAAATGCCTAGATTTTGGTGTCTACAGATGCCCCTTTTTGTACCGTGTTGTGTAAAGCACAATGCGGTGCAAAAACAAATGACACCTGTCTTTATTGGATGAATGGACTCAAATCTTCTCGACGCACAAGAATGAATGATTTTTGAAAATTTTGATTTGTTTGCTTACCCCCTCAATTGGTGAATGGGTAAAGGATGAAACCCATGAGCCAATTGACCAAATGTGGATGAAGAAGGTGGTGGATGATTGCATGAGGTGGATGTGTATGCAAATGTATGACATTTTGATCAATTTGATTCCCCAAGTTTGGTATTATTTGTGTTCTTACAAATTTACCTTTGGTTTCGTTGATGTGCAAAATATGTGGTAAAATATTTGACCACATTTGGAGTTCTTGTTCCACTTTGACTTTAGCAATTCCTTCCAAATGATGGGTTCAAGGAACCAGTCATTTGGGAATTTGATACTCAAGTGATTTCTGATTATTACCAAATTGTGTTTGGTTGTTTTCCACTTTTGACCCAATGGAAGGGGTTGAAGGATAACCTTGTGCAAATCTATTTTGGACACATCTAAGCTCCAATATTTAGGGACCTAACTGATTTAATGCCATAGTGATTTGATGTTGAATGTTTGAATGAGTTTCCTTATGGTGAACTACCCATCCGACCGGATTGCATGGATTGCTAGTCACTGCAACCGCTAGGTTTATAGGGTAATCCACTAATACAAGGTTCACTATATGATGTGATGATGATGATGATGATTTTTTGTGGAAATGCATGATGTGATTGATATAAATATTGTAAATCAATATCAAGTTGGATGCCCCAAGTTTGAGGTGGACTTATGTTGTCGTAAATTTACCTTTTGGTTTGATTGACATGCAAGATGATGAAGTAAAGGAACCAATCACCCTAGGAGCTCGTTGTCCTAGTGACTGTTAGCAATTCCTTAATGCAAATGATGAAGTATAAGTTTTCCATGTTTTGTAACCCCACGGAGTAGGCGTCAATGACAACCTTGGACAAATCTGCTTGAATGCAAGTCACTCAAAAATTGAAGGATCAACTTGATTTGATTTCAAACGTGATGATATGAAATGATTTTGAATAAGTGTCCTTATGGTAATTTATTCATCCTACCGGATTGCATGGACAACCAATCGCTGCAACCGCCAGGTGTCTAGAGTAAATCACTAGGTAGAAGGTTCACTTGAGATGATGATGATATGAGATGATTATTTGGAGGGTTTTACAATGTTTTTGTAGCCATTTGCATTTGAAGAGGAGTTGTGTAAGATGATCACAAATAAAATTCAATTTGTGTTGCCCCAATCATGGAAAATATGCTCATTTTTAATGAGCGTAATTTACATGATTAAGTGTTTGGGTGTTGACTTTGATTATGAAACTGAATTTGTTGATTTTGTCTTTCCCTTCAAGCAATGATTCGATGGAGAAGATATGAAATGATGAAAGCAATGAAACAAATGATAATGGTTGGAATGAAATAAATGTTTTTGTTTTTGTTTCAACTGTGATTTTGACCTTTGTTGATAATTGTGCACTTCTATCCCTTGGAGCAGTCCAGCCGTATGGCTTTCTTAGGGAATTGAGATGATAACAATTCAATTTTTTGCATGAGGTGAATCACTTTTCAAGGGCCTTATGGTAACCTATCCATCCTACCGAATTGCATGGATTGCTAGTCGCTACAACCGCCAGGTATATAGGATAAGTTATTGTATACAAGGATCACTTGAGGCTAAGTGGAAGAAGGAAATGTACACCTCTATCCCTTGGAGCAGTCCAGCCGTATGGCCTTCTTAGGGAGTTGAGATGAGGGCACTTCTATTCTTTTAGAAGCCTGTTGAATTTGTTTTTGAACAAAGGAATTGAGGTACCTTTGGATTTTTTTTTGTTTTTTTTTTGGTGAATGCATGATTGTTTTGTGTTTTGTGTTTTTTTTTTAAGACAAAAGGTGCATGGAAATATTTTTGGTGTTTTATGTTTTTGTATGACAAAATATTCATGGCAATGTTTTTGGTGTTTTTTTGGTGTTCTATGTTTTTGGTGTTTGGTGTTTTTGGTGTTTTTTTTTATCAAAGGAATTTCAATTTGGGTATCTTTGAAGCTTTTTGGATTGATTTGACCAAAGGGTAGGTGCCTTTGGAGCCTTTTGAATTGAATTGACCAAAGGAGTTTGTTTCTCTTGGATTTATTTATTTATTTATTTTAGTGTGACCAAAGGGTTTGATTCCTTTGGAGCTTTTTGAATTGAATGTGACCAAAGGAGTTTGATTCCTTTGGAGCTTTTTGAATTGAATGTGACCAAATGAGTTTGATTCCTTTGGAGCTTTTTGAATTGAATGTGACCAAAGGAGTTTGATTCCTTTGGAGATTTTTGAATTGAATGTGACCAAAGGACTTTGATTCCTTTGGAGCTTTTTGAATTGAATGTGACCAAAGGAGTTTGTTTCCTTTGGAGCCTTTTGGTTTGATTGTGACCAAAGGAGTTTTGGTTCCTTCGGGGCCTTTTGAATTAAAATCTTGACCAAAGGGTATGGGTTCCTTTGGAGTTCCTTTGGATCCTTTTGAATTGATGTAATTGCAAGTGTCCTTATGGTAATCTACTCATCCTACCGGATTGCATGGATAACCAGTCGTTGCAACCGCTAGTTGACTAGAGTATATCACTAGATACGAGGTTCACTTGGGGATCTGAGCTAGTGAATTGAATTGATGAATGCATGAAACTGAATTGAATTGGATGTGTTGTGTTCATGAATGGGAGGCAAAGGGTGCAACCTTTGACAAAAGGGCGCAACCTTTTGAACCTAACATATGATTTGAAATGTGAATGTTTAATGTGATTGTTAGGGTAGCTTGATTGATTGTTTGATGTTATTGATGGGGAAGGTGTAAGACCTTGAACTCCCCCAAGTTGCTTGATTGTTTGTTTGATGTGATTTATGGGGAAGGTGTAAGACCTTAAACTTTCCCAAGTTGCTTGATTGATTGTTTGATGTTTTTTATGGGGAAGGTGTAAGACCTTGAACTCTCCCTAGTTGGTGTTTTTGTTATTGTTTATGTACATGTGTAATGATGGTTTGTTCAATTTTTTTTTTTTTTAGTGCATGTGATGAAATGAGTGTGTTATGAATGAATGTGTTATGAATGAATGTGTTATGAATGCATGTGTTATGAATGAATGCAATTGATGGTGATGTATGCAAATGAATGAATGGTTTTGCCTTATTAATTGTCATGCAAATAAGTTATGGACCATTGTTAAGCAAACTTTACCTTTATTGCTTAATCAGGGGCACCAATACGATACTATGGTTTGACCACAATTTGTAGGATGAAATGGACTATGATATATGTGTGGCAATATGATGGTGGTATGGAATGGAAACTTGCTTATGAATTTGTTTGCCTTAAGGATAAAGGATCTAGAATTGTTTTGCAAAGACTCAAACATCCTAGTATATCAAACAAACTCTCTCAAATTATCTAATTCTTCTAGGACCAAATGTGTGTGCAGTGAATTCATTTATCGAATCAAGAGCATGGTAATGACTCTAAACCATAAAGAACCAGTGTGTGTGTAATTGAGTTCATTAACTCATCTTGAGTAAATTGGGTAGACCTGTTATGGTTGGAACCAAGAAGCTAGCTTGTCCGTATGAGCGGTCAGAGGTCTCTTTTAAAAGAGACATGTCGCCATGCATGAGCGTACTCCATTGCCAGTCAAGCGTCTATAGCTCCGGTGGAGGCTAACTCCATAGTCCATGATTTTTGTTTTTGATTTCTTGAATTTTGGGGATGACTACTTAACCGTCTGACTTGAAAATGTAGTACGATCCTTACAACCCATTTAATCGGTGGTGTGTGATGTAAAAGTTTTAGAGCTTTGGGGAATCGGATTCTCAACCTAAGTGTGATGAGAATTGTACCTTATCCTTACTACTCTACCTTTTGAATTTAGAAGCAATTGTGATAGTAGTGAAAACCACTGTTGTCATGGACTATGTTGCATAATGGGACAAGCAAGGATGCCCCTTTTCACCTCAAGGTTCCTACCAAGTATGGTGTTATCCCTATTTGACACAAGATGTTTTTAAGATGTGAAGTTGTGTTTGGTTCAAGAATGTTTTTGAAATCAATTCCCATTACTCAAGATTTGCTTAGTGTATATATGTGCAATGGTCCTAAAAGAATTTAAAATATTTTTTGGAGGTTGCTTAAATCACTAGGAGTGGTTGAGTGATCGAAAACCCCTAGAGATTCCTCAAAATAGAGACCACCAAAGAAATAAATTGCTATGGGGTTTTATTGCAGCTATTTTATTTTTTATTTTTCTATTTTGACATGGTTTTAGATGGTGAAATTGGACTAATGCTAGACCGTAGGTGCCCCTAATTAAGACAACAAGACTTAGTGAATGAACAATTATCTAACCTGAGTGGATGACAATTAATATGGTAAGCGACATGAATGGATGTAAATGATACAAATGTGCAAATGCAATGAAAGTGGAATGTGTGAATGCAATGAAAGTGGAATGTGTGAATGCAATGAAAGTGGGATTTTGAATGCGATGTATAAAAAATACAATGTGTATGAACATATTTTTGTGTTTTGTATTTATTATTATTTTTTTATATTTATTATTTGTTTTTTTTTTTAGGTGTTTTTGAACTAAAATGTGACCAAAGGGGTTTGGTTCCTTTGGAGCCTTTTGAATTGTATGTGACCAAAGGAGTGCCTCCCTTGGAGCATTTTGAGATGAGTTTTGACCAAAGGGGTTAGGTTCCTTTGGGGCCTTTTGAATGGATTTGACCAAAGGGATACCCCCTTTGGAGTTTTTTTTTTCTTTTGATTTGACCAAAGGGGTGTCCCCTTTGGGGCCTTGTGGATTGAATTGACCAAAGGGATTTGGTTCCTTTGGAGATTTTTTTTTATTATTATTATTATTTATTTGACCAAAGGGGTGTCCCCTTTGGGGCTTTTTGGATTGAATTGACCAAAGGGATTTGGTTCCTTTGGAGCTTTTTTTTTTGAATGGGGAAGATGTGATACCTTAATCATCCCCAAATTGTTTGGTGACTGGTGAGCATGGAGAAGGTGTGATACCTTGAGTATCCCCACAATTTTTTATGCTTGGTGAGCATGGGGAAGGTGTGATGCTTTGAGTATCCCCACAATGTTTTGTGCCTGGTGAGCATGGGGAAGGTGTGATGCCTTGAGTATCCCCACAATGGTTCTGTTGACTATCAGGGTTTTGATTGGATGCGATGAGTGGAATTTTGATGGAAAATACCCCCTTGTCGATAAGATCTTGGACCATATTTTTAAAGGCTTTGCAATCATTGATGTCATGGCCCACTTGTCGATGATAGAGACAATAACGATCTTCCCTATACGACCTAGGTTTATGTATTTTGGTATCTACAGGATGTATGTCAGGTAAAACGATTGTTTTTGCATCCTGCAACTTTTGAAAGATGATTGACATGGGCTCGGATAGAGGGGTCCAAGTACGGGGTGGATGATTTGGATGAGATTGGCCATGTGGAAGAGGTTGATGATGTTGTTGAGGTGGGTGAGGTTGATGAAGTTGTTGAGGTGGGTGATTTTGATGAAGTTGTTGAGGTGGGTGAGGTTGATGAGGTTGTTGAGGTGGGTGATTTTGATGAAGTTGTTGATGACTCAATTGTAGCTCAATGCTTGTGAGGCGATTCAAGATTTGTTGTAAAATAAGCATAGTGCATTGGTGAAATGGTGGTTGTTGATGAAGATATGGTGGAATGATGGTGTGTTGTGTTGATGGAGCACCATACATATGATTGAGTGGATGTGTGGGTATGGTTATAGTTGGGGGATGCAACACCCAAGATGGATCTTGGGTGAAGAAGGTGGGAGGTTGATGGGTTGTTGATGGTGGGTAGGTGGTGAATTGCATTGCTGCTGAAGGAGGGGGTTATGGACCATGGTGCTTATGGGTGCTATGGATGGAATGGACATAGGAATTTGCGAAACAACACTAATGGGTGCTTCATAAAGGGGGTTAGTGCAAATGACTTATTGATTTGGTATGATGATGGGAGGTTGATTAGATGATGATGGATGGGTATGGGCTATGGTGGTAGTAGTGTGCTCAAAAAGTGGATTCCCAAAGGCTTGGCTAGACTATTGTGGGTGTGGGAAGGTGACTTCCTGATGGAATGATGGGATGGTATGGGGTGGAATGGTAAGTGGTGGTAGAAATGGAAAAACCATTCTAGCTACACTCAGGTACATCCTAACTGCATCCATGTCTACAAGTGTGACATGATCATCAGTTATGGTAGGTGGTTCACTCCTAGGAGTCTCAGGAATAGCGGTGTGAGTAGCCCTATGCATAATATCTATGTTTGAAATGGGGGCACCGCTAGAGGGTCCTACATTTAGGCTTTGGGACATAGTAGAGGGCATGTTGACTTGCCCTAGCACCGAAGTGTTAGGGGCCTCACTAGACTGGGTTGCCATGGGGGAGGACCACTGACTCTGGATCAATGCTAATTTTCTTGCTTGACTACGAGTTACTACCATACGTTAATATGCAATATATGTGAATGAAAAGAAAGTACAATGCAATACAACACGCCAAGCAAATAAACATACAAAATGTTTGACCCTAGTTTGCACTAAGTTTTTGATTTTTTATTTTTTTAGTTTTGGTGTGTTTTTTTTTTTGAAGTTTTTGAAGAGATTTTGTTCTTTTTTGAATAGAATAATAGAACTCAATGAATATGGTGATTAAGAACACTAGAACCAAGCATGATTTCTCAAAAGAGGCTAGGGTACACCACTTAAATCCCAGTGGGGGGTTCACCTAGCTCTTCCACTCTGATTCAACAATCGTTCCAATAGTGGGAGACAACTTGAACACCAATGACTTATACCAGCTTAAAGAGTTCTTTTATCCTGTCTAAGGATGATCTAGGGGGTAAGCCGATGGAAGGAGGTGAATTCCAACGTCACCGGTCTGAATTGGGGGTTGGTGATGAAATCCAACCTGACCAATGTTTTGATGATATGTGTGTGTGTGGAGGCTTTGTTTTCTATTGTGCGATGCAAATCTAACATGCAATTCTGTTTTTATGCCTAATGCAAAAAATGAGGAATACAGAGAATAGCAGACAAATTCAGATCAGGGACAAAAATTGCAACTTTAGGTAAGATTCGATGAAATTCTATTTAATAGGGCTAACCGTGGATGGGCGGTTAGTTCTGGTAAACCGCGAGTGCGTGGTTTGCCAACCGCACGTGCACGTTTGAGGGAAATCCCAACCACGGGTGTGCGGGTCCTTTCTGTCAATAGAACAAAGCCAAATACAAGCCCAAACCCCAAAAAAGAAATACCTAGGTTATTTCTAACCTGGTATATGCAAGATTATTGTTCTCTACTATGTATATGCAAATTCTCATTTATTTCCCTTTATTATTTTGTGTATGAATGCAATATTTAAGTAAGTTTTTCTATTCCTAGGACCTAAATGCAAACAAAGGCATACAGGACTAAGACTCTTAATCTACTTAAATGCAACCTAAAACCAAATTTAAAGGAAAATTTTAAAAGATGGCATAGGGTACAGACCTATGTTCCTTTCGCTACTCCTTCCTGCTTTCAACCGTCGGTCCATGTTTCAATAGTGCAACAACCATGAATGTGCATTTCCTCAAATTAGAAACTATGGATGCGTGGTTTCATAGTGACAGGTTAAGCACAATCTAAATTTTCCAACCCAAGATTGAATTCTCATGCATCTTGAATCCTCGGCACCTGTACATGCAAATAGAGATCAGTAAATTTAAAAGGAAGTAGGCAAAACAAAATGGAACCCTTGGGAGGTCCCACCGTGATCACCATTTTGTAAGCAAAAGAAGACAACACCTTGCAAGTAAAATAATGAAAACAAGCAATTGCAGAATTAAAGGATTTTGTATTGAATTTTATTGGAGCCTTAGTCTCCTTTTTACAAGTGATTTGCCCCAAGTGCATAGGGGTATGATTACAATAAGTGAATGCTTGCTTTCACATGATAGAATGAGCACAAATAGGGGAAAAACCCCTTTGGCTAATCAAATTATTGGTGGTGTCTTTGGTCTTCTTTCGCTCCAATCCAATTGGTGAGTGGGCTTGAGTATCCAATGATGGGCCACTCCTAGCTTCAATAGCTCTTCAAATACCTGTATCCTGCACACATGAAAGTCAAACAAGGGTTAGTAGCACTTTTATACATGATTAGAAACAAATACAGATAAAAACCCTTGAAGGAATGCTTGTAGAAAACATAGAAATAGTAATTAAAAATGCCTTGCTAAAAAATGAATAACTTACTAATCTATGCTACTCCAAATATCCTAAAAATTTGTGGAGATGTTCTAGGGGATGTCAGGAACCTACCCTCAAAATTTTAGCTCGATCCAAGTCCGGATGAGGGAGATATGGCCAAAACAAGTTTGGTAGTTTCTACAGAACTACGGGTCCGCGATTGTGACTGTGTAACCGTGGGTTTGCGGTTTAGAAACCATGGGATTGCGGTTGTGACTATGTAACGTGGGTATGCGGTTTAGAAAATGTGGGCCTATGGTTGGGACTGTGTAACCACAGATGCGCGGTTGTGCAGAAAAGGCAGAAAACCTTGAAACTCAGATCGGGGACCTCGATGTCTCGAACTCAGCGATCGTTGGCGATTCCCTGCAATGATTTCGATAGCGTAACAACGTATTTTCCAGCCCCCTTTTGCTTGATGGAATGGTGTTGCTTTTATAGGTAATTTTAGGTTTTGGAGGGAAATGAGAGGTGGCAAGCCAGGGCTGCCAAGTGGCAATCTTGGGCTGCCAAATGGAGGGGGCAATTAGAGTGAGTCACCCAGGGTGTCTCACTTAACTGGGGTGATGTGGGTGCAAGTGGAGTGAGGTGTAAGGGTTGTCCCATGTGAAGGGACAAAGGGGACAAGGGTGTGTGAGATGTGGCAAGGTGGGGTAGTGAGGTGGCTAGGACACATGTCTAGTGGGTAGGCAAGGTATCCTAGGGGGATTTTCCAGATTTATTAAAATCTAGAAAATAGGATAATGTGCAGGATTTTTATGCCTAAGTTTAGACTTAGGCATATATTATTATGCAGAATTATGGTGTGCAATGTGGGTGAAGTGTACATGAATTAATATACCTAAGTTTAGACCTAGGCATATATTTTATTATGCAGAATTATGTGGTGAGTTGTAAATGCCTAGATTTTGGTGTCTACAAGAATTACTCTACCAATTCGAAAAATTGTACGATCTACCTGTAATGTCTAGGCCCTTGCATGGTTTATTTTTATTGTACAATCATACAACCCCTCTACAACCATATAATCCCTTTGCAATTTATAACCCTTAGGCAACCATACAATCCCTTTGCAACTGTACATACTTCGACAATCACACAATTGTATGATCCTATTTAGGTTTGAGCAATATTGCCTTTCCATGCAATTGAACAGGTAAATGAAATTCTTCAAGGGCTTCTTCTCTAGAAACTCCACACATTTAATTGTATGGTCTACAAGGGGTAATAATATTCTTTCCTTCTATAAAGGGTTTCTTCAATGTAATAGTATTCTTTCCTTGCGAAAAGGGTTTCTTTGGGGGTAATAGTATTATTTCCTTGGAAAAAGGGTTTCTTTAGGTTTCTTCTATTCTTTTGGCCTTTTATGCCTTCAATATTCGTCACTTCCTTGGCAATTCCCAATGCATACAACCTTCCTCAACCACAAGAATTCATTTTTTGTCTGTTCAAACCTTCAATATGCCTCCTATGACCTACACATAGAAAAACAACGAGACATACAAGCTTTGCTACAAAATAGCTAAAATTTATTCACAAAAATAATATGGTACACTATAACAATCCAAGTCACCCCACTTGGTTTCAAGGTACAAAATGGTGTAATTTAAAAAATTTATCCAACTCTTTATCTACTACAAGCATGCTAAACCTTCACGGAAGCCATTCTCCTACAGTCGAAATTTTTGTGAGATCGAGATTGGCCATTTCTTGGTATAAAAGACTTATAATTCCTCTCCTGACCCGAGATTTTGAGTATTGGCAGGGGTTTTCACTTCCAGGGCCCATTTCACCTGGAATACGAATGCTTTACTTCCCCTATCATAAGTAATGATATTAGTGTATGAATGCCAGAGATGATGTATATTCACTTCCCTGAATATTGTCATGGGTCTACTACTACCTAGGTAGCACCCCAGAAGTCTTATCTTCATGATGCCCATTTCATCATACAAGCTCCCATAAGACCTTTTGCTCTCGTACTAGGAAGGGATTCACCTAGGAATTATGCCCATATCATAATCCCTACTTTTTCCACTCTTTACTCAGAGTCCAGTAAACCTCATTCAGGACGTAGGCACTTTTCTCCTTGTTCCTAAAAGTTGGATTAATAAATATCTACCCACATTCATTAAGCTTAGGTTGTCTACCCACAACCATAAGTTTTTAAGCTTAGGTTGTCTACTCACAATCATAAGTTTTATAATATTAGTCATTGGTTTTCAAAATATTAGTAATGGTTTCCTATTCATCTATCGTAGTTTAAATGTCAAGGTTATAGTTTAAAATAACTTAAGCATCAAATATTATACTTATTTTTTTAAAATAAATAATATTAAAGCAATAACATAATATTACAATTAAACTAACATTACTAACCATTTCTTTTCCTTTTGATGATATTTAAGGTCCTCATATCCATATTTTTATAAAATAAAGAAAAGAATATAAAAGTGATAACATAATATTACACTAAAGCCAACCATTCTTAAATATGAAACAACACTAACTATTTCTTTTCTTTTGAAAATAACCAGGGTCATCATATCCACAATAACATATAGGGTTATCTTTACTAATGATTTATTTTTCTTTTCTATTAAATAAAATAATCATTGCTAAGCAATATTATAAGATGTAAGTCTTGAGCCCATTCTAAGCCATAAAATACTCATAAGCCTAATGACTAAAGACTTATCATTTGCCTCATCATTGATTACGATTTCTCCATCATGTGAAAACCTAATATTAAGTGCACATTATTTCTATTCTCATTAATTCATATCTAACATAGAAAAAGGAGTTAGGTCCGAGGTGTAGACCAATTGGTTTAAAGGGGAGGTACAAGGTTCAAATTTTGAGCCTCGTTGGACTGAACGCTTGTCCCTTTCCTGGTGCTTTCAGCGGTGTAAAAGATTTAAAATGATTGTGGCATGGTAGTTATAGGGGCAAACTGCGCGAAGATCTGTGTGGCGGCTTCTGGGATAGACAACGCAAAATACCGTGGCGGCCATAAAAAACTATATAGCCTACCCGTATTCGTGGCGGCTACCAATTCCACCATGTAAATTCAAAAAAATAAAAACATAGAAAAAGAAGTTTTGTAAAGCCTCAAGCTCTCTGGAAATTTTACAGTGAAACCATAGTTGCGCTATGTCTAAAATTCCATGGATGCTCACATCCCTCAACTACCACAACTAGACGTAATCATAGGCATGCATTTTAGCAACCATTTCAAATGACAGATGCAATCTAATAGGGTTCAAAGGAAAGCACACGAAACACACAGCCAAATTCCACTATCTACATGGTGTTTGCCTAAGCTTTCATATAAATTTTTTTATAATTCTTTCTCATTTTTCTAGATTTTAAAATTGGTATCTGTTGTTCGATAGGGAATGCAGAAGGCTTTCAATCAAAGCATTATTATTATTATTTTTATTTCCTTTGTATTCTTAAATAAAATACAGTGTCCCCTGGTTTTTAAGGAATTCTTCTGATGTTTGCTCTTATGTTTCCCAGAATGCCTAGTCTGCCAGAGAGGATATTATTTTATTCTGTTCTTCCACACTTAGGTTACTCAAAGCATTCATATTTTCCTTACCATTCCAGTGTTGTGCTATAGCTAAGAATCCCACGTTAAAAGAAAAACTTTTACTCACTGATAAAATTTCTAAGAACTCATTCCTAAAACAAAAATTAAATGCTTTATTTGCTCATCACATATCAACTAAAGGAATGTAAAATAAGTTTTACAAAGGAAAGTCGTTGCTATTCAAATATAAATAATTTCAAATACAAATTTATTCACTTAAAACCAGATACCGAAGACACTGTCTTTGCCACCCCATTCTATCAAAGGTATATTAACGTTATATTTTTCTAAGAGGCTAAAATAGAACAAACTCTCTACAACTATTTCTTCGTTTTGCCTTACTGACGCTGATGTATATATGGCAAAATAGACACTCCATGGTAGCTACTCGGCCATACCAGATATTAGAGTGGTTTCCTACAATTGCAATGCAATATTTTAAATCCAGAATGGTTGCACGATTTTAATTTCTCCTTCAACACTTTTTCACATGTCCTATGCCTTTCATTACTTCTTCGTTATATAGAGAGGATTTCCAAACCACCATGTCTAACATGTAATGAGTTACATGCAATTCCTCCATGAAGGCATGCGAGGTGGTATGGAAATGGGCTTCGTCATTTACAATTTGATATTTCTTTTATAGCATTTACGTACTATACTTAAATATATGCTTTTAATTTTGTTTTGTTTTACTTCCATTTATGTAAGGAAATATACGCTTATACTATTTATATATTTTATTACTTTCTTTTATATATTTTGTTTTTTTCTTACTTATATATATATATATATATATATATATATATATATATATTCTTTTTAATTTATTAATATATAATAGTATATGATTAATTATTCTTTAATTATAATATATATATTTTTTATTTATTATTTTTTTTTATTTTATATTCAAGCAAGCAACCTAAAGATGCATTCTAAATGAAATGCAACTACATGAACCGCTGGTGGTTGCATTGCCTTTAGGATTCATAGATCCAATTACGACAAATACTCCACCGTTCATCATTTCTCTAGACTTACCTCAAGCCAAATAAACTTTTTGAAAGGAGATATTTCCTGCTCCGAGCTACTCTACCATTAACGACATCTATTCATGCATCCACAATTATATTAGTAGTGCCTTGTCCTTGAAAATATTATAACAAAATAACAAACACAACTACAAGTTTGTTACATACTTCCCCCCAAGATTAAACATAGTCCTTGTGTTTGCAGTATATGACATCACAAGTTAATATTTTACATCAATACAAATAGTACATATAATATATGATCCAACCAAAAAGTGTGCACCCATCTATTGTACTATGTCGTATTCAATAATTCAAAGCATAAAAATGACAAGATTGCATAGATTCAACAAAATAAATGTTTCTTGTATTAATAATTGCAAAGAATCTTGATTACAATCATGCCCCTCTTAGGGTCACCCAAATTATGATATGATTAATACAATGCCAAAGCCCTCAACAGGGTAGGCACACTAATGTTGCTTTTCAACTAGTCACAAACTGCTCTAGGGTGGAGTTGCCCTCTTCTTCGCGTTGAGGAAGGAAGTTGATGGTTGAGTCTCCTTGGAATCTGTTCCCTGCGGTCAAGAAACAACATAAGAGTGTCAAAAATATAGGCAGCCTCTCATGATGAGGCCATTTTAGAAAAAATGCATAAAGACACCATTAAGCATGTATAATCAAGAAAATATGAAAAGTACTTCTAAACTATATTAATTGCATCAAGATCTATAGAATTGCATGAATAAAGACAACAACTACACTATGCATGGATCAATTATGTAAAATAAAGCATGAAAGTGCATAAAGAATCCATTAATGCCCTATTTTATGATTAACATAAAGAAACTAATCTAACCTAATTCTACCGATCAGAAGTCTACTAAACTACAATTAAACCATGAAAACAACTAAACTAAGATAATTAACTAGACATAAATGAAAAAGGTAATGTGGTGATACTTCTACTGCAAACCGCAGCTCTGGTGAGTGGTCTGCATTGTAAACCATGACTGAAAGCTACGGTTAACAATCTTATAGGTTTACCCTCAATTTCAAGGGTAGTAGGCTTGACCTCCTTGTCCAAATTGATGTTCAATAGTCGCCTTTGGTTTCTTTAGACTGATTTGGTGGTTGATTCACTGTGAAGGGCCTTCGTTTGCTCGAATATGTGCTTCTTGGCTCTCCTAGGCTCCTAGGGCATCCATAATGCAATTCATCATGAATCTTGGCAAGTATGTAGGGGATAAGTGCAATAGCTCTCTCTTAGTATACTCGATTGAGTGTACAATTTGACAGGGCTTCGCTGCTCAAATCTCCAATGTTCTCTCTCTCTTTTGCCCTAATTTTGAGGGGTACTTATAGGACTACCCAAGGGCTAAGGGTGGCTTCATGGAGAAGCCAAGATCAAGAAGGGGTGGTTAGGATAGTTGGATTGGAAGCTTCTATCCTCTAACCACCTTCTTCTAGATCAAATGGTCGTTCAAACCGATTTGGCTCGGATTGAAGGCAAATTGAACTTTAGTTAAGACAACAAGGTCATAGTTGTGGTCTAGACTATAAACCACAAGTCTCAACCATGGTTCAACCTGTAAACCGTAGTTTTGGACTATGATTCAGAATTATTAGGCCAAGGAGCCCAAATTGAGTGGTTAGAACCACTGCTCTATCTTGGATTCTGTCCAAGATCCTCCATATGGTCTTGTAGCATGTCCATATGAGTAGTCACCCTTGACATGACGCATTTTAGGTGTCTACAGATGCCCATTTTGAGATGCGTTGTGAGATCGAACAATGCTAAGAAAAAATAGACCTCCTAAAATAATGTCGAAGGTTCTATGATGATCATTAGTCAGATCAACTTTAGATGCCTCAGGTCCTGCAAAAGGACACGCATCCTGGAATCATTGCTTCCAACTTTTTGGAGGCTTAAACTTGAAAATCTTGCACTCGCCATCAGTCATTCGAGTAGCGTTTGATGCTACAATAGGATTTAGGCCTATATAACCGAAAGGAGAAGAGATACAAACAAATTATCATATTTGCTATTTACCCCAAGCAAAGGGGTAAGCTTATGATAGTTGTTGACAATGATTCACAAGGACGAACATAATTTTGATAAGATCAAGGGATCTACGATCTCCGGGATCTTCTGTTGATTTTGATTATGATTTGATATTATGACTACCCCCTCAAGTGATGAGTCGATGAGGGTAATGACAATGATTAAAGTGACGATGTTGCTTGACCACCATGGATGATCTAAAAAAATTTAGATTTGAGCAAATTAATGCCTTGGCTAGGCCTAGTTCAACTTTTGATTCCAACTGTTAATAGTATTTGCACATTTCTATCCCATGGAGCAATCGGGATGCAATAGCCATCTTAGGGAATCAAATTGATACAAATCCAATCAGATTTGTGTTGAATCAAATTATCGATGATCTACTAAAAAAATGTCATAGGATACATGACATGAAACGCCTCGTTCCCATGGAGAAGTCCAATCGCAAAGGCCTTCTTAGGGATTGAAAAGAAACATATCAGATCAACGATGACAATTTTTGCCCCAAATGTCCTTATGGTAATTTACTCATCTTGTTGGATTGCATGGAGCGCAAGTCATTGTAACCACCAAGTGTATAGGGTAAATTACTGAATACGAGGTGCATTTGGTGTTTTTACTTATTTGATTTTTTTGTTGTTAATTTTGAATTTTTTAATTAATCCTGGTGCTTTGAACATCACCAAATTTGCAATATTGATTGCTCTTTTTGAAAATTTGATCCAATTGGAGTCATTAATTTACCTTTTTAGACCTTCCCATAGTGGGATTTAACCATATTTGCTACTAATTGCAAACCACATCTAGGGTCTGTGGTTCCCAATTGTAATTTTAGGAACTGCGGGTAGGGTCTACGGTCCGCACAAAACAAGAAAAGCTTATAAAAGCTCAATTTTCAAATATCTTTTAATTATTTCTTGATAATGACTTGGCATTTGGAGCTCTGATAGTGACAACTGCAAACTGACCTACAACCCTACCAAACTCCACACTCATACCTACACACCGCACGATGGTAGAGCGCGGGCAAGCTTCCTCCAACCGAGGCAGTCGAGGCGAGGGAAAGGTAATTCAAAACCAAGACCTCGCATCCATTACCAATAAAATGAACCAAATTAATTAATTGGTTAATCAATCACATTAAAATGTTGGCAATGAACCACACCTTAGGCTAGGATAGCTTAGGCTTATATTTTTTTAATTTTTTTTGTTTTTTAGCCGCGGTAAAATACCTGGCGGGATCTCGATCGGAGACCGCAGGTACCAACTGCGGTTCCCAATTGATCAATTGGGAACCACAACTGCCAGTTGTGGTCCGCATTTAAAATCCCAATGATCAATTTTTGATCGCATGTGGACCGCAGGGTTGACCCGCGGTTCGCAAACTTTAGAAAAAAATAATCAAATTTTTAATTTTTCTAAGGTTTATTAGGCAAATAATGTCATTTAATGCATTTTTGATTTGTCTAAGTGACATTTTTAATTTTTATGCCTGCATGATGACATGTTTTTGTAATTTTATTAGTTTTTAGATGTTTTTGATGATTTTTAGGTCATTTTTAAATGTTTTTGCTTGTTTTTAGTTAGATTTTTCCTTATATCATGCTTTTTATTTTAGAGGTTGACCTCTAGAGCTTGAGAGCCTGACATCCTTAAGACTCTTCATGGAGAGCTCACTCCCGGGGAGCGGAGATGGTTCGGAGCTATCAGCTTCGACTACATCTTGGATCTACCCACAATTAGGGTAGATCAAGCCTACTTGACTATGTTGGCCCGATGCTGGAATGCGCAAACCAACACATTTCACCTGCCTATAAGTGAAATTATGGTGACCCTAGAGGATGTCTATAGGATCTTCAGGATCCCCATTAATGGTGAGGCCATCGTATCTTCTACTTATGGGGCCAAAGGGCCCATTTTTGATGCTATCTTCCGCTATTGAATCTAGGAGGCTCAACGTGGTATCAATCATGGTAGAGTCCATATCAAATACTGGCAGGGGAAGAACATCTTCTCTATACATGAGGTCGTATTTATGCACTTGGTGGTGTAAGTTGCCCTTCAAGACTCCTCAGGCATGAGGATTCCCTAGAACCTCCTAGCTACTGTTCGTAGAGTGGTTCAAAGCTCAGTGACTCAATCGCTACAATTGGCCTGGGGGAGCACCCTGCTCTACCAATTGTACATAGAGCTATACCATATTACTAACCATAGCATCTAGGGCATTATATATAGCTTACTTCTTCATATTTGGGACTGGCAGCACATCAGGATAGAGCGTCCTAGGGAGTTGCCACTACACATCACAGATATTGATGATGCTCACTAGTGTTATGTTGCCTGTTGGCCTCGAGAGGAGGAGGGGTTCAGGAGCAGGACCCATGTTGGTGATGTCCAAAATTATATCACACGTTTCAGATCACTCGACCCCGATGACATTGAGTGGTGGTCATACATGGATTTCCCAGCATGGACTGACACGGGTGAGTGGTTTTGATAGGCTCGTAGATATAGGTGGCTACTCAGTTGGAATATTGAGATTAGAGAGTATCAGTTCTACCCTCGCATCATGCGATAGTTCAATATTCTACAAGACATCTTAGAGATAACCTTTCTATACAAGCATTTGACATTAGAGTAGGATCTTCCATGGATTTGACCTCCAACTCTAGGAGACAAGCCAAATGACTTTCAAGAGACTGGAGTTGATAGGGCTACTACCACCCCGACATACGATGGATGGTGGTCCATGCTCCAATGGCATGGATCGGGGCCTCTGGGTAGAGTGGCATACCAGGCAGAGGTAGAGGCGGATCCTGATGGGTGTAGGGTGTGCCAACGGACAAAGGGCGAATGGGGCACAAAGGCCACCATCGAGGAGGCTCCCGAGGTTGATCCTGATGATGAGGCTCTAGAGGAGGGTGAGGTCCCTCTTGACAGTGCAGAGGGGCTGCTCCTAGCTTAGGTTGCTAACTTGCAGAGTCATCTTGGCAGATACGTCACACAGTAGATGGAGTGAGATACCACCATTGCTACCCTATGGGCCCAATTGATTGACAGGGATCACAAACTGACTAAGGTAGCACAACATATCACTACCTTGATTACATGGGCTACGATAGTAGAGGGGCAGGTCTAGGATCTCACTAGCATGTGTGATTTGGAAGAGGCACAACTAGGTATAGCCAGAGTAGAGAGGGACTTGGACTTAGCTCAGAGAGGTGATCCTTCATCTTCTTGTGTTGTCATGGCACGACCCGTAGTGTTAGTGTCAGTGCTCCCTAGCGGTCGTGATCCCATGTTCGATATCTGGTGTTTACAGGCCCTCATAGAGTAGGCCAATGATAAACATACTAGTAGGATAGCCTGTATAGACTAGCTAGAGGACTACATCAGGTTTATTGGTGGCACAGTTCCAAAGTATTCTCATGCTACAAGGTCTCATCAAACTAGGTCCAAGACTACGGGGTAGTCCACACCTAGCTCGAGCCAGCGAATCCATAGGAAAAAGAGGATGCATAGGTCCTCTAGCACACATGGTGGTGGCTCGCATAGGAGCCACAAGGAGATAGGTGGGACCTCTATCCAGAGGACTAGCCACCTAGGCATACCAGTATCTAGTGTGCTAGGCCTCTTTGGGCTAGGTGGTACATAGGGCCCTCAACAGGGTGCACAACAGGGGCCAGATCCAACTGCAGAGTAGGCTCCAGGTCACAGGGCTAAGGGAGGTGGTGAGAGCTCTATTTTAGGGGGATTCGATCAGATCCAGGGCTCTGATCATAGCTACTTTTTATATATGTATCATTTTTGGTGTAAGGTCAAGGACCTACACAATTGTAGCCTGCGAGTATTTTTTACTCATATGATGTACTTTGAGACACACACACACACACACACACACACACACACACACATATATAAATATATATATATATATGATCATGACCATTATAATTTTGGCTCATTATGTGTACTTGATTTATATGCTTTGATTTTATGTTTATTTGATACACATGGATGCAATGCTTATGTTAATTTGACGCTATATGATGTGATGTATGGATGACATGCACTAGATAGCTATTTTATTTATTATGATGATGATATGCAGTGATCTAGATTATTAGATGTGTGATTTATGATGGATGCAATATTTTCTCTTAACACATATCTGATATTGCTTTATTGTATACATTAATGTATTTAATGATTTATTTACACGATGGTAATCTAATGTAAATGAACCTGTATGCTTTAATCACTTTAAAACATAAGGAATGAATGCAAATATGTTTATCAATCTAATGGATGACACCACAAAATGTATAAAAATCATGAATGTAATTGAAAATCCTTAAGATAAGAATCAATTAATCACCCATATATGCAATGCAATGAATGCATTTGTTATGATGCGAATGATATAATGTGTCATTCGATTTTATTTTGCAAAATTTGAAAGATATGCACGATATAGTCAGTGGTTTTCTAAATATTATTGCTAATATTCATTTGGTATCTATCCTATATTTTGATTGTGCACTATATGATGATGTATCATGGACTCGATACTTTGTAATTTGATGATTTATATGGTTGCTATATTTGACATTTTGTTGCTATGAGAGAAATTTTTGAGGTTTTCCATGAGACTCAAACATCCTAATAGACTTATCAAAAGTTGCATACTAACCACACTAGACTTCTGAGATAAAAGTCTTTTGCTAGGATAGGCCCTAATTGTTCATTATCCCTGTGTGTGCACATGATTATTTTAATATAAGACATGAGAGTTCCCTTATGTCAAGCGGGATTCTTTCAGCCCATTGCTAAGATAAGGGTTCCACAAATGTCTTATCCAATCCCAAGTTTATATTTTAGTTGGACTAAGCCACTAGGCAATGCAGGACACCTAAAGCTAGCTCTTACACATTCAAACATTGGTCTTGTTCATAAATGAGGTACTAATGCATTAGATATATCGTCATGCGTAAGGTATAGTAGTGCCGATAATTCCAGGGATTTAGACTCATTCCTTTCTATCCTTCAATTTCTAGGATACTTGCTCATATGTAGTGAAGCAAGGGAGTCAATTCCATATTCATTTGAACTGTCTTTGGATATTCATTTGATCTCTCTTCGAACTGGATTTTGGATCTTCATTTGATCTCCACTCGAACTTTGATTTATGATCTTCATTTGATCTTCACTTTGAAATTTTATTTAAGTCTGTTTTCTGATCTTGACTTGATATTCACTTTTTGGCATTTAGATTTGGTAATTTTCTTCAAAAAATTTCCTTTGGGGTGATTTACTTGGAAAAACTATTTCTGGTATATCAAATTGAAAATATCGATCTTATGATATCAATATGAGATATCATTCTGGGAAGTCGATATATGATATCGATATAGGGTATCAATCGCAAGGATTGATGTGGGATATCACTATAGGATATTGCCCATTTTATCATAAGCAACCGATTATAAATAGGGAACTAACCTATCTTTTTTCTAACTACCAATATTTCCCATACCGTCCACATAGAGGGATAAGCAAGAATAACTCTTTTCACTTCAGGATACCCGATCTTGCTTCATGGCTTTCATCTTCCCCTAGTCCTTGTTAGGATTGTTTAATTTGTTGATTAGTCATAGGCTACTAATATGCTAAGGGCTATACTAATTGAACCTTAGCTACAAAAGCAAAACAAACTTTCTACCAACTCTTGATAAGATCACTAGGTATGTTTGAGCGACCGAAAAACCCTAGTATATCTCCATAGCAACATTACAAGTTGTGTTGAAAAACACAATTACTCACATGAATGATGGATCATGATAAATGCAGAGATGCATGATTTAAACACAAACATGGTGTCATTTGTAATACTGACAAACATAATCCCTCCTACTACATAATGCAATGTATGATGAATGCCTATATGCAATGCAGTAATGTAGTGAATGCATGTGTGAATGCAAAATGAGAATGCAAAATTCAAATATGAAATGCAAATGTTTTTGGATTTTATGCTTTACCAAAAAAAAAAAATTTATTGATTTTATAATTTTTGTATGGGTTTTGAGCCTCATAATTGACCAAACGGCAAGTACATGCCTCTGGAGCCTTTATATTGACCAATCAATTTTTAAGAATCCTTGGAGATTTTTAGGATTGACCAAAAGGATTATGGGTACCTTTGGGGCATTTTAGGATGACCAAGCAATTTTGAGAATCCTTGGAGCCTTTGGGTTGACCAAGCAGTTTTTTGAAAACTCTTGGTGCCTTTTGAGTTTGACCAAAGGGTTTACAAATGCCTTTGGAGATTTTTATGATGACCAAGCGGTTATAGGCAAACCCTCGGGGCCTCTGAATAATATGAAAAATTAAATTTAAGTAACACTTGGAGCCTTTTGGGATGACTGAGTGATTTTGACCAAACCCTTAGGGCTTTTGAGGTTGACCAAAGGGCTTACAGATGCCTTTGGAGATTTTTTACTGACAAAACTACTTATGGGAGTGTTTGGATATTTTTAGGATGACCGAGCGGTTACAAGAAACCCTCATAGCCTTTTACTATGCTCTTCAAGCATAAAATGCATTAATATGGATGATGTTGAGAGGTTCAGGCTCTTCAACACCTCCTAGCGACGTTAGGCGATAGGTACCCATACCAATATTTTTAGATATGATGTATGGTCCTAGCCAATTAGCCGTGAATTTGTCTCACATATCTGGCTGAAAATTAGAGTTTTGTTGGTTCTCTTTCAATACAATATCCCCAACTTCAAAGTCTCTCTGGTGGACTTTGATATTGTAATCTCATTTTAGTCACTCCTGATAAATGCATATATGCTCCAGGGCATTCATGCAATGTTCATCAAGTAGCATCAGTTGATCCAGTCAAGCTTGCCACGCAGTGTCATCATCGATGAACTCCTTCAATGCGATGCACAATGTTGGAATTTCCAATTCCAAGGGCATAATGGCCTCAATGCCATATACTAGTGAGAACGGTGTTGCTCCAGTGGGCATCTGAATACTAGTCTTATAAGCCCATAATGTAAGGGGCAACTGGATATGCTAATATTTATGGTTTTCTTGTACCGTATTTTTCAATATGGCCACCACTATCTTATTTGAAGCCTCAGCCTGCCCGTTTGCTTGTAGATAGTATGGAGTCATAAAACTGTGTTTGATTCTATATTTAGATGTCAAATCTCTCACAGTTTTATTCTTGAAAGAAATTCCATTATCCAATATTATTTTGGATGGAATCCCAAAATGAATTATGATATGCTCCAGTATAAACTTTGCTATACGAGCTCTAGTTGTCATTGTTAAGGGTAGTAATTCCACCCACTTTGTAAAATACTTAGTGTTGGTCATCAAATCTGCCTAGGAAAGGATTTGGGTAAGTGTATGCACCCTAGACCTGGACCAACATTGAAAGGCCGAAGGGAAGAGATGCCCCTCGTGCCAATATTCGGAGAAAGGCTGGCTCCTATGCTAATATACTTTGGTGCTTTGAGATAAGGGATGCAGGAAAGAGATAAAAGGAGTTAGGGTTAGAGAAAGAAATAAAAAGGGGTAAGGGAAGAGAGATCGATGATTTAAGGTGGGAGAGAACAGGAAGCACGATCACTAACTGACAACTTGAATAGCAGCAAGGAACACCAAGAATAAATGAAATAAATGCAACATTAACCTTCCTATGTATCCTCTAGGTGAGCTCACAAGGATTCTCCTTCTCCCTTTCATCAAAATTCAGGGTTCAAAGTAAAGACGATTAGGACAAGTGAATGTAACAGAAACCACAACCCACCAGGCAACATAAAAGAAAACTAATATAGCGTTTTTCCTCTCCTATGTATCCTTCAGACGAGTTTTAAGGTATAGTCCCCAATCACACACCGGGTTCAGGATTCAGAGTCTCAGTATACAAATGAAGAAAGACAAAAGAATCAAGCACATAAGGCAACATAAAAGAGAGAAATTGAGCCCAAATCTCTTTAGTATTAATCACAGGACATCAAGTTACAACAACTTTCTAGCAGATAGTTCCCCCCAAAAAAGTTACATTACAATGCCTGGGTTTTTATAGAGGACCCGACCCTCTAAGTCATTATTACATAGAATGGTGAAGTATACTCTTGAGATCTGAGAAGTCGGCACCTCGTGGCCCTCGTGACTGAGCTTTCAAATCCATTACCAGAATTGGAAACTGTGATCGAGTCAACCGTGGAAACATGCATTGATGAGCGGTCTGAGTGTCCTTGGTTTCTGGGTGCAATGCTCGAGTGGCCGCCATGCTTGTCGGGCTCTCCTTTTAGGGACTGATACTTCACTTCCAATTTCCAAAAATGAGCAACGAGCTTACTGGGCAAGTAAGAATGCATTTATGAGGCACTTGATTGTCTCGAGAAAATACCCGACTTGAAGCGCGTGCCCCTTTTGAGTCACGAAAAAGCAACATGTCACGATATCGTGACATTTCTATGTCTTTAGCTTGGTTCTTCTTCTTGCATCATGAAAATATGACATGTCGCGATATCACGACATTTCTATGTCTTTGCCCTCTTTTGTTGCTTTTGGCCACGAAAATGCAACATGTCGCGATATCGCGACACTTTTCCTCTTTTGGTCGTGAGGATGCAACATGTCATGATATCGCGACACTTTTCCTCTTTTGGTCATGAGAATGCAACATGTCGCGATATCGCGACGCTTTTTCTTTCTTGGTCTTTCTCCTTGCTTTGAGCCCGAAAACGCAACATGTCGCGATATCACGACACTTTTCTTCTTTTGCTCCACTTATCTCTCTCGGCCGCGAAAATGCAACATGTCACGATATCGTGACACTTTTCCTCTTTTGGCTCTTTCTCCTTGCTTCGGTCGTGAAAATGCAACATGTCGCGATATCGTGACACTTTTTCTTTCTTGCTCCTCTTCTTGCTTTCGGTCGCGAAAATGCAACATGTCGCGATATCGCGACACTTTTTCTTTCTTGCTCTTCTCCTTTCTTTCGGCCGTGAAAATGCAACATGTCGTGATATCGCGACACTTTTCTTCTTTTAGCTGTGAGAGTGCAACATGTCGCGATATCGTGACACTTTTCTTCCCTGCTCGCTCTTGTCGCTCTCAGCCGCAAAAACGCAACATGTCGCGATATCGTGACACTTTTTCTTTCTTGCAACGAAGCTATCTTCTTTGGCTTGTTTGGCAATGAAGCTCTTCTTCTTCATTTTATGTACAAGGGGGTGGCATTGAAAGCCAAAATTGCTGCAACACTTACAAAAACTTTTGAAGCAACAAAAAACACTTTACAAAGAGAAATTTTTTGATTTTTTTCTACCCCTCTATGCAATGTGACAAAATTGTCAACATTCTTGGTGGCTCGCGGGGCATTTAGCTCATCTGAATGCAGAGATCCCAAGCCTTTATCCATTGGGCAACAGATTCATTCCCATTATCCTCTTCTCTGACTATCCACTGATGACATTTTTTTTTTTTGTTTGTGCCTAAGCTCCTAAGAAACACTTAGCGCCTTCGGCACTTATTTACTAGCCGAGCTATTTATAGTATTTACACAAAATTTTGTGACATGATTGGCATGCCACCACCATAAACCCAGCTTTGGGTGCTTATCCGATGAACCTACAATGTCCAAACCAGATATGATTGAACTTCAGTTGATCTTTGAAGTCCGGCTGGCCTCTTCCCGAAGTTGTCCATGTTGTGAATAGGGAGCAACGCAGTGAGTTGTCGCTCCTGCCAGTACCCGTACTATTGATGAAAGATGTGGTGAAGAATTTTGCCACATGAGGGGCCTCTTGGGGTACTGGTCGTGGTGATGGCTAGAACCAATACCAGAATACTAAAGAATCTACTAACTGTGGGCTGGGTACAGGTTCTTCCATCCTCCTGATGTGGTAACAGGGTTCCTCCGGCAAAGAGTAATCTTCCAGGATCTCTTCAGGTTCATCTTGATGAGACATGCTTAATGGATCCTGGCTGAATACTTGCATGTCATCCCTTGGGATACAAAAATGGTGCAAAAATGTGCCCTCTTTGTTCTCAGGCTCTACCACTTGAGCTTGTTCTTCTCCTTGGTCCATCTTCTGATGGAAACTACAAGCAACCATATTGTTCATTGTTGGGGCAAAGCTTGCATATTCCCATGGTCGGACTTGGATGAAACCCACCTCTTGAGCTTCAAACGACTGCATCTCAGGCCTCTGCTCAGTATGAGGAGTCTGCCATGATGAATACTATGTTGGATAAATAGGAGTAGTAATTATCGGGTAGGGTGGCGGGGCTGCTCCCCACTGCCACTTTCTCGATAAGAGCAGCAATATGAGGCTCATGTCCGGGTGAAATGCCCGAACATAGAAGAGGTGGGCTTGGGCGGGCGTCGGTTGGATCTCCACTGGAATTCTCTTCCAACTTCTATAGAATCAGACATTGAAGTCCGTGATGCTCTCCTAAGGTGCTCTCGTGATGGTGAAGAGGTACATCAAAAGCTGGAAGGGATCTTGAGAGCCATCAAATGTACTGAATAGTGCTCCCGCTAAGTCATCCCATGAGTAGATGCTTTTATGCCCGAGCAGTCTGTACCACTGCAGTGCTCTTCCTTCCAGAGATAGGACCAGAAGTCTGATCATGACATCTTCATGGATTATGTCATAGAGGGGCGCTAGAGCAGCAACATCTTCAAGGTGCTCTCGGGCCATTCCCTTAGTGCCATTGTATTTTGTCAATGTCTCGAAGGCGCCTTCGGGAATTTCATGGTAACTTTGGAGATTTAGAGGGCCACGATCATCCCAGCTGGGATAGCATACCCTCTCCATTATAGCAGTGGCCTGTAGATATCATGGTTCTTGCCACTAATTCGAGTCGCCAGGTGAACATACTTTTCTCCGCTTGTGAGGTCAAGGCTGCTCACCAAACCTTGATTCCTCCGGGGTGTCTTCTTTCAGATTTAAAATGTGCCTACGATCAAGAAATTTGGATCTTCAGCTCAGTCAGAGTCGCCAGGTGATTTTTCCAGATGAAGGCAAGCCAAAGATTCACCAACTCGGGCTTCCTTAAAACATGGAGACTTTTGTCATGAAGGCACAGGTTTAGGTATCGGTCTTTATGACTTAGAGATTTTTGGGTTGAACAGAGTCGCCAGATGCTAAGAGTCTTTTGGTAATGAGAGCATCGATTTTCACTACCACTCAGAAGGTGAGACTGACCGGGTCACACCGAGAACTGGTTAGAACTATTGGCCCCGGTGTAGACGGGTTTGAGATTTGCGCTTAAAATATGGGACCTTGGTCCCACCGGGCATGCCAAAAACTATTGGTCATCAAATCTGCCTAGGAAAGGATCTGGGTAAGTGTATGCGCCCTAGACCTGGACCAACATTGAAAGGCCGAAGGGAAGAGATGCCCCTCATGCCAATCTCTAGAGAAAGGCCGGCTCCTATGCTAATCTACTTTGGTGTTTTGAGATAAGGGATGCAGGAAAGAGATAAAAGGAGTTAGGGTTAGAGAAAGAAATAAAAAGGGGTAAGGGAAGAGAGATCGGTGATTTAAGGTGGGAGAGAATAGGAAGCATGATCACTAACTAACAACTTGAATAGCAGCAAGGAACACCAAGAATAAATGAAAGAAACACAACATTAACCTTCCTATGTATCCTCTAGGCGAGCTCACAGGGATTCTCCTTCTCCCTTTCATCAAAATTTAGGGTTCAGAGTAAAGACGATTAGGACAAGTGAATGTAACAGAAACCACAACCCACCAGGCAGCATAAAAGAAAACTAATATAGCATTTTTCCTCTCCTATGTATCCTTCAGGTGAGTTTCAGGGTACAGTCCCCAATCGCACACCGGATTCAGGATTCAGAGTCTCAGTATACAAATGAAGAAAGACAAAAGAATCAAGCATAGAAGGCAGCATAAAAGAGAGAAATTGAGCCCAAAGCTCTTTAGTATTAATCGTAGGACATCAAGTTACAGCAGCTTTCTAGTAGATAGTTCCCCCAAAAATGTTACATTACAATGCTTGGGTTTTTATAGAGGACCCGACCCTCTAAGTCATTATTACACAGAATGGCAAAGTATACTCTTGAGATCTGAGAAGTCGGCACCTCGTGGCCCTCGTGACTGAGCTTTCAAATCCATTACCAGAACTGGCAATTGTGACCAAGTCAACCACGGAAACATGCATTGATGAGCGGTCTGAGTGTCCTTGGTTTCTGGGTGCAATGCTCGAGTGGCCGCCATGCTTGCCGGGCTCTCCTTTTAGGGACTGATACTTCACTTCCAATTTCCAAAAAAGAGCAACGAGCTTACTAGGCAAGTAAGAATGCATTTATGAGGCACTTGATTGTCTTGGGAAAATACTCGGCTTGAAGCGCGTGCCCCTTTTGAGTCACAAAAAAGCAACATGTCACGATATCATGACATTTCTATGTCTTCAGCTTGGTTCTTCTTCTTGCATCGTGAAAATACGACATGTCGAGATATCGTGACATTTCTATGTCTTTGCCCTCTTTTGTTGCTTTTGGCCACGAAAACGCAACATGTCGTGATATCGTGACACTTTTCCTATTTTGGTCGTGAGGATGCAACATGTCGTGATATCGTGACACTTTTCCTCTTTTGGTCGTGAGAATGCAACATGTCGCGATATCGTGACGCTTTTTCTTTCTTGGTCTTTCTCCTTGCTTTGAGCCATGAAAACGCAACATGTCGCGATATCGAGACACTTTTCTTCTTTTGCTCTCTCTTGTCGCTCTGAGCCGCGAAAATGCAACATGTCATGATATCGCGACACTTTTTTCTTCTTGCTCTTCCTTGTCGCTCTCGATCGCAAAAATACATGTCACGATATCGCGACGCTTTTTCTTTCTTGCTCCTCTTCTTGCTTTCGGCCACGAAAATGCAACATGTCACGATATCGCGACACTTCTTCTTTCTTGCTCCTCTTCTCGCTCTCGGCCGTGAAAATGCAACATGTCATGATATCGTGACACTTTTTCCTTCTTGCTCTTCCTCCTTGCTTTGAGCCATGAAAATGCAACATGTCGTGATATCACGACACTTTTCTTCTTTTGCTCCTCTTGTCGCTCTCGGCCGCAAAAATGCAACATGTCACGATATCGCGACACTTTTCCTCTTTTAGCTCTTTCTCCTTGCTTCGACCGTGAAAATGCAACATGTCACGATATCGCGACACTTCTTCTTTCTTGCTCCTCTTCTTGCTTTCGGCCGCAAAAATGCAACATGTCGCGATATCGTGACACTTTTTCTTTCTTGCTCTTCTCCTTGCTTTCAACCGTGAAAATGCAACATGTCGTGATATTGCGACACTTTTCTTCTTTTAGCTGTGAGAGTGCAACATGTCATGATATCGTGACACTTTTCTTCCCTGCTCGCTCTTGTCGCTCTCAGCCGCGAAAACGCAACATGTCGTGATATCGCGACACTTTTTCTTTCTTGCGACAAAGCTATCTTCTTTGGCCTGTTTGGCAGCGAAGCTCTTCTTCTTCATTTTATGTACAAGGGGGTGGCATTGAAATCCAAAATTGCTGCAACACTTACAAAACTTTCGAAGCAACAAAAAACACTTTACAAAGAGAAATTTTTTGAGTTTTTTCTACCCCTTGTGCAATGTGACAAAATTTTCAACACTTAGTAGCCATGATTATGAATATAATTCAGCCCGATGATGGAGGAAAGATCTTGCCTATAAGATCTAGTCACCACTGATCAAATGGCCAAGCTTCTTGAATGGGCTATAATGCCTGTGATGGCAAGTGCATAAGATTAGCATGATGCTGGCATTTAACACATTTCTTGACATACACATTGCACTCCTTCTCCATAGTTGGTTAATAGTAGCTCATTCAAAGGATGCGCTTGACAATGGCCATGCCACTGAAATGGCCACTACATGTACCATAATGAGCTTGCAAAATTTCCCATGATGCCTCTTGGGGCTCTAAGCAACGAAGGAGAACTCCATCGTAGCCTTGTCGGTACAGGATGTCTCCTATTAATACATATTTGGCCACTTTATATTTAAATGTGTGCTTCACAGTACATGATAATCCCTCTAGGATTATAATAAGCTTTAGGAAGTCTTAAATTTATGACATCCAATTTTGATAAATCTTAGCTTCTACTACTAAGATGACTTTCTCCCCCTGCATATTTACCTTTGCAAATACAGACTCAAAAACAACCCTGTGGTGAATGGTAGTACCACTCCCGATAGGAATCTGAGAGGTTAATGACCCCTAGTATGCCTTCTTAAGAAATTCTTTAGCTTTGTAGAACCATTCGTCTCTTGGTTCTACACTGATCATGTTGATCGATCCTCTATTATTATAGGTTGCATGCTCTGCTATCGGATGCGAGAGTGTCTTGACAAGGATGGTAGTGAAATCAGCATATGGATTTTGAGGGATTAAATATACCAAATATGCCATGGTGTCTGCAAACCTATTCAATGATCGAGGGATTGCCTCAATGTCATACCATTCAAATTTGGCCAAATATGTGTCAACTAGATCTTTATAGGCTTTCAGTATGGGATATCGACACTGAAAAAACCTCTTGACTTGATTTACTATGAGAAAGGAGTCACCAAAGATGTTAAACCTATTAATATTCATGACGATGGCTATGTGGAGGCCCAACAATAGGTCTTTGTACTCAGCATTATTGTTGGTGCACAAAAAAATCCAACTTGAACAACAAGGGCATTGGAGCTCCTTATGGTGTGAAGAATGCTATTCCAGAACCACCTCCTTGTTCACACTTTGCACCATCAGAGAACAAAGTTATGTCAGTATTGTTCACTGGTTCTTCAGGTTTGGGAGCTTCAAATATGATGAAGATTGCATCGTCTAGAAGCTCAATTGTTAGAGGCCTACTGTTTGACAGTTGTGCCTCAACTAACTGATCTGCTATGATCTATCCCTTAATGGAATTTTGGATTATGAATTCTATATCGAATTTCATCAATAGCATGATCCACTTTGTAGTACATGTATTATGATATGTTTTACTCATATACTGCAAAGAATTTTGTTTGGATATAACATACGTCGTATGACTTAACATATAATGTCATAATTTCTTTGTAGCGAACACTACTGCTAAACACAATTTTTCCACATATGCATACCTAAGCTCATAGCTCACCAAAGTTTGACTAATGTAATATATGGCCTACTCTTTGCTTTGCACATTATTTTGGGCTAACATGGTTCCCAGTGCAAAGTCAATTGTCGATATATATATAGTAGAAAAGGCACCTCTAGCCTTGGTGGAGCTAGCACTGGTGGCGTCACTAGGTATTGCTTTATCTCAGCGAAGGTTGTATTGCAGTTCTCATACTAGTTGAATGGGACCCTCTTATGTAGCATTCAATTCATGGGTCAACATTTATCCGATAGTTGGGAGATGAATCACTTTATCGAGGCTACCTTGCCCTGAAGGCTCCTTAATTCCTTAATATTGGTAGGAGGATGCATTTCCAAAATGGCCTTGAACTTCACTGGGTCTACTTTGATGCCTCTCTATAGCACCCTAAAATTGGCACAGTTAAACCTTAGTAAAAAGATAAAAATTCAAATTTTAACCTCAAACCGCCCGTTAACCACTCGTTACCCGCTTTCCTTGTTTTTCATGCCATTTTTAGGATTTGTTTTGACCGTTGGACGATATCGTCGCAGATTAGACGAAATCATCCCAGATCTGACGAATTCATCTGGAACAGAACGTCCAGACGATTTCGTCCCAAAACCAAATTTTCATACTTAGCTTCTATTCCAATAGCCTCTCTAACCTGGGCAGAAAGCGTGTCTACGCAGTTAGAGTCTCCCCCATTGGAGATCTCCCAAATTGGGATGATCTCCAACCTCCTAACCTCTCCCTAATCCTATATAAACTGAGATTTTCTCAGTTTATCCCCCTGACTCTCTGCCTGAAACTCTGCTTAAACCCCCTGAACTTCCACGCACCTCAGAGCATCCTCACACCATTATTTGCATTATGTATTTCATGTTTTCTTGCAGGAACTTTACTATTTTTTAGTCGAAGCTAGCTCGGATCGTCGCAAGCGATTCCAGGCGATTTCGGACGATCTTGTCGAGAAGCACAGACGATCTCGTACGATTGGAGGCGATCCTGACTGTAGTCCAGATTGGGGGCAATCAGAGCCCAGAGTTTGCATCTCTTTATTGTTTTCTGCATTTCTTTATACATTATCTTAGTTATTATATTTATGCATCTTGGAGTTCACCTCATTTAGTATAACCGCATGATAAAGTTAAAATCAATCATTAAATCTATTGCATTTCTCTTATTTGTTATTTGAATCTATTATTTAGGCCTGTTTGCTATTATTTCTATCATTCTCCTTTGCTTTTGCAGTTGCATCTTTGGTATTTTGTATCTATTCTTGTGATTGCAGGTTTTTGACGAATTCATCTGATGAATTCGATTGATGATGATCTCGTCTGATCTCAGATGATTACGTACGAGTTGAGATGATCTGGACTGCTACAAAACTTAGAATCTTCATCAGACATCCAGAATCAGGTATGTACTATTCTAGTTAGCATATTCTCTATGTTTAGCATTCATTCATATTTTTTGTATTCATCTAAATCAGTATTGGCATATAGAATAGTTTAGATTCATCTTGGCCAAACCTAGGAATTGAATGATTAAAGTACAAAATGAACACATCAAACTTACTATCAACCTAGGTGTGGAAACTGCCACTCAAAAGTTTCCTGGTGAACCCACCATCCATCGAAAATTCACCCTTATACTCCTCCCCGAGAGGCGGGACCTTCAAAGGGCCTCTCAGTCCGAGGTATTGTCCCATCCTTCTCGCATCCCCCTTTCGGGCACGGATCCTATAGCTTGAAGGTAAGGATGCAAAAAATTTGGAGCGATACATTTTGGTGAACCCGACGTGAAAAACTAAAAACCTTTTGAAAACAATCCAAAAAAAAAACAAAACATAAATGCATTTAGAATCAAAGATTGCATATCATATTTAGATGGTAGATTATAATAAAAGACGAGTTGTCACCATTAATGTTGAGAATCAATTAGCAGCTATAGAGATTACTTCTGTGCTTAGAGTACCTCAAACAAATAGGGTTCAACCTTTGTGGGACGAACTTGATAAGAGATTGGGTATCATTGGATCTAGGGCAACAGAACTTAGGCAAATTAAGAGGTTTGTCCTAGATAGAATCCTGGATCCTGATCAAGTGACCTTATATCATGAACTTTAGAGAGCTTGCCATAGGTGGTTAGCAGATAAAAGAGCCCATGTGTCTTCAGAGTTGTACACCTTTGAGGAATACCTTGAGAATGCAGTTGTAGTACATAAATTTCTATCTCATATAGAGGATCAAGAGGTCGTTCTTACGGATAGAAAAATATGGAATAGAGTTCCTAGAGCTGTGTTATATCGAGAGTATTGCCATGAAATTTATTTCTACAAATCAGAGTCTGAAACAGATAATATCACTATAGCACACTTTATCAAGTTCTTGAAAAACCATTTCCAATTTGAAGAGGAGCATTTCATGACTCCTGATGAACTTGATCCTATCAATGACATCTATAAACTATTTATAGAAAACTAAGCTATTCTTTTATTATTGTTATTTCTTGCATTCAGTGTGTTGTTTGTTGTCTTTATAAGCATAAAACAAAAAAAATAAATAAAATAAAAACAAAACAAAATCATAACAAAAATCAAAACATTTTCTTTTAAGTATTATAGTAGGTATATAGTTAAAATATATACCTCCCAAATTTGTTGCAAATATATTAATATATATTTGCTAAAATCTAAATTTAGACATAATGACTAGACTCAGGAATGGAAAACAGACTGAAGTAGAAGAAGATTGGTTAAGAAAACCAGGAAATAACCCAGATGTCCTTCCTGAAGACCCAATTCAGGAAGAAGGAACCTTTGATCAACAAGAAGAAGAATTTGTTGTAGGAAATGAACAAAAATAAAATGATAGAGAGGAAGGATCCTCATCCCCTAAAATATCTCCAGAAGGAGCTATTACTTTTGAGAACATGGAACATTTTTGGAAGTTCCTCAATACTAATATTGGCACTCTTAATAGAGCAGTCCATATGGACAAAGATCAAATTAGTGACACTCAAGCAACCCTAGAAGACATATATCACACATGCACTAATCCCTTGTCCTTCGTTGATCAAGAAAGTGATCAAGCTGGACCATCCAATTTGGATATGGCCGCTATAATCCAGAACATGCAACAACAACAGGTTACCCAACCACCTAGAGTGCCTGTTATCAAGCCTAGGGTTATTCCCACACAAAAGAAACCTTCATTCACTGCTCTATTTCGCCAAGCTATTGATCAATATACCTCAAATCAACAAAAGCCTAAAACAAAACCAAATACCAATTTCCAACAATCTGGGATACAACATAATGCTACAACAAATCTTCTTCATAATACTCTTCCTACCAACCATTTGCATAACAACAATATAGCATCTAATCCTTATGTCACGCCTTCATACGCTCACAAATCCCATACTCATGTACCACCGAACCAATATGGTGGGCAAACTGGTAATCTGGAAGCCATGGTGAAACAATTAGTCTCCCGCATGGACCGGATAGATCCCTACCGTCCCTCGTACAATTATCGAGAGATGTGTAGTCAGCCTCTAGATCCTATAGTTGTAGCACAACCATATCCCAAACACTTTCCTATGCCTGTCCTACCTATATACAAAGGAACTGAAGATCCCATAGAGCATCTTCGTATGTTTAGGATAGCATGTCATGATATATCACATGATGACTTGTTATTACTAAAGATGTTCCCAAAAAGTTTAGGAGGGATGGCATTGGAGTGGTATTATCAATTACCCACTCATTCTTTGAGAAATTTCGAAGAGACCGTCGAGTCTTTTGTGCATCAATTTAGTGCCTATATTGAAAGGCATGTAACTATTAAAGATTTGTACAACCTAAAACAAGACAAAGATGAGTGTTTTGCTGACTTCTTAGCTCGATGGAGGCAGTTGATAGGAAAATTACACTTTGTGTTACCTTATCGGGAAATGTTGGATATCTTTATCAATAATTTACAAGAACAATTATCCTATGAGTTATCAACTGCTACCTTGACCACCTTCGATCAAGCTATAGATTTAGCTCGAAGAGTGGAAGATGCTCTTATTAGGAGAGGTCAGCTTAAAAAGAAAGATGATGAGAAAACATCCAGAAATCAATATAAAAATAAACAAGTTGTGGGTGATGGAGTCACTGATAGCAGAAATATTGCTACTGTTAATGTTGCGAAAACAACAGAGAAATTTATACTAAAACCTCCTGATAAACCACCTCAAGAATTTACTAGGTTAAATCAACCCTTATCAACCATTCTCCCGCAACTATTAGCACGAGGTTTGATTCAATTACCAAATATCCGGGAACCTGATCCAACTATACCCGGATACAGGGTTGATTTACATTGTGATTTCCATAGAGGACCTGGACACGCTACCAATTCTTGTAAAATATTAAAACATAAAATACAAGACCTGATTGATAACAATGAGATGGAGGTGCAAGCCTTTCAACCTAAACAAAATCCTTCTAATAATGCTCAAAAGAACATCCCTCAAAATCAGAATCAGAATGCCAATCAGTCACTGGACATATTTCAACATCCTTTACCAAAGCATGGTAAAGAGGTGGCTAATCAAATTGAGCATCATAATGTTCCCCCTCCTACCCGATATGTAGGAACTATTAGTGGACATTCACCTACTCATGATGTGGAAGTATTTGACACAACTTTATCCATGGTTACGACCAGACCTCTATTTAATATTCGGACCCCCGATCTTAGTGATACCGAATATGAGACTGAAAGTGACATGGAAATCACCTCAAATCAATCGAATAGCTCTGAAGATGAATCAGATCCTATTCAACCTATCACAAGTTTTATGGTTCCAGAAGAACCATTTCCTAGAAGAGTCACTACTAGACCATCTTCTCACCAATTACTTTCTAATGAACAAGCCATAAACGCTAGACCAAGACCCATTCATCATCCTCAAAATAATATTGTAGGTACCATCGAAGCTGTTACTAGACAACAGGCTCAAAACTCTCAACAGGATCAAACTCAGAATGATGGATCAGCTCCATTTGTTTTGAAAAATCCCAATAAAGGGAATCATGCGCCTAATGTTCAACCTAAGCCTCCTTATAATATTAATGAACAATTATCAAATACTACAACTAGAATTTCCCTTTTGGACCTTTTAAGATCTTCTCCTACCCATAGGGATGAATTAATGCTCACATTAAGCCAAATGATGGTACCACAAAATATTCAACTTGAAGCCATGTCCAATACTATCATAACTCGAGAAGTCGATTGTATTGACTTTCGAGATAGAGATATACCACAACATAGTTTACATAAGGATAACCCCTTATATATTACTGCCCTAATTGGGGATGTAGCAGTTAAACGAGTCTTGATTGATAATGGTTCATCTTTAAACATATGCACTTTTGACTTCTACCAAATATTTGGGTTTAGAAGTGACGAAATGAAAAGAACGATATGATCATAAAAGCCTTCAATGACGAAACACAAGAAACGTGTGGAGTTATTACTATCCCCTTGCAAGTTGGTCTGAGAACCTTAGACATGACCGTGTTTATTGTACATTGCCATGCATCATACAATATACTTTTGGGTCACCCTTGGATCAACGCAATGCGAGTTGTTCCCTCAACTTTACATCAGTGTGTTAAATTCGAATTTAAAAATCAGTTGGTTACCATTCATGGTGATCCTAGACCCTTTGATATGTGTGCTTTGGCAGAACCTGTTGGAGTTCAATTTTGCCCTGCTCTGTCATCCACACATCCTAATTCTCATCAACCATCTAAACGTGTGAAACACACACCCATAACATCATCTACTCTTTCCCCATCAACTACACCTCTACATATAGCTCAACCATCTTCGAACAAACCACATTAGGACCTCGAAAAGATCCTAAAACTACAACCAATGCTTCTTGTTTTACTCCTATAACTTCCATACCTATAGACTCATCCATCGATATCTCTATAACATCTACATCCACTACAGGCATACTTTCCACATCCGACGATGTAGGAAATGTTCCTTCTACCTCTTATGCTCTTATTGATGAGCTCTTGCCCGATTTATCTAAAATTCTTATATCAAAAAAAACAAACACTGCCATGCAAGATTCCCTTATTTTAAATAAACTCCCACCCTCTCCTCGTACCTTGGGCCTCCCATAGCCTATGGGAAGTATTTACCAAGTCGGGAGTTGTGCTTTTATTTATAAGGGATATGATTAGGGAAGAATACCTAGAAACATCAAGACACATTGTGATGGATATGCTAGATGCTATTTTGCTAATGAGTATATTAAAGCTAAGCCCATAATGCTTAAATTGGGATATAAAGGGAAAGGTTTGGGACCTTTCCAGAATGGTATGAAAGAACCTTTTGAGGTAGAACCATGGCCTGCCCGATGTGGTGTGGGCCTATTTCCTAGTAAAGGTCAGCCCTTCCCATTCGAGGATGATGACCACCTCATATGTTACCAAGATTATCTGGATAAATGGGATGTCTTGCATTTTAAGCCTCTTACATGTAATATGTTATCCATAGCTTACCCTGAGATGATTTCCGAATCCGACGATGAGTTGGAGGGGGATATCTTTCATGATGTCTCCATTGAGGAATTGTTACATAACGGATTTTATTTCGATGGCTCTATACCTAGTATAGCCCAGCTTGAGGCCACGACTCCTCAAGATGAATTATCCAAGCTAACCTTGGAAGAATTACAAGAATTAGGCGTTTCACCCGCCCCACCTAATTTTGAGAGAGATCTACACATGGAAGTAGAAAACATCATAAAAATTAACATTGGAACCAAAGATAACCCTCACATAATCAACATTGGATCAGAATTGAGTCAAGAAAAACAAGATAAATACATTGCATTCCTTAAACAATATGAAGACGTCTTTGCTTGGACATATGAAGATATGCCAGGATTAGACCCTTCCGTAGTTATGCATCACCTAGTAGTCCATCCGGATGCTAAACCTGTTAAACAAAAACTTAGAAAAATGCATCCTAAAGTGGCCTTACTAGTCAAAGGAGAATTAGAAAAACTCTTAAATGTTATTTTTATACAAGCCATTGATTATGCTGAATGGATCTCGAATGTAGTTCCAGTAACTAAGAAAGAAGCCACTAAAGTTAGGGTTTGCACAGACTTCAGAGATATTAATGTTGCATGCCCTAAAGACGATTTTCCTCTTCCCAACATGGATCAGATCATTGACTTTACTGTTGGGAGTGGAATGATATCCCTAATGGATGGATTTTCTGGTTATAATTAGATCAGGATAGCTCCTGAAGATCAGGCTAAAACAACCTTTATTACCCCTTGGGGAACCTTTTGTTGGAAAGTGATGCCATTCGGTTTAAAGAATGCGGGTGCAACTTATCAACGAGCCATGACTTATATCTTTCATGATATGATGCATGATATTCTACATGATTATGTAGATGATATTATAGCTCGTTCCATCAAAGAAGATGATCATTTAGATGACTTGAGAAAAGTATTTGATCGGTTAAGGGAGTATCTTATCCGATTGAATCCAGCTAAATGTATATTCGGAGTTAAGTCCGGTAAATTATTAGGGGTTATAGTTTCTTTACGTGGCATTGAAATTGACCCTCTCAAGATCATGGCTATCACTGATATGCCTGCACCCACAAATATATCAGAATTACGAAGTCTACAAGGTAAGCTTCAAGCTATTCGTCGCTTTATTGATAAGTTGGCAGACAAAACCGGACCTTTTCTTAAGCTTCTTAAGAAAGATGTCTCTTTTCATTGGGATGACGAATGTCAGGAAGCATTCGAACTCCTCAAACAATATCTCCTTAAACCATCGGTGCTTTCACCACCTAGATCTGATCATCCATTTATTTTGTACATTTTTGCTTTCGATTTTGCCTTAGGAGCTATGTTAGCTCAACTTGACGATGAGAAGAAAGAACGTGCTAATTATTACATTAGCAGAACCTTAATCAGTTATGAAACTCGCTATACCGTATTAGAGAAGTTATGTCTAGCAGTCATATTTTCTACACAGAAACTACGACATTATATGCACAGCCAAAAACGTATGTTATTGCTAAATTCGACCCTTTGCGATATCTCATGAGTCGACCGTACTTATCTGGTCGCACAACAAAGTGGGTTCTTGCGCTAAGCGAGTTTGAACTCACGTTTATAGGACAGAAGTCTGTTAAAGGTCAAATCATAGCAGATCAATTAGTTGCTGCACCCTTAGAGTCTACCCATCCCCTCATCATTGAGTTTCCTGATGAATGCCTTAAACTAGAGGCAGACCATCCAGAGCAATGGTCCCTATACTTTGACGGAGCCCGATGTATGAGTGGGGCTAGTGCAGGTATTATTTTAATATCTCCATAGAAACATCTTATACCTCTGTCCTTCAAACTAACATTTGCTTGTACTAATAACACTGCTGAATATGAAGCTCTTATCCTTGGATTACGAGCTGCTTTAGCGCTACAAATTAAAAATCTATTGGTTTTTGGTGACTCTCAACTTGTCATAAATCAAATCAATGATGTTTATCAAACCCGAGATGATAAATTGCATCCATACAAAGCATATGTCTTACAATTATTATCTTTGTTTGATCAAGTTACCTTGGAAGCTATTCCTCGAACTAACAACCGTGCGACTGACGCTATGGCTATAGTTGCATCTCTTTTGCCCTTGGAGTTAGATGACGAATATGCTACCATCATTATTCATCGACTCCAGGAACCCGCTTCAAGCAAATCATGCTTAGAACCTTTGGATGTGTTTCTAATCAACGAAACTACTCCTGAACATTGGTACATTGATCTATTTAATTTTCTTCAAAATGGGACCTTTCCTGAAGGTTGTAATAGCAACCAGCGCAGGTTATTACGTAGACGAGCAAGTCGCTTCATGATTATTGGTAATACCTTGTATAGGAGATCTTTTGAAGGCATCTTATTGAGATGTTTGAATCTAGCAGAATCTAGATCAGCTTTGAGTGAAGCCCACAATGGATCTTGTGGGGGGCATTTTAGTGGTAGCGCCATTGCTAAAAAGCTCCTTAGGATAGGATATTTTTGGCCTACCATGGAGAATGATGCACATGCTTATGTGCATCATTGCGACAAGTGCCAGAAACACGTTGACCTTGTCCATGCGCCTGCACAAGAGCTGCAGGCTATTTCATCTCCTTGGCCCTTTTCAAAATGGGGCTTAGACATCATTGGAAAAATCAACCCTGTGTCATCTGATGGACACAAATTTATCATAACCACCACTGAGTATTTCACGAAGTGGGTTGAAGCTATGCCATTAGCTTCTTGTACTGGAACCCAAGTTTCCAAGTTTATTTTTAATCAAATTATTTGTAGGTTCGGAATCCCTGCAAATCTCATTTCAGATAATGGAACTTGTTTTAAAAATAAATATGTTAAGAAATTATGTCAAAAGTATAAAATTCAACATCGTTGGTCCACTCCCTATTATCCTCAGGGTAATGGCCAAGCAGAAGCATCTAATAAAACATTAATCAAAATCCTTAAAATACTGGTCAACAAATCTGGTCGAGATTGGCATATTCAATTATATCCTGCTTTGTGGGCTTATCGAACTAGCGTTCGTACTCCCACAGGCACTTCCCCCTTTGTTTTGGTCTATGGCATTGAAGCAGTTTTTCCCTTTGAATTAGAAGTTCCTTCTTTGGCTCTGCTACTTCAAGATACTAAAGTAGGAGATGAATATCGTGCTGGCAGACTTAGTCAGCTGGAACTCCTAGATGAAAAGCGCATCAATGCTTTGGAGCATCTTCGTGCCTACCAAAACAAGCTTAAACGAGCATACCTCAAGAAAGTTCATCAGCGATCCTTTGAGATCGGTGACCTTGTCTTAAAAGAAAATCAGAAAAAATACTAATGCAACTAAAGACCTTAAAGGTAAATTTGAGCCCAATGGCTCGGACCATATGTCATCACTGCTAAATTTGGATCGGGAGCATATCGATTAGCTACCTTAGATGGTAAAGATCTTAAAGAACCTATGAACATTATGCATCTTAAGCGTTATTATGCATAAAATTTGGTCATTTTCATCATTTATATATATTGTGTATTTTGCATATTGTTTCATTTTAGTCATCCATATAAAAATTTCAAAAAAAAGTAATAGTATTTCTTCTTGCAATTCATCAATCAAAATCAAAATATAAAAACATCAAAATCATCAAAATCTTCAAAAACATATTTTATTTTCATACTGTCAATTCTTGAAGTATTGCCATTATATTTTCAATTATTTTGGATAAATTAGCATTTATTTGGAATCCCGCACTTTCACATTCACATGAATAAATATCTTGATTTTATTTTGTATGATTATTAATCTCTCTTATATCAAAGTCCACGAGTTGAATTAAATAAAGTTTTGAGCATAGAGAACTGATCTTGTTATTTACTTGAACCAAATATATCTTTTCACATTAAAATGATTTCATTGCAAATTCAATATGATGCTACATAGTAAAAGTGGTTTCTTGAGCGAAAAGTTTCCCCTGCTATCCTATCATGCACATGGTCTAGAATCTTTGAGAATTGACAAAAGGACAAGCTCACCCCTACCCAGAATAAAAATCCCTTGCTCTATGACTAATCCGAGCAAGTATCCCTAGTATAGGAAGAAAAAGAAAAGTCAAAGAAAATGAGAAAAAGAAAAATATCATTTTGTACCATCGCAACAATATTTCAGCATTATCTCAAGTTCCAAGCAAAATACAAAAAAAAAAAAAAAGAAAAGAGAAAAAGCAAAAGCAAAATGCAATAAATCCCTTTCCCTACCCCTTGAAAAGAAAAGAAGGGTGAATGAGCTTGAATCCCTGGAATTCTCAATTATTCGAAAACTGTGAGGTAAGCCCCATAACAGGTGGTTTGTGCCCAACCCGCTTGGCCTTGGGTAATCCCTAGCGTGGTGATATGTCTGTCACATTAGCGACCTTCTTTTGTACAGACCTATGTCGGCTTATGGATTAGCTAGCTCTTGATAACCTAACTTACAGTAGTATGGTACGGTTACATGCATATAAATCATGGTCAACGAACATTCATTTGGTTAATTCAAATTACTTGTATCAAATTATCTTGCTCAAAATTGGTGAACGAACAATACAATTGCACACACATTTGTATTTGAGAGATTCTCTATCATTATGATAAATCAAGATCGGCAATGAACTCACATATGCACATGAGGGTTCCTTACAAATCTACATTTGTCTTTGAGATAATTTAAAATATTTCTGCAACTCTTTTGGAATAAATTTTATTCTTATTTAGAACATCTGTTTAGTATAAAAACAATTACATACATTGTTTTCAAAAAATCCAAAATTCTTTTAAACAACATATTACAAAATCTAGCAAATAAAGTCAAGTTTGTATATTATTATTTTCTGTTTATCTCAAAATCAAAAATCAAATCATGCAATAAAACTAAAATATCAATTTCTTCTTTGGATTTCGCGATGATGGTATAAGTCTATATCTATAATTCTATGCCTAGCGCAAACCATTGCTCTAATTTTATTTTCCCATTCATTTTAATTTATAAAAACATATGGCTTACATCATTATGTTACACAATTGTGCTTTAAAACGAACGAACACTTATTCTATTTCATGTCATTATGTCAACATTCAATTTTGCAACCATGGTATAATTTCTAAGGAATTGTTCAAAATTTTATCACACTTAGGAATTTATGCCTAGCAAAATCATATTTCTTTTAGTATCTCATGCATAATATTTTTATGAAAATCTGAAAACAAATCATCACCATCACAACACAAAGTCTTAAGACAGTCTCTTAAGCATTCTTTTACTTTTAACAATATTTCTATCCTGGGATTAGCTTGACGACCGAGCGAGCGGTGACTCCATGAAATGGTCTATAACAGTGACAATGTCCTTTGAAATTATTGTTAGAAGTCCCTTTTATTTTTCATCAAATCACACCAAAACAACCAATTGTTTACATCAGATTATTTCATTTAAATTTTACAACATGACATAAAATTATAATATTTCTAAAATGACATAATTACATGAATCATCAATAATCAATTGCAAAATTCAACATTAAAGCATCATACAACATATACACAAGTCATATCATCAAAAAGACCATATATATATATATCAACAAATTATGTACATCATATCAAAACTAGACTGGTATGCCACAATCAATAGCCTGGCATACTCAATCCTCTCAAAAAATATATAATAAAAAATACAATCTCTGTGCAGTGAGCGTCTAGTCTCGAGAAGCCCTCGAGCTCTCAGCCTCGTCTCCTCTCCTACCCTGAGGTGGAGGAGGAGGCCCCATCGGAGTCCGCCCTATGTCGTGGGTCCTCGACATCGATCGTGATGATGTCCTCGATGACCCCATCCTAATCGGCCCCGCAATGTCGGTTGGCAGCTGTAACCTCTGGCTCTCTGGAACCATCTGGTAGTATGCTCCCTGGTAGAACGTAGTCTGAGCCATAGACCATGCCAACTCCTGCATGCTCGCTCCTCTACCCTAGCTCTAAGCCATGTAGCCTCATCCTGTGTCTGCACCTGAGCCTAGAGGTGGGCAACCTCAACTGGAGAGCCATTGTCTCGTTGCTCTCCCCTACCTCGACACCCTTGCCCTTATCGGGTGATGGTGGTCTCTCCCCCTACTGAGAAGGGACTCCCCTCTCCCTCCTCCCTATCTGTTGTGGTCTCTGTGGAGCCCGTGCCATCCTCTGGCATCTCTCCTATGGAGACCATCGTTGCTCTCTCCCATCGTGACCTCGTGCTGCCTCAATAGCAGCCTGGCGTCGCCTCCCCATCCATTGCACAATAGCGTGCATCAGACCCTATGCCCTCATCATCTGAGGAGGGTGGATGCCTATGTACCAGGCATCGTATCCATCGGTAACCCCAGTGTCATCACCATCCACTGGCTAGATGGGGGCATCATCCGTGTCCTGACTCTAGAATCATTGCATGTCTAGAGCCCCACTCAGTGTGGTACTATCTCAGATAGTCTAGGAGTACTCGTAATCCCTGAGAGAAGGGATCCCCTACTGTAGACCGAACTATCATAGAACTTGATCATAGCGGTGGAGCTCTACCTCTCCCCGCTCCATCCTCAGCCAGTAGACTCACCTGATGCGAGCCAGCTCCTGCCCATCCTCTGCCCACCCTGGGTGCTCTCGCCATGGCCTCTAGGTGATCTGGTCTAGGATGAGGTCATCTAGCAACCTCCGTGACATCGATAGATCTATCGCTATTGTGGACCCCCTCTGTAGCCACCAGTAGAAAACTTGGGGCCTCTCTCGGTCAACCCCTATCCGTGGGAGCCCTATCGGCCTTCGCATCGTGATGTGCTCCCAGCACCAAACCTGTAGTAGCGATGTCAAAACTAGACATCGGCCTCCCTTGTATACGACCCCATGTAGGATCCTATACAAGCGGCATAGTACAAAGCTGCCCCATGCAAACCTGTACCCGTGGTCTCTCATGTCATAGACCACATCTGATAGGAGCCATGGTAGTCTGCACCCACTCTGGTGGCACAACAGTAAGCCACCTACCACCCCTGCCAAAACTTGAGTCAGCCTAGATGCCCTAGGCATCTACCTTAGAGACTCGATGTTCACTCTGCCCTTCTCCAGGGTGAAGCTCGGGTCTCCGATCAATCTCATCATCGCCTGGCCCTGATTGGCCGTAGGCATCATCAACCGTCCTTGTATGGGGATCCTCATGATCCTCCATACGTCCTCTAGTGTGGGAGCCATCTCCCTTATCGGTAACCGAAAGCAGGATGACCCCGGATACCACCTCTCTGCTAGGGCTGTCAGTAGCCCCATGTCCATCGGTACTTGTGGCATCTCTGCCACATGCTGCAAACCGACCTGTGCTAGTCGGTCATGCTCCGCCTGGTCGAGCGTGGCTATGTCATCTCGTAGCCCATCGTATTTCCATTCTTGACTCTTTAGTAATCCCCTCTACAAAACAAACAATAAAACAATAAAAATTCATTAATAAACCAATCATTAAAATAAAATTAAATACATTTTAACCAAGCTTAATTTCATAAAGATGATGATATCGTCCACCATTGGATGATATCGTCCCAAATTGGGAAAATCATCCTTTGTAGGATGAAATCGTCTCCGATTTCGCAACTTGGGGATCGCCCCTTGTTGAACGGGATCGCCCCTAGTTCATCGATTTCGCCCTCCGACGAAATCGACGATCTAGGGACGATTTCGATGAAATCGGGATGATTTCGTCCCGACGTCGTCGACGGCCTAAAAATGGCCGTGATGCCCCAAACAATCAAAATTTAAAACAAAAAATTGCACAACTTAAATTCAAACCTAATTTACTAGGATTAGATCCTTACCCGTAGCCCGCGTCGGACCTCTGTCGATCGGTGTGCTGTCTCCACCATTTTTTTGTCTACAGAGCTCTAAAAACAATAACAATGAACAGTAACAATGAATTAGGGTTTTACCCTATTTTTCTTAATTTTATTTAAAAACAACATTTTTTAATTTTTGCTTTTTCGTGCTTTTACCTCAAACGTTCGATTTGGGTAAAAACACGGAGGGGCACCATAGTCAGCGATCGTACGATTCGACCAAGAATCGTCGTCTAAAAAATTGAGTACATTTTTGCTTTCTCGTAAAATGGGAAGAACTCGTCTTTAACGCATTTTCTTCAAAAAATTTGCTAAAGAGGGGGCAAAATGTAGCACCCTAAAATTGGCACAGTTAAACCTTAGTAAAAAGATAAAAATTCAAATTTTAACCTCAAACCGCGTAACCTTACCCGCTTTCCTCGTTTTTCGTGCCATTTTTAGGATTTGTTTTGACCGTTGGACGATATCGTCACAGATTAGACGAAATCATCCCAGATCTGACGAATTCATCTGGAACAGAACGTCCAGACGATTTCGTCCCAAAACTAAATTTTCATACTTAGCTTCTGTTCCAACAGCCTCTCTAACCTGGGCAGAAAGCGTGTCTGCGTAGTTAGAGTCTCCCCCGTTGGAGATCTCCCAAATTGGGATGATCTCCAACCTCCTAACCTCTCCCTAATCCTATATAAACTGAGATTTTCTCAGTTTATCCCCCTGACTCTCTGAATGACTTTCTGCTTGAAACTCCCTTGAACCCCCCTAAGCTTCCACGCACCTCAGAGCATCCTCACACCATTATTTGCATTATGTATTTCATGTTTTCTTGTAGGAACTTTACTATTTTTAGTCAAAGCTAGCTCGGATCGTCGCAAGCGATTCCAGCGATTTGGACGATCCTGTCGAGAGCGACGATCTCGTACGATTGGAGGTGATCCCGACTGTAGTCCAGATTGGGGGCAATCAGAGTCCAGAGTTTGCATCTCTTTATTGTTTTCTGCATTTCTTTATACATTATTTTAGTTATTATATTTATGCATCTTGGAGTTCACCTCATTTAGTATAACCGCATGATAAAGTTAAAATCAATCATTAAATCTATTGCATTTCTCTTATTTGTTATTTGAATTTATTATTTAGGCATGTTTGTTATTATTTCTATCATTCTCCTTTGCTTTTGCAGTTGCATCTTTGGTATTTTGTATCTATTCTTGTGATTGCAGGTTTCTGATGAATTCGTCAGATTGACGATGATCTCGTCTGATCTCAGATGATTACGTACGAGTTGAGACGATCTGGACTGCTACAAAACTTAGAATCTTCATCAGACATCTGAAATCAGGTATGTACTATTCTAGTTAGCATATTCTCTGTGTTTAGCATTCATTCCTATTTTTTGTATTCATCTAAATCAGCATTGGCATATAGAATAGTTTAGATTCATCTTGGCCAAACCTAGGAATTGAATGATTAAAGCACAAAATGAACACATCAAACTTACTATCAACCTAGGTGTGGAAATTGCCACTCAAAAGTTTCCTGGTGAACCCACCATCCATCAAAAATTCACCCTTATACCCCTCCCCGAGAGGCGGGACCTTCAAAGGGCCTCTCAGTCCGAGGTATTGTCCCATCCTTCTCGCATCTCCCTTCCGGGTGCAAATCCTATAGCCTGAAGGTAAGGATGCAAAAAATTTGGAGCAATACACTCTCTTAGAGACGATGAATCCTAATAATTTTCTAGAAGTTACACCAAATATGCACTTCTTAGGATTTAGCCTGACATTGTGCTCTATCAGGTGATCGAAGACTTTTCTTAAGACCTCTGCATGCTCTTCTCATAGTAATGACTTGGCTAACAAGTCATCGATATAATCTTCTAGAATTTTGTGCATATAGTCATGAAAAATGTATGTCATGGCTCGTTGATATGTGGCACCAATATTTTTGAGGCAAAATGGCATAACTTTATAGCAAAATGTTCCCCATGGCGTTATAAACGTGGTTTTATGCTGGTCTTTGGGTTTAATCCGAATTTGATTGTAACCAAAAAAACCATCCATTAAGGAGAGAATTTCGTGACCTATAGTTGCATCTACGAGAGCATCAATATTGGGCAATGGAAATGAATCTTTGGGTGTTGCCTTATTTAGGTCTCTAAAATCTATGCAAATACGGATTCTTCCATCGGGTTTTTCCCATGGGTACCATATTGGACACCCATTCTGGATAATCGATGGAGATCACAAATTCCACATCCAACAACTTTTGTAGCTCATATTTCACCATTAAGGCTACTGTTGGGTGCATTTTTCTAAGCTTTTGCTTGACCGGCTTCTTCGTCAGATCTAGCGAAAGGTTATGCATAACCAATTTTGGGTCTAGACCTGGCATATCCTTGTACGTCCAAGAAAACAAATTTGGTCTCTCTTTCAGTAGAGGGATGAGGGTGGCCCACTCATCTGGAGTGAGACTCTCTCCAAATTTAACCTTCTTTGTACTAGCGGGATCATTACTGATATCCACCTCAAAGGTTTCCTCTACTGACATATGTGATCCCTCCTCAAGTTGGTGAGGCGTAGGAATCAGATGGATGTCATCAATCGGGTTGATCGGTTCCGCGTTGGAAGCATTTTTGGCATGATAAACATCATATGCACAACCTGGTGTAAAATGGAAAGGTTGCAACATTTCTTCGTTGGGGAAGAAATCCTCAGGCTCAATGGGTGAATCAACGTGATCCTAGTCGATAGCATCTTTGTTAAGATACAATGGTTTGGATGGATCTATTGGATTGCGGAGTGGAGTGGTCAAATCAATGGAGACCATGTTTATGGAATGGAATTGATCTCCAGGACCACACGGACTAACTTCTACAAAATATGCATAGTCCTCATACCCACGATCTGGCTCTAATGGCACAGGCACAAAGGGGTCTTCCCTATGAGGACTATGAACAACTGGATCCTCCCTATGCACTGAATGCAAAATAGGATCATTTGGCTCATGGAGCTCCATGTAGGTCGGTGGAAGGGGATTAACCAACCGATGAATTTGATCCAAGTTTAACCATCTTGCTCTCAGATGAGGACCAACATGTAGCTATCGATAGACCTCATCAATGTCGATGGGTTGATGATGGTAACACAAATAAGGAGGACCAAGGTAGGCCCTCTCTAGCTCATCTTCTTCATCACTATCATAATAGAATCCTTCATTCGCCCCCACTCCTGGAGGGTGCTCTGGAAAGTGCGGCCCCATGAATCTGACCGCTTGATCGTTGTCATCACTATCTAGATAAACTGGATAATTATATCGTAAGTGTGACATAGCCAAGAAATCTAGCTTCACTTCTTCCCCTAAATGATCAATGTTGGGAAGGATCTCTTCGGTAACTTGTACCGACTCAATAGGCAATAGATGATGCGCATGCCAGGGCCTCTCATAGGCACCTTCGACTTCATCCCTAGATTCATCATCGTTTGAGGATTCTTCATCTGCGTCATAGCCTGGTCCACTCATATCGAAGGTGGACTCCACTCCATCTTCATTACAAAGATCTCCTAGCTCGAGATCACCTATAGTAATGGGGTTATGCCCCTGCACGTCTGTGTCATCGATTGCATCATGGGTTTGGTGTCCCAGGTGATCTTTGGGGTTCATTTCTATCTCAGTCTACTCAAGGAGCCCTTCATGATGATCTTCGAGTGGCTCAGTGGTGACGACAGATATCATAGGGTGATTCCTCTAGAATTTGGAAGGATCCGGATGATATGGATTAAAATCCACATCATCCACCATACTAAGGTACAGATGATCTAGGGATGCTACGAGCAAATCATCCTGCCCCCATATCTATAACCCTAAACCAAACCTATCAGTGACTAACTGATAACGAGGTTCTAGCGGAGTCCTCCATCCTTGTTCAAAGAGACCAAGGCCATATCCATGCCAATGATATAGCTCAAAAATATGCATGGCATACTTTGGATTGGATAGATAACGAATGTTTACCGTGAAAGGTTCCTCATCATCTTCATCCATGGGCTCTCACGTTGGAAGCTGGTCTAGCCCCACATAGATGAAGTTAGTCTGGTTAGGTGGCTCTCCCAATGGAACCACCGATCCAACCGGGTAACGATGAGCGGATGGTCGGCCCATCTCTTGCGCAGTCTTTAGAATCGGTCTGAAGGTTACATTCTGCACAAGGTACTCACCTAATCTGGTGTTAGCGAGATGTACCATCACCCGTGGTGCGGATGACCCTATTGAAGATGCAGGTGAGGTAGGTTGAGGTGCCTCCTCGGCTTTGTCTTGGGGTTCCTCAACTTCCATAGGAATGGGAACCTCCTCGATGATTGGCTCGGGCTCACGCTCCTTCTCTTTCTCACCCATTTTTACCTTCAACTTCCTATCATCCCGATGCATGACTGATGTCGATGGTTTCAAGGAAGTGGTAGTGGTGTGCTCTGATCTATGTGACATATATGGCATTGGTTGAGCATGTACTACTGGTTTACCTCCTGGTTTCTTTATTGACGATGACGACCGAACATCCAGGTGCATTGATGGGAGTATGAAACCCCCAGGAAAATCTGCTAGGTTCACGAACTTAAATGGCTCTTCATTCGATGCCACTACGTGAACCTGTCCCTCATGAATATACTTCACACACTGATGCAATATCGAGGGAACGCAACGCATTTCATGAATCCAAGGCCTACCGAGTAATATGTTGTACTGCATGGCCCCTTCTATCACATGACACATTACTGAGATGGTCTTCAAGCCTACCTGTATGGGTAGGATAATTGTGCCAACAGTCGAACATAGTGCATCGTTAAATGCTCTCAATGTAAATGTAGTGGGCACAATGTGTGATTTAGGTAGCTTCAAATGACTCAGTGCCTTGGTCGTTATTATGTTGATCGATGAGCCGATATCGATCAAGACCCTTTTAAATGGCATGTGATTAACACATGCGATTATGTGCAATGGTGGGTCGACCATAGTTGTAGAAACCATCCTTATCTCATGATCGTAAAATTGGATCATCGGTTCTTGACACTGTTGTACATGTCCCACGAAATTAGTAAATGCCTGTGCATCCTAGGACTGTACTTCAATGGACCTCAAAATGTCCATAAGAGTCTCCCTGTGCCTCGGGGACTACTGTATTAGCTCATATATCGACAACTTCGTAGGAGTTATCTGCAGGTTTTGGACCAACCTACTCCTTATGGTCACCATCGGTCTTGTTGGTGGGCCTGGAATATTCTACTGTCAGTCATTGATTCGGTGTGGCTTGTATTTGAATGGGAGCATGAGGTTGATTCTGTTGTTCATATCTCCCATGCCTAGTGACAATGTTCACCATGCCTACGAACCCCTGGGTAGGTGGTTCGACTCGCACCTGGTTGACTTGGCCAACGTTGTTCCGAGGCACCTCATGATTTGGCAAGGGGTTTTTGTAAATCCCCATATTCTGATTATCGGGCACCTGTGGGTTGTGCGGCACTACAAGCTCACCTTTGTCAATCATATTTTGCACCATGTGTTTGAAAGTCCAGCACACCTCAATGTCATGGCCTTTCGTTCGATGAAAAATGCAAAATAGATCTTCTTGGTACCCCTTTGGTTTGGGTTGATTGGGGTCTATCATCTTGACTTCGGGTAATCTAATTGCCTTGGCCTCGCATAGCTGATGGAAAATCGATGTCAGTGATTCCGTCAATGGTGTGAACTAGCGAGGTGGGCATTGATCTTTGTTCTTGCCCTTATAATTGTTGTTGCACTTGTCATATTGCGTAGGAGGAGGTTGGGCCTGATAATTCTATTTCTGTTGCCCCTTGTTCTCCCTCTGGAGATTCAACACCACTTGATTCACATGGGCTTGCTTGCCCTATTGTTTTGTGGCACTCTTCTTTTGTCCCTCTCTCCTGTTCTTGAGCTTCAAGTTGCCTTCCTGCAACTTGATGTCCTCAATCACTTTGGCTTGCGCCAAAGCCTCTTCGAATGTAGGATACTATTGTAGCTGTAGCAATAATGAGATGTGCTTGGCACAACTCTTCGTAAACATTCGGGTTAACTCTATGGTAGGAATAGGGAATGGCAACTTCACCATTAGTCTCCTCCATCTCTTTTCGTATTGCTCTATTGGCTCATCATCACGCTGAGCTAGCACAGCCAGATCAGAAATATTGGCCTATTTCTTGATGCCAAAGGAATAGCATTCAAGAAAGGCATCAACTAATTGCTCAAAACCTATTATGCTATGTTTCTTTAGCTGATTGAACCACTCTCGGGCTAGACCTAAAAGTGTCATGATGAACGTATGCAACAATAATGCATCATTGCTTGCTATCTAAAAACAAGCATCCAGAAAGCTCGTGACATGTTCCTGTGCATCTTCATCACCCTTAAACTTGTCCAACCTGGGCATATCAAAATGCTCAGGGTAAGCTAGAGTAGGCACCGAAGGATCCAAAGGCTCATTATGGATTTTCCTTAATGTCAGCTTTTGAATAGTTGCACCTTGTCTCTCGATGGCTTTGATCTTCTCGGCTAAGGCCTTATAGGCCTCTAAAGATAGAAAGTCCTCCTCCCTAAGTTGACGTGGAGGTGGCTTAGGAGGTACTATCTTCCTCGTACGAGATGGAGGGCATTGCTCTTCCTCCTCCTCAGCTCGGGAGCTCTTAGGATATTCTTGCTCGTATCCATCTCCCTCTGCTTCTTCATGCTACCTCTACCTCTGATTATCGAGTGATGGTGGCCACTCCCTCTGTTTGGCACTAGCATGAGTACGAGCATCTCTTTGCTCTTGATGCATATCGGCTTGAGATAAAGCCTTCCTATATACACGCTCTCTATGCTCATCATGAGGATATAGGCCAGCCCTAGCTAACCTATCCTCCTACTCCACGCGTTCCTTCTAGGTAAGGATACACTCTTCGCGCATGCGCTGCTCATATAGCCTCTATCTAATGAGCCTCTGTGCTTGAATATTTTCATCTTCAATGCATTGCCTCTCTAGGCGAGCATCCTCCAATTGATCTTGGAGGAGTTGGCATTTCTGCTCCGATACCAATCGATGTGATCTATCGATCTGATCGACCGTGGGAGGCCTCTGGTATCCCTACTCTGTATGAGCGACCTTGTGGGTTTTGTACCCATCGAACTGATGTGTTGTGCCTTTGCCTCTATCTATGAAGATGGCATTGGCCTCCTGTTGTGTCCTATACTATGAACCACCATGCGTAGATAGTGGGTGTGTGACATGAGGGTGCTTAGAAGCCTCTCCATGCTCTCTAGTAGTCCTGATGACACTCACGCTATGCTCACTCGGGGCATGAGTGGGTGGAGTGGAAGGCTTGCAGCCTAGCTGCTCTAAAACACTACCTAGACCCTCTAGCTATCTAGACCACCATCGCTCATGCGGTGGTGTGCCATTATCTCCCACCTTTGATATATCAATGGTGATCTTGCATGGTGGACCACGCATGGGAGTATGGTTAGACCTATGCTCGGTAGCGAGCCTGTCTACCTACCCCTAAATGGGTGGATCTCTAGTCCTTCTATACTCAGAAGGTGGAGCCATGGATCCTCCTATGGACTTAGTACGTAGGGGCACCAACCTGGTCCCCTGCACAACAAACTCTTCGACCGATCCCATGGATGCGCGTGCATTGCGGTCTCGATAATGGCTCTCGAGTGGAACACCCTCATGCTAGAAGGCTTCCTATTCTATCCTATGCCTAGAGGAGTGTACTGAAGCTCCTCTATCTAGGGTATGCTCTACAGGCTCCCCTCATGTCGAGTTATCTCCTCTAATGCTAGTCGAATGACGTTCGGTTCGCTCATGTGGTTGAGGAATTGACACGTGTTGTTGTGAATTGGTTAGGGGTTGGTCATCGATGTTAGGTTTAGACCTTTTTCGACCACCCCGTGTATCCACCATTGTGTACCTAGCATCTAGATGTATCTTTTATTATTAAGCAAACAAGGTATACAATAATGATTATCTCATTTTAAATTTTGAAAGTGAGTCCTAAACTGTTTGATGTGTTTTCAAGATTTGTTGTATCAGTGTAGAAACTCTTATCATGTTTTGCAAAACTTGTTGGATTTTATTCTCAGTTTAATGGCTTTCACCTGTACGCTCATAGCTCGACAACTTGGCTATGAACTCCAAGTCACGTAATCCAACCTATAATGTGTGGTAATGAAGCCCACACATGGTCAGGGAGCACAGGTCCTCCCAGATCCTCACCCATTTTCCCCAATCAGCGTTATACCCTTCGAAGAGAATACATGCAAATTTTCTAGGGTATGAAAGGTTCTCGGATCCGGTATTGGTCTAGTATCCAAAAGGTTTGCGAGATTTGGGCCAATGGATGGAAGTTACGCCCACCGTCATTGAACCCTACTAGTGGTTGGATGTCAAGCCCAACTCACTAGCGTTTAAGTGCCAAGTGGTGTGTGTGGTTCCTTTTAATGTACATAAAATAAATGCATCATATAGCATTCATGCTCATTTTCTAAATGCTATGCAAATGAAAGAACATTTCAAATTCAGAAAATGCAAGCTATTCTAGATGCTCTTTGAGACTATGCACATTACGATGATAATTGGCCACTAATTGGGCCTCACACATGCAAACCAATCACACAAATTCTATCAAGCACGCTGGATTCTAGGGTGGATTAAAATTAGAGATCCGCTATTCCTAGCAACGCCTTTCTAATGACACGAAAGATAAATGCAAACTAAGACCTAATTCATTTCTTTTTCTTTCTTAATTTCTTAATTGCATTCCAAATTTGACTTTCTAGAAAAACACAGAGATAGAAAAAATTACAGAGAGTGAGAAGTAGGGCCTACCTCAGGTCCACATTCGAATGAGCTTTATCCCTCTGCTGTCTACTATGTCTGTTGGAAACCGTAGGTCTAGGCTACGGTTCTGACTATGGCCCGTGGGTTGAACCTACGGTTCAATTGTTGGCCCACAACTGGTAGCTATGGTCTGTACCTACAAGTCACAAAAACCAAAAAACACAGTCAGATGCTAGAATTGTGGAGTTCCACCATGATCGCCTTCTGATCCAACCAAAAAGCATGCACCCATCTACTGTACTATGTCGTATTCATTCATTCAAAGCATAAAAATGACAAGATTGCATAGATTCAACAAAATAAATGTTTCTTGTATTAATAATTGCAAAGAATCTCGATTACAATCATGCCCCTCTTAGGGTCACCCAAATGATGATACGATTAATACAATGCCAAAGCCCTCAACAGGGTAGGCGCACTAATGTTGCTTTTCAACTAGTCACAAACTGCTCTAGGGTGGAGTTGCCCTCTTCTTCGCATTGAGGAAGGAACTTGATGGTTGAGTCTCCTTTGAATCTATTCCCTACGGTCAAGAAACAACATAAAAGTGTCAAAAATATAGGCAACCTCTCATGATGAGGCCCTTTTAGGAAAAATGCATAAAGACACCATTAAGCATGTATAATCAAGAAAGCATGAAAAGCACTTCTAAACTATGTTAATTGAATCAAGATTTATAGAATTGCATAAAGAAAGACAACAACTACACTATGCATGGATCAATTATGTAAAATAAAGCATGAAAGTGCATAAAGAATCCATTAATGTCCTATTTGATGATTAACATAAAGAAACTAATCTAACCTAATTCTACCGGTCAGAAGTCTGCTAAACTACAATTGAACCATGAAAATAGCTAAACTAAGCTAATTAACCAGACATAAATGAAAAAGGTAAGGTGGTGATACCTCTACTACAAACCATAGCTCTGGTGAGTGGTCTGCACTATAAACCATGGCTGAAAGCCATGGTTAGCAATCTGATAGGTTTACCCTCAATTTCAAGGGTAGTGGGCTTGACCTCCTTGTCCAAATTGATGTTCAATGGTCGCCTTCGGTGTCCTCAGACTGATTTGGTGGTTGATTCACTGTGAAGGGCCTTCGTTTTCCCGAATATGCGCTTCTTGGCTCTCCTAGGCTCCTAGGGCATCCATAATGCAATTCATCATGAATCTTGGCAAGTAGGTAGGGGATAAGTGCAATAGCTCTCTCTTAGTATACTCAGTTGAGTGTACAATTCGATAGGGCTTCACTGCTCAAATATCCAATGCTCTCTCTTTATGTTTGCCCTAATTCTGAGGGGTACTTATAGGACTACCCAAGGGCTAGGGGTGGCTTCATGGAGAAGCCAAGATCAAGAAGGGGTGGTTAGGACAGTTGGATTGGAAGCTTCCATCCTCTAACCACCTTCTTCTAGATCAAATGGTCGTTCAAACCGATTTGGCTCGGATTGAAGGCCAACTAAACTTTAGTTAAGACCATAGGTCATAACTATGGTCTAGACTATAAACCATAGGTCTCAGCCATGGTTCAGCCTATAAACCGTAGGTCTGGGCTGCGGTTCAGACTGATTAGGCCAAGGAGCCCAAATTGAGTGGTTAGAACCACTGCTCTATCTTGGAGTCTGTCCAAGATCCTCCATATGGTCTTGTAGCATGTCCATATGAGTAGTCACCCTCGACATGATGCGTTTTAGGTGTCTACAATATCATACATAAAAGTGGTTCAACACAAAATAACATAATCATCATTGCACAACAAAATTTATCAATTAGTTTTTGATGCACAAAAATTTATATTCTTATCATTGTTCAAACAGAAAAGAAAACTATCTTTTCATCATATCCATATATTCCCATGTGGAGTTGTTCACAGAATATTGGTCCCATTGGACCCTACATTGGTCAATGCTCCTTTTCCTCAACTAATTTGTTATGAATCCAATAATTCTGACTAGTTGCACCTCAATGTACAAGGGATTGGTCATATGCAAGTGATCAACATTCAATACATGAGAAGGATCCGGTATATATTTCTTGAGGAGAGACACATGGAAAGTATCATGGATTTTAGACAGGTTAGGAGGTAAGGCTAATTTGTAGGCTATTGGGCTAATTTTATCAATGATGGCAAATGGTCCTACAAATCTTGGGCTAAGCTTGGAGGATTTAATGGAGCTTTTAGTGGGTTTAACTCTTAGGAATACCCTGTCTCCCACAACAAATTCCCTTAAAGTTCATTTCAAATCAACATAACTCTTTTGTCGATCAGAGGCCTCCTTGAGCCTAAGTCAAATTTCATTTAACTATTCTTCCATTTCCTTCAGCATATCTAGCATGATCATCATCCGATCCTCCGAATTTCTCCAAGACAAAGGTGTCCTACACCTTCTCCCGTATAGTGCCTCAAAAGGTACCATTTTTAATGAGGCATAATACCTGTTATTGTAGACGAATTCCACCAGGAATAGCTAGTCTTCCCACTTTGTTTGCTGATTCATACAATACATTCGCAATATATCCTTAAGAACTTGGTTAACTCTTTTAGTTTGTTCATCAGTCTCAGGATGGTATGTAGTACTGATGTTAAGTTTTGTTCCCCAATATTGATGCAACGCTCACCAAAATTTATATGTGAATCAAGAATCCCTATCTAATATTATGGTTTCAGGAAAACCATGTAGCCGCACCACTTCTTTGGCAAATTTTTGTGCTACGATAGGTGCTCCATCCTTAATGCTTCTAGGTATAAAGTGTGCCACTTTAGTTAGTTTGTCAACTATCACAAAAATAGCATCATGCTAGAAGCAACTTTAGGAAACCTGACAATAAAATCCATGGTTCCTCTTTGCCATTTATTTTATGGAATTATATGAGAATGCAAACATCCTACGGGATGCAAATGTTCCACCTTCACTTTTTGGCTTTCTAGACACTTTTATACATATTTAGCAATATCCCTTTTCATTCCTTGCCAATAATAATCCCTTCCTAAGTTTTCATGCATTTTAACATAGCCTGGGTAGGCATCGTATGGAGCATAGTGTGATTCTTGTAGTAGCTTACCTTTAAGGTTCTAATCATTGGGTACCACCATCCTGTTATGGAAAAATAGGGTGCCTTCCTTGACTCTGAATTCCTTGGCTTTTTTAGATCCTTGTTGTACCATCACTTGACAATTTTGAGAAAATTCATCTTGATTTTGTAGGTTTCTTATTTGTTCAACTAAATCAAATTGACATTGTGTCATAGTAGAAATGTTTCTTCTTCTACTCAGAGAATCAGCTAAATTATTTTCCTTCCCTTTGATATATTCTATTCCGAAATCATATTATGCTAAAAACTCCATCCAACGTCTTTGTCTAGCATTGAGCATTGGCTGAGTAAAAATGTATTTCAAGCTCTGATGATCAGTCCGTAATTCAAAGGGTTTGCCTAATAGGTAATGTCACCACATCTTAAGAGCATGTACCACTGCTACCAACTCCAGATCATGTGTAGCGTAGTTCAATTCATGTTTTTTAAGTTTTCGATATTCATAAGCTCTTACACTTTCTTCTTGCATGAGAACTCTGCCAATTCCTTCTATAGAAGCATTAGTGCAAACAGTGAAAGGAAGTTTAGGATCTAGTATCTTAAGGATTGGTGTTGTTGTCAACCTTTCCTTGAGTGTCCTAAAGGCTTCCTCACAACATTCATTCCACTTAAAATATTCTCTTTTTCTGTAAGTTGGTTATTGGATAAGCTATTTTGGAAAAGTTCTTAACAAAACACCGATAGTACCCAACCATTCCCATAAAACTTTGTACCTCAGATATATTTATAGGGTTTGGCCAGTAAATGATGGCTTCTATCTTATTTGGGTCTATATACACCCCTTTAGTTGAAATTATATGACCTAGATATTGTACTCGGGGAGTGTAAAATTCACACTTGGATAATTTTCCATATAGTTGATTCTTTCTCAGTACTTCAAGAACAATCCTCATATGTCGATCATGCTCCTCTCTATTTTTTAAGTAAATCAGGATATCATCTAAAAATATTAACACAAACTGATCCAACTGCTCCCAGAATACACTATTCATAAGATTCATAAATGTTATCGGAGCATTAGTTAACCCAAAAGATAGCACCATGAATTCATAGTGGCCATATCTAGTCCAAAAAGTTGTTTTGCAAGTATTTTCTTCTCGAATTCTTAACTTATGATAACCAGACCTAAGATCAATTTTTGAGAACATCGTAGCTCCTTTCAACTGGTAAAATAATTCATCTATTCTGGGTATATAATACTTTTTCTTAATGGTCATTTTGTTGAGAATTCTAGAATCTATATAAAGTCTCAAAGATCCATCTTTCTTCTTTACAAACAGAATCGGTGCACCCCATAAAGAGACACTAGGTTTTATGTGTCCTTTCTCCAACATATATTGAAACTAATTTTTGAGTTCCTGCAACTCTATTGTGGTCATTCTATAGGGTGCTTGAGCTATGGTGTAGCATCAGGAAGGAGTTCTATTGAGAATTCAAATTCTCATTTGGGTGGTAACCTAGGTAGATATTCAAGGAAGACATCCCACAATTTGTTTAATATAGGATAAGTCTGAAAAAGTCTTGCCTCAGACTCAATCTCTTCTTTTTATTAAGCTTGACCACAAAAATCCTACTACCCTTCCTAATGGATATTTTTACCTGCATGGTTGTTAGAAAGTGTGGTTCCACTGACTCACATCCACAATAAATACGAACTCTTTGCTTGGAGTTGTTAGTGAAATCCATCCATTGTTCTTCAAAATTTAATAATGCCTTATGAGCCTTGATCCAATCAATTCCTAAAATTATATCAAAGACATGTAAATGTGCTACATACAGATGCCAACTAGTATTTCCCTGAGGTAATATAATTTGAGGGTCAAATAGACACTAATCTATAGTATAGGTTTACCCAGAGCCATACTCAACCTTCCACCCATTAGCCATAAATCTAGGTTTTTCTAGTATGTCTCTCAAAATATTTGGAGAAATAAAACTATCAGTAGCTCCTGAATCAATTAAAATTCTTACTTCCATATTATAAAATTTTCCATTCATCAAAAAAGGTGTATCTTGACCATCGATTTTGGAGATACCTGTTGCAGCATAAATCTTATGAATTAGTTTTACAGGTTCCTTTCTTCTATCAGCTCTCATAGGGTGCTTATCAGCATAATGAGGCTCCCCACAGATCCAACAACCAGTTCGAGGTGCCTTCTCTCTTTTATCCCCACTATTATCCTCCTGACCTCTATTTTAACTTTTTGGTCATATCTATTGTAATTCCCCTTATCCTATCCTTCGCGGTTGTTCTAATTTCTATTCCCTTGAAATTTATTCTTGCCTTTGTCAAATATGTTCCTATTTTCATTTCATCCCTTGTTACTCCTATTTTTATCCCATCTAGTTGGGCCTGCATTTTTCTTCTTCTGTAGTTCCTCTCTGTTAGCGGTATTCTGATAGTAAGCCTTTTTAGCCTTGTAATTATCTTCATGCTGACGAACTAGATCACAAGTGGTAGTCAAATATGCTAGTTTAAGAATAAGAAGTAAGTTTTCAATTTTTGGATAAAGTCCCATAAAAAAAAATTGGACTTTTATTTTAGTCCTCTATTCATACTCAGGCATATACTAAAATAATTGTATGAATTGCTAGTAATATTCAGTAACAGTCATATTACCCCGAGTTAGTCTAGAAAACTCTGCAGTTTTCTCAAGATAAAATTGGAAAGACAAATATCTTTCCTTAAACACCATTACAAATTTCTCCCAAGGCACATATATAACTTCTACATTATGCGTCTTTTTGTATGTATCCCACCATTCAACGACAGCCCCATTCAAACAAAAGACTGTGTATGAGGTAAAAGAGTCCTAACAGAAAAATATGCTTCTAAGTTGTTTAGCCACCTTTCAACCTCTTATCCATCCCCTTGCCATCAAACTTAGTTATTTCAATGCTACGCATATCTCTATAAAGTTCAGATCCTAGTTGCTTTCTTCCAGGAGCCACATATGATTCATCCCCAACAATCATAGATGATTCATATTTTATTGTTGTGAAATCATTTCCTGTTGCTAGTTTAGTTGAGATTTTTGTTGTTCCATGTGTTCTAGAATTTGTACCCTTTGTTGAGCCATATGTTCCATCATCTGGGTTCTTTACTGATCCATTTTCTCTTTCTGTTGAATCATCATTTTGTGCATTAATTGTATCATCCGAGTCATTTTATCTTCTTTCGGCATAGGCTCCTTTTCCCTCCTTATCACCCGAGGGGATTCTAAAGTTTCCTCTTTAGCTCATATCCTTATAACATTTCTAAGGGCCCACTTAGGGATCTTGGATAGCCCTTCCCATTTTTATGCTACTGATCTCTTTGAGGAACTAGCTCTTAATTCGGATGCCATTACCTATTTGTAGAAAAGAGCTTCATTAATAATATTTGGTTTAGTTTTTATTTTTAAAACCTAGTACTTTTGTAGGATTTTACTATTATAATTTTTTGCTTATCTAATAATTCATATAGCTCTGATACCAACTATAATAATCCAAGTCACCCCACTTGGTTTCAAGGCACAAAATGGTGTAATTTTAAAAATTTATCCAACTCTTTATCTACTACAAGCATGCTAAACCTTCACGAAAGCCATTTCACTGCAGTCAAAATTTTTGTGAGATTTATATTGGCCATTTCTAGGTATAAAATCCTTATACTTCCTCTCCTAACCTGAGATTTTGAGTATTGACAGGGGTTTTCACTTCCAGGGCTCATTTCACCTGAAAGATGAACGCTTTACTTCCCCTATCATAAGTAATGATATTAGTGTATGCAATTCCAGATATGATGTATATTCACTTCCCTGAATATTGTCATGGGTCTACTACCACTTATGTAGCACCCCAGAAGTCTTATCTTCATGATGCCCATTTCATCATACAAGCTCCCATAGGACCTTCTACTCTCGTACTTGGAAGGGGTTCACCTAGGAATTATGCCCATATCATAATCCCTACTTTTCCCACTCTTTACTTAGAGTCTGGTAAACCTCATTCAGGACATAGGCACTTTTTCCCTTGTTCCTGAAAGTTGGATTAATAAATGTCTACCCACATTCATTAAGCTTAGGTTGTCTACCCACAACCATAAGTTTTTAAGCTTAGGTTGTCTACGCACAACCATAAGTTTTATAGTCTTAGTCATCGGTTTTCAAAATTTTAGTAATGGTTTCCTATTCATATATCATAGTTTAAATGTCAAGGTTATGGTTTAAAATAACTTAAGCATCAAATAATATTCTTACTTTTATAAAATAAAGAATATTAAAGCAATAACATAATATTACAATTAAACTAACATCACTAACCATTTCTTTTCCTTTTGATGATATCTAAGGTCCTCATATCCATATTTTTATAAAATAAAGAAAATAATATAAAAGTGATAACATAATATTACACTAAAGCCAACCATTCTTAAATATGAAACAACACTAACTATTTCTTTTCTTTTGAAAATAACCAGAGTCCTCATATCCACAATAACATATAGGGTTATCTTTACTAATGATTTATTTTTCTTTTCTATTAAATAAATAATCATTGCTAAGAAATATTATAATATGTAAGTCTTGAGCCCATTCTAAGCCATAAAATACTCAAAATCTTAATGACTAAAGACGTATCATTTACCCCATAATTGATTATGATTTCTCCATCATGTGAAAACCCTAATATTAAGTGCACATTATTTCTATTCTCATTAATTCATATAGTTGCACTATGTCTAAAACATCATGGATGCTCACGCCCCTCAACTACCATATCTAGATGTAATCATAGGCACGCATTTCAGCAACCACTTCAAATGACGGACGCAATCTAATAGGGTTCAAAGGAAAGCACATGAAACACATAGCCGAATTCCACTATATACATTGCATATGCCTAAGCTTTCATATAATTTTTCTATAATTCTTTCTCATTTTTCTAGATTTTAAAATTGGTTTTTGTTGTCCGATAGGGAATGTAGAAGGCTTTCAATCAGAGCATTATTATGTTTTTTTTTAATCTCCTTTGTATTCTTAAATAAAATACAGTGTCCCCTAGTTTTTTAGGAATTCTTCTAATGTTTGCTCTTATGTTTCCCAGAATGCCTAGTCTGCTAGAGAGGATATTATTTTATTCTGGTCTTCCACACTTAGGTTACTCAAAGCATTCATATTTTTCTTGCCATTCCAGTGTTGTGCTATAGCTAAGAAGCCCACATTAAAAGAAAAACTTCTACTCACTGATAAACTTTCTGAGAACTCATTCCTAAAACAAAAATTAAATGCTTTATTTTCTCATCACATATCAACCAAAGGAATGTAAAATAAGTTTTACAATGGAAATTCATCACTATTCAAAAATAAATAATTTCAAATACAGATTTATTCACTTAAAACCAGATACCCAAGACACTATCTTTGCCACCCCATTCTATCATAGGTATATTAACGTTGTATTTTTCTAAGAGGCTAAAATAGAACAAACTCTCTACAACTATTATTTCATTTTGCCTTATGGACACTGAATTATATATGGAAAAATAGACACTCCATGGCAACTACTCAGCCATACCAGAGATCAGAGTGGTTTCCTACAATTGTAATGCAATAGTTTAAATCCAGAACGATTGCACGATTTTAATTTCTCCTTCAACATTTTTTCATATGTCCTATGCCTTTCAATTCTTCTTCGTTATATAGAGAGGATTTTCAAAATGCCATGTCTAACATTTGTTGAGTTACATGCAAGTCCTCCGCGAAGGCATGCCAAGTGGTATGGAAATGGGCTTTGTCATTTACAATTTAATATTTCTTTTATAACATTTACCTACTATACTTAAATATATGCTTTTAATTTTGTTTTGTTTTACTTCCATTGATGTAAGGAAATATATGCTTATACTATTTATATATTTTATTACTTTCTTTTATATATTTTTTTTTCTTACTTATATTATTTTTATATATATAAATATTTTATTTAACATTATTTACTTCACTTTTTTATATATATATATATATTCTTTTTAATTTATTAATATATTATAATATATATTTGTTTATTATTTTTTTATATTTTATATTCGAGCAAGCAACCTAAAGATGCATTCTAAATGAAATTCTACTACATGAACCGCTGGTGGTTACATTATCTTTAGGATTCCTAGATCCAATTACGACAAATACTCTATCGGTCATAATTTCTCTGGACTTATCTCAAGCTGAATAAACTTTTTGAAAGGATATGTTTCCAGCTCTGAGCTGCTCTACCATTGACGACATATGCTCTTGCATCCACAATTATATTAGTAGTACCTTGTCCTTGCAAATATTATAACAAAACAATAAAAATAACTGCAGGGTTGTTACAAACTTTGAAATATATACTCCTTTAGCAAATCCTTCTCCTCACTTGGAATCTCTTCCTTCTTATCTACCATCCCATCCATTGTGGGTTTAGCAATCAAGGTAAAACATGTCTTCTTCTTCGTCATCTCTTTCAAAAATTACTTTTCAAAAATCAAATAGTTTCGTACCATTGTCCTCTTTCTCATATTTATCCTTCAGTGGACTCAGTACATACTTCTTACCATCTTTCATAATGGTGTAGGTTATTTTTCTACCATTATGTATTTTCTATTTGTCAAATTACCAAGGTCTTCCCAATAATACATGGTAAGAGTCCATAGGCATGACATCGCATAGGACTTCATCCTTGTATGATCCTATGTAAAAAATAACCTTGCACTATTCACTAAGATATAATGTCCCTTTTGCAACCAAGATACCTTGTATGGATTGGGGTGTTCTATCCTCCTCAACCCTAGTTTCTCCACCATCTCAAAAAATACTAGGTTATCTATACTTCCACTATCTACTATGACCTTGCAAAATTTACCCCTTGATTTACATATTGTTCTAAATAGGATTCTCCTTTGAATATATTCACATTTCCTTTTCTTTAGCTTTAGTAGTACTCTCTTCATCATGAGAGACTCTTCTTTCTCAAGCTCTTGTACATGTTTAAGAGAAACAACACTTTCTTATTTTGCTTATGCAAGTGGTTTTTTGACCTCTTTTTCCTTATTGTTGCTCTATTGCACAGTTGGAAATTCAAATGTTTGATGACCATCTTCCCCACATCGATAACATCATCTAGATAATCATCTACCCCTTCTTTGACCAAAACCACCTCTTCCTCATGAGGAGTCTCCACCTCCTTTGGTATTTTTGTTGAAAGTACTACAAGAAGTACTAGCTTCTCCTTCCTTTTTTTTGTCCTATTCCACTATTTATTTTCCTCATCCTCATGAGAACCTTCCTCTACCTCTTTGATTATTTTTTTTCTTTTGTAGCAACTTTTCCTTAGCCCTTAAGGCATACTGGTAGGCTTCCTTTATCATACTTATTCTTATCATACTAATTTCATGTTGTATGGGCATTCGTAGCCCAATGATATAATTTGATACCTTATCTTCATCATCTTCCATATGACAAGCTCGAATGCTCAACCTATAGAATTCCTCGATGTAATATTTCACTCTCATTTCCTTCTATCTTATATTATACAACTTCCTAAAGAGACCCAATTGGTAGCCTGAAGGTAGGAATTTGACCTTCTGTTTGGTGATCATTTTCTCCCATGACTTGATCATTTCCTTTCCTTTCCTTTGTATTTTAGTTTGTACATGGTCCCACCATAAGGACACATGCCCTTTTAGCTTTGTGGAGGTAAAATTCACCTTTTTGGGGTCTTTTATTGACTCAAAATCAAAATACTTCTCCATTTTGGAAATCTAGTCTATGAGCTCCTCTGGATTTCAAGCTTCCATTGTATGATGGAATTTCTATTTTGGCTTTCGATCTAGAATAGAAATCACTGAGATCAATTTTTCATCCATTTCTTCCTCTCTCTATTCATATTGAGTTCTACATGACCAATATTCTCTTCTTCACTATCACTAATTTCCTCAAGATGAACGAATTTTTTTTACCAGTTTCAATTGCTTCAATTTGGGTGGTAATTCCCCTCAACATTTCAGCTATATCTATAGTTTGAGGTTCTCTTTATCATCCTCTTTTCCACTATGACATAATTTATTTGACACATCAATCCATAGAGATCTTCTTGCTCTAATAACAAAAATAATGTAAAATTTTAGTACACACCTACTTGTATGATTCACATGCAAATTCCAACCATACAAATGTATGCTTGCTCTACCAATTTGAACAATTGTATGATCTACCTGCAATGTTTGGTCCTTTGCATGGTTTCTTTATATTGTATGATCATAAAACCCATTTGTAACCATATAATTCCTTTGCAACCGTACAACACTTTCATAACCATACAACCCCTTTGGAATCATATAACCCTATGACAACCTTACAACATCTTTTCAACCATACAATTGTACCATCCTATTTAGATTTGAATAATCTATATTTCTGTGTAATTTACTAGGTAAATAAAATTCTTCAAAGGTTTCTTCTCTAGAAACTCCACCCCTTTAATTCTATGACCTGTAAGGGGTAATAGTATTTTTTCCTTTTGAAAAGGGTTTCTTCGGGTTTATTTGGGGGTAATAGTATTATTTCCTTGGAAAAGTGGTTTCTTCATGTTTCTTCTACTATTTCGACCTTATACGCCGTCAATCTTCCTCACTTCCTTGATAATTCCTAATTCTTGGAACCTTCCTCAACCATAAGCATCCATTTTTTTGTCTGTTCTTAAAATATTCAATATGCCTCCTATGAATTGCACATGAAAAAACAATGAGACATACAAGCTTCACTACAGAATGACTAAAATTCACTCACAAAAATAACATGGGGCTCTAAAATAATAAACTTTATTTTTATTTTCTTTGCAAGGTTACAAGGCATATTTTTGACACAATAATCCCTTTGCTCTTCTCTCTTCTCTCTGCCCCCATATATATGCTCTTTATTTCACTTCTTATTTATAAATATGAAAATAATGGCTTTTCAATTATGCATGATGGCTAAATAGCCAGTGCCAACTAAGAAATCTTATTGATCATTTCTCTAGATTTTTGCATAAGGTTTTCAACTTTTTGCATGGAATGGCTAATTATCGCTCTCTATCTATTTTCCACATGGATGCTCCCATATCATCATAGAATAATTGATCTAGTTTATGTGCCTTTAGTAGAGTAGATATTAGTGTTCATAATCAAATATTATTTGGCACATTCGACCATTCATTATGGGGAGAAGATTTTACCATCTCTAACGTCTTCTCTAATAGGCCCCATAGTTCAAATTATGGGGGTGTAATATCAATAATCTAACTTTATTAACCAATGCTAATAGTGGTGATGTGAGCCTATGAGCACTTTTTATGTAATCCTAAGGGCATATATAATATATTAGCCTATAATCATGATTTGTAAGCATACAAGCATAATTTGATGTATTCAACCCTAGTAATATTAGTTAAACCATTAGTATAATTAATATTATAATAGTAATTTAACCTTATACAAATTCATTCATTTAATTTATCATACACAAATATAATCAAATTATATGAAATAATTTCTTAAGTGATAAATAAACTTTTTATTTTTTTCTTGAGAAAAAGAGATTGTATTTGGGTCCCCTACTTTTGAAAAATCACCACTTTATTTTTTAGAATTTTAGAGTTTACAAAAATATTTAATTTTCATCTCAATTTAGTTGATTTAGCTAGATACCTACATATTTTTTCATAAAAACTTTGAATTCTTGATTTTTATTTTCTGGATCTTCTTCAATTTTCTTTGTAAATACAAATATTTCAAAATTCAGCATCCTTATTGACATTTTCCTATAACAACCTTCACAATACCAAAATGCCTCCTCTATTGTCTATGCACTCCATATTAATAGAGTAATATTTCCAAGACTTCGTAGTCTACTTTACCAACTCTAGACTATTAGTTTCCTTCTTGAAGCATAAGTGCAACCACAAGAACTATAATAAATAATTTAGCAATCTCAAAAATTTGAAAGCTCATGATTAAATCTTATCAAGAAATATATGCATAATAATTAAACTATGGGTCATTATATAATACAAGTGGAATTCATTTTAATCACAAATAACCAATTAATTTTTTTATTATCATTTTAATGAGTTATGAAATGAATTCCATTCAAATTATAATGGAATTTTAACAAATCATAATGGTATAATTTTAATAAATATTTTAGTAGTCTCAAAAAATTGAAAGTTCTAATCTATACTTTATCCCATAATCCAACCAACAACTCAAATAATCCATTCAACCATGAAGTCCATCTAATATCATATTTTGCTTCAACATACAAAACTTCTAGTCACTTTATGAAGTCATAGTCCGCTTTACCAAATCTAGATTGTTAGTTTCTTTTAATGCATTGATCTATAAATGGATTCCCTAAAATATTTTGTAATCCTATAGAACATTATTTTGAATTTGCTCCTTTCAATTTTTTCTTGTCAACTTTAGCTAAACTTACTATTTCCTCTAACCATGGAAAAGAGAATTTAACTTCATGATCCTCTATTAAAACCCTTATTGGCTAGCCTATTTGCACATTTGTTCCCTTCCTTTAATGTATGTGTAAACCTAATTTCTTCAAACTCTATAGCAAGGTCTTGTATTTCCACAATGATCTCTTGTATGTTCCATGAAGCCTTTTATTTCCTTAAAATTGTATTTACTACTATTAATGATTTGTCTTCCATTTATACTTTATTCCAATTCATTTTTCTAATATTTTTAATCATTCCAAATCTACCCAAGCTTCAACTTCACTACTAAAAGCATAATATAACAAATTATCACCCTTGATATTTTTTATTATTCCCTCTCCTTTTATTGGTCCTAGAATTCCTTTAGATGCTCCATCAAAATTCAATATGACCAGCTCTACTTCTAATAATTTCCACTTTATATTTATTTTCTTTCTATTTTTTCTGTTATACCCACCATCATAATTCCAATTGATGACTTGACTCCATCTATCAAGGCTCTCTACTTCAAGATTAGTGTTTGGTTGAGTTAATAGAGCTAGTTTAGACTCCTATATGGCTAAATAATTCTTCATTTTCATCACCTTTAAAATGTTTTCCTTTACTTTAAATATTATTTTGTTCCTTTTATAGCCATATAGTCCAAATTATTTATCTTTTGATGTATCCCAGATTGTCTATAATACCTCACTTTTAAAAGTGTTGTCATTGCCTAAACATTCTATCATTCATCACAATGCATTTACCAAACATATTAAGATTACATTACCATAGTTTCCATACTATTGAATAGTGTCCCAAGAGATGGTATATACTCTCCTCCCTTTTACATAGAACACATTTTGAGGAGCCATGAAAACTCCTTTTAATTAGGTTATCCTAGGATAAACATTTTCTATGATCTACTAGCCATATAAACATTTTGACTTTTGGAATGCTTAGGCTATCCAAAATATCTCTTTCAATTCTTGATGTATTCGTATTTTATTTGTGCTTTATATTATATATGCTTATTTTTGTGCATTCTCCTAAGCTATTAAACTTTAAAATCATCTTATCCTTGAATCCTCTTAGAATAATTACTATTGTTATATTTCTACTCAACTACCTCCTAGCAACAATATCTAGTAAACTTGAAAAAATATCTTCTTTCCATTTGTATCTTCCTTCCTGGTCCTTGTACATAATGTTTGAAACACTATCACCACATTTATCTTGAATTAATATCATCCATGGTTTTTAAATTACATCTAGATTGAATGGTCTTTTATCACACCATATATCCATTCATATAGAATTTGTTTCTCTGCTTCCCACTACCCATTTTTTTATTGATAAAAATGGGGTTTAAAAGGATTCCCAAACATTTTATAAGCCAAGATACAAAATGAGGGATCCAAAAATAGGAAACCCTCACTAGTCATAAACTACACAAGGATGAAAAATAAACCTAGAGGATGGAAGACCATCACCTGGAATATAAATAAAACTAGAGATACAAAAAGTAGGATGATCCTACATCCAAATAAATTAGAAGTATTAGGATGGTCTTGATCCTCACTAGAAACATTCTGGATAAAATTCATAGGTTGAACCACCACATTTTAGTTCTTGATATTGTTGATAACCTTCCCAACCTAAATAAGTAAAGTTGATGATAAGTTGAAAAGATCATCCATGTTGGATATTGGGTTAGATTCATCAGTTGAATGCAATTGAACTATAGTCCTGCAAAGGGAGAGGACATCTTTTAGGGGTAAACTCCAACTTTTGTTTCTTATGCTTTAGAGGAGATGATCCAGAGATGATATTTTGTTGGTCCAATATGATAACACTTTTGTGCTTGTCTCCATAGGCTTTACTTTTGGTCAAATAGTGGCATAGGGAGGGAGTGGTCTTGAAAGAACCAAATATAAGCTTGTTCTTGCATACATTGCCTAAAGTAGTAGTTTCAACCTCTACTTTGAAGTCACTTGGATTTTCCTCCTAAGAAGATCCCTGGCTGAGGGCCAAGGTAGAGGGACGATTATCGAGTCTACCTACAATAGATATAGTAGGTACTTGAGCTTGAAGCTAAATCATGTGCTTGTAGATAATCATGTGCAGCCCTTAATGCTTCAGATGTGAATAATTACTCTTGATAACGCTAGAAACAAAGAGCTCCATAGATCAAAATAAGTACTCAAGAATATTAATCACCTTGATATCCCTTAAGTGGTTGAGGAACACCAGGTGAAAGCTTCGAATAGGATAATTTGGATCATCAGTTGTAAATTACTACATTATAAGAATGAGTACTCTATTCTAGGGAGCAGGAAGATCCTTATGATTTCACTATTCTCATTGGAAAGTTATTTTCCTTTGATCCTAAAATGATCGATCTTATCAGCCATTGAGTGTTTATCACACAAAATTATATCACCATCATTGATCAATTTTGTGATTTCTACAAGTAAATTAATGGTGAATTTGAAAGAAACACCTTTGAGGGTCACACTATCATTGTCCTAGGATTTGGTAAATTCCATGGATAGGTTAATATCACTACCCCTAAACTTATGTAATAAGGGAAGGAACCCATGATATATTAGGATTTCCTCCATCATAGCATCGAGTTGAAAGGTTTTGGGATCAAACAAATCCATCTCAGACCACCTAAAAAATATATCCACACCTTCAACACCCTTCCAAACCATTGCTCGAACACCACACTAGTGAAGCACAAACACAGATAGAACTAGATGAGAAAAGAGCTTCTAGCTATATCAATTTAAACTGAAAGGGAAAACTGAGTTGACAAGGTAGATGTGAATTGGATTTCTACCAATTTATGAAACTTTGAAGGTGCAGGTCCATTTGTGGAGCATATCAGACCTAGATTACCTAATCCGATATACCAAATTTGAGCCTTATGTGAAATCACCAATGAATGTATTACATGAAGAGGATGGAGGTTTAAATCTTGTGTCCACAAAAATCCAAAGCCTGGCACTTGTGTCCTTGGAACTCAAAGGAGAGCCATGATAGGAACAAAACCACTTCCAAAAAATATGATTATGCATAAATAAATGGAAATAACCTATGACATAGGGATTTTGGACTTGAAAAATATCATAAGTCAAGATAATCCACCAAACAATGAGAGTCGACCACCTAGGATCTTATAGCTCATCCTTCATAATCCGATGAGGTACCCCAATTATAGAAACCTTGGGTGGAAGAGGAATGCTAAGGGAATAAGATATCAAAATCATATTGAAATTCAACTTAGGAGTTGACATTCCAACCTTTCAAAGGTAGGCTTCAATGGTATTCAAAAATTTTGCAAGGTCCATATAAGGAGTTAAGATGACTAGGATTGTAAATGCATTTCTCTGGATTCAAATATGAGTGGATGATTCATTAGGATTATACATTTTGATCACACCCTACAAAAATATATTCATCCATATTAGCAAGGATTCCTCAGCCAATCCAATATTGGCCATAATATTATCAGAATTGTTACCTTCTCTTAAAACATGTTGGATGAGGACATTCTCATATCTATGGATAATATTCTTCAACTATTCAATAAGGTTAAAAATTGATCAAGCAGTAGATAAAAAACCTTTGAGATAGTTGATGGTATTCAAGGAATCCCCTTCAATGATAAGGTTCTAGATATTAAGATATTTCCTCGCTAATAGACCTTGAAATAATGCTCTATCTTCAGCCACATTGTTTTTCTGGATGCTAATATTCTCCATGTACACTAGGATGATCCTGGCATGTTCATCTCTAACAATACCTCCACAACTAGCTTTGTTGGGGTTACCCTTGGCAACTCCATCAAAGTTGATCTTGAACCATCCTAGGGGGTAGGGTACCAAATTACCCTTGAACTATTTGTTCTTGGGGGATCATGCTTGGAAGGATCAAAAAAAATATTGAAAGAGGTAACCAATATAGATTCGATCCCTTGACAAGTAGAATTGGGAGAAGAAACAAGATTAGCATTCTCAATATCTACCAAAATAACTCTTGAAAAAATAGATCTCGGGTTTCTAGAAGAGTTATTTTTTGGTAGATAATATATTATAGCATTAATACTGGATTTTACAGGTTGATCCAAAACCTTTTACAAAAATCAGCCCAGGGTTGTTGATGAACATGTCCTTACTAAGGATCCTATATATGTAAAATTTACATGCCGCCAAAGCCATTACATCTGATAAGGTACATAGCCTGTTATCAAAAATAAACCTCCCATAAAAAATTTTGGGTATACCCCAAGAAAACACACCTATATCATAATTACAAAAAAAAGAAACAGACATAGATCCCTTCCTTGAAACAGTGGAGAAACAAAAAGTTGCAAACACACATAGTAGAGTACTGAAAAAAATCCCACAAGCTCTGTATTGATAGTTACCCTTAATAATTATTTGGTAATTGATTTCTTTTGTATATGGCATGCTTTGGGACCACATCCTGTCTTGGCAAATCAGCCTTGGAGAAGTGAACCTGCTGGCTATCTGGTGGTCCACGCAACTCTAGTTTGAAGTCTTTTATTATCGTTTCTTTCCTACCCTGTGATTATCAAAGAACCTCCAATTGCTAAGATGACTATGAGACATGTTATCTGACATGTGATTATCCCTATTAGTCTTTGTGGTATTTCCAAGCAGGATCCACCAAGACTAAAAATTCAGATAATTTTTATTGTGAGTCTATTTCAAAAAGGAGATGGAAATACTCACAGCATTTGAACTTACAGTGCCTTCCCTATTGGTAAATTTGACTATCATTCTTTGCATTCTTGTTGAATAAGCTCCTCTACTTCACTTAGGACATCGTGTTCCCATTTGAAAAGTCCTTCACCATCGACACCCAAATTGGCAAGCTTATCAGCAACTTTGTTAGCTTCCCGAAAGACATGTTGGGATTTTCTATCTTGTCTTCCCTGGAAAAGGATCCTAGCCTCTTCAACAATTGTTTTAATCCTCCAAGGAGATGTTTTCCATTTATTGAGGAGATTTATAACATGCATAGAGTCTCTTTATACTATCAAATTACCTTCTAAGTCTTGATTCATTTTAAGGCCTCTCCACATAGCTCTAGCTTTAGCTTCGTTGTTCGTCCTTGTTCCCAAATATTTGGAAAATGCAAGCATCATATTCCCATTATGATATCACACAATGCCACTAGTGCCTACTCTGCTAGGATTTTCCTTAGCCACTCCATAAAAATTAAGCTTAAACCAGCCCATAGGAGGTGGGGACCACTTAACATTGGCTTTTGGGTTGACTACCCTAGGCACAGACTCATATAACAAGGTTAAGCTTAAATATTGAGCAATCATGGTCTCCTATAGATGAGGTTTACGACTATCAAAAGGGATAAGGTTCACATTCTCATTGGCAAAGGATAGGATCTTGGCAATGATAGTTTGATGATCATGGATAGACTCATTAAAGACTCTATGGTTCCTTTCTAACCACACCTGGCAAAGATAGTGATTAAGACAAATTTTCCACATGTATCTACGTCTTTGGCTTGAAAGGGGCAAGGCCACTGGATTAAAAAATCAAGTGTGGTTGCTGGTTTAACCCAAGAAATATTGAAGGCCTAAAAAATCCCACTTAGGATAGTTAAGGAAAAAGGGCACTCAAGGAAAATGTGATAAATGGTCTCCCAATTAGCCCTGCACGAATAACAACGATTAGTGATACAAATACCTTTACGCATCATACTACCAATGGTTATAATTCTTCCATGGATAACCAGCCATGAAAAGACTACAATTTTTGGAATTAAATTTTTTATCTGAACTAAGTCCTTTTGGAGGACAAAATCCTCGTCATTAAGCAGAAGCTTGTAAGTTGATTTAACCGTGAACTGTCCATTTTTCGTAGGATTCCAGGTCACTTGATCTTCCTTGGGTATCATGGGGATAAACCGTTGCCTAAGAATGTTACAAAGATAATTTGATTCCGCTTGAAATCCCTGAATCCTTATTTGTTTCCACTTCATTCTACCTCTATCCTCAACCATATAATCAAATAATTTTCTACCAATGAGTTCTTTCATGATATCTCTGATTCGGGCTAAGTTAGGATATTGCATTAGTGGTTCATCCTTAGCCCACTTGTCATTCCAACAATTTATCCTCTCACCATTGCCTAAAACCCATATTAAACCTTTTTTTATGATTTCCTTACAATTGAGAATTGCTTTCCAAAAAGAAAAACCTCTGATTGGAACTGAGTCACTTAGAAATTCCATATTTTGAAGATACTTTCGTTTTATGGTAGTTGTCCATTCATTTTATTTACCTGAAATGAGGTGCCATGCCTTCTTAGCTAGTAAATCTAAATTCATATGAGCAATTCTCCTCAGACCTCAGCCCCCATTTTCCTTGGGTCTGCACACTTTGGTCCATCCTACAAGGTGTATCCTTTTTTTCTCCTCTGATCAAGTCCATAAAAATTCTTTTGGAGTTTCTCAATTTTTTGGAAAACCTTCATAGGGGCTTTGAAAACGAAGAGGAAATAGACTGGAATGCTCTAAAGAGAGGCCTTAGTGAGGGTTAGCTTTCCTGCTTGAGATAGAAGATGACCTTTCCATCCATCAAGTTTTTTTTTAATTATTTCAATAACCCTGTCCCACATTGAATCTCTCGAAGAACCAATGAAAAGAGGGAGACCAAGATACGAAGTGGGAAGGTTTGCTATATCACACCCTAAAATTTTTGCAATCCTTCCTTGCCTCTGAATGGGGGTGTTCAAGAAATATAAATTGCTTTTACTAAAATTAACTTTCTGACCAACAACATCCTCATAGAGTTGTAGGATGTATTTAATTCTTTTGGCCTCAACCATCGATGCCTTAGTCAATAGAAGGGTATCATCAATAAATTGTTGGTGAGAAATAGCCCTAGTGAGAGATGTTGCCTTGATTCCTGATATTAGCCTTGAACTGCAAGCATTTTTTATGGTTTTTCCTAAAGCTTCTACCACAATGATGAATAACATGGGGCTGATAGGGTCCCCCTGCTGAATTCCTCTACGACTTTGAAAGTAAACAGTAGTTGTTCCATTAACCAAAATCGATAACCATGCTTTAGAAATGCATTCTTTGATAAAATTAACCCATTGGTGGTGAAAACCAAACTTAAGGAGGACAACAATCAAAAATTCCCAATTTAGCCTATCAAATACTTTGTTCATATCAAGCTTGAGGGCAAAAATAGACCTGTTAGTATTATGAGCAGAGTGTAGAGCTTCATGAACTGTGATAAGTCCATCCAATATTAACCTTCCTTGGATATATTTTCCCTAGCATGGATCTATAATGCGGGGCAAAATATCTCTCATTATATTTGTAATGGCTTTATTTAGGATCTTGTAAGAAACATTGTACAAACTGATTGGCCTAAAGTCAGCCATAGATTCAAGGGTTTTTTTCTTAGGAATTAGAGAAATAAAAGTAGAGTTGAGACCTTTTGGGATATGATTACTTGCTTGGAATTATTTGATAGTATAAATTACATCCTCACTTACGATGTCCCAAAAATCTTGATAGAAACGAGGGGGAAAGCCATTGGGTACCGGGGCTTTATATGGCTCCATGCTAAACAAGGCTTCCTTAATTTCCTCATTAGAAAAGGGAGCTAGAAGCTTAAGGTTTATATCCTCATTTATTATGCTAGGAATGGATTGCAAGAGAATATCTTTGGCCTCCTCATTGCACTGTGATTCTTGACCAAGGATAGAATTGAAATAAGTTACTGCCTCCTTTCTGATTTCTGTTAAGTCATGAGTAATAGAACCATTTGCTTTTTTTAAAAAAATTATCTTGTTATTGCTTCTGTTTCTAAGCGTGGTGACATGAAAAAAATTGGAATTTGAATCTCCATATTTTAACCAAAGAGCCCTTGATTTTTACCTCCAATAGATTTCCTCACAGGCCAAAATGTTATGAAACTCTACTAGTTTTGTCTGTTCCTCCTGCCTAGTAGTTTCATCAGCATCACCATGTTGAATCCTTTGATCAATTATATTCAAACTTTCAACAACCTATTTTTTATTTTCAAAGAGGTTTTCAAAGACCTCTTTGTTCCAAGTTCAAAGTTTTTCCTTAACAAACTTTAATTTGCCAGTAAGTTTAAAAGTTGCACTACCCCTGACAGGCTGCTGCCACCACTAAATTAAGTTATCTCTAAAAATGGAATGTTTGATCCACATAGATTGAAATATAAAAGGTTTCTTGAAGGAAAGATAGTTAGGGATCTCCAAAAAAATGGGATTATGATCAAAGGCAATTTTAGGAAGGGCTTGTAGGGTAGAATCACCGAACAGAGTTGTAGCCTCCTTTGATAGAAAAAACCTGTCAAGCCTTTCTTGAATGAGATGACACCCTATCCGCCGATTACTCCAGGTATAATTTGCTCCTCTAAGTTTTACATCCATCAACATGTTGGAGTTCACAAAGTTATTGAACTCATCCATGCTCCTGATAGGTGGTCCATTTCCACCCATTTTGTCTGAAGGGTAAAGAGGAGTGTTAAAATCCCCAACCATAATCTAGGGGACATTATGGAATATTTCACTCATATTGCCTAAGTACTCCCACAATAGAGCTCTCCCTTGAATTGAAGTTAGGGTATAAATATTTGAAAGGATCCACGACCTGTTGCTATTTATTTCCTTAAATAAAACACTAAGAACCCTATCATATTTCTAAATAATGGTGCCTTCTACTATCCGAGGATCCCACAAAGTCATAAGGCCTCCAGACACTCCTCTGGCTGATTTGCAAACCATCTCCCCTTGATTCTATATTTTTTTTGCTACTTTTTTTGATTGAATCTCATCAGTTTTTGTTTCTTGCAACATGATAATAGTTGGATTCACTTGATTTTTTATTTCACTGACTTCCCTATGTTTGGGTAGGCCATTGAGGCCTCTCACTTTCCATGAGAGAAACTTCATTTAGATTTTTTGGGATTTCTTCATCTCCCCCTCCCTTGAGGGGGTTTTCCTAATTTGTTGTCTTCAAAACTAAAAATAACCTGTTGAAACATGGTTCTCTATTTTCCATTGGCAATGTCATTATCAATTTTAATTTTTTGATGCTCAGCATTTGATATTCTCCCTCTTATTTTTTCACTACCAAAATATTTTGGAGACTTCACAGTGCTCCTGGGTTATTTACGACTAAACTGGGGGAGGCAATTTGTTGCAGAACCAAACTGCCATATTCCTTAGTCTAAAGAGTTTCACATATCTCCACCCCTACATCTAAATCTTATCCTTTTTTCCTGTATTCCCATGGTCTACAGGATGGTCCCTTAGTAGGATTCACCTGGATCCTAGTTATGATGTTAGATAGATGATATTTTTTATTTTCTAATGCCTCATATTTCTTCCTAAGTTCTTCAGCATTAGGGTTTGGCTTTGGGATGCCCACTGGGCTTGAAGTATTTTCAGCATTGGGGTTTAAGGATTCTAACTTGGATCAGGATTCTAGATATCGAGCATTAGGGTTTGGCTTTGTGATGCCCATGGGGCTTACAGTAATTTCAGCATTAGGATTTGAGGATCCTAACTTGGATGGGGATTCTAGAGAGTTAGCAAGGTTATCCTGAAGGTTTTGGGCTTCCATGTCTTTCAATAATCCTCCTACTCCCATATTGGATAGAATTGAAAATTAATTTTAAACTAGAGGATTGGAACTTACCTGAGTATTTTTGTTGCCAACAACCTATTTTTTTCCTTTGTCTTATTAGGACCCTACACCCTCTCTTTTATTTTTTTGGTAGATAGATTTCTAGAAGAGTTACAAAAGGCTCTATTATTCCTTTCTATATAAATCTACCTTAATAAATGGGTAAAAAAAAGGACCATAGATATTTGAGATGTAAGTGTTTAAAATAATTTGGCCATTGGACACAAAGTTTAAGGATGAAGTTGGGGGAAACCCAAGGGATGCTGAAAACCAAGAAATATGGAAAGCAACATATTGGAGGAGAAGAGACACTCAATAAATAGGTGAACAACTAACTCTCATAAAAAATAACAAAGGTATCATCAATTAGGGATGACCAACCTGCAGTTGATGAGAATATCAAAGGTTAAAAATTTTATCTTGGAAAACCAACCAAGAAAATAATGCAATCTTAGGCATAAGATGTCAAAGTCAAATGATATTGTTTGCAAACTGTAGACACCTAAAATGCATCATGTTTAGGGGACTACTCATATGGACACATTCAGAGACCATATGAATCATCATGGACCTCTCCAATAGCTAGCAGTGGTCCTAGCCACTAAAAAAGGTAAGTTCTAGCCCATCCAAGCTTAGTTGCTCTCAAGAAAAGTGGACATCACATCTAGATGCTAAAGCTGATAACGACCACACCTAGACGTTGCTATGAACAACGACTAGCACCATGCATAGTTTTTCCATGAATACGATACCATATCACATAGTTTGACTATCTATTTCATTTCTTATGAGTAAATTTTAGTGAGGAGCTCCTTTATTTCCTCCTAACTACCCCTTTAATGCCAATTTGTGACTGATGCTTTCCCCTGGGATGATGAGTTGCATGCAATTTAGATTTTGGCTTCTCTAGGAAGCCAAGATCTATACCTAGATCTAAAATAGGGATAGTCTACCTATGGAATCTCCCAAGTAATACAAGAGATCATAGAATATTCAAATTTTGTGTAGCAAATCCCTAGCCGATCAGAGGATGAATCTACACCCCCTTTGAGGAGCAGAAAAGCACTGTTTGATTGAGCTACGTTTATGCACCTACTTTTATATCTATTTATTATTCACCATCCATAAGTGTACCAAACATAATAGGTGATCCTTGAACATCAATTAGAGCAAGTAATAAAGTGCTACAACCCTTGGTCCATGAGGAGAAGAGCTTCATTTAGTGACCCTTATCTTAGATAGTGGCCCACAGGCATATCTTAGGGCATTAGACATTATTTTATTTTGTTCTAGCTTAGATCCATTATTGCTTAATTTATTAATTAGTTTTGTCTTAAATATGATTTCATTAATGTTTTTACATTAATATTTTTGAGTTTTAAAATACGTACATTGCTTAGATATGCTATTTTAAACAATACTATGCATATTTATCTTGTTTATCAGATCTTCTAACAAAAGACTCTTCTAGAGAGGTAGCCCGTACTACTTATAGTGCTCTGTTATTTCTATGCACGTAGGGTTACAGGTCTATAGCATTGATTCAAGGCATCCAATGTGTAAGATCCCTCCAAGGTGAGAGAAGGATAAGGAGGCATCTGTAAGCCATCATACAAGATTGTGTATGAGATCGGAAGGCCTGTAGAAGCGCACCACCATTTTGCAAGGGGAAATCATTCTTCTATACCATTATAAGTTATGCTTGTAATCTGTTGTATTGAAAATAGGTATCCCTCAAAGGGACTGATATGTAACCAAGATTTACCAAAGATACTATTAATAAAATATCTTTATTTATTTCATCATTTCCATGTTAAGTTATCTATTGCTTTCATTTATTTCATTTCATATAATAATATTGCAAGTAGAACAACATAAGTATGGTGCACACTTCTTGGGGTCATATAGATGGTGATCATGGTGGGAAACCTACTTGGCCTTTGTTTTCTATCGATTTATTGATGTTTTATTGCATTTTCTATGTTGCATTTATTGACTGTAGGAGTGACTAAGCTCTATAGCATTCCCTAATTTTTTGTCTTTCTTTGTTTGTAAATTTTTTTTATAAAACAACTTAAATACATTTTTATTAAGGAAATATAAGAAAATATGAAAAAAGAAAACTACATTTGATGCTTCTTAGAGTTTTTTAAGCTTTTCTCTAGGCACTACTAGGAACAACAAGCCTCTATTTTCAAGGTCTTTCCTAGTCTCCAGTGTGCTAGGATTTTGTGTGTTTAAGCTTGCTTGCATGTGGCCTAGCTAGAGGTCATTACATCATAAAGTAGGAATTGCATCAAATTCATTTAGATCAGTTAGAGATGCATTTTATGAAATCAAACATTCTTTTTAGGCATGTAGGGAAATAGTCATGAATGCTCTCTAATGCATAGTTTTCCATTATAAAATCTAAAAAGAACCCCACACACCATATATCACTTTAATGCTAGTGAGTTTGAGGTCATGACCAACCATTGGTAGAGATCAGTGAGATGGCTTTCATCTCCATCCACTGTCTCAAATCCCATATACCCATTATTATTTGTCAATAATATCTCCAAGATCCATCATAACCCATGGAAAATTTATACATATTTATCTTCGAAGAGGTATATCATTGACTAAGGGTGAACTGGGTGAGTACCGAGAGGACTTGTGCTCCTTGATCGTGTGTGGACTTCATTGCCATACATTATAGGTTGGATTATGTGGTATGGATTTCATCACTAGCTTGTCGAGCTATGATTATATAGGTGAAATCCACTTGAGCACAAGAATATCATCCAACGAAATGCAAAATACATGACACAAAATCTTCTTTATATACAACACATCAAAACACAAAAAACAACTTAGGGAACACACATTAATCCTTAAATGAGATAAACATTTGTTTGATTTGCTTGTGTGGTTTAAAATTGACATAAGAAGATAATTCATAGTCCATTATGGTATACACATGGAGCAACCATCGTCGGTATAACACTAAGGCAAAAACTAATGCTCCCCACAATCATAGTCACACTAATGTTGAGCCACCCACCCATAGTGTCACTGGATGAAGTTTAGCAAGTCTTAGGGATGAAAAATCAACCCTTGGGGGGACTCCTCAAGAAACCCCAGTTAAAGAGACATATCCTAGTTCCTCTCACAGTAGACATGCGGAGGCCTCAAGGCCTTCATAATAGGACAAACATGAGGAGGTCTCAATGCCTTCATAATCACACAAACATGAGGAGACCTCAAGGTCTTAATCATCACAAAAACATGATGAGGTTGTAAGACCTCCCTCATCACACAGATATGTAGAGGCCTCAAGGCCTCCATCAATACACAAACATGCAGAGGCCTCAATGCCTCCCTTAGTATATAGATATGTGGAGGCATAAAGGCCTCCCTTAGTACATAGAAATGTAGAGGCCTCAAGGCCTCCCTTAGTACACAAACATATGGAGGCCTCAAGGCCTCCCTCATCACACAGACATGCAGAGGCCTCAAGGCCTCCATCATCACACATACATGAGGAGGCATCAAGGTCTCCATCATCACATAGACATGCAAGGGTTGCAAAGCCCTAAACTTCACATGATACACTTAGGACATATCATCCCACTAAGGGATAAGACATTAGGGCTACACCAAGTCATAGACCTATGACATACTATATCCTCCCAATAGATGGGAGGATACCCCTAGATTATGAGCTCATTGGTGCCAATAGGAATCTATAGGATTGACCATGGAGGACTAGATAGTTTGATGAGTTGGATCGATTTCCCTCAATACCAGCTCCAAGAAGCATTTCTATCGCACATTCTACTTCAAGAAGTTCATGTAGCATAACTACTAGGCACACTAATAAACTAGGGAAAGCTTCAAATTAGCCTTGTAGCACATACACTACTTCCCACCATGGATGTACACAATACAGATCATAATGCATTGGGCAATTTGCCCTGGTAGATAAGGTCAAGAATATAGCAGGAGCCTCTCTAAGAGGCCTATCCATTAGAACTCCTCACAAAGAGTTATAGAGGCATAAATATTTAGTAGCATATTGATCATAACACATACATAGGTTAGAAGAAGCATTGTGCATTAAGTGAGAGAATTTGGAAACTCTCAAGCAAGAAGAATGAAGGAAGAGGTACATACACCTACATGAGCAATGCTTCAGAGAAGAAAGGGCCAAGCACAAAGATCAAGCCGAAAGGCTAGATCAGGTTGACTTACGTATAGGTGGTGAATAATACCAACATGATAGACATGTTGATTCTTAGTATGACAGATGCACCAAACAAAGAGACGAGTGCACTCACCATGGCTCACAACTTCAACAATGCCTAGATCCTAAGAAAATAAAACTCAATGAGGAACAGGCAGGGATGGAAGATTAGGAACAGATATATCCTGAACCTTCGTTCGTGGTTGTGGGATATGAATATAGATGCCCGAATTGGATAAATGCATTATTACCTCCATTTCCACTGTGAGTAAACCTTCAAGAATTGGATATTATTTCCTCAAAGTTATACCAAATACTCACTGAGAGAGTCAAATATCTCGAGAAGTAGGACATGGTTGGCCAAAATTTGACTTTGAGAAAAATACACAATCAACCTCTATGCCCCTCATTACTTAGTCCTATATACCCTAGGAATTTTGAGATGCCTAGGCTAGACAAGTTTAAAGGAGAGGAAGACGTGCAAGAACACATTAAGAATTTCATGAAAACATACTTTCAGCTTGAGGAGAATGATGCTCTAATTCTAATAACGTTCATCATGACATTATCGGGTGCAGCAACCTAATGGTTTAACCAACTACCCAAGCACAACATCATCAGATTTGAGCAACTTGTGAATGCATTTCTTGAATGCTCCTCCTTCAGCATTAAGAAGAAGGTGAACTTGTTCGATCTAGTGAACTTAAAGCAATATGATGATGATCCAATTATGGACTATGGGAATACATGGAGGAAGATAAGGGCAAAGCTACCATTCTCCATTCCTACTGAAGAGCTCACCCAAATTTTCATAAAGAGCTACACCAAATACATATCATTGCTATTGTAAATTTAGTAATATGAATAATTCGAAGAAGCCTTGGATCAAGCCAAGCTTATAAAGGATATAAATATTTACGAAGGAGACCTCAAGCTTTTAAACAAGGAGTGGAATAATGCCAACAGTAACAAGAATCAACAGAAGAAGGTCAAGCCTGCTCAAGTCAACTAGGTCATTTTAAGCATGTCAAAGGTAGGCAATGGCTAGCAACCATATAACTATCAATCTCATCCCCCACTAGCCAATTATGATCCAAAGAACAACCAAGGATAAAACAAGGAGTGTCGACCACCTTGCTATTTCATGCATCTATATGAATCGATACAATCAATATTTAATCATTTGAGCAAGTCACAAAGAATCAAATTTCTTGATGCATAAATTCTTGATCCTAATCATCCCAAGTCCAAAGGATATAGGGAAGATCAATACTATCCATATCATAGAATATAAGGACATGATAGCGAAACATGTATAAGATTCAATAATGTTGTGCAAAACATGATTGAGAAGGATGAGCTAAAAGTTTACAACCCATTAGCACCCAATAATAGATACATGGATATATTTAGGAAACCATTGCCAAATCATGAGACCCCTAGATATCAGGGCATCTAAGTCAACTAGGTTTGAGTTGAGCCGCCCACTCATGGATGCATTGAAATGGTTGAGATAGTCAATGTGGCAACTAGGAATCAGTGATATGGTCAACCAAAGCCTCCATCAGCTCCTATTCATATCCTGGATGCACCTCAGTAGAGATAGGTGCAAAAAAATCCTCCAATTCCACCAGTGTGACCTTTGGTAACTGTCCATAGTATACTAGAACAGAACCTACAAATGACTCCAGCCAAGTTGTCAATATATGAGCTCATACAATAGTATCCTAGGCATAAGGAGACTTTTATGGAGATTTTGAGATCGATCGAGCTCCAACTTCAGAACCCATATGTGTTCACATACTTTTTGGGGTAAGTTTAGCAATACAAGAAGCCTGTGATATGTTTCTACGATCATAAAATCAAGGTAGTTCCTACTACCATAACCAAACCGCCTTTGTATATCATCGCATCAATAAATGACATACCATTCAAGTGGGTTCTAATCGACACGGACTCATCGATCAACAATATCACAAAAAAGGCTATAGGGCATCTAAAAATCCCTAGGTCCAACATTGTCTTGACCTCCTACACATTAAGGGATTTCAATGATGCACTGTGCTCCATAGTAGGTATAGTTGTTCTACCTATTCAGGTAGGTAAAAAACCATCATCGTGATATGTCACATGTTGGAGGGGGTAATTTAATACAACATCCTCCTAGGGCATCCCTAGATAAAGTACATGCAGTGAGTTCCATTAATATTGCACCAATGCATCAAGTATGTGTATGAGAGACAAGTTCATGTGGTTCTATCTAATGAGTATCCATTTAAATACATGCATAAGGTCAACTTGTCAGGAGACTCTATCCTTATGTCAACACACCTATACATAAGGCCTTCATCTCTAACCATGCAACCAAAAAATAAGAGCAAATTAGTGTGAGGTGACCCATTCACATCGTCACCACCTCCTACATCTAAGACTACTGGCACTTTTGAGAAGCCTTAAAAATCTAAAGCAAAAGATAATTAGAAGTTGAAAACACCCTTAGTGGAGGAAGGACCTAAGGAACTTCCAACTATAGTAGTTGTAGGAATTCTAAATTCGATAGAGGAGGAATATTCCCATGACATAGTTGAGGAGGTACCTCAACCTACCTTGCCTGCTTCATCAACAACATCATATGCACCGCAGGTGACAGTTCACTTGGCCAACATAAGGTTAGGTGAATATCTTGTGTAGAACATAACTTTCATGCCTATTATTGAGTCTATGTAAGACATGGGATGACCAAGAGTCCCAAATTTTCTGGTAGGAATAGTAGTTCTGTTAGGGATTCCCCCTAACCAAACCAACTTCATCTACACTAGTTTGGACTATGCCCATACTGCTTTTGATATTGAAGAGGATGAGTATGAACCATTCACCATGAATTTTCATTACTTGTCAAATATTGAGTTCGCTCTAAGGTCTTTTAGCAGTGCGATTGGAATGGATATGGCTTAGGTCTATATGAGCAAGGGCACCAACTTCCATTTTAGCCATAGTACCAACTGCCTACTAATAGGTATAGTCTAGGATATCAAATATAGAGCCACGATGATTATTTGGTAGTAGCCCTAGACAGACTACGCTTAGGGTTCAAGGAATACATTTATGTCAATCCCTATCAACCCCCTAGCAAAAACTACTTCGGTTATGGATGGGTGTCTATGGTCAATATCAAACCACTCGATGAATATCACCTTGATCCCTCTCCTGAAGCGTGCCCATCAAGAACCATCCTATGGGAGGATGACCCAGTCCATGAATATGAGCAAGAGGAATATGAATATTTCTCAAGTGAGGATGAATATGAAACTAGCTTAGCCTATCATAGGCCTCAATATCTACAAAACCTCGCTTGGCCTAGCCATGCAAAGAGTGGATACATTTTGGATGAGAGTAGCTATGAGTCAGAGGACTCAACTAAGATGGCCTACCTTAGACCTAGACATGTGTCACATCATAGATCCAAAAGTAAATTCCAATGGGTTCTTCATAAGTGATGATTATTATGAATATGAGACTGATATGGCCTATCTTAGGCTTCAGTAAGCAAGTCATCACCCAATTCTAGTGGGTAGTAATGAGGGATTCTTCATAAGCGATGACAACTTTGAATACAATACCGAGATGGCCTATATTAGGCCTTATCATTTACGTCAAGTTAATTTGATTATTAAAATATAAGCAATACTTGGAACCATAGATCCTGATCTTAATTTTTTGGGAAGACAACCAAATCCAGAATTCATATATCGCATGGTCTTTTCAGATGATGCCAATATTTAGAGAGCTACTTGATCCTAGTGATCCCATCATCTTGTCTATCCATAGATCGGATAGTGATATCCCTATACCCCCAGATCCTCATCACAAGTATGGAGGGTAAACCATTGATGAATAGTTTCATCCATGTGGTTCTAGAGATTTCATCTCATCCATCAATATGATCTTCATTGATTTGACTACTCCACTTAACAACCCAAAAGATCCTTCAAAACCATTATGTCTTTACTTAGATGTTATTGATTGATATCACACTAATTCACCTCTAGAGCCTGAATATTTCTTCCCTAATAAAGAGATGTTATAACCATTCCATTTTGCACTAGGATGCACACATGATGTCTATCACACTGGTCTTGATTCTGATTCAGTTGGACATATAAATCTAGCAGATGACATCCACTTAATCCCCACTCCTCACAAGCTTGAGGAGGGGTCACATATGGTAATAGAGGAGACTTTCAAAGTGGGCATCAATGATGATCCTTCTAATACAAATAAATTCAAGTTCAGAGAAATCTTATCTCTAAAATAACGGGCCATCATTATTCCTCTATTGAAAGAGAGACAAAATCTCTTTGCTTGGACCTACAAAGATATGTTGGGGCTAGATCCAAAATTGGTTTTCTACAACCTTTTGCTGGACCCCACAAAGAAACTGGTCAAGCAAAATCTCAGAAAGATACATCCAACCATTGCTTTGATGGTAAAGAATGAGTTGCAAAAACTGTTGGATGTAGTCTTTATTGTTTCCATCGACTATCCAAAATATGTATTAAACGTGATACCTATAGGAAAACCTGATGGAATAATCCATATTTATATGGATTTTAGGGATATCGATAAGGTAACACCCAAGTATTCATTCTCGTTGCTAAACATATATGCTCTTGTAGATGCAACTACATGTCATGAGATGTTCTCCCTAATGGATGGTTTTTCATGTTACAATCAGATTCAGATTAAACCCAAAGATGAGCATAAACCATATTCACTACTCCATGGGAAACATTTTGCTACAAAGTAATGTCATTTGGTCTTAGAAATGTTTGTGCCACATATCAATGGGCTATGACATACATCTTTCATGAATACATGCACAAGATTTTGGAAGACTACATCGATGACTTACTATACAAGTCATTGCTACGTGAAGAGCATTCTGAGATCCTTAAAAAGGTCTTCGATCACCTGATTGAGCATAATGTTAGGTTGAATCCCAAGAAATACATATTTGGCATAACTTTTGGAAAACTCTTGGGATTCATCATTTCTAAATGAGGCATCAAGGTAGACCTAGAAAAGTTAAATGCTATCTTGGAAATGGTCCCACCCATTAACATCAAAGAGTTGAGAAGCTTACAGGGTAAAGTAGCATCCATAAAGTGATTGATTGCACAACTATCAGACAAATTTTAATCTATGAATCAAGTGCTACACAAGGGTTCACATTCCAATGGGATAAAGAATGTTAGCAAGCCTTTGCTGAAATCAAGAAGTACCTGGTGATATCGCCAGTTCTAGCTCCACCAAGGCCAGATGTGTCATTCTAGTTTTATATATCTGCTATCAATTTTGCTTTGGGCACAATGTTGGATCAAAATAACATGCAAGATAAAGAACAAGCAATATATTACATCAACCACACCTTGGTGAGCTACGAGATAAGATATGCATACATAGAAATTTTATGCTTAGTTGTGGTCTTTACAACCAAGAAATTATGCCACTATATGTTGAACCATAAAACGTATGTAATATCCAAATAAAATCCTTTAAAGTATATGATGAGCAAGACATATCATAATACATGTACTCTAAAGTGAATCATGCTATTGATAAAATTTGACTTGGAATTCATAAGCCAAAAGTCCATCAAGGGACAAGTCATAGTTGATCAGCTGGCTAAGGTGCCTCTTTAGAATAGTAGACCCCTCACCATAGAACTTTTTTATGATGTAGTCTTTGCATTATTAGAAGAACCCAAACCTGAAGAACCTGAAAATGAAGCTAACATGACTTTTTTCTTCGATGGTTCAAAGTGTGAGCAAGGAGGTGGTGCAAGGATTGTCTTTTTCATGCCACGAGGTGCTCCAATGCCCTTGTCATTTATGCTATACTTCCCTTGTACTAATAACAACACTGAATATGAGGCCCTAATATTGGGTCTCCAAATAGCCATCACTATGAAAATCAAGAGGCTAAATATCTTTGGTGACTCCCTCCTCATAGTCAACCAAGTCAAGGGACTATTTCAATGCAGGGATCCAATCCTAAAATCTTACAAGGAGCTTGTTGACACCTATCTAGCCCAACTAGAATGGTACAACATCAAGGTAATCCCTCATTCATCAAACAGATTCGCAGACACCATGGCATCTTTGGGATCCTCGATCCCTTATAATCCATCTCCTAATTTCACTACCATGTAGCATGAGGCTTTTGATAACAAAGAATCAGTCAACAAGATTCATATATAACCAGACCATGACTGGTTCTGTAGAGCCAAAGACTTTCTAAAGGAGGTATCTTGGGGGTCCTTGATCTCTCAAGGTGCTATAGAGAATGGTACCATCATTTGCCACAATGTTATTTCTCAATATACATTTTTGCACATGGAATTATAGGAGAAACAAGTTGTCTTATCTGTTGAGGTTGTAGCCTATCAGGATTGGCTATCCTAGTTACAATATTTCCTAAGGCTTGTAATTGTCCCATAGGGACTGTTGCATACAGAGAGTTAAGTATTTAAATAGAAAGCAACATGATATGTCTTGCTAGGAGGCATATTGTATTTTCAAAGCTAGGATGAAGTCCTACTTCATTTCTTAAAACCCCAAGAATCAGCTTGGGCAATTTTGTAAGCTCACGATCTTACATATGGTGGCCACTTCAACAACATGGCCATTGTCAAGCACATCCTTCAAATGGGTTATTACTAGCCCACCATAAATAAATATTATTGCGAGTATGTTAGGAAATGTGTTAAATATCAACATCATACAAATCTAATGCACCTACCATCTCAGGCCTTACAACCCATTCAAGTGACTTGGCCATTTTCTTAGTGGGATTTCGATCTGATCAAAAATATTTCTCCTTCATCTTAGGGCTAACACATGTTTATCTTAACGACCACTGAGTACTTCACCAAATGGGTGGAAGTGGTCCCCTTAACCTTGATAATCGAACCATAAATTATGGAGTTCATACTTCACAATATCATCTATCATTTTGGGGTCTCCTTAAATACAATATTAGATAATGGTTTGTCATTCAAAAACAAAAATGTGTGAGCTTTAACAACCAAATACAAAATTCAGCACAATTTTGTGACACCATACTATTCGTGGGAAAATGGAAAATCAAAAGCCTTGAACAAGACAATAGTATCCATCTTAAAGAATACGATGAAAGACAATCATAAGGATTGGCATCAACAATTGCCCCTTACATTATGGTCTTATAGAACTAGCGTGTGAACACCCACTAGGGCAACACCGTTTTAACTTGTATATGATACTGAGGACATTATGCCCTTAGAGTTATTAATTCGAATATTGTGCATCACATTGAAAGATTTCATCAATACCGACACTATGTGGCAAGCTCACCTAGATCAGTTGACCCTTTTGGATGAACGACACATAAATGCTCTTGAGCATCTTCACATTTACCAGGATCATCTAACATGAGCTTATAATAATAAAGTCCACTTAAGATACTTTAGGGTTTGGAATATTGTGTTCAAATAAAACCAATAGAACTCAAATTTACCCCGCACCTACGAGACAAATTTATGACCAATTGGATAGGTTCCTATATCATCTCTGATAATATTGGACTTGGGGCATGTCGCCTAACATCACTAAAAGGTGTTGAGTATCCAGAGCCTCTCAATATTATTCATCTATGTGTGTTTCACACTTAAGCACAAAATAACACCAAAAACATTCAAATAAGCCAAAAAAATATCAAAAATGTTCATAAACTTTAAAATAACAAAAACAATAGAAAACCATAAAAACAAAAGGCTCTAAAGGCATTTTAATGTCCTTTGGTCAAATCACAAAATGCTCCAAAGGTATCTTAATGCCCTTTGGTCAAAACACAAAAGGCTCCAAGGGTAGCATAGCACTTTTGGTCACCTCACAAATATCCCCAAAGGCATCTTAAAGCCCTTTGGTCAACTCAAAAAAGGCTTCAAAGGTATCTTAAAGCCATTTAGTCAACTCACAAAAGCCCCAAAGGCATCATAAAGCCCTTTGGTCACATCACAAAAATACCCAAAGGCACCATAAGCCCTTTCATCAAAATAAAAACATAAAAGCACAAAAATAGTTTAAATTCAAAAGGTTCATAAACATTCAGAATAATCAAAACTTAAAAATAATTGAAAGCCTAAAAAATACAAAAAAAAATTGCATTATGCATTCCACATTTACATCCATTAGTTGCATTTCATATAGGTATTTCCATCCATTGCACTTGCAGTAGATAGGATGTGTTCACAATATTACAAATGACACCATGTTTGTACCTTAATCATGCATCATCAAAATCCATCATCATCCATAATGTATGTGTGTAACTGTATTTTTCAACACAACCCCTCCTGTTGCTATAAGAAATATACTAGGGTTTTTTGGTCACTCAGCCATACCTAGTGGTTTTATCAAAATTTGTAGAAAGTTATCTTTGCTTTTAATAGATGAGGTTTGATTTTGATAGCACCTGGTATATTTCAAAATCCTATCACTAATCAAAACACTAAAATCCTAGTTGGGATAAGGGAAATATGAAATTTGCAAAGTGGTACTAGGCATCCTTAAGTGAAAATTTTATCTTGCTCATCCCCCTATATGACCAGTTCAAAAATTTTGAGGACTGACAAAAGGACAAGTTCTCCCCTACCCAAAGAAATCACTTGCTTTAATAAAAACAAGCAAAAATATTGAACAAAGCAAAATTCAAAAAGAAAATAAACAGTGATTATCATCACGACATAAATCCATTGCTCAAATGAAAACAAAAATTCAAAATAAACAGTGATTTTCATCACTAAGTATGACCAAGTATCCAAAATATATATGAATAAAATAAGGGAGTGTTGAACTTGAATCCCTGGAATTCTTAGCATTTGAAAAATCGTAAGGTGATCCTCATGGTATCCTTACACAAGATGATATGTCTATCACATTAGCATCCTACTTTTATACAGACCAATGTTTGCATGTGTAAGAGCTAGCTTTAGGTATCCTGTATCGCCTAGTGGTCTAATCCAATTGAGTCCAACTTAGGATCAGGATGAACATTTGAGGATCCCCAATATAGCAATGGGCTGCATGAATCTCATATGAAACTGGGGTATGCTTATGTTTTATCTAATAAATTCATTTACACACATAGGGATAATGAGTATCTAGGTCTTCATAATAAGATCTTTATCTTTCAATAGTTTTTTATGGTCAATATACAACTTTTAATGGAGTAACTAGGGTGTTTGAGTCTCATGGAAAACCTCAAAATTCCTCTAAAAGAAAAAAATCATATCATCAATCACATCATCACCTTTATTTATGAGTTTTTGTTCGTTAAACAGTGTGCATGAAATAGGATAGATACCGAATAAATGTTAGCAATGAAATTTAGATGGCCATTGATTATTTTATATATATATATATTAACTTACAGAAGCTTATAAATAAATTGCATACATATCACATCATCTCATATCACACTTGGATGTTTAAATAATTAATTCTTATTATAATATTTATTATTTATTCATTATTTTTATACATTTTGTGGTGTCACCCATTATATTTTTGAACTCATATAACATGAATTCCTTATGTTTTAAGTGATTAAAGCATACAGGTTCATTTTTACATAGTGCATTACACATATTGCATTCACCATATCATAACAACGTAAGTTAGATGCATACAATACAATCAAATTAAACATACATTTAATAATAAGCATTGCATCCATATATGCATACATCACCATAATGCATCTATAAATCTAGATCATACCATCTAAGCAACCATCCATCACATAGCTAGAGCATTTAAATCAATATATCGCATCATATAGCATAAAATCATAGCACTGCATCACATAAACATTAAAAAAATTAGATACACATAATGAGTCTCAAAATGTAGATATCATATATATGTGTGTTGATTAAGTACATAAGGGTACAAAACTACCCGTAGGCTATAACTGTGTTGGTAATCTGACCTTACACTAAAAAATAAAGCTAGTGTAATCAAAACCATCAAGCTAGGCCTACGCCCCCTACCTCACCTCCACCCTTAGCTTTTTCCCTATCAGTATGGCAAGAGCTAGTCCCTACGGTCTTCTTTGTTGGAGTCTTGGTCCTGTGGCTCAACCGCACTGATAATTGCCCCGATATTCTCAAATAATTATCGTACGACCCTCCTTCTATAGGCCTATCTGGTATATGATCTCCCTAATGCCTGACCTCATGCTCTAGTACAAGGATGTACGAATTTTCTAGGATGCAATACTCTAATTCCTCTAATAGGATTCCATGCAGACATTTGATCTCTGCATCTACATCTAGCCCACTAGGTCCCTGAGGTACTAGCATAACTGGCACAACCTATCCTCTGGAAGTATCCCTCTCAAAAGTGAGCTTGTCTATCCTGAGTTATGTAGAGTCTATTTATGTCTGGAGAGTAATCCTCTCCTCGTTGAAGCTCTGAACCTATTCTTGAATCTCAATGATGGTAGAATCCTACTGTAATATCTAGATTTGAGTTTACTGAAGCTTAGCCTCTATGTGATGCAGCTGATCTTGGAGAGGGGAATCCTACTCCTCTAGATCTAACTCCTCCTCTAGAGCAACAAACATATGACCATCAGTAGAATGACATATCTTCGAGAAAAGACATCCTCCCAGTACCACCAAGCCATGGAAATCCCACCAGACCAATTATTAAGGAACATTATAGTTGCATGTTCTCTAAAGACCCTCAATAAGACTACCTCTCTAGCATTAGTAGGGAAAGAAATAATGGAGACTCCATCAAAGGGAATCCAAAATATTCTATAGATATCCTATGGTGTAATGGTCATCTTGTCGATAGGGATATGGAATGTGTTAGTCCTAGAGTCCCACCTATGTGCTAGGGCACTAAGGTAGGCCTAATCTGACATGATCGTTGAAATCCTAGTAACGTACTGGAGCCTGCAAGCATCAAGAAAATCCTAGTTCATGTCATCCATGTTGGGCAGAACATCCATGAGCAATTTAGGGGCTCGAGCCCCCATAGAAAAAATATAGGAGTGTAAAGTAAATGCCTAAATTAAATGCACTTAAAAGCAAAAATAAGAAATAAAACAAAAATAATGTAGAATGTATCTAAGAGAAGACTAAGGCTATGAAAACAATGGCTAAATGAACCTAAACATTCAAAAAAATTAAATTCTACACTTCAAAATTGCAAAAAAAATCAACTAAATGCTTTAAAATTCAAAAAATCACAAAAATAATCCTAAGGTCACATGACTGCTCATGACAAGAGTGGCCACACAACAGTTTTTGAAGCCGACAGAGGCCAGCCACCAACGATTAAAAATTTGATCTTTGAAATTTGGGTTAGTCGTTGACAGTGACAACGACCCCTCTTTGGCATTTAGGGGACACTCTGAGCGTTAGCGGCCATGGGGCAACATGCCAACAATGTCCCCCCTAAGCTAAAAAATAACAAAAAAATTGCAAAAATCTAAAAATAGGGCTAGAACCACTAAAATTAACCTAAAACTAAGCCTACCTACAATTTTGGTTCATTGTCAACAGGTTTAGTTTTGTTATTTACCAGTTATTTAGTGATGTTAATTTCTACCCATTAAAAAAAATAAAAGAGCTAGGATTTAAGAGATACCCATGAGTCATCAACTCCTTCATTGGTCAAAGCCTCACCTTGCTTAGCCATTGTGTCCAATTGGTAGCATCTTGAGTCATAATTAGTCACTCTCAACTCAGATCTCAAAATTACAAATTTCTAGTTGGCAATAATGAAAAGTCAAAACCCTAGAATTCTTTTAAATTTTCAATTTTTTCTTTGGCCGTTGCTGTTGTTAGTGGCCTGAAATTTTTGGATGTTGGATTTGATAGCAGTTAGGAAAAAAGAAAAATTGACTCAATTTCTCACCATGAAGCACCTAAAAATGGTCCATTAAGCATACCTATCAATCTAGAACAATAAAAAATTTCACAAATACAAAATAAAATCACATAAATCGAAATAAAAAACAATATAAATTTTAACATCACGTAAATTTATTCTAATACATCATTCCACATGCATGTTCAATGGTGTTGGGAGGACATCAAACATCGCGGTAGAGAGCCAAAAAAACTCTCTTTAACACCGTACCTCCTAGTATTAATATATCAAAAATCTAAAACATAATAATTTTCAAATTAACAAAAAAATCAAACAATAAAATCTCAAGTGAGCCTCATATTCAATTATTTACTCTATACACTTTGTGGTTGCAACGACTAGCACTCCATGCAATCTGGAAATATGATTAAATTACCATAAGACCACTTAGGGCAAGTTAGTTATTGCAAAATTGATAAGTTTCACTTCAATCCCGAAGAATTCCATGGCATCTGAACTGCCCCACGAGAATGAAGATTCATCTCATTTCTTCTATAATAGTGTTCGAATGTAGTGATTCAACACAAGGTAGAATAGAATTGCTACCACCTTGATTCCCTAAGAAGGCCATCATGGCCTGACCGCTCTGTGGGATAGATATGTACAATTACTAAAAATGGTTGAAATCACACTTGAGATGGGAAATACCCTGTAACAACAAAGTAAACATCTAAAAGGGTCCACATCATTCATATTGATCAAGTGACTCATCTCTTATTTCATTGTCCTTCCCTCATCGACTCATCATTTGAGGGGGTAGTCATAATATCAATAATCATAATCAAAATCAACAAAAATATCACTCGATCATGTCAAATTGCGTTCATCTTACAAATCATTGCCAACAACTATCATAAGCTTACCCTTTGTTGGGGAAAAAAGCAAACATGATAGTTAAGCTTGTAGCTCTCCTCCTTTCGAACCTATAGTAGTACTGAAGCTACCCAATTGTCTAAATAACGAGTGCAAGATTTTACAAATTTAAGCCTTCCACCCTGTTGGAAGCAATGATTCTAAGATGCACATCCTTTCTCATGACTAGGGCATCTAATGTTGATTAGATCAATAATCATCACACAACCTACAATGTGATCCTAAGTGGTCTATTTTTGCTTCGTGCTATGTTTTCCCATAATGCATCCCAAAAAGAGGCATATGTAGACACCTAAAACATGTTATGTTTAGGAGACTACTCATATGGACACATTCAGAGACCATATGAATCATCTTGGATCTCTCCAAGATCTAGAAGTGGTCCTAACCACTCAAAAAGGATATTTCTAGCCCATTCAGGCTTAGTCGATCTTAGGCAGAGTGACAGCCACATTTGACTATTGAAGCTGACAACGGCCACACCTAGCTATTGCTCTAAACAATGGATAGCACCATGTATAGTCTGGTCATGAATACAATCCTAGATCATGCAGTCTGACTGCATCTTGTATTTCTTACAGGTGGATTTTGGTAAGGAACTCCCTAAGTTCCTACTAACTACCCCTTAAATGCTCATTTGTGACTAATGCTTTCCCTAGGATGGTTAATTGCATGCAATTTGGATTTTGGATTCTCCAAGAATCCAATATCCAGATCTAGATCTGAAATAAGCATAGTCTACATATGGACTCTCTGAAGTAAGATAAGATATCGACGAATATTCAAATATTGTCAGCGAAGCCCTGGTTGATCAGAGAGTGAATCCACACCCCCTTTTAGGAGCAGCGAAGTGTTGTCTGATTAAGTTACATCTATGCACCTACTTTTATATTTGTTTATTCTTCATCACCAATCAGTGTACCAAACACAATAGGTGATCCTTGAACATCAATTGGAGCAAGGAATAAAGTGCTACAGCTCCTGTTCCACGAGGAGAAGAGCTTAATTTTGTGGCTATTATCTCGAACAGTGTCCCATAGGCATATCTTAGGGTATTAGATATTATTTTCTTTTATTATAGCTTATATCTATTATTGCTTAATTTAATAATTAGTTTTGGCTTATATCTAATTTCATTAATGCTTTTAAACATTTCCAAGTTTTAACATACATACATTTCTTAGATCTACTATTTTAAATGATACTATGCTTATTTATCTTTTTTATTAAATCTGCTAACAAGAGCCTCTTCAGGAGAGGCAGCCTGTACTACTGATAGTCCTATGTTATTTCTATGTATATAGGATTACAAGTCTACATGACTGATTCAGGGCATCTATTGTGTAATATCCCTTCAAGGTGATAGAAGGAGAAGGAGGCATCTATAAGCCCTCATACAAGTTCATGTGAGAGATCAAGAGGCCTGTGGAAGTGCATCACCCCTTTGTGAGGGGACATCATTCTTCTGCACCATTATCTATTCCACTTGTAATTTGTTGTATCAAAACTAGGTATCCCTCAGAGGAACCGATATGTAATCAATATTTTCCAAAGAGATTATTAATAAAAGATATTTATTTATTTTGTTATTTCCATGTTATGTTATCTATTGCTTCCAGTTATTTCATTTCATATAATAATATTGCAAGTAGAACAGTAGCATAAGTGTGGTGCATGCTTCCTAGGGTTGCATGAAAACCAACATTTATTAGACTCTTCTTAGAAAAAATAATTATATTTGACTGAGAAGATACCCTGATCATTGGCTTTCCAGAGGGGAGAATCTAGAAAAGGGCCACTAGGAATGATATAGGTTCTAAGCAAGTTATAAAGGGAATTGATTGATGCTTTTTGCTCGGGATTAATACCATTATAAGGAAATATTTTCCAAACTATAATTTGGGAAGGTTCATAGGCTATGAAGTTACACACTTGGCTACCAAAAAGATAGTTCGAGAGAGGCTTAAGAATGTGTAGATTAGGATAAAAAATCATAGGATGGTCTACAATCCAAGGGTCTTCCCAAAACTGGATATGAATATGAATCCCATCACTGAGGCACCATATGAGACATTTTTCTAGAATGTGCTTGGTCTTGGTTATAGAATTCCATAATGTAAAACCCTTAGGGAAAGGGAAGTCATCCAGAAAATAGCATTGGTGAAGATATTTACTTTTGACTATGTCAACCCAAGTATTTTTGGTATTAGAGAGAATTTTCCATCCTTGCTTACTTATCAAAGCCATATTCATATTTCTAATTATCCTAAACCCAATCCCTCCCTGGGTTTTCTTAGTGTAGACTTTATCCCAAGCCATCAAAGGAAATCTATGTTTGTTCTCAGAACTGGACCAGAGAAATATTTTTTGGATTTGTTCAATATTTTGGTAAATCATAATGGGAAATTTAAAAATAGATATAAATAACACTAGGATGCTCTAGAGACACACCTAGACCAAAGTGGCTTTAGAAACTTGAATAATAAGAGCTCTCTTCCACCCATAAATTTTCTTGATGATTCACTAAATAACATTATTCCACATGCTTTCATTTGGTCTACCTTGGAAAAGAGGAAGACCAAGATAGGTGGAGGGCAAAATGGAAATGGTGCACCCCAATATTTTGGTAATTTTGAGTTGTCTTTCCATAGGAGTGTTGATGAAGAAGATATTGCTCTTATTAAAGTTAACCTTTTGACCCACAACTTCCTCATACGAATTCAGGATGCACTTAATGGTTCTGGCTTCTAGAACATTTTAGACCTTTCATCAATACATCATTTAATTTTTTTAAACCATTCCATAATGTAGAACCGTCTAGTATAAACAAACCTTTTATAATTAAAAGGTAAAAATATTTTTATAAATAAAATAAGTATATGATGTGTAAAAATATGTTTTAACATAATTATATTTTTAAATAAAATTAATTTTTTAAAAATACTATGTATTTTATATGCATGTATGTATGACAATAGTTTTATTATCATCAATTAAAACATGGTAATATTAAAAATATTATGTTTTAATCGATTTAGTTTAAAACAACTAATCAAAATATTTTACATTTTTTTACATGTAAATCATAATTATTATGATAATTCAAAATTTACATGCAAAATATGTAACACTTATTTTTAGCATATATCTCGCTATCCAATAAAATACGTAATCAAACATGAAACATAACACTGTGAATAAATTTGATTAAAATTTTTAGAAAAGGATTGTCTCTGTTAGAATAAATATTCATTCTCTTAAGTTCTACTAGGATAGACTTACTTGAGTTACCACTCTTCCATGAGTCAGGTGAACTCTCAGTTTAGACTAGTTCATATTTGTTGAGTTGTAATCCAACGGCTCCCAATGATCAACTTTGCTATTTATACAAAGTTGATCCATGGAATAATTAATCAGTCTATTGAGCTTCACTTTAGTATTGTGATGTATTGTAGAACTATTTCCTCCTTTGAATAGAATATTTTTTTCTAACATGGTACCAGAGCTAGGATAGTTATTTGCAAGCAATCAAGTTTTTTGATGCTCTTCTTTTTTTTCTAGAATCTGGTTCATTTTTTTTTGGATAAGTTTTTTGACTATACTCAGCTTGCTTGAAAGTTGTGCAATAGTCATTTTTTATCCATAGACCTTTTTTTCAACAAAAAACATTTTATTTTGTTGAAAAATAATTCTTTAGCAAAAAAAATTTCAACCTATATGAAATCGAAGCATGAGGGAAATTTATTATTCTGTAGCTACTCACTCTTAAAGCTCTTCTATTCTTAGAGCTTAAGGCTATATTTTTTAGGCATGCTACCCATTTATTTTGGCTAGGCTTCTCACTTAGTATTTATGCTAAATATGAATCATTCACACCCATATTTAAAATAGCCTCCCAATACATTATAATGTGTCATATATTCATGCTGCTTTTTTCCCTCATTGCATCGAACAGGTTGTAATTTGTTCTCTTTGCAAGACAAATCTAGCAAAGCTACTGTCCTACTATCTAATCGAACTATGCAACCTATTTGCAAGACATTTCTTGGTATTTGTGCTCCTCCAAAGGTTTTGTTTTCCATTAAACCTCTCGATATCATGCATCGGGCTCCTCATTACTGTGAAAAGGTGACCGTTGCACCATTGCACTGGTCCTATTTTCATTAACTGTTGGGCTCCTCTTTGCTATGCTTGGTGATTGTTGTACCTTGACTTGTCAGCAACATTCCTATTTGCTCAGACTTTCATTGTAAATCGGTGTACCACTCCCTACCTAATATGTGCTTACACATATAGTTATTCGAAAGTGGATCTTGCGCTATCAGTTGACATGTCTTGCAAGAGAGTCTTCATTTTATTGATGTGAACATGATTGTATTGATCTGAGATCAATTTGGCACCCACCACACTAGACTCTCTCCTATCGATGATGCCCTATATATCTCCTCCCTCCTATCATCGATACTCCACCTACTTATCTGCCATAATTGGAAGCGCATATACATCCAAAGGTATATCCAATATGATTTATTTGTGACAACTTCATTGTTTTGTAGAGATATGAAAGCTTGCACCTTTCAATATGACTAATGGTGGAGCCTTGTTCCATTACGAAGCCGCACACTATCATTGTCAATTTTGTTTTTGTGAACATTTGTAGGGAGAGAGCATTACGATAGAGATAAATAATGATACGATATTTGGTTGTGGAGAGACCTTTGAAGAGTGATTGCGCATAGATCCCTGTGATATACCACGATTTATTTTGTGGTGTGACTTTGTCTTCAAGCTTTGTGACAAAAGTGACACCCATATCTCTGTTGTGTTCATTGAATGTGAGGATACCTTGTAGTGTGACAACTCACAGGCAGTATTGATTTTTTTTTTAGAAAATCGAAATAAGTTTTTTGTTGGCTAAATATTGACCATCTGCAACATACTCTTGTGCGGACGTCATCAAAGGCTTCGAAAGGTCATTTTTTGGACTCTAAGAGCTCTTCATCTACGATGTTGTAACCTTCAAGCTCTCATAGTGAAGGAAATTGTACCTGACCTTCAAATATCTGACTCTTTTTTCACTATTATTCCTGATCCTATTCCAAAGGCTATCAAAAGTGAAAGATTTCATTGTAATCTAAGTAATACAAAGTTTTTTTTGGAGGGGGGTTTATTGGTGCTAGTTCTTGCACCTAATTTTTTTGTGGATTCTTTGAGGGGGGGAGTTTTTTTATGTGTCTATGGTGGACTCCTTTTTTGTGTGGCACCTTCTTTGGCCACTTCATGCTTGTTGCTTCATTCTCCTTTCATATTATTTACATTTTAAGCCAGAAAATTATTTAAGGATTTTTCTCACCAACACAAAGCAAGCACTCACAAATTTTTTAATGTTCTAAAAGAATAACTATTTAAAAAAAACCATAGGAAAATTTCACCACTAAAGCAAAGAAGACTTAAAAGCACATCATATTTCAAATATTTCTTATAATCGCCTATGTTCCATATATTTCTCTTCTTATTTACTTATATTTTCCCTCACGTAAGGGAAGGGAAGTGAGAAGAAATAGTATAAAGGTATGGCTGATTATTCTTGCTTCATAAGCGTATTTTCCACATCTACTGCATCCTTAAAACAGGCAGTTTTGCTACAACATCTTGTATTATATAAAAAAAGTTCTTGAAGTTAAATGGGGGGCTTATCGGTTCATTTTAATTTTATTTGGAAAAAATAATACAATTTATCCTCTCACCCCTCATAACTATCACACATGGAAGCCCAAAATATCAAATCTCATTTCTCAAAAAGGGCTCACACACTTGCTAGAAGAGAAGCAATTTGAATTTGAAAAAGAATATAAAAAATTTATTCATAAGGGAAAGATATATGAAACAATGGGTATTATAAGCACAAATGTAAATCAAATCTTATGGTTTCACATTTCAAAATGTAAAACCCCATTTTAAAGTTGGGAAAAACTAAAGAAATTGTTTGGTAAAGTGGATCAAATAAGGTCAACGCAGCTAGAGGCAGAGTTAAAAACATTATCTCCTAAATACTAGAAATATTGTTGACTTTCTCACTAAATTTAAAGTACTCACTCAACTAAAATGCAGTGGCAAGAATAAAATAGAAGAAGAATGCATCTATCTTATTCTTTCTAAGTTAAATGGAGTGTTTCAAATTTTTGCTACCACTTTTTTATCTACAAAATATGCACTTGGTACAAGTTTTAAAATGCCCTCTTTTGAGGAGTTTTATGATAAGCTAACTAGAGAGCAAATGAAACTTGCAAAATATAATATCTTTACCTCTTCCTCAAAAGCATTAGTAGCATCCACCTCCTCTAAATAAAAACTCAAAAAGAAATAAAGAGGCCCTATAACTTGTACACGTTGCAAAAATAATGGAAATTATGTAAACAAATGTTGCAAAAGACTACAACAACTAGATGCAACAATGAAGGATCACAAAATAGACATCAATAATGAAATAGGGAGAGCCTTAAATGTTCAAGGCAAATATTTTGGAACAAGGACAAACAACGAAGCTGAAGCTAGAGCTATGTGGAGAGGTCTTCAAATGAATCAAGATTTAGAAGGCAATTTGATCATAGAAGGAGACTCTATGCATGTTATAAATCTCCTCAATAATTGGAAAACACCTCCTTGGAGGATTAAAACATTTTTTGAAGAGGCTAGGATCCTTTTCTAGGGAAGACACAGAAAATCCCAACATGTCTTTTGGGAAGCTAACAAAGTTGTTTATAAGCTGGCCAATTTGGGTGTCGATGGTGACATACTTTTCAAATGGGAACACGATGTCCAGAGTGAAGTAGAGGAGATTATTCAACAAGAATGCCAAGAATGATAGTCGAATTTACCATTAGGTAAGGCACTATAAGTTTGAAGGCTATGAGTATTCTCGTCTATTTTTTGAAATGGACTCACAATAAAAATTATCCGAGTTATCAGTCTTGGTGGATGTTGCTTGGAAATACCACAAAGACTAATGGGAATAGTCACATGTCAGATAACATGGATCCTAGTCTTCTTAGTAATTTTAGGTTGGTTAATAATCACAGCGCAAGAAAGAAATGGCAATATAAGACTTCGAACCAGAGCCACGTGGACCACCAGATAGCCACTGCCATAAATATAGCCAGTAGGTTCACTTCTCCAAGGTTGATTTTCCAAGCAGGATGTGGTCCCAAAGCATGTCATATACGAAAGAAATAAATTACCAAAGAATTATTAAGAGTAACTGTCATTATAGATCTTGTGGAAGATTTTTTTAGTACTCTACTATATGTGTCTGCAGCTTTTTGTTTCTCCACTATTTTAAGGAAGGGATTTGTATCTATTTCTTTTTTTGTAATTATGATGCAAGTGTGTTTTCTCGAGGTATACACAAAATGTTGTATGGGAAGTTTCTTTTTGATAATAGGCTATATGCCTTACTGGATATAATGGCTTTGGCAGCATGTAGATTTTACATATATAGTATCCTTAGTAAGGACATGTTCATCAACAGCCCTGGGCTGATTTTTGTAAAAGGTTTTGGGTCAACCTGTAAAACCTGGTATTAATGCTATAGTATCTTATCTACCAAAAAAAAGGCAAAAATATAAAAACTCCATCAAAATATTGGGTTTTATATTCAGGGGCAACTCATCATATGACTTTTTCACATGAGTCATTCTCTTCAATCTCCTCAAGCTCAACTTATAGCATAGAAGTTGGCGACTCATACTTTATGCATGTCAAAGTAAAATATGACATATCCATTGATGGTGGGTATATCAATAATGTTCTCTATGTGCCAAATATAGCTACAAATATCCTATACTTTTATCATATTTGTACTTCTTCAAAGGTCAAAATAGTTCTATTCTCACAAGTAGGGGTTGAAATAAGAGAATTTCAAGAAACTCACTCTCTCATAGAAAAAGGAGACATTGATCATAACACTTACCTATTTCACTTCAATAGATTCAAAAATTTAGATAAAGCATCTTGTTTTGTTGCACATGGAGATCTTGAAAGCAAAATTTGGTATGAAAGGTTTGGACATCTCAATTATAACTATCTCTAAGAGTTGAATACTCATAAAATGGTAATAGGTTTACCAAAAGTCTCTTCTATTGAAGGGGTATGTTTTGGATGTGCTCTTGGAAAACAACATCAAGATCCTTTTCACCCAAGTAGTTCTCAAAAGGGCTCATCCCCTCTAGAATTAATCCATAGTGACTTGATGGTCTTCCCAGAGCCTTCTTTCAAAGGATAAAAATATGCCTTGATCTTAATTTTTTAGTTTTCAATAAGAATTTGGGTTTACTTTCTAAAATACAAAATTGATGTGTTATCCCACTTCAAAATCTTGAAAACCTTAGCTGAAAATCAAGCAAATTCATACAGATAATGGGGGGAATACTTCAGTAATGAGTTCTCCAAATTCCTATAGAATCATTGCATAATTCATCAACATTTAGTCTCCCATAATCCTTAGTAAAATGGCATTGCAGAAAGAAAAAATAAATATTTAAAAGAAATGGTAAACTGTATACTCCACTCAATAAATCTTCCAACAGTTTTTTGTGCTGAAGCTATTAACTATGTAAACTATATTCAAAACCACACACATCTTAAATATCTTGGCCATTTTACTCCTGAAGAAGCATGGAATAGCTCCAAACCTGATGTCTCCTTTTTTTAATTTCTTGGTCACATATCCCAAATAAAATAGGAAGGCTCTAGACAAAAAGATCAAGCAACTTATCTTTGTTGGCTATTGTGAGAAAATTAAAGCCTATAGGCTCTTTGATCCCACAACTCATGAGGTATTTTTTCATATAAGTGTTCAATTTGATGAAACATTTGAGCCTTATAAATATTCTCAATCATATTCCAACAATAATTATCTTGAGCCATCTCCAACATTTGAGCCCCAATATAGTGAAGATACCGCTCTTGAGATATATGACCAACATGAGGATCCCATTATTCAAACTCCTCCTCAAATTCCTCCCACATCCATGAATCCTTCCACAATAACAAAATGGCCCCACACCATAGTTCAACAAGCCACTCCTTACATCCAAAATCTTCCATCATCTATATTGAGCAACTACATGGGTTCTGGTCTTGTTTGTCAGTCCATTTCAATATATCCTCAATCCTTCAAAGAAGCAACTGGTATAAAATAATGGGATGATGCCATGGAGAATGAATTTTCTTCCTTAATCAAAAAAAAAAACTTGGGATCTAGTCCCTCTACCTAAAGAAAGGAAATTTGTTTACTGTAAATGAATTTATAGAACTAAGTATGGACCTGATGGAAAAATTGACAAACACAAAGCTCACTTGGTAACTAAATGTTTTCACAAATTGAAGGCATTGATTATTCTAAAACCTTTTCCCCAATTGCAAAAATGGATTCTATAAGGTTGGTTCTTGCACTTGTTACTTCTCAAAAATAGCCAGTCTTTCAAATGGATGTTAAAAGTGTTTTCTTGCATGGTGACTTAAAAGAGGAAATATTCATGGAATGACCTGCTGGATTTATTCAAGACTCCTCCCTTGTTTGTAGACTAAGGAAATCTCTCTATGGTCTCAAAAATGCCCCTAGAGCTTGGTATGAAAAAATGAACTCCTTCCTTCTTTCCTTAGGTTTTTCTCATTGTGAGTTTGATGCCATAGTCTACATTTGGAGAGATGATGAAAAAATCACCATACTTGTTCTCTATGTTGATGATCTACTACTCACTGGTAGTGACATTTCTCACATTCAGACAATCAAAGACTCCCTTTCTAAAAAAATTGAAATGGTTTATCTGGGTTTAGCTCATTACTTCCTTGGGATTCAAATAAATCAAACAGATGCAGGAATCTCATTGTGTAAATAGAAATACACTCTAGAAATTCTTCAATGGTTTAAAATGACTAATTGTAAGCCTTCTTCTACACCTTTTCATTCTGGAATCAATCTAAGTACTTCCTACAAATCCCCTCTATGTGATGCTACTCTATACTGACAGCTTGTAGGGAGTCTGTTATACCTCACTCATACTCACCCAGATATTTCATATGTTGTTGGCTTGATATCTAGATTCTCACATCAACCTCATTTCAGCCATTGGAAAGCAACAAAAAGAATCCTACACTACTTGCAAGGAACTACTCACTTTGGGCTCTTATATGAAAGAAAATATATGCATATCATTGGTTACACAGATTCTGATTGGGTAGGTTTAGTAGAAGGTAGATGTTCAACTTTTGACTATGTCTTTTGTCTTGGTTCCTCACCTATTGATTGGTCATGCAAAAAACATCAAGCAGTAGCATTATCATCTACAAAGGCAGAATACAGGACAACAGTTTTGGCTAGTTAGGAAGCTCTTTGGCTTCGTCAGATATGAAGAGAATTTTGTTTTTTCCATGACAAACATATTACTCTTTGGTGTGATAATCAGAGCACATTTCATATTACCTGTAATCTAGTTGAGAATCAGTGGACCAAGCACATTGAAATTCGCATGCACTTAATTCGGTAACATATTCATAGAGGTGAAATACACTTGGACTATATTCCCATAGAAAATAAAATTGTATACATCTTCACCAAATCCTTTCCTTCTCCGCTTTACATTCAATTGTGAGAAAACTTGGGGTAATGCAATTGCATTAGAAGGGTGCATTGAGGCTTTTACCTCTCCTTTCTTCTTATTGTTCTTATTTTCTTCTTAGAAGATGGTTTTTCCCATGTGGTTTTTTCACCATCTCTCCTATATGTAATAACATTGTACATGAGGACCTCATTAGGCCCAGTTATTGGGACTCATTTATTTTTTGTTCAATTAGGACAATCTTCACCATCCGAAGATATGCCTCTTCTTTTTCTTTTTTGAAAGATGGCTTTTTCCCATGTGGTTTTTTTTACCATCTAAAAATAATTATATATGAGTACCTCATCAGGCCCTGTTTTTGGGACTAATTTGTTGCATTCACCCCTAGTATCAATTAAATGGGGGTGTTAGAATAAATATTTATTCTCTTAAGTTCTACTATGATAGACTTACTTGAGTTACCACTCTTCCATGATTCAGGTGAACTCTCAGTTTAGAATAGTTCAATTTTTTTGAGTTGTAATCCAACGACTCTCAATGATCAACTTTACTATTTATACAAATTTGATCCATGGAATAATAAATCAATCTATTGAGCTTCACTTTAGTCTTATGATGTATTGTAGAACTATTTCGTTCTTTGAATATAATATTGTTTTCTAATAGTATCTTGGTCTTGTAAGCTCCTTTCACTCACTAGGAAATTTCATGTGGTCAAAAACACCTTTCTTGCCACTCGTACCTATTACTTTATTGTTTATGACATTTGCACAAAATATAATATACTTTCATTAGTCTAAATGAGATGGCCAAAAAGGTATGGCAACTATTCCATGGAAACTTTGCATCTTACCCAAGGATAGGGGAGGCTTAGGAATCCTTTACTATGCAACTTAGTAAAGATGTATTAGTTGTTAAATGATTCATGTTTTCATCTCCAATTATCACAGTTTGAACAATCACACCTTGCGAGGAGTGACACAGCAAGGCCATAATCGAGAGTGTAGTGTTAGCTCAATTGGGGGTCTTTGGGAGTTTTTACAAGGTTGAATTCTTGTTAAGATGTGATCTTTATGGTACACTTGGAATCAAAAGAGAAAATAGATGCAAGAGATAAAAAAAAACAACTCAAAAAAGGAAAAATGGGTAGTTATGTGCCAAAATATCTACTAAGATCTCTCTACACAACATTCTTGAATGTTATGTACCAGTAGTGAACTCTTCCTCTCCCTAATATAGTTAAGCATAGATGAGAGTCATCAACATAAAAATACATAAAGAGGCAGGTCTAAATAATACAACAAATGGTTGATATAAAAATTAACGTAGGCCTCTCACATATACATACATCAAAAAAACCCAAAGCAGGTAAAAATACTATAAGCACATACACACCATTATTTCCAAATACCCCTTTTAGGAATCCTCACAATCTAGGCATGAAGGATTTATACTTTTAATGATATATATTTTGGAGTGGCCTTGCCATGGATTTCTGGCTACTACTATCATTTTTTAGAGATATACCAAATTCCTTTTGTAGTAAAGGATAATACTCTCTAGAATATTGCGCACCTCAGAAAATCTTAGATTTTTAGGATGTGTTGACTTTTCTTCAGAATTTTCCTCACCATTTGACCTCAAAATTTTTCTTATCTCCTGACTTCTGATCGTTAGACCTTTGATTTTAGAGTTTTTACTTTCCTCTTTTTGATTGAACCTAATAAAGGTCTAACCTTCAAAATTTTTCTTGGATGAATTTTTTATCCTTAGAACTTTCAATTGAATATTTCTTTTTAATTCTAGTTTGCTTCTTACACTGTCTTTGCTCTCAAAAAATGGTGTAGTGAAAAATCACTATAGTTGTAGTGACTCACAAGGGATATTTAGCCTACTAAATATAAGAAACTTGAGGCTAATGCATTATCTCATTATACATGGAATCGATAAAAGAATCCACATAGCAAAGTTGGGAAATTTTAGTAGTCGATATCTCCATGTCCCTACACTTTTTTGGACTTCCATCATCCCATGGTTTTAGGACTATTATGCTACATATGATACATTTGTACAAGGTTTTGAGTGGTTAGCCTTTATCCATTGGGCCTAGAATCAAAAGGACCCTCCACTAGCTACTCAAGTCCTTTTTTCTTTATCATTTTCTATTTTCTTGGGAAAAATATTTTTACCCATATATAGGTAGGGCTTTAGAGCAACCTCCTTAGTAGAAACATGTAGGTTATAGTAATGATATCTCTTTTATTATTGGTACCACTAGATTAAGTTCTCCATTCATTGTCCAAGCCTCTTTATGTCCCTTTATCCTTTTGGATGAAGATTTTATTTGCATGTATCAACTTGTCTTCTTCATTGGGGTATTTATACAAGATGTTAGTTGCCCATTGTCCTTCTTTAACATCATAGAGGTATAAGAGATCTAACCCAAAAAAATTTCTCTTCTCCATGGGTTGGATTGGATCTTGATATAATTGTAAGCCCATGCCTCTCTTGATGCCTATGGAGAGGCTCCTTTGAGATTTGCTTTTGTTATTTAGGAAGCTCAAAAATATCCTTTTTTACCTCCATAGGAATGCTTTTTATTTATCTTTCTAATGTGTCTTTGTATGAAATGTTTGGCTCTAGTTATACTTTATTTGCCCCTTCTATGAAGTCATCCATGATTGAGATAGCAATTGGATCCTAGTCAGTGAATGAATGTGGCTTTAGATGGTCATACTTTTGGTGAGCCTTGCATTATAGTGAAGCCACCAACAATTTGAGGGCCACATCCTCCAATGTGACATGGTGCACTTAATAGATGAAGATAATTTCTTTTAAGTGCTCCAATGTGGATGTCAAACCTTCATTGGTGTATTTTGAAAATATTTCTAGTAGTGACTTTGGGAAATTTTCCTAAATGGAGGTTGGTTATAGAGGTTGTAACAGACTCTTATCTCCCTAGATAAGATATAGTTATTTATATGGGACAACCATCTTATACCTATGGATACTTTGGATTATACTAGGGATATTAGATGAACATTTCTTATGCTTTACAAGTAGATAGATCAAGGCCTTCATTGAAACCTTAATCTCATACTTTTAGTGATAGCTTCTTCTGATGTTCATTTTAGAGTAGTCGTCATGTGAGTGAGAGGCAATTCAACAAGTAGGGGTAGGCTTAGACCCTCACTAAGTCCAACCTTACTTGTTATCATGATTATGGGACCAATGATATGTCATTGGGGTCCTACTATGCATGTTATTGAACTATTGTCATATTTGATTGTATTGTTTGGAATAATAATATCTCATAAGGAGCAACACAACAAAGTTACAACCAAGAGCATGGGATTCATGTCAAGTAGGGGCCTCCATGAGTTTTTAAAAGGTCATCTCCTTGTTAAGATGTGATATTTACAAAACACTTGGAATCGAAAGGGGAAACATATGAGAGAAAAAAAAAACAACTCAACAAAAAAAAGGGTGGTGATGTGCCAAAATATCTACTAAGATCCCTTTGCACAATAGGCCTGAACACTATGTACCATATGTGAACACTTCCTCTTACCAACATAGTTAAGCATAGATGAGAGTCATAAACATAAGCATGCATAAGGAGGTAGGTCCATAGTAATCCATAGATGGATGATCCAAAATATATATACAAGCCCCTCACACATACATACATGAACAAAACCCAAAGCAGGTAAAGACTACAAGCACGCACACACACACATATATAAATGGATCCATAGGATTTAATAGATGATTGATCCAAAAATTGATGTAAGCCTCAATATACATATGCAAAAAGTATAATTATAGAGATTGTACCAAAAGTGAGAGTTCAATTTGCCCATAAGCCTTAATGGCATACCCGATGGGACCCTAGTGACATATCATTAGTCCCATAATTATGACAAGTTAGGTTGGAATTGGTGAGGGTCTAAGTCTACCCCTACTTGTTGAAGCACCTCTCACTCACTTAGCAACTCTACTCTAGAATGAATATTAGAATATTTTATTGCTAAAAATATGAGATTAAGGTTTCGATGAAGGCCTTGATTTATCTACTTTCAAATGAGACCACTCTCAAATCTAGAGTATTAAAAGTAGAAATCCTCTATGCCAAGATTGTGAGGATTCCTAAAAGAGGTAGTTGTAAATAATGGTGATAGCTACTCATATAAAGGCTCAAAACCATTTGGCATTTAAGATACCATATCTAGAGAACCTTGGAAGGGCTGGTGACTTAGACAATATATGACCTGATGTCAAAAGCATAAGTCATCTTGAGATCTTTGCATGGGTTTTGGAGAGAATAACTCATCTCTATAAATTATAAATAAGAGTAGTTTTAGCTTTGCAATTGTATTATTTTGTAGGATTTCCCTTCATTTCCTTTTGTATAGCAATCATATCCTAAGAAACTTATGGTCAAATCGAACCCCTACTCCTAGCACAATCTTTGTAATTATACTATTTGAATATATATATATATATATATATATATATATATATATATATATATATATATATATATATATATATATATATATATATAATGGAGGCCTATGTCAATTTTTGGACTAGTCATATGTGATTTCCTATAGACCCATTTATATGTGTGTGTACTTGTAGTCTTTACATGCTTTGGGTTTTGTTGATGTATGTGTGTGAGGGGCCTACATCAATTTTTGGATCAACCATATATGGCTTCCTTTAGACCCACCTCTTTATTCATGCCTATGTTGATGACTCGACTATGCTTAAATGTGTTGGGGAGAGGAAGCATTAACCACTAGCACATAGCATTTGGGACTATTGTGTAAAGAGATATTAGTGAATCTTTTGGTGCATCACCACCTCTTTTTTCTTTTTTGAGTTGTTTGCTCATTATCTATCTCATACATTTTACCCTTTTGAGTATAAATGCACCATAAGTATTACATATTAACAAAGAGTTAGCCTTGTACAAATATCTTAAAGACCTTAGATTAAGCTAAACCCTATGCTCTCAATCATGGCCTTGTTTTGATCCTCATGAGGTATGATTTTTTTTACCAGGACAATTAGAGACGATAATAGTTCACAAGATCAATAGTTGGTAATGAAAATTGTAAAATACTTATCAAATTTATGCAAATATGTCTAGCCATAAAGGATGTTTATAGGAGGTTTTTGATGAAGATAAACTAGTAAATGCTTCCTCTTTTTTTATTAGGTGGAAGAAGGGGTTTGAAAGCATCCCCAAACATTTTACAAAAATAACCAAACTAACCTCCTAGGAGAACCAAAGAAGGTAGGAAAAAACAAAAATAACTAGCAAAGTTACCACTATGAAACCTAGTAGATCCTATGTATGACCCAAAATAACAAACTAGAAAATAGAATCCATGATTAAAACAAAAAATACCAACCTCCCATGCAGGGGAGGACCACCTAACAAGATACACAAACACCAACAAGCAAAATGTAAATGAGGATCCTACACCTCAATTCTTCAAGCTACTAGGCCCAACTTCATTATTATTTTCATTCTACTCATTCATGTCCCATTATTCCTAACCCATTAACACCATAATTTCTTTTGTGCACAAAATGGTCGCTTGCATGGAATTAATAAGGGACTTTTGTAGCTTCAAGAGCATCCTTTTGAAGGATTTGGGCATACAATAGGTATTATGGGGTTGAGAAATAATCTCCTTTTCATTTTGGTTGGCCTAGAAATAATCTTAGCTTTCTTTGAGTGGAGTCATCAAAGTCAGATTCATCCATGCAAAGAGGAGCTTAGCTTTATTAACCTTGCTTATCAAACTTTCCATAGACTAAAACAAGAATGAAGGGATATTCATGAGCCTCTTGTGATGCAAATGGTTCAGGAACATAAAATGAAAACTCCTAAGAATATCCTAATATTTGTCCAGCATGAAGTATTGTATTATCACCAATGCAACTCTGTCATACTACACCTTCAAAGAAGATCTCTTAAATCCATTTTGGAATTTCACTAGCTCCTCATATTATCCCAAGAATTATTGAGATTCTCTGGACAGGGAGTGTTTCTATTTATTATGCATAATTTTTTTTGTTGATACCCATACCACTTCAATAATTAGGGGCATATTACCTTTTTAAGGATTTTCTTATATCCTCATTGATGACCAAAGTGCTCAGTTCCATAACCAATGTTGCTATTCTTCCAAGAAAACATCTACATAAGAGCCTACCAAGAAGAGTTATACACTAGACAATATCCAAAGTAGTCCCATGGACACCATAAAGACCAACACTTTCTTGAAAAACAACTAAAATTATAGGGAACTTAAACTTTTGATATTTCCCTAAATTTTAAGCTACCTTGACAACCCACTGCCTCAAATTACCATAAGAAATATCAAGAGGTAGAGTAAGAAAAGCCCTTTAAAATCCAAGAAGATAATTGGAATGGCATAATAAACTAATGATAGCCCAACCAACCACCAAAAAATAACAATATTACCAACTATCACTCTATAAATTGCACCCTAGAAAAAATGCCAAAATTCTACTCCCATTATTCATTGAAACCTTTTTAAAAAAGGAACTGACCATTCCAGATCCTTGGCACCTAGATCTAGGTGGATTTTTGGTGATATTCATGGATCAAAGAAAATAATTTTTACATGTTCTCATAGTATCCCAACTGGTGTTTTGCGCTTCTCACATGTTGAACTGCCACATCAACCCTTGCACACCCATCATGAAGGAAAACCCAAGAGCTTGCCTAATCAAAGTAGTCCATGACATGCTATTAGCTATCCCTTTTCTAAACTGCTCTTGCCACCATTGAGGGCTCATTTTTTGAGCAAGGCCCAACCACTCAACACTATATTGGTACACATTTTGTGGCCAATCAAAGTGATGATGATTGACTTAATGCACACCACTTGTCCAATTATTCCAAGAATTCAAAGTAAAATCAACTTGGCTCATATCCTTAGCCCATAATATGTGATGATGACTCACTAAAATCCTTTGAGTAATTCACACTAACCCTCTAAAAATCTGAGAGCCCTGATTTAATCCCAAAATTGCACACATGAAAAATCTACCAAATAGGGCCAACCACGTAAACCCCCACCACATAGGAATAAAATGACTAGGCCAAGTGGCATGAAAAGAATTAAATTTCAAATATGAAATTTTAAGGTGCCCCATATGAAAGGTCTAAAAGGGCCTAATATCAAAATAAAGAGGATCAAAACTTCATAGAGTTTATTACAACAAAGAGAAATATAGGGACCAAGTTCAACATTTGTGTCCCTTCCCCTATTGAGACCCAGGGAAGATCAGATATAGTACCCATCCCTCAAGGTGATGAAACTACCCACACTAATATAAATTGATATCATTTTTAAAAAGGTTAAGAACTACAGGAAAATCTTCTGGCTAGATGGTGATTTCTTCTTGACATAAGCCCAAGTTGGTGATAAAATCCACAGATTTATTTCCTTCCCTAAAAATATGCTTAATTTGAACTTCTTCCAAGTTTTCAATCATTCTTTTAGACTTTGAGATTATATTTTCTATGGTCTATCTAGGATTCTAAAAGACATTAATTGACTTAATTATGTCTAGGGAGTCTCCCTCGATAATAACTTCCTTATAGTCCAAGGCTTCCAATTGAGAGATACCTTGATAGAGCGCTCTAGCCTCTGCAAGGTGACTAGTCTAGACTCCCAATTTTTTAGAAAAAGAAAGTAGGATCTCACCTTTAGAGTTCCTAATGACTCCTCCCACACCTACCAACCTATATTACCTATTTATGTATTATCAAAATTAAGTTTAATCCAGCCTGAATAGGGGGCTCCCAATAGGTAGAATCTCTCAAACTTGAACCCGTATAGACTATAGGAACAACCCAAGGTTGGAAACCTAAGGATAACTCCAACTCCTCCTCCCCCTTTATAACAACACCAATATCAAGCAAAATAAGTGAGCCATTATCAATCATGGTAGATATGGCTTTAAGGCCCATAGATTCGATAATTCTCAAGTAATTATTGAAGGTACAAATATTCCTTTCCTTCCAAACACACCATAAAATATGAGCTAGACCAAGGAACTAAAATCCATATAGGTAGTGGGAAGAGAATGGGGAAGCCCAATTCTCCATAATATTAGATAGATTATCAGAGAAGACCCAATAGACCCCAATGGAACATAATAAAAAGAACACATCCTGAGTTAAGGGATAAAAGAAAAATAAATGAGATGACTCCTCAATGAGCCCACAAATATAGCACCTATTTGGAATATACAAATCTCTCTTTTGGATATTATTTATGGTAATAACTTTACTCTACACAATAATCTAGAATAAGAGGTTAACTTTAGGGGTGAGGCCTCTGATCCAAACCTTACAAATTAGGAACTAGTAATCAAAAACAACATCCATAAGAAAATATGTCGATCTCACCAATAAAAGACCATTGTTCTCCAAGTCCCACTCAAGCTTATCTAAATCCTCATTGTTATTAATAACCTATATCTTAAGAATATCATAAAGATGTTTCAGGGCTTCCTCCTAGGCCTAGGAAAGACCAAGGAAAGCAAAACATTTCCACTAATTTTGACCATTATTGGTCTCAACCAATTCATAAACCTTTGGTCCAAAGGCTTGCAAGGAAAAAGGTTCCATCATTAGTAGGCTAGAGTAGGATTCCAATAGGTGATCTATCATCCATTTATCCCTTGAAAAATCAATAACATAACCATTACCTAGATTCCATTTGCCTCTCTTAAGGATTTTATATTGACTCTTGATGATGTTGAGCCAAAATGCAGAACCTTGGGAAAGGATCAGGTCTAATAGGAACTAACCATTACTATTTAAATATTTTACCTTCAATATTTGGATCCATACCACATTATCATTCTATACTAGCCTCTAGCCTTGTTTAGTAATTAAAGCTTTGTTTATTTGACACAATTTTTGAATACCAAGAACCCCATACTCTTTATTGCTACAAACGTATTCCTAGGCGACCAATAGAAAAATTTTCTTTTTCTCTGATCCTATATAGAGGAAGGTTTAATGAATTTGCTCAATTTTCTAAAGAACCTTTCCTGGTAGTTTAAAGAGGGACATGAAATATATTGGCACACTATAAAGGGTGGATTTGACCAACATTGCTTTGCCTACTTGACTCAAAAGAGCTCTTTTATAGCTAGCCATTTTCCTCTAGACTCTTTCCACCAAAGGGTTACTAAGATCTACCTAAATACCCCCTTTGAAAATAGGTATTCCTAGGTAGAAAAAATGAAGAACAACATTCACACAACCTAGAAAAGTGGCTATTCTTCTCTAACACACTAGGAGAGTATTGAATAAAAATATCTTGCTCTTCAAGAAGTTAACTTTCTACCCTACCACTATTTTACAAGAAATTAAAATATACTTCATAGCTAAGACCTAAGGAATCGAATCCAAGAAGTATAAAATGGTGTCATCAACAAACTAGTGATGTGAAATTAGATCAAGAGCTAGAGCTAGTTTGATTCCCTCAATCATTGATTCAACCTTAATATATATACCCAACACTTTTACCATTATAATGAATAAATAAATGGTAGAGAGGATCTCATTGGTGTATACCTCTGTAGCTTTGAAAATACCTTATTAGGGAACCTTAAATAATAGCTAAAAATTTAATTAAAGAGATGTAGGTTTTGATAAGACTTAACCAGTGAGGATTAAAATCAAATTTTCCCATAACTTTTAAAAGGAAGTCCCATGGAAATATTTCCTATACCTTATTCATGCCTAGTTTTAGGAAGATCTTTGGTCTCCCACTCTTTTCAATAAAGTGAATAAGTTCATGAACTGCAATGCTTTTGTCAAGAATTTGTCTACCTACCATAAAACCACTTTGAGCTTGATCAATAATATCGGGAAGAAAATATTTGATTCTATTAGCCTAGGATTTAGTTATAATTTTGAAAATAATATTGCATAGGCTAATAGGCCTAAAGTCCTTGAAGTCTCTGGCTCCAACATATTTAGGGATGAGGACCAAGAAAGTGGAGTTAACATAATATGGGATAACTTTTGATATTTGAACATATATTAGAGCATCATAGTTCTCCTTTCCAAGAATTTGCAAAAAAATCTAAAAAAGGATCATAGTAAGGCCATCAACCCTAGGAGCTTTCAAGCCACCCATGGATAAATTCACATCCTTAATTTTCTCATCTGTGATAGGGTTTTTCAAGGAATTTTTCATCTCTTCAAAAGATGTTAGCATTTAACCTTCTCGAGCATTCAACTTTATGATGTTGGCAAGAGGTTGACAGTAATAGGTTGATGGTAAGGAGGTAGATGGTAGTAGAAGAGGATTTGTTTTCTAATTCTCTTCACTCCCTTGTTTCTCGCTCCATAGTTAACAGTTTTTTCGTGTAGCAGTTAATAGCTTTTTTCTTAAGCTATATAAGGTTGTAAGTTTTATTTCATTGTTTAATCTGAATTATTAAGGTTCAAAATATAGGTAAGGAATATTGTGGAGAAGCCTCTCTTCAACCATAGGATCCCCATATTCCTTGGTGCAAAGAATATTTTTGAAGAATGAAATCACTTCATATCTAATATCTTGAATATCCCAAGTAATAAAGCCATTCAACTTTGTGATGTCGGCAAGAGGTTGATGGCAAGATTTTGATGGCAAGGAGGTAGACGACAGTAGAAGAAAATTTGTTTTCTAATTCTCTTCACTCCCTTATTTCTCGCTCCATAGTTAACAGTTTTTTTGTGTAGCAGTTAATAGTTTTTTCTTATGCTATATAAGGTTATAATTTTTATTTCATTGTTTAATTAGAATTATTAAGGTTCAAAATATAGGGAAGGAATATTGTGGAGAAGCCTCTCTTCAACCATAGGATCCCCATCCTCCTTGGTGCAAAGAATATTTTTGAAGAATGAAATCACTTCATATCTATTATCTTGAAGATCCCAAGTAATAAAGCCATCAAATTTAACAATTTTCCTTATCCTATTGTTGCTTTTATATCTCGAGGTGGAAGTGCGGAAGAATTTAGTGTTTCTATCCCATATTTAAGCTAAATATCCATTTATTTTTTTTTCCACATCACTTCTTCTCTAGCCAAAACATTGTGGAGTTTAGCCAATATTTTACTCTCCTTGAATCTAACATTCATAGCAAGGTCTCCCACTTCTAGGGCAAAATCTAGCTCCTTTAATTGAGATTTTAGCTCTTTATTTTTTAGATTCATATTTCCAAAAATGAATTTGTTCTAGATTTTAAGATTATTTTTAATGAATCAAATATTATAAGCTACTTGGGATATGGGAGGACCAAAAAACATGCATAAACACTATTTCTTTATTTTGGATTCTAAATCACGATGTTACAACCATATTGCCTCAAATCTTAAAGGCTTGGGAAAGAAAATAAAGTTTTGAAATTTTCCATGGACCAGTGGGTTATAGTCAAAAACCATCTTAAGAAGAGAGTTTAGAGAAACATATCTAAAAAATTATAGACCCTATTTAGACATCAACACCTTACCTAATCTTATCTAGATGTATTGACTGCCTAATCACTTGTTACTCCAAGTAAACCTGGAACTCTTCAAGTCCATATCCATCAAATCCTAGTTGTTGACAAAGGTTGTAAAATTTTCCATGCTCCTAGATATTGTGGCTATGACCCATTTTTTATTAGACTAATACAGATGGATGTTAAAGTCTCTAACCAACACCTAGACCTCATATTTGAATACCTCTCTCATTGAGCTCAAAAAATTCTAAAGTAGACTTTTGCTAGGGCTAAAATTAAGAGTATAGATTTTAGATAGCACCCATCTACAACCAATTTATTTATAGCAAAAGAGAATGTTAATCTCTATTAAAAATTATGAGAGTTGATCCACTTAATATTTTTGGGTCCCAAAGGCACAACAGACCTCTCGATGCCCCAATAGTAAAGCTAGCCACAAAACCTACATCTTTCCACACCACTCTCCTTACAATATTTGCATTACAATTATCCATTTTGGTTTCTTGAATAAGGATGATATCAGACCAAACTTCTTTACTGAGAGATGTTAAAACCCTTTGTTCAAAAGGTCTATTAAGGCCTCTTCTATTCCAAGATAAGAGTTTCATTTACAAGATTTAGAATTATTTCCTCCATTGGAGGAATGATGGGAATGGCAATATAAATCAATTTTTAGTTGATTTCCCCTTAAATCCTTATACTTTTCAAAATTCAATTGCTTTTAGGAGCTATTGATAATATTTGCCTTTACCTCATGATTTATTAGAGCTTTGGTTGAAGGCTTTCTCGCCTTCTGCAAAACCCCCATATCTATATGACCTTTCTAACTACTTCTAAGTCCAAGGAGCCCTTTAATAAAATAGGGTTTTGAGTCTTTCAACTTAGGATTGGGTGATCTATTTGTAGAGCAAGGCTTCAGAGATCCCTTTATATAACAATCAGGAGAACCCTGAATCCCAAGAACACACCTCCTCAATGATAATGCTATGGGTTCCAAGGTAATGGAATGAATATTAGAGGAACTCTTAAGGAATAAGAACCTCAATAATAAGATTATAGGTACTAACATGATAGAGCCAATTTTGGATGCTCAAATTGGTAGGGGCAGCTGCTTAATCCAACACTACCACCATCCATGTGTTGTCAACTTCCACCAACATTTGAGTGGTTGCTTCTAGCTCCACCGATACCTCTTTATAATAATTTTGATCAACAACATGTAGACACCTAAAACTAGCATAATAAATATTAATAAATTAATCATTATTAATTAATACAAATTAACTAAAACTAACTAATATTGAATAATAAACATTCATCTCCTAAGTGTTAATTAAATTAATAAATTAATTAGTTCTTAGGTTACACAACAATTCACCCCTCCCCATGGATGCATTGACCCTCACATCCACCTCTTCCTTGTCATCCATAACACTAGTAGTTCCACCTCCCACTGTTCGTATTGATCATGCCAGTAAATCCTCATACACAAGTGAACTCAAGTTACTAGTAGTTGCACCTCTAAGCCACAAAGGAAGATTGATCATGCACTCAGTTAACAAAATTAGTTAACTAAACATGCACAATATGCACACAATCAACATAAATAGTTAAAAGGATATGCATATCATGCACTCTCACTTAAATATAAATATTTAAATTAAATATATTTATTTAATTTAAATATAAAATCAAATCAAATTCAACCATGCATATTTAAATTAAATAAATATATTTAGTTTAAATATAAAAATCAAATTAAATCATGGACATTCAGTTAACTAACTTTGCACATTGGATGGAAATTACAAGAAAATATTATTTGCGTGCAATCCCATAATTAAGAAATCAATGCAAGGAGATAGCTCTCAGTTACATGCACTTAACTGACTGAGCCACCTCCTTATCCCTTCACCCTAGAAAAATTATAAATAAGACCTCACCTCCTTGATGGAGCATGGATATGGAATACACAAACTTATGCTAACAAGACTTTGAGCAATCACAACATTCAATCACTTGAGTTAGCACTTGTTACCATCCCCATACCATGTAGAACCTTGATTGCACCTTTCCATAGGCTTGGATCCACTTTCATACAACTTTCATATGCCACAGGTCATGGCTATCCCACCCCAAATGATCTCGATCGTTATCATCCCATCCTAGATGAGGTCCATGATTGTTAAACCCTTCTATGATCTCGATCATGACCATACCATCCCTTCCCAGATGGTCTTGGTCCATGGTCATCGTACCTCTATATGGTTGGATCCCAACCCATGCAAAAACCTCTCGATGTAACATGGTGCAATCCCAAGAATAGTAACAACCATAACGCAACACAACGACATAAACTACAACAATAGGGACACACAAAAAAATCAAAATCAAATATACTTTATTTCCTTTGCATGTTCTTGCTTTTCATTACTAGCACAGGTTTTTATACTTTATTGAAATAGGGCCTCACTTTGAGAGGTTTGATAGGTTTTACTAACCTATTTGCATGTTTGCTTGTGTATGTTATAGGTATGAATCAGAGCAGACCTAAATATAGACAGTGACCTAAAGTCACTCAAACCCATAGATGTGCATTCCCATGATCATAATAATCCATATAGTGCAATAATTCAACCCTATACAGTCACCAACCACAATCGTTTGACCATGGATGGTCACTATCCATGACCATTTAACCCTAGATAATCACCATCTAGATAGCCACCTATCATAGATCCAACATACACCTACACGCATCTCAACACAAAAGTAATGTACATGGCCCTAGATGCATTATACAAAGTGACGATCATAAAAAACTCCATCCAAACACTTATTGTAGCTACAAGAGTACCAAAGCACCATTTTATATGCATAAAGGAATAATTTTCTTTATTCATTGTAAACCCCTGTGTGGGTAGATATTGTAACAGAAAAGACAAGAGCATAATCTAATACATATATACTACTTTTTACTTGCATTGCTTTCATGGTACATACTTTTGCTATCTACAATATGGTGATCATGGTGGGACCTTCCCACATATTTTGATTTGCATAATAATACAAGTTTTTTTTTTATGATTAATTTTAGATTCTACTATCACATTTTACGAGTTCCTAAAAATTACTGTATTTTAGGTTTTGTAGGTTGCAGATAGAAGGTATATAAATAGGACCATTTGATCTCAGATGGTCTTAGATCACAATCATATCTAAAGGGATGGTCTCAAATAGAATTTGTCTAACCCCAGACGATCATAGTACACAGTTGTCACCTACCTCTAGTATTCGACACATCACAATATTAAAGGTAGGAAGTCAATTTCTTTATGTTCTAAAATCAATTTAGTCATATTTGTAGTTATATTTACTTAGAATTTTTATTTCTTTAGGTTAGATAGCCATTATTATTTTTTCTCTAAGAATGCATAACATGCTAGGATAGCTTTTGTATGCAATAGTATAGTTGCATTTGCATAAAAGAACAAAATAAAATCATTCTAGAATTACTTTTGTATTAATATATTTGCATTAGGTATTTAAAACGAGATCACACTTAAGGGATATATAAAACCTAAAGAATATAAAAATAACCACACATTGCATGGTTTATATAAACATTGATGAGTTGAATTTCATCACCAACCATTGATCAAGACCAATTATGGTGGAATTCATATCCATTCATTGGATCACACCCTAGCAACCATAGTGGCCCTCACGAGTGGATTTTTGGACTTCATCACCAAAAATTCTTGTACTTTTAGGTGCATCATAAAGTAGGAAGGTTAGATGCCCTCCATTCATAGGGCTTAATAATTTATGGAATCATAGTTTTCATTCATGTCCAAGCTCACACAAGGGTGAAGCAAAATCCTAGATGGGATAGTAGCAAAGAAATAGACAGTGTGGCCCCTTCTATGGGTATGTTGTTTTCTTAGGTTAACATCAACTACATCTATCCATTTAGTAATCCATTTCCAATCATTATTGTGCCATTTTTTTCAGAGAGGTGGACATCAACACACCCAATTAGTTTGCATTTCATCATTTCATTAGTAGCTTTAGGTTAGGTTACATAAAAATACACAAAATTCTAAAAAATTAAAAAAATATTTCAAAATCCAAAATAAATTCAAAAACACACAAGAACCAAAATAGTTTCAATGATCTCACAAACACATCAACTTAAACAATGGCACATTAAAATCAGATAAAATTAAAATCATTGTTTGATTTATCTATTTGTGTAGATAGGTAAAAAAGAAAAATACAAAAAGAGATTTACTAAACACAATTACATTATCATCACTGATTCACATTCCATCTAATTCCTAGCTTATGGTTTTAATATGAAGTCAAGCCCAAGCTCAAGCTGCATCCCAAGCTAACATGGACAAATTCGATCAGGCTTCCCATCCATCCATCATTTCTCTGACCCAATAAGAGGTAGCCTCCCAACCACCACCATAGGGGATAAACCCCCCACATTTTACATCTATGTAGGATAACTTCTTTATGCATTCCCCATCATGGGAAACTTTACCACCTATGATAGAGGCATTAATGCTTCTCCAACCACCACCAAATCCACCTTGACCACCTACCAACCAACACCAAACTTCATCAACATCCATTCAACCACCCCTAGGTTTCAATACCTACAACCAACAACCTAAACCTTAGTAGTACCAACAATCCCCTCAAAAATACTAGTAGCCACCTCCACCTAGCCTACAACATACCTTGGCTTGGCTAGCTAACATTGAGCTACAACTGAGTCACCAAAATAGTGACCTATAAAAAATCTTGAATTGACTCACAAACATTGAGATATAATTGAGTCATCATCAACCTCTACATCAATAACCCTAATAATTTCAACATTCACCTCAATAGCCCACATACCAGGCCACACCACCTCTCGCACAATCGTAAAATCAACCATAATTGAAAAAATACACCAAGCATCCTATTAGACCCCCTCGCAATTACAAACAACTTTTTGAGCCTTATTCAACAATATTTCAAAGGCTTTATGAGGCACAAGCAATTATATTGTCAAAAATGAAACCAAAGGACCCTAACAGACCTAAGCCTAAATCCTAAAAATAATATCATTATTGTGTCTACCATAGGCAAAAAGGTCATGACATCAATGACTGCATTGCATTTAAAAATTTGGTTCAAGATCTCATCGAAAAGGGGGCTATTGCCATTGATAATCCTTTGGCTCCACAAAATCAAAACCTTGGCATTGACAAGAATCCCTTGCCACAACATGAGGCATAAAATTCTACCTTTCCTACCAATTAAATCAATCACATCACACCAACTGCAATGCATAGTGGGGATGCTCAAGATATCACACCTTCCCGATCAGCCACATCATAAACACAAAATTATTTGGGGATGCTCAAGGTATCACACCTTCCCCATCAACCACATCATAGACACAAAACAACTTGAGGATGCTCAAGGTATCGTACCTTCCCCATCGATCGCATAAATTTGAACACACAACAACTAGGGAACCAAAGGTATCACACCTTCCCCATAAATCACATCACTCCAAACACAAAATAACTTTGGGATGTTCACGGTATCACACCTTCCCCACCAATCCATAAGAAATCAAATAATTCACATATAACCAGAAATTAAACTACTTAATGGAAACCAAGGTATTACACCTTCCCCATCAATCAAATCAATTCAATCAAATCAATTCAATCAACCAATAAAACACATGATCATCAACTAACTTAAGGGAAACCAAGGTATCACACCTTCCCCATCAATAAATTAGTCAAATGATCATCAATCAACTTGAGGGTATTCAAGGTATCACACCTTCTCCATCAGTCATATCAAATCATCAACTAACTTTGGAGTGTTCAAGGTATCACACCTTTCCCCAACCATCAATTAGACATACACAAAAGCATTTTGGGGATACTCAGGGTATTACACCTTCCCCATGGTCAATCCAAACACAAAGTAATTTGAGGATACTCATGGTATCATAGCTTCTCCACAGTAAAAAATCAAATCAAATTCATCAAAACTTTACAAAATTTAAAATACAAAAACAATATAAAACAAAAATACAAAATAAAATCAAAATCATCAAAAACAACAAAGCAATAAAATTTCATCATGACCAATAAAACTTTGGTTATAATTCAATGCATGTTTTTATTCATTTATCATAAATGATTTTATCAAATTAATCAAGGGCATATTCCTTATGGTCTATGTCTCATATTTCCTTCATTATAAGAATGTTAGTTACACCCACCATCCAAAAAAAAAGAGAAAAAACCCTATGATAGTTTGTCTTTCTCGATGTATGGTTTGATAAATATTTAGGTACTTTCGATCGTTTAGCCATACCTAGTGTCTCATTCAGCCTACTTTGAATGTCATTAGTCCTTGAGTACTATAGGTTTCTTGGTGACCTTAAGTTTTGGCTAAGACAACACACAAATATCACACATTAAATCATATTTTTGTGTCTAGGAAAGACAAAATCATGAGCCACTGTTGTCATAAAGCGGATGATTTTTCCTACTCATCCAATTATATGCATTAAAAGGCTGATAATTGACAAAAGGACAAGATTTCCCTTAAAAAAAATATCTCTATCACAAAACAAGAAATCCTCCCAAAAGCAAAAGTACAAATCCCTTGCTCCTCTACAAAACAAGAAAGTATCCCCAAAATCCCATAAAGAAAAATAAAAAACAAGGGATAAATATCTTGAATCTTTGTAATTCTTAGTTTTGACAACCCTGGGGCAATCTCTATTGCCAGTAATAGGCTATAGATGCCTACCTGGAAATTGAGTAGCCTTACATGTGGTGACACATCTATCATATTAGCGACCTTCTTGTGTATAGATCTATGTTTTCTCTCGGATGAACTAGCTAATTGGCATAAGTTACAAATGATAAGTCTAACCTCACCCAAAACTGGCAACAAACATTCACTTCACACATAGTTGGTCTTGGTGAAACTTGAATAACTTGGTTGGCCTTAGTATCTTCAAGTGCCTACTTGATCAGTAGATGTGTTTGATTTAGGTCTCTAGGGTGTTTGAGTCTCCTTAAAGCATTTTCATATTCATCTTCCCTAAGACATAAAATAATAAGCCATTTCATTTTAAGCCTCCCTATTATCACATCGCCTAACAATCATTACATTGCATTTAATTACATCTATTTTCCATGTATATCAGTATTATTAGGTTGAATCCCTTGATTAATTGATTAAAGTCATGAATAGTGATACACATCTAAATATTTTATGAAAGATAATCAAAAGTATATGTAACCATCCATTGCATCCATCAACATCCAATAAAAAATTGCATCACATCATAAACACATAAGCAATACAACACATGAATAAAGCACATCATGTCATATATCATCATCACTAAGATATATACTAAGTCTCACCATTAAGCTACATATATTTGTGACATCAGGCTCATCATCATCATCAAAACCCATACAAGGCACTACACAAAAATAATACATTGCTCTACATGCATACTCAATATCAACTACCATCATTATAGTCATTTCCATTGACCCATTAAATATTAAAATAACTTGAGGGACATCAAGGTATCACACCTTTCCCCTTAGTCACATCAGTCAATCAAACAACTTAAGGGACATAAAGGTATCACAACTTTCCCCTTAGTCACATTAAACGATTCAACTCACTTAGAGATGCTCAAGGTATCACACCTTCCTAATCAATCACATCAAGCACTCAACCAACTTGGGGGAGTTCAAGGTATTACACCTTCCCCCACTATCAATTACATCAATAATCAACAAACTTGGGGGTGTTTAATATATCACACCTTCCCCATCAATCATATCAAATTATCAACCAACTTGGGGGACATCAAAGTATCACACTTTTTTTATTAGTCACTTTAAATGATTCAAACAACTTTGGGGACATTAAAGTATCACACCTTTTCCCTTAGTCACATTAAAATATTGAACCAATAAGAGATAGTTCAAGGTATCACACCTTCCCCCACTATCAATCATGTCAATCATCAATCGAATTGGGGATAATCAAGATACCATACATTCTCCCATAGTTATATAAAAAATACTAACAATTTGGGAATAATCAAGGTATCACACCTTCCCCCATAAATCAAATCAATCCAATAAAACACTTGGGGATGTTTAATGTATCATACCATTCCTATAAATCAATCAAATTTGATCAATCAATCACATCAATCAGACACGATGCATAGTGGGGATGCTTAAGGTGTTACACCTTCCCCACCAATCAATAAAATTAACTTAATCAACCAAATCAATTGCAATAACTTGGAAATGCTCGAAGTATCACACCTTCTCTATTAGTCACATCAATCAATTTCACAACTTGGAGGTAATCAAGGTATTGCACCTTATCCAATCATCAATCAAATAATAATCAACCAAATTGGGAAATCAAGGTATTGCACCCCCCCACAAAATAATCAAACACTTGGGGATGTTCAAGGTATCACACTTTCCTCATCAAACCAATAAATCAATCAATTAAGCACTTTGTCCCACCATCAATACTTTGGCATGGTCATGTCAATACTAGAAAACATTAAAATCAATAGATCAACCACTAGGTTTAAAAGGTTGTGTCCTTTTGTTAAAGGTTGTGCCCTTTTCCTTGTCATCTCAAAAATAAAATAAAATTCAAAAGACCCCAAAGGTACCAAATCCCTTTGGTCAAAAACCAAATTCAATTAAAAGGCCCCAAAGGTACCAAATCCCTTTGGTCAAATACCAATTTCAATTCAAAGGCTCTAAAGCTACCAAACCCCTTTGGTCACATTTCAATTAAAAATTCCCAAAGGCACCAACACCTTTGGTCAAATTCCAATTTTAGTTTAAAGGCTCCAAGGGCACCAAGTCCCTTTGGTCACATTTAAATTCAAAAGCTACAAAGGAACCAAACTCCTTTGGGTATATTTTAATTCAAAAGGCCCCAAAGGCACCAAAACCCTTTGGTCAAATACCAATTTCAATTCAAAGGCCCCAAAGGCACCACATTCCTTTGGTAAAATACTAATTTCAATTCAAAGTATCTAAAGGCACCAAACTCCTTTGGTCACATTTCAATTCAAAAGCCCCAAAGGGACCAACACCTTTGGAAAAAATCCAATTTTAGTTCAAAGGCTCCAAAGACACCAAATCCCTTTGGTCATATTTCAATTCAAAATATCCAAAGGCACCAAACCCCTTTGGTCATATTTTAGTTCAAAATCCCCAATGCACCAAACCCCTTTGGTCACATTCACATTTCCATTCAAAAGTCCCAAAGACACCAAACCCCTTTGGTCAAATTTAAGTTTCAGTACAAAGGTCCCAAAAGGCACTAAACCCCTTTGGTCAAATTTCCTTCCATGAAATTTACTATCTTTCTATATTAGCTTTACTTTAATGCCATTTCCTACTTTTCTAAATTAGTTTTTATTGCTTTTCTAGTGTAGGTTCTCGTGTGAACCATGTACTTAGTAGTCTATTCTAGAAACTTAGTGGTTGTAGCAGTTGGTTACCTATGCAACCCAATAGGATGAGTCAATTACCATATAAACACTCATTGCAAATTAGGTTTCTTTTCATCCTCATAGCTTAGATTAGATTAGAGTCCCATTCTGCTCGAGCAAAGGCAAAACCCAAGAATAGATTTGTTTTTGTATTCATATATTAGATTAGATTACAGCCTCATTCTACACGAGCAAAATCAGAACCATAGCTTAGATTTCCTTTCACATTCATTACATTAGGGCCCCATTCTGCTCAGGAAAAAGTAGAGCCCTACATTAGAACCCCATTCTTCTTAGGAAAAAGTAGAGACTTAGATTAGATTTTCTTTCACATTCATTACACTAGAGCCCCACGTTGCTTGGGTAAAAATAGAACCATATATTAGAGCTCCATTTTGCTCAGGTGAAAGTAGAGAAATAGATTAGATTTTATTTCATATCCTATATTTAATTACAGCCCCATTTTTCTCGAGCAAAAGTAGATCCATACATTAGAGCCCCATTTAGTTCAATAAAAAACAAAGACATAGATTAGATTTTATTTCATGATCATCAATTAGATTACATTCTGCTCAAGCAAAAGAAGAGACATAGGTAACATATACTTTCATGCTTTCATAAATTATATTTCCTTTCCTATTGTCCAGTAGCTATAGTCCAAATATTTGAGTGAACCTCATACTTAGTGATCTACTCTAGTCGCCTAGCGGTTGTAGTGACTGTTTATCCATGCAATCCTATAGGATGGATAGATTACCATAAGAATATTTATTTCAAAAAAAAATACTCACATCACAACCAATAATATCGAGCAAATACACACACAACATTTTTAACAACACAATCAAAAGCATGCATGCAACAACAAAATCAACTATGAGCGATCAAGTATACAATTGGGTTTATTTTAATCCAAAAATGAAAATGCACTAGGGTAAATTATGTTACTGACTAGTCTTGCACTCCATCTATCCTCCAAAAAAAAACCAAAAATAATAACAAAAAAAAAAAAAAATGGAGAAACACAAACTATCCACCATCACAAAGAAAATGACATCAAATCATCTCGATAAGGGTAATCACCTCATTATCATCATTCATGATGTCTTCCACTAATTCGATGCTTGAGGGGGTAGACAATACCAACAATATTTTATCTATAAAAAAATCAATATGCAAGCACTCAATTTTGGACTCAACGTTTGTCCAAGAATCTTATTTGTGATTACTCATACACCTTATTCTGTTGGGTCTAAATGCAAACACTCTAATCAATTTCAAGAAACTAACATGGTGATTCGATGCCTAGTAAGGGTACATTATGATGTTATAATTAATGTAATGGTGTAAGACTCACCACCTATAAGAAATTATGAAATATGAAACTTCTTACCATATGACTATTCCATTTGCGATAACCAAAACACTCAACATTTTTTCAAAGATAAGGTACAAAGACATTTTTCACCTCCATCACTAGGATATTCCACATTGATTACAAATTGGAACAATTAAATGTCAAACCTCTTCAAACACAAGAGTCAACACATCATTCATTTATCATCCATAGGTGTCATTTATTTTTGCATCGCATTGTGTTTTCACACAACATGATACAAAAAGGGGCATCTATAGACACCTAAAACTAGCACAATAAATATTAATTAATTAATCATGATTAATTAATACATTTAATATTAATTAAAACTATTTAATATTAAATAATAAATATTCATCTCCTAAGTGTTAATTAATTAATTAAATTAATTAGTTATTAGATTACACAACCATTCACCCCTCCCCATAGATGCATTGACCCTCACATCCACCCCTTCCACGTCATCCATAGAACTAGTAGTTCCGCCTCCCACTATTTGTATCGATCACACCCAAGAGAAAATCCTCATACACAAGTGAACTCAAGTTACTAGCAATTGCACCTCTAAGCCACAAAGGAATATTGATCATATAATTAGCTAACATAATCGGTTAACTAAACATGCACAATATGCACGCAATCAAAAAAATCAGTTAAAAGTATTTGCACATCATGCACTCACTTAAACATACATATTTAAATTAACTATATTTATTTAATTTAAATATAAAAGCAAATAAAATCCAAACATGCATATTTAAATTAAATAAATATATTTAGTTTAAATATAAAAATAAAATAAAATCATGCACATTCAGTTAACTGACTTTGCACATTGGATGGAAATTACAAGAAAATCTTATCCGCGTGCAATCCCATAATTAAGAAATCAATGCAAGGAGATAGCTCTTAGTTACATGCACTTAACTAACCAAGCCACCTTATTATCCCTTCACCCTAGAAAAATTATAAATAAGACCTCACCTCCTTGATGGATCATGGAGATGGAATATGTAAACTTACACTAATGAGACTCCAAGCATTCATAAAATTCAATCACTCAAGTTAGCACTCGTCATCATCCCCGTCCCATGCACAACCTTGATTGTGTCTTTCCACAGGCCTAGATCCACTTTTAGATAGCTTTTAAATACCATAGGTCATAATCGTCCCACCTTGGATGATCTCGATCGTGATCATACCACCATGGATGATCTCGATTCATGACCATCATACCCTCAGATGGTCTTGATCATGACTATCCCACCTCGGATGGTGTCGATCCATGATCGTCAGACCCTTATATGGTCGGCTCCCATACCACATATAAACCACCCAATGCAACATGGTGCAACCTCGACAACAATAACATCTAGAATGCAACATAGTGAAATAAACTACAACAATAGGGACATACAAAAAAGGTAAAAACAAATCTATTTTATTTCCTTTGTATGTTTTTGCTTTCATTACTAGCATAGGTTTTTATACTTTATTAAAATTGGGCCTCACTTCAGGAGGCCCGATATATTTTGGTAGCCTATTTACATATTTACTTGTGTGCAAGTTTACAAGTATGATCCAGAGTAGACCTAAATATATACAATGACTTGAATCCACTTGAGCCCATAGATGTTGTAATCACAATGACACTGAGAGGGGGGGTGAATTAGTGTGTTCTTTAAAATTTCTAAAACATATGGTTTTAAATCCAGTAGCAGTTTAAAGCAGATAAAAGAGATACTAAATGCATCAAGAAAGCATCACACATAACACAGCAATTTAACGAGGTTCACCAATGTGGCTACTCCTAAAAAATGACCGCTTGGACTACCATCCAAATCCAGTCAATGCAAAGCTACAACTTTACATAATCCTTTACCAGCACCAACTGGAAGGAGCACCAACCCCTTAACTTTATCTGCTTCAATAGAATGGAGCACCAACTCCTATTTTACCAACACCTACTGGAAAGAGGCACCAACCCCTTATACCAAGCTGCAACTTGGAGGACAATAAAGATAATAAAAATGATAGAATAAAACTTTATTCCTTACAGTCTGCTATTTTTTTGCATTCTGCTTCTGCACAAAACTCTTCGCACTGTTCGATCGCTTCTGTGTACTTCTTCGCAATCTCTGCTGCAATCGAATGATTGACACTTCTGCTATTTGCTCGCTAAAATTTTGAACTTAGAACTCCATCTCGACACATTGCACTTACGATATGCAGATTCGAACTATGACTTTGCACTCTACTCGATCGAACTTCACTTGCGCAATCACTCTTCTCGTATTCGCATATTATCTCATCGCAACGCACTTTTCAGACTCGAAGTAGTCCTCTTTTTATAGAAGAAATTTCAAGACAGATCTTAAATCATAGTCGACTGTAACCCTAAGGACGTCGACTGCAAACCCTAATGATGTCAACTTCAAACCCTAGAATTTTTTTGGCTGCCTAAACCTGGTGATTGTCGGATGCAAACCCTAAAAACGTCCGCTGTAAAACCCTAGCAAATGTCAGCTTCAAAACCCTAATAACGTCCACCATAAAACCCTAGAAGATGTCGGCCGTAAACCCTAGAAGATGTCAACTGCAAACCCTAAAATTTTTCGGCCCCGATTCAACTTTTTTGGCCTCAAATGCTGCTGCCACTTTTGTCACCTTTCTGTAACTGTTGCCACGAAATACTAACATGTTGCGATATCGTGACACTTTTTATAGTTGTACGCCTTCATGCCCTTGCTATCACGAAATCATGACCATTTTGGCCTTTGATAGCTTTGCCATCGTTCTTGTCACGAAATCGTGACACTTCGAACTTTTGCTTACGTCATCCTCATTCTTGTCACGAAATCGCAACACTTCCGGCTTCCAACGGATTTTCTTTCACCCTATCATGAAATCATGACACTTTCAGTTTTGCTGACATCATCCTCAGCTTCGTCACGAAATCGTGAGGCTTCTGGCTTCCAATGGCTTTTCTTGCACTCTATCACGAAATCGTGACACTTTCATCTTTTGTTGACATCATCCTCAGTTTTGTCGTGAAACCGTGACGTTTTTGGCTTCCGTACATTCCTTGCTTCATGTAGTAGCGAAATCGCTACACCTTTGTGCCTTGTGCTTTCGACTTGCTTCAACTTTGAGTTCTGATCTTTTGACTGGTAGCGAAATCATTACACCTTCACGTTGTGCATTTTTGGACTTGTAGCAAAATCGCTACACCTTCTTGTTTGTGCTTTTTCAACTTGTAGCGAAATCGCTACACCTTTTTTTTGTGCAATTTGACACGTAGCGAACTCGCTACACCTTTGAGTTGTGCTTTTTCAACTTGTAGTGAAATCGCTACACCTATGTTTTGAGCACTTTTGACTTGTAGCGAAATCGCTACATCTTTTTCTCTTAACACTTTCTCCCAGCTTCGGCCAGCGAAAATTCAACATGTAGCAAAATCGCTACAGTTACTCGACTTAACTTCTTGGCCTCTAACATGTCGTGAAATCATGACAGTTTGCCTTGCGCCTTCTCTCTCTTTCGACTTGTCGTGAAATCGTGACATTTTCAACTGCACCTTCTCTCTCCTCCGACTTGTCACGAAATCGTGACATTTTCGATTGCACCTTCTCTCTCCTCCGACTTGTCGCGAAATCGTGACATTTTCAACTGTGCCTTCTCTCTCCTCTGACTTGTCGTGAAATCATGACATTTTCGAATGCGCCTTCTCTCTCCTCCGACTTGTCGTGAAATCGTGACATTTTTGAATGCGCCTTCTCTCTCCTTCGACTTGTCACGAAATCGCGACAGAAAACATGTCGCGATATCGCGACAGTTTTCTCACTTGACTTTTTCTTCGAATTTTTTCTATCTTCTGCATCTGAATGACTCCTACACTGTCTGTCCACTGCATCATTGGATCTAATCGCTCGTGTTGACAACAATGACAAACTTCTTGGAGCACCTTGCTCAACAATCTCCCCCTTTGGAATTGTTGGCAACACTCGTGTACATTCCTGTACCTCTTCTCCCCCTTTGTCAATAATACCAAAGGGCTGCTGCAAACTCCCCTTGAGTCCATCCTCACACTTCTCAGGCACAATTTGTTGCATGTGGCACAAATTATGATCATGAGCAAAAGAATAGTCAAATACTCAAATGCTCCCCCTGAGAAAGTGATCACTATAGCTAGTCACTTCTTAGGAAGTGTGACTACTCCTAATTTGCTTCGAAGGTACTCAAATACTTCCTTGGGCAAAGGTTTTGTAAAAATATCTGCTACTTGTTCTTGTAGTTGGGACATAGTCCAATTTAACTTCTCCTTCTGCAACTTTCTCCTTCAAGAAATGATACCTTATAGCAATGTGCTTTGTCCGTGAGTGCATTACTAGATTCTTAGAGATGTTAATTGCACTGGTGTTATCACACTTTACTGATATTGGTTCACTGAAATTAATACCTAGATCTTTCAAAGTTTGTTTCATCCACAAGACTTGTGTGCAAAATGTTGCTATTGCAATATATTTTTCCTTAGTTGTAGATAAAGAAACTGACTCTTGCTTCTTACTGTGCCATGCAACCAATCTGTCCCCCAAATAGAATGCACCTCCACTAGTACTCTTTCTGTCATCAACACATCCATCCCAATATGCATCTGAATATGATATAAGAGTGAAGTCTTTGCCTTTTGGATACCACAACCCATACTCAATGGTTACCTTGAGATACCGAAAAATCCTTTTAACTTCTGTCACATGAGTCTCTTTGGGACTGGCCTGAAATCTAGCTACCATGCAAACTACCTGCAGAATATCAGGTCTGGTTGCTGTTAAATATAGTAAGCTTCCTATCATTGATCTATACATGGTTTTATCTACAGGTGGAGATTTGTCTTCTTTAATCAACTTGCAGCCTATTGTCGTGGGAGTGCTTACTGGCTTACAGTCCTCCATAGTGAACCTCTTTAACATTTATTTTACATACTTATTTTGGGAAATGAATATGCCTTTCTCATTTTGATTAACTTGTAGCCCAAGAAAGTAAGACAGTTCACCAATCATAGAAATTTCATATAATGTGACCATATTATCATAGATGATCATTAAATATGATCATTCGATCATGGATGGTCACTTTCCATGACCATTCGACCCTAGATGGTCACCATATAGATAGCCATCTATCATATATCTGATAGGTGCCTACACGTATCTCAACATAGAAGTACCGTACACGGTCTAAAGCACATCTTATGAAGTGACAGTAACTAAAACAATTGTCCAAGCATTTGTAACTGCAAGAGTACCAAAGCATATTTTTATCTACATAAGTGAATCATTCTCTGTATTCATTGTAAACCCCTGCATGGGTATATATTATAGCAAAAGAGACAAGGGCACAATCTAATACATATTTACTACTTTTTACTTACATTTCTTTCATAGTGTGTACTTTTATTGCCTATACAACCACCTGCTTAGGCCCCTCATTTGAAGACTTATTAACCTATTTTCTTTGTCTTACCACCCCTATGATTCCTCTTATGAGGATAATACCCCAATGAATGGTCAACTTTTTTATAGACATAGCACCTAATATGCTTGTTCTTATACATGATAGGTTGAATCCAAGGACCCTATCTTGAGATGAGCTCAATGAATCCTAGAATATTAGCTTCAGGATCTACCATAACACATATTGTGGTAAAAATCATCATTTTTTGACTTTCATTGTTGATTCAATCAGAATAAGGTCCCCTATAACCTTAGAAATTACTTTCAAATATCCTCATGCCACAAATGGAAAGGTAGACTAGGAAGCCTCACCCACATGAGATCTATATTCATTTTTTGGGTGTTTGAATTTTCCATAGAAATAGACCCCTCTTTCCATAGAACCAAGGACCTCCACCCAAGATACATTTTGAGTCCTCATAGTTCAGCTTCACAAAAATGGCCTTCAAAATAATAATGATTTTTAGGGAGCCCAACAACTTTCATTTAGAAAGTGCCCATCACCTAAGGGAGTCCAAGTTTTGCCACCTTGGAATTTGCCAACAAGATTCTAGGAACCCTCTTCCATGGTAACATCTAGGAGCTCACCCAAAATGATGAGTTTATTACTAAAAGGGGATATGTCAAAAAGTGCTTTAGAACAACAAGGCCTCGGACCTCTTGCAGTAATCGTAGCAAAAGAATACTTTTTAGATATCATTGGTTTAGCAACTTTAGAAAGGAATTAGTGGGCTTGGTAAGCTACAACCTCTCATATTTCTTGGAACCATGACTCTCTTAGGCATAATATTTCTATTGGAAATATGATACTTAAGTGCAATAGACTTTTTTTATTGATTCTCTATCTCTAGCCTTTCATAACAACTTGAAAGGCCATCTCATATTTCTAATATTACAATGCCTAGGGTTGGTTGTTTTTGTGGGTTGCAATATTTATTTTTTTCCTTCCTTTATACTATAATAATACCTACATTTATGTTGAATTTTTAGCCAGATTAAATCATAGATCCCAATATTCAATAACTAATATAAAATACTCTAATTAATATCAATCTCATACCAATATTTTAATATAATACTCACAATTTTTTAAATAAACATACACACTCTTATTACAATGTTTCTTGATAGTTCTTCAATACAATACATAGAGCTTTAATCTCCATAACATAACCTTATAAGGTGACTCTTCATTAGCTTGACTATTTCTCTCCTCTCATACCTGAGAGATGTATCCTTTCCTATTCTACACATAATAAAAACCTCTCATATTTCTTGAATTTACATCTTCACTTGTATATTTGACACCTACAAACTTTACTACATGACACTTGGACCCATCCTACACATTAACACATAATATGATACTTATCTGCCAAATAATGTAATATCTTTAACACCCTCCTATATTACAATATTTGGTAAAATATTTTTTTTATGTACACAAATCCCTCTAAAATATCTCACATTTATTTCTTCCAAGTGATTTTATAAACATAGATACAAGTTAATCATTTGTAGAGACATATTCTAACTGAATATGATGGTATTGAACATGATCTTTGATGAAGTGAGCTTCAATAAGATTTTCTCTTTCATGGATAATGGGATTTTTTATGGAGTTGAGAACTCCTTGGTTATCATGATTTGGTATTGTAGAAATTATTTTGATTTCCTTGTCTAAAAAAATGTATTGTAACCAAAGTGCTTCACATACTACATCTCTGGTTGCACAATATTATGCTTGTGTTGACAAAATATCCATTTCATGTTGTTTCTTATTGTTCCAAGAGATTGGTCTTGACCCAAGATGAAATACATATCCTGATGCTAATTTCTTATCTATAAATCTAGTATAGTCTGAATATTAATATACCTATGGATAAAAATTATCATTTTGTTATATTGTAGGCCATAGTCTATGGTTTTGATAATATATTGAAGTATCCTCTTTTTATCTTTCCAATGACTTTATCTAGGTTCTTGCATAAATTTAGAGAGATAATTTATAGCAAAAACAATATCAAGTCTAGTAATAGTTATATACAAAAGACTTCTAATTAGTTGTCAATACATAGTAGCAGAAGCTAGTGGTGATTTATAATATCTTGATAATTGTAATCCTTGCTCTATAGAAGTATCTTTTGATTTGTATTTTTCCATTCTAAAATTTTCAAGTAATAATTTTGTATACTTTGTCTAAGTTATTGTGATGCTACTATTACTTTGATAAATAAATATTAATTAATTAATCATGATTAATTAATAAATTTAATATTAATTAAAACTAATTAATATTAAATAATAAATATTCATATTCTAAGTGTTAAATAATTAAATAAATTAATTAGTTCTTATATTACACAACCATTCACCCCTCGCGGATGCATTGACCCTCACATCCACCCCTTCCATGTCATCTATAGAACTAGTAGTTCCACCTCCCACTATTTGGATTGATCACACCCAAGATAAAATCCTCATACACAAGTGAACTCAAGTTACTAGCAATTGCACCTCTAAGCCACAAAGGAATATTGATCATGCACTTAGTTAACTAAATCAGTTAACTAAACATGCACAATATGCACACAATCAACAAAATCAGTTAAAAGGATATGCACATCATGCACTCTCACTTAAACATATATATTTAAATTAAATATATTTATTTAATTTAAATATAAAAGCAATTAAAATCCAAACATGCATATTTAAATTAAATAAATATAAAAATTAAATCAAATCATGCACATTTAGTTAACTGACTTTGCACATTGAATGGAAATTACAAGAAAATCGTATCTGCGTGCAATCCCATAATTAAGAAATTAATGCAAGGAGATTGCTCTTAGTTATATGCACTTAACTTACCAAGCCAACTCCTTATCCCTTCACCCTAGAAAAATTATAAATAAGACCTCATATCCTTAATGGATCATGGAGATGGAATATGCAAACTTACACTAATGAGACTCCAAGCATTCACAACATTCAATCACTCAAGTTAGCACTCGTCATCATCCTTGTCCCATGCACAACCTTGATCATGTCTTTCCACAGACCCAGATCCAATTTTTTATAGCTTTCAAATGTCATAGGTCATGACCATCCCACCTTGAAGGATCTTGATCGTGATCATAAAACCCTCATATGGTCTTGATTATGACTATCCCACCTTGGATGGTCTCAATCCATGATCGTCAAACCCTCATATGGTTAGCTCCTAGCCCATGTAGAAACCTCCCAATGCAATATGGTGCAACATCAACAATAGTAACATCCATAATGTAACACAGTGACATCAAATACAACAACAGGGACACACAAGAAGGTAAAAGCAAATCTATTTTATTTCCTTTGTATGTTCCTGTTTTCATTACTAGCATATATTTTTATACTTTATTGAAATTGGGCCTCACTTCAGGAGTCTCGATATATTTTGCTAGCATATTTGTATATTTACTTGTATGGAAGTTTACAAGTATGAATATGAGTATACCTAAAGATAAACAATGACCTGAAGCCACTCAAGCCCATAGATACACATTCTCAAGGTCACAATAGTCCATATAGCATGACCATTCAATCATAGATGATCATCAACTATGATCATCCGATCACAGATGGTCACTGTCCATGACCATTCAACCCTAGATGATTGCCATCCAGATAGCCAATTATCATAGATCTGATAGGTGCCTACACGTATCTCAATACAGAAGCATCGTACACGGCCCCAAACACATCTTATGAAGTGATAGTCACCAAAAACTTTGCCCAAGCATTTGTAGCTATAATACTACCAAAGCATCATTTTATTTACATAATGGAATCATTCCTTTTTTTATTTTAAACCCCTACGTGCCTAGATACTATAACAAAAAAGACAAGGGCACAATATAATACATATTTACTGCTTTTTACTTACATTGCTTTCATAGTGTGTACTTTATACCACCACCTGCTTAGGTCCTTTATTTGAAGACTTCTTAACCTATTTTCTTTTTCTCACCATCCCTAGGATTCCTCTTATGAGGATAATGGCCCAATGAATGGTCAACTTTTTTATAGACATAATGCCTAATAATCTTGTTCTCATACACGATAGGTTCAATCCAAGGACCCTATCTTGAGATGAGCTCAATAAATCCTAGAAGATCAACTTCAGGGTCTCCCATAAAACATATCCTAGTAAAAATCATCCTTTTTTGGATTTCATTGTTGAGTCAATCAAAATAAGGTCCCCTATTACCTTAGAAATTACTTTAAAAATATCCTCATGCCACAAATAGAAGGGTAGACTAGGAAGCCTCACCCACATGAGAGCTATATTCATTTTTTGGGTGTTTGGATTAAATTCAGGACCCCATTTCCATAGAAATAGACCCCTCTTTCCATAGAACCAAGGACCTCCACCCAAGATACATTTTGAGTCCTCATAGTTTAGCTTCACTAAAAAGACCATCAAAATAAGAATGATTTCTAGGGAGCCCATTGGCTTCCATTTATAAAGTGCCCATCTCCTAAGGGAGTCCAAGTTTGGTATGCCACCTAGGAATTTGCCAACAAGATTCAATGACCCCTCTTCCATGGTAACATCTAGGATCTCATCCAAAATTATGAGTTTATTACTAAAAGAGGACAAGTCAAAAAGCACTTTAGAACAAAGCCTTGGACCTCTTGCAGTAATCGTAGCAAAAGAATACTTTTTAGATATCATTGGTTTAGCAAATTTAGAAAGGAATTAGTGGGCTTGGTAAGCTACAACCTCTCATATTTCTTGGAACCATGACTCTCTTAGGCATAATATTTCTATTGGAAATATTATACTTAAGTGCAATAGACTTTTTTTATTGATTCTCTATCTCTAGCCTTTCATAACAACTTGAAGGGCCATCTCATATTTCTAATATTACAATGCCTAGGGTTGGTTGTTTTGGTAGGTTGCAATATTTCATTTTTTCTTTTATTTATACTATAATAATACCTACATTTATGTTGGATTTTTAGCTATATTAAATCACAGATCCCAATATTCAATAACTAATATAAAATACTCTAATTAATATAAATCAAATAACAATATTTTAATATAATACTCACAATTTTTTTTTAAAAATATACACACTCTTATTACAATGTTTCTTGATAGTTCAATACAATATATGGAGCTTTATCTCCATAACACAACCTTAGAAGGTAAATCTTCATTAGATTGACTATTTCTCTCCTCTCATACCCAAGAGATGCATCCTTTCCTATTCCACACATAATACAAACCTCTCATGTTTCTTGACTTTACATGTTCATTTGTATACTTGACACCTTAAAGCTTTACTACATGACACTTGGACCCATCCTACACATTAGCACATACTCTAATACTTATCTACCAAATAACGTAATATTGTTAACACCCTCCTATATTACAATATTTGGTAAAATATTCTTTTGATGTACAAAACTACCTCTAAAATATCTCACTTTTATTTCATCCAAGTGCTTTTGTAAAAATATATACAAGTTGATCCTTTTTAGGGACATATTCTAACTGAATATGATGGTATTGAACATGATCTTTGATGAAGTGAGCTTCAATATGCTTTTTTATTTCATGAATAATGGGTTTTTTTATGAAGTTGAGAACTCCTTGGCTATCATGATTTGGTATTGTAGTAATTCTTTTGATTTCATTGTCTAATAAAATTTATTGTAACCAAAGTGCTTCACATACTACTGTAGACACCTAAAACACATTATTTTTAGGAGATTGCTCATATGGACACCTTTGTAGACCATATGAATGATCTTTGAACTTTCCAAGGGTAAGCAGTGATTCTAATCACTCATTTTATGCAATCTAATCCTATTCAGCCTTAGTCATTGATGACATCAGTAGCTAAGATCTCAACCATGAATTACAATAGTAGATAGTATCCTAGCCACACTGAGCAACAATGACTAGCCCTGTAACAAAATTGGGCTACCATAGCCAAGAAAAATTAGTTACAACAAATATATTATAATAGTTTTCAAGTTATTTTTGATGAGGAAGCTTCTAGAGGATTTTCCCAACTACCCAGGCCAACTGATTCTTGATCTTGGCTTCCTTGAGAAGCCAATATTAGGATTTGGAGATTTTGTTTATAGACCCCCCAAATATGCAAATAGAGAGACGAGTTGAATGCAGTGAAGCCTATTTAAATGGATATCCAATTGTAACCCTTTAATATTACCAACATGTTGTCCATTTGGAGAATGACACATGCATTTGAAGCAATGGATTTTCCAACAGCTTGAGGAGTAATCTTACAATTTCACAATAATTCACCTTAAAATCAGTATTCAGACACACCTATGACCTTGTGAAGACCAATTCCTTGGAGAAATTGATCATCCATAGACCTGATTTCAAGAGAAGGATACTTTTCACATAGTTGTTGTTGTCAACAATAGCCCGCAGTCTTAGATGTGGTTATCAACAACAGCTAGCAAAACCAGTTGCTTTGAGCATCAACGACTAGGATTTGATGAGCTTAATCCTCTGAGTTAGGCATATATTTACATTCCTTAGTATTATTTAGCTTTATCTAATCTAGATTAGTCAGATTTTATGCATTCTCATGGTTGATTAGCAGATTAGTAGGTATGTTTGCTTACATTTATGTATTTCAATGAAACCTTTACATGCTTTATACACTAGTTACCTTTATGCTCAATGTACAATATTACATATAATTTTAGGTTTCTTTACATGTTTCAAGCCATGATTTATGCTTTTTTTCAATATTGTAGGCATCTTTACACATATTCATGTTTTCTTTACATGTTTGCTATATTTCGTGTATTCTCTTTGAAATCAGCCTCATCATGAGAGGCTTCATATGCTATTAAATGTTATTTATTGTTTCCTTTCATGTAGGTGACAAATATCTTAAAAAAACATCATTCAATACCATTCCTCTTGACAATGGAGGAGGCATCCTAGTAATCCCTTAATCAAAGTTTGAAGACCTTAAGAATCTATTTAAGGCATCTACCACATGAGTAATGGATTGTAATATGTATCACAATAGTCAAATCCCTAAGAGGGATGTTCTTGTAGCCTTGTTGTAAAGAGGATTTACAATTATTAATAAATATGGGCACATCCTTTTATTTTCCTTATTTTAACTTAGTTATTTAATTAATTTTGTCTTTGATATCATATTGCACCAGAAGCTAGACTTTTAAAGCCTCTTTTAGTGGAAATCATGATGAAAACCTCGTATTTTTTACTACATTTACTGATCTATCATGTATTTCTATGTGCAAGTACTAGCCACTCTGATTAATATTGGTTCATAGTATCAGCCATGATTGAAAATAGTGGATAGCATCCTTGCCATGTTGAGCAACAATGACTAGAAAAAAACTTGGTAAAACAGTAAGCATCCTGTTTCATCATCAAATGAGGATTCCATGTTAGTTGAATCTCTCTAGTTTTCATACTTTTTGTTTGTGTGTTGTCCTTGAATGCAGAATACAAATGTTAAATAGCAAACATAGATAAATTTGAAAAATTATGTGTTTTTTTCTAGCTACTACTAGGAACAACAACTAGTTCTGTTGGCTACCCTAGTCTCTAGCGACTAGGATTTCTGGTTGCTTTTCTATCTAGCGACCAAGACTTTTACCTGCTACATAGAACAATGGCCACTATGTAAACTATGTGTTAGGGTTTTCTTGTTTGGGGCCTATCCAAAGGCCAATATCATTTTAATTTTGCATTTGCATTCTCTGAAAGTAAAGAGCATTTAGCCTTGCATATTTTTGAAATTAAAATGGTATTTTATAGGTATGTAGGAAAAGAATCATGAATTATTTTTTATGCATATTTTATTAATGAAAAATTAAAAATAATATCCACACACCATGATTCAATTAAACATCAACGGTGTTGGGCTATCACATACAACCCATTGATTGAGACCAATAATGAAATTCATTACCACTCGATTGGCTCATCTAACATTGTATTATTGGAACCCGTCTGTGGCCAAGGCCAACCCAAGAACTGTTCTATCCACAAAAAATCATACATACTCCTCTTTGGAGGGTGCATAGCTAGCTATGGTGTGCTGGATGAGGGTTGGTAGGACCTATTCTACCTTTTCGAGTATGAAATTCACTCCCATATTCTGTGTGTACGAGTATATAGGTGAAAAAAATTTAACTATCTAAGAGTATCATCAGTAATTGCAAAAAACGATGAGATTTAGACTATATATTCAACAAATAAAAATACACTAGACAATTTTAGGATACACAAAGAAATATTAAATGAGATAAACACTTTGTATACTTTGTTTTTCCTAAAAATTTACATATGAGATAATCCATAAAGCATGGCTAACACATGAAGCCATCGCCCTTGACACACAACCAAGGTAGAAACTGAGGCCCCAACCAAAACATAGAATGTTTATGTTGAACCTCCTAAATAGAATGTTTTTGGATGTTTGGCTAGAATTAGAGGTAAAAACTTAACTCATGGGGGTTCTCATTAGAACACCCAAATTATAGGACATAATACACATTCCTCTCATGATAGAACTGAGGGTGGATCAATACCCCCATCGTCACATGATAGGCATAGACAAGATCCATCCAATTAGGAGCAAGAGGAAAGGGGTGCATCAAAACATAGACCCTCAAAGACTCCAAATCACATTGAACCTGGAAAATTTACAATAGATATCAAGACTATTGGAGTCAATGGTACACCTCCTAATGAACCCTAGAAAACTAGTCAACTTAATGGACTAGATCAAGTGCTAGGAATATTATGATGTAAGACCTCTCTTAGTCTCTCTCACTTTTAGAGTACATATAATGAGGATAGAGAGAGGTATACCTATGCACAAGGGGAATATTCAAAATGCTCCCGTAGCACATGCACACCATCTATGCATGTGGGCATAAAGCACAGATAACAACACAACACCAATGTCATATTTACAGATAAAGGTGAGAGTGTAGCAGATAAATCTGCTAGAGCCCATACTCATAAGGCTCATCATACAAAATTATAAATTCAAAGGCCATACATAGTTGATCTTACAGATAAAACATGTAGGCTTGATTCAGAACAAATATAGTGCATATTCCAAGATCAGTTGGAAAATGTGCACACAAAGCATGAGCACCTTGAATGAGAGGACACTCAACAAAAAAAATTTCTTCGATAATGTTTATATGAGCAACACCTATGGGAACAACGCATCCTTGAATAGGAGTGTGAATATATAGAGGATATATTAACTCAAGCTAATCTACTTTATAATAGTGAATATAGGGAGCAACGTCACATTAGATGTACTATTTCACATCCAGAGTTATCCCTAGGTAAGTCAAGAACCATACTCATCATATATCCTAGCATACTCCAAGGCAAAAACAACATCAGACACTAGACCCACCTAGACATAGTCAGTACAAGGAATCAGAGGGGGATGAACAAGATCAAAAATATCTTGAACCCTCCTATGTAGATGTGGATGATGAGCATAATCATCCACCTCGATCTAAGAGAAATATACCTTCATTGAATCCATAGAGGTTTCTTAGAGAAGAGGAAATCTTATCCTCTCAAGCATACAAAGCCCTTGCCAAAAATATCAAATCTATTGAGAAATAGGGGATAACTTATCAAAATCCTACTCTATGCAAGGTTCATAATCAACCCCTATGTCCCTCGATACCTAGCTCAGTGTATCTCAAACATTTAGAGATACCTAAGATAGAAAAAATTTTGAGGTGACGATGGTGCATAGTAACATGTGACTAGATTCATGAATTTGTGTTTCCATATTCATAATAATGATACCTTATTACGAAGGACATTTATGATAACCCTTTTAGGCCCTGCACTAGAATGGTACAATAAAATGAAGAGGTATAACATCACCAACTTCGAACAACTAGCAAATGTATTTCTTGAACACTTTTCATTTGGCATCAATAAAAAGACCAATCTGTTCAACCTGGCTGCTCTAAAGTAATTCAATGATGAACTAGTAATGGACTATGGAAATAGATGGAGGAAATTTATGGCTGAACTTCCATTCTCCATACCAACTATGGAGTTGACCTGAATGTTTACTAAGAGCTGCATAAAGCATATTTCACTATTATTACAATTACAGTAGTACAAAACATTCAAATAGGCCTTGGTGCAAGCCAAGGTCATTAAGGATATCAATTTGTAGGAAGAAGACTTAAAAATATAGATAAAGAAAGAGTGGAACAACAAAAATACTAAGAATAAAAATCATCAGGTCAAGCCTGCACATGTAAATCAAGTCATGTTGAACCTTAAAAATGGGAAAAAGAGTCAACAATTGTAAAAATATCGGGTACAATCTCCCCTTGTGTAGTACAATCATCTCAACAAGAAGTGGGGCAAAGACAAATAACATCACCCACCTCACCAATTTATGCCATTGTATGAGACTTTGGCATCAATATTCAATCAATTGTGCGAGGCTAAGACCTTAAAGTTACCTAAATTTCAATGGTGTAGAATATGATTGATAGGAATGAGTTGCTAATTGATAATCCCTTGGCATTGAACAACCAAAACATGGTAGTCTTCAAATATCCCTTACCAAATCATGAGCCACCAAGGAACAATACTAGATAAGTCAACCAAGTATGGATCGGTTTGCCCACTCAAGGATTTTTTGGTATGGTGAATGTGGTCACCAAGAATAGGAGGTACAACCAACCAGATCCTCCTATAGTACCCATTTGAATTCAAGTTGTGCCTCAGCAAAGGCCAGCGCAAAACCCCTTGCTAATCCCACCAACAAGACCGATGGTGACAATTAGGAATAGACTCTCATCTAGATTCTACAAATAGCCTCAAAAAAATTATATATATATATGAGATAATACATTAGTCTCCTAGGCATAGGGAGATGTTAATGGATATTTTAAGGGTAATTGAAGTTCAACCCCAAGTACCTAAAGCTTTCACTAACTTTGTGGGGCATGTGCAGTAGTGCCAGGAACTTGTGATCCAATTTTATGATCATGAAATCAAGATAATTTCTACTATTATAGTGCACCCATAACTTCATATCATTGCATGTGTGAACCACACTCCTTTCAAGTGGGTTCTAATTGACACAAGATAATCGATAAACATAATAACCACAAATGCCTTAGGACATTTGAATTTTACTAAGTTGCATATCGTACCTTCAACTTTTACACTATGAGCTTTCAATGACATGTGCTCGACTGTAGGTACTATAGTCATTCCTATTCAGGTTGGACTAAAAACCATCATGATGATGTGCCATGTGCTAGAGGGTGCTATGTAGTATAACATTCTCCTAGGCCATTTGTGGATAAGGTACATGTGTTGAGTCCCCTCGATCTTGTACCAATGCATCAAATATGTGCACAAGGGACAAGTACATATGAACCCTTCAGATGAAGAGTCATTCAAATATGTCAATTAGGTTGACTTATTGGGAGACTTAATCCTCCCATATATGCACTTGGATATTAGACCTATGTCTCCTACCAAACATCCAATGGGTAAGTCAAAGGTAGTGTGAATTGATCCTTCAACTTTGGCACCATGACCAACCCCTAATACAATAGCTACTTTTGAAAAGCCTATGATATTGACAATGCTAAAGAATGACTAGAAGCTAAAAGTAGTGTTGGACGAAATGAAGCCTAGGATAATCCCCATCATAGAAACTACGGAGATTTAAAATCCCATGGAGGAGGAAAATCACAAAATGTAGTCTAGGAGGTACCTTAGCCTGTCTCACCTAGGTCTTCAACCATGTCATCTACACTGTAGGTGACAATCCACCTAGTCAATCTTGGGTTAGCTGAATACTTGGTACAAAATGTAACTTTTACACCAATCATAGAATTTGCATAGGATATGGGTAGGACTCAAGCTCATTGATTTCCTATTGGGATGGTGTTACCACTAGGGGTACCACCTAATTAGATAAAATTCATCTATGGAGGTTTGTATCAACTCGTAGATAGCTCATCCATAGAATAATATGATGAAAAATTTGTTGTGAATGTTCATTATATTTCAAACCTAGATTATGTTCTTTGTTATTTTTATCATTACCATTGGCATGGTTACAAATTGGGTTTTTTTTAGCAAGGATTTTGAACTCTATAGTAGCACTAATACCAATTACCAACTGATAGTTTTGGTCTAGGTTATCACATTAGAGGTCAGGATGAGTTATTACCTATATCTCTAGATTACTTGAACCTTAGTATCGGGGATGAAATCGATTGGAATCCCTATAATCCAAACCCTTCACACTCATGGAGGTGAAATTGGTCTGTGACCATGGTTACAGCAAAACCACCTTTGGTCTACCATCCAATTTTCTCCTTAGAAAGGTCTGAAGCAGAATCAATTACTGTGGAGGAAAATCTAGAATACAATTTTGAATATGATAAGAGTGAGTATATCAGTGATGACAATAAGTATAAAGATAAAAAAGATATGGCCTATTTGGGACCTCCTCATCTATGTCATCTTAGGGAGCCTATGGACATAGAACCAATTTATCATGCAGTATTCCTAGGTCCTCCCATCTAAAGAAGACTAGTGAATCTGGAAGAGATATATCATATAGCTTTTTTTGGTCCTTCCAACTTAACGTAATTGCTTCCCCCTAAGGATACAATTGTTATATTTATTCCTAGAGCAGACTCGGTGATCTCCATACCACATGAGCCACATCTAGAGTAGGGGGAGCAACCTGGAGATAGTGCTTTTCACCCACATTGTCCTAGAGATTTCTTCCATTCCATTAACATGGTATCCATCGATCTGACCACTCCACTTCATAATCCATTAGACCCTTCGAAAAATTTGTACCTCAATATTGAGGCCATTGATTTCAATTGCATCAATCACCCTTAGAGCCTGAATATTTCTTTCCTAATGAAGAAATGTTGCAACCATTCCATTTTGCACCAGGTTATACATATGATGTCTATCATGCTAATGATGATCCTAATTTGGTGGAACCTTTAAACCTAGCATATGACATCCATTTAATTCCTACACCTCACCAACTTGAGGAGGGGTCACATATATCAATATAGGAAACCTTCAAAGTGGATATCAATTATGATCCCACCAATCCAAAGAAGGTTAAATTTAGAGAGATCTTATCTCCTAAGGAGCATGCCAACCTCATTCCTCTATTGAAAGAGAGACCTGATCTCTTTTCTTGGACCTATAAGGATATGTCAGGTTTGGATATGATACTGGTTACTCATAACTTTTCATTAGATCCTACCAAGAAATTAGTCAAGCAAAAACTTAGGAAGATGCATCCAACTATTACTTTGATGGTTAAATATGAACTGTAAAATTTTTTGGGTGTAGAGTTCATAATTCCCATCGACTATCTAGAATGGGTATCAAACATGGTACTCATGGAAAAACCTAATGGAATAAACTACATTTATACAGATTTTAGATACCTCAATAAGGCAACACCCAAGGATTCATTTTCATTGCCTAATATTTATGCTCTTGTAGATGTAACTATAGGTCATGAAATGCTTTCTCTCATAGATGGTTTTTTTGGTTACAACCAGATTCAAATTAAACCCAAATATCAACATAAAACCATATTCACCACCCCATGGGAATTATTTTGCTATAAAGTTATGACATTTGGCCTCAAAAATGCTAGTGCCACATATCAACAGGCTATGACATATTTTTCATGACTATATGCATAATATATTAGAATATTACATCGATGACTTGCTAGCCAAGTCATTGCTACGTGAAGAGCACATCGAGGTTCTAAGGAAAGTCTTCGATCGCTTGATAGATCACAATGTCAGGTTGAACCCCAAGAAATGTGTCTTTGGCGTAACTTTAAGTAAACTCTTAGGATTCATAACTTCTAAATGAGAGATCAAATTTGACCTAGTGAAGGTCAAGGTTATACTATAAATGTTTCCCCCCACAAACATCAAGGAATTAAGAAGCCTACAAATCAAGGTAGAATCCATAAAGTTTTTCATCACGTAGTTATCATATAAATATCGATCCATGCATTGACTGCTGCATAAGGGGATCCTATTTAATTGGGATGAGTACTATCAAAAAGCATTTACTAAGATCAAATAATATTTGGCATCACCTCTAGTATTAGCTCCACCTAGACTAGACGTGCCATGTTTACTGTATATATATGCCACATACTTTGCACTGGAAACCATGCTAGCCCAGAAAAACATGTAAAACAAAGAGCAGGTGATATATTACATTATTCAAACTCTAGTTAGTTACAAGCTACGATATGCATATGTAGAAAAGTTGTACTTAGCAGTGGTATTTGTGATAAAGAAGTTGCACCACTATATGTTGAGTCATACGACATATGTAATATCAAAACAAAATCCTTTGCAGTATATGATGAGTAAGACATATCATAACACACGTACTACAAAGTGTATCATGCTATTGATAAAATTAAACCTAGAATTCATTAGTCAAAATTATATCAAATGACAATTCATAGTTGATCAATTGGTAGAGGCTCCTCTTTAGGATCATAGACCTCTCGTCATAGAGATTCCTGATGATGCAATATTTGCACTATCAGAGTCACCCAAATATGAAGAACCAGATAATAAAGTAGACATGTATTTGTTCTTTGATGGATCGAAATGTGAGCAAGGGGGTGGCACAAGTATTGTATTTTTCTTGCCACAAGGTACTTTAGTACCCTTGTCATTTAAAATCAACTTCCTTTGTACAAATAACAACACTGAATATGAGGCCCTAATTTTGGGTCTCCAAATAATGCTCACTATGAATATCAAGAAGTTGAATATCTTTGGTGATACCTTACTCATTGTTAATCAAGTTAAGGGGATCTATAAGTGTAGATGTCCCATCTTGAAAGTATACAAAGAACTTGTGGACACTTACCTAGCCCAACTGGAGTGGTATGACATCAAGGCAATATTTCAAATGTCCAATAGATTTGTAGTCACTATGGCATATTTGGGATCTTTAATCCCTCAAAATATGTCTACTGAATTCACTACCATCCAAGTAAAAATGCTATCACAATCTATGATACGACATGAGGCACAAAACAATCAAGAATCAGTCCACATGATTCAGATAGAACCAAACCATGAGTGGTTCTATAGAGCTAGAGACTTTCTAAAGAAGGTGCCTTGGGGATATTTGCTCTTGTAGGGTCCTACGGAGAATGGTACCACTATTATCCATAAGTTTTTTTCCCAATATACATTTATGTAAGTTGAATTACAATGAGAACACATCATCCAATCAGTTGAATTCATTGCTTATCAATTACATAATTTACTTAAGATTGGAGTAATCCCAAAATAATTTTTGCATGCCATAAAAAGAGCATTTAAAAAAAATTAACAAGATATGTCTTGTTAGGATACATCTTGTATCATCGTAGCTATGATGGAATTATTCTTAGTTGCCTTGAGTCCCAAAAATCATCTTGGATGATTTCATAAGCTCATGATGATATATGTGGTGGCCATTTTAGTAGCATGACCATTTTCAAGCACATCCTTTGAATGGGTTACTATTGGACCACTATAGAGAAGTATTGCACAACGTATGTCAGGGAGTGCATTAAATATCAGCATCATGTTAATATTATGCACTTTCCATCGCAAGCCTTACAACAAATCCAAGCGGCTTGGCCATTTTCTCAGTGGGGTTTGGATCTAATTGGTAAGATCTCTCCCTCATCCTTGGGTTGACACATATTTATCATAATGGCCACTGAGTATTTCACCAAATGGGTGGAGTCAGTCCCTTTAACTACAACTATAGGAGTATGTATAGCAGAGTTCATACTCCATAATATAATATGTCATTTTGGGATACCATCCAATATAATATCAGATAATGTAACTTCATTCAAAAATAAAACTGTAAGGGCTTTAACATCCAAGTATAATATTCAACACAATTTTGTAACTCCATATTATCCATAATAAAAAGGGCAAGCAGAAGCCTCAAAAAAAATAGTGGTAGCAATATTAAAGAAAATTGTTCAAGAAAACCATAAATATTGGTATATTCAATTACCTCTTACTTTATGGCTTATATAACTAGTATACGAATGCCCACTGGGGCAACTCCATTTTCACTAGTATATGTGTAACACCCTAAAATTGACACATATTAATTTACCCTAAGTTAAAAACATTCAAAAATTGATTAAAACAACTTGCTAACCTCCTACCTCAATTTTTGCACCCGCATTAAGTTAGTTTTTAACCTCTTGACGATATCGACTCTATTTGACCGATATCGGATGTTCGATCATGGATCGGACCTGAACTGTGTGAGATCGAATGTTCGATCTCATCCAAAACTAAAACAACCCAAAACAACAAAATGATAATTTTTTTGCAACTCCTTTTGTCTTTATCTACCTAACTACGTGGTGGTTACGGGATCAGATTTACCGATCTCACCCAGATTGGAGGAAATTGCAACTCCTATTTTTGGCCCAACCTCTCCAATATACCTAGCCTATTTAATCAGGCCTCCTTCCTTTGAATTCCTCCTGACTCCCTTGCTAATTAGAAATTACTTTCACATTCTTAGAATTGCATTTCCTATTATCTTTCATAAGCATTTGCAGGTTTGCAAGTACAGTAGCTACGCATCAGTGGGTACAATTTGAGATTAGAAATTTGATCTCACTCAAAAAGGATCCAATCAGGATCTGCAACATCCTATCTTGTCTGTAGGTTGCTTGGGGATACCTTCAAACTTTGGTTAACCTTCGAGACGTGGATCCATTAACCTGAAGGAAAGGAGTGAGAAAATTTTAGAGCTACAATATAGAACTAAGGCCATCATGCCCTTGGAATTGGAAATTCCAATATTGCGTAGTGCATTAAAAGAGTTCATTGATAATGACACTGCACGACAAGCTTGCCTAGATCAATTGATGCTTCTTGATGAACATTGTGTGAATGCTCTTGAGCTTCTCAAAGTCTACCAAGATTGTATAAAATGATATTATAATAATAAATTCCACTTGAGAGACTTTAATTTTGGGGATCTTGTGCTAAAAGAGAACCAACATAACTCAAACCTATCACCGCATCTGCAAGATAAATTTGTGACCAACTGGTTAGGTCCATTTATTATCTCAGAGAAGATAGGACCTAGTACTTACTGCCTAATATTTATAGAAGGTGTTGAAAAGCCTAAATATATCAACATTATTCATCTAAAGGTGTTTCATACATAAAATTAAAAATTCAAAAACAATTTAAAACACAAAAATACAAACAAATAAAAAAGCAATTAAATTTTAAAAACATTGCAAAAAATCAAAACACAAAAAAATTTACATTATGCATTTTCATTTTGCATATGCATTCATTTAATTCCATTGCAGTAGGTATATTTATCCATTGCACTTAAATTAGAATATGTTTTTTTTACAGTCTTACAAATGACACCACATTTGAATCTTAATCATGCATCTTTACATCATCATCATCCATCACCCTTGTGAGTAATTTTTTTTTCAACACAACCCTTTGGTTGCTATAAGGAATATACTAGGTTTTTCAGTAATTTAGCCATACCTAGTGATCTTCTCAGATTTTTTAGAAATATATCTTCACTTTTGGAGATGAGGTCTAGTTTTGATAGTACCTTGCATATCTCATAATCCAAACACATTTTAAGCATTAACAATCCTAGTTTGAACAAGGAAATATAAACACTACAAAATGGTCCTGGTTACCTTAAGCGAAAGGTGTTTACTTGCTCATTTTGTGATGTGCATGGATGTTGATCATTGACAAAAATACAAGATCCCCCCTACCCAAATAAATATCTTTCTTTAATACAAAATAAGCAAAATTCCAAAATCAAAGCAAATCCCTTGCTCAAAAAAAAAACATGCAAAATAAATAGTGATTTTCATCACTAAGCATGAGCAAGTATCCCAATAAATGTGAAGAAAATAATGGTGTAAAGAGCTTGAATTTTTGGAATGGTCACTACTTGAATCCATTGAGTGATCCCCAATACAGTAATGGGCTGAATGAATTCCATATGGCATTGGGATAGTTGTAATCAATTCACAACTGAGCTAGCTTTAGGTGGCTTGTATTACCTAGTAGCCTAGTCCAACTTCATCTAAATTTAGGATCATGATGAATATTTGGTGATCCTCATTATAGCAATGGGCTGAATGAATCTCACCTAGCAATGAGGTAGTCTTATGTCTCATCTAATATATTCATTTGCACACACAGGTATAATGAATATCTTGGTCTTCATAACAAAAACTTTTATCTTTCAAGAGTCATGTATAGTCATTATACAACTTTTGATTAATCAACTAGGGTGTTTGAGTCTCATGGAAAACCTCAAAAATCCTTTACAACAACAAATCATTTCATCAAATAAATTCGACTTTTCTTTAGTAGGTTTTGTTTATTAAGGGATGTGCATATAATAGGTTAGATATTGGATGGATATCAAAAATGATATTTAGACAGTCACTAACTATTTTGTGCATATCTTCTAATTTACAGAAACTCATAAGGTGAAACCATACATCTCACATCATCTCATTTTACACATAGATGCCAAAATGATCAATTCTTATGATAAGAGTTACCATTTACATTCATGATTTTTTACATTTTGTGGTGTCATTCATTAGTTTTTTTAACACATCCTAGATTTATTCCTTCTGTTTTAAGTGATTAATGCATACAGGTTTATTTGCATTAGTTCATTCCTCATATATTAATGCATCACATTACATAGCATCTATCATATTAAATCATATATATATATATATATATATATATATATATATATATATATATATATATATATCAATCCATAAGTACATAGAGGTATCAAAATACTCGTAGGCTACAATAGTGTAGGTCCTCAAACCTTATACTCAAAATGATACAATGACATCATATCATATCATGCATGGCCTACACCCCCTGAGTCACCTCATTCCTCTACACCCTCTCTATGAGGTTGCCTAGAGCTAGTACATATTGATCACTCTGATTAGACCCCTAACCTGTGATTGGGCCACATTGATGAATGCCCAGACTCACTTTACCTACTCTACTGAGACCCCCCTATTATAGACCTAGTTGGAAGAGTACCACTGTATAGCCTAACCTCAACCTCTAGCATAATGATATAAGTAGAATCTATTGTACCCAACATGGTATCATCTGCTATGATACCCCGTAGATGTTTGATCTTTGCATCTACATCCAAACCTATTGGTCTTTGAGTGACTGAATTAGATGGTGTAGCCTGAGCGATAATAGTAGCCCCTAGTTTTACCTTAAGAGTATCTCTCTTAGCAATCCTAATATCCAACTGTACCTATAGAAGATCCCTTTATACAGTGATCTTCTCTATCGTAGTGGTAACTAATTCAACCTATACTTGGAGGGTGGTCCTCTCCTCCTAATATCCCTACCATTGTGTCTTCCCTACACTCAACTGAGCTTGTATTGTAGTGAGAGAGGTGTCTCTCTCTAAGATATACCTTTGATCTATCTACAGTTGTGCCTATAGACTATGTACCTGGGCTTGCAACTACGATACCTCATCGTTTGTCTCATCCTCCTTGTCCTTCTCCTCCTCCTCCCCATGTATATTCTCAGCCTGTGCAATCACCTAACCCCACTTTCCCTCTATCATGCAATGCACTTGTCACCTATGTGGGTCATAAAATACCGCCTCATCAGCATCACCATCCCTAGATCATCCCAAAGGACCACCACCCTACCATAGCCTAATAGTCCACTAGGAATCATAGTTAACTATCATACTTATGTTTACCACCCCTATGTCTACTAGGGCATCCTAGTCATTTATCAAAGTTGTGACCTAAGGCCACACAAGCTATATCTCTACTTTAAGGTGGTGGTACAGGACTGGCTCCTCTAGGATGTCTTATCGGATGCCAAACTGCTTGGTCACTTGGGAGAAATGAAAGTACTCCCACACCTTGGGCTTATGCTCAATAACTCAATAGTCTTACCTCATGCAAGACAAGTATCTATATGTCTCCTCCCATGTTGGACAGTCCAAGTAAGGTCACCATACTCTAATGTCACCGTCATCTCCTTAGTCAAAATATGAAAAGTGTTAGTCCTTGCATCCCAATGATGAGCTAACATCGTGATACAGGCCTGATATACCCTAATGGTCGATAGTCTAAGCAAATATCCAAGGCCCAAGGTACCAAATCAATCTAGATCTACGTAGCTCAACTTGGGCAGCAGTTGCAAAGCAAATCAGGCTCCCGCACTTGTGCAGTCAAGGTCGAAGGGGAAGAAAACAAGATGCACAATCAAAAAATCAACCTTCAAAATAAAATAAAATAAATTTAAAAAAAAATCAACTCCAAAATTCAAAAAAAAAATCAACTCCAAAATAAATAAATAAATTCAAAAAAATCCACTCCAAAATTCAAAAAAATAAATTCCAAAATTCAAAAATAAAATAAAAAAATCAACTTAAAAAAAAAATGGGTTAAAATTTCTTATCCAATGTTGACAACAGTAGTTGCCATTGCAGCCACTATTGTAAACCATAGCTAGTACCAACGATCAATTTTTTTATCATTGGTGTTTGAACCTAGTCGTACCTAGCAACCACAACCCCCAATTGGCTAATTGGGCGTCGTTGCTACTAATCATAGCTACGGGAAATACCCTTTGTGAGGTCATTTATCACCCCCCAAAAGGCCTCAAAAAATTAAAAACCCTCCCCCTAAGCTATCCTAAAGCTAAAATCTACCTAGAGATGACGTTCATTACTGGTATTTTAGTGGATTTCAGTTAATACCATTAATTAGTGAGGTTCCTTTTAAATTTAAATGCTCAAATCATGAATGAGAGATGAAGAATCTACCTTAGGAGCTCTAGCTCTACCAATAGTAGATGCCTCTAGCTGATCTGCCATGGTGGTAAATGGTAAATTGGGTAGCGTCTCATAACAGTTTATCTTTCTCTCCTCTTAGAGCTCTCACTTTCACTATTTTCCAGCTAGAAATAATTAATTGCAAAAACCCTAAATTTTGCTTTTATATTTTCCATTCAACCCTTAGTCACTGATGGTAATCGTGGGTGCATGTTAGATCAACCCCGGTTGCTACTGTCAATCGCAGCTAAGAAAATTGTAAAATCCAATCATGGTTATCAAAAAATGCTAGCATCCTGCAATAAATGCTCTAAAATTTTTACTTTGAGGAGCCTCAAAATGGATAATAATAATTATCTACCAGTCTAGAATTCTCAAAAAATTACAAAATCACAAAAATAATCAAATAACAACAAAAATTCAAATACACCTCGTATTAAGTTATTTACCTTATACACTTGGCAGTTACAACGACTTATGCTCCATGCAATCTGGCGAGATAAGTAAATTACCATAAGGATATTTGAGGTAAATTAGTCATCGTTGAATTGAAATGTCTTCACTTCAATCCTGAAGAAGGCCACTACGATTCGACTACCCCATAGGAACGAGGTGTTCATTCCATTTCTTCTATGATATTTTTAGTAGATAATCAAACATAATGATTCAACATTAACTTAAATGGAATTGCTGTCATCTTGATTCTCTAAGAAGGCCATTGTGACTAGACTGCTCCATGGGATAGGGATGTACAATTATTATTAACATTTGAAATTATAGTTGTAATAGGACTTACCATATAACAACATGCAAAAGTCTTGAATCATCCAATTTTATTCATCTTGGTCAAGCGACTCGTCACTTTAATCACTTGTCCTTTCTTAAGAACATGAGCTTATACTGAGAGGAGGCTCAATAGTATAAGATAAAACTTTTTACCTTTCAATCCACATGATAGCATCAACAATATTAAATTTGTAAATATTACACAAAGCATCACACACATGAGAGACATGATTTAACATGGTTCACCCAATGTGGGATACCCCGCGAAGAAAATGTCCCTTATAATTTTTCTCAATAAATTCTTTTGGAAATCCTTCCCTATTACAAAGTTTATGGACCTCTGTCCAAAGGAGACACCAATACCCTAATCAATTTTGTGGATATTTATCCATAAGAGAACTTATTATCTTATGCTTTGGCTGGTGATCTTCTAGAAGACTATTGCCTCCACTACACTGGCTTGTGGATCCCCACTCAGAAGATCCACAAGAATACCTCTATCCTCACTCAGAATATCTCTATCCTAACTACCCTGGCAAATAGATCTCTATCCACTGGAGACTATTGTACTCTTCTCTATCACCTCAAATATTTCTCTCAAATATACTCAATATCTATCTCCAATCTGCCCTAAACATTGTCCTTTGTCTAGCATAATTCTTCTCATAATCTATCTCTACTCTGGCACAAATTTTCTCTCAAATCTATCTCTACTTTGGCACACATCTACTCTCAAATTTGTCTCTACTCTAGAATAAATCTACTCTCAAATCTGTACTAAAATCTATCCTCAAATATGTCCTCAAGCCTTAACATAAAGCTTGATCAAATCACAAATCAACTCTGCTCTCAAGTCTCCACAAAGACTTGCCTCAAATCTGTCCTTAAAATTTCACAAAAAATCATTCAACAATTTTAGAATTTGTATACAAAACACAACTTAATTATCTTTAAAAAAACTTCTTCAATCATACAAACAAGTTTCACTCAAAATTTTGTTTAACCATAGATATAGATAATGGTAAGAGACTCAATATGTTTCACACTCACAAATCACTCTATCACTTCCAAAATTATTTTCAAATCAAATCAGGAATAAAGGATAATTTGTTTCACAAAAATTGAACTATCACTCGAATCCTCACTCAATAATGCTCTTCCAACATCATTCAAACATTTACTCAATGAAACACAACTTGCATACAAACCATAATCAAGTGTTTCACTATACTTCCAACAACTCACACTATGGAAATTTAAACTTTGACTTAGGATAATTCCAATTTCACATAACAATGATACCCATGATCTTTCACAAACCCTAGATCAAGATAGCTCTCAAATTCACACTCAAATGATCTCATGAACATTCACCAATAAAAACTCACTCAAACATTTCCAACAATATTTTTCACTCCAACTTTGCATTTCACAAGATTCAATCAAACTATATTTCACTCACAAGAATGATATGCTCATAACTTTTTTTTGAAGGAGATATGTCTTCAAAAATCTATCTTAATCACAATCTAATCCTCTTTGCCAATTTCAATATTAGATAGCAACAACCTATCTCAAAATTTCCACACAAAATTCTCCTCAATATTTATTTCACCTTACAAAACATCAAGTCTCAAGTACACCTTATAATATCCAAAATTTTCAACATATTATTAGTAAAGGTTCAAATAACTCATTTTCACAATAGTTCACTTCAAAATTTTAATGCATATAATAATCAAAATAACTCCCTTATATCTCCCTACTCAAATATGCATTATCAAAATTAGTAACACCACTATTCAAAATTATTCCAATGATTTTTTCAAACCAAATATTAATTCATTCAACACTTTCAATCAAGGAAAAATAATTTTTATTTAAACCACCTGATCACTCCTCAAGATGCATAGCATCAACCTTAGGACCAAGCACAAAATCCATAATATATAAAAATTAAATACCTTTTGCACATGCAGCGTCAGTGGGATTCAATCCCCTATCACACTGCCACCAGTGCCCTAGCTATGGCCTAATTGTAGTGTGAGCTAAGTTCTCACTTAGGAAGTGAAAGCACCTCGTGCACTTTGTTCCTTATCTTGGTGCCAAAAACCAAAACAAAAACTTTGCCCTTGCTGTTGTTGAGACCCGAACATGGAACCTCTACTCACCCTGCACCTTACACACCGACGACTTGCCACTAGCCCAACCAGTTGGTTGGTGACAAGGCTTTAATCCTTGATCGATTTATCCATCACATTTTTCATTGCTTTAAACAATTAAAAAATCCTTTGTCTTATGCGTTCATGTATTTTGCATTAAGAAAACTCTTGCCCTTTTGCACATGCATCAATTTGGAGACTTACCTTAATGTTTCAATTCTTATGGTATAAATACCATTCATATTTTTCTTTGAACATCGACGGGGGATATTTATTTAAATTTTTTGATCCTGACCCTAACTTAGGGTTTGATAAATGTATTTTATAAATTAATTTACAATATAAATATTATAAATAATTTATAAACAACCTTAGATATTTTTTTTAAACCTTAATATTATAATAATAAATATTATAATATTATTTCCTTTGGGCCTAGGTATTTTCATTTTTCACCCTTAGACTTTAACTTACCACCTTAATATTATAATAATAAATATTATAATATTATTTTCTTTAGGTCTAGGTACCTCCTTCCTTAAGGGTATTTAACCAACCTGTTGACCAATCATGTGAAGCTTTTAAAACAAATCTCTTGGTCTTAAAATAAAAATATTTTAACCCTCCATTTTCCAATAATCTCCATCTTTGTCATTGATGGCAACCCTTTTTCCTTAACCATTTATTTTTCTTTTTTCCAAATGCTCCCCTTGAGAAATTGCTCCCCCTAACTGAATGCTCTCCCCCTAACTCAAATATCTCCCCCTTTGTCATCAATGGAAAAGGGCCTCCTTTTGGGATAAATATAAGACTCTTAGCTCAGCCCCCTTCCCACCTCCTCTCCTTGAGATGGTTAATTTTGGGGTGGGAGTAGAACTACTCCCAATTTTATTCTAAGATACTCAAAGGTCTCTTTCGAAAGTGGCTTAGTGAAAATATTTGCAATATGCTCCTTTGTAGTAACATATTCCAACCTGACTTGCTTATCTATCACCTTTTCTATCAGAAAATGATATTTGATTCCAATGTGCTTTGTCCTGGAGTGCATCACCAGATTCTTTGAGATATTTATAACACTTGTATTATCACATAGTATGGGAAAAGGGTGATCATGCTTTATCTTGAAGTCCTCTAAAGTTTACTTCATCTATAATACCTATGTACAACAAGCAACTGCTACAATATACTATGCCTCTACTATGGATAAGGCTATTGATGCCTATTTCTTACTTAGCCAAGAGACTAAATAGTCTACGAGAAAGAATGCTCCTCCACTTGTGCTTTTTCTATCATCAATATTGCCATCCCAATCTACATCTGTGTATATTATGAGAGTGAAATTGTCATTTTGGGATACCAAAGCCCAAAATCCATAGTCCCTTTTAAATACATGAGAATCCTCTTTACTTCTACTATATGTGTCTCCTTGGGTGCTACTTGAAATTTTTCCACTAGTCGCACTACCAGCATTATATCTGGTCTTGTATATGTGACATATAGTAAGCTTCCAATCATAGATCTATACAATTTCTGATTTGCCTTAGGAGATTCATCATCTTTACTTAACTTGCATCATGTAACCATGGGGGTACTCACTGGTTTACAATATTCTAACTTGAATTTCTTTAGCTTCTCTTTTATATACTTGGTTTGTGAAATAAATACTCCTTTCTTTCATTATGAAATCTTAAGTCCAAGAAATAAGGACAACTCACCAATCATTGACATCTCAAATTCATTTTGCATGCTCTTTGCAAATTTCTAACATGTCTTATCATTTTTACCTCCAAAAATGATATCATCCACATAAAAAACCATAATTAATAAGTCATTCCCTTAATTTTTGATGTATAAGTTATTGTCCACTATTACTTTCCTGAAACCCTATTCTTGAAGGTACTTATCCAATATTGAGTACCAAGATCTAGGAGCTTGTTTTAGTCCATAAAGTACCTTCTTCAGTCTGCATACATAGTTATATTTATTAGTTAATTTGAATGCTTCTTGCTGCTCAATATAAACCTCTTCTTCCAAGACACCATTTAGAATGGATGATTTAACATCCATATGATATACCTTGAAGTTTTTAAGACTTGAGAAGGCTAATAACATTGTTATAGCTTTAATTCATTCAACTGGAACAAATGTCTCATCAAATTCAATTTCCTCAACCTGTGCATAACCTTTGCATACTAATATTGCTTTTTTTATGACTACCTGACCATATTTATTTAACTTGTTTCTGAATACCCATTTAGTGCCAATCACATTCTTACCTTTTGGTCATGGTACAAGTTCCCAAGTCTTAATTTTCTCTATATAATATAGTTCCCCATTCATTGCCTTAATACAAAACTCATCTTCACTTTCCTAATTGAAATATTTTGGCTCAACTTTTAGATAACAAAGAGAAATTTGCTCGCTCATTTGATGCTATTATCCTTATCCTTGTATGTCTCTCATCTGTATTCCCAATGATTTGATATATTGGATTTTTTTTTTTTACATACCTAGATGGTGTCTTAGGAAAAAATATTTGTATTTATTCTTCTTATTCTGATTCTTCACGTAACTCTTCTTGATAGCTTTCATCTTCTTGATACACAATTTCTCGAGTTGGTTCTCTTGATCTTATCTTCTCATCAACTATTATATTTATACTTTATATAATAGTATATGTCCTTTTTTTATAGCATCTATAGGCTTTGATCTTAGTGGAATATCCAAGAAAAATACCCTCATCACATCTTGGGTCAAACTTAGAAAAATATTTCTCTTCCCATCTTATGTAGCATTTGCTTCCAAAAAATCTGAAGTACTTTACAATGGTTGGTATTCCTTTCCAGAGCTCATATGGATTTTTGTGATGGTTTACTCTTACTTGAGATCTATTGATGATATATGTTGTATGTACTACCTCTTTCCAAAAACCATCTGAGATCTTAGACTCATTTAACATGGCTCTGGCCATATTCTCAACTGTCCTATTTTTTCTTTCAACTACCCTATTTTGTTGAGGATTTCTTGCTATTGAATATTCTCTTGATCCCATGTTGTTCAAAAAAATTTGAAAATTCATTTGAGATAAATTCTCCTCCTCTGTTTGACCTTAAACCCTTAATCCTTTTACCTGTTTCATTTCCCACTAATTCTTTAAAAGCTTCAAACTTATCAAGAGCTTGTGACTTTTCTTTTAGGAAAGCTACCCAAATCATTCTAGAATAATCATCTATAAATAATATAAAATAAATTTCTCCTTGTAAACTCTTTCTCCTTTTAGGACCACATAGGTCAATATGCACTAGTTTCAATGGCTCAGATGATATAAATCCTTTTGACTTGAAACTTGTTCTAGTTTGCTTCCCATGTTGACATTATGAACAAATTGTGTTTTGTGGCCTTTTTAGCTTGGGTAAATCTCTAATAGCCTGCTTGTTGCTTATGTTTACTATCTTGTCAAAGTTCAAATGACCTATTCTTCTCTACCACAACCAACTCTCATATTCTTGTTATAGAAAACACTTTTCTCCTTTAATCTCACTTAACATGTAGAGGTTGATTGTAGTTCTATTTGCATTTGCAATAAGTTTTCTAGTTTTAGAATTTCTAATCTCACACCTACTTGGATGAAAAGTAACTATGTGTCCTTGATCACAAAATCAACTTACACTTAGTAGATTATGTCTCAATCCCTTGACATGCAATACATTCTCTATTTTTTTTTTCATTATCTAAACTTAAGGTTCATTTTCCACATATTTTTGTTGATCCATTGTCAGCAAATTTAACTGATCCTCCATCAATTTCCTTGAGTATAATAAATTTACTTTTGACTCCTGTCATATGACTAGAACAACCACTATCAAGAAACCATTTTTTCCCCTTATCTTGAACATGAAGAGCTATATGTACTAACATTGATCTAACTTTCTCATGCTCTTTTCTCTCTCTCCTAATTGTTGAAGTTGTATTCTTTTTATTTGACTCAAGAGATACCATTTTTCACCATCTAGCCTTGTGCCCAAAATTATTGTATTTATAACGTATGATATCATCATTCATAAGAGGTGAAAAATATTTGAAATTTATATCAACATCATTTTTCACATAACTAGTGCAATGTACAACTCTATGACCATATTTATTACATGAAAAGCAATAGCCATGGAAGAGATTATGTAACCTGATAGAATTCCTTGGAAAATATGGTCGAGTGCTTCTCCTTTTTTTGTTCTTATGATTAACTCTCGTCCATGGTTCTTATTTGCCTTATTATTTCCTAATGTATTTTCCTTCCAGAGTATGAATCATGAGCTTATATTTTTTGATGTCTTTGTTTTTTGAAGGCTTGACTCCTCTTTCTATTTTTCTAACTTTATATCCTATTGTAACTTGGTATTTCCAACTTCATTCCTTAGAGAGATAATTTTTTCTTCCAATATTTCACACTTTTTTTCTCTTGCTCTTAATAGATTTATCATATCCTGTTCAATTTTCTTTCCTTATTCTACCTTTATCTTGAGTTCTGTGAGATTCTGTAGAAGTTTCATCTTTGCTTCTTCATCCTCTTGAATTTGATCCTTCAAAATTGAGTTATTATTTCTAACCTTTTCCAAGTTCCTGAGAGCAACAAAGAATTCATATTTTATATCAAACATGGTCTCTTATTCATTTTATGAATTCATGTGTATTCCTAATGGATATTCCTCCAAGTTATTAGTCTTTTCATGGAGAGACCTGCTATGATACCAATTGAATAACATGAGCTTATACTGAGAGGGGGGTTGAAAAATATAAGATAAAACTTTTTTCTTTTAAATCCACATGATAGTATATAATAATATTAAATCAGTAAACATTACACAAAGCATCACACACATGAGAGACATTTTTTAACATGGTTCACCCAATGTGGGCTACTCTATGGAGAAAATGTTCCTTATAAATTTTCTCAATAAATTCTTTTGGAAATCCTTCCCTATTAAAAAGTTTATGGACCTTTGCCCAAAGGAGAGACCAATCCCATAATCAATTTCATGGATCTCTATCCATAGGAGAACTCCTCCTATGCTTTGTTTGGTGATCCCTCTCCACAAAAGACCTCTATCCTCACTCAAAATACCATTGTCCTCACTGCCCTAGCTAATGGATATCTATCCACTAGAGACTACTGTCATCTACTCTTTCACCTCAAATATTACTCTCGACTCTTCTCAATCTCTATCTAAAATTTGCACTAAACACTATCCTCGATCTAGCACAAATCTGCTCACAAATCTATCTTTGCTCTGGCACAAATCTGCTCTCAAATCTATCTCTGATCTAGCACAAATATGCTCTCAAATATTTCTCTACTCTTGCACAAATTTTCTCTTAAATCTATACTGAACTATATCCTCAAAAATTTCCTCAAGCCTTAACATGAAGCTTGATCAAATCACAAATCAAATCTACTCTCAAGTCTCCACAAAGACTTGCCTCAAATCTATCCTTAAACTTTCACAAAAACTCATTCAATAATTTCAGAATTTGTATACAAAACACAACTTAATTCTCTTTCAGAAAACCTCTTCAATCATACAAACAAGTTTCACTCAGAATATTGTTTAACCATAGAAACATATAGAGAATGGTAAGAGACTCAATATGTTTCACACTCACAAATCACTCTATCACTTCCAACCTTACTTTCAAATCAACTCAGGAATAAAGTATAATTTGTTTCACAAAACTTGAACTATCACTCCAATCCTTTCACTCAATAATGCTCATCCAAAATCATTCAAAAATTTACTCAATGAAACACAACTTGCATACAAACCCCAATCAAGTGTTTCACTATACTTCCAACAAATCACATTATGGAACTTCAAAACTTCACTTAAGATAATTCTAATTTCACATAAAAATGATACTCATGATTTTTCAGAAACCCTAGATCAATATAGATCTCAAATTCACACTCAAATAATCTCATGAACATTCACCAATAAAAACTCACTAAAATATTTCCAATAATCCTTTTCACTCCAAATTTGCATTTCACAACATTCAATTAAACAATATTTCACTCACAAGAATGATATACGCATACCTTTTGTTTGATGGAGATATATCTTCAAAAACTTGTCTTAATCACAATCAAATCCTCTTTGTTAATTTCAATATTAGATAGCAACAACCTCTCTCAAAATCTCCACACAACATTCTCCTCAATATTTGTTTCACCTTACAAAACTTCAAGTCTCAAGTATGATGATTACACAATGACACTGAGAGGGGGGGGTGAATCAGTGTAGCTATTAATTTTTATATCTACAGCATTTAATATGAAATAAAGAGAACTTGACAACTGAAAAACAACTTGAACAAGAGAGCACACCACAACACTCAATATACCGAGGTTCACCAATTTGGCTACTCCTCAAAAAATGACTGCTTGGACTCCAATCCAAATCCAGTCTTTGCAAAATCAATTTTACAAATACTTTACCAGCACCAACTGGAAGGAGCACCAACCCCTGTAATTTTCTGCTGCAACAGATGGAGCACCAACTCCTAGTACCAAGCACCAACTTGGACTGCAATTCTGATCAATTTAGAATGACATAAAAATGTCTTCACTTCATGCACGACCCTGATCGGTATGCAATTAACCCAACTCTACACACTCTCACGGCTCTGCTTATTTTTCTCTTGATTCTTTTCTAACCCTCCTTTTACGGCAATTTCTCTCTAACAGTAGCAACGTCTTCTCTGTACGATTATTCTTTTATAACCTTTCAATCCTGCATGCAATCGAATCACATACTCTAATTGTTCGAATCCATGCAATACGGTTGTTCGGTTCCATGCACTTCGATCTGTTGAAACCACTGCAATACGTCTTTTGGAAACCATGCAATACGGCAATTTTGTTTCATGCACTTTCTGTTCAATTTCTTCGAATACGGCTTTTCGAATGCTTTTTGAAACTCCATATGTGATTCTTCGAAAGCTTTTCGATTCTTCATGTTCGACTTTTCGTATGCTTCAAATACGTCCATTAGAATGCCTCAAATACGACCTTTCGAATACTTTTATTATCCTTCATATTCGACTTTTCGAATGCGTTTCAATTATGCATGTTTGGCTGTTGCATTGCATGTCCAACACTGTCAACGTTTAGCTGTCGACTCGGTTACTTTTAAGGCATGATCTGCTTTTTGACACGTGTCACCTTGCATGTTCCTGCGGGTTTTACACCTTATTACTGTCGCGATATCGCGACACTTTTAACTTATGCTGACGTCACCCTGAAGGTTGTCACGAAATCGTGACCATTTTGGCCTTGAAAGCTTTTCCCCCGCTCATGTCACGATATCGCGACACTTAGAACTTTTGCTGACGTCATCCTTAAGCATGTCATGAAATCGTGACCGTTTTGGCTCTTGCAAGCTTTCCCTGCATCTTGTCGCGATATCGCGACACTTTGAACTTTTGCGTCATCCTTAAGCGTGAAATGATCTGGCTTTCCTTTCTTCGTGACTTTCCTTTCATCTTATCAGAAACTCGTGACACACTTTCAACTTGACGTCATCATCCTTGTCGTGAAATCATGACACTTCGACTTCCGTACACTCTCCTTCGCAACTGAAAAAATGGAACATGTCGCGAAATCGCGAACACTTTGCTCTTCCGTAACTTGCTTGCAAACTCCGTGAAAATGGAACATGTCGCGAAATCGCGACACTATGCTTCATGCAATGGCGAGATTTTTACATCTTTGTGCCTTGTGTTTTCACCTTGCCTCTTTTCATGAAATTTTGACTTGTAATATCATTCTTTGCATCTTTCGGTTCTACACTTTTGACTAGTAGCGAAATCGCTACACCTTAGTTTCCCTTTGTTTCAACATGTAGCGCCATCGCTACACCTTAGTTTCTCTTTGTTTCAACATGTAGCGAAATCGCTACACCTTAGTTTCTCTTTGTTTCAACACGTAGCGAATCGCTACACCTTAGTTCCATGTATTTTCATCATGCAGCGATATCGCTACACCTTTGTTTCCATTCATTTCAACATGTAGCGATATCGCTACACCTTTGTTTCCTTCTCTGCCAGCATGTCGCGAAATCGCGACAGTTTAGCTTTCACTTTCTCTCTCCTCTGCCATGTCGCGATATCGCGACAATTTGGCGTGCATTTTCTCTCTCCTACTTTTTGTCGCGAAATCGCGACACATTTTCTCTCTCCTCAGTGAAAACTCGACATGTCACGAAATCGTGACATTTTCGGCTGCGCCTTCTCTCTCCTCGACCATGTCGCGAAATCGGAGAGGAAAACGATGACGCGATATCGTCGCGAGGTTTTCTTCCTTGTCTCTTTTTGCCGGTTCTGAGATCCGGGTCACCTCTGTTTTCCTTGAAACTTTCTGCACTTGATCTGATCGACCTCTGAAGCCATCTGCATCAATCTGACTGTGTTGACAACAATGACAATACTTTTGCAATTCTTTTTCTGCACCTTGCTCAACAATCTCCCCCTTTGGAATTGTTGGCAACACGCTGCAACCTTGCTTAATTTCTTCTCCCCCTTTGCCAATAATACCAAAGGGCTGTCTGTAGACTCCCCACGAGTCTATGCACAACATTCTCAGACTTAAAAAGTTTGAATGCTCCCCTTGAGAATGTGTTTCCCATAGCTAGTCAGTGCTTGGGTGGTGTGACTACTCCCAACTTCTTCCGAAGGTATTCAAACACTTCCTTAGGCAAAGGTTTTGTGAATATATCGGCTACTTGCTCTGTAGTTGGAACAAAATCCAATTTAACCTCTCCTTCTGCAACTTTATCCTTCAAGAAATGATATCGGATTGCAATATGTTTGGTTCTTGAATGCATTCTTTGGATTCTTGGATATGTTGATAGCACTAGTGTTATCACATTTAATTGAAATTGGCTCTTTGAAATGAATACCAAGATCTTTCAACGTTTGTCTCATCCATAATATCTGAGTACGACATGTTGTTGCTTGCAATGTATTCTGCCTCTGCGGTGGATAGAGATCTTGATTCTTGTTTCTTGCTGTGCCATGCTACCAGACTGTCACCAAGATAAAATGCTCCTCCACTTGTGCTCTTTTTGTCATCAATACATCCTGCCCAATCTGCATCGGAATATGCAATCAAAGTGAAATCTTTACCTTTTGGGTACCACAACCCATAATCCATAGTGCCCTTGAGATATCTGAAGATCCTCTTTACAGCTGTTACATGAGTTTCTTTGGGGTGGCTCTGAAATCTTGCAACCATACATCTTGCTTGTAATATATCTGGTCTAGTGGTCATTAAATACAGTGAGCTTCCAATCATAGACACTGTACATTGTTTGATCCACATCACGGGATTTATCATCCTTGCTCAACTTGCGACTGTTGTCATGGGAGTCTTGACCGGTTTCTTGTCTTCCATTGTGAACTTTTTCAGCATTTCTTTTACATATTTAACTTGAGAAATAAAAATGCCTTTTTCATTTTGATTGACCTGCAGATCCTAAGAAATAAGAAAGTTCACCAATCATTGACATCTCAAATTCTTTTTTCATTTTAATTGATATGTCTTTGCGGTATTCATCCATCTTTCTTGCCAAATATTATGTCATCTACATAAACAACAAGAACAATAAGATGACCCTTCTCTGTTTTGACATATAAGTTGCTATCCACCAAACCTTTCTTAAACCCTTGTTTAATTAGATAATTATCCGACCTTGCATACCATGCTCTGGGTGCTTGTTTTAATCCATATAAAGCTTTCTTTAACCTGCAAACAAAATCTAGATTATCACCAAGTTGGAAGCCATCGGGTTGTTCAATGTAAACCTCTTCTTCCAGTTTTCCATTCAAAAATGCTGATTTTACATCCATTTGATATACTTTGAAGTTTTTATGAGCTGCTAATGCGAGAAACATTCTGATTGCCTCTAGTCTGGCTACCGGTGCAAAAGTTTCTTCAAAATCAATGCCTTCAACCTTGAGCATAGCCTTTACATACCAATCTTGCCTTATTTATGACAACCTTGCCCATCTTCATTCAATTTATTTCTAAAAACCCATTTAGTGCCAATTATGTTTTTATTTGTTGGTCTAGGTACCAATTCCCAGGTATTGTTTTTCTCTATCTGATCTAGTTCTTCATTGATTGCCTTCATCCAACTTTCATCAGTGCTTGCTTCAGCAACATTTTTAGGTTCAATACTAGATAACAGAGAATAGTTCCTCACTACTGTTCTTCTTGTTTGAATACCATCTGTGGGATCCCCAATAATCTGTTCACTTGGATGATTTTTTTTCCAGTTGCTTGTTTTAAATTTCCTGTTTTCTTCTTCTTCAGATTCAGTTTTTACACCATCTGGATCAATTTTCTGATTCTTCTCTGTTTCTTTTTCATCATCACCTTCAATGACTTCTTCATACATAGGGTAGTTTTCTTGATAAGTAGTTTCTTGTTCTCTACCTTCATCAACTTTCACATCAGCACTTTCAACAATTTTCTTCAACCTCTTGTTGTAACATGTGTATGCCTTGCTTTTTGTTGAGTAGCCGAGAAAGATACCTTCATCGGCTCTATCTTCAAATTTACCGAGGTTATCTTCAATCCGTTTTATGTAGCACTTGCTTGCCAAATACTTTGAAATGTCTTCGTTGTTGCCTTTCTACCAAACCACAACTCATAAGCTGTTTTGCTTTCATGTGGTCTCGGCATGCACTGTTTTGAATGTAAACTACAGTATGAACTGCCTCTTTCCAAAATATGTCAGCTATTTTGTTTTCTGCCAGCATTGTCCTTGCCATTTCCTGCACTGTTCTATTCTTCCTTTCTACAACACCATTCTACTGAGGTGTCCTAGCTTCTGAAAATTGTCTTCTTATCCCATGTTTTTGACGAGTATTCTACAAATTCTTCGGAGATAAACTCTCCTCCCCTGTCTGATCTTAGGCATTTAATTCTTTTTTCTGATTGATTTTCAACAAGATTTTTGAAGGTTTTAAACATTTCAAAGGCTTCTGACTTGAGTTTCAGAAATAGTACCCATGTCATTCTTGAGTAGTCATCTATACATAGCATAAAATATTTGTGTCCATTTATGCTTTCAGTTCTCATGGGTCCACATAGATCGGTGTGAATTAGTTCTAATGGCTTGCTAGTGAAGTATTCTTTTGCTTTGAAAGTGGCTCTGGTTTGTTTTCCCTTTTGGCATGACTCACTAGATGCTATTTACAGGTTTGCCAATGTTTGGTATATCTCTAACTGCTCTTTTTGAACTGATTTTTGCCAGATTGTCAAAACTAATATGCCCAAGCCTCTTGTGCCATAGCCAGTTTTCATCTTCCTGTCCCATCAAGCATGTTCCTTCTACAGTTTCTGAAAGTGTATCTGATTTCTTGAAGTTCTCGGTCCGGTGGCTATTAACTTTCCATTTTTTGTCTTTCTTACTTCATGACCCTCCTTCTTGAAGATTACATCATGACCTCTGTCACATATTTGACTTACACTTAGCAAGTTATGCTTCGGGCCAATTACAAACAAGACTTCTTTTGATTTTATATTGCCATCACTGATCTTGAGTGATCCCTTTCCAACAATCTTTGCTCCATCATTATTTCCAAATTTCACAGAACCACCTTCATAATTCTGTAAATTCTCAAACTTTTGCTTGTCACTGTCATGTAGTTGGAACAACCATCATCAAGTATCCAAGGTGCTGATTTGTTACGAGCTTTAAAAGCGATCTGGACAATCAAAGATTCCTTTTCTTTCCATTCTGGTTTGATAGCAGATTTTGCTACTTGTTTTGCCTTTGTCCTTTCATTAGCATGTGCCTGTTTTTCAGGAAATTTTTGGTTTTGTTTCAACCCACTTGGCTGAGATTTTCTACCCTGATAATTATTTGATGCAAAAGTGCTTCTGCAGTTTCTAGCAATATGTCCAAAATTATGACAATTATAACATTCAATTGCATAATTCATTAAAGGAGAAAAAACATTTCTGCTGGTAAAATTCCTTTGAGATACATTATGCCTGCAATCTGAAATCTTATGGCCATAAGCATTGCATTTAAAACAATAACCAGAAAATGCATGATTAAACCTGGGTGTCGGTCTTTGCGAGTTTGAAGTAGGAGCCATGACTCTTCTCCTCCTCGGATGTGTGACTTTTGTGAATCCATCTTTGTCGAGTATTCTTCTTGAATCTGGCATTATTGTTTTCTTTTGCATTATTTTGTTTTTCTGGTTCAACCATGATCTTTTCTTCTTTCTTTGTGGGTTCTATATTCAAGTTCTTTGAATCCTTTGAAGATTCTCCTTCATCAAAGCCTAAACCAAATTTGATGCCAGAAGGCCTTTGGTTATTTAACATTTTATCCAGACTTTACAGTACTTTCTTCAAACTTATGAAAGCAGTTCAATTTTCTATTCATCTCCTCTAACTGCATCCTTAACTTAACAATGTCTTCCTCTAGCTTGCTGCATTCAACTGTCTTTACAGTTAATTGTTCATCAAGAACTTCAGACATTTTCTTGAATTCCTCTGTCTGTATTTTCAGATTGTTTATTATGTCTGTGGCATTCTCTAATTTCTTTGAAAAATTTTTATTCTTCTTCCTTTCTGCACTCAACTCTTCAAGTGCAGCAACCAATTCTCCTTCCAAATACACTTCAGCTTCATCCTTGGAATTTTCATCACCTTCCTAATTTTCCTCTGTTCTTTCTTCTTCAAGTGCCATGAGCAGAGCTTCACCTCCTTCTTCTTCGGACTCCTCATCTGTGCTTTCTTCAGAGCTGCTGACATTCTTGGTTATGAAGCTTTTCTTCTTGAAGTTGTTCTTTCTGAAATTTTGTTTCTTCTTCCAGTCACCTTTTTCTTGGTGTGAACCTTCACCATTTTTGGTTCTCTCCTGCATTGGACATTTGGCTGCCAAAATGACCGACTCCTCCATAATTGAAGCATTTAAAAGGTAGCTTCCCTCTATATTTTCCTTTTCCTTTTGTGAGTTTTCGAACAAAATTGGCTTCTGTTTCATCCAGTGTTCCTTCATCCTCAGATTCATGTTCAGCTTTTACATTCTTGTGTGCTTTAAAAGTTGCTTCTCTGTCTGTAGACTTGGTTTGTCCTATTCTCATTTCATATCTTTGTCAGGGGAACCATGCAACTCATCCATCCTTGAAGTTGTTTAGATCTTTTGCCTCTTCTATTGCAGAGACTTTGGAGTTAAATATTTTGTGAAGTGTTTCGAGAACCTTTTTCACAACAACTGCATCATCAATTTCTTCACCGAGTCCTCTGATTGCATTAATAATTCCGTTGACTCTCGGCATATAAGTCTCTATGTTTTCATCTTCATTCATTTGCGGTGCTTGAGCTCGTGCTCGATGAGTTTGCGGTTTTGCTTCCTTAATCTTCTTTGTCTCCTTCATGGATGCTCTTCGATTTATCCCACATGTCTTTTGCTGATTTACAACTCATGACTCTTATCAGTTCACTTGTCAACAAGCCCACACATTATGGCATTCTTAGCTTTGGAGTTGTTTTCAAATTTCTTTTTCTCAGCGGTATCTGTTGGAGGGGTAGTGGGTGTTGTGTATCCACTATCTACAGAATCCCAAATATCGTATCCCAATGCACTCGGATATGTTTGCATTACGAGTTTCCAGAAGGTGTAATTTGTTCCATCAAATAAGGGAGCTTTGTTGGATGAAAATCCTTCACCACCTGCCATTGTTTCTTCCAAGATCTCCTTAGCTGATTAAGCTTGTACAAGGAACCTTGCTATGATACCAATTGATGATTACACAATGACACTGAGAGGGGGGGTGAATCAGTGTAGCTATTAATTTTTATATCTACAACATTTAATATGAAATAAAGAGAACTTGACAACTGAAAAACAACTTGAACAAGAGAGCACACCACAACACTCAATATACCGAGGTTCACCAATTTGGCTACTCCTCAAAAATGACTGCTTGGACTCCAATCCAAATCTAGTCTTTGCAAAATCAATTTTACAAATACTTTACCAGCACCAACTGGAAGGAGCACCAACCCTTGTAATTTTCTGCTGCAACAGATGGAGCACCAACTCCTAGTACCAAGCACCAACTTGGACTGCAATTCTGATCAATTTAGAATGACATAAAAATGTCTTCACTTCATGCACGACCACTGATAGTCTGCAATTAACCCAACTCTACACACTCTCACGGCTCTGCTTATTTTTCTCTTGATTCTTTTCTAACCCTCCTTTTACAGCAATTTCTCTCTAACAGCAGCAACGTCTTCTCTGTACGATTATTCTTTTATAACCTTTCAATCCTGCATGCAATCGAATCACATACTCTGACTGTTCGAATCCATGCAATACGGTTGTTCGGTTCCATGCACTTCGATTGTTTGAAACCCTACAATACGTCTTTTGGAAACCATGCAATTCGGCAATTTTGTTTCATGCACTTGATTGTTCAATTTCTTCGAATACGGCTTTTCGAATGCTTTTCGAAACTCCATATGTGATTCTTCGAAAGCTTTTCGATTCTTCATGTTCGACTTTTCTGTATGCTTCAAATATGTCTGTTAGAATGCCTACAAATACGACCTTTCGAATGCTTTTATTATCCTTCATATTCGGATTTTCGAATGCGTTTCAATTATGCATGTTTGGCTGTTGCATTGCATGTCCAACACCGTCAACGTTTAGCGTATTCGACTTTGAGTTACTTTTCCCCTTTTTCGACACGTGTCACCTTGCATGTTCCTGCGGGTTTTACCTGCCAGACTGTTACCTGTCGCGATATCGCGACACTTTTAACTTATGCTGACGTCACCCTGAAGGTTGTCACGAAATCATGACCATTTTGGCCTTGAAAGCTTTCCTTCTGTTCATGTCGCGATATCGCGACACTTAGAACTTTTGACGTCATCCTTAAGCATGTCATGAAATCGTGACCATTTTGGCTCTTGCAAGCTTTCCCTACATCTTGTCACGATATCGCGACACTTTCAACATTTGACGTCATCCTTAAGCATGTCAGCAAATCGACGCTTCTGACTTTCCTTTCATCTTTCCTTTCCTGTCATCTAAATTTTGGACACTTTTCCTTCTTTGACGTCATCATCCTTGTCACGCGAAATCGTGACACTTTTGCTTCCGTACACTCTTCTTTGCCAACAGCAGCAAAAAATGGAACATGTCACGAAATCGCGACACTTTGCTCTTCCGTACAGCTTTGCTTGCAAACTCCAGCGAAAATGGAACATGTCGCGAAATCGCGACACTATGCTTCATGCAATGGCGAGATTTTTACATCTTTGTGCCTTGTGTTTTCACCTTGCCTCTTTTCATGAAATTTTGACTTGTAATATCATTGTTGCATCTTTCAGTTCTACACTTTTGACTAGTAGCGAAATCGCTACACCTTAGTTTCCCTTTGTTTCAACATGTAGCGCCATCGCTACACCTTAGTTTCTCTTTGTTTCAACATGTAGCGAAATCGCTACACCTTAGTTTCTCTTTGTTTCAACACGTAGCGAAATCGCTACACCTTAGTTCCATGTATTTTCATCATGCGGCGATATCGCTACACCTTTGTTTCCATTCATTTCAACATGTAGCGATATCGCTACACCTTTGTTTCCTTCTCTGCCAGCATGTCGCGAAATCGTGACAGTTTACCTTTCACTTTCTCTCTCCTCTGCCATGTCGCGAAATCGCGACAATTTGGCGTGCATTTTCTCTCTCCTCGATTTTGTCGCGAAATCGCGACACATTTTCTCTCTCCTCAACGAAAACTCGACATGTCACGAAATCGTGACATTTTCGATTGCGCCTTCTCTCTCCTCGACCATGTCGCGAAATCGCGACGAGAAAACATGTCGCGATATCGCGACAGTTTTCTTCCTTGTCTCTTTTTGCAGTTTCTGAATCTGGGTCACCTCTGTTTTCCTTGAAACTTTCTGCACTTGATCTGACTGACCTCTGAACTGCATCAACTGCATCAATCTGACTGTGTTGACAACAATGACAATACTTTTGCAATTCTTTTTCTGCACCTTGCTCAACAAAGTACACCTTATAATCTCCAAACTTTTCAACATATTATTAGTAAATATTCAAATAACTCACTTTCACAATAATTCATTTCAGAATTTTAATGCATAGAATAATCAAAATAACTCCCTTATATCTCCCTACTTAAATATGTATTATCAAAATAATTAACACCACTATTCAGGAATATTCCAATAATTTATTTCAAACCAAAAATTAAGTCTTTCAATACTTTCAATCAAGGCAAAAATAATCTTTATTTAAACCACCTTATCACTCCTCAAGGTGCACAACGGCAACCATAGGACAAAGCACAAAATCCACAATATATAAATATTAAATACCTTTTTCATTCATAGCATAAATATTAGTTGTTGCAATAGAATAACACTACAAAAGAGACTTATGGAGAATAATTATAGTGAATTTTAGAGATAAAATATCTCCATTAATAGATTGGAAAATTTACAAGAATAAAAGGCCATATAATCCTTGATCTATGAGAAAATACCAAAGAATCCTTGATCCAAAATAAATGGCCACAGAAACCTTGATCCAAATGGAAAGGCCAGAGAAGCCTTGGTACTGAAGAAAAGGTCATAGAAGCCTTAATCCTAAAGAAGACTCTAGAAGAGAGTATCTAATTTAGAAGTAGATTTTAGTACTAATACTTTGTTGTAGGAACAAATAGATAGTGATTTGGTAAAGCTTCCTACCAAATTATTAGGAAGAGTATCTTATTTAGAATCAATCTAGCACCTGAAGCAAAAGATATCAGGAGAAGATCTCATTGATGAAGAAGGACTAGGAGAGTTCTGCTCGAATATAGAGGTAAAAAAATCAGATATCCAGGAGAAGATATTTTCTATAAAGTGAAAGGTATCTTGGTGCTATATCTAGGTAGAGTGTTTACCAAGGAACCTATTTCCTATATAAATGGCCATAGACATAGAGCAAGATATAGCAATAGGAAGTAGTGTAGACCAGAGTAGCAAGAAGTAGCAATGTGATGTCTTGTGATGGGGTGTAATATGCTCAATTCTCATTCTTGAGTTGTAGCTATATTCAAGGAGTATTCATTTCCTCCATAATTACTTTTCTAAACATCTCTATAATTTCTATTTATAGTAAATTTTCATTCATCTTACAAATTTACTTTATTTCATATTATTCTACATCTTGTGTTTGTTATCTTCCATTACATGCTAAATCAAAAGCTAACAGTGGTATTAGAGCCACAGTAGGTCAATAGAGAAACCACCATTATCATTGACCCTAATTTTTTTGAGAACTTGATGCGCCATTGGACCTGTCACTGTCAAAAATTCTTAGAAGGGTTTTGGTGGTAGAATTAAGGAGAGACACAAGTAAGGATTAAATGAAATCTTAGATTTTGGAATAGTAATATTGCATATGGCTAGAGTATTTTCACAGAGTTTCAAGGGAAAACATATGAATACTAGGACTCAACACTTGATCCCCTAGTTTGATGAATCAACTAGTGAATCCCATATAAGATATCTATAGAAAATAATATGAAGGTTATTTTATTGTAAGTAATTAATACTCATATGATTGGGACACCTACAATAAAAAGCTAGGATATTTCAACTATATTACCCTAAGGTTGAAGTGCCTTCATAGCGTAGATATTAGTTTTTGTAAGATAAGAACACTACAAAAGAGACTTCTAGAGAAGAATTGCAATGAATTTTGGAGACAGGAGATCTTCATTGATAGATTGGAAACTTCACAAGAATAAAATGCCATAGAAGCATTGATCCAAAATAAAAGGCCAAAGAAGCCTTTATCTAGAATTAAAGGCCATAGAAGCCTTGATCCAGAGGGAAAGACCATAGAAGCCTTGAATAAAATTCCATAGAAGCCTTGGTACTAAAGAAAAGGCCAACGAAGCCTTGAATAAAATTCCACATAAGTCTTGATCCTAAAGAAGAATCTAGAAGAAAGAATCTAATTTAGAAGTAGATTTTAGTACTAATACTTTATTGCAAGAATAGGTATATTCATTGAGTTGGGAAAGCTTCCTACAAAAAGGTTAGGAAGAGTATCTTATTCAAAATCAATCCAAAACCTGAAGAAAAAGAGATCAAGAGAATATTTCATTTATGAAGGACTAGGATATTTTTGCTCAAATACAGAGGTAACAAAATCAGATATCTGGGATAAAATATCACCACCAACACTTCCAAGAGTATAATTTTGAATATAAGGTCTCAAAGAAGACCATAATAATATGCAAGGCCTTGGAGAGGTCTCTACGAGCATCCAATAAAAGGCTTGGAGAGCCTTACTTAAGAAATCGTCAAAGGAATTTCAAGGAGAAGTTATTGGAAAAATTTACAATTGGATATGGTGAAAGATTTGGGATAATTATTGCCATCTAACAACAAGCCCAAGAAGAAGAATTTGGCAAGGAGTGCCAAATCTCAGAAGACCTCAAGACATTTGGAATCTTGAGAAGAAGATCTTGTTTGAAGTCAAAATTTGAAAATAAGCTTAAAGGAATATTTCAGACAGAAGAAGCCTACCAAATCTAGCAGATTTGGAGATTACCTCTCATAGCAATAAGGCACCACTTTAGAATCAAATATCTCTTCTAATATACAACAAAATGAGGAGACTACAAGAGGAGAACATTCCATCAAAATCCTAGGCTCATGAAAGAGAGTTGGAGACCATATTTTGGTGAAGATGAAGTTGTTTAAGGTAGCCTATAGAGATCTACATGATCTTAATCAAGACAATAACTTAGTGATATTAGACTCTAAGATCTACATTTTGTATAAAAGTGACAAAAAAAAACTTCTATAAAAAGGTAAGAAACTATTGGTGCCATTAAATTCATTAAGTGGATTACTTATCATATTTGTTTAAGCACCTTTATTGGAGTAAAGTTACAAAAAGGAGAGTTGAATTAAGAGTCTTCAATTGTGTAAAAATAAAGGATTATTTAAGGTTCATTTGCACTTTAGGATTTTATTAGATTTCAAAATATTAAACTATCTATCAACTACCTATCATCTACTTTGGAAATAAAATGAAGACTAGCTCCTATTACCTTGCTTATAAAGAACTTTCAGAATAATTATTGAATATTCATTTCATATTATTCTTGATTAGTTACAATAAATTATTTAAGTGCATTATTTTTTGAGAGTTGATTGGAGTGATAAGATGAAATTGTTAGTGTAGTATTATTAGATTCATTTTTGCACTATTATATTACTCTCAAATATTATTGTTTGTGTTCATTATAAGGGCATAAAAATAGAATTTGTCAAAGTATCTAAATGCATTATTAATGCACTAAGATCTTCAACTTAGAAGTGGCCTAAGGAAGCCATAAAATCAGCTCAATCCTCCAAGCATTGGAGAAGAAAGTAACCACCATAAGAGCATCAAAAGAAGCCTCAAACGAGACTTGGTGAGTCTCAAGTTTAAAGCACAATAAAATAGTGTAGAAAAATACCTTCTATGATATGGTTACATGCTTGGATTCATTTGTACAATATCCAATCAAATAGGGGAAGGTATCTAATCTAGATACAACCTCAAAACCCCTATATTGCACTCAATATTCTACCTCAAAAACCAGATATTAAGACCAACAAAGAGGAGTGCAAAAGAAAGTGCAACAAGTTCATCTTGTATCAAAACTATTTTACATAATAATGCACTATTTCTAATCTGGTTATACAGGGAGAGAAGGTAGATTCAAACGTACCTCAAAGGCACTACTCTTGTAAAAACCAGCTGAAAGTTGTCGTATGCTAGCAGCCATCCAATCCTAGCTTGAAATCCATACGAACGGCTCATACTCCTCAAATTCTAGAGTGCAAAACCTACAAGATACACATACAAGAGCAAGGAAGAAACAGTGTCATTAAAGAGCAAGAGCATCTATGTAGGGAGGATAAAAATCAAATATAAAGTAAAATAAAGTTGAAGCACCATTTGTAGTACTAATTACTCCATATACACTCACTGAAATTGGTTCTCAAGGCCTCCATAATATTTCTCCATATCCCAGTGGAAGACTATGCAAATGAACAAAAAAAAATAGGATATTTGTGAAGATAAAAAGATCTCAAAGGATCTATTCGAACCAGCAATAGGGTCTATGTCCATGTAGAGAAGAAAGTGACACTTGTCACTAAAGAGAAACCCTAACACTCAATTCAATAGAGCACTTATCTTCAATGAGGAGTTACATGAATAGGTTGGTGCATTTGGTACATTGAGTACACTTCAAAGAGGAATACCAAGTGTTTTTCTAAAGAACATAATATTCTTACGTTACAATAGGGGAGACAAACGTTATTTGGAACCAAAATATCCTCAAATTCTCAAAGTAAATATTCTTGCCACTTGGTTCATAAGATATGAATCATATCCATTTAAGGACATCAATAACCAAAGTCAATAAGAATTCTTCATCTTTGAAATTACTCTCTCATCGTCTGTGCAAAAAGGGTCTAGTTACAACATGTCAAGAAAGTGTTAGAGCCTTTATTGCTCAAGGCAACCAAAGTCAAGGGAAGATACTAGAAGATGCCAAATTTAGAACACATTAAACACAAAGCACTTCCATTGGAGGATACATCCACAACATCCATGACATCTACGTACATATTATAGCCCAAGATTCTCTAAAATTAGCGTCGAACATTTCTTGGATAAAGGTAAAATTATTTCCATTTATATGTGCTTTATTTCCTTGTAGATATAAGTTTTAAATAAGAAGAATTTATTTATATTGAAAGCATACATCATGGGGAATATTTTATCATATCAATCAAATATTTTCCATATAAAACCTAGGAGTAATAAGGTTTTCTACTTGGATAAAAATTGAATATTTGAAAATATTATTGTGATCTAATTTATCCAAATATTAGGGAGTCATAAGGGCTACTACATAAAATCATTTAATTGGAAAAATTAGATACACTTAACCTAATTCTCAAAGGGTTATTTATAAATAGAGTTTTCTCATAGGTTGGATATTCGTAAGAAATTTTCTCAATCCTTTCAAAAAGATACAAAAGATCCAACATTATAACCTCTTTAAAATTTTGGCAAAAATGCTTAGTTCAATAGGAGTAATAAGGGATAATAGGAATTGATTTTGGTATTCTAAAAAACCTTACAAACTCAATCAATATTAAACTATAATTATATAAAAGAACTATATCTTATCCATAGAATACTAGGGATTCGTAAGGCATTCTAAAAAATTTGAGGATTGGCATTAATTTTTTCAAATGGCTTCAAACAAATTCTTCCTAGAAGAATCTCAATTACTCAAGGGTCCTAATTATTTTTCCTAGAAGAATAAAGTGAAATCTACCTTGGTATATGAAAACTATGGGATATCATCAAAGGGAAAACACAAATACCTACCACATATGATATTGAAATCCAAAAGTTCATAGATAATGATTCAAAGGCACTTATAATAATAACCTTTGAAATCAATTATGGAATTCAAACCTATATCAGTTCAGCAAAAACTTCTTTAGATGCATGGACAAGCCTAGATAAAATATTTGAAGGAAATAATAAGACTACTATTCTCCATATTCAGACTCAATTTCATCATTAAAATTGAATAATGGAGAAATAATAGAACTCTTTCTAAGGAAGGTGGTAGATATCAAAGGGAAATCATTTACCTTAGGAGAAACATTCAAGGATGAACTTCTTACTCAAATAACTATGAGAGCATTTCTAGACAGCTATAAATAGTTGGTAACATCTTTACAAGTTCTAAGTAAATATACTTCTTTTGATGAATTAATCAATATTCTACAAGAATATAAAGTGGAAAATATAGGTTAAAGATGAAATGTCTAACAATGCATTATCATCTAAATAAAATCCACGGGGAAATATTGCTACTTCATCAAAAGAATGAAAATCATGGTACAACATGTATTATCATATATGCAAGAGAAAAGACCATAACACCAACTACTGCAGGTTCAATCCCAAGAATAAAAATCAAGGGAATCATATGAACAATGGGAATTAATTTTAGGCACAACAATATCAAAATCCTCATCAGCAATAATTTCAACATCCAGTAAATTCCCCTCAACTAGAGTATCGAAAAAGAAATCAAAAATGACATCTAGATCAGAGGATAGAAGAAATTGAAAAAATGGAAGAATCTATGGATGATTTTGAAATAAAATCTCTCTCAGCAAGAATGACATGTTATGAAGACACTAATCACTTTCTTGAATAGGTTACAAAAAATAGAGAAGAAGATTCAGATCATCAGTTGGAAGAAGATCCACATTGAAGACTAAAGTCTTCAATATCCAAATAATGTAATACAAGAGGTGTCAGAAATAGACTATTACATCATTTGGGTTATGTAAATGTACCTTTCTTGGTACATACTTAGGACATTAGATTACTTTAGGGGGAATTTATCTAGTTGCTACATGCAATGTAATTAATGCACAAGTGTCAAAATGCAAGTTGAACATGTGCAAGCTATTTCTTGCACATCTAGGTAGAGTTTTGGCCAAGGAACCTATTTCCTATATAAATGGCCATAGACATAGAGAAAGATATAGTAGTAGGAAGTAGTGTAGACCATAGTGGAAATATGTAGCAGTATGATGTATTGTTATGGGGTGTAATATGCTCAATGTCCATTCTTAAGTTGTAGCTATATTCATGGAGTGTTCATTTCCTCCAAAACTACTTTTGTAAACATGTCCATCATTTCTATTTATAGTATATTTTCAATCATCTTGCAAATTTACTTTATTTCATATTATTTTGCATATTTTATTTGCTATCTCCCATTAAATGCTACATCAAAAGCTAACACTTTCAAACTTTTGGGAATAGAAGTGTTTCATGAGAAATCTATCCTTGAAGGCTTTTACAAACTCTTCCCATTTTAGGTCAATTGTTGTCGTAAGACCCAGTGCATCACTATGTGCTTCCCACTAATATAGACCATCATCTTGTAGATGTAGTGTGGCATAAGATGTTTGAGTGCCTCATAAAAATTTCTTCATGTTGCAATATGTTTCTATTTCTTTCAACCAAACCTCAACCTTTTCTCCATATTCCTCTCCATAAAATTTGGAATATTTCAAATGTTTCATTTCCTTGCCCAAATTGACCTCTAATATAATACTAGCCTATTGTACCTCGGTAAGAGGTTCATTCAGTTGATTTACTCTAGGGTTATCCACCTATGTTTCTCGACTCAACAAGACATCCAAAAATTATTTTTGTCTCTATCTATTAATGAAGTAGAGCTATTATTTTGATAAGATTCTCACTTTCATTAAGTGGGTTCTCTAAATCTACATTCAAGGTTCTATTATCTATATTTATCCTTTGTGTATACCTCATTGATGGGGCAACATTTCTTCTTCTTCTCTTTGGGGGCATTATCCCTAGCCACACACATAAGAGATAGTAGGAATTTTAATTAGCAATTATTTCTTAAAATTGCTCCTACTAACTATCTATCCTTTCAATTAAAATAACCAGATATGATTACTCCCTTTGGTTTCTCTATTTGATAAGGTCTAATATTTTTCTCCTCTATCACAAATGACAACTAGTCCTGTTCAGTGAACCCTTTCCACTCAGAACCATGGTTTTGATACCAAAATGTAGCACCCTAAAATTTCCTATTCCAAACCCCTTTATTTTTTTTAGAAACTATACTTAATAAATATCCCTCTTAGTATTAACATACATCACCTATATCTACATCTTGCATAATTCCCTTAATGCAAGAGTACTAGGTGTCACACTCCATTAAGCCATTTGTCTCATTGGCCATATGAGCTAGCTTAATTTTCTCTTCCCATTCAATCAAAATACTTGAACCAATCTTTGTCCCTCACACAAGTCTATCTATGTGAGTGCACTTGGTGTGATGAGTGTTGTGTTATCTCTCATATTCATTTGAGAGGTCATATTTAATTTTGAGCTCAATTTTAACTCATGGTGGTATTTTTATTTAGATTCCTTATAGAACCACTTCCAAAATACCTCATTCATTAATAATATTTAACCTTACATTAATAATACTTAACTATAAAGATTGTAAATTAATGTGGTTTCACTATTCTAAAGTCATCTAATGCTAGAAATCATTCATTGTTATGAATAATCCTTTATCCAATAAATTAGATAAGTGCAACTCATATACATAGAAGCTATAATTTCTATGTTCACATGATGGCCCACCGCGGTAGCTCTAAACAAAGGTTTTACACTTCAACCATAGTAAATGTAGATTCTCCCATGAATTACAGTAATAGAGAACACAGAAGTGCAAAAACTCATTCCACTTATATAATAGATTAATCCACACAATAACCATGAAATAATATTGATATCCTAGTTGCATTCATAACCATTATTTAGATAATTACAATCCAAGATACACAACCCACTCAGAGATACGTCACTATCCAAGTGATAGAGATACAATCAATTCCCTAATGTAGACCAGATCTCTTGACTACACATGATGCATTACATCATATCTAAAGCTATAGATTACAATGAAAGCCTTCGATGTTTATGATACATCATTAACACATTTTGGAAAAAGAGTCTTTCCTACCTTTCTTTCAAGGATCACCTTCTATGTTTCATTCAAACTTCTTGTTCATCCTTGCTACATGTACAGGAGATTCATCTTGTATCCTTCCATAATTTATAGCTAGCTTAACACCATCTCTTCCTTATTCAGATAATCCAAACCAACCATCAAGTAATATTACCTCACAATAGAGATCAAAGACGACACCGTCAATTGGTTTTGAAAAGCCATTCTTCTTGGTAGTATTATTCCAAATACCCTTCCAAAGGTATCCTTTTCTTGAACAAGACTTAATAGAAAGTAATATCATCTATCATTCCATTCTACTTGTAGAAAAAAAAGGTCACCCAAGACATTTTTGGCACACCAATTCCTTTTCCATCCTACCATAACTTAACAAAATGTTCTATTTTACTGCAAAATTAAATAGAAATATCTATTAATTGAAATCATTCTTTTGATTTCTTACCTTAATTCAAACAATAGAAACCCATTCCTATCCGTAATTGGATGAAAATATGACAACACTTCCACAAGATAATAAATGAAATAACTAATATAAACCAATAGTCTATAAATAGTTCTCTTTCTGTCAAAAAGGTATTCCTATAATACAGCAACACAATAATAAATTTTCATAACATGCATTGAATTAGTTTTCAATCCCATAGAATAACTCAACATTACTCTTAATAAATTCCCAGGTTATCTACTTCTTGACAAGAAAAGGAATGCATCAAATTGCTTATTATTTTCCACTATTTTAGATTACTCAAATCACTTTTGATTTTTCTAGTTTCCTTTCTCCTACTTCACTTCCCCTTCCATGCAAGATTACAAGAATTTTTTTTAACAAGCCAAAAAAAGATCAAAGCCATAATAACATAAATCAACCAGTCATTCCATTATCATTCGAAGATCTATATTTCTCTCACTAGTGGAAAGTAAACTAAATGATCATCAAGTTTAGCACCAATTCATTTTTTCTAGGTGAGGCTAAGGTTTCAAAGAATACGTCTGTTCTATTTTATTACCAATCATAGGATGCTCTACTGTATTTAACCCATAAATTCATAATAAACCAAAATCAAACTGCAACATTCAAGACAATGAAAGAGAAGTCAATGTAACCTGGTTACTCTACGGTCTTTCAAGTTTCCTTCTCTATGATGTCCCTCTACCTTTGTTCGTTTTCACCTTCCTATTTGCTTGAATGATCCAAACCCTATTGATTCCCTTTCTCAAAATCCCTCTCTATTAGTGTTATTCTCAGCTTCCATTCTTAGTTTTTACAAAACCATCCATTACTTCTCGATCATCATTCGTAAATGAAAGACACCTTGGCCATATCACATGACCACGATTAATATAAACCCACTCACAAGCATAATTCCAATATTTAAAAGGACAACGGTCTTCTCTTAGTTTAAGAGTGCTTAACTATTTCTCTATGGTGCAAAACATCACTCTAAACATTGGGTACTATATTCTATAGTTGAACTACATACATATTATTTATTTTCTCTTATAAAGAAATAAAAGAATCTATTCCTTTATTTTTTAAAATAAATCATAATTTTTTTCTTTACTTTCCATTATATTTTCTTTCTAAAATGAATTCTTTATAACCATATCAAGAAGGAAAATACCTAAAGAAATAAACATTCATTTCCTTTGCAAGTCATCTATCTAAATTAAAACTTCTTAATAAAGAAATATTATGATGCAAGGAATTTCATCTATATTTGATATATATTTTCTTATGCATTTATGATATGCATCTCCATGAAATGGCATTCATCCATGTTGCCTCTTTTTATATATTTCGACCATCAACCCATCACATCATGTCCCCAAGGTAATATTTTCTCGATGGTTAATTATTTTTGCCACCATGAAGGAACCTTGTCCTGCAAAAGTGCACTTCCATTAGCAACATCATATTTTTTTATAAAATACATGTTTCTCAAAAACTAATCTTGGAATTATCCTACATCAGACAATAATATTCACATACCATGATTTCTTTAAGAAATAAATATTTTCGCATATCAAAACAAAAATATTTAGTCATTTCTTCTATATAGAATCATAGCAAAGCATAAATTAATCGAAATGAAAAGTATGCCAAGGGGTGGGTGATGACAATCCCTTACTATTCCACACATAAGACAAACCTGTCATATTTATTGACTTTATATCTTCACTTGTATAAGTAAAACCTAAAAAATCTACTATATGACACTTGGACCCATCCTACACATTAAGACATACTCTAATACTTATCTACAAAATGATGTAATATCTCTAATAATTTTTATCTTAGCAACTATTCTAGACAATATTTATGTCAATATGGGAATCAACATCACTAACATCTAGAAGGACTAACATCTAGAAGGACTAGAGGTGGAACAACAACCACCATACCTAATAGTGAGCCAATTTTATCTATCAATTTATATTTGTATGTTTGCTATCTTGAAAAACTCAATGAGACGTGGAACTTGCAATTTTTGAAGAAAAGTTAATTTTACCTTATTAACTAGATTTGGAAAACACTATTTAAAGCACAAATGCAACTCTTTGCTTGGAGATTGATACATTAAAAATTCCTTGTTGTTACCTCCCTAACTAAACTTTACACTTGTTTTATTGGTTGGCTCTCAACTCAAGATTATTGTCCATACCTTCTAGTACTATAATACAATGACATGTCTTTGAGGTTGTGAATTTGTTTTTTTCTCACTTTAATGGCCCTTTAGATGGCAGTTTATTCTTCTAGTATTTTTTTAGCTAATGGACACAAATTTAGTTTGGAATATTTGTAGATTATGGACCATTAATTTATATGAAAGTAAATATGTAGTACAATATTTATTAGGGTAGACCTTGTCTTGGGGTTAGTTTTCTTCTCTCATGGGTGAAATTTTACTATAGATATTTGATGGTAGGCACTAACCAACAACACTATGATATAGGATATTTATGGGTGGATTCAATTGCTTCTATAGAAGTTATATTCTATAAGGGAAGAGTCTCTAAGTGTTCACACCCAAACCACTACCATTGTTATTGTTGTCTCCAATATGAAGGAAAAAGTGGCTAGTCTATCATATGCTACTATCACCTTGAATATTTCACAATCATTTTATCATATTGATAATATGACTGGTATGCTCATGGGATGACATCCATATTCTTAGACTATTTTTTTGCATCCTCAATATTATATGGTATGGTTGCATCCAATGTTATATTCTCTCTTATTTTGGCTTTTTAACTCACTTTTACTAGCTTCATAAAGCTTGGTTACATCTAGTACATATTAGTGCTAGGATTTACTTTGACTCATTATGTCTAGAGTGATCATTTTCATTCTTCTCTTGTCTATCCAAGGTCTTACACTTTTTTAGTTTTATTATTGACTAGTGGTAAGTACTACATCCACATTTTATTTTATTTTTGTTGATGGATGAGTAGCCAGTTTTTTTCTTTGTCTTCATAACTGAATTTTATTAATAGTAATATAAGTAGATTCTTCAATACATTAAAATTATTAATGCATTTTTAAAAAAAAATTGTAATCAATTATGTAATATCATATTTACAACTTTATGGCAAGAACTAGACATTATGATCCTAGACCTTTTTAACTTAGCATAATATGTTGCTACTGATTTCTCAATGAAAAAAAATCATTACAATTTTTTTAGAATATGTTATGTGTGGGTTCTATTGGGACCACTTCCATTATAAATGACAATATATTACATTTGTCGTTAGGTCAATTAAACCATATCTAGTTTATCTTTTTCATCAAATGTATTTTTCATCTTCCTCAAATTGCTATGTTTTCACAATCATCCCTTGACATCATTTTCATTAAGATATAAAATCTCACTTAACCAAATTCCTTCTAAAATTTCAAATTTTCCAAAATAAAAATCAGCACTACAATTGGCTAAATTATCTATTGCTCATTTTGGTTTATAGGTATGTCATTATTTCCAAATACTGCCTCCAATAATATTTTATGGACATCATAATGAAATTATTTTTATCTAATCCACACATTCATTTCTATTGATAGCATTTATAACATTTTGTAAATCACCCTTCATTTAAATATATTTTCATCAATTTTCAATTATAATTTTGATTCATATAAAAAATTCTCTTGCCTCTGCATCATTGTTAGTTAAATTTTCATATGATTCTAAGTATGCAAGGAGAAATTTTCCTTCATTGTTTTAAAAAAAAACACCTCTACTAAATTTTCCTAGATTTTCTATAGAAACACCATCAAAGTTAGTTTTTATATGTCAAATTTTGGATATTTTCATTTTACCACTAGTTGAATTAGATCCTTTATGTTAACTCCTTTGTCACAATGATCCTTCAATGTATATTCAAATCCTATAACCAATAGGCTAGCTCACTTTATTGTTTAACTTGAGAATTTCCATCATAAGCCCCATGTCTATAATATTTTATGAGAGAGGTCACAATACAATTCTAAACTTGGGCATGATTTTAAGATTTTTTTTTTTTAAATCTATTCTTCTTTTCAGTTCAGTCCATATATTCCAATAAACAATGACATGTCTAGTCCTCCATAGAATGCATAATTTTTTAGCTTCAAATTAACTAATCCAACATTTCATCAATTCTCTCAATGTTGGTTGAGCTACCCAATATATTCTTATATTTTAAAAAATATACCCCAAATGGTGCAAGCAAATGGGACAATGAAAAATTAAATATTTTAATGTTTCTATATCATTCTCACACAAGGTACACCTCAAAGGTCCATAATATTCTCTTATTTGCATAATATTTTCTATAAGAATCTTACTTTAGACCACTGAGAAATGTTTATGTCTTAAAGAGTGCCTTGAGTTTCCAAACACTTTTCCAAGGGAAATCATTGGAAATAGGAAATTCTAGTTTCTCAAAAATCTTATAACTCATCTTGACCAAGTTTCCATCATATTTTGGTAGATTTTAAACAAACTCTTGTTTTCTTATAAAATAGAAAAATAGAACTCTTGGACCATATTATGAAGCTCATCCACTATTTATTTGAGGTCCTCTTATTCATTTAGATTGCTAGTTTAGAAATCCATAATCTAAAGGAATGTTATCCCAAAATAAAGCCACAATAGCCTATGAATCCAAAAAACTTAAGAAGCATGAGTTGAACTATGCTACACATGACCTGGAGTTAGCAATGGTTGTCCATGCTCTTAAGGTCTAGAGGCACTATTTATTGGGAAAACCTTTCAATCTAAGGATAAATCATTAAAGCATAAGGTATATTTTGACCCAACCAATGTTGAATGCAAGGCAAAGAAGGTGGATAGAGTTCCTACCTGAGTATGAATCTCGTATATAATATATCAAAGGAAAGGAAAACAAGGTATAGCAGAATTGACCCAGAGTCATGTAGACTTTATTGTAAACATTAGAGAAATACATTTACAAGACTCATATTGCATTGAAATCCAGGCTAACATTGAGGTAAATCTTGAGGGAAATAAGGATTTTAACATAAAATATGGGCATTTATGTTTCAAATATAGGGTTTTTAAACCCAATATTTGTGATTTAAGGAGAATGATTATGCAGGAGGTGCATTGTTCTCCATATTTTCTCATTTGTGAGGTGTAAATATGAGAGAGAATATGAAAAGGACATTTTATTGGCCTAGAATGAAATAGGATGTTAATAGTTTCATTTCTAGATATTTGGAATACCAAAAATTAAAGGTAGAACATCAGTATCCAGCAAGGAAACTATACCCACATGATATACCTACTCAAAATTGGTAGGTCATATCCATGGATTTTATTGTGGGTTTACCTAAAATAAGGTACCAACATGATGCAATACTTGTGGTGGTAGACAAGTTGACAAAGGTTGTACATTTTATATTGGAAAACATCAAGTATGATGCATCAGTTATTGTAAATAAGTTTTCCAAGGAAATAATTTGGTTACATGGTTTCCTTGAGGTAATCATTTTAGATATAGACTATATTTACGTTAGAAATTTGGCAGGCTCTTGATTGTGCTTTGGGCATTAAGTTAATTATTAGTTTTTCTTACCATTTGAAAATATATGGGTAAACAAAGAGGGTTAACCAAAGTTGAGAGAAAAGGGAAATGATGGATGAATTCTCATAGATAACCATAAGGGTAAAATCCTCATATAGATGCATTTGCATATGTTTGATTAAAATGCATCATCAAACAAGGAGGTTGCTAGAAAAGAAAAAGAGCCCTTACACTATGCATATGGGATCCTTCATCAGTGGGTGATAATGTTGCAGTTATCATAAAACCTCCTATTTAAGGAAAAAAATTATTTGTGCATATTTTTTGTGTCTTAGTTTAGGCAAGGACAACTTTTAGCATGAGCCTTGTGTTGATGCATGTGTTCTAGAGTATGAAAAGTTTTTGGTTAATAATTTTATTAAGGTATTATTAATACTTAAATATCAATTTTAATGGTTAAAAATAACATTCAGTATTAATTAAATTTATTCTATGATGTGAGTAGTTAATTGAATTATTATTATCCTAATGCTAGTAATTAACATTAGCATTAGAAATCAAAAGTAATATTAATTCATGATATGAGTAAATGATTTTATTATTAATGCTTTGTTTCAAAAGTTTTATAATTTAAACCTTATAAATGAGATTTTATTAATAGTTATTAAAATAATTTTATTTTTTATAAATGTTGGAAAGTTAGCAATGTTGGAAATTGGAAATGTTGGAAAAATCGGTAAAGTTAAAAAAAATTTAAGTAACATAAAAATGAAATGTGACTCTATTTTGCGTAATGGGTTGGCATACATTGCAAGGGAGAATGAAGTCACTCCTAACCTTGATCTTCCTTTTGTTTCTTGTAGCATAATCTAATTGTTTTGAGTTGCTAAGTTTGGGGATACTAGGAAAGAGAAGATCTAGAAGGAGAAATAATTGGAGAAGGAAGAGAGTTGAGCTTCCAATCTATTCAAATACCAAAAGCTTTAAGTTTGTATCTGTGAGTAAATTCATGATTGCTTTTGTTTTAACAATATTTTTTTTATTTTTTATTTGCTTTCCTTTACCTCTTTATTGGCGGTTTAGAGAAAGTAGAATTCAAAGCAACATGTATTAAGGTCTTATCTTCCCATTTTTCTTTGAGTACCTTGTATGAGGGCATGCAAGATTGTTTTTACTCAATAGAATTAAGATTAGATTGACCAAGAATATACTATGATTTCATAGTTTTTTTTTAACGACCATTAGAAGAATTATAACCAAACATATTTTGAAGTGATGCCTTGCTATCGTTGAGTATAATATTTGTTATGGATTGTAGTAGATTTTTTGTCAGTGCTTTGAATGATACACCCTTGGCCTTTATTTTTTTTATTTGAATCAAAGTTTTTAATTTTGCCTTCCTTTATTTTAGTAAGTGCCTTCTATAGTGATAATTACAGTGTTGGTGATAATACCAACATTCTCAATCATACAAACTCAAGTTTTAGTCAAGTTGAGATGTTCTAAACAACTATTGGGAAGGGTAGACGTGCTAAAGCATTGATCATTTAAGGAACATGATGTAGAGAACCTTAGCTCCACTTGAACAAGGCATGGATGTTAACTTGTTCTAAAAATAGGTTTTTTGGAGACCTGAGAAAGCAAATGTCAATAGAAAAATGTGATTGTCCTGTCAAGCAATGCATTGCTTGCTCTTCCAAAACTTAGCACAATCTCCTTTTACCATTAATGGTTGTTGCGATGTGAAGAAATTGATTTCTACCACCTTTAGAAAGTTTAATTTTTACTTTAGTTATCATTTTACCTAGGAGGTCGAGTTTAGATTAGCGTAATCCTTTCACCTTCTTGAGCATGTAGTAATATTTTTAACATTAGATTATATGCACTATTCTTGTTTAAATTATTGAGGTGCTTAGACGTCACAACATTAATATATGTATGTTAGCAATATGAATAAAGGTACTCTTCAATGTGTAACATACATTATTCTTTTAGGGTTGTTTTTTCATTTAGAAATGTACATATTTATTTACCCATATTAATCAATATTGAAGACTTATGCTTTATTAGTATTGATTAATTAGAGTTCTTGTTTATCAATGTTAATATATAAATTAATATTGAATATTTAAGTTTTATTAGTATTGATTAAATAATGATATTTTTTATTTATCAATATTAATATATTAATTAATGTTGAATACTTTTGCCTTTATTAGTATTGAATAAATAATGTATTTGTCTAATTTTCAATATTACTATATAGTTGTATTTAGTTAATAGTTATAGGAAGAAACTATTAATTATTTTTAAGGTGTTTTCCTTATTAATATTGATTAAATAATTTGTTATTATTAGTCAATATTAATTAAATGGAATATGAAGATTTATGTTTGGTTTATTAGAGAGGTAATAATCCAAGATACAAGTATTGATCCAATTTAAGAATGAAACAATGTTTTGAATTAATTCTAAATTTTAGTGAGAATTTATTATTTTAAGGATTAAATAGTAAGTTACCAAGATATGGATGAGGCTTGAGTAGCTAAGGAATCCATAATTGAGAAAAGTATGGGATTCTCTCAATGTTCCTACATGGAATTTGCTTTGCATGATACATGTTTTTCCATGGTTGTATGTTTTATTGCATATGCATTCAAGAGTTGTCTTGATCCCTAAACTTACATTCAAAAATTCGATGGAGAAGACTTATCAATTAGAAGACTTGAGGAAAATATGAGACGAGATAATTTATGTATTTAAATGTTAAAATGTAATATTGTTTATGGGATTTAAAATATTATGAGCATCATATATAAAATTTATGATATGTGATGATTATGATGAAGGAATCGATATCTTGTAAACATTATTACAATTATCTTAATATTTGTTCAAAGAATGAAAATGGATTAATATTTTTCTTCATGTTAAGTTCTTGGAAATAGTTATTTGCAAAATAGAAAGGATGTGTTATTGAAGAGAATGATAGAATCTAATTGATGGATTATGGTTATTATTCTTTTATATGTTGATTTCATCCTTTCATTGTAAATAAAAGAAATGCTAAATTCTAGTGTTATGATTGAAGAAGTATTTAAATTCTTAGTCTTTAGCAATGTGTTATGTTGAATTTAATTATAATTTAATATAGCACTCTATTTCCTTTTGGATAGATAATTATATTTTTTGGGACCCTTATATTGGAAGGGGGTTATTTTGGGTATGTTTTAGCACCATATTAGTAATCCCTATAGTCAAGATGTACCCAATCCTAGTGAATTATGGGGAGACAATTCAACTAGGTATTTGTGAATGATACACCCTAAGTGGTGAGGCTTGGGTGGCCTAAAGCGGTGAGGCTTGGGTAGTCCTAGTGGTGAGGCTTGGACTTATTCTTAGTGGTGAGGATTAGGAATATTAATAGTGAATTGGTAAGATATAATCCACTAGATAATTCACAATGTATTCTTGCGATGGTACCTTGTGGTAAGGTAAGCATGGCCATGATCATTACCAAGTGAATGGAAATGGTATTAGTCATCTCATAGAAAGGTGAAGCTAACTAATCACTAAGGAATCATACTATATTAATCCTACATAGATGGAATTATATAGGGTTAGGGAATAGGCATCGCCTTTAAGTATTATGGATCTTAAAGAGCAATCCCTATGATGTGGTCAAGTTGTTATATACAGGTGAGTGTATGTAAAAAGTGGGAGGACCACTGATGGCATATTTTCTAATGATGAGGTTAGAAAAGTGAAACCTAGAATATTACAAGAATTTGGCCACTCTTATCCACTTGAGTTTCATCTACAATGACAATGAACTCAAAAGTGGTTATGCCTTTATACTGAAGAAAATATTGGGTCTTCTTTGTGAGTTAATCCTTGTAAAAAATTAGCTCTCTCCCTTGGGTTAGTTTTATGGGTCATTACAGTAATAGAAGAATATTTAAACGAAAGAAAATCAATGTACAGTTAATGAAAAGGAAGATTTATTTAGCCATAGAGGAGTCTAAACCAATCCTATCAACTCACCCAATCCCTAATCTAGAAGTAGAGAGACTTGAAATATGGATTCAAGTCATAAAATGGAATAATGATGTTGGGTACAAGAAAAACAAAAATAAGGTAAAGAATATAAAGTGGAAACCACCAGATGTGGAGTTGGTGAAATTGACCTTTGATGGATCATCTAAAGGAAATCGAAGACCATTAGGAGGAGGAGGAATAATTATAAATAGTAGAGGAGATATTTTGTCTCATTATTCTTTAACTGGTGTATTTAAGATAAATAATGAAGATAAAGCTTGGGTAACTTTAGAAGGGTTAAAAATATGGAAAAAAATAAAATGGAATAGAGTATGGATGGAAGGTGATTCACTCGTAGTAATAAATACAATTTTGAGGAAAGCAAAGGCTCCATGGAATATATAAAAGAGATAATTATGGAAATACAAGATCTTGATATAGAGTTTGAAGAAATCTAGTTTACACATACATTAATATAAGGAAACAAATATTCAGATAGACTAGCCAATAGATGGGTTTTAATTGAGTATCATGAAATTAAATTCTCTATTATATGGATAGAGGAAGTAGTAAGTTTAGTTGAAGCTAAAAATAAAATGTTGATTGCCTAAATCAAATAATTATTAATATATACTTTTATATTTTTCATAGGTAGCATTTACTTTATTTTTTAACTTAATATGCTTTCATATAAACTATTTATTACAATTTTGTGGTTGTAGTTATGCTTCAAAAAGAAACTAGCAATCTAGATCTAGTAAAGTGGACTATGATAGTGTGATGTTTTGGAAATATTACTCTACTAAGATGTAATGCATAGATAATAGAGGTGGATTTTTGGTATTGTGAAGGCTGCTATAGGAAAATATCAAGAAGAATGCTAAATTTTGGAATATTTGTATTCACAAAAAAAATTAAGATCTAGAAAATGAAAACCAAGAATATAGACAAATGTAAAATGATGTAGGTATTTAGCTATAACAACTCAATAGAGATGAGAATTGACTCTATTTGTAAACACTCAAGCTCTAAAGAAGATATTTTTTATTTTTCAAGGATGGGGGACCCTAGTACAACCCCTTGTTCTCCAGCAAAAATAAATCAAAATATAACAGTAGTAAAATGAAGTAAATATATGAAGGGAGATGACAATATGTAGAATGTGGGTTCCCATAGGCACCCTAATATATCATTTATCCATACTAATGATAAAAATGGATCTTTATTGAGGGTATCGATAATGATACCAAAATCCCAATGAGAGGTTACCCTCAAACTGACATTGACTTGACCTTGAGGTTAACTTACAATAAAATAATAATAAATTATACCCTTTAATCAAGGTTACCCATAAATATGGATTAACCAATACCATTAAGGGTGAAATATGAAAGGGTTCCTTAGGCTTATATGAGCATGCTCATAGACTTACATAAATGATAAATATGTGTAGGCTTATATAATCACATGGTCCTAGACTACATTAATATTGCTCATAAGAACTTCTTCATAATTTTGGTCTTAACCTAATTATATTAGATTATACATATTTCAATAATTTTTACTTCATAATCTCTCGTCATGTGTTTGGTATCATAACAATTGTGACATCATAATGCAATATTTCCTTAATCCACTTGTTTATCTCATTCTCTTGATTCAAATTCAATCATAATAAATTGTGGCCAAGGTTTTGAAATATCCATAATAACACATATTTGGTAACATGTAGCATGTTTTTTCTTCTTAGTAGTTGGACCCTCCTTGATGAACTTCCTTAGCATATTTCCAATATTCTTCAAAATATCCTTATTGATAAGCTGATATGGAAGTCCAAAAATTTTAACCCATACTAAAAGTTTTTCAATAATTGTTTTCTTGATAGAAAGTTTCACTTCATGGCCTTAAATGGCATCTATCCCCCTAAACCATGGTCTACCACCCATTTTTTTATCCCTAATTTTCAAATTAGGAAATATGATGAGGAAAAATCTCTTTAGGAATAAAACTCACAAAGTAATTTAAATCCAATCCCCACTTCCACTTGATCCAATTTTGAATCTCTAAAAGCCTTGGATAATATCCATGGAACATACATATTAACCCTCTACTTTTAAGAACCATTATATCATGCTCGATCATTGCATCTTTGATAATAACTTATCATGTAACATTCGAGTCCTAGATTGAACTTGCTATATGTTCACTCTTCCTCCTATCTCCAACTTGGGCATCCATACTTCTAACTAGGGAATCTTGGCTTCTAATTAAGACTTTCAAATATTGATTTCCTTCCATGCTACCTAGTGGAGATCACTCTTGGCTTACACTCACTCTCAGCTTACACTTTTATCATAAGTCAATTTAATTAGATTTAGTTAATTTATTATTTTCAACAAAATAGGATTAATAGGGTTATGTATAGATAATAGCATTAATTGTATGCTAATATACATCCATTTGACCATTAAAAATAGTAAATATTATTAAATTGTACAATCCTATTTTCTCTCCTATAAGCTCCAAATGAGATAAAATTTCTATAAATGTTCTTAACATCATTGTATGCATGTCTATTAAATTTTAGCTCAAAAACCATCTACTTAGGCAATCAAAAAATTAAAAAATAGTCTAGCCAACAAGTTGTCTAGGAATGGGCTAAGTCGGTATATGTAAGATGGTCAAAAATTAGTATGGGCAAGTGTAAATAGGAACGTGTTTAGAGAAAATATTCATACATCATCTACATGAATGTTTTACACTTGGAAGAGTTGTGGTCAAGATACATAAATATCATTCATAGATTCGAAAGAGGAAAAGACTAGATGAGACTTATTTGGGTTAGGCATAGTTATCCATAAAGGTAGATTAACCAACACCACTAGTTTTACATGAACATGATTGCATACTTACATAAATGATGAATGCTTGTAGGCTTATATAATCACATGCTCATGGACTATATTAATACTGTTCATAAGTAATTATTCGTACTTTTGATCTTGACCTAATAATATTAGATTACACATATTTCAATTAGTTTCACTTTGTAATATCTTGCCATGTGTCTAGTCTCATAACATTTGTGACATAAAAATGCAATATTTTCATAATCCACTTGTTGATCCCATTCTCTTGATTCAGATTTAATCTTAATATATTGGGGCAAAGGTTTTGAAATATCCATAATAACACATATTTGGGCATGTGCAGTATTCTTTTGCTTGTTAGTAGTTGAATCCTTCTTGATGAACTCCCTTAAAACATTTCCAATATTCTTCAAAATATTCTTATTGATAAGCTAATATGGAATTCCAAAAATCTTAACCCATAATAAGTTATTTTTAGTAGTTTCTATATCGATAGAAACAAATATAACTCCATGGACTTAAATAAAGGGCATCACTTCCTCTAAACCATGGGCAACCATCCATTAATTTATCCCAAACTTTAAAATAGAGAAATGATAAGGAAAAAAACATTTAGGAAGACAAATCACCAAGCAATTTGAATTCAATCCCCACTTGCACTTGATTCAAATTTGAACTTTTAAAAACATTAGCTAATATCCATAGAACTTATATATTAACCCTCTACTTTTAAGAACCATTATATCATGCTCAATCATCACATCCTTGATAATCGCTTCTGGTGTAACATCTGCTTCCTAGATTAAACTTTCTATATTTTCATTCTTCCTCTTATCTTCAATTTGGGCATCCATACTTATGGCTAGGGCATCCTGACTTCCAATTAGGACTTTAAAATATGGATTTCCTTCCATGCTACCTAGTGGGGATCACTCTTGGCTTACACTCACTCTCAACTTACACTTTGATCATAATTCAATCTGATTAGGTTCAAATTAATTTGTTTTTTAAACAAAGTAAGATTAATAGTGTTATGTTTAGTATAAATTTCATGCTAATATACATCCATTTGACCACTCAAATTAGTAAATATCAATATATTATACAATTCTATTTTCCCTCATATGAGATCCAAATTAGATAAAATTTCTATGAATATTCTAAACATCATTGCATGCATGTGTTGGAAAATAAATACTTGATATTATTCAATGAAAGTGACCTTGCTTAAATAGCAAAGGTGTACAATTTGATCCATTGGATCATAACTAACTGAGTTAATCTCAACCACACAAATTATCCTAGTAACAACTTAGGATATATTATGATATACTCTAAAAACCCCCCTTAAGTGGTACTTGGATATCACTAACACCCCCCTTTAAGTGGTACTATGAGGTTGTAAAAAAACAACAAAAACATACAAGTGGCATATCCACTGTTATGAGTCTCGCCAACAAGGCCTGATAAGGTACTCATGTACAATATATCCATAAGAAAAATCTATTAAAAGAAGATGAAAAACCATAAGGGAGAAAACCACATGCTAGAATAGAAAGAAGAAGAAGAAAGATGTGGAAGGAGAATTGAGAGGAAGATGTCCTCTTCAACCCCCTAGGACAAATTCCATAAAAAATGCCTGCAAATGATCCATGTGATGTCTAAAATAAAATAGATATACCTCATCGTCGAACTAAATGAAATATCACTCCTAGACTGGTGCTTATGATAGTGAACAAGGTTATGAACCATGAAAATGAGTCACTAAAGAAACCCTTGAAACCAAAGTGTCTCACAAAAGGAGATGAGAATATAGGATGGAGAAAGAACCATAAGAATTGCAAGGGTAGTCCAAAATGACTCCACAAACATAAGTATGTGGTTTCCACCTATATGAACACAATGAGCTAATAACAAGGTCCAAAAATTATTGACAAATAGCAAAACAAAGGGATAAAAAATGAAGGGCACCACTATAGTTGTCGAACGTTTCCTTATGGTGATCTCCTTATCCTACCAGAATGCATTGGTAACCAGCCACAACATACGCCAGGTACTATAGAGAAGATGATTGGATACTAGGATCACATACAAAATCCTTGGGAGTGTCGGGTTCAACCGAGAGTGCACTCCATGATACAATATATTTAAGGCCAAAAAACATAGGTTAAACTACCTCAAAATGGAAATTGGACACCACCAATGTGTCCATCTTGGAAAAACCTTTTCGATAACTATAAAAACATCTATAATTGGATGTCAATATGACCTCCATCTGCAGGAAAAACAAAAAACTTATCTTTTCCCCATAAGGGAATTTTTTGGAATATTTGAAAGTTTTACATAGCCATTTAAATGTTGTGGAAAAAAAACAAAGGGGCCATATGGACCTCCCACTTTTATGTAAAAATAAAACAGTCAAATAATAGCCAAAAAACCTTTCATGCTTTGAAAGCATGATATCTCCTTTTATATATTTTTCATATTTTAATGCAAAAAATTATGTTTCCCCCATTTTTACTTTCTATATGAAATTTAAATAGTGCATAAAAAAACTTGTAGGAGCTTTGCTTGAACATATGGGCCACATTGTCACACTGTGTAAGTGCGATGTGGTCGGTGGGCCTATCATCGTATAGTCAGTGTGCCACCTACTCTTTGGTAACAATAGTGTCGATGGTGAGGCCCCTAAGGATGCCAATGATGGCAATGGTGTGTGGCCCCATGACCACTTTGAAAAAAATAACCTGTGTCTATGCCGCTCAGGTTCATGTCCAATGGGTTGATGAATTACAATTACCCAAGGATATTTAACACCATGTATCAATGACATAGTGCTGCAACTTTTTACGTTCCCCCTTTTTGAAAGCTTAGTTTATAGACGCTGATGAGAATGTGTGGTTCCATCCACAACTAATGCAACTCCTTGACCATTGAAACTTTTGCACCACCTCCATCATATTTTTATTCGGCATCGATGCATGTCAGTGGATCTCTTTCATATAATCATTGTATTAAAAAACATTAGTAGAGAAATATCATGGGGCCTTTAACTCTGAACCAAATTCATATCCAAATATGTCTCACTAATTTTAAGATCCTCCATAGCTGAGCTCACCTTGGCAAAAAACTATAAATCATTATTATTCACTATGGATTGCACGAGTGCTCAAAACCTTATCATAAGATTGGGGTAAACAAACACAAAAGAGTCCACAAAAAATCCATCACAGTGGGCCTACTGATCATCGATGGTAGAGGAGTTCACAGTTGGAAATTTTACCATGGGTGTTCTAGAGACATGAAGAGAAATTTGTGCTACACCAAATGTACACCAAAAGAAATAATGAATCTGGACGATGTGTGACTATTAAATCATTGGATCAGGGTAGCCAAGGTTTCAAAGAAATCTATAAATGGTCATCGAACGCAACCAACATAGGGTGGAAAAAAATGATGTTCTCAAAGTAAAAATAGCCACAAAAATATTCTAATCTCCAGCCACAATATGTTCAAACATTCTGGATAGCATGGGCAGCTAAAAACTAGCTCATGATATGTAGACTTCCAAGCTTACTTTATTCATGGCACAGCAAAGAGGATAGGCATGGAAACAACCTTTTTTGACAGACTTTATAGATTATTTGATATTTTTTTGCTATTTTTATATCATTTCACATGGTAGACATTTGAATTGGGATCTGGTAACCTCATAATCACCTTGAAGAGTTCTTTAGCATTTATCTCTACTCCTTTGATGCCTCCCACAAGGTAATCCACTTCATAGCCTTGATACACTCTATTTGACTGGTATGGGAAATGAGACAACTACATAGCAGTAGATGGAGGGTAAATCTTTACCTTCATCCTAAACAGATAGAAATATCATCTTCATTGTAGAAAGTAAAATATTAGAAACTAGATGGTACACGAATGCAATCACCATAATGCCAAAGATTGGAAACTCAAATGCATGGCTTCCTTGGCCTCTACTAATCTACTAACCAAGCTCAAGAAACTCAAACCCTTAAAAAAACATGAAACGACAGGCATGTTTTTGTTTTGGACTACCTCTACCATGGGTTGGGACTGGTGCTCCCCATCGAGCTTCTCCACCACACTTTTGCTACCACACAAATCCCTACTAAGCTTCTCCACCAGTACTGCAACATTGTTGCTCTCACAGTGTGATAAATCATAGTAGGTATGATTAATTTACTTTTTCATTATACACAGGCTTAAAAACATCCTTCTTAGAGGTTTTTTTCTCACATAAACCTTCATAATGATGCCACTCAAAGGGTATCTACTCACTCAAACTTTAAAAATGGGAAACATAGACAAAATATAGGCTTATTGCAGGAAACCCTTGTAGTGGCGGTGGAGGAAACAAGGAAGAAAATAGCCCAAAGAGGTGGTACATTCAGAACCAGCCCACCTCTAACTGAGGCTGAGTCACCATTGAAAATAGAATGGAAATTTGGGTGCACCATGAAAAACCCAACTGCCAGAACTCAAATTGTAGGTGACCCCATTGCATACGATTTTTTTTTGTGGCCAACAAAACTGAACAATGGAGGAAAAACATGTTGATGTCGATCATGGAGCTCCGTATAATGAAAAACATTAGTGATGGGGGCCATAAAAAGTCTCTTTTGATGCCCTCAAAGCACCCACAATGGTCTATACATGCAAATCAGCTTTGTTGGGGCCTAATGACATGCCACTCTTTCACTGCATGCTTTATGGGGCTGAAATATATCTTACAGATCTACAGTGCAAATTTGAAGTACACAACTAGCCATTGACAGAATTGAAGCTAAATATTTCTGTATCATAGTCTATATCACACACGAGTAGCATCTCTCTCACAACTGAACCAATAAATAGTCAGATCATATTTCCTAAAAAACATAAAAAAAAATGACCTCCCAAAATAAACTATAGATTTTTCTTAATAACTTTCTGGTTTCTGATCCATAAAAGGATGGAGAGCATACTCCCTCAGTTATTAAAGAAAAAAATTATGGAGAGGGAAAAAAATGAAAAAATGGGGGATTTCCATGAGGGAAATCCCCCCAATGAGGAAAATATCCTCAGGCTCACAAGGTAGGGAAAGCCTGCTCTAATACCATGTTGGAAAATAAAATAGTTGATATTATTCAATAAAAGAAACCTTGCTTAAATAGAAAAGGTGTACAATCTTATCTATTGGATCATAAATAACTGAATTAATATCAACCACACAAATTATCCTAGTAAAACTTAAGATATATTTTGATATACTCTAACAACATGTCTACCAAATTTTAGCTCAAAAATCATCTACTTAGATAATCAAAAAATTTAAAAATAGTCTAGCCAACAAGTTGGTTAGGAATGATCTATGTTGGTATATGTAAGGTGGCCTAAATTTAGTTTAGGCAAGTGTAAAGAGGAATATGTTTAGTGAAAATATTCATACATCATCTACATGAATGTTTTACACTTTGAATAGTTGTGGTCAAGATACATTAATATCACTCATATATTTGAAAGAGGAAGAGACTATATGAGACTTATTTGGGCTAAACATAGCAAGAAGAATGGAGATTTGGAGAGCCAATAACATGGGAAATTCATTCCAATAATGGGAGATCGAGGATACCATAAAGAGGTAATATGTGAAGCTATAAACAAGGAATTGTAACTATACATATTAATGAGATCCGTGTTGATGGTGACAACTCTTATAATATCTCTATTTTGCATGGACTATGAAGCTTAGATAATTCATTCATGGATTTTCTTACCAAAATGGTTTCCTACATTAAATAATTATGTTTTTTATTGTGTTGTGTATTTTTTTAAAATCATTTTAGTATCATACTTGTAGTATATTTATTTTATGGAAACTTTCCAACTTTATATGCTTTCCATGTTTGGAAACTAGCTTATTTGAGCAAGGAATGAATAGTAGCTTAGTGTAGTAGTAGATTATTGGATATATGGTATATTTTTGGCTTTATAAACAATGTGTCAATATATTTCTATATTTTTCATACTCTTTTGTTTTATTACATTATGAATTTTGGGGATGAAAGAGTAGTGTATAAAAACACTGCAATCAGTGTTGAAATACAATCGATTAGGTATGCAAAGAATTATTGAAATATCAATAAATGATTTATTATTCCATGGGATCATCTTTGTATAAATAGTAAATTTGATCAATGTGAGCCATTGGATTACAACAACTCAACAAATTTGAACTAGTCTAAACTAAGAGTTCACCTGCCTCACGAAAGAGTGGTAACTCAAGTTAGACTATCCTAGTAGAACTTAATAGAACTAAGATTTATTCTAACACTCCCCCTTAAGTGATACTAGGGGTGAAAGTAACAAGAGATGAGTCTCGACAACAAGGCCTGATGAGGTACCCATGTACAATATTGGTGCTACCAAAAAATGAGTCTCAGCAATATGGCCTTATTAGGTTCTCATGTACAATGAACTTATATTTTGGAGAGATGGTGAAAAAACCATATGGGAAAAAACCATCTTCCAAAAAATAAGAAGAAGAAGAAGAGGTGAAAACCTCTGTGCACTAATGCAACTACCTAACTCCAAGTTTCTCATGCAATTTAATGTAACATAGAGAAGGAAAGATGAAGATATTTGTATTTTGATTTTCTATGGGAATATACTCCAAGTTTAGATCCCCTTGCTAAATATGTTACCGAATGAAGTGCAGTGAATCTCAATGTGCTTGGTGTGTTGATGCTCAACTGGATTGCAAACAATATGAATTGTGCTCTAATTTTCACACCAAAGGGTAATAGGTTGGTCATGGAAAAGACCAAATTTTATTAGTATCTATCAAATCCAAAGAGCTTCCTGACTGGCCAAAATTGTTGCCCTGTTTTCTACCTCTGGAGATGATAATGCTACTGCTTGTTGTTTTTTACATGACCAAGCAATAGGTGAAGAACCAAGACAAAATATATAGCCAAAGGTAGAACATCTATCTTCAATTGAACCTGCCCAATTATAATCTATGTAACTAATGATATCCATGGATCCACCCTCATATAAAAACCCAAAGTGAGTGGTTCCCTACAAGTAGCGGAGGATTCTCTTTGTTGCTTTCCAATGGCTGAAATGAGGTTCATGAGAGAATCTAGATATTAAGCCAATAGCATAGGAAATATTTGGGTGAGTATTAGTAAGGTACAATAGACTTACTATAAGCTATCTATAGAGAGTAGCATCACATGGAGGGTATTTGCAGAAAGTATATAAAGTGAATCCAAACTGAAAGGGTATGGAAGAGGGACTAGATCCACTTACAGCAAACCATTTTTCTTCCTTTAGGTAGAGGGACTAGATCCCAAGTTTTGTTTTTGATTAAGGAAGAAAATTCATTCTCCATGGTATCATCCCATTCTTTTATACCAGTTGCTTCCTTGAAGGTTTTAGGATCTATGGAAATGGACTGATAGAAAAGACCAAAACCCATGGAGTTTCTTAATATAGATGATGGAAGATTTTGGATGTAATTAGTGGCTTATTGAATTGTGATGTGCGCCCATTTTGGCATTGTGGAAGGAGTAATGGGTGTGGTAGGACTTTGAGTTGGAGTCTGAAGTATAGGATCCTCATTTTGGTCATTTATCTCAAGGATGGGATATTCATTATATTGAGGCTCAAATATTGGATATGGCTTAAGAGAATTAATGTTGGAAGAGGATGATTGAGGATATTTATCAAGAATGTTTCATAAAATTAAATATTTCTGTGAAAAATACCTCATGAGTTGTGGGATCAAGGAGTCTGTAGGCTTTTATTTCCTCACAATAATCAACAAATATGAGTTGCTTACTTTTTTTGTCTAGAGCCTTCCTCTTTTTCTTTGGGATATGTGCCCAAGAAATACACCCAAAAATTTGAAAAATGAGACATCAGGTTTTGAGCCAGTCAATGCTTCCTCAGGAGTCAAATGGCCAAGAGCTTTATGAGGTGTGCGATTTTTAATATAATTTGCACAGTTGATTGCCTCAACCCAAAAACCTGCTGGAAGATCTCTTGAATGGAGCATACAGTTTGCCATTTATTTTAAAGTTATTTGTTTCCTTTTTGCAATGGAAATTTGCTGTGGATTATGGGAGACTGAATGTTGATGAATTTGATGTAGGAGCATCCGATGGTGGCAGAGCAATCTTGCATCATCCAAAAAAAAAAAAATTAAGTGTTGGTGAGGGGATAAGTTGTCACGATATCACGACACATTTGAAGAATAGGCACCAAGGGGAAAGGCTATCGTGATATCATGACACATTTGAAGAATAGGCACCAAGGGGAAAGGCTATCGCGATATCGCGACACATTTGAAGAATAGGCGCCAAGGGGAAAGGCTGTCGCGATATCGCGACACATTTGAAGAATAGGCGCCAAGGGGAAAGGCTGTCGTGATATCACGACACATTTTAAGAATAGGCACCAAGGGGAAAGGTTGTCATGATATCGTGACACATTTGGAGAATAGGCGCCAAGGGGAAAGGTTGTCGCGATATCGTGACATGTCGCGGTTTCGCGACCCAAAGGCAGAAGGCAAGTGAGGATGTCAAAGACGTCGTGATTTTGTGACATGTCACGGTTTCACGACCCAAAGCCAGAAGACAAGTGCGGAAGGTAAAGATGTCGCGATTTCGTGACATGTCATGGTTTCGCGACCCGAAGGTAGAAGACAAGTGTAGAAGGCAAAGACGTCACGATTTCGTGACATGTCGCGGTTTCACGACCCGAAGACAGAAGACAAGTGCGGAAGGTAAAGATGTCGCGATTTTGTGACATGTCACGGTTTCGCGACCCGAAGACAGAAGACAAGTGCAAAAGGTAAAGACATCATGATTTCGTGACATGTCACGGTTTCGCGACCCGAAGGCAGAAGACAAGTGCGAAAGGCGAAGACGTCGCGATTTCGTGACATGTCATGGTTTTGTGACCCAAAGGAGAGAATAGAGGTTGAACGCCAAAACGTCATGATATCACGACCGAAGAGGAGAGAGAGAGCAAGGAAGCAGAAATGTCACGATATCGCGATAGGTCGTTTACGACTCTAGACGGGCAGGCGGTTGCAGAGGTCATTGCAGAAGGGCACGTGGCAACAAAATACAGGTGGCTACAAAGCACTCCTAGGAATGATGACTCAGAGGGTCGATGGGCAGGTGGCTGCAGAGCACTCCGCCACTCTATGCCATGATGATCCAAGGCACCTAGCAATAGGATGCAGGTGGCGATAGAACATTCATGCGGGCGGTTACAAAAAACTCCGCAGTCTATGTAATGATGTCCGAAGGGGGTCGGGTCCACTATAAGAGGCAGTTGGTACATTGTAAAGAGGGTTGGCCAATTGTAACTTCTGTCATTTGGATTTTGAAAGTTGTTAATGAAAATTTGGTGGTTTTTTTGTGTGTAATTTTAGTCCTACATCAAGTGGTATCAGAGCCAGAAGGTTCTAAGCATGCGAACAGATCGCCGACCGTGAGGCAGTTTGTGCCAAGATCTGTGGTTGGGGGTTGTGAGGAAGTGAGCAGGATGCCTTCACGAAGAAACCATGGTGGTGCAAGGAATAGGGGGGTAGAGGTCGATCTCAGAGCCTTGCAGAGGCAAGTGCAAGCCCTACAGGAGGAATTGAGAAGAGGAGTTGAGCCAAGAAGAGAGGACCACAGTGAAGATGAAGTTTGGGAAGACGAGGGTCCATCTGATGAGGAAGAAGCGTTGGATCCAGCAGAAGCTAGGCTATATAGGGCCATATCCCGGATCGGGAAGAAGTCAAAGTTTGATGTCTCCACATATTCTGGGAATCTCAACCCCGAGGAGTTGATAGATTGGATCAACGACATGGAGGAATATTTTGAGTATGAGGAGATCTCAGATCCAAATCGGATCAGGTTCACAAAAACAAAGTTGAAGGGACATGCTAGCATCTGGTGGAAAGGAGTACAACTAGAAAGGAACAGGAGGGGAAAAGAAAATATCACCAGGTGGGATCGGATGGTTGAGAAATTGAAGAGGCAATTCATCCTCATAGATTATGAGTTGGATCTGTTGAGGAGGATGCAGAGTCTAAGGCAAGCAAGTAAATATATCAAAGAGTACATGAAGGAGTTCTACCAGATCTCAATTCGAACCGGCCATTCTGAGGTGAATAAGGAGAAGGTCGCCCGCTACATCAATGGATTGAGAACCATCATTCAAGAAGAGTTGAGTCTGGTTTGGATGAGCGCGGTGGAGGATGCATACCAGTTTGCATTAAAAGTGGAAGAGAAATTGAATAGGAGGTTTGAGGGTAAGCAGAGAGGAAAGGATCATGGTGGGAGAGCTGGTGGAAGGACCAGTGGAGGAAGATACAGAGATCTGAAGAAGACTGGTGAAACAAGCAGTAGCCAAAACTAGAAAGAAGAGAAAGAGGAGAATACCCACCGCCCACGCAATCAGAACAACAACTACCCGAGAGGAAGAGGTAGGCCTAGGCATGGGTATGGGAGAGGTGTATTTTGTGGGACCTACTTCAATTGCAGGGAAGAAGGGCATCGGGCATACAACTGTCCACAGTGCCAAGAAAGGCCAAATCAGAGACCTGAGGGTTAGGTCAAGGTTGCTGTAGCTGATGAAGGTGTCGAATCTGAGCACTCTGAGGAGGCGAAACGAGGAGAAGCGATGGTCATAAGGAGAGTCTTGTTGAATGAGGAAAAGGAGCCAGACTAGAGGAACAGCCTATTTTGCATGAGGTGCAAGTGCTCAAGCAAGGTCTGTAACATCATTATTGACAATGGTAGTACTGATAACTTGGTCTCTGAGGAGATGGTTGCCAAGTTATAGTTAGAGAGAAGAAGACACCCGCATCCATATCGGATTGCGTGGTTACAGAAGGACCATAGGGTTTTGGTCAATGAGCAATGCCTGGTGAAATTTAACATTGGAACTTACCGTGATGAGGTCCTGTGTGACATCCTGCCTATGGATGCATGTCACATGTTGCTTGGGAGACCATGGCAGTTTGATCGGAGCAGTACATGATGGTCGAGCCAACACATATTCCTTGTCGAAGAATGGAGTTCACCATAAGTTGAAACCCCTGAAGGAGGCGGACGAAAAGGTATGTAGCAGTGCTCGAATCTGTCTAGTTGATGGAAGGAGATTTTTAGATGGCTTGAAGCCAGATCATATGTGCTATGCAATAATCCCTAGGGTTAGGGAAAAGGAATGCGAGGATACCCCAGTAGAAGTTATGGGCCTGTTAGAAGAATTTCTAGATATCATGTCAGATAATGTACCTGAGGGTTTACCACCTGTAAGGAAGATCAGTCATCATATAGACTTGGTGCCAGGGTCTAGCTTGCCCAATAATGCCGCACATAGGATGACTCCTATGGAAACTGAGGAGCTGAATAGGCAAGTTCAAGAGTTGTTAAAGAAGGGGTTGATTCGGGAGAGTCTTAGCCCATGTGCAGTACCTACAGTACTAGCACCCAAGAAATATGGAGAGTGGAGAATGTGCATAGACTCTCGGGCAATTAACAAGATCACTATAAAATACAGGTTCCCATTGCCAAGGATGGATGACATTATGGATTGTTTGAGTGGAGCTGAGTACTTCACGAAGATTGATCTGAAGAGTGGTTACCATCAGATCCATGTTAGAGAAGGGGATGAGTGGAAGACAACCTTCAAAACCAGAGAGGGTTTGTATGAGTGGTTGGTCATGCCATTTGGGCTAACCAATGCACCTAGTACATTCATGCAGTTGATGAATGAAGTATTGAAATAATTCTTAGGCAGATTTGTTATTGTCTACTTGGATGATATCTTGATATTTAGCAGAACCCTGGAGGAACACCTGATGCACATCAGGAGGGTTTTTGAGAAGCTGTGGGAGGAGCAGTTGCTGATAAATCTGAAGAAGTGTAACTTCGTGAAAAGGGAGTTAGTATACCTGGGATTTGTCATCTCAAAAGACGGTCTAAAAATGGACCCAAAAAAGGTGAGGGCTATCATAGAATGGCCTGCTCCAAGAAGCGTGACTGAGGTAAGATCGTTTCATGGTCTAGCCAGTTTTTATAGAAAGTTCATTAGAAATTTTAGCAGTATTTGCGCATCCCTTATGGAGACAATGAGGGGGAATAAGAAGGAATTTAAGTGGACAACCGAAGCAGACAAGAGCTTTGCTATGTTAAAGAAGAAGGTCACAGAGCAACCTGTCTTAGCACTTCCAAATTTTAATAAGGTATTTTAGGTAGATTGTGATGCTAGTGGTAGTGCCATAGGGGTTGTATTGAGTCAAGAGGGTAAGCCTGTCGCTTATTTTAGTGAGAAACTCAATGATGCCAGGAAGAAGTATTCAGTGTATGATCAAGAGTTCTATGCTATAGTTCAGGCTCTGAAGAAATGGAGGCATTATTTGTTGCCAAAGGAATTTGTTCTATATACTGATCATCAGGCACTACAGTATATTAACAGTCAAGGAAAGCTAAATCAGAGGCACCTGAAGTGGGTTGAGTTCCTACAGAGCTATACCTTTGTGCTGAAGCACCGGAGCGGAAATTCCAATAGAGTTGTGGATGCCTTAAGTAGGAGGCAATGTTTATTGATGGAAATGAAGGTGGAAGTTGTAGGGTTTGCTGAACTTAAGGGTTTGTACCCTGCAGATCCTGACTTCGTAGAAGCTTGGAAGGCCTGCTCTGCGCCTGTTACTTTAGACAGGACTAAGTGGTTAAATTTTTTGATCCAAGATGGAATGTTGTTCAGGGGGAACCAATTATGCATTCCACGGAGTTCAATGAGGGAGAATCTGATCAAGGAAAAACATAGTGGAGGTTTGGCTGGACACTTTGGTCGAGACAAGACCATTTCCCTTGTTAATGAAAACTACTACTGGCCACAATTGCAACAAGATGTGACAAAATTCATGCAAAGTTGTAGAATATGCCAGATGGCGAAAGGTGTGAGGCAGCATACTAGTTTATATCAACCACTACCTGTACCCGAGAGGCCATGGGAGGACATCAGTATGGATTTTGTTCTTGGTTTACCCAGGACGCAGAGGGGAAACGACTCCATACTTGTGGTGGTTGATAGGTTTTCAAAAATGGCTCATTTTATTCCCTGCCAAAAAACTAGTGATGCGGTCCATGTGGCAGGCTTATTTTTCAAAGAAGTGGTATGACTTCATGGTCTACCAAAGAGTATTGTGTCGGACAGGGATACCAAGTTTGTAGGGTATTTCTGGAGAACCCTATGGAAGAAACTGAAGATGGATTTAAAATTCAGTTTTGCATACCACCCACAGACAGATGGCCAAACAGAGGTGGTAAATAGAAGTTTGGGCAATCTATTGAGGTGCTTGGTAGGAGACAAGCCCAAGGGATGGGATTTAGTTTTGCCGCAGGCGGAATTCGCGTACAACAACTCTGTCAATAGGAGTACCAACAAATCTCCATTCCAGATAATCTATGGGAGCAGCCCAAGAAATGCTTTTGAGTTGAGGAGGATGGATACGAGAGAAAAGTGCAGTGCTGAGGCCAAAGACTTTGCAGAACACCTGAAAAGTTTGCATGAAGAGGTGATGAAGCAGATCACTAAGATGAATACTCAATATAAGACCAGGGCAGACCAGAAGCGCCGGCCTAAAGAATTTGAAGTGGGAGATACCGTCATGGTCCATCTAAGAAAAGAAAGGTTTCCTGCCAAGACCTATAACAAGCTGAAGATGAAGAAGTTTGGGCCATGCAGAATCATTGGAAAATGGGATTCGGGCAATGCATACGAGGTGGAGTTGCCGAGTGAACTTAACATCTCACCCATTTTTAACATTTTGGATTTGGTCGAGTATCATGAAGGAGGTAGCAGTGAGACCCCAAACCCGGATTTGTGGAGCATTCCAACAGCCACCCCAGTCGCAGACGAGATAGAAGAAGTCCTTGACACGCGTGAGGGCCGAAGTACTAGGAATAGGTGATATTCTGAATATTTGATCAAGTGGAAGGGCAGACCCATAGAAGATGCGACTTGGTTGTCGAAGACAGAGGTTGACCGCTTGGGTCTACCTCACACAGAACAGAAGTGAAGGTCACTTCTCAATTCACCCCGGGTGTCTGATGCAGGAGCATCCGGTGGTGGCAGAGCAATCTTGCATCATCCAAAAAAAAAAAATTTAAGTGCTAGCGAGGGGATAAGCTGTCACAATATCGTGACAGAAAAGCTGTCGTGATATCGTGACACATTTGAAGAATAGGCGCCAAGGGGAAATGTTGTCGCGATATCGCGACACATTTGAAGAATAGGCACCAAGGGGAAAGGTTGTCATGATATCGCGACACATTTGAAGAATAGGCACCAAGGGGAAAGGTTGTCGCGATATCATGACACATTTGAAGAATAGGCGCCAAGGGGAAAGGTTGTCATGATATCGTGACACATTTGAAGAATAGGCGCCAAGGGGAAATGCTGTCACGATATCGTGACACATTTGGAGAATAGGCGCCAAGGGGAAATGTTGTTGCGATATCGTGACATGTCGCGATATCGTGACATGTCACGGTTTCATGACCCAAAGGCAGAAGGCAAGTGAGGATGTTAAAGACGTCATGATTTCATGACATGTCATGGTTTTGCGACCCGAAGCCAGAAGACAAGTGCGAAAGGTAAAGATGTCACGATTTCATGACATGTCATGGTTTCATGACCCGAAGGCAGAAGACAAGCACGAAAGGCAAAGACGTCACGATTTCATGACATGTCACGGTTTCGCGACCCAAAGATAGAAGACAAGTGTGAAAGGTAAAGACCTTGTGATTTCACGACATGTCACGGTTTCGTGACCCGAAGACAGAAGACAAGTGCGAAAGGTAAAGACGTCGCGATTTCACGACATGTCATGGTTTCGCGACCCGAAGGTAGAAGACAAGTGCGGAAGGTGAAGACGTCACGATTTCATGACATGTCGCAATTTCATGACCCAAAGGAGAGAATAGAGGCCGAACGCCAAAATGTCGTGATATCATGACCGAAGAGGAGAGAGAGAGCAAGGAAGCGAAAATGTCACGATATCGCGACAGGTCGTTTACGACTCCAGACGGGGAGGCGGTTGCAGAGGTCATTGCAGAAGGGCATGTGGCAGCAAAATACAAGTGGCTACAGAGCACTCCTGGGAATGATGACTCAGAGGGTCGATGGGCAGGTGGCTGTAGAGCACTCTGCCACTCTATGCCATGATGATCCAAGGCACCTGGCAACAGGATGCAGGCGGCGACAGAACATTCATGCGGGCGGTTACAGAAAACTCCGCAATCTATGTAATGATGTCCGAAGGGGGTCGAGTCCGCTATAAGAGGTAGTTGGTACATTGTAAAGAGGGTTGGCCAATTGTAACTTCTGTCATTCAGATTTTGAAAGCTGTTAATGAAAATTTGGGGGTTTTTCTGCATGTAATTTCAGTCCTACATCATAATTATACCATGAGTTGAGAGAAATATGGAAAACTCATTACTGAAGTATTCCCCCCATTATCTATACGAATTTGCTTTATTTTGCAAGTGGCTTTATTTTCAACTAAGGCCTTGAAAATTTTGAAGTGGGATAGAACATCACTTCTGTATTTTAGAAAGTAGACCCAATTTCATCTTGAAAAATAATCAATGAAGGTTAAGGCATAATTTTCTCCTTTGAAATAAGGCTCTACAAAGACCATTTAGTCACTATGGATTAACTCTAGAGGGGATGAGGCTCTTTTAGAACCACTTGGGTAAAAAGGATCTTGATGTTGCTTTCCAAGAGCACATCCAGGGCATACTCCATCAATAGAAGAGACTTTTGGCAACCTTGTTACCATTTCAGGAGTATTCAACTCCTTTAGATAGCTATAACTGAGATGTTCAAACCTTCAATGCTAAATTTTACTTTCAAGATCTCCATGTGCAACAAAACACGAGGTTTCATATAAATTTTTGAATCCCTAGAAGTGAAATAGGCGAGTGTTATGATCAATATCTCCTATTGCTATGAGAGAGTGTGGTTATTGAAAGTCTCTTATCTCAACTCCTATTGGTGAAACTATTTTAGCCTTTGCAAAAGTACAAATCTGATAGATGGAGAGGATAATTGTAGCTATATTTGGGACATAGAGAACATTATTTATATAACCACCATCAATGGATATGTCACATTTTCCTTTGATCGGGATAAAGGATGAGTCACTAACTTCTATGGTACAAGTTGAGCTTGAGGAGATTGAAGTGAATTACTCATGATAGGAAATAATATGATGTGTTGCCCCTGAAGTCATATGATGTGCATCCCATTATTATACACAGTGATTATTTTCATATTCTAAGTTGCATTTTGGCCCTCCATCTAGCACCAAATTCAATTTTAGCTACAAGAAACGGTGTCACTATGTCACAGAGTTCCTCTGGAACAAAATCATTCCATTTATGTCAACGAGGGTGCCATAGTCAATATGGGTTGCTTTTGGTATTCTTCATCACATTCTAGAGCCTTTTTTCTTTACCCGAGAAATACTACGACTACACTAATGTGACGTTCCAGTGCCTTCCTCATAAAACATTGTTTCAAGCACCTAGAAGTGGCTATTCGCAAGGCAAATAATGGATATAAGGCCAAAGAAGATGGAGGAGGGGATTTAAAAGAAGTATCTAAGGTCTTCTCAATAATGGATAGTCGTTGAACTAGATTGCAAGTATATCAGGGATGTTGAGTTAACTTAGTAATGTAATAGTGTTTACATGAATGAAACATAGAGATTGCCAACCTTGTGTTGCTGAGATATTAATGCATGTTAGAGGGAGTAGTAGAATTATACCCACATTGCACAAATCGATGTTAAGTCAAGAGAAACACATTTTTATAAGATAAAATCCCTTACTTTGTGTGAATTGGAAGTAAACCACAAGAAGCACAACAAGCTTATTAATAAGCCACATATAATCACCAACGACAATTATACCTTGAGCAAGGTGATAAATGGGATAAGACGCACGATGCTAGTGCCAATTGTGATCAGGCATATGGCACCAACAATCATATTGCACTAGTGAGTTTACGTATCATGTATAATGGGTGCCAACAAAGACAATTCATCTTGGAATGAGATGCATAATGGGTGCAAACATATACCAAGTATGTCACCTTTAGTACGTCAATCTAATATGGAAAAAACAAGTTACATCAAGGTTATGGGTGCCAACTCTTCAGATTACCTCCATGAGGTCAAAGTGAATTGGCGTTAGTGAGATTCAAATTTGCACTTTCCAGCCATGCTGTCAAAGTTTCGAGAAACTGATATGACAAAAAAAATCCTCCTTTCAGATGAGAACGTTAGTTCTATGGAATAAAAAAATGAGCTTCAAAAAGGATTGCTTATTTTTTTTTTAAAATGAGCAACAAAAATATAGTTTCTAATGGATAAGAAGTATGAATACTCTTATAAGCAATTTGAGTTAGTAAAAAAACTATCCAAGAGGAATGAACCAGATCTATGAAAAACTTGAATGCATGCAAAATATAGCCTTGCTCTGGTACCATGTAGAAAAACACTACAAGCAGTGTTGAAAGACAATCGATTAGATATGCAAAGCATTATTGAAATATCAAGAACTGATTGATTATTCCATGGGATCAACTTTGTATAAATAGCAAAGTTGATCAATGTGAGCCATTGGATTACAACAACTCAACAAATCTGAACTAGTCTAAACTAAGAGTTCACCTGCCTCATGGAAGAGTGGTAACTCAAGTTAGACTATCCTAGTAGAACTTAAGAGAACTAGGATTTATTCGAACAAGTAATTGGGTGGAAAACCAAGGCTTTTGTTAATGACTAGTGACTAGTTTCACGAGAGCCCAAATAAAGCTAAGTCATAGAGGACTCTAATCCTTTGAAAATGATATATTTCAGGTTTTACTTGTAGTAATTACGGATTAATATCATTCAAATTTCTTGAAAATTAATAAGATGAGTTATTTAGGATTAGTTTTGGAGAAAGTATATAAATAACTAATAATCTAGATGTAGATGAATTATTTAGGATGAGTTATTTTGTTAAGTATATAATGTATACTTAACAAAATAAAATATGTAGATCATACATGGATGAACATAATGAATATGATGGTGCAATGAAACATAAAAGTAGTCATTGATGATTTCCAATAGCCCATAACCAAAGGAACGAAGAAAAAATAATTAAAAAAACTATATCATATGTCATAGGTCGAGATGCAAATTTATGAACAAAAACTAGGTGGGACATATTGCTTCATGTACATTGTTGAGTCAAGTAATGAAGACCCACTTCAATACATAGACAATAACAATACAAACTATATCTTAGAATTGATTGTTGTATGAATATCATTATGTATAAAGGTAATTGATAACAAGAGGAACCTTGTATTATAAAATTATTATCAAAAAAGGGTGTCATACTTGGTGATAGTTATGATGGTTTAATGTTGTTCATGTTCATCATATGGAAGGGACTTGCACCAAAAAAAATTACTTATCAAGGTGATTATAAATCAAAAGGGGTAATTGCTAGCATGGCAGTTGCTCTTAGAAGGGTTTATTGTTGTAGTATTTATAGTATTCAAGTATAAATTTGCCCAAATTATATATTTGGTTCACTAGCACATGTGCTTGTCTAATATTAGCATTAGTGGAAATACTTACATTTCAAATTTTGCAAATTAGATTCGTTGTTATAAAATAACTCCTCATTTGAAGTGATTAAATTATCCCCCACTAGCATGTTTTCATATAGTTTATTTTTATGTTTTATATATATTTATTTGTTACTCCAACTATGCTACACATCATCTAGTAGTTGTGTGCTTTAATTTGAAAGTTGTGAAATTCCACCTAGATGTCATATTGGTACTTTAAAATTCATAATCAATTAAGGTGTAATCATGTCACAAATATATTTTGAACGTCCATTATATATGTTATACAATGTGACAATGCTTTTACAATGGTGTTCACATGTATGACCAACATATATTCCTATATAATTTTTTTCTTATAATAGATTAGACAGTGTTTTTAAAATAAAGTTACACTTTTCTATTATAATTGCTAGTCCTATAGAACTCTTCGACAATATTGAAATATTTCACATCTATGACCAACATATATTCCTATATAATTTGTTCTTTTTTTTTTGTGGAAAACATCCCAAAAGGGATGCCACTTTCGGTAAGACCCAAGGAGGCAGGGGTATCCATTCCGCCAAAAACGCCCAGGACTCGGACCTGGCCTACCACCTTTGACATACTCAAGGAGCAAACAAACACACAAAACCAAATTAAAAAAATAAAATAACAACAAAAATAATAAAATAAAATAAAAAACAAACTCCTTGAGTGTGTCAAAACCAAAAGCACAACCAAACACGCACAATAAGATAAAAGAAACCACAACACAAACCACATAGAAAAACACAAGAACCACATAACAAAACACAAACAAGACAAAAACAACAAAACACTACAAAGACATAACCCAAAAAAACATGAAAAATAAACACAACCAAAACCTAAAAAATAAAATAAATAAAATAAAAATAAAAACAACCAACAACAGACAATAAAAAAAAAACAAAAAACATAGAAAACACTCACACATAAAAAAATGAAATAACACAAACAAAGAGAAACCCAAGAACAAGAACAATAACAATAAACATAAAAAAAAACAAAACAACAAAAACACAAGAACAACAAAAAACAACACAAAGAACACAAAAACAAAACAAAACAAAAGAACCCACCCACCTTAAAAAACTAAACAAAAAAACAAAGAAGACAAAAGAAAAAAAAATGAACAAAACAATGACCTATCTAGACCAGAAGACTATTAATGCAAGAATCAACAGAGGAAACAAAATAAAGAATAGAATGAGCTAGGGAACTAAAAAAACTGAATGAACCAAAGAGAAACAAAAAAAAAACAAGAAGAAACTAGGTACCTTCTGAACTGGAGCCATCCAAAGAAATGATAGAAAGAAGAGCTTCCCTAATTTGAGAAGCCCACCATATAGGAGGGTGGCCATAACAAGTAAGATCACCTTTGTCCAAAGCCCAATTAGCTAAAGCATCAAGCACTCTTGTTTTGATCTCTGACCACATGATTGTAATCAACTTTCAAAAATCCCATCTGGATTAACCGAATCTTCTCAATAATTCTTTTTATTCTCCAATCCACCTTATGATTCTTAGAAGGAGTCTTCAAGAGATTAATCATAAGTTGAGAGTCAGACTCAACTAACACCTTTTCCCATCCAACCTTAGTAGCCTCCTGAAGGCCTCTAAGGATACCATACCCCTCAAGCAAGGTTATTGGAAAGAATACCCAAATTCTCAAGCAAAAGTAAAAACCAGGGAGCCATCCGAAAGTCTACCAATTCCTCCCACATCGGCTTTTCCAGGGTTCCCTCTAGAGGCTCCATCAGTATTGACTTTTCCAAAATCCTTAGGAGGAGGTTGCCAATTTCTAGTCCTATCCATCTTACTAATACTCACATTCCCTTTAAGTTGGTTGCCCTTAGAAGGTTTAATCTTCAATATTTGCATCACTTGATCCCATCTTTGGTGGGAGTTTTGGGGGTGATTAAGGAGATGATGGACTGATTCAACTAAGTTGGCTATGGTCTTTTGCCAAATATAGTGAATATCCTTCCTATCTTGATTAAAAATTTGGCTGTTCCTTTCATTCCAAATATTCCAAAGAAGAATGGTAGAACCCATCCAAACTAACTGCCTAATAAAATGATCAACACCCTCTTGATTAGGCCAATCCCTCCAAATATGTTCAAAAGTGAAAAAATTGGACCACCGTAAGCCAAGTAAAGTTGCCATTCTCCTCCATAGCTCAGAGGCTAAAGTACACTCAATAAAAATATGGTTGATATTTTCTACATTCTCTTCACACATTTCACATCTAAAAGGGCCATGAAAACCACGCTTCATAAGTTGCTCACCAAGTAAGCACCCTACGATGCAATAAAAGCCAATTAAAGAACCTCACCTTAGGCCAGAGCTTTTGAGCCCACAATTGAGAAAATATGTCAGAAGAATGGTTGGGATTATTATGGCATAAGGTCAAATAACCTTGAGCAACAGAATACTCACCCTTAGTAGTGTCGTTCCATCCAAAACAATCTTTTTCATGGGACCAAGAGAGGGATCTCATATGAAGGATGCCTTGGATATCTTGTCTTTGCCTTTCTGGGATTTGAATAGGCCAGTCCTCAATAGGGATCCAATATCTACCAACCTTTGAATTACCAAGTATGGTACCGACAATAATTAGCCACCTTTATCCAATTAGCTCGATGAAGCTCCTCCATCCAAGGCCTCCAATCGGGAAACTGAGTTATCAAAGGCTTGTGACCATCCCAAGAATCTATCCAAAAATTTGCATGTTGACCATTATGAATGATCCAAAATAATTTTTTCTTTATCAAATCCTCACCAGTCTTAAGAACTGCTAAAATGGGAGAACCTTTGGTAGGAAGTTGATAGCGAACAAGGTCTTCAGGACTTTTGTTCTCAAGATATTTAGCACGGAGATTATTGGCCCAAAGAGCATTGGGGTTATGCAACATCCTCCAATATAATTTAGCAGCTAAAGCTTTGTTGTTATTAATTGAAGACCGGAATCCTAACCCCCCTTCACTCTTAGGAAGACATAAAGTATCCCATTTCACCAAGGCCCATTTTCTTTTCTCCTTAGTACCACTCCAAAGGAAACGATGACCGATTTGATCCAATTCTCGAAGAACAACCTTTGGGATATTCAAAATGGAAGAAACATAAATAGGAATAGCTTGAAGGACTGATTTTACCAAGGTGATTCTACCCCCGAAAGAAAGCCACTTGTTGGTCCACTTTCCAATTTTCTTCTTGACTTTGTCCAACAACCAATTCCAATCTTTATTTTTCTGCCTTTGAATATTTATGGGAATACCTAAATAAGTGATTGGAAGAGAGGTCTTCTTATATCTTAATTTATCCAAGACCATGGCTTCCTGTCTAGCAGAGCAGTGAAAGAAAATAACTTTAGATTTGTCTTCATTGATCAACTGCCCAGTAGCCTTAGAAAAATAGCTAATGATTTGCTTAAAATTAGAAGCTTCCTTAATTGTAGCTTTACCTAAAAGGGTAGAGTCATCCACAAATTGAAGATGAGAGATAGGTCTAGCTCCATGAGCAATGGTAACTCCCTCAAGGGTTTTGTTTTCCCTCTTTTTGGTTATAGTCCTACCCAAGCATTCAACAAGAATGATGAATAAATAAGGGGATAGCGGGTCACCTTGCCCGATACCTCTGGAAGCTGGGAAAGACCGAGAAGGCCTACCATTGATAAGAACTAAGTAGGAAACTAAAGAGATACATCCCATAATCCAATCCATCCAATCCTTAGAGAAACCAAATTGCCTCAAAACTTTGATAAGGAAGTGCCAATCCACTCTGTCATAAGCTTTGGATAAGTCTAACCGGATGAACATAGAAGGAGAATTTTGCATATCCATGGAATGGATGGCTTCCTGAGCAAGAACTATCTCATCTACTATTTGACGTCCTTCCACATATCCCCCTTGCTCGGGGAAATAATCTTATGTAAAAGAGGCTTCAACCTTTCTCGCCATGATTTTAGTAATAATTTTGAGAAGAACATTACATAAAGCAATAGGTCTAAAAGCTGAGATATGATCAACCTCTTGAGCTTTTGGAACAAGAGTAATATAAGTTTTATTGATAACCTTCAAAATTTCTTTGGATTTCCCGGCTTCTTCCACCACCTCTAATAAATCAACATGAAGGATATCCCGGAACTCTTGGTAGAACTCAATAGGAAAACCATCGAGACCTGGGGTTTTCCCTTTTGCATTTTAAAAACTACTTGTTGAAGCTCATTGATAGTAACAGGAGCAGTCAAAATAGAGTTCTCCTCATAAGTGATAAGAGAAGGGATTGCTTGAAGAACATTTTGTTGAGAAGTCGAGTCAAGAGGAGTAGCAGCAAAAATATTGGAAAAGTAATCAACAACAATAGAGTTCATGCCATCCCAAGTATAAACAACATCTCCAAAATCTGATTTTAAGGAAGAAATAAAGTTGTGAGATCTTCGAGCTAGAAGATATTTGTGGAAGAAATTTGTGTTTCGATCTCCTTCTTTGAGCCATTGAATTCTAGATTTTTGCTTCCATAAGATTTCTTCTCTTTTTTCCCATTCCTCTAACTGAGTTGTGAGTTTAATTTCATTCGCACTTCTCTTCTCTGTGAGGCCATCTAAATGGATTTTCTTATTCAAATTTTCAAGATGAGCAATAACTTCATGTTTTTTTTTATGAACATCCCCAAACTCTTTCCAGTTCCAAGTCTTGATTTTGGATTTAATGTATTGCAATCTTTTGGCAAAATAGAACATCTTAGTCCCATGCCTAGGTTTACCTTCCTTCCACCATTGTTGCACACGAGGTCTCGAAGGAAATGTCTCTAAGCCACATTAATTGAAAATGAAAAGGAGAGAAACTCACATTGGTTTTCCACATTTCCACCATGACTGGCCAATGATCCGAACCAACATTATTAAGAGTCTTCACTTTAGGAATGTGACCATGGATTAAGAAATTTTCAGAGAGCAAAAACCTATCCAATCTCTCCATTATACAAGCTAAGCCTTGCCTTCTATTAGACCAAGTCATAAGGCCATTATCTAGTTGGATATCCACAAGATGGAGGTTTGCAATATATTCGCTCATGAGGTCAGTACTTTTGTCCAAATTTCTATTTCCCCCCTTTTCTCATCTAGAGAGAGGATGGTATTGAAATCTCCTCCGATCAAGATCCAAGCTTTAGGAAAATGAGAGATAATATGAGTAATATCCTTCCACCTGTCTTCTTTTTTCCTCCAAAGAAGTCGGGGCATAAACAAGTAATGCAGAGCATAATCTGGTTGGAATGTCTACTTTGAATAGCTATAGCCAACAAACCCCAACTCGCCAACCATATGGTGAATAACTACCTCTTTTGGGTCCCAAATACAAGCAATGCCACCCGAAGTCCCTTGGGAACTGAGGGAAACCACTTTTCCAGCAGGCCAAATTTTATCGGCAATTAAGTCCATATCCTCCATTGACATTTTTGTTTCTTGAAGGAAAACAAGATGTGGATGATTTATCCGAATCATTCTTCTAATTTCATTTTGTTTTGAAAGACTCCCTTTGAGTCCTCTAATATTCCAAGTGATGATCTTCATTAATACCAGGGCTAAAAATGTTGGGAAGGGCATTAATCTTACCTTCCTCTACAAGCTTTTCACCTTCTTTTACCATATGATATTGATTGGTCTTGCGACCTACTTTTTGATTAGAATCCATCTTCAATTTTTTTCCCTGTTTCTTGACTTATTCCAATTGAATCTGAGATGGCTTCTAACCTTGAAGAATGCTCATACACAGCCAAAATTTTACTAGATGGTTCAATGGAGTCTATATTGGGACCTGCATTATTTGAAGTTTTGACATTTGAAATATTGTTTTTCTTGTGTAAATTTTCTCCTTTTTTTCTGTTGAAAACCTTTGATTTGTTGGTTTGTCTCTGAGTTCTTTCCTTCATATTTAAACTGTGTTTCTAAGATTTCAGTTTCCATTATTTCCTCTTCCTCACTTGGGACATCATTTGTGGAAAGGATTTCAAACATATTAGCAAATGACTTTGATTGATCCTTCATTACTGGTTTTTTCTGAGTGTTCTTCTTCTTAGGTATTTGGAAACCTACCGAGTTTATATCTTCTTTCTTTTGATCAGGAATTTTATTTGGGCAAGCACTAGCCAAATGACCATATTCATGGCAAATTCTACAACGAAAAGGAATGTTCTCATAGTCCACTACTTGCTCCCAAGTGTCTTCCCCAAATTGTAATGTGATCTTTTTAGGTAGGGGTTTGTCAAAATCCATTAAAACACAAATTCGAGCATAAATAATATGTTCAAAATTTTGAGTACAATCAGCAATCATCATAAAAGTTCCTAAAGAGTTTCCAATTGAAGAAAAAATAGTAGGATTCCAAAATTCAATAGGGAGGCCAAAGAGTCTAACCCACACGGGAGCTATAGAAGGCATCTCTTCTTTGGCTTTAAATTTAGTATGCCAGGGCTTCATGAAAAGCCCCGCCCTTCCAAAAAACCAAGGACCCCTTTGAAAAGTTTTCTCTCTATCTTCATTATTAGCAAATAAAACAAGAAAATAACCATTTGGATAAATAGAGATTTGTAACTCACCTTTAGTTTTCCAGCTTTTTGCAGCCCAAACTTTGAAAGCAGATAGACTCGGACGAAAACCCACGAACCGACAAATTAGTCCTCTTTTTTCCAAATCTTCAATGCCAGTCTGAATGTTACCCATATCAAGCTTAACAATAGGAGTTCCATCAGCTGCTTTAAGACATCCCGACTCCGTTTTCCTGGGATCAATCTTAGGCATTCTTAGAGGTTTATGAGAAGCCCTAGTATTGATATTAGCATTGGGCTGAGGCTGTCCACCACGAAGGGCATCCCTAAAATTCATTTTTGGGACTGAGTCTTCAAAATTCTTACCCTTGACAGGGGTTTTCAAAGTAGAATTATTTTGTGGGTGCACCTTAGCACCAGATTCACTTGAGATATGAGCCATTTTTTGATCAACTACTTGAAACTTATTTCGTGGTCTCTTTAATCCTTGCCCTAGACGCCGTGGAAAGGTATGGTTTTCACTTTTCTTTTGTGCAGCAAATTGGAAGCCGTTGTCACTCAAGTTCACAGTATGATCTGTTGAAAGACAAATTTCTAACCCATATTGTATCCCCTACAACATTTCTTGCTAAAATATTGAGCATAAACCACAAAAATATTGGTCGCTAGGGCCCGAAGGCCCTAAAAACCAACCTCTGGAGCTGCTTGCACTCAACCCAGATGAAACCCTCGCATAGCCGCTTCCCAAATATATCGTTCACACATAGGGATGCGCTAGGATCTGTGTTGCTCCAAATGATATGAAAATTGGTGGAGATGTTCTAGGGTTTTTCAGGCATCTACCCTCAAAATTTCAGCTCAATCCGAGTTCGGATGAGTGAGATATGGCCGAAACGAGTTCGGCAGTTTGGGCAGTCCTGCGAAAAACGTCTCTACCATTCAGCTCCGAAATTTTTCCTCATTCACCTAATTTTCCTATATAATTTTTTCTTTAAATAATATATTGAACAATGTTTAAAAATAAAGTTACACTTCATCAACTTCTATTATAATTGTAGTCCTACAACACTCTTTGGACAGTCTTGAAATCTCTTTCGTGTATTATTTTTGGATCATAAAATTTCTATATTTTAAAATTGCTTTTTTTCACTTTTGGATTTATTTTTGTTGGTTTTTCTCTATAGTGTTTAAGTTTAATGTTTATTGTTGTGCTTAGTGATATTTGAAGATGCTTGATTTTGTGAGGTACATGGTTTTGGTGGAAAATGTGAAATATAACTACTTAATGGTAATAGTATGACCAAGTGCTTTAATTGATACAACTTACCTTACATTTAGGCACCCAAAAATTATTACACATTTATTGAAAGAATATTTACAAAAAAAAATGCTTATGATGTTATAATGGTATATATTTGTTTCATATTTATTGGGTTACATTAGATGTTTTTTTGCATTAATTTTTTTGTGGGTCTTTTCATGACAATTACATTCATGGCTTTTCCATAGATTACATGTGGCTTTGTAAATCTTAAAGAATTTTTTATTGTATTTAATAGTTATAGTCTTTTATAAAAATTAAATAACCTTACATAGATGTAGTATTGACATTTTAATATCTACCTATAAGCATAAAACAATGTAACCATACCATATTTAGATTTTAAACTATTTTAAGATGAATGTTATATCAAAAACAATTCTAAACATATATGTTAATAATATGAATAAATTTAAGCTACAAGTTTACTACAATGGTAAGGGTTTTGGCCTCTTTTTGAGAGATCCAAGGTTAAAACCCTACTCAGTATGAGGGGAATGGGATCCCTCATAAAACTTGTGTAAATTTATTGAAAATAATAATTCTTATGTTATTTAAGATGTAAGCTTACTTAGTGGTAAATTCTTTTGTCTCTCTTTGAAAGGTCCAAGGTTCAAACCCCACTTAGTAAACTCATTGAAAAATATATATGACTAACATTATCAAATAGCAGTCCACCATCATATTTTAAGGAGATTCAGATCTTGTTAAAAGACATATACAAACAAAATTTTATCAAAATATTAAATTATTAAAATATTATATAATCAGGATATAATACTAAAAACACTTATTTCAATTTTATATGACCAATTTATTTATGTTTTAAAAATTATAAATGACATTTCTTATATATTTATTAGAGGTTTAAGGTTCTAAACTAATATAGTAGAGTTGTACACCATACTTTGATGACCAATTTTTTTTTATTAGATGGACAAAGGAGTTTTGAAAGGATCTACAAACCTTGTACAAAAGAGACTATTTCCCACCCAAAAAGAGGAAGCCAAAATTACTTACATGTGGTAATAATCGAGGAATGACCAATAAGAGAAGTTATCCCTTACAAATCCAAACCAATACATAGGTAAGACCATACATAATTTAAAACTTAAAATAAATTGAAATTAAATCAGGATGTCAGAGATAACCAACCGAACACAAATTAGTAGCATGACCTAAACCACAAACTGAGCCATGCACCAGTCCCATTCTCCCCTATGAGGTCATTTCTTTTCCAAGCTTACCAGCCCACCAGGATAAGAATTTCTTTTGCACTGAATATTATGGCTTGTACGAAGGAAACAATTGCTTAGAGATATGAAATTTGGTGCGAAAACCCAAAATCAACAAGTGCCCCCAAGTTTTGCAGCCAAGTCATCAACAAAAATTCGACCAAAGTGGCTAATTGTGTATGAGGTCATTATCAATAAAAGTAATATCCACCAGGAAATTATCTCACCACACCACTAAACCATTCTGAATAAATCCTTTGTTATCCAATAGATCATTCGCTCGATTATCTTCCCTATATGTATACTTAAATTGAACCTCTTCTAGATTTCGGAGGAATATTTGGACTTCCAAAAGAAGGTTTGAAATATTCTAGGTAGGATATTGAGTCCCTCTTGCCATATTTATAATATTAAGGGAGTCCCCTTCAATGATTATTTTCCTACAACTTACATAATCCAATAGAGAAACTCCTTGGAACAAGACCCTAGCTTCAACAAAGTGACTAGTTTGATGGCCCAGATTATTAGCAAAGAATAAAATTATCAAGCCATCATGATTCTTTAAAATCCATCCAATACCTGTAAGACCCAAATTCCCTTTAGATGCACCATCAAAATTCAACTTCATCCAACCAATTGGAGGTGGTTTCTACTTAACCCTGGCTTTGTTTAGAGGCACAGTAGGTATGACTGGTTGGGGATTGGCATTAAATCCAAGATATATATCCACTGGTCATTCTTGCTCTACAATCATAGCATTCATATTTATGGTTCTAATGCTCTCCATAAAAAAATAAATCATCTACAAAGCCATAGCTTTAGCCGAATGAGCATCATCCTTAAATGCCCTTGATTTTCTTTCCTTCCAAATCTACCACCAGATATGAGGAAGTCTAAATTTCCAAAACCAAAAAATATGGAGAGATAGGAAGGGAGAAACCCATTGGATCAGCACATCCTCTAGGTTTTTCAAAAACACCCATTAGATGTTCAAATATTTGAAAAAGTAGTTGAAAACCTCCTACAAGAAAGGACAACTGAAAAGAAGATAGAGTGGGTATTCCTCTATATTTCTACACAAGAAACAAGCATTAGGTAAAATCATACCTCTTTTTTTAATATTGTCTAAAGTTAGAAATTTTCCTTGTATAGCCAGCTAGAAGAAAATGTTGATTTTTGGAGTCAGTCTGCTAGAAGAAAATATTGATTTTTGGAGTTAGTCCTTTCAGCAAAATTTTATCTATCAAAAACCAAGAATCAGAAGGACCATATACTACAAAATAAGTTGATTAGACAGAGAATTTTCCATCATTCTTATAGGGCAAAATACGTAGTTTTTTTAAATTCCACCCAAACCAAAGAGGAAGCTCATATCTTGGGCGGGCCATTATAGGGCGGAAGTTTCCACCATGAAGGTATACTCCATCCTTGGCAAAACCCCCCAAGCAATGATGGAAATTTTTGGTAGAAGGACAAAATAAAAGTAAGCTAAAGGTAAGCTATCACTAGATATTTTCAAAATATCCTTTCCAAGGGTAAGCTATGATCAAAAGAGGGTAAGAGTTAGATTGAAGCTAATGCTAACCTAGATCTTAGAGCCTAGCCTCAAGGCATTGTCACTCATATTTAATTTTGGTCACTAGACACTGTAGTATACCTGTTATAGCCCCATGTTGAAACTCAGGGATAGACTTCCCCACCAATACAATGTAGTCAAGGGAGGCATATTGTAGGAATATTTAATGATCTGCCACCACAACCAGTGCCATAAATGAAGCAGGTACAATCACATCGACCAAGCTAAAGCAAGGCAAAAGGGATAAAATTAATAGATATTATTCAAAGTTGTACTAAGTTCCTTGAAAGGCCTAGTCAAGCACGGTGGGAAGTTAGAGAAATGATACCCCACCACCTAGAGGGTATGATGTGCTTTAATGAATTTACCTAGCGTAAGAGAAAAGATAGATATTTTGGCTATAAAATATGAAATATAATCTATAATGAGGGTTGGCTCTAAGCTATTACAATTTGTATACAATACTAGGAGTTCATTAATACAAATAAGGCATTGTCTGGCCTTTGGATCATTTTGCTTATATGTATGTATTTTTCATATTTGTTCTTTTTTGCTAAAAATGGTGAATGATTTAGCTATTATTTTGTTATCTGAATTATGGTTGTTCATTTATTAGCTCTGGAATTTATAAATATAGTGCTAAACATAAATTATAATAGTTAGAATGTATTAACTGATCTATTAAATGATTGTATGAGTGTACCTCCCATTACTGCTTGTATATATCTTGATGCGGCTTATTTGCCCACTTTAACTCGCTATAATTTTATTTTATTTACTTTGATCTTTTGTTTACTTAAACTCTACTAGCTTCCATTGAAGTTGTGAGGAACTGGCTTTCTTTAGATATTGGCTATTGGGCTATGTTATCCTTTGGCCTTTCAATATTGGTCTAGTCCGCATGGTGCACAATCCTTCCATTAGGTGTAGATTATAGACCAACAATTTTTGGCATGCCCAGTGGGACCCAAATAGTCCCACATTTTTTGTAGGATAGGGATAGGTTATTCTATACCCTACTACACTACGCAGCAATCACCTAATGACTCTGTTGAATCATAAACTCAACCAAATTTGTAGTAGAAATATCTCATAATTACAAGATGCAAAGCTAGTTTTTCTGAGGATCCTATCAAGTTCTTTGAACTAAACTTCCTGAAGTGGTGACCACCAGTCTCTCCTAAATCTATTCCATTTTGCACACCTCTGAGAGATTAGCAGTCTTCCAATATTGATATTGAAGAATTGGTAACTCTCATAGAAGCAATGGTCCAAAATAAAAACTAGAACCAAAATCTAGTATACCCCACTTATAAAAATACTGGTCCACTTAATATTGCTAACCATAATACCATCCCCCTTGTAGCACTAAAGGCACTATCCACCTATGATGGTATTGGTAAGACTATGTTCGAATATTACCAATATGTAGCAGCCCTAGCCATAGTCCACAACATCTCTAATGAAGATATTATGATAAAGTTGTTGGTTATTTCATTAAAAGTTAATATGTTGTACTGGTATAGAGCTCTTCCTGATGTAAGTATTACTTCATGGGATGACCTAGCTGAAAGGTTGGTTTCTAAATTTAATGAGAAGGGTGATCCCTTCTCCTCTCTCACTTAGTTTACCGCAATATAGAAACATCCCCAGGAGGAAATAAGTTATTTCAACATCATATTCACTCATTCATGGCATAGAGTCCTTAATGATCTTAGACCAACTAATGAATGGGTTATATGTTACTATATAATATCTTTTAGCCCATATTTTAGCCTAATGATAAGACAAGTCAATATCCTGACTTTTTCCTAAATTTTCCAAGAAGCTATAAAAGTTGAAAAAGCTCCTGATAGTTGTTGGATGGCTTTCCCCAAAGCCCACTATACCATTTTTCCTTGAGCTACCCTAAATCCAGATACCATTGGCACCCTCAACACTGCCCTACCCAGTGAATCATCCTCCTCTGGTAAGCATACCGTAATGGCACACTACCTCAATGGCACTTTCTTTTCTAGAAATACCCACATTTCCAACTCTCCCTATACCCCCTACAACATTGACACTCCCAACACCAGATTCTTAGATGGCCATCCTGTTAGACTTGCAAAACTTTGTTAAGAACCTCAACATGGATTTCCATAACTCTATCAAGAATATCAATAATGAAATGACTCTCATGAAAAGGAGAGAGGCAGAAAGAAATTTCCAACCTAGGATATTCCCATACATCTCTCGATATCAAGCTACTTCTCCTAGTAAATTCACTAAAAAAATGAGTCTCATTCTAACTAATGAAGAAGTATATCCCTTCTCATATTTCCAATTAGAATACTGGTGCTCTACATGCAATGACTCACATGTAGAAAATACATGCATGATGTACCAACACTATGTGTAGAAGCTAGTGATGGAAAGAATGGAGTGGGAACAAAAGGGCCATGTCATGAGAGTATCCACCACAAATGCAATGGATAGAAGCCACCCAAAAATATTGTATTATGTATGAAGGCTACCAGAAGGACCAGGAGAAGTATCCAGCTTCTCCTGGTTTCAATATAGTGGAATAATTAAAAATACCCCTTCAAATATCAATATGTTTGATTCCCTATTAATCCCTACATAAATTTTTCTACTCCAAGAAGCACTACAACTAATAAAGATCCAAAAAAAATCATCCCTTGAGCATAACTTGGCTCAAGAAGCTCCTATCATGGGGTAAGCAAGAATATGCCTTCTCCATTTTATCTATCTTTCAAAATGGAAGGATGGGTGGTGCACAATTTTATGATAGACTTGGGTGCTACTAAAACTATGATGCCCAAGGTAGTATGTGATGTCATGGGTATGTAATATACAAGGAGGTACCATAGATTATTGTAGTTAGATGACACTCCAATAAAAACTGTAGGATTCATCAAATACCTCCCAACGGTTTTGCACAGATTACCTCAAGTCACTGTAATACAGGAGGTTGTAGTGGTGGATCTGGAACCTTACTTTGGAATGTGTCTCTCCAGGGAATTCATTGCTAAGCTAGGAGGATATATTTTATTGGACTACTCCCACATGGAAATTCCTTTCAAGGGAAAAGAGTGAAAATATTATCATAAAATCCCTTTTCGTTTCATATAGAAAGACTTGATAAAGAATATCAACAGGTAAAAATAGTGGGCATCATTACCGAAGAGGAATATTTAATGGAGGATTTCCTAGAAGGGCTTTAAAGTGAGGATAAATTTTCACTAAGATATTTTAATGTCATTATAGAAACTGGTATTGGCACTTATTTTATCCAAAAACCAAAGGATAAGAGATTAAATAAAAGTTCCACAAGAACCAGGCCAAATGTGGAAGTTGTATTTCGATGGGACCAAATGCAGAAATGGTGTAGGTGTAGGAGTAGTACTAGTAACACCAACATGACATCAAAAAACTTCTTCTTATAGGTTGAATTGGAGCTGCACTAATAATGTGATGGAATATGAATCTCTATTCTTAGGGTTGAGGAAGGCTGAGAAGCTGGGAGTTAAGCATCTACAAATATTTGATGATTCCAAAATGGTGGTCAATCAAGTCACTAAAAATGTGCAATCAAACAACATTACCTTAGAGCATACAAGAACCAAGTCTGGTATTTGTTGGAATCTTTTGAATCTTTGAATATCAAGGCCATTCCCAAAGACTAGAATACTCATATTTATACCTTGGCAACCATAGGTGCTAATTACTATCCTCTTTCAAATATTATATATAGACCTAAGGTAGTGAGGTTGATATACCGACCTTCGATACTAGATAAGGACATTTTTTAGCAAGTTTTCAAGAATGATGAACAAATAGTTTATTTCCTAGTCCAGGAGATGAATTGCTTCATTGAACATGTGAAATACAAAGATCAAGAAGAAGACGAAGGTTTCTTGTAGTTGAAAAACAATCATATCCCAAAAGGGCTAATCACATTGGATTTCTTGTTTGACACTAACAATCGTTCGATGGACCACATGATCAAAATGTATGATGGAGAATATAAATAAATCCTAATAGCCATAGGAAAATATCTCAAGGTCAGTACATACTACTCTGAAAAAGGATTTAAATGCAATACAAGAGTTGTGTAGGAGATACGATGATATTATTATTATAGCTTGGACATACAATGACCTAAAATTTTATGATAGAAATACCATTCAACATACCATTGAGCTAGAGCCTAGCTCAAATCCAATTATAAGGAATCAAAGACCAGTTAACCTGAAGATTGAAGCTTTAATGAAATAGGAGCTTCTGAAGCTGCTTAATGCCAAAATAATATATCCCATTAAACATTCAACTTGGGTGGCAAACCTGGTCCTAGTAAGGAAAAAGAATGGAGATATCAGGTTATGTGTTGATTTTTGCAGCCTGAACAAGGTCTCTCTAAAATATCATTATCCCCTACCTCAAATTGATCAAATACTACACATTTTAGTAGGGGCAAATATATTCTCCCTTCTATATGGCTTCTCAGTCTTCAATCAGATCTAGTTCAGATATGAAGACCAGTACAAGACAATCTTTAGCACAAAATGGGTAAATTTTGCCTATAAGTGCATGCCATTTGGGATTTCAAATGCAAGAGCTACCTTCCTAAGAGTGATGGATATATAATTTTGAGAACTAGTCAATAAGGTTATTGTCATCTATCTAGATGTCATGATAGTGTTCTCGCATAAGAAGGAATAGTATATTGAGCACTTAGCTCAAGTTTTTGAGAAATGTAAAGAATTTGCTATATCACTAAACCCTAAAAATTTTATGTTCATTTTTCAAAATAGGAAGTTTTTAGGGCACTTCGCATCAAAACAGGGGCTTTCTATTGATCATGATAGGGTAAAATCCATTTTAGAGCTACCCGTATCGATGAACAAGAAAGGACTTCAATCATTTTTTGGTCAAATCAACTTCATGCAAAAATTCATCTTTGACTTTCCTCAGATAGTCAAGCCAATGATTGAGATGCTAAAAAAGAAAGCATAGTGTGAATGGACAGAAACTCGGTGAGAAGATTTTAGAAGAATAAAATAAGTGATTTCAAGAGCCCTAGTTTTAATCAATCCAGACTATTCTAAATATTTCATCCTAAATGTGTTAGGGGTGGAGGAAAGCTATGCTACAGTACTTACTCAGAAGGAGGGTGATGGCAATGAAAGACCAATTACTTTCCTTAGTCAAACTTTGCAACAATACGAAGAAAAATATAATTTCATTGAAAGATAGGTATATGCCATCATGAAATCCCTCAAAAAATTTAGGTATTTCTTATCTCAAAGAAAAATATTGGTACGCGTTGCCCATCCAGACATTATAAGCTTCATCATACGAAGAGAATTGGGTGAGGGAAGGTTTGGTTGGATAACAAAAATTCAGAATTTTGATGTAGAAATCAAACCAAAAAAATTAGTAAATGGTAGGACCCTTTGCCAACATTTAGCCCATTCTATGGTCAAGCATTCGAGTATGATTATGGAATAAGACCACCCTACCAAATATGAAGATGGCCAAAAAGCAGTTATAACATGGATTGATCATCTCATCAATTACTTTGACTTTGAGGAATACCTGAAAGGATTGGTAGCATCCCAAAGGAGAAGGTATAAACTCTAGTCAAGAAACTATGTAATGGTTGGTGATATCCTCTACAGGCAAAGTTTCAATGGTGTGCTTCTCAGATGCATATCATCAGATAAGACTGAAGAAGTCTTGAAGGAGTTCCATGGTGGATTCTTGGGTGGACATTATTCAAGGTAAACCACATCTACTAGAATCTTAAGGTTTGTATTTTACTAACCAATGATGTTCTTTGATGCATTCAAATGGGTCTAGTCATGTGATAAATGTTAGAGGTTCACTAGAAAAGCTAAATATTTTGCTCTTCCCCTATGGCCAGTAATAGCAAGGGAACCATTTTAGAAATGGGGGCTAGATTATATTTGCAAAATAAATCCAAACTCAGTGGTGGATCACAAGTATGTGCTTACTTCATAAAATGGACCAAGGCAAAATCTACCAAACATGTTGACAAGTAGATGGTGGTAAATTTATTGGAAAGGTTAATAACCATGTTTGGCATTCCTTCTGCCATTGTATCTGATAATGGTACTTATTTTATAGGGGTCAAGACCTTGGATTTTGCTAGAAAATATGGAATATATTGGAATGCATCTTCAAATTATTATCCATAGGGAAATGATCTGGTTGAATGTACTAACAAGAATATTTTGAACATAATCAAACACAATATAGAGCATAATCCCATAACATGGCACCTCCTACTCTATCAAGCATTATGGGAGGACTGGATCACCCCTAAGAAGGCACTTAATACATCTCCCTATGTGTTGGCATATGGAAGGGAGGAAATCCTTACAATAAATATAGAACTCCCTAATCTAAAGTTCATTAATGATATGGAGGCAAAGGATATTCCTACCATCGAGAAAATTTTATCCCAACTCTTCTATATATAGGAAGAATGAAATACAACATATGATAACCTGAGCCATTATCAAGGTATTATCAATCATTGGTTTGAAAAAAATGCTATGCCCAGAGCATTCTGTGAAGGAGATCTAGTCCTGAAGTGGGATGTCAAATGTGTAAAACCAGGGTCCCATGATAAATTTGACTCATTCTAGTCAGGTCCTTAAAGAACACAAGCTTATACTGAGAGGGGGTGAATAGTATAAGACCACTTTTTACTTTTCTTTCCCAAATAGTATTATCCAATATAATCAATGGCAATATCAATAATAGTAACCAAAGCAATGCACAAATCATCACACACAATAGAGACACCAATTTAACGTGGTTCACCCAATGTGGGCTACTCCATGGAGAAAATATTTCACTAATATTTTCTCAATAAATATCTTGGGAATCCTTTCCCTATTACAATGTTTATGGACCTCTATCCAAAGGAGACACCAATCCCCTAATCAAGTTCGTGGATCTCTATCCATAGGAGAACTCCTTTCTCCTCTAGCTCTGGCTAGTGATCTTCTAGAAGAACTGCTACCTCCACTACATTGGCTAATGGATCTCTATCCACTGAAGACTCCTATCCTCACTCAGAAGACCTATCCTCACTACCCTAGCTAATGGATCTCTATCCACTAGAGACTATCATCCTCTATACTCTGTCACCTCCAAAGCTTACTCTTTGCTCTATCTCAAATATGTACTAAACATAGTCCTTCGGTCTAGCACAAATCTGCTCAATCTCTATCTTTGGTCTGGCACAAACCTATCCTCAAATCTACACCACAAATGTCCTTGATCTCACAAATCTACTCAATATTTGTCTCCTGTCTAGCACAAACATATCCTCAAATCTGCCAAACTCTATCCTCAAATTTGCACTAAACACAGTCCTTCGGTCTAACAAATCTCATTCCTCAATCCTGATCTAGCACAAATTTATCCTCAATATCTGTCCTCTGATATGCACTAAACACTTTCCTTCGATCTAGCACAAATCTATCCTCAATATCTATCCTCAAGCCTTAACACAAAGCTTGACTCAATCACAAATCAATTCTGCTAGATCTATCCCAAACCTTAACTCAAGGTTTGAACAAATCAATCAATCAACTCTGCTCACAAGTCTTCTCAAAGACTTATCTCAAATATGCCTTGTAAGCTTCCATAAAAGCTCACACTAATCTATCCACAAGTCCTCTCTAGAACTTGTCCAATCTACTCAACAATATCTATCCTCAAATATGTATTGTAAGCTTCCACAAAAACTCACACAAATTTATCCACAAGTCCTCTCTAGAACTTACCTCAAATATTCTCAACAAGTCCTCACTAGAACTTATCTAATATTCTCAATAATATCTTTCCTCAAACTCTGTATTGTAAGCTTCCACAAAATCTCACACAAATCTGTCCATAAGTCTTCTCTAAGACTTACCTCAAATATTCTCAACAAGTCCTCACTAGAACTTGTCCAATCTCATAGAAACATATAGAGAATTGTTAGAGACTCAATATGCTTCACATTCACCTCAATGCTCAATCACTTTCAATCTCTCTTTTATCACAAAAACATATAGAGAATTGTTAGAGACTCAATATGTTTCACACTCATAAACACTCAACCTCTTTCTCAAATCAATTTAGATTATGGAACAATTTGTTTCATAGAACTTGAACTATCACTTCAACACAACTACTTGACTAGGCTCAATCACAACTCTACTCAACCAATCACTCAATGAAATAATCCTTGCTCACAAACCCTAGTCCAAGCATATGAACACTCACTCACTTATTTCCAACAATTCTTATCAAACAATCTCACATAACAATGATACTCATGATCTTTGCAAACCCTAGTTCAATTTCTTCACTCAACCAATCACTTCAACAACAATGCTTATCAAACAATCTCACATAACAATGATACTCATAATCTTTGCAAACCCTAGTTCAAGTTCTTCACTCAACCAATCACTTCAACAACAATGCTTATCAAACAATCCTTTTCACTCCAACTTAGCATTCACAACACTCAACAAACACTTACTAGAAAGATGTGCCCATACCTTTTTGATTGATGAAGAAGTATCTTCAAAATCTATCTCAAAATAACCAAACCTTCTTGTGCCAATTCAAGTTTAGATAACAACAATTTTATCTCAAAAATATTCACAAGGATATTCTTCTTGATCAAAAGGTACAATAAAATTTAATCCAAATTTTACACCTTATAACTCCCTCTAACTTTCTAACCACTCACAAATATCAAGGATATAACACTTTACCACTTAAATGCCCCTTACAAAAATTAAGCACATAAAAATAATTATCAACACCTTATAACTCCCCTTAAAACCTTATAAAATAAAATTATTTTAAACTTTAGGGCATAACTTTATTTCTCCAAAAATTTTGATGCTAACTCAAAAAGGGCATACCTTTGTCTTTTCCCCAAAATGGGGTTCAACGGGTTTCGAACTACCGTCTCCCAACCGCCAAGCACCTTAGCGCTTTGGTGCCCACCATGTGGGCTATAGGCACCCATGAGAAGGAAGGGAAGCTTCCTTCCTCTTATCTCCTTCGTCCATCATCGATGCTTCCAAAAAGAAACTCGTGCGGATTCGAACCTCCGCCACTTGCTGCCCTTAGCACTTTGCTTCCATCGTGGTTGCCAACTATGCTACCCATGCTTGGTGACCAAGGCACCTTCCTCGGTGGGTGTTGTTCTTTCACCTACCACTTGGAACTTTTAAAGCCAATGAAAACCCTCTTCCTTTCATAGATGATTCACACGTTTTTCCTTCGCATACCACACGATTAATTCAAATGCATGTTAGACTTTAGCCCATGTCGGCGCTCGATGGTCGAATTCAAAAATTTAAATTTTGACTTTAATAACCCACCTTAGGGTTATTAAAATAATCATAAATTAATATATAATTAATATTAAAATTAATTAATAATTAATTTAAATAACTTATAAGTTAAGTAAATTAATTAATAAATTAATTTATAATAAAATTATATTAATTAATTTATAATTAATTTAAACTTCCTTGTATAATATTATAAAGAAATATTATAATATTATTTTCTTGGGCTTCTTCTTTTCACCTTGGACCTCATCTTGACCTCCTGGAACTGGATTTGATCAACTAAAAATGGACTCTCCTTTTGCACTGATTGGAGAACCTGAAACTGATGTTGCCCACTGAAACTGCCACTCACTGGTGCTAAAATCTTGACATCAATGACCACTCACTCTTGACATCAATGACAACTCATCTACTCAAAATGTCCAACAATATCCCCCTTTGTCATTGATGGCAACCCAAATTCCTTTTACCAAAACTTGGCCTTTTTCCTATTCTGCTCCCCTTGGGAAATTGCTCCCCCTGACTCAATGCTCTCTCCTTAAACCAAATATCTCCCCCTTACTCAAATCTCTCCCCCTTTGACATCAATGGCAAAGGGTCACCTTTGGGGCTTGAGGCTAAGAATGAGTCTCTTAGCTTAGCCCCTCCCCCACCTCCTCTTGAGGTGGTTAATTCTAGGGTGGGAGTATTTCTACTCCCAGCAAGCATTGATATTTACCTTTGTCCACTTTCCTTCTCATGTTATTCTTCTGATTTCTTTGACTATTCTTCATGTTCATGTCCATGTTCATGTTCATGTTCATGTCCATATTCATGTTCCTATTCATGTCCATATTCTTGTTCATGTTCATGTCCATATTCTTGTTCTTGTTCCTATTCTCATTCCTGTTCATGTTTGGTTATGGAATGTTTGTTCTACACCACTTTGCTGTATGCCCATCATTATTGCACTTATAACACTTAATGTTATTATTCCTTGGAGGTGCAAATGTCTTGGGATTTCTCCTGGTGAAGCCATATCTATTCCTGTCATGAACCCTACAATTCATTGCCTTGTGACCAAACTGATTACATGAGTAGCAATACCCATGAAATAATTACCTATTCCTGAAGTTCCCATATTCTTGTCTTTCATGTGTCCTACACTGTGAAGCCTTGTGCCCAAACCTATGACATGAGAAGCATCATCCATTGAAGAAACCTTGCCTTGACCCCATTGGTCTCTTAGTCTCTTCTACCCTATCTTGTTTCCTGTTCCATCTGTTTCTTATTTGTGCATTGTTCCTTTCCTTGTTGAACTTTCTATTGTCCAACTTATCCTCAGAAGTCTCACTCTTTCTTTCACTTTCTTCTTTTGAAGCTTCTTCTTCTTTGGTACTTGAGCTTGACTCTCCTTTTTTTGCTTCCTGTTTCCCTTGTTCTTCTTCAAAACTAAGTCCTATTTTGGTGACTGATGATCTTTGTGCATTGATAATCTTGTCCAAGGTCTTTGAATTTTTCTCAAACTTGTGTAGCTTGTCCTTAGAGTCTTTCACTTCCATCCTTAGTGAAACTATCTCATGTTCTAATCTTTCACACTCTAGATCTTTTGTCTTTAATTTTTTAGCCATACCTTCTTCCATTTTCCTTGCCTCTTCAACCTTAATTTTGAAGTTAGTGAGCTCTTGTAGAAACTTTGCTTTTTCTTTCTCATCTTCTTGAGCTTGAACCCTTAATCCTGAGTTCTCCCTTTTTAATTCTTTGAGATCAACAATAAGTCTTTCACATTCTAGCTCTTTTACCTTTGATTGTTCAACCATACCTTTTTCAACTCTCCTTGCCTTTTCAACCTTATCTTTCAAGTCAGAGAGATCTTGTAGAAGATTTGTCTTACATTTCTCATCCTCTTGTATTTGAGCCTTTAATTCTAAGTTCTCCCTTTTCAACTCAACAAGTTCCTTAAGAGTGACTTCCTCCTTTTCTCTTTCTAATTTTTTCTCTTTTCTTTGGTCTTCAATTTCTTCTATTGTCCAAAGTAGAGTTTCTTCTTCATACCTATTTTGACTGTCCCTGTTATCCTTTTCTGAACCATCCTCTAGGACTTCAATTATGAAAGTATCATCTTCATCTTCACCACTACTAAACCCATTGCAATAACCTGCATCATGACCGAGTTGACCACAAACAAAACATTCTTCACCTTCTTGTGAACAATAAGTTGCAAGGTGACCTATCTTCCTACATCTGGTACAAAACTTTATTAATCTGACCTTTTCTCCATTGCTTGATTCATCTCTTGAATCTATTTCTATTCTTCCTCCCAAAACAACAACATTGAATTCATCTTCCTTTTCTTTCATGACCATGTGTGTTCTTTTCTTCTTGTGTCTCATGGTTCTACTTTTACCTTTCTTTACCATTTGTGTTCTTGTAAGATCTTCCTTCAAGTTGTTAAACCTTTTTCGAAGGAACCAACTCTGATACCAATTGAAGAACACAAGCTTATACTGAGAGGGGGGTGAACAGTATAAGATCACTTTTTACTTTTCTTTCCCAAATAGTATTATCCAATATAATCAATGGCAATATCAATAGTAGTAACTAAATAAATGCATAAATCATCACACACAATAGAGACACCAATTTAATGTGGTTCACCCAATGTGGGCTACTCCACGGAGAAAATATTTCACTAATATTTTCTCAATAAATCTCTTGGGAATCCTTTCCCTATTACAATGTTTATGGATCTCTATCCAAAGGAGACACCAATCCCCTAATCAATTTTATGGATATCTATCCATAGGAGAACTCCTTTCTCCTTAGCTCTAGTTGGTGATCTTCTAGAAGAACTGCTACCTCCACTATACTGGCTAATGGATCTCTATCCACTGAAGACTCCTGTCCTCACTCATAAGACCTATCCTCACTACCTTGGCTAATGGATCTCTATCCACTAGAGACTATCATCCTCTATACTCTATCACCTCCAAAGCTTACTCTTTGCTCTATCTCAAATCTATACTAAACATAGTCCTTCGGTCTAGCACAAATCTGCTCAATCTCTATCTCTGGTCTAGCATAAACCTATCCTCAAATCTGCACCAAACTCTATCCTCAAATCTGCACTAAACATAGTCCTTCGGTCTAGCATAAATATGCTCAATATCTATCCTCAAATCTGTACTAAACATAGTCCTTGGTCTAGCACAAATTTGTTATCATTTATCCTCTGATCTGCACTAAACATAGTCCTTTGGTCTAGCACAAATCTATCCTCAATATTTGTCCTCAAATATTTATCCTCTAATCTACACTAAACACTATCCTTCGGTCTAGCACAAATCTATCCTCAATCTCTATCCTCAAGCCTTAACACAAATCTTGACTCAATCACAAATCAATTCTACTAGATCTATCCCAAACCTTAACTCAAGGTTTGAACAAATCAATCAATCAACTCTACTCACAAGTCTTCTCAAAGACTTGTCTCAAATATGCCTTGTAAGCTTCCACAAAAGCTCACACTAATCTATCCACAAGTCCTCTCTAGAACTTGTCCAATCTTCTCAATAATATTTTTCCTCAAATTTGTATTGTAAGCTTCCACAAAATCTCACACAAATCTATCCACAAGTCTTCTCTATAACTTACCTCAAATCTTCTCAACAAGTCCTCACTAGAACTTATCCAATATCCTCAATAATATCTATCCTCAAACTCTGTATTGTAAGCTTCCACAAAAGCTCACACAAATCTATCCACAAGTCCTCTCTAAGACTTACCTCAAATCTGCTCAACAAGTCCTCACTAGAACTTGTCCAATCTCATAGAAACATATAGAGAATTGTTAGAGACTCAATATGCTTCACATTCACCTCAATGCTCAATCACTTTCAATCTCTCTTTTATCATATAAACATATAGAGAATTTTTAGAGACTCAATATGTTTCACACTCATAAACACTCAACCTCTTTCTCAAATCAATTTAGATTATGGAACAATTTGTTTCATAGAACTTGAACTATCACTTCAACACAACTACTTGACTAGGCTCAATCACAACTCTACTCAACCAATCACTCAATGAAATTAATCCTTGCTCACAAACCCTAGTCCAAGCATATGAACACTCACTCACTTATTTCCAATAATGCTTATCAAACAATCTCACATAACAATGATACTCATGATCTTTGCAAACCCTAGTTCAAGTTCTTCACTCAACTAATCACTTCAACAACAATGCTTATCAAACAATCTCACATAACAATGATACTCATGATATTTGCAAACCCTAGTTCAAGTTCTTCACTCAACCAATCACTTCAACAACAATGCTTATCAAACAATCCTTTTCACTCCAACTTAGCATTCACAACACTCAACAAACACTTACTAGAAATATGTGCCCATACCTTTTTTATTGATGAAGAAGTGTCTTCAAAACCTGTCTCAAAATAACCAAACCTTCTTGTGCCAATTCAAGTTTAGATAACAACAATTTTATCTCAAAAATATTCACAAGGATATTCTTCTTGATCAAAAGGTACAATAAAATTTAATCCAAATTTTACACCTTATAACTCCCTCTAACTTTCTAACCACTCACAAATATCAAGGATATAACACTTTACCACTTAAATGCCCCTTACAAAAATTAAGCACATAAAAATAATTATCAACACCTTATAACTCCCCTTAAAACCTTATAAAATAAAATTATTTTAAACTTTAGGGCATAACTTTATTTCTCCAAAAATTTTGATGCTAACTCAAAAAGGGCATACCTTTGTCTTTTCCCCAAAAGGGGGTTCGGTAGGTTTCGAACCATCGTCTCCCAACCTCCAAGCACCTTAGCACTTTGGTGCCCACCATGTGGGCTATAGGCACCCACAAGAAGGAAGGGAAGCTTCCTTCCTCTTATCTCCTTCATCCACCATCGATGCTTCCAAAAAGAAACTCGCATAGATTCGAACCTCTACCACTTGTTGCCCTTAGCACTTTGCTTCCATCGTGGTTGCCAATTGCACTACCTGTGCTTGGTGACCAAGTGCACCTCCTCCACTTGGAACTTTCAAAGCCAATGAAAACCCTCTTCCTTCCACAGATGATTCGCACATTTTTCCTTCGCATACCACATGATTAATTCAAATGCATGTTAGACTTTAGGCTAAGGTGGAGGACTCCCTTTTATACATGCTTTGCCATATGACTCCCACGTCGACGCTCGATGGTCGAATTCAAAAATTTAAATTTTGACTTTAATAACCCACCTTAGGGTTATTAAAATAACCATAAATTAATATATAATTAATATTAAAATTAATTAATAATTAATTTAAATAACTTATAAGTTAAGTAAATTAATTAATAAATTAATTTATAATAAAATTATATTAATTAATTTATAATTAATTTAAACTTCCTTATATAATATTATAAAGAAATATTATAATATTATTTGCTTGGGATTCTTTTCACCTTGGACCTCATCTTGACCTCCTGGAACTGGATTTGATCAACTGAAAATGGACTCTCCTTTTGCACTGACTAGGGAACCTGAAACTGATGCTGCCCACTGAAACTACCACTCACTGGTGCTGAAATCTTGACATCAATGACCACTCACTCTTGACATCAATGACAACTCATCTACTCAAAATGTCCAACAGTCCTTATCTCATCCAGAGCTACAAACATTCAAATACATACCAACTACAAGATTTTAATGGAAGGTTGTTGCCCATTCCTGTGAATGGCCAGTATCTTAAACATTATGCTTAACCCTTCCTAACATCAAAATGTATATATGTAAATATCATTTCCTACTTTATGTTTTGTTTCTTGTAAAGAGGTTTTAGATAGCTTATCAAATTTTTACTCAAGTCCACATGTAGTATTGTAGACACCTAAAACACGTCATGTCGAATGGCGACTACTCATATGGGACATGCTACAAGACCATATGGAAGATCTTGGATAGACTCCAAGATAGAGCAGTGGTTTTAACCACTCAATTTGGGCTCCTTGGCCTAATCAATCTGAACCATAGTTGAGACCTATGGTCTACAGTCTGAACCATAGTTGAGACCTACGGTCTATAGTCTAGGCCGCAACTATCACCTGCGGTCTAAACTGAAGTTCAGTTGGCCTTCATCCGAGCCAAATCGGTTTGAATGACCATTTGTTCTAGAAGAAGGTGGTTGAAGGATGAAATATTCTAGAGGCTTCCAATCCAACTGTCCTAACCACCTCTTCTTGATCTTGGCTTCTCCATGAAGCCACCCCTAGCCCTTGGGTAATCCTATAAGTACCCCTTCGAATTAGGGCAAAGATATAGAACAAGAGAGAGTAGCATTTGAGATCAAAGTAGAAGCCCTATCGAATTGTAGACTCACTTGAGTGCATTGAGAGAGTTTAGTTGCCATTCACTTGCCAATTCATCAAGCATCATGTCAATTTATGCCATGGATGCCCTAAGGAGCTAGAACTCCAAGAAATGCTAATTTGGGCAAACGGAGGCCCAATTGTGCAATTCAACCGCCAATCCAGTCAGAGGACACCAAGGCGACCCTTGATCATCAATTTGACAAGGAAGATCAAGCCCACAACCCTTGATTTGGAGGGTAAACCTACTTGATTGCTCACCATGGCTGATAGCCATGGTTTACAGTGTAGACCGCTCATCTGAGCTATGGTTTGCAACCGGTGATAATTCTCCTTACTGTTTCATTTGTATTGTGCTTAATTAGACTAGATTAATCATTTTAGTAGTTTACTTAGCATTTTTAGAGACCCTGACCAATATAATTAGGGTTTTCATTAGGTTTACTTTATTATAGCAAGTAGGACATAATTAGCTTAATTTCATGTTCTAATGCTTCATTTCATGCAATTGATCCATTAGATTGATAGCTATACTCATTGTTTCTATGTTTCAAGCAATCTTTATGAATCTTGCATATGTATAACATGTTTTATTCACTTTCTTGATTTCATTAGTTGTTATGGCATCTTCATGTTTACATCCTTCAAAGGGCCTCATCATGAGAGGTTGCCTATGCTTTTAATGCTTTTGTGTTGTTTCTTGACCGTAGGAAATCAGATTCGAAGGAGATTCAATCATCCAATTCCTTCCTCAATATGAAGAAGAGGGTCAACTCCACCCTAGAGCAGTTTGTGACTATTTAAAAAGCCTTAGTATTGTGCCTACCCCGTTGGGGGCTTTGGAATTGTATTGATTGTATCAATATTTGGGTGACCCTAAGAGGGGCATGATTGTAATCGAGATTGACTTCCAATATTAATAAAAGAAACATCCATTTTATTTTCATTTGCAATCTTGTTTATCATTTTATGCTTTTATGTTGGTTTCAATTGATGCATGAGATAGGTGCATGCTTTTTGGGATAGGTCAAAATGTGATCACGATGGAAATCCATATTTCTTGCATCTGATATCTGAATTATTTATGTTTTATATTATTATGTGTAAACCGTAGTTCATAGTTGTGGTCTCATTGTTTCTCGTGGCTTCAAGACACGGTCTACAGTCTGAACCGTGCATTAGACCTGCGGTTCACAATAGACACAATAGACAATAGGAGTTAAAAGCTAAACCAAATGAGGACCTGAGGTAGGCCCTTCTAACATTCTCTATTTCTATATTTTGCTTGTGTATTTTTCCATAGAGCATAAAATGAAACCTAGATAATTAGGGAAACACTGAAAAAGGAAAATGAATTAGGTCCTTAGGGTTTCATTATTTTATGCTTTAGCTAGGCACTGCTAGGAACAATGGACCTCTGATTGCAGTCCACCCTAGAATCCAACGTGCTAGGTTTAAATTGTGTGTTGGTTTGCATGCTTGAGGCCCAATCAGAGGCTATATCATCGTAATTTGCATTGTCAAAAAGTCATGTAGGATATAGCATGCATTTTCTAAAAATGAAATGTTTCTTTTTGCATATCATATAGGAAATAATCATTCATGTTGTATTATGCATTTTATTTTTATGCAAAAATTAAAATGAACCACACACACCACATTTCAATTAAACGCTAGTGAGTTGGAAGTGACATCCAACCACTAGTAGGGTTTCAACGACGGTGGAGGTGATTTCCATCCGTTGGCCCAAATCCCATGTACCTTTTGTTACTAGACCAATACCGGATCCAAGAACCTTCCGTAGCCTAGAAAATTTGCATGTACTTCTCTTCGAAGGGTATAATGTTGATCTGGGGAGATTGGGTGAGGATCTAGGAGGACTCGTGCTCCCTGACCATGTGTGGACTTCATTACCACACATTATAGGTTGGATTACGCGACTTGGAGTTCATAGCCAGGTTGTCGAGCTACGAGCATACAGGTGAAAGCCCTTAAACAATATGAGAATATCATCAACTATTGAAAAACATGATGAGAGTTAGATTGTAGTATCAACAAATCTCAAAACACACTAAACCAGTTTTAGGACACACATCTAATCCTTAAAAGAGATAATCATATTGTCTACTTTGTGTGTTTCTTTATTATTTGGGTAATCAACATAAGATCCTTGATCTGGGGCCAAACCCTAACCCTAATAATAAAAAAAATTTTTTTATTCTGCATCCAACGGATCGAGAATCATGCAAATCAGAGCTATAACAAAGATTTTATTTTGGTTTTATGATTACTCTATTTTCGAAGCCAAAAACTGAGAAAAATTGCACTAAAACGGTCATAAAATGGTCTAGACAACTCCAAAAATTGCCAAATTTATTTTGTTGTCTTAGTTTAGCCCTTGTGCACCTCTCACAGAAATTTTGGATCCTAACTCTTCATGGTTCAAAATTTCCCAAAATTCCTAAAAGTGGCCATTTCCCCACGAGCCCCGATTGGCCAATTATTTCAAAAATACAAAATTTTGACTCAAAAATCATATTTTTGAGTTATAGCTCATTGTGATCAGCTCATCACACTGATCATTTTGATATATAACACTTATTAATTTTTTTGGAAGCCAAAAATTTTTATATGGCTGGGGGACCTCCCATGGTGAGCAAGACCTCCAATCTAGAGAGGGAATCAGGTTCCATAACCACTGAACATATTCAAATCAGTCCAGAAGACATGGCCATCCCTGAATGGCATCCCAGGTCTTATCATAACATCAATACCATCCATAGGGGGTCCAACCATCGAGATAGCCCTATTAGGGAGGCACCCACAGGTCCTCCAGGAGACCTTCCTGACTGGAACACCTTGATAGAATTCTATATAAGGAACAATCCACCAACTGAGGAGCCTAATAGGTCAATGTCATAGGTTCACATCCCAACTTGCTCTATACATCAATCATAAAGTGATCATGAACATACACCATGGCCTAGCTTGGGTGAGCAAACCACCCCATCGGGTCGAGCAAGCCATCCCCCTACTCCTCATAGGGAGCATTTTGTGCAACCTGAATATACAGAGCTTACATCTAAGCCTGAATATGCATCATTTCTCATAGATGAGAAAGAGGACCCAAGTCATCCTCCTACTCCTCATGAAGAGTACGTGGGGCAACCACATTGTGGCTCTACATCGTCAAACTATACAGAGCCCACTCATAGCTCAAAATATCAGGTCAATGCAACCTTTAAGGAGCATGGAAAACAAGTGATAGATCCTACTAGGGGGAAAATACATGATAAACCCATTCGTATTTCAAATACGAGGGTACATAGCCCCCATACAACTGAACAATGGGATCATACACATCAGGCACTAAGGCCACAACTTGACCAACAACATATGGATCAAATCCAGTTGGATCAACAACAATTAAATCAACAATGGGTGGACTCACCACGAGCACACCTACAAAGGTTGTATCAATGAAAGATACAAGAACAACAAAAGATACAACAAGAGCAAGTGCAAAATGCATTGCGTAAAGTGGTGCTTACGCCTAGCACCTAGAGGATGCAACAACGCATAAGGCGCCCAGTGCAATCTCAGAATATTTCACCGTGGCCATGCAAGAATTGTGTTCAACATCATAGGCCGTTATCTGGGTATCATCATGAACCTCATACTCCTCAATAGTACCAAGATCAATACGATGAGGAATCATATGCAGAGTCCCAATGGGAACATCAGGAAGAAGTAGATGCTTACCCTGAATCCAGTTATGATGAGGTACCTAATGATTATACTTATCATCCACCTCAACATCAAAAGCGACCTCCTCTGCCTAATCAAGGGCGACGAGATGAAGATCATATCATTTCATCAAGGCCATACAAAGTGCTAGTTGATCGGATAAATGCATTCAAAAAACAAAATCAAATATTGGTTTATCAAAAACCCATGCTGAAGCAACTTAGAAATCAGCCTTTGCATCCCTCAGTGTCATCACCGACATACCCATCGAATTTCAAGATGCCTCAACTTGAAAAGTTCAAATATGATGAAGATGCACGAGAGCACATGACAAGCTTCATCCATATGTGCTTTAATTTTCAAGACAATGACCCCTTGATGTTGAGAACCTTCATGACAACATTAGTTGGGGATGCTTTAGAATGGTATAATCATCTACCACATCATAGCATATACACCTTTGAGCAATTAGCCGATGCATTCTTGCAATGTTTTGCTTCTAGTGCTAAGGAAATGATAAATTTGACTGACTTGGTTAGCCTTTGTCAACTAGATGATGAGCCAGTCATTGAGTATGGTAATAAATGGAGGAAGGTGATGTCAAAATTACCTTTCACTTTACCCACAATAGAGCTCATTCGAATGTTTATGAGAAGTTGTTCGAAACATATCTCCCTTCTCTTGCAATTACAATAATATCAAACATTCGAGGAGGCCTTAGCATAGGCCCAGGTCATTGAAGACATCAAGATATAGGAGGGTGATATTCAACTCCATAAAAAGGAATGGCCAAACAAGAATATTATAGGTGGCAACATGCAACAAATGGTGACCCCAGTCAATCAAGTTGTTTTGAGTATCCCTGAATCCTCAAACCAGGGTGCACCACCTCTACCAGTGCAACATAATTACCAAGCTCAGCCTCCTCTGGCCCAAAATCATATGCAAAATAATCAGATACAAGGCCAACAACATCAGCCACAATGACAATATACTGATTTTCTAGAGACATTAGCATCACTCTTTGATCGATTATATGAGGCACGAAGAATCAATCTTCTAGAGATCCATCCTTTGAAACCTAATAAGCGTAGATCAAAGGTGCATAGAGAAAATCTATATTGTGTTTACCATCGACAAAGGGGTCATGACATCCAAACATGTTATCCCTTTAGAGATTTAGTGCAAGATATGATTGAGAGGCAAGAGCTTCAGATAGGAGTCTTCCATGACCCCTTGCCTGCACACAAAGTAAACATAGCACCTATCAATCAAGTTGAGCAACCTAATCAGGTGCATATCAATAAACCTCCCCAAGAGTTTGTGGGAATGATCAGTGTTGTAATAGAGAAATAAGAATGTCTAAATCAATCTACGCAACCTGTAGCATCATCCAATGTTTCACCTTCACTTGTCTCATCTCAGCGGGACATTGGCACTACACAAAATTGCACATCACAACAGGGGGAATCAGTTTCTACTACTCCTCCTAGTCAAGCCAATCATGGCACATCAAACACAATGCACATTGGGGGTCTTCAAGGTGTCACACCTTCCCCATCATCCACATCACGATCAATGAAGCAAAGTGAGACTTCTAAAGGTATCACACCTTCCTCACTTTCATTGAGTGGCACACACACTGGGGGGTACCTAAGGTAGCGTACCTTCCCATTTAAAAACATAAAAACAAAAAAAAATCATAAAATATCAAAATTTCAAAAACAATTAAAAATTTAAAATTCAAAAACATTCAAAACATTTAAATTTCAAAAACAATTGAAAAATATCAAAACATCAAAAATATGGAAAACATCAAAATCCATAAAAATGCAAAAAAAGCTCCAAAGGCATCTGTAAGCCCTTTGGTCATCTCATAAAAGGCTCCAAAGGCATCTGTAAGCCCTTTGGTCATCTCATAAAAGGCTCCAAAGGAATATAAACCCCTTTGGTCAAATCAAAATTAAAATCCATAAAAAAATTGGAAAAATATTAAAATCCAAAAATATTTGCATTTGCATTATGCATTTTCATTTCCACATGCATTCATTTCATCATTGCATTGCATTAGGCATATTCATCCATTGCATTCAAAGTAGGATAAATTGTGTTTACAATCTTACAAATGACACCACATTTGTGTTTCAATCATGCATCTATGCACTATCATTATCATCCATTCACCCTTGTGAGTAATTATGTTTTTCAACACAACCCATATTGTTGCTATGAAGAATATACTAGGGTTTTCTGGTCATTCAACCATACCTAGAGGTCTTCTCAAGAGTTGATAGAAAGCTTGCTTTGCTTTTGTAGTTGAGGTCTAGTTAGTATAGCCCTTAGCATATTAGAATTCTATCACTAATCAACAAATTAAACAATCCTAATAAGGACTAGGGGAAGATGAAAGCCACAAAGCAGGACCAGGTATCTTGAGGTGAAAAGAGTTATTCTTGCTTATCCCCCTATGTGGATGGTATGGGAAATGTTGGTAATTGGAAAAAGGACAAGTTCATTCCCTACCTAGAATCCCTTGCTTACGATAAAATGAGCAATATCCCAGAGTGATATCCCACATCAATCCTCAATATTGATACCCTAGATCGATATCATAGATTGACATCCTATATTGATATCCTATATTGATATCATAAGATCGATATCCTCAATCGATATCCCAAAAATAGTTCCCCAAAGTAAAATCCCCAAAGGAAGTTTCTGAAGAAAATTATCAAATGTAAATTCTAGAAAGTGAAGATCAAATGAAGATCAAAATTTACAAAGGAAGATCAAATGAATATCAAAGTCAATTGCTCAAGAAAAAGAAAGTACAAAATAAATAGTGATTGTATATCACTAAAGTACAAAAATAAACAATGATTTTTATCACTATATATGAGCAAGTATCCCAAAAAATTGAAGAAAATAAGGGAGTGAACTTGAATCCATGGAATTTCTAGCACTACTGTACCTTACGCATGATGATATGTCTGATGCATTAGCACCTCGCTTATGTACAAACCAATGTTTGAATGTGGAAGAGCTAGCTTCAGGTGTCTTGTATCACCTAGTGGTCTAGTCCAACTAAAATCTAAACCTAGGATTGGATAAACATTTGTGGACCCCCGATCTTAGCAATGGGTTGAAAGAATCCCGCCTGACATCGGGGTATGCTTGTGCCTTATCTTAATATATTCATTTGCACACATAGGGATAATGAATAGTTAGGGCCTATCCTAGCGAAAGCCTTATGTTTCAGAAGTCTAGTATGGTTAGTATACAACTTTTGATCAGTCAACTAGGGTGTTTGAGTCTCATGGTAAACCTCAAAAATTCCCAAATAGCAACAATCAAATTTTCAAATGCAATCATCAAATATCAACTTCTTTTATGAGAGTTTGTTTATTAGAAGTATTCATAATATATGTTAGATACCGGATGGATATCATAAATGATATTTAGATGACCACTGACTATGTTACACATATTCTTTTAATTTACAAAAGCTTATGAATATAAAACATATATCATTGCATCTCACATATGGGTGCACAATTTATCAATATTCATAATAAGATATAGCAATTATAATCCATGATTTTTATACATTCTATGGTGTCATCCATTAGATTGTTAAACATCATATTGCATTCATTCCTTATGTTTTAAGTTATTAAAACATACATGTTCATTTACAATAGATCATCATCATCTAAATTATGCATCACATACATGGCATTCACCATTCATAACATCATAAATTAAATGCATAAAATTGAATCAAATCTAAACATGCATTTAACAATAAGCATATGACATCCATATGCATATATAATAGTCCATCTATACATATAGATCATGGAATCTAATAGAACATCTATCATATAGCTAGTGCATGTCATCGTACATTGCATACATATAGCATAATCACATTATCATTTAGGCATTGCATTCATCATTGCATCTCATAACATAAAATCAAAACAAAAATATTTGCAAGCATCAACTAGGGCATTATCAGTATCGATCCCCAAAGCTCCAAAGAAGTCTAAATATTTGGTCTTTTCATTCAAGTCATAAATGCACACATTTTCTCATCATAAGGAGTTTCAAATTGGACATTAAAGCATATCTACAGGTCCAAAATTTCAAAAATTGCAAAATTAACAAAAAAATTAAATAAATCAAAATTCACAATGATTCAGCATATCATCGAACATAGTGATTCAATACAAGCATAATTGGAATTGCTATCATTTTGATTCCCTAAGAAGGCCTTCGTGGCTGGACTGCTCCATGGGATAGGAATATGCAATTATTATAAACGTTGTAATCATAGCTGATTAGGCCTTGCCAAGTATTTAAATGCTAAATCTAAATTTGTTCAAGATCATTCATAGTGGTCAAGCGACCTCGTCGCTTCATTTAATTGTCATTACCCTCATCGACTCGTCGCTTGAGGGGGTAGTCATAATATTAAATCATAATCAAAGTCAATATTTAAAATGCTTAATCATTGCTAAGTGCATTCGTTCAAGAATCATTGTCAAAGACAATCATGCACCCTCCTTGCTTGGGGAAAATAAATAAAATATCAAGATCAAATTTCAAGCAAACTAGGTAGCTAGTCTCCTAATTTAGGATTAGACTTAAGCTTATCTCCTAATTGCCATCAAGGCTAGGATTAGACTTAAGCTTGTCTCCTAATTGCCATCAAGGCTAGGATTTGACTTAAGCTTATCTCCTAATTGCCATCAAGGCTAGGATTTGACTTAAGCTTGTCTCCTAATTGCCATCAAGGCTAGGATTTGACTTAAGCTTTCCAGAATCAAGTTCTTCAACTCATCGAAGGCAATGATTCAACGATGTATGCTCTTTTCATGATTGGGGCATCTAATGTTGATCAGATCAATGATCATCATGCAACCTTCGACATCATTTTAGGAGGTCTATTTTTGCTCAGCGTTGTTCGATCTCATAATGCATCTCAAAAGGGGCATCTGTAGACACCTAAAATACATCATGTCAAGGGTGACTACTCATATGGGACATGCTACAAGACCATATGGAAGATCTTGGATAGACTCCAAGATAGAGCAGTGGTTTTAACCACTCAATTTGGGCTCCTTGGCCTAATCAATCTGAACCACAGTTGAGACCTATGGTCTACAATCTGAACCATGGCTGAGACCTATGGTCTATAGTCTAGGCTACAACTGTCACCTATGGTCTAAACTAAAGTTTAGTTGGCCTTCATCCGAGCCAAATCGGTTTGAACGACCATTTGTTCTAGAAGAAGGTGGTTGAAGGATGGAAGATTCTAGAGGCTTCCAATCCAACTATCCTAACCACCTCTTCTTGATCTTGGCTTCTCCATGAAGCCACCCCTAGCCCTTGGGTAGTCCTATAAGTACCCCTTCAAATTAGGGCAAAAGATAGAGAGTGTATTGGAGATCAAAGCAGTGAAGCCCTATCAAATTGTAGACTCACTTGAGTGCATTGAGAGAGCCTAGTTGCCATTCACTTGCCAATTCATCAAGCATCATGTCAATTTATGCCATGGATGCCCTAAGGAGCTAGAATGCCAAGAAATGCTAATTCGGGCAAACGAAGGCCCAATTATGGAATTCAACCACCAATCCAGTCAGAGGACACCAAGGTGACCCTTGATCATCAATTTGACAAGGAGGATAAAGCCCATAACCCTTAATTTGGAGGGTAAACCTACTTGATTGCTCATCATGGCTGATAGTCATGGTTTATAGTGCAGACCACTCATCCGAGCTATGGTTTGCAACAGGTGATAGATCTCCTTACTGTTTCTTTTGTAGTATGCTTAATTAGATTAGATTAGTCATTTTAATAGTTTAATTCATGTTTTAGAGACATCTAACCGATATAATTAGGGTTTATCATTAGGTTTACTTTTATTATAGCAAGTAGGACATAATTAGCTTAATTTCATGTTCTAATGCTTCATTTCATGCAATTGATCCATTAGATTGATAGCTATACTCCTTGTTTCTATGTTTCAAGAAATATTTATGAGTATTGAACATGTCTAACATGTTTTATTAACTTTCTTGATTTCATTAGTTGTTATGGCATCTTCATGTTTATATCCTTTAAAGGGCCTCATCATGAGAGGTTTCCTATGCTTTTAATGCTTTTGTGTTGTTTCTTGACCGTAGGAAAGTAGATTCGAAGGAGATTCAATCATCCAATTCCTTCCTCAATACGAAGAAGAGGGTCAACTCCACCCTAGAGCAGTTTGTGACTATTTGAAAGAGCATTAATAGTGTGCCTACCCCGTTGGGGGCTTTGGAATTGTATCAATTGTATCAACATTTGGGTGACCCTAAGAGGGGCATGATTGTAACTGAGATCCGCTTTCAATATTAATAAAAGAAACATCCATTTTAGTGTTATATGCAATCTTGTTTGTCATTTTATGCTTTTATGTTGATTTCAATTGATGCATGAGATAGGTGCATGCTTTTTGGATAGGTCAAGCATATAATATCATTATTTTGGCATAGTTTCAACCACTGTAGCGGATATCCAGATACAGTAGATAAAAGGAGTTGATAGTTGCTAAAGGAGTTGAGCAGGGTAGAAAATTATGAAAGAACCTAACAACATGTCAAATTGAAAATCCCACCCACATTGGGCAGAAGGGAGAGGAAACTTAGAACCAATGGGGAGATACAAAAGTCTACCCTTATTAGAAATTAGGTGGATAATCATAAGCACGATACTTTACCTCAAAGAGGCCTAAAGTCCTACCACAAAAAACCTGCATTCGATGATATGGGGTACAACTATACTCATCTGAAATGGTGTTCCATGCCAACCAATGACTAAGACCACTTCAGCATGTTTCAACCAAAAGTAGGTGTTATTAATGCAAGAGCATGAGAAGCAATTGTCATATTGATGATCAAAGTGGGAGACTCGGATTGCCATTCGAATACGGATGTCAGACCACATCTCAAGAACAAAAAAATAATAGTTGAAAGAAAAGTGAGGCTAACAGTAGGTGTACATCACAATGTAGATATTCAAGACATTGTAAAGGAAGGTACGCTCCTCTAGGTGGGTAAGTGGCTAACATATCTAGGAGATATCTACCCCTAATCATCCCATACCAATGAAGAAGCAGTAAAATGCACTGGCACAATATACAAGGAAAGCCAATTTAGAAGTAGTTGGTTTGTGTTGTGCTGACAAGACCAAGTGACAAGTGTCTCCATTTCATTGGTAACGGATCTGAATCTAGAAGACTTAAATATTAATCATTATCGAAAAGAGTTTGTCTCAAGATATTTGCTTCATTTTTGGCAAAACCTCTTCAACGGGCTTGTCACCACCTTGCACACAACCCTAGTCACATGTTTTAAATGACTAAAGGAAGAAGCCATCAAGTTTCTCTTAGCCTCGTCTAAAGTCTTGATAATAAAATAGAACACAACGAAAGTAACAATATTCATCCTAGAATATGTGAAGTCTCAAGAGCTTGTACCTCTACCAATTCTATAGTAATTGAAGAAAGGCCATTAGAATGGGAAATACAAAAATGGAGAAAAGGTTGGAAGACTCATATGAGGGCCTCAAGGACACTAAGATAATAATCAGAGGTAAACTCAAAATTATGAGGGAAGCCTCGACAACCATAGCTATGAATCTATCTAACCAAGGGGGAATGGCGGTGGCTTGGAGGAGTCCTCTTACCCCCTTTATACCTTTTCATGTCCACCCTTGCCCCAAATTGGTACGTGCAATAGTGATACATTATGACCCTACCAATGGTAGAGTTTGGGATGCTTAGGATCAATTGATGTTTATTATCAGTGTCGATGCTATCTCAAAGATATTTTTTCCAAAAATTTCTATGCTCCAGGACCCTTGGGGAGGCACTAGAACTAGATTAATTGGGATAAACAAGGAAGAGCAATGAATGTAGTTTCTCAATGAAAGCCCTAATTATTAGGTGACCAAAGCCTTCGTAGGCTACCAAATGGCTATGAGACCAAATCCCAGTCGTTGGTCAATACCAAAGAAGAATACCAGCCTATTTTATCTCTCCTAGTTGCCATTCTAGGTCTTTCATCATACAAAGAAGTCCACTCATATCAGTTGGTGATGGGTCACCCTGTCTCTTGGGCCTATAATAATATCAAACTCGAATGTATGGGGTTATTATCCTAAAATATTCAAAAATAATTGGCTGAGTATCAATTAGGAATGAGCAAGGAATTCCGGTATGTATCTCATCTAACCTGGTTGATTTTTCATCACATGCCTTGTGATAGACATTTTGTGAAGATTTAGGAAAGGAATGACAGAGGAGAGGTACACCCACCTATTGAATGGACCCATGTTCTTAGGAAAAGTAATTCATACATGGAATTTAACAAACAGTTCCTAGGACCTGCTCTTTTATGTAATAACCAATCTTGTCTACGTCTATCTCAAAAAGTTATGAATTTTTTACAAACCAATTCTTATGAAATTAGAGACTACTATTTTATGCAGGATGGCACTTGCGTCAGGTTGTATGGATTGTCTGATTTTCCATACTTACTACCCTTCTATGTCACATACTGGGTTTTTAGTATGGAGGTGTACCGACAAATTTGCTATGTTGAAGCAAGATGGGGAAATGGGACTAAGAAGAAGGTGATTTTCCCAAAGACCATATTTTTTGATCCAATTCTCCTCCCCAAGAAGAACTGGATTCATTTTCACCAATTGGACCAGAGGTTGTCAGTTCTTGGACTTCCTCAAGTGTCACCTAGGTGGCACTACAATCCTAACCATATCCTGTAAAAAAGGCTTATGGATAACAACAGACCAAGGCATTTTAGGCATGATGAGAATGAAGGTATCAAGATAGTGCTGAAATATAGAAATCTATTAGAATATTAGGTACCTCCCTTCACCATATTTGACATGCACAACAGACCGGTGTGGAGGGCAGACTATCCATATCATAATGTATTTAACCCAAAGAAATACCCTTCTTAGCTAATAATAGGATCACTTTTTTAGGACATCATGAACAAAAGAGATTGGTCAGAGCATAAAACTAAAAAATGGTGGATTATGCACTATGAGCAGGATGATACCAAGGAAGCATATCTAGGGGGGTCTGATGCGGAATTTTTTTCTAAATACAATGCTAAATATGAGCTCCCAAAGAAGAAGGATAAGGAGGTAGAAGACCTCACTCCTAATATTACGAAGAAGGAGGATCCCCAAGACCCAAGGCACATTCAAGAAGACTCGAAAGAAGATGACAAGGAGCAAGAAGCCTAAAGTGATTTCCATACATGAGTTACCTTATCAAGGAGAAATATGAGTGAGCAAAGGGCACCACTTGTAGCCCCTCCAGTGGAAGCTAAGGTGACTAGGTCATCTAATTCTAGTGGGGCGCATCCATAGAAAGCTCTAACATCTACATATCAAAATTCCCAATCTAGAAAAAAGTGGAAAAGTGCACCGAGTCCCAACCAGAATCAGTCATGACATGTGGTAACTCTAAAAATACTAAATATGAAATGGATGATGGCTTCGGGTAAATTTTAGAAATAACAAATGGCCTCAAGAGAAATATTGAAGGCTGCTCAAAAAGAAATTATTTTGGATAAGGTGGTATCATGAACACCATACCCCTAGAAAACCCATTCACTGTAGGTAATTGAAGACTCCCCCATCACTGCACAATTCTCATCTACTAAAATAATACCTTCCATAGACAATATGATGCCTATTTATCCCGAACACTCACCACCCAATAAATTGCGAAGCTATCCCCTACTTCCACCAACCAATCCATCTAGTAAAATCCCTTCACCATTACAGATATTTCCAAAGAAGAAACCTTTGTCTAGAACTCCTCATAATAAACTAAAGCAAGAACAATCCAACAAGCTATCCCCTTCTATTATTCGCCCAAAACAGTTGAACGATTGTATGTGCTCTTTCCAAGACCGCACCTTGGCCCAGTGTCCCATAACTCCATTGTTATATTTTTTGACTAACCTAGTTTTTGTGTAGGTAATAGAGGTGGATCTACTAGAGGCATACTCTATGTTAAAAAATACTCAAGAGAACTAGAATATTTGGAAGGACTAGCAATGGGAGGTTTTCATATAGGAGCCCATGTCGGTGGCCCCTTCAATATGCATGGAACTGGATCCCATTGAGGAATGCTTCATGATGTGGTAACCATACCAAAAGTTAGCAAAGCCCTTATTGAGATGAAGTGGAAGGATTAGGATTTACAAGTAACATCCAAGGATGTTACAAAAATACCAAAAGTACAAACCCTTATAAACTTGCATGTACAAGTTGATATCCTATTTTGGTAGAGTAGCAAGGAGGAGAGAGATCTAAAATAGGCCAAGAAGAAGATCAGAAACATCTAGGAGCAGTTGAAACAAGCAAAAGTAGGACAAATATCTTTAGAGCATCATGTGCAACAACTACAGGAAGGATTTATTAAGGTTACCTCTCAAAAATAATGCAATAAAAGATGCAAAGATCAAGGTATGGAAAGCAAAATTTTAGACCGCTCAAGAAATGGCTAGGAAGCAAGAGGACCAGGCTCAAACTAGGTCACAACAATTGCAAAACACCTTGGATGAGACTATGGATGAACTTCAAAAATAAAGGAATATGCCTCGCAGGACAGTGATCGCCAAGTCTTGGATAGAAGGTGTCAAATGGTTTTATTTAGACAAGGAAAGAAGCGCTATGATAAAGATACTCCCCACTTTCATCAGGAGGATTTTTGATGTAATGTCAATCTCAAAATGGATAGAGGAGGAGGTATCAAATAAAGGACAATGGTCCATGGCATGGGACCCCAGGATTTGGTCATAAATATAATGTTCAGGCGAGTGAATCCCACCTTGATGAATTTCTCAGAACAAGAGAAGGATTGCATCAAGTGCAACATGGATCAAGTACTCTTTATCACAGACCTTTACTATGAGAGTAGAGAAATTTATATGATGTTCAAAAATGAGGTGGAGAAAATGAATGCCAAAAATACATAACTAAAAGAGCTTTGCTGACCAGGATTCTAGGAGAGCAACAAGCAATTCTTAACAATAAAATATTTAGATGATCGATTTGAAGCACTAAAGCAGGATTACAGAGTATCGATGCTCTTAGTGAATCTATGGAAGTCAACAAAATTATGGAAATAATATTGAAGTTCTCAGGTCTCAATGCCAAAGTAGAGGAAGTGGTGAAACACTACGCGAACCTCCCCTATAGAATCCCTAGTCGGTTGAAAGATCGATAAATTTTTAAAAATGCATCCCTTCCCCAATTTATTGAATGGGAATGCATATGTGATGATTTGAGCATACAACCTCTAGCAAATATAGCAACATAGTTTGATTCTTCCAGAGAGCAAGAAAGGCAATGGGGCAATTCTATTGTTTTAAGTGGATTCTAACATCAAAGGGCCCTGATGGGTCAAGTTCAATTTGCAAAATTCTTAGTTTTGATTGACTCTATAGCCCAATGGACCAGGGATAGGGTTAGTTTTATTTAAAATTTGGCCTAATCCTCAACCAAAGTTTTGGTTTCACTACCTTTTGCAAGCTAAAGGTCCCTTGAGATCACCAAGAATGTAGGGAAAAATATACAGTTTTGTTAAATTCCACCCAAACCAAAGAGGAAGCTCATATCTTGGGTGGGCCATGATAGGGAGGAAGTTTCCACCATAAAGGTATACTCTACCCCAAAAAACCCTACTCGAGTAATGATAGAAAGTTTTGGCAGAAGGATAAATTCAAAGGAAGTGTTGATGATGCCCATCCAATTGGTGTGGAATTTTGTAAAAGCACGAAAGGTGGCTTCACCCCAATTGTTTCGCCCCAACATGGGTAGATGGTTAAAAGGGATATTGATAGTGGAGTTGTATGGATATGTCTTCCCTAGGTAGGGCAGCCATTTTTAAGATCCTTAAGGGAATAAGGACCCCAAAAAGCTCTACCTAAATGAAACAACAAAGGCTAAAGGTGAGCTATCACAAAAGAGTTCCAAAATATCTTGCACAAGGGTAAGATGTGATTAAAATGGGGTAAGGGTCATATTGAAGCTAATTCTAGCCTAGATATCAGAGCCTAGCCTCAATGCACTATCACTCATATTAATTTTGATCACAAAACACTATAGTATACTTGTTGAAATCTCATGTTGAAACTCGGGAATAGACTTCCCCACCAATACAATGCAGTCAAGAGGAGACATATTGTAGGTAGAGTTAATGATATGCCACCACAACCAATGTCATAAATGAAGTAGGTACAATCATGTTGACCAAGCCATAACAAGGCAAAGGGGATAAAATTAATAGACATTGTTCGAAGTCTTACCAGGTTCCTTGAAATGCCTAGTCAAGCACATCGAGAAGTCAGAGAAATGATACCCCACTTCCTGGAGGGTACAATGTGCTTTAATGAATTCACCCAATGTAAGAGAAAAGCCATATCTTTTGGCTATAAAAGATGAAATGTAACCCATAATGAGGTTTTACTCTAAGATATTATAATTTGTATGCAATATTAGGATTTAATTAAAACAAACAAGGCATTGTCTAGCCTTCGGATCATTTCGCTTATATGTATGTATTTTTTATGTTTGTGCTTTTCTGCTAAAATTGGTGAATGAGTTAACTATTATTCTGTTATATGGATTCTGGTTGTTCATTTATCATCTCTAGAATTTATAAACATAGTGCTAAACATAAATGATAATAGTTGAAATGTATTAACTGGTCTATTAAATTATTGTATGTGTGAGTTTACCTCCCGTTACTGCCTGCATATATCTTGATGCGGCTTATCCACCCACTTTAACTCACTATCATTTTATTTTGTTTACTTTGCTCTTTTCTTTACTTAAACTCTACTAGATTCTATTGAAGTTGTGAGAAACCAACATTCTCCATATATTGGTTATTGGGCTATGTTACCCTTTAGCTTTTCAATGTTGGTCTAGTTCGTTGGGGATCAACTAAGTCCCATGTTTTAGAAAACTAAAGTTTAGTGACTTTATGGTTTACCTAGATCTTCTCAAATTCACCTAACGAATTTGACTAAGTGATATTTCTATATCATGATATTAGTCGCATACTCTTGTTGCAGATCCAAACATCCCAAAGGACTCAAGGTATGGTGAGTAGCCTTGACCTCATTAGCAAAGATAGTATGCTCACCTAGTGACTCTGAATCCAACTTCCACAACAAGACCAGGACCTCTAAAAACTAGTGCCTTTATGACTTGGCCATCTTTACCCTAGTGTAATGATCCCAATCCTCTTAATATTCCTCATCGACATGATATCCTAGAAGTTACCTTTGATGCCCTGCCCAAATACACTGGCATCAAGGGATCTATGAAGGAACACCTTGAAAATGTGGTTTCCATGATCACCCTTCATAATATCATACATGAAGATGCACTGATCAGGCTATTGGTGGTCTCTCTTGAAGGTAAAGCACAACTCTAGTATAATAATATGTAGCCAAGGAGCATCTCTACATGGGCAGATTTTGCGGAGCCCCTAATGGATGTATTTGGAGAAGTGGAGGACCCCTTCCAATCTCTAAACCAATTCACATTTATCAAGAGAAACTCTCTTGAAAGTGTGGCAGACTTCAATGTCCATTTTGAGAAGATTTGGAAGAGGATTCCACTACAGATCCTTCCAAACTCCATCTAGGTGCATCTTTTTTACATCCACACTCTTGGTCCTGATATCAATATCCTTCTACATCAATCAAGGGAAACTCGTTTCCCCCAAATCTACAAAGAGATTGTTAGGGTTGAGTAGGTTCTGATGTAGAGGCTACAACCCATTAGTTCCCTCCAATAGTTGGTTCCAGATCATGAAGTGGGCACATACCAGGATTAGGTTTATCAATAATTCCACATCCATGAAGATGGCACAACCAATCAACCCCAGATCCTCAAGAATTTGGGCAAGGACATAGATGCTCATGAACAAGAGAAGGATGCAATGGCGGAGGAAGAATTAACAAAGCAATTGGCATCACTAGCCAATATTGAAAAGGGACAACATGAAAATTTGATCCTTGATAACTTGCCACTTGAAAGGTGGAATACGATGGATAAAAACATTACCACCTTAGCTTTCAAAGGCTCGAGTGTTCGTACACTCAAGAAAAATAAAAATAATTATGATTTTATCATAATTTTGAGTCAGTGTGGTCGGCACCAGATGAGTCACAAGCAACACCTCAAATATAATGTGATATGTTCTGACAACTGTAGATTCATAGGATGACTCATGGATGACATTCTCACTTAAGCATGCTTGTCATGTCACAATTTTACAACCAATAAATAAAACCTTACATTATGCATGGCCAATGTGTTGGAAATCACAAGTTTTGTCACCGACCATTGGCGCAACAAGGTCCTATGAAAATTTACCAGTTGGTCAGGCATTAAAGGGCATCAAAAAGTATTTTCTCATAATTTATTTAGAAAATATAACATTTTCCTCCTTCTTTGTATTGTCTTCCTAGTTTTTTTGTTCTTTTGTTCATTATTATCATGACCCTGTAGCCCAATGGATACATTTAGTAATTTTCAAGATCTCTCACTTGTCCCTAGGAGTTGTGGCAAGCCTTGGAACTCACATATGTAGGCACATGCTATAAATGGCCCCTACAAATAAGATAAAAATGATTCCAAAAAGTGCAGACCATGAGTCATGGTTGGAGCGAAATGGCCTCTCAGTCGATAAGATCCAATAAAAGAGGATCATTGTTGGATTATGCAAAGAAAAATAATGGGATAGAAGATATGAGAAACACTGGTATTCTTTCTGCTCTTGGAATAACCTAGGTATTTGGTGGGTTGCATTTATGGAAATTCAATCTGTAACAATACCTCATGAAATAGGGTTCATGTCCGATCAGTTTCACTTAACAAGCTTCGGATCACTTTTCCCTTTGTTTCTTATATTTTTTTGGCCCCTTCCGCCCTTTCACCTGCTTCTCCCCCTTGTTGCATGTAACTCCTCTAGTTGGCAACAAAGGATTCACTATTTTTGTCATTTCCTATACCCTTTTTCTCTTGTGTATGTCTTACAATAAGCTTCTCAAGCATTTACTTGTTGTTCCCACTGTTTGTCTTCCTGCTGCTCTTGTCCACGGTAATTTTCTTTGTGTTGGCCACCTTGGTCTTGTCTTTTTGGATTTCTTTTCTTTTTTGCTCTCCTTTGCTCCCGTCATTTGGACACCTTTTTTTTTCTCTCTTATCTGCTTTTCACCATGTTAGATATCTCATTTCTATCAACTTTTTTCCACACTCGTTTCGTCACATCCTCCTTTATTCTATGCCCTTCCTTCCCCTCCTTCATTTTTGGTTGTGTTTGTTATATTTTATAATCCTTATGGGTTATTTTTTTCCACAAAATGGAAAACCAATACAAGCCACCATAATTGTGGGTGAAATTTGCATCCTTCACCCACTCTCCCTTCCAAGAAGTGATTCCCTTTGTTCAAAAAGAGTTTTCCAAGTTTTGAAGATATTACTAGATGAGTGAAAGGAATCAGTTGGCAATGGTGGAAGTCACGGGTAAATCAAAGTGTTGGACAAATTATGAAATGGAGAAGGGTGAGCCATAGAATAAGTGGTATTTTTACTCAAGTATCTGGATGGGGAATACTCAAAAGCTCGCACAACCTCTGGGGTGGATGTTCTAAAGTGGTCAGCAAGGGCAGAAGATTGGGTTGACCTTACCTTGGAGTACAAGAAAAACCCCCGTCCATATTGGGTGGGGAAATGAGAGCACCAATCTAGAAAAATATGTGAGAACACCCATCAGACCCCTCATAGGAAAAAGGAAGTTCTCGCCCGATATGGAAGGTTCCCGTCATCGCTCGAAATTCAAACAAAAGACTTGTTCGCCACTCTAGCAATTCGGGTACCTAACATACACAAAGATTGATAGAAGATCAAAGGTCCAGATTAAGGCTTTGATTTTGCATCTTGGATCTCATGCACCCGCTCGTTGATACTGGAATTCACCTCTCGTTCATCATTGATAGAGAGCTAGGACAAGGATGCCATTAGGTGATCGGGTGGAGGGATTATGTTTTACATGGGATATCATGCCTACATAGGTCTTTATGTGGCTATACATGTCCTTGTGAATCTAGCTACAACCTTTTATTTATGTCTTTCTCCTTTCTCTTTCCCTTTCCTTTTGCGATGTAGAGTAGTTGGAATCACCCCAAGAAATTGGCCTTCATCGAAGATCCTCTGCCCTGCCTTCCGATGCAACAGCCATTCTACGCTACTTGGCACTGATCCATTTTCCTTGCTCTGCGTGTGACTCCAAATTGGTGACCAACACTTCTCTAATACCTAGATGAATCTATCCAAAATTTCTCTTCCAAGAATTATTATCCATTTAATGATATTAAAAAATTCATCAAATGCCCTACTTTCCTCCACCAAAAGTCCTAGGAAGTCTAATGGTTTCCATTGGGGATTATCTTCAATACTTTCAATGAAATCACAAACCTTATTCTCCTAGAAATGATCTATAATTTTTTTACTAAATCCAGCTTTGATCTTAACTCCAGTGGAACCTCAATCATCCACATGTCACTCCAGAAGTAAACAGACATACCATCTCCCAAACACCACCTACCTCCTCTATAAATATATGATTTATACAAAATTAGGCTAGACCATAAAGTTGATCCTTAGAGGGGTAATGAGTCTCTAATAAACTACTTCCCATCAGTTAGGTATTTGGCTTTGACAATATCAACCCATCCCACTTTCTCCTCTTGAACCAGTCTCCAACCCTGCTTGGTAACAAGAGCTTTGTTCATGGATTTCAATATTATAAGGCCTAAACCACCCTCCTCCTTCTTGTTGCATACTTGTTTCCACGCCACTAGATGAAATTTATTTTTCTCACTTGCTCCTGACCAAAGAAATGAGCATTGGATATGTTCTATTCTTTCAATAATCTTACCCGGGATTCATAATAGAGAAAGAAAATATACTGGGATGCTTTGAAGGGTGGCCTTAACTAACATCACTTTTCTTGCTTGTATTAGGAGAGCCCATTTCCATCTTGCAATATTTCTATATACACACTCCACAATCGATTCCCATAGGGACGCTCTTAAAACTCCAAAAAATATTGGCATCCCCAAGTAGGTTGAAGGGAGAGATCCAATATTACATCCTAGAATATCCACAATCCTCGACTACCTTTCTGGAGGAGTATTGATGAAAAAAAAAACACTTTTTTTTGAATTAACCTTTTGAACCGTTGTTTGTTCATAATTTTCTAGAATACTTCTGACTGATTTTACTTGTAAAATTGAAGCTTGAAAGGACAGAAGAGTATCATCGGTAAATTGATATGGGACTGATGGGCATAGTCGGCTTAAGGCCTACAATAGAATAGTCAGCTTTGATGGCCCATCCTAGATATTCTTCCAGTAAAATAAAAAGGTATGGGGACAATGGATCTCCTTGACAAATTCCCCTACCACTCCTGACATATCCTATCGAAGAGCCATTCACCAGAACTAAGAATTTGGCTGAAGAGACACCCATTCACTAGAACTGAGAACTTGACTGAAGAGACATATGATTCGATCAAACTTATCCACTCTCGACTAAAGCTATATTTATGCAAGACTTTGAAGAGAAACTCCAAATGAACCCTATAATAAGCTTTATTCATATCCAGCTTGAGCAAGGTCTCTGAATTACTACTTTTGATCATCGAATGGATGATTTCATGGACTACAATGATTCCATCTAGAATTTTCCTCCTAGCCACAAAATCGCTTTGTGGGATATCAATGATGCCTGGTAATAAAAGTTTCAATATATTCACTAGGGTCTTCATCAAAATTTTAAAAATAGTATTGCACAGACTGATAGGCCTATAAGCTGCAAAATCCTTAACATCAATTGTTTTAGTGATAAGCACCAAAAATGTAGAGTTGACATTTGAAGGGATCTATTTTGAATATTGAACATCTCTGATGGCATCACAGATCTATGGCTCCAAAATATACCAAAATTTCTAAAAAATATTAGGGGAAACCCATCAGGTCCCAACGCTTTAAGCCCACCCATTGCAAAAACTACTTTACTATTTTCATCATCTGAAAGAGGAGTATCTAAAACATTATTAATATCTGCAGAGAACAGAGGTGGTATGTTATTCAATAAGTGAGATTCAACCTATTTATTTTTTTCTATCGTAGAATATAGGAGGTCCTTAAAAAAATTTACTACCTTGGATCTAATCTCTTTGATATCTTCAGAGAGTTCTCCATTTGCTTTTATAATCACCTTGATCCTATTATTACTCCTATGCCTCAGCATAGTGGAGTGAAAAAAAATTGTGTTATGATCACCCTCCTTAAGCCACAGGGTCCTAGCTTTCTGCATCCACATAAGTTCTTCCCCTGCTAGAACATTATGGAGCTCTATGAGAATAGATAGTTCTTGTATCTTTAATTTTGTAGAGTAACCTTGAGTTTTGGCTATCTGCTCAACCTCCTGCAAGCGGTTGCGAATCTCCATATTTCTGGCAATAATATTTCCAAAAACTTGCTTATTCCAATCCTTCATCTTTACCTTTATAAATCTCAACTTGGAGGTTATTTATGCCATTCGATAACCTGAAAACCTGTGACTCCACCATTCCTCAGTTTTGGATTCTAGACTAGGGTGTTGAAGCCACATTACTTCAAATCTATATGGTCAGGGAAAGAAGGTTGAATCCTATGTCTTCTCAAGATCTAAGGCCATATAAGGGAGAGATCATAAGGATGCATCACCAAAAAATAGGATACCTTATTTAGACACCAGCATTTGGTCTAGCCTAACCTGAAAGTTTTGACTCCCAATTCTCCTGTTACTCCATGTAAATATCGACCCTTTCAAGTCTAGATCCATCAACTCTTTGGAGTAAATAAAAGAGGAAAATTCATTCATGCTACTGAGCACCAGGGTTCCCAATTTTTTATCAGACGAATATAAGGGTGGATTGAAATCGTCCACCAAAATATAGACCTCTTCTTCAAAACATTCTCTCATATAACCAAGAAAATCCCAAAGCATGGTTCTAGAGGATCCCGAATTTAGGGCATAAAATTCAAGGCTATCCATTTAAATCTTGACTACTTAGAACAAAACATGATGCTAATCACTCAGTCAGATATGAACACAATCAATCCATCAATGGTTTTCGGGTCCCACATGCACAAGAGACCCCCTGATGTGCCATTAGCCAAGTTAGCTATGAACTCAACCTCCTTCCAAACCTTCCTCTTAACTATTTCAGCACTACTACTATCCATTTATGTTTCTTGCAGCAAAATTATATCTGATTTAAAATATTTTTTGATGGATTCCAATGCACAATGTTTAGGTAGCCCATTAAGGCCCCTAATGTTCCACGATAAAATTTTTATTTACAATTCTTGGAAATAAAACCCTCATCCTTAGATTGGGGGGACTAAAAAAATGAATCTAGCTTCAGCTACTTACCTTTTGTATCCTTTTCCTTTTGAACTTGACCTTGGATTGAACTCCATCTGCAATATCAACTTTCGCCTCTCTACTTCTTTAAGCTTTATTGGATGGTTTGCCTGCTTCCTTGTAACTCCTACGTCAATTGGACCCTTGCGCAAGCTTCTGGTTTTAGGATGCAACATCCTTACCCCTGAGGAACCTTTACCAGAGGGGGACTTGACATTGCCGAAGGGGGATTTGAAATCATCCAAAATTAGGAGGTCCATTTTCAACTCCATATTCTGAGGAGATTCCTCTCCCACTTGAGGGTCTTTAGAGCCATCCTGCTCAACCTCCTCCAAGTTTAGGTATTGAAAAGAGTTTTGGAGAAACTCCTTAGGGATTGGAGTCTTAGAAGTTAAATCTTCATTTTTGAGTACTAGTAGGCCATAACAAGTACTTCCCAAAATCATACACCCTTTTTCATCGTTGTTTGAAACCATTTGTTGAATATCTTCCTCAATAACTTCCTTTGGACTAGGAGCCTCGCTTGAGGGGCCTGCAGAATCAGATCCCACCTTTTTTCCCAGGAGCTAGTCTCGATTTTGCTCTAGATTCCTTTTCTCCTAATTCTGCTTGAAATGGGCCTTCCTGTTTTGGATCGGGCATGAGCCAGGGACATGGCCAAACTTATTACAAACCAAACATTTCACTGGTCAATTCTCATAAACAATAGACTGAATCCATGACCCGAACTTCAAAAGCATATTAATGTGATCCGAAAGATTAGCTTTAGGGTTCGCCATAACAGACATACAAGCAAAGACTAATATGGATTTGGCCCTATTTGTCAAGTCGATTAGGACTAGCTCACCTATGGCTTTAGCTATGCCTCTGAGAATATCAACATGCCAAAGGTGGAAGGGTTGATTTGGTAATCTAACCCACAATGGAACCGGATTAATTTTTAGGGTTCTGGAATTAAAATTGGGTCCCCATTTCTATAGAAAGAGACCTCGCTTTCCAAAGAACCAGGGCCCTCCACCCAAGAAGAGACCTAAGTTCAAACCCTAAGGACATGTCTGTTTGCAAAGATAATAGTTTGTTCTGAATCCTTTGAGTGCGCGTCACATCGACAATGACAATACAAACCTCGAGCAACCGACAATCCCATACATGTTAGATCAACAACAATAAGGTAGTATAGACTTGTTGGAAGCAGCTCTTATAGTTTGAACCCTAAAAATAATAGTTGTAACCAACTCCTCTACTTTAAAAAAAAGCATATATTGAATAAATAACTCTAAGAGACTCTCATCTAGTTCCTATTAATAACTACTTTACCTTTCTTACCTTTGCCAACATTAATCTTCTTCTTAAATGATGATGTGAAAATAAACAACTAAAAGCTAGTTACTTTGATTTGGCAAAATAATATTACCACTATCCTAATGCATCCTCTTATTTTGATAAAGGTGTACAAAAATAAAGTAGTTTTTAACAATCACACAACTATAAGTTATATGAGAAAGCCCATGTATACTCTTCTTCATTACAAAATTTAAACTTTATAAAAAAAAATTATAAATAACTTAATTTCCATTGATTTGATCTAACCAATCACTTAAGCCGAAACATCCTATCCAACTACTAATAAAGGTCATTGAGGCATATAATCTTTCTTTTTTCAAGAAGAGAATGACGATCCCACCTCCAATTTTCCGCGTTTTGAGCATCTTCATTGTCCCGCTGCTTTCCTTTCTTTGGCAGCCGCGGACGTCACCGTGCTCTAAAATGTTAGACACAAAAATATTCCCGTACAATAAATAAACAATTAAGTACTCGATCCCACTTTTGTATAGTTCGATAATTCTTTTGGTAACAACTATAAAAAAAATATTTAAAAAATACAACGAAGGCTGCACCACACTACCCAACTTCGTGGCAATTAAATCATTTTGTCGTCTTGCGGACCCAACTTCATGGCAATTAAATCATTTTGTCGTCTTGCGGAGCTCGTGTTGATCCTCACGCCAACAATTTTAAATTGGAGTAGAAAAGCAAGCTTTTCATCTCATTCTTAAAAAAATAAGTTAACTTACTTTGTTTAGTGATATATCTAATTGTTAGATTATGATAATATCATTAAGATTATTATAATAGTATAGTATGATTGTTTTTCTTGGGATAGCATAGTGGTAGGGTTTTGGTTCTTTTTCAGAAGAATAAGGTTCAAACCACTAAATGTCTAGAAAGGGATAGGTTGTTGGAATGTTGCTGGTTAACTGTTCTGGTTTGATGCCTTAGAGGGTCAGGTTCTCCTACCCAAGGGGATGAGTTCAGCTGTCCCATATCGATTCTCTTGGTTTAATTCCCTAAAAGGTCAAAGTACCGTTGACCTCATCTCATCCTACCCTTGAATTCAATCTAATATCGTGTATCAAGCAAAAGTTTTAACTATTCCTCTATGTAGCAAAAACAAATCATTTTACGATCATATTATAATATCATTACATGATCATAATACAATACAGGTAGAATTATAATATCATTGTAGGATCAATATAATGCAATATAGATACAATATAAGTAAAATCATTTAAACCTTATATAATTCATTAAAAATAAATAAAATAATGAAATTATTCCTTAATCTACTATCTCCACATATTAGAGAGGGCTGAATTCAATTAAATACGGTTTATCAAGCAAATGTTTTAACTATTCCTCTATGTAACAAAAACAAATCATTTTATCATTATATTTTGATATTATTGTATGATCATATGCAATACTGATAAAATTATAAAGAAAAAGTAATAAAGGAAAAAGTCCTATGGGACACCGGTTCAGGCTTTGGCTCTTTTTCTGGAGGTTTAAGGTTCAACTCATGGCATGGGCAAGTGTGTGAGGGGGTGGGTGTGTGGTGGTTGTGTTAAAATTTCTATTGATAAGCATAGCTCTCAATTTTATAGGGTTCATGGTTGGGAGGAAACTGCTCAACCCTGTGAATTGGTCGTAAGGATTTTTCACACTAACCAAATTAAAAAAATAATCAAATTAAAAAAATTAAGTAACAAAAGAAAAAATAATAATAATAAGTTGTCAATGATTATAATTATAACTGAAGTATATTTGTGACGAGTTTCTCGCACTAACCAAATTTAAAAACAAATTTAAAAAATAAAGTAATAAAAGGAAAATAATAGTAAGTTGTCAATGATTATAATTATAACTGAAGCATATTTGTGATGAAGTCAATGGAACCCAAAACCTGATCATTTAGGGAATATAATTGAGACAACCCATTGATGAGCACTTAACCACTATCAATTAACCTATCTATTTTGAATTCTAAAAAATTTAAGATAAAATATAAGTTTTGAAAAGGTCTTAATTTATTTAAACTTGAATTTTCTAATTTAAAAGAATCTTAATCTCCTTAGATCTACCTTCTCAAAGACATATTCCTAAAATCTTGTTTTTTTTAAAACACTAATCTTGTATGAGATTAGTAGAAGAGGTAAAATGAAAAAAGTACAATATTTTTCTAAAACAAAAATTCTTCTTTCTACATGTAAATGTAATTAAATAATAACTAATATAAACCCAATCAATCCACTTATACAAACTTTAACTATATTGTGCTTTGATACTTAATTACACCTTAACTCTAACAAAGCCCTCGACTATGAAACAATATATCATGTCCTTCTTTTAAGATAATTATGTACTGATAGAAGTTATAACTACTAAATCATTTATTTATTTTTTATTTTTTATTTTTAATAGCGAAAAACCCCTTACGGGGCCGCCTTGGTCTGAGATACCACGAACAGGGGGTTCTACACCGTCAAAGTCACCCGGGATTCGCACTCGACCCTGCCCGCACCAACATTATCAATTGGATTTTGGATACCCAATTCAACTTTTTGGTAGGGTGGAGATTTGAACCTGGGACCTCCCTTGGAGGATTGCCCTCTCCTCTCCAACTCACATACAACACCTGGGTACTACTAAATCATTTATAATTATAAGTAATATTATTTAATTTAATTATATTTATGTATTCTTAATTATTATATATATAAATATATATTAAATTATATATTATTTTTATTAAGGTTATTTTTATTAAAATATTATATTTATTTTTAGTTCAATTAAATTATATTTAACATGTTTTTAAATTTATTATGGTTGGAGAAGGGGTGTTGAAATGTCCTCAAACCTTTTACAAAAAAGTCAAAGATTTTACATTAAGCTCAAAGTTGCAACCTACCAAAAAAACATCTATGCAAATCAAAACAGCTATGAACCAAAATAGCTTAAAATATTCTAAGTCACAACCACTCAAAACATTTTGTCACGACTACAAACATACACCAACAATAGACTAGAAGCACCACCCCATAACTGAGTAAAAAAACACCTCCTATAGGAAGGAAGGAAACTAAGCATGCGAAAGGTGTATGTTAACCATCTTTATTTGGTTTAGTTGGTCACCCATTTTGCACCTTTGCACACTCCAAACATTGGCTAGCCTCTGCACTACAAGATGCTTCACCCCCCACTGTACGTAACACTCCACACATAAGAATGAATAAACAAGGTGGTGGTTTCCCATATCATATAATAATACTCCAACTGAGATTTTCCTCCCACTACATCCAATCTCACATACCCTTCCATCCTATCACACAGTTTAGATATTTTTTCCATGATGCTGAGATGGATTTTTGTATGGATGGAGATCTACTTGGCTTCCTCCTAGGCTTGTGGGTGTGTCATCGATTGACTTCAAGGTCGAATAACATGTAGAATGTAAGAAAAATAGACCTAACCAAGATTTTAACATATTTCTTCCCTCACATGCTAAGAACTAATCTGAAATGGCAACACATGTCACCCATGTTTTGTGTTCCTAACATGTTATTACATATCCCTATATGCCCTTTCATCCCCTCTTGGATCACTCATTCATATTTGTCTAGGCATTTGGATACATACCCCCAAAGACCATCTCTAGGTTTGTTTCAAACTCTATTTTTTTTTCATCTATAATATTTATGAGTTGTTGGAGAAAATCCCTCTCCCAAACACTGAGTCCCTCCTATTGGACTCCCAAATTTACCATAAAATCTACCCCTCTATTCCCTTCTTTGTAGATGTGAACAAACTCCAACTTTTCTAAGAGTTTGATCTTCTATTTAACCCCTTCTATCTAATCAACAATGTTCTAGCTTATCTCCAAATTCTCCTACATGGTTTTAATAATATTTAAAGAATTGCCTTCTAGGATTAAGTTCTTGAATTGTAAGTATGACAACAAGTTTATGCCCATAAATAAATCTCTAGCCTTTACAAAATAGATGGACTAATCCCCTAGGGCTTTTGCATAGGCCAATACTATGTCACCTATTTCATCCCTAAATATACCTCCATCCCCATCCAATCCTAAGTTCTCTTTGGTAGCCCCATAAAGTTTATTTTAAGCCAATTTGCTAAGGTGTTTCCACTTAATGTGAGCTCTCAAGATACTTCAGGAAGGATTGACAATTGTAGAAATAGGTTCTAGATCCCAATTTGCCACTATAAAGCTTTAATTTTTTCATTCCTACACTCCCTTTCAATTTACAATCTTGGAGTTCTCCAAGGTTAAAGAGTTTACTTTGTTAGCCATGGAGAGACTATCTCATTCATTGTCTTTTAATCCCCACAGGGTATGAGGTAGACTAAATTTCCACAAAGTTTTAAGTCTCTTGCTTTTGAAGGGGGCTTCCACTAAAGGAAAAGATCTGGTAGGCATTTAGGGAGAACCCAAGACACTTGAAATTTGTTTAATATTCTCATTAGCACCTCCTATAAAAAATGGCACTCTAAAAAAATGTGGTTAACATCTTCCTCCATGTTCTCATAGAGACTACACCTATTAGGGAATTGAAAGCCTCTTTTTATAAGATTATCCATCGTTAGTATTCTATTTTGGACATATAACCAATAGAAAAAGCTATTTTTGGTGTCAAATACTTGATCCATACTTTAGAAATCGACATCCAACCTTGACCTTCTCCTTCTAGCACATAATAACCTAACTTGACTATGTAGTTTCCTTGCTTTTCATTCTTCCATAGCATAGAATCTTGAGTGTCTTGGCTATTCAAAAAATATACCTGTACCATTCTGTTTAGCTTCCTGATTGCTTGATATTTTCTTGGATCCAATCCCTCAACTCTGATTTATCTCCACAATTTCCTTTCATTCTCCATTACCATATAATCTTGAACCATAGGTCCAAACCTCCATGAAACATCCTGCTCAAGAGCACCAAATTTTGGATCCTCTCTTAAAGGGACATTCTTTAGCCATGAGTCTTTCCAAAAGTGGACTTTGTTTCCAACCCCAATCTTCCAACAAACACCACTCCATAGAAGAGGCCTAATAACTTGGATATTATTCCAAAAATTTGATCCCTTAGGGAGATCTTCTTCATCCAAGAAGTTTGTACCATCCCTCAAGTACTTGACCTGAAGAATTTTAACCCTTCCAATGTCCACATTTTTGGCATTAGAGTTTTATTCATCATCATAAACCTTCTAAAACCCAAACCTCCTACCTAATTTTTTGAAAATATATTCTCCCAGGCCACCAAAGGAAGACACTTTTTATCCTCTATCCCACACCAAAGGAAAATCCTTTGAATATGTTTGATCCGATCATAAATTTTTATTAGCATCTTAAAAAGGGACATAAAATAGATATAAGGATTCTTTAAAGAGAGTATTTCACCAATTGAGTCTTATTTGCTTGACTTAGAAGGTTACCTCTCCACCTTGTCAAAGTTTTAGTAAAATATTCCACCACCAGATTCCACGTCTTCCATAATTCTCCCCATATTTAACATGTCTTTTTATCTTAAATATTTTCATTTATTTTTCTATAAAATATATTCTTCATATTCCTCAAAGTCTTATATTTCCACAATCAACTGCTTGATATCATTTTCATTAATAAATAAAATCTTACTCAACTAGTTGCCTTCTAAAATTTAAATTTCATCAAGCTGGAGATCAACACCATGATTATCTAAATTATTTGCTACTTGATTTCCTTCTCTATATATATGCTCACATTTTCAAGATATTACCTCCAATAATAGATGATGAACATAAATAATAATATTAGTTTTTATCCAATCCCCACATCCATTTTAATCAATAGAATTAGTGATAATTTGTGAATTCTCTCAATTGAACTATATTTTCATTCTTTTTCAATTGTAATTTTAATCTGTGTAAGAATTGCCATAGCCTATGCATAGTTAGTTGAAGTTCCATATAATTATGAGTTGCCTTCATTTTTTTAAAAAGTACCACCTCCATTGGCTTTTCTCATATTTTCTTTAGAACCACCATCAAAATTATTTTTGACAAACCTAATTTCTAGACATTTACATTTTACCGTAGATCAAACCATATCCTTTTTAATGTTATTATCACATATCACTCCTCCATGTGTGTTTAAATCCTCTAACCAAGTTGCTACCACGTATTTTTCCACACTTTAGACTTCCTATGATGAGCAACATATTCCTTAATATTCTACAAGAGAGGCAATAATATAGTTCGAAACTTGGTCATATTTTGAGATTTTTTTTTTTTTAATTTTATTGTTTCTTTCAAGCCATAAATTCCAACATATAATGGTAGGACCAATCATCCATAGAATATATAATGCTTTGGATTTGAAATAATGAATTTGACATTTCATTAACTCTTTTAATGTTGATTGAGATACCTAATATATATATATATATATATATATATTTAAAGTAACCCCAAATAGTATGAGTAAAAGGACATTGAAGAGGTAAATGGTCGGATGTTTCTAAATCCTTCTCACACAAGGCATATCTAAAAATTCCATGATATCCTCCTCTTTGTAGACTCTCTCTCGTAAAACTATTACTTTTAATTGCTAAGCAAAGAAATTTTGATGCCTTAGGGAGAGCCTCTAGTGACCAAACATTCTTCCAAGGAAAAACATTGGGTGTAGGAAATTTTTATTTCCCTAAATTCTCATTTCCCAAATTGATGAGTATCCATTATCTATTTATATATTCCAAAGAAAATCCTTTCGTGTTAAATATCAACAAATAGAAATCTTAAAGTATCTTTTGAAGTCCATCTCCAATTTGTTTTAGTTCATTTCCTTTAACAAGGTTACTAATAGAAATACCTGACCTATACTTGTTGGTTGCATTAAAATAATATGACCTTTGGATATTTACAAGGTAGGCAAGCCTGAGCCAAAGGTTACCATTTTGAATCAGAGATAAGAGGATAAGGCTTCACCAAGAATCAAACCAAAAATTTACATAATTCCTCTCATTTTCTAACCATCTAATATGTTCCTTGGTTGATTGCAAACTATTTGATATGAAATTCCATGTCCGTGATCCTTTGGGTAGGGTTATTTTCCTAGATAATTTTATTATAACTAGAGAACCTATATATTTTTGAAGTAACATTTTTTCTCATTCTTTCCTTTGTATTTGAATAATCTCCATCCAAGTTTTACCCCTAAGGCCAAACTCATAAATCTACAATTTTGCAAGCTTGCTCCTCCAATATTCTTCCTTTGTAAACCATATCCCACTTAAAAAGATAAAACTTAAAATTTTCCTTGCATTATTTCTAGATAAAATTTATTTGAATTTTATCAATTTGTTGATGTTATACCTCCTGGCAATCTTGAAAGAGACATCATATAAATAAGGATGGATTACAATGTAATATTTATGTTTTGTAGCCTTCCTTCCATGGTTAAGAACTTACCTTTCCAACCTTCCAAACAAGATTTTATTCTATCTAAACAAGAGATCCAATGCTCGTTTTAATTTTCTTTACAATATAAAGGAATACCTGTGTAGGTTGATGGGATTTTTTATTTTAAACCCTAAAATATCTATAACAATTCACTGTAAATCTAGGACAATACTAATGAAAAATTATGATATTTTATAGTATTAATCAATTATCCAGTAGTCATCTCATAGGATGATAATATTGATTTAAACTCTAAGGTCTCACTAATTGAGGGATGGACCAAAAAAAATATCATCAACAAATTAAATATGAGATTTGAAGGGACCATTTTTTGCATCCTAAATACATTTTATTTTTTATTCTATTTTTGCCTTTGAGAAATATCTCCTAATGTCTCTACAATAATAATTAATAGACAAGGAGATAGTGGATCAACTTGGTGGAGTCCACAAGATGAACTAAAGTAACCAACAGGAAAACCATTGGTCAAAATAGAATATTTCATAGTTCTATAACAACATTTGATCCATTCACACCAACTATAATCAAAATCAAACTTTTTCAGAGAATCATGTTGAAAACTCTATGAAACCCTATCATATGTTTTGTTCATATATAATATTATAAGCATACATGATATTTTCATGGAATGAAGAGAATGTATGGCCTCTTAATGCAATGGTTACACTATCAAAATTTTATTTTCAAAGAAGAAAATTACCTTGCTCCTTTGAGATAACACAATTTAGAATACATTTCAACATATTTGCCATAATTTTTTAAATTACCTTATAAATTATATAACAAAGGCTTATTAGATGAAAATTATCACAATATTTTGCCTTATATTTCTTGGGAACCAATGTGATAAAAGTGGCATTGATTGCACTTATTATAACCTTTATTTTTAAGGTCTCTTCAACCACAAACAATATGTCACTCTATAATAAATCCCAAATGTTTTGAAAGAAAATTATAGGAAATCCATCATGCCAAATGCCTTGTGAATATGAAAACATAAAACTATTTCATATAGCTCCTCCATGAATATATTATCCATCAAGATTTCATTTTTCCTTGTGTGATAATTGATGGAATATTATCTTGTGTCTCCATATCTTGCCCAGTATATGATAAATTGTTTTGAACTAATTAATTGCTACCATCATTATATCTTCTTGTCCCTCAATATTTCTTGTATTTGGAGTTGAAATATTTTTGATGTAAGAATTTTTTTTCTTTTGTAGCATGAATTGTTTTGGTATTTTTGTCTACTTCCTTGAGCGATTTCTCCCTATATTTTTCTAACCGATATGAATCCTCATTTTTCAATCCATTATGATGATCATAAAGTAATTATTTTTTTCACATCCATTCCATCGATTTCTACTATGTCTTGTAAATTTTCTGATCTTGGATTCAATGTCCTTTTCTTTAAAAATATCACCAAAATATTTGGCATTCCAAATATTTATTTGCTCCTTTAAATATTTCATATTTTAAAAAAACCTCTATATATATGATCCTTCAAAATTTACTTCATCCCACCATAATAAAACCCTCTAGAATAAATCAAGATCTTAGAGTCATAGAGACTACAAATGAAATAATTTTGGATGACCATTAGTGGGTGAACCACAAGTCAAAATAATGGGTTTATGTTTTGATCTTGCTCACAATAAAATATCTAATTAAAGTGTATACTCTATTTGCAACCATGTATTGGATAAAATTAATATTTCTATTACATGAGATTATCCAATGAATCTATTATCATATGCATATTAAAAACTTGAATGTATATTTGTAAAAAGAGCACTAACAATTGAATTTGCAGGTGATGGAGAGTCTCGCCTTTCTAAATATAGGATACATGTGGAATAAATTTAATATTATTTTGGTAGAACGATATCAAACCATGTTAGTCAATGGTTTTGGTTCTCTTTCTTCACCTAGTTGTTGCTTTTCTACCACCTTCTCATGGATGCGTTTTCTTATTAAATTTCCAAAACCCCAAAATAAGGATATAGTCATGATTAATGGATGTGTTGAAATGTATCCCACAAAGTATGCATCCTACAATTGATAATTCCAAGACCATAAATTAATTAGGGATCTTGGTTGTTGGGTGAACTTTAGAGTTTATAAAGTGTAGTCATGATTCTAGCATATTTTTACACCTAGGGTTTGAATAACACATTGTTATATGGATGATTGTGATTTTATGGCTCCAAAAAGAGTGAAATTTCATAATTAGAACCAAAATGGATAATTATTTCTTCTTCTTCACTACAAATACCATTTTTACCTCATCATTTGATAATCACTCATTTTTTTTATCTTTATTATTGCTTTCAATCCTTCTACCTCTATTGCTTCTATGATACACAAATTTTTTCACTCTCTTTCTCTCTCCTTTACCATTAAATATATAATTAAATCCATCAACCATTGGTTAATTGCCTTCTATAGAGGAGGGTGGGATTCTCTTCTAGGATTTGTAGATAAAGGTCAAGAATTATGGGTCGAATACTAGTTTCCAAGGCATGTCATACCCTCTACTTATAATCTAGGTATGATGTCTTATTTATTACTATGGTGATATTATAAGCAAGGTATAGTATAAGTAAGCATATCATTGTGATTATTTTATTAAGAGAATGATTGTTGATAGGATAGGTATTCAGTGACTTATTTTCATAGCATTAGTATTAGCCCTAGAATTCATTTTTATGAATAATCCTAGTATTTTTTTATTGATTGAAGGAAGGGGTTTTAAAAGGTTCCTTTAAACCTTTACACCAATGAGAAATAAATAAGAGGATAAACCAAAGAAAATAGAGATACAATATCCATGATATAAAAGGATAGGAACTCACTAAAAGGTTGTGAAAGAGATTGTCTCTAGAGGATAGGCCTAGGGAAAAACAAAGAATATGGACTCTAGAGAATAGGGAGCCCACAAAAAAACTAAGAAGATCATATCTAGAGCTCAGGGAGACCACAAAAAAAATAGAGAAAGGAATAACATTGACAAAAAACAAAAAGAGAAGAGGAAAGAGGCTCTTCATTCACCATTGCCAAGAGTAGGAGAAATCACATAGTCTACCAAATCATACCCATAAAATTGGTTGTTGTACTCATATAGGATGATTATGGCCTACTGGAGTAGATACGTACTCATTTTTTCTACTTTGGTTAAGGCACACATCAGGTCATCAAGCTCCTATATGTAGCTTTTTATGGTTATGAATGCAACACAAGCTCTCAGCTAAGTGTGACTAGACGGATTAGAGGAGCAAGTGGGGAGATCCCTTTTGAATAGAAGAGCACATAGAATAATCTTCTTGCTTGAAATTTTTTGAGGTGGAGGGAAGTCCTCTGAAATCTCAAGATCATGTTCAAGGATGATGGGATACTTCCTTCTCTCAACCTAAGACTTGGTACGAAAGAACCAATGGTAGGCCTCTGACTTAACAATGGGAGTTACTTCATCAACCTTGGGTTCAAATTCAAGCATTCAATTGGTCTTAGAAGAGGAAGGTCTTTGGGTAGACTCATCAATTACATCAGGATGGGGGTTCCTATGAATGCTAGACTCATGAATAATCCTAGTGTGGTATAGCTCTTGAATGCTCTATTTCAATTTCTATTTGGATTAGAATAATTTTAGTTTTGTTTGTTAAATTACTCCTTTACTATCTTGACTTAAGTATTTGTTTTATATTCTATTAATTTATGTAATCGTACAAGATATCCCTTATTCTCATAAATATTTTGGTGAACCCAACATGAGATATGTTTTGAGTGTTTTATTTTCTATTTTTAGCCTCTAGGGTTTAGATGGTTTGTTGTCATAGGTTTTTTTGGAAGTTGTTGTTAGCTATCATAGTTTTCTTCTTTCTTAAAGGTTTGCCTTAAAAAATTAATTTTACTTTTCTATGGGGGTTTTAAATTTTATAAAATCCTAGTCTTACTAGAGTAGGTTTTTTGCTTCCCCTTATGGATCCTTCCTTTCTTTTAAGGTATTTGGAATGATTACTAGGTCTAATAAGAAGCAAATTTCATAATTCCTAGAAGAATAATAGGATTACCAATCCATTGCTCATAAAAATTGTACCATTCAACCTCTAGCACTTAATCATGACCATGAACTCTAAATTAGAGACTAGACAAATAGAGATTATAATTCTAAGGAAGAAAAATACCGTAATATTAAATTTGATGAACCTTATAGGTCCACCATATAGTCTTAAAAGGATTTGAGAGTATCTACATGGGGTAATAAAGATGAACAATATGCTAAACTAGGATTACCACTTAATGAGGTAATCATGGTAAAATAAATGCAAACATGAATGACACACATAGAACACACTTCTTAGATGTACCATACCCATTTTAGGTCTTATAAAAAAATATTAGTTGTGCATATGTTGAACCTTAGGGAATATTTGACCTATTAGCTAGATAATCATAGGCATGATTTCGAAGAGAAAATGGAGGCATTTAGAAGAAAAATATCCAAACAAATATAGGATATGATGATAAATATTACTCAACTTTTGATTGCTAGTAGGAATCCTATATTGCATGTTGTTATCTCTCCTTCAATATTGAACCCCAATGGAAGCAAATTCTCAAACCTATTATGCAATACTTAACAGTTGATAATCTTGATTCTCAGCTGTGTAGTTTTAATTTAGATTTTATCAACCACTTTCGAGAGGAAAAAATGATGAACATCCCTGCTGCTCTTTATTGGTCTATGTACTATGCAATAGTTTCCACTCGCTGCAAAAAGGAAGAAGGTTGGCCCTCTCACCAAGGACTGTTTAAGATACTTTATAGATTTTTACTCCTTAAATTCCCTAAAGGAAATATTCCCATTCCTGATTCTGCTGAAGAAAAATCTTCCTCTACTCCTAGCCCTAAGTCCTCTAGGTCCAAGAGAAATAACAATATTGAGAAATCTCAAACTATCTACAACATCAAGAAAAAAGTCAAAGTAGAAAAAATGCATGTTCATTGTTCCCAAAGGCTTAAATTTAACGATGCTGCTGAAACTCCTACTCCTACCTCTGATAAGGTCAAGAAAGAGCTTTATGATTCTCTTGTCATTGTGGAAAAATACCTTCATAAGCTTGTTGTCCAAGCCACTTCTGTTACTGTTAACCACCTGTAAACCGCTCATGTTGCTATTGGGAAAGCAATTGTGGAGCTTAAGGAACAATGTCAATCACTCAACTTGTTGTTCTTCTATGACTCTTATGAGGATGTACCGACTATTTCTATTGTGGGGGGACCTTTTGATTTCAAATACAATGCCAAGGATGAAGAGGTTGTGGAGATCGCTAAGTAAGCCTACAAAGAAACCCCAAAGGACCAAAGGATGACATTAAGGACGCTGACCTGGATATTGCGGTTGCATCACCAATGCAGAATAATGTACCCAATTAATGTGTTTGTTTTTTTTGTTGTTGAAATCTTGGTCTTAAATTTCACCTTTTTGTAATATTCCTTAGTTTTTGTGGTTCAGGTCCTTTTTGGTTCTACTGGATGAAGGCATTTTGTTCCTCTGTTGCTTCCTTTTTTGTCTCCTATGTTGTTTCCTCTTTTCTGTTCTAGGTTCTACTATTGTACAAGGCGCTGGGGTGCCTTTCAAATGCCCTTGATTAATGAAATCCATTAACCTACCAAAAAAAATATTGAACCCCAATGCTCCTCCTCCTCCTCCCCTAGCTAACCCTAGGGAGGATTTACCTATATAAATTGATCCTATTTTGAGGAATTATAAAATTAAATCTCTAGCCCCTAATGTAGAATCTATACACTTGTCTCTACATATGCCTATATTATTTTATGATGGGACAAAAAAAATCCCAAATATTCATTAACAAATTTAAGATATATTATAGGGATTGGTTACACAAGAAAAATATTATATTAACTCCCTAATTACTTTTATCAAAAAGTCAAAATAAAATTTTGATGATGAGATGATCATGATGGAGGTATTGGATGTCTTTATGAACACTAAGCAATGCCCTAATTAAGTTGTTATAGCTTTCCATAAAAAAATGAAAAGAATTAAATGTCACACTAACATAAATTTAACTAAAGAAGCCATAATGGTAGTGTTTACAAGCTTAGGCAAAATTTTCAAGCTAAAATATAGAAATACAACCCTGGTGGTTTTTCCTCACTTGATAAGGTTATATACTTTCTTATAATATTTGGACACTAGAAAAAGAAAAAGTTAAAAAATCCTTAAAACCTAAAAACCCTAACATGAATGTTATAGGGATGGGATTTCTAATATAACTATTTAATTTAACTCTCAAGAGTTAGATATGGTCAAAGCTCTAGTGCATATATTAACCAGATGTGTGGGGATTATCCAAGACCTAATAATATGATATATCAATGGACCCATGAATACATTCTCAAAATATGTTTGCCATATAAGCGTTAAAAACACTATATTAGTGATAGGTTTGAAGCACTTGTACGAAGTGACCTTAATAAATTTCGCTTTTGGCATGGAACTTATGGCCATGATAATTCTACTAGTGTGGAATTGCATAGATTCTTTCTTAAACAATATTTTAGCCCTAATTTTAACATTCATCAAGTCAATAATGATAAGATCAATTTGTTTCATGAAAAGGAAAGAAACCTCTAGGAAAGTCATAATCATCCTTAGAATTAGAGATTATCTATAATACACAATTCCCCAACCATGAGAAGTAATATCCCAATAAATAATGAGGAGTAAAAATAAATGTCAAGGGTTTAATCAGGGTGGCCAAGAAGGGGCTCAAAATAATTAAAATAAAAAAGGTAATTATCCCCAAAATAAAAATCAAAATAATCTTGGTATTAGCACATCTTAAAGTGCCTTTCAATTTACCAAGTCTTTTCCAACTTGGCCAAATGGCAAATACATTTTTAGTCAATTGCATGTGGCTCATCATGTCAATATTTTAGAGGTACAAATAAAACCATTGCCTCCATGGAAAACAAATTACTGCTATCACTAGGAGTGCACCTTAATACAAAAGGAAGCAATCCTTTAAAAAAGAATAGGAAAATATGTATAAAGGAAAATAACCTATCCAATAAATAGTGAATCCTACCATAGTTGATAAGATTTAAAACTCTCCATTGTTCATTAGATAACCTACTACATGTTAGCTTTTGATGCAATATATAATGGGATATAGCAATCACAAGATGCAGAATAATATGAAATAAATTAAATCTGTGAGATGACTGAAAATATACTATAAATAGAAATTATGGAGATGTTTACAAAAGTATCTATGGAGGAAATGAACACTCCATGAATATAGCTACAACTCAAGAATGGGCATTGAGCATATTACACCCCATCACAATACATCACACTACTACACCATGCCATTCTGGTCTACACTACTTCCTACTACTCTATATTGCTCTATGTCTATGGTCCTTTATATAGGAAATAGGTTCCTTGGCCAACCCAAAAAGCTCTACATGAATGAAACAACAAAGGCTAAAGTTGAGCTATCACCAAATAGTTCCAAAATATCTTGTCCAAGGGTAAGCTACGATCAATAGGGGGTAAGGGTCATATTGAAGCTAATGCTAGCCTAGATCTTAGATCCTAGCCTCAAGGCACTATCACTCATATTTAATGTTGATCACCAAACACTGTAGTTTACCTTTAGAAACCCCAGGTTGAAACTCAAGGATAGACTTCCTCACAAATACAATGCAATCATGGGGAGGCATATTGCAAGTAGAGTTAATGATATACCACCACAACCAATGCCATAAATGAAGTAGGTACAATCATGCTGACCAATCTAGAATAAGGCAAAGGGGATAAAATTAATAGAGATTATTCAAAATCATACCAGGTTCCTTGAAATTCCTAGTCAAGAACAATGAGAAGTCAGAGAAATGATACCCACTGTTCAAAGGGTACGATGTGCTTTAATGAATTCACCAAATGTAAGAGAAAAGCCAGATATTTTGGCTATAAAATATGAAATGTAACCCATAATGAGGGTCGAATCTAAGCTATTATAATTTGTATGCAAGACTGGGAGTTCATTCAAACAAACAAGGCATTGTCTAGCCTTCGGATCATTTTGCTTATATGCATGTATTTTTCATGTTTGTGCTTTTTTGCTAAAATTGGTGAATGAGTTAGCTATTATTCTGTTATATGGATTCTGGTTGTTCATTTATCAGCTCTAGAATTTATAAACATAGTGCTAAACATAAATGATAATATCTAGAATGTATTAAGTGGTCTATTAAATGATTGTATGTGTGAGTGTACCTCCCGTTACTGCCTACATATATCTTGATGTGGCTTATCCACCCACTTTAACTCACTGTCATTTTATTTTGTTTACTTTGCTCTTTTCTTTACTTAAAATCTACTAGCTTCCATTGAAGTTGTGAGGAACCATAATTCTCTAAAGATTGGCTATTGGGCTATGTTACCCTTTAGCATTTCAATGTTGGTCTAGTTCATTGGGGACCAACTGAGTCCAATGTTTTAGGAAACTAAAGTTTGGTGACTCTCTGGTTTACCCAGATCTTCTCAAATTCACCTGGTGACTTCGACTGAGCGAAATTTCTAGATCATAATATTAGTTGCCTACTCATGCTGGATATCCAAACATCCCAAAGGACTTAAGGTATGGTGAGCAGCCTTGACATCATTAGAAAATATAGTATACTCACCTAGTGATTCAGAATCCGATTTCCACAGTAGGACCAGGACCTCTAAAAATTAGTGCCTTGATGACTTGGCCATATTTCCCCTAGTGGAATGATATCCCATAAGCTGCCTTCGATGCCCTACCCAAATACAGTGGCGTTAAGGGAGCTGTGAAGGAACACCTTGAAAATGTGGTTTCCATGACCACCCTTCATAATATCATACATGAAGATGCAATGATCAGGCTATTGGTGGCCTCTCTTGAAGGCAAAGCATGGCTCTAGTATAAGACTCTGTAGCCGAGGAGAATCTCTACATGGACGAATTTTGTGGAGCCCCTAATGGATGTATTTGGAGAAGTGGAGGACCCCTTCTAATCTCTAAACCAATTCACATTTATCAAGAGAAACTCTCTTGAAAGTGTGGTGAACTTCAATGTCCATTTTGAGAATATTTGGAAGAGGATTCCACTACAAATCCTCCCAACCTCCATCTAGGTGCATATTTTCTACATCCATACTCTTGGTCCTAATATCAATATCCTTCTACATAAATCAAGGGAAAATCGTTTCCCCCAACTCTACAAATAGGTTGTCAGGGCTGAGTACGTTCTTATGTGGAGGCTCCAACCCACCAGTTCCCTCCAAGAGTTGGTTTCAAATCATAAAGTGGGTACAGATTAGGAGTAGGTCTATCAAGAAGCCCACATCCATGATTATGGCACAACCAATCAACCCTAGATCCTCGAGAAGCTAGGCAAGGACATGGATGCTCATGAACGGGAGAAGGATGCAATTGTGGAGTAAGAGTCAACAAAGCGATTGGCATAACTAGCCAATCTTGAAAAGGGATAACATGAAAATTTTGTCCTTTATAAATTACCACCAAAAAGGTAGAATATAGTGGATAAAAAAATTGCCACCCTACCTTTCAAAGGCCTGAGTGTTCATACACTAAAGAAAAATAAAAAGAATAATGATTTTATCATAATTTTGAGCCAGTGTGGTCAGTACCATATGAGTCACAAGCAACACCTCAAATATAATGTGATCTGGTCCAACCACTATAGATTCAGATGATAATTCATGTGTGATATGCTCACTTAAGCATGCTTGTCATGTCGTAATTTTGTAATCAATAAATAAAATATTACATTATGCAGGGCCATTGTGTTGGAAATCACAAGTTTTGTCACCAACCATTGGCGCAAAAAGGTCCTATGAAAAGTTGCCACTTGGTCAGGCATCAAAGGGCATCAACAAGGATTTTCTCATAATTTGTTTAGAAAATATAACATTTTCCTCCTCTGTGTTGTCTTCATAGTTTTCTATTCTTTTGTTCATTGTTGTCATGACCTTGTAGCCCAATGGATACATTCAGTAATTTTCAAGATCTCTCACTTGTCCCTAGGAGTTGCGGCAAGCCTTGGAACTCACATATGTAGGCACATGCTATAAATAAGCCATGTAGTAATATGAAAATAATTCCAAAAAATGCAGAAAATGAGTCATGGTTGGAGCAAAATGGCCTCCCAGTCGATAAGAGCCAGTAAAATAGGATCATTGCTAGATTGTGTGAAGAAAAAATTTGGGATAGAAGATATGAGAAACATTGGCAATCTGTCTACTCTTGGAATATCCTAGGTCTTTGGTGGGTTGCATTTAAGGAAATTCAATCTGTAACAATGCCTCATGAAATAGGGTTCATGCCCCATAAATTTCACTTAACAAGCTTCAGATCACTTTTCCCTTTGTTTCTTCCCTTTTTTTGGCCCCTTCCTCCCTTTCACCTACTTCTACCCTTTGTTGCCTGTAACTCCTCTGGTTGGTAACAAAGGATTCACTATTTTTGTCATTTCCTATACCCATTTCCTCTTGTGCATGTCTTACAATAAGCTTCTTGTCATTTCCCACTACTTGTCTTCCTGCTACTCTTGTTCGCGGTAATTCTCTTTGTGCTGGCCACCTTGGTCTTGTCTTTTTGGATTTATTTTCTTTGTTACTCTCCTCTGCTCCCATCAGTTAGGCACCTATTCTATTCTCTTTGCTATGCTTTTCACCATGTTAGATGTCTCATTTCTATCAATTTTTTTCCACACTCGTTTCATCACATCCTCTTTTTCTCTATGCCCTTCCTTTCCCTCCATTTTTGGTTGTGTTTGTTATATTTTCTAATCCTTCTAGGTTTTTTTTTCCACAAAATAAAAAAACCCTATAAGTCACCAGAATTGTGGGTGAAATTTTGCATCCTTCACCCAATCTCCCTTCCAAGAAGTGATTCCCTTTGTTCAAAAGGAGTTCACCAAGTTTTGAAGACATTACTAGATGGGTGAAAGAAATCAGTCGACGACGGTGGAAGTCATGGGTAAATCAAAGTGTTGGGAAACCAAAAAAATGGATAAGGGTGAAGCACATAATATTTGGTCTTTTTCCTCGAGTATCTGGGTGGAAAATTCTCAAAAGCTCGCATGACCTCTAGTATGGTTGTTCTAGAGCAGTCAGCAATGGTAGAATATTGGGTCGAACCTACCCTGGAGTACAAGAAAAACCCCCGCCCATCTTGGGTGGGGAAATGGGAGCACCAATCTAGAAAAATATGTGAGAATACCCATCGAACCCCCATGGGTGAAAGGAAGTGCTCACCCAATATGCAAGGTTCTCGTTATCACCCAAAATTAAAAAAAAAGACTTGTTCACCATTCTAGAAATTTGGGTACCTAACAACATACACATAAGTGACATATTTTTGGTGCAATACCTGTCACTCATCGCCTGGCCAAAGGACTACCAATCAAGGAGAAGGATGAGGTAGCTGAGAAATAATGAGCTTGATAGAATATCAAAGGGTTCAGATTGATCCAAAAGCACCTGCCACCTTCTAGATGATTGGTGCTTCCTAGTGGAGTAGTGTACTAGAGTAGCGCTCATCAGCTACAAAAGCCATCTTCCCTTATTTCGTCATTAATGTCTAAATTTTGAAATCTATGTCAATGTAACTACAAATAGTGGAATTTTGGTCATTCCAAAGGATAAATATTTAGCCATTATAATTCTTATGTAAGTGTAGACACCAAAACATAACCAATATGATTATGCTACCAAGGCATTGACAAAATTGATGCACAAAGCCCTTAGGGCAGCCCTTAGAGATCAAGCAGTGTTTATAACCACTCCCAAAATAGTTTTGGAAGATTCTTAGGCCAATTAGGGACTTTTTGAGGCTTAGTTCCTATATCGCTCCAAATTTTTTGCATCCTTACCTTCAAGCTAAAGGATCTGCGCCCGGAAGGGGGATGGGAAAAGGATGGGATGGTACCTCAGACTGAGAGGCCCTTTGAAGGTCCCGCCTCTCGGGGGAGGGGTATTATGGTGATTTTTTGACGGATGGTGGGGTTCACTAGGAAATGTTTAATGGTAGTTTCCACGCCTAGGTTGGGAATGTGTTTGATGTGTTCAGTTTTAGCTTTAATCATCCAAGTCCTAGGTTTGGCCAAAATGCGTCTAAGCTATTATATATGAAATGCAGATTTAAATGAAGACAAAAACATATTTGGACATAAAAATAGAAAGAACAAGATGGATTAAAGACCCATACCTGATCCGGATGTCTGATGAAGGTTCTAATTTTTGAAGTAGTCAGGATCGCCTCTGATTTAACAGAATCGTCTGTGATCTGACAAGATCATCTGAGATCTGATGAATTCGTGCAAAACATAGAAACAGAGAAATAGGTGCAAAACATAGAAAATACAGCAATGCTAACATAGGGAAACAGTGTAAAATGACAATAACAATATCAAACTAAAAATTATAAATAGAAACATGAATGCATTATACTGATTTAATGACAATTATAACTTAATTATGCATTTGATCTAGATGGGTGAACTCCAAAATGCATAATAGCAAGGAATAATGATAAAACTAACTAAATTCAAAATAAAATAGTGGATAAATGTAAGAAAACACGCAAACTCTAGGCACTGATTGCCCCCAATGTAGACTGCAGTCGAAATCATCTGGATGCGACAAAATCGTCTTGAATTATGACGGGATCGTCCGAGATTGAACGAGCTCGTCTACGACGATCTGAACTTGCTTCGGCTGAAAATCGATATGGTCCCTGCAAGAAAACTTCAAATAACAAATTGCTCTAGGGTATTTTAATGCACGCAAATATCAAATCACAGGGAAATTCAGCCAGGGGGGATGCTAAGGGGAGGGCCTAGGATTAAATAGGCTTAGGATAGAGGTTGGGAGGTTGGAGATCATCCCAATTTGGGAGATCTCCAACGGGGGAGGTCTCTAACGGTGCAGACATGCTTCTACCCGGATTAGAGACGTCATTGGAACAGAGTCCAACTATGCACAAATCAGTTTGGGACGAGATCGTCTGGACGTCCTACGCCAGACGAAATCGTCCGATCTGAGGCGATATCGTCTTATCGGAGACGATATCATAAAACAGACAAAACAAACTCTAAAAATGGCGTGGGAAAGGAGGAAACGGGTTAAACGACGGTTTGGGAGCGGTTTTGGGGGTTGAAATTTGAATTTGAATATTTACTAGAGTAATTGTAATTATTAAGGTTTTACTACGCCAATTTTAGGGTGCTACATTTTGCCCCCTCTTTAGCGAATTTTCTAAAGAAAATGCATTAAATATGAGTTCTTCTCGATCTACAAGAAAGCATAAACTATTCCCATTTTTAGGCGACGATTCTTGGTTGAATCGTATGACAGCTTACTATGGTGCCCCCTCCGTGTTTTTACCCAAATCGAATGTTTGAGGTAAAAACACAAAAAAGAAAAATTTTAAAATGTTTTTGATTGTGTTTTGAATAAAATTAAGAAAAATAGGGTAAAACCCTAATTCATTGTTACAGTTCATTTTTTCTGGTTTTTAGAGCTCTGGAGACAAAAATGGTCGAGACAACGCACAGATCGACAGAGGTCCAGCACGGGCTACGGGTAAGGGTCTAAACTTAGTTTAGAATGCTTTACTGTAGAATTTAATGCTTTTTAGATTAGATTTGCTTGATTTTTGAGCATCACGGCCATTTTTGGGCCGTCGACGTCATTGAGACGAAATCGTCTCGATTTCGCCGAAATCGTCTCGATAACGTCGATTTCGTCCAAAGGCGAAATCGGTGAAATGGGGATGATTTCGTCAAAAGGGGGACAATTTCGGCTAGCAAAATCGAAGACGAATTTGCTCAAATCGGGGACGATATCGTCCAATTGTGGACGATATCATCAGTTATAAAATTGAACTTATTTTAACTTGCATTTTTAATTAATGATTTAGTAATGATTTTTATTGTTGATTTTGTTTATGTTGCAGAGAGGATTACTAAAGAGCAGAGAGTGGAAATACGGCGGGTTGAGGGATGACTTGGCCGCTCTATCACAAGCAGAGCAAGATCAACTGGCATAGGTCGGCTTGCAACACGTGGTAGACATGCCACAAGTTTCTACAGACATGGGGCTATTGACAGCCCTAGCAGAGAGGTGGTATTCGGGTTCTTCCTATTTTTGGTTACCGACAGGGGAGATGACTTCCACACTAGAGGATGTATGGAGGATTTTGAGGATCCCCATACAAGGATGACTGATCACTCCCGTGGCCAATCAGGGCCACGCGATGATGCGACTGTGTGGCAATCCGAGATTCGCCCTGGAGAAGGGCGGAGTGAACATCGAGTCGTTACGTCAGATGCCTGGGGCATCTAGACTCACACAAGTTTTGGCTGGGGTGGTAGGTGGACTTCTGCTATGCCACCAGAGCGGATGTAGGGTACCATGGGTACTAGAAGATGTGGTTTGTGACATGAGAGACCACAGATACAGATTTTCTTGGGGGAGCTTTGTACTCTGCCAGTTGTACAGGATCCTGCATGGGGTCATGTACAAGGGCGAATGATGTCTGGTTATGACATCGTTACTACAGGTTTGGTGCTAGGAGCACATTGTGGTGCGGAGGCCGGTAGGGCTCCCACTAACAGGGATTGACGGGGAGAGGCCCCGAGTTTTCTACTAGTGGCTCCGAAGAGGGTCACAGCGGTGGATAGATCTATCGATGTCTCGAAGACTACTTGATGACCTCGTCTTTGACCAGATCACCTGGAGGCCTTGGAGAGATCATCCAGGGTGGGCCAAGGATGGATAGGAGCTGGCTCGCATCAGGCGAGTCTTCTGGCTGAGGATGGAGAGGGGAGAGGTGGAGCTCCATCGGTATGACCGAGTTTTGAGGTAGTTCGGTCTATAGCAGGGGATTCCATCTCTGAGAGACTACGAGTTTTCTTGAACTGTCTAGGATAACACTACAGTTAGCAGGGCTCCAGATATGTAGTGATTCTAGAGTCAGGATGCAGATGATGCCCCCATTCAGCCAGTGGATGGGGATGACGTTGGGGTAGTTGACGACTATGATGCCTGGTACATAGGCATCTACCCTCCTCGGATGACGAGGGCTCAGGGTTCGATTCACATAGTTGTGCATCGGATGGGGAGGCGATGTCAGGTAGCCATTGAGGCAGCACAGGGTCACGGCGAGAGAGAGCAAAGGAGACCATAGGCACAGCAGAGGCCATGGTAGCGGGAGAGGAGGGAGGAGAGACCCCCTTCTCCACAGAGAGAGAGGCCACCATTGCTCGATAAGGGCAAGGGTGTTGACACTAGGGAGAGTAGCAAGACAGTGACTCTCCGAGCGGAGACAGTTCGTCTCCAGGCACAGGTGCAGACCCTACAGGAGGAGGCTGCACGACACTGAGAGGAGGCCACATAGCTCAGAGATGAGGTCGCATGCCTCAGAGCATGGAGCAGAGGGGCGAGCACTCGAGAGCTAGCATGGGCTATTGCCCAGATCACATTTTATCAGACACTATACCACCAGATGGTGCCAGAGGAGGAGAGATTACCACTGTCGGCTACCATCATGGATCCGATCAGGATTGGGTCATCAAGGACTTCATATCGATCCATGACTAGGACTCGTAGTACCACACATACTGTGATGGGGCCACCTCGTCCACCTCAGGGCGAGGGAGGAGATGAGGCTGAGAGCTCGAGGGGTTCTCGAGGCTAGCTACTACAGATTGCATTGCACATATTGATATATAGTATTTATTATTTTTGATAGAGGATTGAGTATGCCGAGGTACAGATTGTGGCATACCGATTCGGTTTTGATATGATGTATATTATGGTTGATACAAATATAGATGAGATATTTTTGATCATATGACTTGTGTCTTATGTATTTTTATGATGCTTTTAATGTTTTGATTGATTTATTTGATGATTCATATGATTATGTCATTTGGAAATATTATGGTTTGAATGGATGCTTTAAAATTTAAATGAAATAATCTGATGTAACAAATTGGTTGTTTGTGATGTGGTGATTTGATAAAAATAAAAAGACTTTTAACAATAATTTCAAAGGACATTGTCGCTATTATAGACCATTTCATGGAGTCGTCGCTCACTCGATCGTCAAGCTAATCCCAGTATAGAAATATTGTTAAAAAGTAAAAGAGTGCTTAAGAGACTGTCTTAAGACTTTGGTGCAATGGTGCAAATGATGATGATGATGGTGATTTGTTTTCAGATTTTCATAAAAATAGTATGCATGAAATAATGTTAAAATGATTTTTGCTAGGCATAAATTCCTAAGTGTGATAAATTTTTTTGGATAATTCCCTAGGAATTATACCATCATTGCAAAATTTGAAGGTTGACATAATGACAATGAAATAGTGATAATGTGCAAGCTTTTGAAAGCATAATTGTGTAACATAATGATTTAAGTCATATGTTTTTTATGATTTGATTTGAAATAAATGGAGAATAAAAATTGGTACAATGGTTTGCGCTAGGCATAGAATATGTAGGTATAGACTTATACCATCATCGTGAAAATCAAAGAAGAAAATAGATTGTTTTATTGCATGGTTGATTTTTAATTTTTAAAAATATGAAGATGAGGACTTGTGCTAGGCATAAAATTCCAATTTTGGTTTTGGAACTATACCATCATCACGAAAGTCGACAATATATATATATATATATATATATATATATATATATATATTTTTATGTGTGTGTGTGTGTGTGTGTGTGTGTGTTTTGATTGTATGGTTTTGAAAGAAATTTTGATTTTTTCTATTATGTATGTAGTTGTCTTTGTACTTTAAAGAAGAAAATGAATTATTCCAGACAATTTGCAAAAAAATATTTCAAAGTATCTTAAAGACAAAAGTTAGATTTATAAGGAATCCCATGTGCATATGTGAGTTCATTTCCAATCTTTATTTATCATAATGATACACAAAATCTCTCAAATACAAATGTGTGTGCAATTGCTATGTTCGTTTACCAGTTTTGAGCAAGATAATTTGATACAAGTGATTTGAATGAACCAAATAAGTGTTCATTAACCATGATGTAGATGCATATAACCATACTAGACTACTATGTAAGTCGTATTATCAAGAGCTAGCTAATCCATAAGCAGACATAGGTCTATACAAAAGAAGGTTGCTAATGTGATAGACATATCTCCACGCTAGGAGTTACCCAAGGCCAAGCAGGTTGGGCACAAACCACCTGTTATGGGGCTTACCTCACAGTTTTCGAATAATTGAGAATTCTAGGGATTCAAGCTCATCAACCCTTCTTTTCTTTTCAAAGGGTAGGGAAAGGGATTTTATTGCTTTTGCTTTTGCTTTCTTTTCGTTTCTTTTTTTCTTTTGTTTTTCTCTTGGCTTTTTGTATTTTTGCTTTTTGTATTTGAGATAATGCTGAAATAACTTCTTTCTCTTTTATCTTTTTCTTGAACTTTTTCTTTTCTTTCTATGCTAGGGATACTTGCTCGGATTAGCTATAGAGCAAGGGATTTTTATTTCGGGTAGGGGTGAGCTTGTCCTTTTGCCAATTCTCAAAGATTCTAGACCATGTGCATGATAGGATAGTAGGGGAAACTTTTCACTCAAGAAACCACTTCTACTATGTAGCATAGCATGGAAATTACAAATGTAATCATTTTATTGTGAAAGGATATGCTTGGTTTAAGTAAATAACAAGATCAATTCTCTATGCTAAAACTTTATTTAATTGAATTTTGTGGACTTTGATATAAGAGAGATTAGTAATCATGCTAGATAAAAATCAAGATATTTATTTTGTGTTTGTGAAAGTGAGAGATTCCAAATAAATGCTAATTTATCCAAAATAATTTGAAATATATAACTGCAACATTTGTAAGAAGAAATATATACAAATACTTTTTGAGAAGTTTGAGAATGTTGACTCTCTCTTTCTTCTTTATTTTGTTTTGGTTTCAAAAGAGTCAAGAATATTGTTGTTTTTATTTTTATTATTTTTGTTTGTTTTTGTTTTTGAAAGAATTAACAAGTGCCATAAATAAATACAACAAATATTTTTTTTTTTTTTTTTTTTTTTTTTTTTTTTTTTTTTTTTTTTTTTTTTTTTTTTTTGAAGATTTTGATGATTTTGATTTTTTTTTGTATTTTGATTTTAATTTATGAAATTGGTGGTATATACAAGATGATCTATATACACTATACAAGGTTATTTGAGTATAGCATGTCTAAGGTTGCTTCAAAATCAAAGGAGGTTTTGAAGGATAATTTGGTTGTGGTGAAGGTAAGAATAGAAGGTGATGAATAAAAGGTAGCGATAACCAAAGCTTTGTTATAATGTAAAATAATGTAGCAAAATATTTGACTTTTATATGTGGAAAATTAATCATGTTACAAAATAAAATATCAGAAAGATGAGAAGTTTCTTCATTTTTATCACTATATTCCAAATCTTGATAAGATGGAGGGAGCAGATGTGAAAGATATGCATGGATGTTATTTGATAAACAAGGATGATCATATATGGATGAAGAAAAGTGATGGATAGAAGATAATTGTGATAATAGAGAATGTATAGAACTTGATGTTTCAACCATTAAATATTCTTCAAATGGTTTTGGGTCACCATGTATGGTAACACTTTTATTTGCAAGTTCAAACTTCAAACATTGGTGAAGAGTGGAAGGGACAACCCTCATCGTATGAATCCAAGGACTTCTAAGAAGTAGGTTGTAAGGTGAAGGGCAATATGCTACATAAAACAAAGTATCCAGGATCTTGGATCCAATATTGAGGGGAAAATTATAGTACCTTGAGCTTCTTGAATTTCATTGTTAAAATATTTTATAATAACATTTGATTCATTAAGATCTTCTTCCTTTAATTTGAGTTTTTGGAATAATTGATAAGTGCATAAATTAAGAGAGGAGCCGTTATCTACCATGATAGTTTTAACAGGTGTTTCTTTACTAGATCCTGTAATGTAAAGATAGTAGTCTTCTTGTGGAGTAAAGGAAGGAATATCCTCATCATAGAATGAAATATGGTTAACCTCAAGAGGGTTTACACCATTAATTATGTTCTTAGAGAAAATATGATGAGGAACAAATTGTTGGCTAGGTATTTTGAACAAAGTTTCCTTGTGAGAACTTTGTAATACTTCTAAAAGGGATATCTTTGCTTGAGGATTAATCACTTGTTGTTGGATATCAAAGGGGATTTCAGATTGAAATTTTGATTTTAAATATGAGCTTTCTATGCTTAAATTCCATTTTGTATCATTCTCTAGAGCCAAAGATAGTTTTGAAGGTTGGTCAAATGAGGAATCCATATCTTGAATATCGGATTGAGTTGATTGAACTTGAGGTTGCTCATTTGTAGTTTTTGTTAGAATATTAATAATATCATCATGATGGGACACATTAACATGCAATATTTGATTGGTTTCTTGTTGTTGATAATTGAATAGGGGTTCTTGGCGGATCCCCATGTCTTGATTGATTATTGGTATTTGTTGTGTAGGAGTTTGGTAGTTTACTAAAGATTTATAATCAGTTGTAGATTGTAATTCTTTTATATTAAAAAGACCCTCATCAATCAAATCTTGAATTGCACATCTTAAATATTTACATTTTTGTGTCATATGTCCATCCACTCTATGATATTCACAATGTAGCTCAGGTTTAAACCAATCTGTTGTGGTATCAGGTTGTCTTATGGAAGGGAGTTCAATCCTATTTGTATCAAGTAAATGCTTAAGAATTATATCCATTGGTTGATTGAGCTTAGTAAATTTACATGATGAAGGTTTTTGAGAGGTTTTTGATAAGTGCCTTAGGAATTTCATCATAAAAGGACCTAATGGTTTCTCACCTCTACTTTCTTTATTATGGGTAGAATGATGACAGGAAGATTGCGAAGTAGGAGGTGAGTGCATGGTAGAATTGGAAGAATAAGTATTTTCTTGTTGAAATGAATGTGTTGTATTGAAAGAAGAATATTGAAATGGTGGAGGAGGATTGTATGTGGATTGATAGACATAATATGGATATATGGGAGAATAGATAATATCGTTATGAAGAGGATTGGAAAAGGGATTGTCCTGTTGGGGTAAGGATGAAAAATGAGAAAAAGGGTGATGGAGGTGGTGTTGAATAGGGATGAGGTTGGTCATAATCAACAAATGTATTTGGCTGAATTCTTCCAACATTACTGATGGGATCATATTGATTTGAGTAAAAACTCATGGTTTCTTTAGTACTTCTAAAAGTAATATTTAGCATCTACTATTTAGAATTGAATCTAAAACATACAAACTTGAAATGATGATTTTTTTACTTTTTCTTGTATACATATATATATATATATATATATATATATATATATATATATATATATATATTTTGTTTTTTTATATTTTTGAATCGAAAGATGCCTATGTTATTCACGTCGGGTTCACCAAAATGTATCGCTCCAAATTTTTCGCATCCTTACCTTCAGGCTAAAGGATCCGCGCCCGAAAGGGGGATGGGAAAAGGATGGGGCGGTACCTCGACTGAGAGGCCCTTTGAAGGTCTCGCCTCTCGAGGGAGGTGTATTAAGGTGATTTTTTGACGGATGGTGGGGTTCACCAGGAAAATTTTGAGTGGCAGTTTCCACGCCTAGGTTGGGAATGTGTTTGATGTGTTTAGTTTTAGCTTTAATCATCCAAGTCCTAGGTTTGGCCAAAATGCGTCTAAGCTATTCTATATGAAATGCAGATTTAAATGAAGACAAAAATAGATTTGGATAGAAAAATAGAAATAACAAGATGGATTAAAGACCCATACCTGATCCGGATGTCTAATGAAGGTTCTAATTTTTGAAGCAGTCAGGATCGCCTCTAATTTAACAGAATCGTCTGCGATTTGACAAGATCTTCTGAGATCTGACGAATTCGTCAGAGACCTGCAAATAGAGAAATAGGTGCAAAACATAGAAAATATAGCAATGCTAACATAGGGAAACAATGTAAAATGACAATAACAATATCAAACTAAAAATTATAAATAGAAACATGAATGCATTATACTGATTTAATGACAATTATAACTTAATTATGCATTTGATCTAGATGGGTGAACTCCAAAATGCAAAATAGCAAGGAATAATGATAAAACTAACTAAATTCAGAATAAAATAGTGGATAAATATAAGAAAACACACAAACTCTGGGCACTGATTGCCCCCAATGCAAACTACAGTCGAAATCGTCTAGATGCAAAGAAATCATATTGAATTATGACGGGATCATCCGAGATTGAATGAGCTCGTCTGCAATGATCTTAACTTGCTTCGGCTGAAAATTGATACGGTCCCTGCAAGAAAACTTCAAATAACAAATTGCAAATGATGCTCTAGGGTATTTTAATGCATGCAAATATCAAATCACAGGGAAATTCAGCCAGGGGGATGCTAAGGGGAGGGCCTAGGATTAAATAGGCTTAGGATAGAGGTTGGGAGGTTGGAGATCATCCCAATTTGGGAGATCTCCAATGGGGGAGGTCTCTAACGATGCAGACACGCTTCTGCCCGGATTAGAGACGCCGTTGGAACAGAGTCCAACTATGCACAAATCAGTTTGGGACGAGATCGTCTGGACGTCCTACACCAGATGAAATCATTCGATCTGAGGCGATATCATCTTATCGGAGACGATATCATCAAACGGACAAAACAAACTCTAAAAATGATGCGAGAAAGGAGGAAATGGGTTAAACGGCGGTTTGGGAGCGGTTTTGGGGGTTGAAATTTGAATTTGAATATTTACTAGCTTAATTGTAATTATTAAGGTTTTACTGCACCAATTTTAGGGTGCTACAATCCCTATTTGTCCCACACCAATACGAATAGCAGTTTCTATTCGTCCCACCCCGGAGCAAATACAACATTCATCCCGAGGTGAAGCGAATAGCAGGTTTGACTAGAAAAAAGTCAAACCTAGACAAGTGGCCAAAAAAATTGCCACTTACCCTACTCCTCAAGACATGCAGGTTAGAACCCAGGTCATGCCTAGGACAACCCCCCATCAATGAGGCTATTTTGGGGAGATTCTCTTCCCCCACCAATGCATGTCATCCTGATGGACAAATGGCCCCTTTGGCCTTGCATGCCTTTTGCACATTTAAAATCCTAGGTCTATAAATTATATGGAATTCTCATACATGCAGAGGAGGTCATTGCTAGGAATCGAAAAAAAGTGCTACCGAGTTATTTCCTCACATCTATTGTGTCATTTTCATCCATAATTTCTCCTTAGTGAGAGAGGTTATCAAGTGGCAAAAGAAGGTGCAATTTGACTCCAAAACCCGAATTGATTGTTAGAATACCTCATCTAATTTTCCTAAAATACTTCTCCCATGGTTTTGCATCAACCCACATTGGATTAGCATAGAAATTTGAGAGATTTTGGTGGGCGTCCTGCCCCCGAGCGCCCCCAATTTGTGACAATCGAATTCGTCCCACCCCGAACGAATAGAAATATATGCATAATTTTAAGACTATTTTTAATTATCTATTTTCAATATGTCTCTAGGATACTATATTTCAAATTTCACTACATTCTAACTTGTATCGGCCGAGATATCACCATTTTAGGATTTACATGTATGCGAACCCACTTTTGCATGCAGGATAATTTGAGTAGGATATATATAATCTGATCACATGGGTATCCTTATAATGTAATTTTATGCTTACTGACAAAATATTGTAGGTTTATGACATGTCTAGGTAGATAAATCACTCATTTGCCTTTTGTAGGTTCATAAAATGCGATGGGATCGAACGCAATGACCAGGATTCCAAAACTTACAAAATTAGGTGATATCATCCTAAAATCACATATTTCATATCACTCTTGATTTTTGTTTCATTTAGAGCTCATTTGACACCTCTACCTTATGTGCGCCTTTTTTAGACTATGGGGATTGCATGTTTTAGAATCATACATAGATACTTTTGATCTTATTTTGTTTTCCTGTGTGCAGATATAGGTTCCAAAACATGATAGGAGACTTTGGAAGACACGTATTACATTGACATAAGTTGCAACGACATTGAGCCCGCCCACCTCGAGTGTGGGCATACGAAAGAATAGTGGATGTGCACCACGTTCTTTAGGATATTGATATATCTTGGCACTATTTTTATAATATATTGTATCAAGTGATTCAAGTCCTCAAAGGGAGGCATTGTAATTGAATTTGATATTATTTGATAAGGATAATGCCCCATTTCACTTTATTGCTTGTCATACATTGTCATTTACTTTGCATGCTTCGTTGTTTGCTTTCATAGGACTTAACACACATTTACAAATTTTTTTGCTTCAGTTGGAGTGCACCATTTTTTGTTGCTATAGTGGTGATCACGGTGGGACCCAGTCCCTTTTTATTTAGGTGATTTTTTGACTCAATTTTCACCTTTTTTTGTGGCAGGTTTTAGTCACTCTAGACCTAAGCGAACTTGGGACTGCTATTTGTGCCGCCTTGGGATGGATTCAAATCCATTCCTCCCTGGGATGAATGTAGACGTGTAATTCATCCCACCCTAGAGTGAATATAAAATAACAAGTTTTCTGAGTTGGGTTTCAGAACCAACAGATAATGGCAGAGAAGAGGTAGGATCTGAAACACTTTCTTCCTGTTTTGCATTTACAAAACTCTATTTTCTATTCATTTTTTATTTATGTGCTTAAGTAGGAAAGTAGAAAACTGTCGTAACTTCATTATGAAAAATGTAAAATTTACAAAAAATGAGAGTAGAAAATCATAATTAGGATTGCATCTCCTTTGGCCTAATTGCTTGTCACTCATCCATTGGTGGGTCTTCATTTAGGGTTGCTTTCCTATGCTTAGTGTAGTGGCTTCCATATTTCATATTTCCATATTTTGAAAGTAAAAAGTTGCATTTAAGCTTGCATTTAGTAAAAATAAATAAAAAATCATTGAATGTTCTCTTGTTTACTTTCTTTTGGATTAAAAGGAATCACACACACCACAATCCACTTAAACACTAAAGAGTTGGACTTCATCCCCAATCGTTGGTAGAGCGCAAGTGACGGTGGGTTTCATATCCATCCACTTGGCTCAAATCCCATGAAACTGATCCATATTTCGAAGGCCAGTTTCAAGATTCATCATAGCCCATGGGTTATAGCATTCATCGCCCTTCAGGGAGGTGTATTGCATACTACGGTTGAACTGGGTGAGGAACTGGTAGGACCTGTGCTCCCTGGCCATGGAGGGAGCGGACGTGAAAGATATGCAAGGATGTTATTTTATAAACAAGGATGATCATATATGGATGAAGAAAAGTGATGGATAGAAGATAATTGTGATAATAGAGAATGTATAGAAGTTGATGTTTCAACCTTTAAATATTCTTCAAATGGTTTTGGGTCACCATGTATGGTAACACTTTTATTTGCAAGTTAAAACTTCAAACATTGGTGAAGAGTGGAAGGGACAACCCTCATCGTATGAATCCAAGGACTTCTAAGAAGTAGGTTGTAAGGTGAAGGGCAATATGCTACATAAAACAAAGTATCCAGGATCTTGGATCCAATATTGAGGGGAAAAATTATAGTACCTTGAGCTTCTTGAATTTCATTGTTAAAATATTTTATAATAACATTTGATTCGTTAAGATCTTCTTCCTTTGTTTCAAGTTTTTGGAATAATTTATAAGTGCATAAATTAAGAGAGGAGCCGTTATCTACCATGATAGTTTTAACAGGTGTTTCTTTACTAGATCCTGTAATGTAAAGATAGTAGTCTTCTTGTGGAGTAAAGGAAGGAATATCCTCATCATAGAATGAAATATGGTTAACCTCAAGAGGGGTTACACCATTAATTATGTTCTTAGAGAAAATATGATGAGGAACAAATTGTTGGCTAGGTATTTTGAACAAAATTTTCTTGTGATAAATTTGTAATACTTCTAAAAGGGATATCTTTGCTTGAGGATTAATCACTTGTTGTTGGATATCAAACGGGATTTCAGATTGAAATTTTGATTTTAAATATGAGCTTTCTATGCTTACATTCCATTTTGTATCATTCTCTAGAGCCAAAGATAGTTTTGAAGGTTGGTCAAATGAGGAATCCATATCTTGAATATCGGATTGAGTTGATTGAACTTGAGGTTGCTCATTTGTAATTTTTGTTAGAATATTAATAATATCATCATGATGGGACACATTAACATGCAATATTTGATTGGTTTCTTGTTGTTGATAATTGAATAGGGGTTCTTGGTGGATCCCCCTGTCTTGATTGATTATTGGTATTTGTTGTGTAGGAGTTTGGTAGTTTACTGAAGATTTATAATTAGTTGTAGATTGTAATTCTTTTATATTAAAAAGACCCTCATCAATCAAATATTGAATTGAACATCTTAAATCTTTACATTTTTATGTCATATGTCCATCCACTCTATGATATTCACAATGTAGCTCAGGTTTAAACCAATCTGTTGTGGTATCAGGTTGTCTTATGGAAGGGAGTTCAATCCTATTTGTATCAAGTAAATGCTTAAGAATTATATCCATTGGTTGATTAATCTTAGTAAATTTACATGATGAAGGTTTTTGAGAGGTTTTTGATAAATGCCTTAGGAATTTCATCATAAAAGGACCTAATGGTTTCTCACCTCTACTTTCTTTATTATGGGTAGAATGATGACAGGAAGATTACGAAGTAGGAGGTGAGTGCATGGTAGAATTGGAAGAATAAGTATTTTCTTGTTGAAATGAATGTGTTGTATTGAAAGAAGAATATTGAAATGATGGAGGAGGATTATATGTGGATTGATAGACATAATATGGATATATGAGAGAATAGATAATATCGTTATGAAGAGGATTGGAAAAGGGATTGTCCTGTTGGGGTAAGGATGAAAAATGAGAAAAGGGTAATGGAGGTGGTGTTGAATAGGGATAAGGTTGGTCATAATCAACAAATGTATTTGGCTGAATTTTTTCAACATTACTGATGGGCTCATATTGATTTGAGTAAAAACTCATGGTTTCTTTAGTACTTCTAAAAGTAATATTTAGCATCTATTATTTAGAATTGAATCTAAAACATACAAACTTGAAATGATGATTTTTTTTTTTTCTTGTATACATATATATATATATGTATTTTTGTTTTTTTATATTTTTGAATCAGAAAGATGCCTATGTTATTCACGTCGGGTTCACCAAAATGTATCGCTCCAAATTTTTCGCATCCTTACCTTCAGGCTAAAGGATCCACGCCCAGAAGGGGGATGAGAAAAGGATGGGACGGTACCTCTGACTGAGAGGCCCTTTGAAGGTCTCGCCTCTCGGGGGAGGGGTATTAAGGTGATTTTTTTACGGATGGTGGGGTTCACCAGGAAAATTTTAGTGGCAGTTTCCACGCCTAGGTTGGGAATGTGTTTGATGTGTTCAGTTTTAGCTTTAATCATCCAAGTCCTAGGTTTGGCCAAATGCGTCTAAGCTATTCTATATGAAATGCAGATTTAAATGAAGACAGAAACAGATTTGGATAGAAAAATAGAAATAACAATATGGATTAAAGACCCATACCTGATCCGGATGTCTAATGAAGGTTCTAATTTTTGAAGCAGTCAGGATCGCCTCTGATTTAATAGAATCGTCTATGATCTGACAAGATCTTCTGAGATCTGACGAATTCGTCAGAGACCTGCAAATAGAGAAATAGGTGCAAAACATAGAAAATATAGCAATGCTAACATAGGGAAACAGTGTAAAATGACAATAACAATATCAAACTAAAAATTATAAATAGAAACATGAATGCATTATACTGATTTAATGACAATTATAACTTAATTATGCATTTGATCTAGATGGGTGAACTCCAAAATGCAGAATAGCAAGGAATAATGATAAAACTAACTAAATTCAGAATAAAATAGTGGATAAATATAAGAAAACACACAAACCTGATTGCCCCCAATGCAAATTGCAGTCAAAATCGTCTGGATGTGATGAAATCATATTGAATTATGACGGGATCATCTGAGATTGAACGAGCTCGTCTGCAACGATCTTAACTTGCTTCGGCTGAAAATCGATACGGTCCCTGCAAGAAAACTTCAAATAACAAATTGCAAATGATGCTCTAGGGTATTTTAATGCATGCAAATATCAAATCACAGGGAAATTCGGCCATGGGGATGCTAAGGGGAGGGCCTAGGATTAAATAGGCTTAGGATAGAGGTTGGGAGGTTGGAGATCATCCCAATTTTGGAGATCTCCAATGGGGGAGGTCTCTAACGGTGCAGACACGCTTCTGCCCGGATTAGAGACGTCGTTGGAACAGAGTCCAACTATGCACAAATCAGTTTGGGACGAGATCGTCTGGACGTCCTACACCAGATGAAATCATCCGATCTGAGGTGATATCATATTATCGGAGACGATATCATCAAACGGAAAAAACAAACTCTAAAAATGGCGTAAGAAAGGAGGAAATGGGTTAAACGGCGGTTTGGGAGCGGTTTTGGGGGTTGAAATTTGAATTTGAATATTTACTAGCTTAATTGTAATTATTAAGGTTTTATTGCACCAATTTTAGGGTGCTACAATCCCTATTTGTCCCACACCAATACGAATAGCAGTTTCTATTCGTCCCACCTCGGAGCAAATACAACATTCATCCTGAGGTGGAGCGAATAGCAGGTTTGAATGGAAAAAAGTCAAACCTAGACAAGTGGCCAAAAAAATTGCCACTTACCCTACTTCTCAAGACATGCAGGTTAGAACCCAGGTCATGCCTAGGACAACCCCCCATCAATGAGGCTATTTTGGGGAGATTCTCTTCCCCCACCAATGCATGTCATCCTGATATCATTTCGGATAATGCGACATCGCTCAAAAATAAGGTTGTGCATGGTTTAATGAATAAGTACAAAATCAAACATAGCTTCTTGACATCATACTATCCATAAGCAAATGGGAAAGTAGATGCCTCAAACAAAATGCTAGTTGTCATCCTTAAGAAGACACTCAATGGAAGTCATAAATATTGGCACACACAAATCCCTCTTGACCTATGGGCTTATCGCACTAGTATTCGGATGCCCACTGGGGTAACATCGTTCTCACTACTATATGGTACAGAGGCAGTCATACCTCTAGAGCTAGAAATCCCCTCACTGTGCATATCAATGCAAGAATTCATCAATGATGATACTGCATGACAGGCTCGACTGGACCAACTTATGTTGCTCGATGAATGACGCATTCATGCCCTGGAGCATTTGTGTGTTTATCAAGAGTGACTAAAGAGAGCCTATAATATGAAATTCCATCTCAAGGACTTCCAGGTTGGTGACCTTGTCCTAAAAGAGAACCAAAAAAATTCAAACTTGTCATCCCACCTGAGGGATAAGTTCGTGGTAAACTGGTTAGGTCCTTTTGTCATCACCATTCAAATAGAACATAGAACATATAGACTCGCCTCTATTGAAGGAGTCGAAGATCCTGAACCCTTGCACATCATCCATTTGAGGTTTTTCCATGCTTAGAGCACCACAGTGCCCCAAAATGCTCCAAGGGTGCCTTAACCTGCTTGGTCAACCCAAAAATACTCCTAGGTGGTCTAGAACCATCTAGGTCACCCCAAAATACTCAAAATATGCCTTAACCCACTTGGTCAACCCAAAAATGCTCCTAGGTGGTCTAGAACCATCTAGGTCACCCCAAAATGCTCCTAGGTGGTCTAAAACCATCTAGGTCAACCAAAAAGCCCCAATGGCACCCATAAGCCCTTTGGTCACCACAAAAAGCCCCAAAGGCACCCATAAGCCCTTTGGTCGCCCCAAATGCCCCAATGGCCCCCAATAAGCCCGTTGGTCACATATACATACAAATATATCAATCAAAAATTCAAAAACATCATCAAAATATCGAAATACAAAAAACATTGCATCGCATGCATATACATACATATATATCAATCAAAAATCCAAAAATATTATCGAAAATCCAAAAAAATTATCAAAACATAAAAAATACAAACATATTGAATTCTCATCAAGCTACATATCATTGCATTATCTCCTACATTAGGCATGTCCTTCATCGCACATTGCATTTTTTTAGAGTGGCTCATACATGGCTAGCATTAAAATAGTACACTAAGTATAATGCACAATCAATGTTGTCGAGGTCATCACTCACCTCATTCCATATTCTACCTATAATTTCCATCTATATTTCCTATATTTCCATAGTTGTGTCTATTCCCTTTACTTAGCAATTTTTTTTAGAATGTCAGTAGGGTTTTCAGTCACTCAACCATGTCCAGTATCTACTCAAATTTTGTAGAAGGCTAGCAAGCTTTTTAGGAGGTAGAGTCTTTCTTATATTTTGCCTCGTATACATAAAATCCCAACACATTTCACACTAATAAATCCAAGTTTCGCAAAAGTAAATATGAAACCCACAAAGTGGTCTAGGGTACCTTGAGCAAAAAAAATTTCTTGCTCATCCCCCTGTGCGAATGGTTCAAAGATGCTAAGAATTGGCAAAAGGAAAAGATCTTCCCCACCTAATTCCCCAAAATAAATAGTGGTTTTCACCACTATCAAGAATTTTCAACAACCCTTTATCCCTAAAGTCATAAGGATTCATACTACACGTCCCTAAGAAGGATGTGTAGTCATCCCCAAGGCCTAAAAGATCAATCCCGTTCTAAAGCAAATTTCCCAAAAGTTTAAAATTCAAAATCAAAATCCTCAAAAAGAAACAATCAAATATAATTGTGGTTATCACCATTCCCCAAATCCCTTGCTCAAAGAAAATAAAATACAAAATAAATAGTGATTATCATCACTACATATGAGCAAGTATCCCAATAAAATTGAATAAAAGCAGGGCGCTTGAGCTTGAATCCCTAGAATTCTCAACATTTGAAAAACCATTTAGGTGATCCTCATTACGGGTTTTGTGGATAGCCTATCCGACAATGGTGGTATCCTAAATGCATGACGATATGTCTACCACATTAGCTTTGCGTGTGTGTAGACCAATGTTTGCATATGGGTGAGCTAGCTTTTGGTCCCCTATACTACCTAGTGGTCTAATCCAATTGAGTATAGAACTACGGATTATGGCATTCATAGAGTGATCCTCATTACAGGTTTGGTGGATAGCCTATTTGGCAATGGTGGTATCTTTATGCATCTCACAGGAATGAACTCACTTGCACACACAAATATATTGAGTATCTTGGTCATCCTAAAAGATTCATACCTTGTCAAAAAGTCTTGCATGGTTAATATCCAACTTTTGAGAAATTGACTAGAGTGTTTGAGTCTCGTGAAAACCTCATAGACATCTTATAAACATCATGTCATTCATATCATTTCACCACATACATTTCAATACCACTATGCACAAATCCATTACATAATCTCATAGCAAAAGTACATATGAATTAATGCATTCTATATCGTCTATGGTGATAGAATAATATGTCATATAGTCTACACATTTTATCATATAGATCAATAATTCATCCATCTCATCATACATCCATGCATGTACAAAATCATATAAAATCACATTACAACATATGCATACATGATAGACATCCATCATCATATCATAGATTAATAAACATATTACACATCATCAATAAATCCATACACCACATTGCATTCATACAAAACAACAATAAGCAAAATACATGATGACAAATAACAAAATATCATATATATATGGGAAAAAATAGTACATCATAGTTTCGAAAAAATACCTAAAGGCTACAATAAGGTGGGTCCTCAAACCTCACCCATACCAAAAATAAGGCCCTATCTGTGTCGACCACCATGATCGTGCAGGATCAGTTTTGCGACTAGTACTACCGCCCATAGTATGCGATCGGTATGACCTCTTCGATTGGTTGCCACCCGCCAGAATCCCACCAACTACCTCGATCCTCCACCTCAATGAGACAAACTGCTCCATCTCGCTTCGTTGGGTCTGATGAGAGGTGCTACCCTCACCCAACTTCGACAACCATCCCCCAATTCGGATCACCTCCCACTCCAGCTCGCTCTTGTAGGTCTGCACCCGAGCCTACCATGCCTGATATGTCTCTGCCACCCATAGTACCTGGTCCCACAGTGACCCCGCCATAGTCTCCAGCTCCTACACTCACACCCGTAGAGTCGTAACCTCTATCGGGTCACCCTGCCCCTACACCTGTACCCGTAGGAGATCCCTCTCCTATCAGAACCTCACCAACTTTGCCTGTAGTATGGCATATTGATCTATTGGCGTATCCTTCTGCTCAGGCACCTATTAGTCAAAAAGTGAATAACTACATAAAATAGTTGATGCACCTTTTGCATATTTTCCAAGAAGACCGAAGTGGCCCATATGCTAAATATCAAAGAAAAAGCAAAACACCGCAAGGAGGAAAAAGTGTCACGATATCGCGACATGTTGTGTTTTCGTGGTCCAAAGCAAAGAGAAAGAGCAACAAGGAAAAAGTGTCGCGATATCACGATATGTTGCATTTTCATGGTCCAAAACGAAGAGAAAGAGCAACGAGGAAAAAGTGTCGTGATATCGTGACATGTATTTTCACGGCTAAGAGCAACAAAAGGGAGCAAGGAGGCAAAAGTGTTGCGATATCGCGACATGTTGTATTTTTTGTGGCTAAGAGCAAAAAAAAGGAGCAAGGAGGTAAAAGTGTCGCGATATCGCGACATGTATTTTTGCGGCTAAGAGCAACAAAAAGGAGCAAGGAGGCAAAAGTGTCGCGATATCGCGACATGTTGTATTTTCGTAGCTAAGAGCAACAAAAAGGAGCAAGGAGGCAAAAGTGTCGTGATATCGCGACATGTTGTATTTTCATAGCTAAGAGCAACAAAAGGGAGCAAGGGGGCAAAAGTGTCGCGATATCGCGACATGTATTTTCGTGGCTAAGAGCAACAAAAAGGAGAAAGGAGGCAAAAGTGTCGCGATATCGTGACATGTATTTTCGTGGCTAAGAGCAACAAAAGGGAGCAAGGGGGTAAAAGTGTCGCGATATCGTGACATGTATTTTCATGGCTAAGAGCAACAAAAGGGAGCAAGGAGGCAAAAGTGTCGCGATATCGCAACATGTTACATTTTCGCGATTAAAGAGAAGAGAAAGAGCAAGAAGGAGAAAGTGTCACGATATCACAATATGTTGCATTTTCGTGGCCAAAAGTGACCAAAGAGAACAAAGAGGCAGAAGTGTCACGATTTCATGACATATCACATTTTCATGATGCAAGAAGAAGAATCAAACTGAAGACATATAAATGTCATGATTTCACGACATGTCTCATTTTCACGACTGGAAGCGACAGAAGAGCAAAGCAAGAGACGAATGTCACGATTTCGTGATGGGAGACAGCAAAAGAGCAAAGTACGATACGAATATCGCGATTTCGTGACATGTCTCATTTTCATGGCTGGAAGCGGCAGAAGAGCAAAGCAAGAGATGAATGTCATGATTTCGTGACATGTCTCATTTTCTCGGCTGGAAGCGGTAGAAAAGCAAAGCAAGGAAAGAATATCGCGATTTCACGACATGTCTCATTTTTGTGGCTGGAAGCGGCAAAAAAGCAAAGCAAGAGATGAATTTCATGATTTCACGACATGTCTCATTTTCATGGCTGGAAGCGATAGAAAAGCAAAGCAAGGAAATAATGTCGCAATTTCGCGACATGTCTCATTTTCACGGCTGGAAGCGGTAGAAGAACAAAACAAGGAAAGAATGTCACGATTTCGCGACATGCTAGCTGTAATGGAATAAAATATATTTTTGGCAATCAAAGGCATGCACTGACACCAAGAAGTGATTTTTGACATGATTATCAGAAATCTAGGATAGAGCAGGCTTGCCAGATGATTGAAAATGTGATAGGCTCGTATAGAATCTAATTTGTAGAGAAGATATCTAATTCATAGAAGACTTGTGTATTATTAGAAAATGCAGATGATTGCTTGTAAAATAGTAAGATGTACTTAGAAAAAGATACTCTTTTAGGGTATATATAGGGGTGAGCGACTCCAAAAAAAGGGTTGGCTCTTGTACGTTTACAAGACTGAATGCATGCACTTCGAATACAAGCAATAAAATCACATCTCCCATTGGCTTCTGGTTCATATCGTGCAAGTGTATGTATTAATGTTCTTTATTTTTGCTTACAATATTGAATTGTAAATTGAGTTTGTTCTTATATCTAAACTTTCATAATACATAAATCATATTGCTGGAATAAGAATCTAATATATACACATGTTAAACGAAATATCAGAAATCATATCTAAAATTATATAATTTCTACATGGAAATGTGTTTAAATGATTTGGATAGAAGTAAATCTATCTTTGTTGTTGTCTAATCTGCACCATATAAAAGTTCTAGCTTAGGCTATATTTCCCTTATCTCTTGTTCCTATTTTCTCTAAAAAAATTAAAGGAACCAGCCTTCTTTGGAGACAAGATAGATGATCTCAAGCAAGATCTATCTATTCAATGTTGGCAAAGTCTAAGGTGCAACACTATTAATCAAAGGCAGATTTTGTTCCAACAGTTTTTGGCATGCCCTGTGGGACCAAAAATCCCACAATATTGTATAAGTTTTGGTGTTTTACCTTAAGATCCTTTTTGTTTAAAAATCTCAATAAAAACCACCTGGTGACTCCGTTGCAATTTATACCATAAAAGAAAGACCTTGTCTAAAAACCTTATGGTTATATAGGCATATGATAACCAGATCCCGAGCTAGAAACTCTGAATAACCTATCAAGTTCTTTGAACTACATCTCAAAAGCCTAAAAGCACACCCTGTGCTAGCCGCATGATCAAATCTTCCCGGCACCATTAGCACCTCTTTAACACCCGTTGTAGGAGCATCTGCAAGCAATCCCATAGCGGTTGTAACTCCTTTAGCAATCATGGCAGCTGCCCCTGCCCCAACACATCTTGTGTGGAATCAAACTGGCCCTTTGAACTTGGGAACACACCACCAAATTCCATAAGCTGCACTAAAAGCATTACCAACCTTTGACAGAATAGGGAAAATAGTAGATGAGCACTGTTTAGATGTATCATCGCTAGCATCTATTTACAACATCACTCATGAAGATGTAATGGTTAGATTGTTGATTATATATTTGAAAAGAAAGATGCTCTATTGGTACAGAACACTTCCCACTGGATCCATTACTTTTTGGGTAGTACTGGTCGACCGTCTAGTCGATGAATTTAATATACATGCAGATCCTTTCACATTGCTGAATCAATTCATTGTCATTGAGAGGCATCCACAAGAAGAAATCCAAGATTTCAACATCAGATTTACCATAGCTCATGATAGAGTACCGCAAGGTCTAAAGCCCACGGAAGAACAAGCTATATGCTATTATTTAAGGGATTTTTATTTAGATCTCAGTATGATAATAAGGCAATCCCGTGTAACCACTTTTCTTGGGATCTATTTAGAGGCAGCAAAGGGCGAAGCTGATCTCATCGCTACAAAAAGATATCCATCAAAAAGTCTATTGCCAATTTTACCAAAGCTTTCCCAAGCATCAATTTCTAAACTACCTGTACTCCCATCAACGCAGGCCCTCCTAGCTATAGCTGCACCTCCTACATTCCTTGCATTACCAGCCATACCCCTTACATCAGCTCCCACCAATGATCAATACACGATCATAATTGATACAATGAAGACATTGTCAAATGAAATGGCGTCCATGAAAAAGAGAGAGGCTGAAAGGAATTTTTTGCCAAGGAGGTTCCCTCAGGTAATAGGAGATGCAACACAATCAAGCAATAGGGGACAAGAGATACGAAGCACGGTATATACAAATGAGATAGTGGAGGTCAAGGAGCCTCCCACTGATTCTAACTTTTGGTGCACTACATTTAACGATCCACATGGGGAAATTTCGTGTATGATACACCAGCATTATGTACAAAGTATAGCAGTTGAAAACAGTAAAGAAAAAATGAAAGGCCATGTAAATATAGTTAGAGAGAAGGACCACAACTTCATGATGCCTATAGTAGAACAGGTTTCAGTTTTGACAAGATCAGGTAAGAAACCACTACAAGCAGACCCTAAAGAGCTTCGACCATTGAATGTTTCCCCTGCTCCCAAGGAAGTTCCCAAAGAAACTCCTAAGGGAAGCCTCCCTCAGGAAAGAAAATATTAGTTTCCAACCAAAAGTCAAGGGTAAGAAACACACAAAGAATTTATTCCTTGGGGGGAAAATGAAACCCAAGAACAGGCTAGGGAAAGGTTGAGTTTCCCCTCGCTGACAACAAGGCAAAGAACTGAAGCTACCCAGGGATACAAAAATAAATATGAAACTTTTGCCAAAGAAAGAGAAAGGATAGTTGATTCACCTACATTTAGTATAGTAGAGGAAATGAAAAAGACTCCTTCTAAGGCAAGTATGTATGATACTCTTCAAATCCCAGGTCAAATCGATCTCCTACAGGAATCCCTAAGAACAATGAAAAATGGAGGTAGGACTGCATCATCTTCAAAAACGGTTCTAATGAACTTGATGCCTGCCACTAGTAAGAACACGCCACCACCCTTTTATTTGTCCCTTCAAATGGAAGGATGGGTTGTCCACAACTACATGATAGATTCAGGCACTGCTACCACCATGATACCCAAAGCGGTATGTGATATTATGGGAATGGAGTACACTAGGAGCAGCGCAGGCATCCTACAGTTAGATGGTACTCCAGTAAAAATTGTAGGAGTGATAAAGGATATTCCCATACGGCTACATAAAATGCCTCAGATAACAGTCATACAAGAGGTAGTAGTCGTAGACTTGGAACCCTATTTTGGTATGTGTCTATCCAGAGAGTTCACGACAAAGATAGGAGGATACTTATCCTTATATTATTCTCATTTGGAGATACCTTTCAAAGGTAGAAGGGTCAAGATTTTTAATGAGAAACCATCGACGTTTCATGTAGAAAATATTGGTGAAACTGACCGTGTAAATATGATGACTGAAGAAACAATAGAAGAAGATCTAATGGAAGAAAAATTAGAAGATCTCCAAGATGAGGACGAGTTTTCTCTACAGAATTTTAATGCCATGATAGAAACAAAAATAGGAAACTATTCTATTGAGAAACCAAGAAGAAAATTGATACCCTCCTTGGAAAAGGATGGTTCTGTGAATCAATTGTGGAAGCTTTTCTTTTATGGGGCTAGGTGCAAGAATGGAGCTGGTGCCGAAATAGTTTTGATTTCTCCCACCGGAGAGGAAAAGATTTTCTCTTACATGTTGAATTGGAGTTGCTCCAATAATGCAGTAGAATATGAGGCCCTAAATATAAAGTTTATCCCTAGAGAACAGAATACCCACACAGATTTCTTAGCTTCAGTTGGAGCTAATTTTTGTCCTGTAAGTAATGTTATTCAGAAGTCAAACTATTAGACTTATATACGGGCCTTCGAGTGCTCGATAAAAATATTTTACTGGCAAGTTTTTGAAAATGATGAACAGATACTGAATTTCTTAATCAATAAAATGAATTGCTCAGCCAACCGGGATCTACAGGATGAAGAGGAAGAGGATATTATTCATTTAAAAAACAATCATATTCCTAAAGGTCTCATCACCCTTGAAATCTTGTTTGATAACAATAAATATGTTATTCAACATACCATAGAATCAGAAGAAGGAGCTAAGCCTTTTAGGCAAAATCAAAGACCAGTGAATTTGAAGATAGAATCTCTGATGAAACAAGAACTGCTAAAACTCCTTCAAGCTAAAATAGTATACCCTGTTAAACACTCCACCTAGGTGGCAAACTTGGTACCAGTTAGGAAGAAAAATGGAGATATCAGATTGTGTGTAGATTTTAGAAATTTGAATAGAGCATCACTCAAATATCATTACCTGCTACCTCATATTGACCAAATGCTACACACAGTTGTAGGAGTAATGCAACTCTTACAGTTAGAAGAACAAAGAGAGCAATCATACAATCACAATCAAAAGCATATGGCAGATACTAAAGGATGGTTCAACAAAAAGACAACTGCCAAAAAATTTAGAGTGGGAGACTTGGTTTTGAAATGGAATGTAAAGAAATCTAAGCCAGGTAACCATGATAAATTCGATGCTTTCTGGGAGGGACCATTTGAAATTGTTTTAGAGAAACAGTTCAATGCTTTCGAGTTGAAATATCAAGATGGATTGGTTCTTCTTATCACGGTGAATGCATTTCACCTAAAGTTATATTTCAGTTGAAAAAATAGAAAAGGAGTTATATGTACAGTATAATATAAGTATATTCAGACAATATTTATAAATATTACCGTTTTTAGGCCTTAACAAAAAATTTCAGTCGCAGCCAATCAGAAGTCAACATTTTTTTTTGAGTAGAGATACTAAGGTATAAAGGGAGTTTTGATGAGGTAATGTTCACTTTTAATCTAAGTGCATTTTCCTGTGATCTTTGTCTTTCTATGAAAGATTATTTTTAAAACTACGTTGTTGAATCCATTTCCCAATGGATGAAGGCCTGGTTCAAAATTTTTGCAAGCAAAAAATCCCCCAGAAGGCGCCAATAATGTTAGTCAAAAAGTGACTAACTACAGAAAATAGCTGATGCACATTTTGCATATTTTCCAAGAAGACCGAAGTGGCCCATATGCTAAAGATCAAAGAAAAAGCAAAACACCGCAAGGAGGAAAAAGTGTCGCGATATCGCGACATGTTGCGTTTTCGCGGTCCAAAGCAAAGAGAAAGAGCAAGAAGGAAAAAGTGTCACGATATCGCGACATGTTGCATTTTCATGGTCCAAAACGAAGAGAAAGAACAAGGACAAAAAAGTGTCACGATATCGCGACATGTATTTTCGCGGCTAAGAGCAACAAAAGGGAGCAAGGAGGCAAAAGTGTCACGATATCGCGACATGTTGCATTTTCATGGCTAAGAGCAACAAAAAGGAGCAAGGAGGTAAAAGTGTCGCGATATCGCGACATGTTGTATTTTCATGGCTAAGAGCAACAAAAAGGAGCAAGGAGGCAAAAGTGTCACGATATCGTGACATGTTGTATTTTCGCGGCTAAGAGCAAAAAAAAGGAGCAAGGAGGCAAAAGTGTCATGATATCGCGACATGTATTTTCATGGCTAAGAGCAACAAAAGGGAGCAAGGGGACAAAAGTGTCGCGATATCGTGACATGTTGTATTTTCACGGCTAAGAGCAACAAAAAGGAGCAAGGAGGCAAAAGTGTTGCGATATCACGACATGTTGTATTTTCACGGCTAAGAGCAACAAAAGGGAGCAAGGGGGCAAAAGTGTCGCGATATCACGACATGTTGTATTTTTGCGGCTAAGAGCAACAAAAGGGAGCAAGGAGGCAAAATTGTCACGATATCGTGACATGTTACATTTTCGCGGCTAAAGAGAAGAGAAAGAGCAAGAAGGAAAAAGTGTCGCGATATCACGACATGTTGCATTTTCGTGGCCAAAAGCAACAAAAGAGAACAAAGAGGCAGAAGTGTCATGATTTTGCGATATGTCTCATTTTTGTGATGCAAGAAGAAGAATCAAGCTGAAGACATAGAAATGTCGCGATTTCACGACATGTCTCATTTTCGTGGTTGGAAGCGGTAGAAGAGCAAAGCAAGAGACAAATGTTGCGATTTCGTGACATGTCTCATTTTCGTGGCGGGAGGTAGCAAAAGAGCAAAGTAAGAGACGAATGTCGCAATTTCGCGACATGTCTCATTTTCATGGTTGGAAGCGGTAGAAGAGCAAAGCAAGAAACGAATGTCATGATTTTGTGACATGTCTCATTTTCGCGATTGGAAGCGACAGAAAAGCAAAGCAAGGAAATAATATCGTGATTTTGTGACATGTCTCATTCTCATGGCTGGAAGCAGCATAAAAGCAAAGCAAGAGACGAATGTCACAATTTCGCGATATGTCTCATTTTCGTGGCTGGAAGTGGCAGAAAAGCAAAGCAAGGAAAGAATGTCATGATTTCACGAAATGTCTCATTTTCGTGGTTGGAAGCGGCAGAAGAACAAAACAAGGAAAGAATGTCGCGATTTCGCGACATGCCAGCTGTAAAGGAATAAAATGTATTTTTGGCAATCATAGGCATGCATTGACACCAAGAAGTTATTTCTGACATGATTATCAAAAATATAGGATAGAGCAGGCTTGCTAGATGATTGAAAATGTGACAGGCTCGTCTAGAATCTAATCTGCAGAGAAGATATCTAATTCATAGAATACTTGTTGTGTATTATTAGAAACTGTAGATGATTACTTGTAAAATAGTAAGATGTACTTAGAAAAAGATACTCTTTTTGGGTATATATAGGGGTGAGCGACTCCAAAAAAAGGGTTTGCTCTTGGACGTTTACAAGAATGAATGCATGTACTTCGAATACAAGCAATAAAATCACATCTCCCATTGGCTTCTGGTTCATATCGTGCAAGTGTATGTATTAATGTTCTTTATTTTTTCTTACAATATTAAATTGTAAATTGAGTTTGTTCTTATATCTGAACTTTCACAATACATAAATCATATTGCTAGAATAAGAATCTAATATATATGCATGTTAAATGAAATATCAGAAATCATATATGAAATTATATAATTTTTGCATGGAAATGTGTTTAAATGCTTTGGATAGAAGTAAATTTGTCTTTGTTGTTGTCTAATCTGCACCATATAAAAGTTCTAGCTTAGGCTATATTTCCCTTATCTCTTGTTCCCCTTTTCTCTAAAAAACTTAAAGGAACTAGCCTTCTCTGGAGACTAGACAAATGATCTCAATCAAGATCTGTCTATTCAATGTTGGCAAAGTCTAAGGTGCAACACTATTAACCGAAGGCAGATTTTGTTCCACCCGCTACGACCTCTTTGATCGGTTGCCACCCACCCGAATCCCACTAACTACCTCGATCCTCCACCTCAATGAGACAAACTGCTCCATATCAATTCGTTGGGTTTGATGAGAGGTGCTACCCTCGCCCAACTCTGATAACCATCCCCCGATTTGGATCACCTCCCACTCCAGCTCGCTCTTGTAGGTCTGCACCTGAGCCTACCATGCCTGATATGTCTCTGCCACCCATAGTACCTAGTCTTGTAGTGACCCCACCATAGTCTCCAGCTCCTACACTCACACTCGTAGAGTCATAACCTCTATCGGGTCACGCTACCCCTAAACCTGTACCTGTAAGAGATCCCTCTCCTATCAGACCCTCACCAGCTCTACCTGTAGTATAACATATTGATCTGTTGGTGTATCCTGCTGCTTAGGCACCCCTTGATCCTCCATATCCACATCCTCATCCTCACCCTGATCATCCATGATCAGGAGGTCCACCTGCTCGTCCATATGGTAGGGCGACTTCGCCCGATCTTCCTTAGATGCATCTTGATGCATATCCTCACCTATCGCCACTACATATTCCCCAAGGGTCTCCTTGCCCTACCACTATTGCATAACCCACCATATGTCATACTCAGCTATCATCCTGACATCATCCACATCGGGAACCACTATAGTTGGGTCAGTCGCCTCATCAGTCTCCACAATCATGGGCCAAGTCAGGGTCTGATCGTCCCCACGGTGCTTATAGATCATAGGTACCCCAGGAAACCACTGGTATACCCTAAACTATCGTATCACTCACTCATAGGGTAAGAACTCCTTTTACATGCCATGCATCCCTATCAACCATATCCCTTGCCTGCTCCTTCGCAGCCACTCCCCAACCTCAGGCCATGTTGGGCAGTCTTTATAAGGTCACCATATAACATCACCCATCATCAGATCAGAAAAATCCTTGGTGTAGTGACCCATGTCACCCATCCAGCACCTACTATGACCCAACTCCATACCTTCTAACAAAATATAACATACCCAATCTCCAAGTCCTCCAAATCACCTCGAGTCGTCCACAGCAGCCCTAATGGTCACTCCACAACTATGTGCTGCCATGCCCAGCACTGTAGTAGGTAACTACACCCTATCCCCTTTCGCTTCTGACAAAAAATCTTGTACAGATCATCATAGAGTTTTTCCAGTAGTGTAGTACCCCACTCCATCACCAATGGTCTCTTCTTAGTACTTACCACCAAGGCAAACTCTAGCTCTAGCAAGTTCCATGGGAACCTCACTCACGAGGAGTTGAGTAGAAGCATATTGGAGATGAGGGTCATGAGTAATGCATGCCTCACCTTCAATACCTTCTCCCAAAACTAGTAACCAACCAATATAATACCCCTCAAGTAATCATCCTACGTATCCTCCGTATGATCACCAAATTAGTGAGTCAGCACTACACCTCTCAGGTCACGATGCGTCATCCTGATGGGTTACCCCTCTATCGAAATCCTTAAAATCCTATAAACATCATCCAAAGTTGTCACCATCTCACTTGTCAGGAGGTAAAGGTATTGGTGTGGGGATCCCATAAGTTAATCAAGGCCGTCAAGTAGGCACGGTCACCTATCACAGTCTCCAACCACATCACTTGCTTAAGCCCTAACTGATCCAACCACTCCCAATCTGCCTCACTCAAGGCAGCCCGGGTGGTCTCAAAAAACTTCGATTTATGATACTGCCACCTCACATAATAAAAAATAGCACAAAAAAAGTTAGTAAGCATTCTTATGCTTCACAAAATGGCCTTTCTAAAGGCCTCAACAATCAAAGCAAAATAAAAATAAAATAACAAAGCAAAAAACACAAAATTCAAAAATAGCACTAAAGTGCGATCGAGGAGTCACTACATACCCATGTCACACCAGCTCCTCCACTGGATGCTCCAGTATTCTGGCTCATGGTGTTCTAGATTGAGTTCGACAGCACTTCACTACGCACAATCGATCTCCTCCTCCTCACCACTTGAATCGCCAAAAGAAACTTGCAATAATGGACCCCACACCGCAATTTTAGGGGTTTTATAGGCTATTTGGGCTATGTTCATCCCAGGGAAGTATGAGTGCATTAATTTGCACTCATCCCAACCTAGGATAAATACAAAATTTGTATTTGCCTCACCTTGGGATGAATACAACTCCCAAATTTTAAAATAACACAAAACAACCCCAAAAGGCTCCAAAACAGTATAAAACTGCCTAAACTTGGTCAATTTTGTACCCAAGAATAAAGGCATAATATAACGCCATCGAGGTCATAGAGAGACTCGAATTTACTCCCCAAGAAGGCTAGTATATCCGAACTGCTCCACGGGAACAAGGTTTATCTCTCTCTCTTACTCCAAAAAGCACCAAAAATGGGTTAAAACCCACCAATAATAGGTCAAATTTGATATGGTTCATTCGAACTCAAGGTACAATTCAAGAGCACCATGGAAGTGTGAGAACCACTCCTTTAATCCCTAAGAAAGCCATAATGGCTGGACCACTCCATGGGAACGAAGTTGGTGACCCTCTCTCCCCCATGAGACATCTATCGGATCGGTAATATCCTTCCAAAATTACCATAATCTTCATGAGTACACCTGAAGGCAACCCAAAAAAATTCATCTAGGTCAAGCGACTCATCACTTTTCTCACTAAGTCCTTCCCTCATCGACTCATTGCTTGAGGGGGTAGTCATACTCAAAATCATAATCAACAACTAAACACTTAATCATGCAAATTGCATTCGTCCAACGAATATTTGACAAAGACAATCACGCTCCTGCTTGGGACAACAAACAAGCACAAAAATGATTAAATCAAAATGCTTGGCATCTAGTAAGCATGTGTAATGCTGGGAAGCACTCGTTTCATGACTGAACAACATCCAAGATAAAGAAGACTCCTTAGCTCATCAAAAGCAAGGAATCAAGAACGCATGCTCTTTCCATGATTGGGGCATCCAAAGTTGGTTAGGTTACTGAATAACCATAATCATTGAGTGCTTTGGTCATCCATTTTTTCTTTGCATTGTGCTGCACACAGTGCTTCTCAAAAAGGGGCATCTGTAGACACCAAAATAACACCAATCCGATTATGCTACCAAGGCATTGATAAAATTGATGCACAAAGCCCTTAGGGCAGCCCTCAAAGGTCAAGCAGTGGTTCTAACCACTCCCAAAATAGTTTTGGAAGGTTACTATGCCAATTAGGGACTTTTTTAGGCTTAGTTCCTACTCATCCCACCCTGGAACGAATAGTAGTTTCTATTCGTCCCACCCCGAAGCAAATACAACATTCATCCCGGGGTGGAGCGAATAGCAAATTTGACTGGCAAAAAGTCAAACCTGGATAAGCGGCCACCAAAAATTGCCACTTGGCCTACTCCTCGAGACATATAGGTCAGAACCCAAGGCATGCCTATGATAGCCCCCCATCAATGATGCCATTTTGGGGAGATTCTCTTCCCCCACCAATGCATGTCGCCCTGATGGACAAATGGCCCCTTTGGCCTTGCATGCCCTTGCATGCCTTTTGCACATTTTACCTCCTAGGTCTATAAATTGGATGGCATTCTTATCCACACAGAGGAGGTCATTTCTAGGAATTTTAACGAAGTGCTACCAAGTTATTACCTCACATATATTGTGTCCTTTTCATCCATAATTTCTCCTTAGTGAGAGAGGTTATCGGGTGGCAAAAGAAGGTGCAATTTGACTCCAAAAACTGAATTGATTGTTCTAATACCTCATCTAATTTACCTAAAATACTTCTCCCCTAGTTTTGCATCAAACCACATTGGATTGGCATAGAAATTTGGGAGATTTTGGCGGGCATCCTGCCCCCGGGCGCCCCCCAATTTGTGATAGTCGAATTTGTCCCACCCCTAGATGAATATAAATATATGCATAATTTTAAGACTATTTCTAATTAGCTATTTTTAATATGTCTCTAGGATACTACATTTCAAATTTCATTGCATTCTGACTTGTATCGGCCGAGATATCCCCATTTTACGATTTACATATATGCGGGCCCCACTTTTGCATGCATGATAATTTGAGTAGGATCTCTAGAATCTGATAACATGGGTCTCCTTATAATGTCATTTTATGCTTACTTACAAAATATTGTAGGTTTCTGACATGTCTAGGTAGATAAATTGTTCGTTTGCATTTTGCAGGTTCACAAAGTGCGATGGGATCGAACGTAGTGACCAGGATTACAAAACTTACAAAATCATTTGATATCATACCAAAATCACATATTTCATATCACTCTTGAGTTTCATTTCATTTAGAACTCATTTGATACCTCTACCTTATGTGCGCCTTTTTTAGGTTGTGGGGATTGCATGTTTTAGAATCATACATAGATGCTTTTGATATTCTTTTGTTTTCATGTGTGCAGATATAGGTGCCAAAATGTGATAGGATACATCAGAGGATAATAATTACATTGACATAAGCGGTGACGACATTGAGCCCGCCCACCTCGAGTGTGGGCATGCGAAAGAACAGTGGATGTGCACCACGTTCTTTGGGAGATTGATATATCTTGGCACTATTTTTGTAACAGATTGTATCAAGTGATTCAAGTCCTCAAAGGGAGGCATTGTAATTGAATTGATATTAATTTATAAGGATAATGCCCCATTTCACTTTATTGCTTGTCATACATTGTCATTTACTTTGCATGTTTCGTTATTTGCTTTCATAAGACTTAACACACATTTACAAATTATGTTGCTTCGGTTGGGGTGCACCATTTTTCTGTTGCTACAATAAGGTTTCCCCTCTGTAAATACAAATTTTGCACTATTCAACCTCTAACTATGTTTGTTTGTTCTTCACCGAATGTATGAATATTCAATCCTTTATTTGCTTAAGTCTTCCTGTGTTATTCTGGTATCTGGATTCTATGGTGTGTGCTTGAGCGACTAAAGGAGAGCATGTTCATTATATGTATTGGGGGTTTATTTATACTAATTCCAACCAAGCGAGAGTGCTTTGATTTTGCATCTTGGATCTCATGCACCCATTCATCGATACTAGAATTCGCCTCTTGTTCATCGTTGATAGAGAGCTAGGACAAGGATGCCATTAGGTGATCAGGTGTAGAGCTTATGTTTTAGATGGGATATCACACCTGCATAGGTATTGATGTGGCTATACCCATCCTTGTGAGTCTAGCTAGGACCTTTTATTTATTTATTTTCCCTTTCCAGTTTCCTCTCCTTTTGCGACGTAGAGTAGTTGGAATCACCCCGAGAAATTGGCCTTCTTCGAAGATCGTCTGCCCCACCCTTCCGATGCAGCAACCATTCTACATTGCTTGGCACTGATCCATTTACCCTGACCTACATGCGATGCTAGATTTATGACCAATACTTCTCTAATACCTAGATGAATCTATCCAAAATTTCTCTTCCAGGAATTATAATCCATTTAATGATATTAAAAATTTCATCAAATGCCCTACTTTCCTCCACAAAAAGTCCTAGGAAGTCAAATGGTTTCCATCGGGGATGATATTCAATCCTTTCAATGAAATCACAAACCTTATTCTCCCAAAAATTATCTGTAATTTTTTTGACTAAATCCAGCTCTGATCTTGAATCCAGTGGAACCTCAATCACCTACACGTCACTCCATAAGTAGACAGACATACCATATCCCAAACTCCACCTACCCCCTATACAAATAGCTGATTTATACCAAATTAGACTAGACTAGAAAGATGATCCCTGGAGGGGTAATGAATCTCTAATAAACTACTTCCCATTAGTTAGGTATTTTGCTTTGACAATATCAACCCATCCCACTTTCTCCTCTTGAACCAGTCTCCAACCCTGCATGGCAACAAGAGCTTTGTTCATGGATTTCAATCTTCTAATGCCTAAACCACCCTCCTCATTCTTGTATACTTGGTCCCACGCCACTAGATGAAATTTCTTTTTCTCACTTTCTCCTGACCAATGGATCTGTTCTATTCTTTCAAGAATCTTACCCGAGATTCGTAATAGAGAAAGAAAATATATAGGGATGCTTTGAAGGGTGGCCTTCACTAACATCACTTTTCTTGCTTGGATTAGGAGAGCCCCTTTACATCTTGTAAGATTTCTCTAGACACGCTCCACAACCGGTTCCCACATGGTTGCTCTTAAAGCCCCAAAAAATATTGGCATCCCCAAGTAGGTTGAAGGGAGGGACCCAATATTACATCCCAAAATATCCACAGTCCTCAACTGCCTTACTGGAGGAGTATTGATGAAAAAAATAACACTTTTTTTAAATTAACCTTTTGAACCATTGCCTGTTCTTAATCTTCTAGAATAATTCTGAGTGATTTTACTTGCAAAATTGAAGCTTGAAAGGACAGAAGATTAGCATCAGTAAATTTATAATTGGATATGGGACTGATGGGCATAGTCAGCTTAAGGCCTACAATAGAATAGTCAGTTTTGATGGCCCATCCTAGAGATTTTACCAGCAAAATAAAAAAGGTATGGGAACAACCGATATCCTTGATGAATTCCCCTACAACTCCTAAAATATCCTATCGAAGAGCCATCCACCAGAATTGAGAACTTGGCTGAAGAGACACACATTCACCAGAATTAAGAACTTGGCTAAAGAGACATATGATTTGATCAAACTTATCCACTCTTGACTAAAGCTATTGTTTTAGTGATAAGCACCAAAAATATAGAGTTGACATTTGAAGGGATCTATTTCGAATATTGAACATCTTTGATGGCATCACAGATCTATGGCTCCAAAATATACCAAAATTTCTAAAAAAATAGTGGGGGAAATCCATCAGGTCCCAACGCTTTAAGCCCACACCCATTGTAAAAACTGCTTTATTGATTTCATAATCTAAAAAAGGAGTATCCAAAAAATTATTCATATCTACAGAGAACAGAGGTGGTATGTTATTCAATAAGCGAGCTTCAACCTATTTATTTTTTTCTATCATGGAATACAGGAGGTCCTTAAAAAAAATTATTGTCTCGGATCTAATCTCTGCGATGCCTTCAGAGAGTTATCCATTTGTTTTCATAATCACCTTGATCCTATTATTACTCCTATGCCTTAGCATAGTGGAGTGAAAAACAATTGTGTTCTGATCACCCTCCTTAAGCCATAGGGTCCTAGCTTTCTGTCTCCACATAATTTCTTCCCCTGCTAGAACATTATGGAGCTCTATGAGAATTGAAAGTTCTTCTCTCTTTAATTTTGTAGAGTAACCCTGATTTTTGGCTATCTGCTCAACCTCCTGCAAGCGGTTGCGAATGTCCATATTTCTGGAAATAATATTTCCAAAAACCTTCTTATTCCAATCCTTCAGCTTTACCTTTATAAATCTCAACTTGGAGGTTATTTATGCCATTCAAGAACCTGAAAACCTGTGACTCCACCATTCCTCAATGTTGGATTATAGAATAGGGTGTTGAAGCCACATTGCTTCAAATCTAAATGGTCGGGGAAATAATGCTGAATCATGTGTCTTCTCAAGATCTAAGGCCATCTAAGGGAGAGAGCATAAGGATGCATCACCAAAAATAAGATGCCTTATTTAGACACCAACATTCGGTCTAGCCTAACCTGAATGTTTTGACTCCTAATTCTCCTGTCCTTTTAGGTCCAAATCCATCAGCTCCTAAGATTAAATAAAAGAGGAAAATTCATTCATGCTACTAAGCATCGGGGTTCCTAATTTTTTATCAGACGAATATAAGGGTGGATTGAAATTGCCTACAAAAATCCAGACCTCTTCTTCAAAACATTCTCTCATAGAACCAAGGAAATCCCAAAGTATGGTTCTAGAGGATCCTGAATTTAGGGCATAAATATTCAAGGTTATCCATTTAAATCCTGACTCCTTAGAACAAAACAGGATGCTAATCACTCGGTCAGATATGAACACAATCAACCCATCAATAGTTTTCGGGTCCCACATGCACAAGAGACCTCCTGAGGCACCGTTAGCCAAGTTAGCTATGAACTCAACCTCCTTCCAAACCTTCCTCTTAACTATTTTAGCACTACTACTATCCATTTTTGTTTCTTGCAACAAAATTATATTTGGTTTAAAATATTTTTTGATGGATTCCAATGCATGATGTTTAGGTAGCCCATTAAGGCCCCTAATGTTCCACAATAAAATTTTTATTTACAATTCTTGGAAAGAAAACCCCCATCCTTAGATTGAGGGGACTAACAAAATGAATCTAGCTTCAAATGCTTACCTTTTGTATCCTTTTCCTTTTTGAACTTGAGCTTAGATTGAACTCCATCTACAATATAAACTTTAGCATCTCTGCTTATTTAAGCTGTATTGGATGGTTTGCCTACCTTCCTTGTAACTCCTATGTCAATTAGACCCTTGCACAAGCTTCTGGTTTTAGGATGTAGCATCCTTACCCCTGAGGAACCTTCACCAAAGGGGGTTTTGAAATTTCCAAAGGGGGATTTGACATCATTCAAAATTAGGAGGTCCATTTTCAGCTCTATCTTATGAGGAGATTCCTCTCCCACTTGAGGGTCTTCAGATCCATCCTGCTCAACCTCCTCCAAGTTTAGGTATTGAAAAGAGTTTTGAAGTAACTCCTTAGGGATTGGAGTCTCGAAAGTCAAATCTTCATTTTTGAGCACTAGTAGGCCATAATAAGTACTTTCCAAAATCATATACCCTTTTTCATCGTTGTTTGAAACCATTTGTTGAATATCTCCCTCAATAACTTCCTTCGGACTAGGAGCCTTGCCTGAGGGACCTACAAAATTAGATCCCGCATTTTTTCCCAGGAGCTGGTCTCAGTTTTGCTTTGGATTCCTTTTCTCCCAGTTCTGCTTGAAACGAGTCTTCCTGTTTTGGATCAGTCATGAGCCAAGGACATGGCTAGAATTATTATAGACCAAACATTTCATTGGTCAATTCTCATAAACAATAGACTGAATTCATGACCCGAACTTCAAAAGCATATTAATGTGATCCCAAAGATTAGCTTTAGGGTTCGCCATAACACACACGAGCAAAGACTAATCTGGATTTGGCCCTATTTGTCAAGTCGATTAGGACTAGCTCACCTATGGCTTTAGCTATGCCTATGAGAATATCAACATGCCAAAGGTGGAAGGATAGATCTGGTAATCTAACCCACAATGGAACCAGATTAATTTTTAGGGTTCTTAGATTAAAATTGGGTCCCCATTTCTATAGGAAGAGACCTCGCTTTCCAAAGAACCAGGGCCCTCCACCCAAGGAGACCTAGGTTCAAACCCTAAGGACATGTCTGTTTGCAAAGATAATAGTTTGTTCTGAATCCTTTGAGTGTGTGTCACATCAACAATGACAATACAAACCTCGAGCAACCGACAATCCCACACACGTTGGATCAACAACAATAAGGTAGTATAGACTTGTTGGAAGCAACTCTTATGATTTGAATCCTACACTTGTCACTTACTAAAAATCATAATTATAACCAGCTCCTCTACTTTAAAAAAACATATATTAAATAAATAACTCTAAGAGACTCTCTTCTACTTCCTATTAATAACTACTTTACATTTCTTACCTTTGCTAACATTAATCTTCTGATGAGAAAATAAACAACTAAAAGCTAGTTACTTTGATTTGGCAAAATAATATTACCACTATCCTAATGCATCCTCTTTATTTGATAAAGGTGTAAAAAAATAAAATAATTTTTAAGAATCACACAACTATAAATTATATGCAAAAACCTTCACTTCATGGTGTATACTCTTCCTCATCACAAAATTTGACCTTTATAAAAACAAATTATAAATAACGTCATGCCAAAATAATTGAAATTTCTTTGATTTGATCTAACCAGTCACTTAAGCCGAAACATCCTATCCAACTACTAATAAAGGTCATTGAGGCATATAATCTTTCTTTTTTCAAGAAGAGAATGACGATCCCACCTCCAATTTTCCGCGTTTTGAGCATCTTCATTGTCCCCCTCCTTTCCTTTCTTTGGCAGCCGCGGACGTCACCGTGCTCTAAAATGTTAGACATAAAAATATGCCCGTACAATAAATAAATAATTAAGTACTCGATCCCACTTTTGTATAGTTCGATAATACCCATAGTTCGACAATTATTTTGGTAACAACCATAAAAAATATTTAAAAAATACAACGAAGGCTGCACCACACTACCCAACTTCATGGCAATTAAATCATTTTGTCGTCTTGCGGAGCTCCTGTTGATCCTCACGCCAACAATTTTAAATTGGAGTAGAAAAGCAAGCTTTTCATCTCATTCTTAAAAAAATAAGTTAACTTACTTTGTTTAGTGATATATCTAATTGTTAGTTTATTATAATACCATTAGGATTATTATAATAGTATGGTATGATTGTTTTTCTTGGGATAGTATAGTGGTAGGGTTTTGGTTCTTTTCAGAAGAATTAGGTTCAAACCACTACATATTTAGAAAGGGCTAGGTTTGTTGGTATTTGTCGGAATGTTTGCTGGTTAATTGTCCTGGTTTGATTCTTTAGAGGGTCAGGTTCTCTTACCCAAGGGGTTGAGTTCAGCTGTCCCATATCAAGCAAAGGTGTTATCGAATCTCTTGGTTTAATTCCCTAAAGGGTCAAAGTCAAAGTATGTTAACTTCATCTTATCCAATGGCTGAATTCAATCTAATATCGTATATCAAGCAAAGGTTTTAACTATTCCTCTATGTAACCAAAAAAACAAATCATTTTAGAATCATATTATAATATCATTACATGGTCATAATGCAATACAGGTAGAATTATAATATCATTGTAGGATCAATAATAATGCAATATAGATACAATATAAGTAAAATCATTTAAACCTTATATAATTCATTAAAAAACAAAATAATAAAATAATAGAATTATTCCTTAATCTTCTATCTCCACATATTAGAGAGGGCTGAATTCAATTTAATATGATTTATCAAGAAAATGTTTGAACTATTCCTCTATGTAACAAAAAAAATAAATCATTTTATCATTATATTATGATATCATTGTATGATCATATGCAATACAGACAAAATTATAATATCATCTTATGATCATAAGGTTTTAACTATTATGCTATGTAACAAAAACAAATCATTTTATTATTATATGCAATACATAAAAATTATAATATCATTGTATGATCCTAATACAATATAAATAATGAGGTAGCTTAAGAGTTGGGTTGTTGGCTGTATTTTTGTTACATAGATTATATGTTTTCTGTTGTTTTTTGGGTCTATTTAAGGGTATCCTATTTTATGTCTTGTTGTAGTGGTTGCTTCCTGAGGACAGCCTTGGTGGGTTGGTTTTTTGATGGATTGCATCTTATTTTGAAATCTTCTAGACTCTTGGCTTTTTTAGCCTTTTTGTAATCAGGTTTTGGGAGCCTGCTAAAACCTGTTCGTAATCTAAATTTTTTTAACCGATCAAAAAAATAATACAATATAAATAAAATCATTTAAATCTTATATAATCCCTTTAAAAATAATAATAATAAAATAATAAAATTATTCTTAATATTTTATCCCCACATAGAGGATTAAAGGATTAAAAGAAAGAAAAATTAATAAAAAGTTGTCATAATCACAATTATAATTGAAAGATATTTATTTGGTTTAAGTTAAAATTTCTAAATGTCCGTTTAACAAGGGAGAGGCTAATAAGTTTTTATAAAAAATTGTGTAGGTTTTAATAATAATACATTTTTAAATGTTTTTATTATAAGATTATGTTTATAGGTTTATCATATTTATTATTATTTTATAAATATATATAAAAAAAAAAAAATTGATATGATGTGATCCAGATTCAATCCTTATGGTGGATGTGTATAAGAAGTATTCGTATTTAAAAAAAAATCTAGTGAAATTTAACTTTATTTTAATATTTAAAATTAAAATAATTAAATAAAATTTATAATGTTATAAAGAGAATAGCATTAAAGTAATTAGGGAAAAGTCCTATGGGACACCTGTTGAGGCTTGGCTCTTCTTTAAGGTTCAACTTATGGCATGGGCAAGTGTGTGAGGTGGTGGTTGTGTGGTGGTTGTGTGTTAAATTTCCTATTGATAAGCATAGCTCTCAACTTTACATGGTTGGGAGGAAACTGCTCAACTATGTGAGTTGGTGGTAAGGATTTCTCACACTTTCAAATTAAAATATATATAATAATAATAAAAGGAAAAATTATAATAATAAGTTATCAATGATTATAATTATAACTGAAGTATATTTGTGACTAGTTTCTCACACTAACCAAATTTAAAAATAAAGTAATAAAAAGAAAAATAATAATAAGTTGTCAATGATTATAATAACTGAAGTATATTTGTGAGGAAGTCAATGGAACCCGAACCTGATCATTTAAGGAATATAATTGAGACAACCCATTGATAAGCACTTAACGACTATCAATTAACCTATCTCTTTTGAATTCTAAAAATTTTAAAGTAAAATATAAGTTTTGAAAAGATCTTTAATTTTTTATACACAATTTTAAACTTAATTTTTTTAATTTAAAAGAATCTTAATCTCCTTAGATCTACCTTCTCAAAGACATATTACTAGGAACAAAAATCTTGTTTTTTTTTAAACATTTACCTTGTATGAGATTAGTAGAAGAGGCAGAATGAAAAAGTACAATATTTTTATAAAATAAAAATTCTTCTTTTTACATGTAAATGTTATTAAATAATAATTAATATAAACCCAATCGACTTTAACTATAGTGTGCTTTGATACTTAATCACACCTTAACTCTAACAATCCCTTGACTATGAAACAACATAGCATGTCCTTCTTTAAAGATAATTATGTACTGATAGAAGTTATAACTACTAAATCATTTATAATTATAAGTAATATTATTTAATTTAATTATATTTTTAATTATTTTATATATATATATATATTTTGAAGTTATATATCATTTTTATTAGGGTTATTTTTATTAAAATATTATATTTGTTTTTAGTTCAATTAAATTATATTTAACATATTTTTTAATTTATTATGGTTGGAAAAGAGGTGTTGAAAGGTCTCCAAACCTTTTACAAAAAAGTCAAAGATTTTACATTAAGCTCAAAGTTACAGCCTACCAAAAAAACATCTATGCAAATCAAAACAACTATGAACCAAAATAGCTTAAAATATTTTAAGTCACAACCACTCAAAATATTTTGTCACGACTACAAACATACACCAACAATAGACTAGAAGCACCACCCCATAATTGAGTAACAAAACACCTCCTATAGGAAGGAAGGAAACTAAGCATGCGAAAGGTGTATGTTAACCATCTCTATTTGGTTCAGTTGGCCACCCATTTTGCACCTTTGCACACTCCAAACACTGGCTAGCCTCTGCACTACAAGATGCTTCACCCCCCATTGTACTTAACACTCCACACACAAGAATGAATAAACAAGGTGGTGGTTTCCCATATCATATAATAATACTCCAACTGAGATTTTCCTCCCACTACATCCAATCTCACATGCCCTTCCATCCTATCACACAGTTTAGAGATTGTTTCCATGATACTGAGGTGGATTTTTGCATGCATGGAGATCTACTTGGCTTCCTCCTAGTCTTGTGGGTGTGCCATCGATTGACTTCAAGGTCGAATAACATGTAGAATGTAAGAAAAATAGACCTAACCAATATTTTAACATGTTCCTTCCCTCATATGCTGAGAAATAATCTAAAATGGTAACACGTGTCATCCATGTTTTGTGTCCCTAACATGTTATTACATCTCCCTATATGCCCTTTCATCCCCTCTTGGATCACTCATTCATATTTGTCTAGGCATTTGGATACATACCCCCAAATACTGTCTCTAGGTTTGTTCCAAACTCTATTTTTTTTTTCATCTATAATATTTATGAGTTGTTGGAGAAAATCCCTCTCCCAAACACCGAGTCCCTTATGTTGGACTCCCAAATTTACCATAAAATCTATCCCTCTAATCCCTTCTTTGTAGATGTGAACAAACTCCAACTTTTCTAAGACTTTGATCTTCTATCTAACCCCTTCTATCAAATCAACAATGCTCTAGCTTACCTCCAAATTCTCCTACATGCTTTTAATAATATTTAAAGAATTTCCTTCTAGGATTAAGTTATTGACTTGTAAGTATGACAACAAGTTGATGCCCATAAAAAATCACTAGCCTTTGCAAAATAGATGGACTAATCCCCTAGGGCTTCTGCATAAGCCAGTACTATATCACCTCTTTCATCCCTAAATATGCCTCCATCCCCTACCAATCCCAAGTTCCCTTTGGTAGCCCCATCAAAGTTTATTTTAAGCCAATTTGCTAAGGTGTTTCTACTTAATCTGAGCTCTCAGGATACTTCAAGAAGGATTGAAAATTGTAGAAATAGGTTCTAGATCCCAATTTGCCACTATGGAGCTTTCATTTTTTGGTTCCTACACTCCCTTCCAATTTACAATCTTAGAGTTATCCAAGGTTAAAGAGATTGCTTTGTTAGCCATGGAGAGACTATCTCATTCCTTGTCTTTTAATCCCCACAGGGTATGAGGTAGACTAAATTTCCACAAAGTTTTAAGTCTCTTGCTTTTAAATGGGGCCTCACACTAAAGGAAAATATCTGGTAGGCATTTAGGGAGAACCCAAGACACTTGAAATTTGTTTAAGATTCTTATTAGCACCTCCTACGAAAAAGGGCACTCTAAAAAAAGGTGGTTAACATCTTCCTCCATGTTCTCATAGAGACTACACCTATTAGGGAATTGAAAGCCTCTTTTTATAAGATTATCCATCGTTAGTATTCTATTTTGGATAGATAACCAGTAGAAAAAAGCTATTTTTGGTGTCAAATCCTTGATCCATACTTTAGAAATTGACATCCAACCTTGACCTTATCCTTCTAGCACATAATAACCTGACTTGACTGTGTAGTTTCCTTACTTTTCATTCTTCCATAGCATAGAATCTTGAGTGTCTTGGCTATTCAAAAAATATACATGTACCATTCTATTTAGCTTCCTTACTGCTTGATATTTTCTTGGATCCAATCCCTCAACTCTGATTTATCTCCATAATTTCCTTTCATTATCCATTACCATATAATATTGAACCATGGGTCCAAACCCCCATAAAACATCCTGCTGAAGAGCACCAAATATTGGATCCTCTCTTAAAGGGAAATTCTTTAGCCACGAGTCTTTCCAAAAGTGGAATTTGATTCCAACCCCAATATTCCAACAAAAACCACTCCATAGAAGAGGCCTAATAACTTGGAGATTATTCCAAAAATTTGATCCCTTAGGGAGATCTCTTTCATCCAAGAAGTTTGTACCATCCCTCAAATACTTGGCTTGAAGAATTTTGACCCATCCAATGTCCTCATTTTTGGCTAACTTCCAACCCAACTTTCCCATTAGATATTTGTTCATATTTCTAAGCCTTATGAAACCCAAACCCCCTACCTCATTTTTTGAACATATATGCTCCTAGGCCACCAAAGGAAGATAATTTTTATCCTCTATCCCACACCAAAGGAAAATCCTTTGAATCTATTTGATCCAATCACAAATTTTTATCAGCATCTTAAAAAAGGGACATAAAATAGATATAAGGATTCTTTAAAGAGAGGATTTCACCAATTGATCCTTCTTTGCTTGAATTAGAAGGCTGCCTCTCCACCTTGTCAATTTTTTAGTAAAATACTCCACCACCGGATTCCACATGTCTTAAATATTTTCATTTATTTTTCTATCAAATATATTCTTCATCTTCCTCAAAGTCTTATATTTACACAATCAACTCCTTGATATCATTTTCATTAAGAAATAAAATCTTATTCAACTAGTTGCCTTCTAAATTTTAAATTTCATCAAGCTGAAGATCAACACCATGATTATCTAAATTATTTGCTACTTGATTTCCTTCTCTATAGATATTCTCACATTTTCAAGAGATTACCTCCAATTATAGATGATGAACATAAACAATAATATTTGTTTTTATCCAATCCCCACATCCATTTTAATCAATAGAATTAGTGATCATTTGTGAATTCCCTCAATTGAACTATATTTTCATTCTTTTTCAATTGTAATTTTAATTTGTGTAAGAATTTACATAGCCTATGCATAGTTAGTTGAAGTTCCATATGATTCTAAGTTACCTTAATTGTTTTAAAAAATACCACATCCATTGGCTTTTCTCATATTTTCTTTAGAACCACCATCAAAATTATTTTTGATAAACCTAATTTCTAGACATTTCCATTTTATCGTAGATCAAACCATATCCTTTTTAATGTTATTATCACAGATAACTCTTCCATGTGTGTTTAAATCCTACAACCAAGGTATTACCACCTATTTTTCCACACTTTAGACTTCCCATGATGAGCAACATATTCCTTAATATTCTACAAGAGAGGCAATAATATAGTTTGAAACTTGGTCATTATTTGAGATTTTTTTTTATTATTTCTTTCAAGCCATAAATTCCAACATATAATGGTAGGACTAATCATCCATAGAATATATAATACTTTGGATTTGAAATAATTAATTTGAAATTTCATTAACTCTTTTAATGTTGATTGAGCTACCTAATATATTTTTATATTTTAAAAAAGTAACCCCAAATAGTATGAGTAAAAGGACATTGAAGATGTAAATGGTTCAATGTTTCTAAATCCTTGTCACATAAGGCATATCTAAAAATTCCATGATATCCTCCTCTTTGTAGACTCTCTCTGGTAAAACTATTGATTTTAATTACTAAGCAAAGAAATTTTGAGGCCTTAGGGAGAGCCTCTAGTGACCAAACATTCTTCCAAGGAAAATCATTGGGTGTAGGAAATTTTTATTTCCCTAAATTCTTATTTCCCAAATGGAAGAGTATCCATTATCTTTTGATATATTTCAAAGAAACTCCTTTCATGTTAAATATCAACAAATAGAAATCTTAAAGTATCTTTTTAAGTCCATCTCCAATTTGTTTTAGTTCCTTTTCTTAAACAAGGCTACTAATAGAAATCCCTTATCTATACTTGTTGGTTGCATTAAAATAATATATGACCTTTGGATATTTACAAGCTAGGCAAGCCTAAGCCAAAGGTTACCATTTTGAATAAGAGATAAGAGGATAAGGCTTCACCAAGAATCAAACCAAAAATTTACATAATTTCTCTCATTTTCCAACCATCTAATATGTTCCTTGGTTGATTGTAAACTATTTGATATGAAATTCCATGTTTGTGATCCTTTGGGTAGGTTATTTTCCTAGATAATTTCATTATACCTAGAGAACCTATATATTTTTGAAGTAACATTTTTTCTCATTCTTTCCTTTGTATATGAATAATCTACATCCAAGTTTTACCCCTAAGGCCAGACTCATAAATCTATAATTTTGCAAGCTTGCTCCTCCAATATTCTTCCTTTGTAAACCATATCCCACTTAAAAAGATAAAACTTAAAATTTTCCTTGCATTATTTCTAGATAAAATTTATTTGAATTTTATCAATTTGTTGATGTTATACCTCCTGGCAATCTTGAAAGAGACATCATATAAATAAGGATGGATTACAATGTAATATTTATGTTTTGTAGCCTTCCTTCCATGGTTAAGAACTTACCTTTCCAACCTTCCAAACAAGATTTTATTCTATCTAAACAAGAGATCCAATGCTCGTTTTAATTTTCTTTACAATATAAAGGAATACCTGTGTAGGTTGATGGGATTTTTTATTTTAAACCCTAAAATATCTATAACAATTCACTGTAAATCTAGGACAATACAAATGAAAAATTATGATATTTTATAGTATTAATCAATTATCCAGTAGTCATATCATAGCATGATAATATTGATTTAAACTCTAAGGTCTCACTAATTGAGGGGTGGACCAAAAAAAAGTATCATCAACAAATTAAATATGAGATTCGAAGGGATCATTTTTTGCATCCTAAATACATTTTATTTTTTCTTCTATTTTTGCCTTTGAGAAATATCTCCTAATGTCTCTACAATAATAATTAATATACAAGGATATAGTGGATCAACTTGGTGGAGTCCACAAGATGAACTAAAGTAACCGATAGGAAAACCATTGGTCAAAATAGAATATTTCATAGTTCTATAACAACATTTAATCTATTCACACCAACTATAATCAAAATAATTTTTTTTTAGAGAATCATGTTGAAAACTCTAAGAAACCCTATCATATGCTTTGTTCATATATAATATCATAAGCATACATGATATTTTCATGGAATGAGAGAATGTATGGCCTCTTAATGCAATGATTACACTATCAAAATTTTATTTTCAAAGAAGAAAATTGCCTTGCTCCTTTGAGATAACACAATTTAGAATACCTTTCAACATATTTGCCATAATTTTTGAAATGACCTTATAAACTATATAACAAAGGCTTATTAGATGAAAATTATCACAATATTTTTTCTTACCTTTCTTGGGAACCAATGTGATAAAAGTGGTATTGATTTCACTTATTATAGCATTTCTTTTCAAGGTCTCTTCAACCACAACCAATATATCACTCTATAATAAATCCCAAATATTTTAAAAGAAAATTACAGGAAATCCATCAAGCCAAATACCTTGTGAATATGAAAACATAAAACTATTTCATATAGCTCCTCCATGAATATCTTATCCATCAAGATTTCATTTTTCCTTGTGTGATAATTGATGGAATATTATCTTGTGCCTCCATATCTTGCCCAGTATATGACAAATTTTTTTTGAACTAATTAATTGCTACCATCCTTATATCTTCTTGTCCCTCAATATTTCTTGTATTTGGAGTTGAAATATTTTTTATGTAACCATTTTTTTTCTTCTGTAGCATGAATTTTTTTGGTATTTTTGTCTCCTTCCTTGAGTGATTTCTCTCTAGATTTTTGTAACCAATATGAATCCTCCTTTTTCAATCCATTATGATGATCATAAAGTAATTATTTTTTTCACATAAGAATATTGGTCCATTCCATTGATTTCTACTATATCTTGTAAATTTTTTATCTTGGATTCAATGTTCTTTTCTTTAAAAATATCACCAAAATATTTGGCATTCCAAATCTTTGTTTGCTCCTTTAAATATTCCATATTTAAAAAAAAACTCTATATATGTGATCCTTCAAAATTTACTTCATCCCACCATAACAAAACCCTATAGAATAAATCAAGATCTTAGAGCCATAGAGACTACAAATGAAATAACTTTGTATGACCATTAGTGGGTGAACTATAAGTCAAAAAAATGGGTTTATGTTTTGATCTTGCTCACAATAAAATATCTAATTAAAGTGTATACTCTATTTGCAACCATGTGTTGGATAAAAATAATATTTCTATTACATGATATTATCCAATGAATCTATTATCATATGCATATTAAAAACTTGAATGTATATTTGTAAAAGAGCACTAAAAATTGAATTTGCAGGTGATTGAGAGTCTCGCCCATCTATATATAGGATATATGTGGAATAAATTTAATAGTCCTTGGGTAGAATGATATCAAACCATGTTGGTAAGTGGTTTTGGTTCTCTTTATTCACCTAGTTGTTGCTTTTCTACCACCTTCTCATGGATGTGTTTTCTTATTAACTTTCCAAAACCCCAAAATAAGGATATAGTCATGATTAATTGATGTGTTGACACGTGTCCCCCAAAGTATGCATCCTAAAATTGATAATTAAAAGACCATAAATTTAATTAGGGAGGTTGGTTGTTGGGTGAACTTTAGAGTTTATAAAGTGTAGTCATGATTCTAGCATGTTTTTACACCTAGGGTTTGAATAACACATTGTTTATATGGATGATTGTGATTTTATGGCTCCAAAAAGAGTGAAAATTAATCATTAGAACCAAAAGGAATAATTATTTCTTCTTCTTCACTACAAATACCCTTTTTACCTCATCATTTGATAATCACTCATTTCTTTGATCTTTATTATTGCTTTCAATATTTCTACCTCTATTGCTTCTATGATACATTAAATTTTTCACTCTCTTTCTCTCTTCTTTACCATTACATATATAATTAAATCCATCAACCATTGGTTCATTGCCTTCCATAGAGCAGGGTGGGATTCCCTTCTAGGATTTGTAGATAAAGGTCAAGAATTATGGCTCAAATACTGGTTTCCAAGGCATGTCATACCCTATAATCTAGGTATGATGTCTTCTTTCTTACTATGGTGACATTATAAGCAAGGTATAGTATAAGTAAGCATATCATTGTGATTATTTTATTAATAGAATTATTGTTGATAGGATAGGTATTAAGTGATTTATTTTCATAGCATTAGGATTATCCCTAGATTTCATTTTTATGAATAATCCTAGTGTTTTTTTATTGATTGAAGGAAGGGGTTTTGAAAGGGTCCTTGAAACTTTTACACCAAGGAGAAATAAAGAAGAGGATCGACCAAAGAAAATAGAGAGACAATCTCCATAAGATAAAATGAGAGGACCTCACTAAAAGGTTGTGAAAGAGATTGTCTCTAGAGGATAGGCCTAAGGGAACAACAAAGACTATGAAATCTAGAGAATAGGGAGCCCATAAACCAACTAATAAGAGCATATATAGAGCTTAGAGAGACCACCGACAAAATAGAGAAAAGAATAACATTGACAAAAAATAAAAAGAGAAGAGGAAAGAGGCTCTTCATTCACCATTGCCAAGAGCAAGAGAAATCACATAGTCTACCAAATCATCCCCATCAAATTGGTTGTTGTATTCATCTAGGATAATTGTAGCCTACTAGAGTAGATATGTACTCATTTTTGATACTTTGGTTAAGGCACACATCAGGTCATCAAGCTCCTAGATGTAGCTTTTTATGGTTATGAATGCAACAAAAACTCTCTGCTAAGTGTGGATAGACGGATTGGAGGAGCATGTGGGGAGATCCATTTTGAATAGAAGAGAACATAGAATAATCTTCTCACTTGAAATTTTATGAGGTGGATGGGAGTCCTTTAAAATCTCAAGATCAAGTTCAAGGATGATGGGATACTTCCTTCTCCCAATCTAAGACTTGGTACGAGAGAACCCATGGTAGGCCTATGACTTAACAATGGGAGTTACTTCATCAACCTTGGGTTAAAATTCAAGCATTCAATTGGTATTAGGAGAGGGGGGGCTTTGGGTAGACTCATCGATTACATTAAGATGGGGGTTCCTATGAAGGCTAGACTCATGAATAATCCTAGTGTGGTATAACTCTTGAATGCTCTATTTAAATTTCTATTTGGATTAGAATAATTTTAGTTTTGTTTGTTAAATTACTCCTTTACTATATTGACTTAAGTATTTTTTTATATTCTATTAATTTGTGTAATTGTACGAGATATCCCTTATTATCATTAATATTTTGGTGAACACAACATGAGATATTTTTTGAGTGTTTTATTTTCTCTTTTTAGCCTCTAGGATTTATATGGTTTGTTGTCATAGGTTTTGTTTTGGAAGTTGTTGTTAGAAATCATAGTTTTCTTATTTCTTAAAGGTGTGCCTTCAAAAATTAATTTTACTTTTCTATGGGGGTTTTAAACTTTATAAAATCCTAGTATTATTAGAGTAGGTTTTTTGCTTGCCCTTATGGATCCTCCCTTTCTTTTAAGGTGTTTGGAATTATTACTAGGTCTAATAAGAAGTAAGTTTCATAATTCCTAGAAGAATAATAGGATCTATACCAATCCATTGCTCATGAAAATTATACCATTCAACCTCTAGCACTTAATCATGATCGTAAACTCTAAATTAGAGACTAGACAAATAGAGATTATAATTCTACGAAAGAAAAACACCCTATTATTAAATTTGATGAATCTTATAGGTCCACCATATAGTCTTAAAAGGATTTGAGAGTATCTACATGGGGTAATAATGATGAAAAATATGCTAAACTAGGATTACCACTTAATAAGGTAATCATGGTAAAATAAATACAAACATGAATGACACACATAAAAGACACTTCTTAGATGTACCATACCTGTTTTAGGTCTTATAAAAAAATATTAGTTGTGCATATGTTGAACCTTAGGGAATATTTGGCCTATTATCTAGATAATGATAGGCATTATTTTTAAGAGCAAATGGAGGCCTTTAGAAGAAAAATACCCAAACAAATGTAGGATATGATGACAAATATTAATCAAATTTTGAGTTCTAGTAGGAATCCTATATTTCATGTTGTTATATCTCCTTAAATATTGAACCCCAATGCTCCTCCTCCTCCTCCTCCCCTAGCTAACCCTAGGGAGGATTTACCTATATCAATTGATCCTATTTTGAGGAATTATAAAAGTTAATCTCTAGCCCCTAATGTAGAATCTATACACTTGTATCTACATATGCCTAGATTATTTTATTATGGGAAAAACAAAATCCCAAACATTCATTAATAAATTTAAAAAGTTAAAATAAAATTTTGATGATGAGATGATCATGATGGAGGCATTGGATGTCTTTATGAACACTAAGAAATGTCCTGGCCCCTAATGAAGTTTTTATAGCTTTCCATACAAAAATTAAAAAGAATTAAATGTCACACTAACATAAATTTAACTAAAGAAGCCATAATGGTAGTATTTACAAGATTAGGTAAATTTTTCAAGCTAAAAGCTAGAAATACAACCTTGGTGGTTTTTCCTCATTTGATAATATATACTTTCTTATAATCTTTGGACACTAGAAAAAGAAAAAGTTAAAAAATCCTTAAAACCTAAAAACCCTAACAAGAATGTTATAGGGATGGGATTTCTAATATAACTATCTAATTTAACTCTCAAGAGTTAGAGATGGTCAGATATCTAGTGAATATATTAACTAGATATGTGGGGATGATCCAAGACCTAATAATATGATACCTCAATGGACCCATGAATACATTCTCAAAATATGTTTTCCATCTAAGCGTTAAAAACACTATATTAGTGATAGGTTTGAAGCACTTGTACGAAGTGACCCTAATAAATTTTGCTTTTGGCATGGAACTTATGGCCATGATAATTCTACTTGTATGGAATTGCATAGATTCTATCTTAAACAATATTTTAGCCCTAATTTTAACATTCATCAAGTCAATAATGATAAGATAAATTTATTTCATGAAAAGGAAAGAAGCCTCTAGGAAAATCATAATCACCCTTAGAACTAGAGATTATATAAAATACACAATTCCCAAACCATAAGAAGTAATATCCCAATCAATAATAAGGAGGAGTCAAAATCAAGGTCAAGGGTTTAATTAGAGTGACCAAGAAGGGGCTCAAAATATTTAAAATAAAAAAGGTAATTATCCCCAAAATAAAAATCAAAATAATCTTGGTATTAGCACATATTAGAGTGTGTTTCAAGTTAACCAAGTCTTTTACAACTTGGCCAAATAGCAAATACATTTTTAGTCAATTAAATGTGGCTCATCATGTCAATATTTTAGAGGTACAAATGTTGAGCAAGGTGCAACGACAATATTGTCATTGTTGTCAACACAGTCAGATAGATCGGTTGATACAGTGGACAGGAGTTCAGAGGTTATTCAGAGTATGTACAGTGATGTTAAATGCTTATGAGGATGTTTTTGATGTATGGGTGAAGTTGTTACAGGTTGTCCAAGAAGACCGAAGTGGCCCATATCCAAAAGAGAAGCGAAAAAGCAAAGAGGAAAAAGTGTCACGATATCGCGACATGTTGCATTTTCGTGGCCAAAAGAGAAGAGAAAATGCAAGGAGAAAAAGTGTCGCGATATCGCGACATGTTGCATTTTCGTGGCCAAAAGAAAGAGAAAATGCAAAGAGGAAAAAGTGTCGCGATATCGCGACATGTTGCATTTTCGTGGCCAAAAGAGAAGAGAAAATGCAAGGAGAAAAAGTGTCGCGATATCGCGACATGTTGCATTTTCGTGGTCCAAAGCAAAGAGAAAATGCAAGGAGAAAAAGTGTCGCGATATCGCGACATGTTGCATTTTCATGGTCCAAAGCAAAGAGAAAATGCAAGGAGAAAAAGTGTCGCGATATCGTGACATGTTGTATTTTTGCGGGCCAAAGCAAAGAGAAAGAGCAAGGAGAAAAAGTGTCGCGATATCGCGACATGTTGTATTTTCGCGGGCCAAAGCAAGGAGAAAGAGAGAGAAAGAAAAAGTGTCGCGATATCGCGACATGTTGTATTTTCGTGGGCCAAAGCAAGGAGAAAGAGAGAGAAAGAAAAAGTGTCGCGATATCGCGACATGTCGCATTTTTGCGACTCAAAAAGGACAGGTAGGCAGAGAAAGAAAAAGTGTCGCGATATCGCGACATGTCGCATTTTTGCGACTCAAGAAGGGCAGGCAGGCAGAGTAACAAAAGTGTCGCGATATCGTGACATGTCGCATTTTCGCGACTCAAGAAGGGCAGGCAGGCAGAGTAACAAAAGTGTCACGATATCGTGACATGTCGCATTTTCGTGACTCAAGAAGGGCAGGCAGGTAGAGTAACAAAAGTGTCACGATATCGCGACATGTCGCATTTTTGCGACTCAAAAAGGGCAGGCTAGCAGAGAAACAAAAGTGTCACGATATCGTGACATGTCGCATTTTCGTGACTCGAAAAGGCCAGGCAGGCAGAGAAGCAAAAGTGTCATGATATCGCGACATGTTGCAGTTTCACCAAAAGAACAGAGTAGTTGACAGTGCGTTTGATATTAGTGATGAACACCAGGATGGTGAAACTGAAGACTGCATAGTGACGTGGACCCATAAGGAATCTTTAATGATTTGAAATCATTTAAGATGGTCGTTACACGTGGAAAGAAGTGGACGCATGCCCATGTGGAGAAAATGAATAGTTATGGAAAGAAACGGATGCATGCCCATGTGGAGAAAATGAACAGTCATGGAAGGAGAAAACGAACAGTCATTAAAATAGAAAACGAACAGACATGCAAAGAGAAAAAGAACAGACATGCAAAGAGAAAACGAATAGTCATGCAAGGAGAAGACGAACAGTCATGACCGAGAAGACGAACAGTCATGGTAGGAGAATATGGTGTCAATTCTTTGCATGTAACGTGTTTGACGAAATGCCCACTCTATATATACAAAAGGAGTTACATAAAGAAGGCGTTACAATTGACAAGTGGCGCATGAGAATATGAAAGGAGTTACAACTGGAGTTACAAAGAGAAAGGATGGTTATAAAAGGAGTGTTGCTCGAAGAATTTTATGTGGGGAATTTATTCGATGAAGTGCGCGAGAGGAGAGCGAGAGGCGAGCGAGAAGGATGTGTGTTTTGTGAATTATGGGAGATGTTGGGTAAGCAATAGACCAGTCAGGGTCTTGTAAAAGTGAAGGCATTTTTATGTCAATCTTCTAGTTCAAAATTGAAGTCCAAGTTGGTGCTTGGCGGGTTGGCTCCTGTTTGGAATTAGGGGTTGGTGCTCCTTCTAGTTGGTGCTAGTAAATCAGGGGTTGGTGCTCCTTTCTGTTGGTGCAGATAAATTAGGGGTTGGTGCTCCTTCCAGTTGGTGCTGGTAAATCAGGGGTTGGTGCTCCTTCCAGTTGGTGCTAGTAAATCAGGGGTTGGTGCTCCTTTCTGTTGGTGCAGATAAATCAGGGGTTGGTGCTCCTTCCAGTTGGTGCTGGTAAATCATGGGTTGGTGCTCCTTTCTGTTGGTGCTAGATAAATCAGGGGTTGGTGCTCCTTTCTATTGGTGTAGATAAATTAGGGGTTGGTGCTCCTTCCAGTTGGTGCTGGTAAATCAAGGGTTGGTGCTCCTTTCTTTGGTGCAGATAAATCAGGGGTTGGTGCTCCTTTCTGTTGGTGCAGATAAATTAGGGTTGGTGCTCCTTCTAGTGGGTGCTTGGTAAATTGATTGTAAAGTTGTTGCTTTGCAAAGGCTAGATTTGGATGGGAGTCCAAACAATCAATTTTTGAGGAGTAGCCAAATCGGTGAACCTCGGTACATCTTGTGTTGTGTGATGCTCTCTTGTTATATTTGCTTTATTTGGTTTTAAGTTCTCATTATTTTGGCTTTAAGAGTTGAAGATTTAAGTTTTAAAGAGCTACACTGATTCACCCCCCCTCTTAGTGTCATTGTGAGACTAACAATTGGTATCAGAGCCAGTTTCCCTTGTCAGGCTAAATCAGCTAGGGTTGATCTTGGATTAGTACGCAATGGGTAAGAAGAATAGATCCTCCTCCAATAAGGCATCTCAGTCAGTTTCAGTTCCTGTGGAAGAGAAAATTGAACTAGAAAAGATAGAAGGAGTGAATTCTGAAGTATGTGATGAAAACCTTGAGCTTGAAGTAGATCTAGAAGGTGAGTTGATCGCTGCACTTGAAGAGTTGAATATAGAAAGGAAAAAGAACAGAAGACTATCCAAGAAGTTGGAAGAATATGGGGATAAGATCGAAGATCTCTTCTTACAAATTCATAAAGCCAAGAAAATAGAAGAAGCCTTGAAGTCACACCTGGATGATAAAGTCGATGTATGTAGCAAACGTGAAGAGGAATCTAACAAAGTTTTTAGTGATCTAAAGTTGCAAGTAGAAGAGTCCAAAAGGATTGAAGAAACTCTCAGGTCACAGATCAATGAGAAAGAGATTGTTTGCTGCAAACAAGAAGAGGAGATTGTTTTATTGAGGAAACAACTAGAAGAGGCCAATACAAATCTCAAATTTGAGAAGAGCACAGAGTTGCTAGATAAAATGATAAGGCAACAAAGAAGCCCCATGTGTAAGCTTGGTCTTGGATGTGAAGTTGAACAACCTTCATCTTCTAAATCTATAGAAAAGAAGAAGTCCACTGCTGAAGGATCAAAGCAAGAAAAGCTTGAAGTCGAATCTTCAAAAGGAAGAAAATCTCAAAGGAGATCTACAACAAAGCAACCACAACAAAAGAGGTTCTATCACTCTCACTTTATTCATAATAATGCTTTTAATGGCTATTGTTTTAGATGCAACCATTATGGTCACAAGGCAATTTATTATGGATTGAATAATAGATCAAAGAGTTATGTTGGTAGAAATACATCTGTTATTCCGATTGAACACCATGTGCAATGTTTTAAATGTAATGGTCATGGGCACATAGCAAGGTTTTGTCCAAGAACTTTTGTATCTAATCTAAGGCAAGACAATAGATTTCATCAGACACAAAGAATGCAACACGGACAGGGAAGAAATCATGTGCATCAAAGAAAGGAAAATAATCATCCATCAAGGATGCACAAGAGACAACCACCCAAGAGAAATGTTCAAGTTCACGAAAAGGTTCAAAATAGGGATGCAGTTGAAAAACTCAAGCCCAAGTTCAAGAAAGGTTGGAGAAAGAAAGAAGAGAGGAAATCGTGTCTCCTTGGACTGAAGGAGACTACTCCTCTATTGCACTAAGCAGCTCTAGGTAGCACATCCTCAGGGGGAGCAATCTTAAAGTTTTATTTTAATGCTCCTATGTTGTTTGGTTATCTGAGGATGAAAGGCAAGTAGTCGGGGGAGTTGTCGTATAGTTGTCAAAGTGTGTTTCAGTTCATGTAGTTGTTTGTGGAGGTAATAAGAGAGCATTAATTTTCTCTAAAGAAGTAGCCATTATCAAAGAGATGCCGAGTCAAAGCAAACAGTGGCACTAGCACCCGGTTGGTCAAGAGTGCCAAGTGGCACATGCAAGGAAGAGATGTTGAGAGAATAGCGCCCAGGTGGTGAAGCGCCAAGGAGGACAAGATGCCTATGCACCTAAGAAAGTCTTGCATTATTTGAGAAATGCGAGATATTTCCCGAGGAATCCCTTGATCGCAACGAGGAGAAATGCTCCCTGGAATCACGTGAAGAACGTTCGCCTAAGACATTGAGTAGCCCTGACATATGCCCTAGCAAGAAGCAAAATACTGAGTGTTGATGACTGCACGTAGATTGAGGCTCCAACGCTAGATGTAACGGTCCACTGTCAATACCTACGTAGGCGATGAAAACATTCATGGCAGCCGTTAGAAACCAGAGACATTGAGTTGCACAACGGATGCGAGGCAAAGTCGTCAGTCATGGAGGAGGTGGTAGTCAAAAGGCTGAAGAAATTACGTGCAGAGGCTGCCTGGAGAGTCGATCACTTTTGATTTGGGAGTAACTTTTGCGTAGTTGAGAGTTGCGTGTTGATCAAACTATACTAAATAAGTAAAAGCAAGGTACAACAAGAATTATAATATGATGAGCAGAGATTAGAGTGCTTATCCAAGAAGACTTTATGACAGAAAGAGTACCAGTGGAGGTGCATTCTATCTTGGAGACAGGTTGGTCATGTGACACAGTAAGAAACAAGAGTCAGTCTCCTTATCCACAGCAGAGGAAGAATATATTGCAGCGACAACGTGTTGTACGTAGGAGAAAGTTGCGGAAGGTGAGGTTAAGTTTGCTTTTGTTCCAACAACAGAGCAAGTAGCGGATATCTTCACAAAACCGTTGCCCAAGGAGTTTTTGTGTACCTTCACAATATAATTGGGGGTGGGCTTTCCCAAGAATTGACTAGCTACCGGGACCCCATTCTCGGGGGGAGCATTTTTGTTTTTGTTTATCTTTTTGCTCATTTTTTGATTTTTTATATTTTTTTTTTTTTCGAGAATGTTGTGCATGTGACTGGGGGAGTTCGTAGCAGCCCTTTGATATTGTTGTCAAAGGGGGAGAAGAGTTACAGGAAATTGCACGTGTGTTGCCAACAATTCCAAAGGGGGAGATTGTTGAGCAAGGTGCAATGACGATGATTGTCATTGTTGTCAACACAGTCAGATAGATCGGTTGATATAGTGGACAGGAGTTTAGAGGTTATTCAGAGTATGTACAGTGATGTTAAATGCTTATGAGGATGTTTTTGATGTATGGGTGAAGTTGTTACAGGTTGTCCAAGAAGACCGAAGTGGCCCATATCCAAAAGAGAAGCAAAAAAACAAAGAGGAAAAAGTGTCGCGATATCGCGACATGTTGCATTTTCATGGCCAAAAGAGAAGAGAAAATGCAAGGAGAAAAAGTGTCGCGATATCACGACATGTTGCATTTTCGTGGCCAAAAGAAAGAGAAAATGCAAAGAGGAAAAAGTGTCGCGATATCGCGACATGTTGCATTTTCATGGCCAAAAGAGAAGAGAAAATGCAAGGAGAAAAAGTGTCGCGATATCGCGACATGTTGCATTTTTGCGGTCCAAAGCAAAGAGAAAATGCAAGGAGAAAAAGTGTCGCGATATCGCGACATGTTGCATTTTCGCGGTCCAAAGCAAAGAGAAAATGCAAGGAGAAAAAGTGTCGCGATATCGCGACATGTTGTATTTTCGCGGGCCAAAGCAAAGAGAAAGAGCAAGGAGAAAAAGTGTCGCGATATCGCGACATGTTGTATTTTCGCGGGCCAAAGCAAAGAGAAAGAGCAAGGAGAAAAAGTGTCACGATATCGCGACATGTTGTATTTTCATGGGCCAAAGCAAGGAGAAAGAGAGAGAAAGAAAAAGTGTCGCGATATCGCGACATGTATTTTCACGAGCCAAAGCAAGGAGAAAGAGAGAGAAAGAAAAAGTGTCACGATATCGCGACATGTCACATTTTCGCGACTCAAAAAGGATAGGCAGGTAGAGAAAGAAAAAGTGTCGCGATATCGCGACATGTCGCATTTTCGTGACTCAAGAAGGGCAGGCAGGCAGAGTAACAAAAGTGTCGCGATATCGCGACATGTCGCATTTTTGCGACTCAAGAAGGGCAGGTAGGCAGAGTAACAAAAGTGTCACGATATCGCGACATGTCGCATTTTTGCGACTCAAGAAGGGCAAGGCAGAGTAACAAAAGTGTCACGATATCGCGACATGTCACATTTTCGTGACTCAAAAAGGGTAGGCTGGCAGAGAAAAAAAGTGTCACGATATCGTGACATGTCGCATTTTCGTGACTCAAAAAGGCCAGGCAGGAAGAGAAGCAAAAGTGTCATGATATCGCGACATGTTGCAGTTTCGCCAAAAGAACAGAGTAGTTGACAATGCATCTGATATTAGTGATGAACACCAGGATGGTGAAACTGAAGACTGCATAGTGACGTGGACCCATAAGGAATCTTTAATGATTTGAAATCATTTAAGATGGTCGTTACACATGGAAAGAAGTGGACGCATGCCCATGTGGAGAAAATGAACAGTTATGGAAAGAAACGGACGCATGCCCATGTGGAGAAAATGAACAGTCGTGGAAGGAGAAAATGAACAGTCGTTAAAATAGAAAACGAACAGACATGCAAAGAGAAAAAGAACAGACATGCAAAGAGAAAATGAACAGTCATGCAAGGAGAAGACGAACAGTCATGACCGAGAAGACGAACAATCATGGTAGGAGAATATGGTGTCAATTCTTTGCATGTAACGTGTTTGACGAAATGCCCACTCTATATATACAAAAGGAGTTACATAAAGAAGGCGTTACAATTGACAAGTGGCGCATGAGAATATGAAAGAAGGAGTTACAACTGGAGTTACAAAGAGAAAGGATGGTTATAAAAGGAGTGTTGCTCAGAGAATTTTATGTGGGGAATTTATTCGATGAAGTGCATGAGAGGAGCGCGAGAGGAGAGCGAGAGGCGAGCGAGAAGGATGTGTGTTTTGTGAATTGTGGGAGATGTTGGGTAAGCAATAGACCAGTCAGGGTCTTGTAAAAGTGAAGGCATTTTTATGTCAATCTTCTAGTTCAAAATTGAAGTCCAAGTTGGTGCTTGGCATTAGGGGTTGGTGCTCCTTCTAGTTGGTGCTTAATGGGTTGGTGCTTTCGATTGGTGTGGTAAATGGGGTTGGTGCTCCTTCCAGTTGGTGCTTGGTAAATCGGGGGTTGGTGCTCCTTTCTGTTGGTGCGGATAAATCGGGGTTGGTGCTCCTTCCGTTGGTGCTGATAAATCGGGGTTGGTGCTCCTTCTAGTTGGTGCTGGTAAATCGGGGGTTGGTGCTCCTTTCTGTTGGTGCGGATAAATCGGGGGTTGGTGCTCCTTCCGGTTGGTGTTGGTAAATCGGGGTTGGTGCTCCCTTCCGTTGGTGCAGATAAATTAGGGTTGGTGCTCCTTTTTGTTGGTGCAGATAAATCAGGGGTTGGTGCTCCTTCCAGTTGGTGCTGGTAAATCAGGGGTTGGTGCTCCTTTTTGTTGGTGTAGATAAATCAGGGGTTGGTGCTCCTTTTTGTTGGTGCAGATAAATCAGGGGTTGGTGCTCCTTCCAGTGGGTGTTGGTAAATTGATTGTAAAGTTGGTGCTTTGCAAAGGCTAGATTTGGATGGGAGTCCAAACAGTCAATTTTTGAGGAGTAGCCAAATCGGTGAACCTCGGTACATCTTGTGTTGTGTGATGCTCTCTTGTTATATTTGCTTTATTTGGTTTTAAGTTCTCATTGTTTTGGCTTTAAGAGTTGAAGATTTAAGTTTTAAAGAGCTACACTGATTCACCCCCCCCCCTCTCAGTGTCATTGTGAGACTAACAACAAAGAGAACCATTTCCTCCATGGAAAATAAATTATTGCTATCACTAGGAGTGCACCTTAATACAAAAGGAAGCAACCCTTTAAAAAAGAATAGGAAAATATGTATAAAGAAAAAGAACCTATTCAATAAATAGTGAATCTACCATTGTTGATAATATTTAAAACCCTCCATTGGTCATTAGATAGCCTACTGCATGTTAGCTTTTGATGCAACATGTAATGGGAGATAGCAATCACAAGATGCAAAATAATATGAAATAAAGTAAATCTATGAGATGACTGAAAATATACTATAAATAGAAATTATGGAGATGTTTACAAAAGTAGCTATGGAGGAAATGAACACTCCATGAATATAGCTACAACTCAAGAATGGGCATTGAGCATATTACACCCCATCACAATACATCACACTGCTACATCATGCCACATTGGTCTACACTACTTCCTACTGCTCTATATTTCTCTATGTCTATGGCCCTTTATATAGGAAATAGGTTCCTTGGCCAACACTCTACCTAGATGTGCAAGGGATAACTTGCACATATACAACTTGCACTTTGACACTTGTGCATTTATTACATTGCATGAAGTAACTAGATAACTTCCCCCTAAAGTAATCTAATGTCCTAAGTATGTACCAAGAAAGGTACATTTACATAATCCAAATGATGTAATAGTCTATTTCTAACACCCCCATGTATTACATTATTTGGATATTGAAGACTTTAGTCTTCAATGTGGATCTTCTTCCAGTTGATGATCTTTGACTTGTTCAGGTTCATCATCCTTGTCTTCTATCCAACCACTTTTATTGTTCTCTTTACGAGTGTCTTCATTTGGTTCTGAATGTTGATGATTGAGTAGAGCATGGTGCACTTGTCCTCTCATCTTCTTGAGTTTGGTGTCCCTTGATGTCAGGCATTTTTGGTGAACAATTGTTCTCATGATTTTGCATGTCATGAGTGGATCTGAATAGGTTCTCCTCCTTTCTTTTGTACCTATGTAAGACCTATTTTTTTGCTCTTCATAAGTATCAACCTTGAGATCATTGTTAGTAGATCCATCTGAAATAAGTTCTTGAAGATAACAATTTATTCTTTGTAGTAATCTTCTCTCATAGCCCTTATAGTATCTGTATTTGAAATGATAGGAAAAATATGAGTGATTTATTCCATCATAGTATTTGCAAGGATGGAAACTCCAACAAGTTGATTTTTCATGACCATATTGATTGCAATAGGTGCACAATAGAGATGATCTGATAGCTTTGAAGTCTATTTTAGGAACATCATGTTTGTCTATTTCCTTAATAAGATATTCTAACCACACATGCACAATTGAAGCTATTCCATATTTTCCTTTTTGAATAAAAACTTGTTGATCAATTTTTTCTGTCTTGCATCCCCTTTGATGTTAGATTCATTAGATGAATCTTCCTTTATATGGATTTTAATTTCAGAGCTTATTTCATATTGTAATGGTTCTTCCTTTTCTTTGCCTTTTTCATCATTGTAGTCCATCAGGTTTTTAATCCATGTTGGGATCTTCCTTATTCCACTTTTAAGAGTGTTGCTTAGCATGCTAGTAGACATTTGTATTACCTGTATTCTTTGGGATAGAGTAGACTACCTTATGGCTCCCTACTCAGTGTGTATAAAATCCCAATTAATATAAGCTTGATTTGATAAAACCTTTAATAATCCTTGTTTTGTAGACTACCTTATGTCTCCCAAGTAATGTGAGTATATACTCCTAAGGATTTTTAGGTTATGAGGAAAGCTTATATTTTGTAACTTGATAATCTATGATAGATGTTGATATTACCAAGTTTTGTAGAATACCTTATGACTCCCTAGTATGCTATGGATAAGATATAGTGCTTTTGTAGAAATATAGTTCAATATTTGATTGATTTTGTAAAGTTTTGTAGAATACCAAAATCAATTCCTATTATCCCTTATTGCTCCTATTGAACTAAGCATTGTTCCCAAATTTTAAAGAGGTTATAATGTTGGATATTTTATCTCCTTTTGAGAGGATTGAGACAATAATATTATGAATATCCAACCTATGAAAAACTCTCTTTATAAATAACCCTTTGGGAATTAGGTTAAGTGTATCTAATTTTCCAATTAATTGATTTGATGTAGTAGCCCTTATGACTCCCTAATATTTGGATAAATTAGATCACAATAATATTTGCAAATATTCAATTTTTATCCAAGTAGAAAACCTTATTACTCCTAGGTTTTATATTGCAAATATTTGATTCATTTGATAAAATATTCCCCTTGATGTATGGCTTTCAATGTAAATAAATTCCTTTGATTTAAACCTTATAACTCCAAGGAAATAAAGCACATATAAATGGAAATAATTTTACCTTTCTCCAAGAAATGTTTGGCATTGATTTCAGAGAAGCTTGGACTGCAAAATTTACATAGACGTCATGGATGCTGTGGATGTATCCTCCAATGGAAGTACTTTGAGTTTAATGCATTCCAAATATGGCATCTTCTAGTCTCTTCCCTTGACTTCGGTTGCCTTGAGCATTAAAGGCTCTAACACCTTCTTGACATGCTACAACTCGACCCTTTTCGCACAGATAGTGAGAGAGTAAATTCGATGATGAAGAATGCTTTTGACTTTGGTCGTTGACGTCCTTAAAATGGAGAATATTCTTCTCTTATGTGCCAAGTGGCATGATCATTTCCCTTCGAGTGCTTGAGGAGAGTTTGGTGCCAATGAAACATTTGTCTACCTTCTTGTAACGTAAGAATGTTACGTTCTTTAGAAAAATGCTTGGTCTTCCTCTTTGACAAGTGTATCCCATACACTCAATGCACCAGCCTATTCATGTAACTCCTCCTTGAAGATGAGCGCTCTCTTGATTCGAGCGTTAGGATTTTCCTTTAGTGACAAGTGTCACTTTCTTCTCTGCATGGATGTAGTCTCTATTGTTGGTTCGAATGGACCCTTTGAGACCTTTTTAGCTTTGCAAATCCCCACCTTTGCTTTCGTTCACCTACATAGTCTTCTACTAGGATATGGAGCAACAGTATGGAGGCCTTGAGCACCGCTTTCAATGAGCGTATATGGAGTAAGTAACACTCCAATGGTGCTTCAACTTTTCTTTTCCTTTATATTTGTTTTTCATCCTCCTTACGTAGATGCTATTGCTCATTGAATGATGTTGTTTCTCCCTTGCTCTTGTACGTGTATCTTGCAGGTTCGACCATCTAGAATGTGAGGAGTATGAGCCCTTCGAATGGCTCCTTGAGCTAGGCTTGGATGGCTGCTAGCATACGATCACTTCCGACTAGTTTTTCCAGCAAGTGTAGTGCCTTTGAGGCACCTTTGAATCTACCTTCTCTCCCTGTATAACCAGATTAGAAATAGTGCACTATAATGTAAAATAGTTTTAATACAAGATGACCTTGTTGCACTTTCTTTTGCACTCCTCTTTGTAAATCTGAATTTCTGGTTTTTGAGGTAGAATATTGAGTGCAATATAGGGGTTTTGAGGTTGTCTCTTGATTAGACACCTTCCCCTATTTTCTTGGATATTTTATAAATGAATCCAAGCTTGTAACCACATGATAGAAGCTATTTTTCTACACTATTTTCTTGTGCTTTGAACTTGAGACTCACCAAGTCTCGTTCAAGGCTTCTTTTGATGCTCTTATGGTGGTTACTTTCTTCTCCAATGCTTGGAGGATTGAGATAATTTTGTGGCTTCCTTAGGCCACTTCAAAGTTGTATATCTCAGTGCATTAATAGTGTCTTTAGACACTTTGACAAATTCTATTTTTGTGCCCTTCTAATGAACACAAACAATAATATTTGAGAGCAATATAATAGTGCAAATGAATCTAATAATATTTTACTTCTATTGCACTAACAATTTCACCTTATCACTCCAATCAACTCTAAAAAATAATGCACTTAATCAATTTACTGCAACTAATCAAGAATAATCTGAAATGAATCTTCAAGAATTATTCTGAAATTTCTTTATAAGCAAGGTAATAGGAGCTAGTCTTCATTTTCTTTCCAAATTAGATGATAGGTAGTTGATAGATAGTTTGATATTCTAAAATCTAATCAACTCCTAAAGTGCAAATGAACCTTAAAGAATACTTTCTTTTTGCACATTTGAAGACTCTTAATTCAACTCTCCTTTTTGCAACTTTACTCCAATCAAGGTGCTTAAAAAAATCTGATAAGTAATCCACTTAATGAATTTACTTGCACCAATAGTTGCTTACCTTTTTTTGAAATCCCTTTTCACCACTTCTGTAGAGGATGTAGATCTTGGTGTCTAAGATCACCAAGTTGTTGTCTTGAGTAAGATCTTGCAACTCTCTGTAGGCTACCTTGAACAACTTTATCTTCACCAAAATATGATCTCCAACTCTCTTTCACGAGCCTAGGATTTTTATGGCTTGTTCTCCTCTTGTAGTCTCCTCATTTTGTTATATATTAGAAGAGATATTTGATTCTGAAGTGGTACCTTCTTGCTGTGAGAGGCAATCTCCAAATCTCCTAGATTTGGTAGGCTTCTTCTATCTAAATCTTCCTTCAAGCTTCTTGTCAAATTTTGACTTCAAACAGGATCTTCTTCTCAAGATTCTGAATGTCTTGAGGTCTTCTAATATTTGGCACTCCTTGCCAAATTCTTCTTCTTGGGCTTGTTGTCGGATGACAATAATTATCCCAAATCTTTCACTATCTCCAATAGTGAATTTCTCCAATGAGTTCTCCTTGGAACTCCTTTGATGATTTCTTCAGTAAGGCTCTCCAAGCCTTTTATTGGATGCTCGTAGAGGCCTCTCCAAGACCTTGCAGCTTCTTCTGGTCTTCTTTGAGACCTTATCTTCAACCTTCTTCTTCTGGAAGTGTTGGTGGTGAGATATTCTCCTAGATATATGATTATGCTACCTCTGTATTCGAGTAGGACTCTCCTAGTCCTTCTTCATCAATGATATCTTCTCCTGATATCTTTTGCTTCAGGTGTTGGATTGATTTTGAAGAAGATACTCTTCCTAACCTTTTTGTAGGAAGCTTTCCCAACTCACTGAATCTCCCTATTCCTACAACAAAGTATTAGTACTAAAATCTACTTTTGAATTAGATACTCTCTTCTAGAGTCTTCTTCAAGATCAAGGCTTTTGTGGCCTTTTCTTCAAGGCTTATGTGGCCTTTTCTTCAGTACCAAGGCTTTTGTGGACTTTTCCTCTAGATCAAGGCTTCTATGGCCTTTTCTTCTAGATCAAGGCTTCTATGGCCTTTTCTTCTTGTGAAGTTTCCAATATAGCAATGGAGATATCTTATCTCCAAACTTCACCATAATTCTTCTCCAGAAGTCTCTTCTGTAGTGTTCTTCTCTTGCAACAACTAATCTCTGCACTATGAAGGCACTCCGACCTTCGGGCAACGAAGTTGAAATCTCCTAGATTTCTATTGTAGGAGGTGTCCCAATCATCTGAGTATTAATTCCCTGCAATAAAATAACCTTCAGGTTAATTTCTCCAGATCTCTTAGATGAGCTTCACTAGTTGATTCATCAAACTAGTGGATCAAGTGTTGAGTCCTAGTCTTCACAAGTTTTCCCTTGAAACTCTATGGAAAGACTCTAGCCATATGCAATCTCAATATTCCAAAATCTAAGATTTATTTCAGTCCTTACTTGTGGCTCTCCTTAATTCTACCACCTAGACTCTTCTAAGAATTTTTGATAGTGACTGGTCCAATGGCACATCAGGTTGTCAAAAAACTCAGGGTCAATGATAATGGTGGTTTTCCTATTGACCTACCATGGCTTTGATACCACTGTTAGCTTTTGATGCAACATGTAATGGGAGATAGCAATCACAAGATGCAGAATAATATGAAATAAAGTAAATCTATGAGATGACTAAAAATATACTATAAATAGAAATTATGGAGATGTTTACAAAAGTAGCTATGGAGGAAATGAACACTCCATGAATATAGCTACAACTCAAGAATGGGCATTGAGCATATTACACCCCATCACAATACATCACACTGCTACATCATGCCACTCTAGTCTACACTACTTCCTACTGCTCCGTCTTGCTCTATGTCTATGGCCCTTTATATAGGAAATAGGTTCCTTGGCCAACACTCTACCTAGATGTGCAAGGGACAACTTGCACATATACAACTTGCACTTTGACACTTGTGCATTTATTACATTGCATGAAGTAACTAGATAACTTCCCCCTAAAGTAATCTAATGTCCTAAGTATGTACCAAGAAAGGTACATTTACATAATCCAAATGATGTAATAGTCTATTTCTAACACTATAGATACATAAAAAATATAGAAGACATTCCTAAGAAGACCTAAACCTAGTCCATGAATCCTCTCAATACTGAAAAGAATGAAAGAAAATAATTGCCACTTAAAGTGGTGATCTTATCACTTGTAATAGAAAAATATCTGGATCTTACCCAACCCAAGGAATCACTACTTAAAGTAGTCATGAGTAAAACTAAAGCATGGGGTATTATTGAAGAGTTGTGTATGACCTCTTGCAAGGTCCCATACTTGGAATTACATAGGACATATCCTTATCAATGACAATGCCTAAGAGACTTAGTGGATGATATGGAGATGCCAAGACCAAGGGTTTTCAATATTATGCCCACCATTCTAGGGTCTTATGAAATACAATATATTTAATCCCATAGAGAAAATATTTGCATTGATGCACATACTAGCCCTAATTTAGTAATAAATTTCCCCCTAAAAATTATGATTGCTGCTAATTATTTGACAAGGGATAATGATCTACCATTGATGTTGATAGTTGTTTATAATAATATGATAGTCCATAAGGCTTTAGTTGATGAAGGAAGTGGTACATGTGTTATGTCATCATTCTCTAAAGACAAGCTAAAAATCCCTAGAGAAAATATCCTATCAACTAGAAGTCATTGTTATGCTTTGGTAGGCCATAAGATCTAGTGGATTTATTTGGTTATCAATTTCATTTGGGGCTAAGAAGTGAGAGTGAAGTGTTATATTTTTATCTAGATTAGCTCATAGGTGCCTTATCCATGATCAAGATAAAATAAAATAAGTACCACTCATAAAATAACAATGAATCATAGAATTGGAATAACATCAACATATCACAAATATTAAATATTAAATAATTACAAGATTGATACAAAGAGATACATTGCATGGATCTTTGTATTCAATAATAACTTTACATTACTTTTAGTATTTTGACTATTGCTCTCCTTAAACATCCAAAAGATGTATCCTTTCATATTCCTATAATTAAGAAAAAACTCTCATCTTACCGCATATCATATGACTCTTCATTATCTCTCTTGAGACCTTGCACTTCCTCTCATATTGACACATACACTATATATAAAATATAAATAATTCTACCAAACTAATATTGACAAGGGGGTAAATAATGTAATACTTTCAAGCCCCCCATATTACATTTTTTTTAAGAAGGATTTTTGCCTTCATTATTTTATTTTTCTTTCTCATAATTATTCAAATCTAACTTTGGTATGACTAGATAAATGTAATCTTCACTATATTCTTTTTTAAATCATTTGTGCCTACCTATAGGTCGATGTCTCTGAGTCATATTTGGGTTTCTACCTTTGGATCACTACCTCTAGGTAATTACCTCTAGGTTTATACCTTTTGATCACTTCAAGATCATCATTACCTCTAGGTTTCTACCTCTATATCACCTCTAGATCATCATTACCTCTAGGCCAATCATTGGAACAATCATAAGACTATTTTTTATATAATCATCACTATAGGTGTTTTCTACTATAGGCTACATTCTAAACTATGATTGGGTCACAATTATTCATTTCACATCATGGTAATACTTTATTCTTTATATTCAATAAAATTTGATCACACTTGGTTTCCTTCTATAGAAATCATACCAAAAAAAAATTGTCTTATCCCATTTATTCATACTTATCCATCCACAATTTATTTTTAATATGTAATTCTTTTTTTCTTTATGTAGATAAGACTTTTGAGAATTGATTATATCCATAATTTTCATAAAAATGGATATTCCAACATGTATTTTTCTTATTTCCATATCTACCACAAGGATTACACATGTTCCCTATTACAGGATTCCTTTTGTATTTCTCTAATTAATTATTTCTCATTTTTCCTTCATTGATGCTAATTTTATTAGTCCTTGTCATAGATTTAATATCACTATTTTCTATCACAATTTTATTTTCTAGTTCATTATTGCTTGATTATCCTATATATCCAAGACCTTCACATTTTCATCTTATTTTTGGTACAATTGGCTCTTTCATTCCTTGTCCATGTTTTTCCAAACTTGTGTCTTTGTATCCCATTTTATTTAACAATTTTGAACCAATCCCTTTAGTATACCTTTCAAAATAACTAAATCCATCATCACACTATTTTATTTCAATACCAATACAACTTTGAGAATCACTATCCGTATCATCATTTAAATCCATGTTACTATCATTATTAATTTTCACAACATAAGCTTTCTCTGAACAATCATGATTTGTATTCAAATACTTTGGGCTAGAAATAATTTCTCGTGTATTTGTCATGGGTCCTGTTGGCATTTGCGCCACATTTATTTTCATTATTGATTATGCATACTTAAGCTGTGGCCCAATGCAGTTTTGTGAGTTCCGATGATTAAATGCAGTCCAAAATTAAATATTTTGCTGATTTCCAATGCGGTCAAAATAGAAGAATGCGCCCAAGCTACCAAAATTGAAGATTTTATTTATTCGAAGCTGTTGTTCGTGGATTGTTCTAACGGTTTCATGCACATTTTCAAGAACACAATTTAATGAAGACTGCCGACTCTTTATGGCATTTAATTCTTCAAGGCTGCAATTAAGGGGATCATGTTCATTGTTTTCGTTGCACAAATTGTAGATCTCAAGGAGGTCCGTTGCAAATTTTAAATGCTGCAAAGAGGCCAGCCCTCTATAAAAATCAATGTAAATCTCATTTGCAAATGTCGGGAGTTTTCTGCTAAAAGCTTGAAGTTCATTTGCAGGAATGAAAGAATTGGCCTCTGATTTTTCAAGCGGCTATTTGTGTGATTTTCCTTTCTGTTATTTACATTTCTAATAACACTCATATTCCTTAGTTGCTATTTCATTCGAATTTTGCATGTTGGATTTGAATATTGCTTGTAAGGGACTGAGTCCTGGAATGTAATCTTGGAGGAATTTTATGCATACGGTTGTGAGGGAATTAAGTTGATATCTTATGTTACTTGCTGTTGCTGTACTTTAAGTGATCCACTGTTGTTATTCCCGATCTTATAACTTTGGCTACGGCCATATTTCCCATTTCTTTTCGTAAAGTTTTAATCTCTTTCCAGCAACTCTAATATTAAAACAAATTTAGAATAGTAAGGGAACCAGCCCACTCTGGATATTGGTCTGGGAGCCATTTCTTGCTTCCAGCTTTTCAATGTTGGCCGGGTCTAGGGTGCAGTTTATGTAAAAATCCTTTCCTATGGCAGATTCGTGACCAACAGTTTTTGGCACGCCCGGTGGGACAGACTTCTTCTGTCTCAGAAAGATCCACATTTGTTTTAATACCCGGAGGTCTCAAGATTTTGATGAGCTGTCTTGACCTCATAGCGGAGATTTGTAAGTTCATCTGGCAACTTTGCTGAGTTGAAGATCCGAATTTCTTGATTGTGGACGCCTGCCTTTTTCAAGTTAAAAAAATGTTCATCTGGCGACTCTGACTTAATGGTGATAGCCATGATCCCGCAGACCACTGCCACAAAGGTGAGGGCTTTTCCTAGATGGGATGATCCTAGCCCTCTGAATCTCCAAATCTAGCATGAAATTACCAAATATGCCCTGAAGGCCCTAGAAAAATATGATGGTACCAAAGGCATGGCTCTGGAGCATGTTGAAGATATTGCTACTTTGTCAATGATCCATGTCATAAATCATGAGGATATCATGATCAGACTTCTGGTCTTGTCTCTGGAAGGAAGGGTGTTGCAGTGGTACAGACTGCTCAGGCATCAAAGCATCAACTCATGGGATGATCTAGCGGGAGCACTAATTAGAAGATTTGACGAAGATCCCTTTTACAGTTCTTTGGATCTCTATCAGTTTTTAATGTACATCAAGCGAGCACCTCTAGAGAGCATCACGGACTTCAATGTTCGATTCTTGAGAAGCTAGAAGAGAATTCCAGAAAAGATCCGACCGACACCCACCCAAGCCCACCTCTTCTATGTTCGAGCTTTCCATTCTGACATAGGCCTCCTCTTGCTGCAATCAGGTGAACGAAGGTTCCCACAAATCTTTGAGGAAGCAGTGCAAGCATAACAACTTTTGCTCTTATCAAGAAAATTACTGTGGGAAGAAACTCCATTACTTTCTCCAGTAGTTGCTGCTCCTATCTATCCCGCGCAGTATTTTTCATTCCAGATCCCTTATACTGAGCAGAAACCTAAGATGCAGTTGTGTGCAGCTCAAGGGACAAATCTCATCCAAATCCAAGGATTGGAATATGCAAGAACTTTCCTAGCAATGAACAATATGGTTGCTTGTAGTTTTCATAAGGAGATGGATCCAGAGGATATAAGCGAAGAAGAAGAAGAGATTCAAGTTCAAGAACCTGAGCACAAGGAGGGCACATCTTTGCACCCTATTTGTATCCTAGGGCATGACACACAAGCATTTAGTCAGAACCTGTTAAATATGTCAGATCAACAGGTAGAGTCTGAAGAGATCCTGGAGAAAGGATTGTTGCTAGATAATTCTTGTGATTGGATCTAGGAATTGGAGGAACCTGTTCTCAGTCCACACTCAGAGAACTCTTCAAGATGGTGGGATTGGCTTCAGTCATTACTACAACTGGTACCTATAGGAGCTCATCATATGGTAAATTTCTTTGCTGCATTATTTGTCAATTGTGTGGGTACTGGCATGCAGGATACCTTGCCCATGTCTGCAACATGGAGAACTTCAGGAAGAAGCCAGCCCAATTTCAAGGACCGACTCAAGTATGATCAGATCTGGTCGGGACATTGCAGATTTACCGGATAACTCCTTAGACTGGGTTTGTGGTGACGACATGCCAATCATGTCGTGAACTATTGTATATAGTATAAAAAAAAAAAACAAAAAAAGAGAGAAAAGAGAAAAAAAAAAAAGAGGTATTGTTTTTATTTGTTCATCTCGGCTCTTTTTGCATGCGAGCCGTAGGTGCTTGTTTTTCTTTTGTTTTTCTCCTCCCAGCAGTTGGTGGCTTTCTAGCAATTTCTTCTTTCTCCTCCCCTTTTCTTCCTTTCCCTTCTTCATTTTCCTTCTACTTCTTTTTCTTCTGCAGTAGTAGTAAAAAAAAACAAGCCACGACTGTTGTTTCTTTTCCCCATTCCTATTATTCCCGTTCCTTCTTATCCCTTTCTTCTAAGTTCTGTCATTTTACACATTTATTTACAATTTAGTTCATTCTCATTCCACAGCCTTCATATTTCTCATTAGCATTCCATTGTTTCATTTACTTTCATTCCATATCCATTGCAGCTGGTAGCACAACAACATTCTGCTACAGTGTTTACCACATCACTCCTCCACTCCACTATTTCATTCCATTTTCATTTGCATTTCATTGCCTGCGCATCCACGGGATCTCATTCCATTCATTTCCATTCCATGTTCAGTTGAGCCAAATGCAGATTTCTTTAACTTTTGATTATTCAGCAAAAGTTTCTATTGCAGCATTCCACTGAGATGTACCACAGCAGCCAGCTTTTTGTTCTAAGTTTTATGACTCTGTGCCCAATGGATTCAGGCCTGGATTCTTGCATACAGCAGAACTGTATACCCCGCAAGCCACCAAGAATGTTGGCATTTTTGCCACATTTATTTTCATTATTGATTATGCATACTTAAGCTGTGGCCCAATGCAGTTTTGTGAGTTTCGATGATTAAAAGCAGTCCAAAATTAAATATTTTGCTGATTTCCAATGCGGTCAAAATAGAAGAACGCGCCCAAGCTACCAGAATTGAAGATTTTATTTATTCGAAGCTGCTGTTCGTGGATTGTTCTAACGGTTTCATGCACATTTTCAAGAACACAATTTAATGAAGACTGTCGACTCTTTATGGCATTTAATTCTTCAAGGCTGCAATTAAGGGGATCATGTTCATTGTTTTCATTGCACAAATTGTAGATCTCAAGGAGGTCCGTTGCAAATTTTAAATGCTACAAAGAGGCCAACCCTCTATAAAAATCAATGTAAATCTCATTTGCAAATGTCGGGAGTTTTTTGCTAAAAGCTTGAAGTTCATTTGCAGGAATGAAAGAATTGGCCTTTGATTTTTCAAGCGGCTGTTTGTGTGATCTTCCTTTCTGTTATTCACATTTCTAATAACACTCATATTCCTTAGTTGCTGTTTCATTCGAATTCTGCATGTTGGATTTGAATATTGCTTGTAAGGGACTGAGTCCTGGAATGTAATCTTGGAGGGATTTTATGCGTACGGTTGTGAGGGAATTAAGTTGATATCTTCTATTACTTGCTGTTGCTGTACTTTAAGTGATCTGCTGTTGTTCTTCCTGATCTTATAACTTTGGCTACGGCCATATTTCCCATTTCTTTCCGCAAAGTTTTAATCTCTTTCTAGCAACTCTAATATTAAAACAAATTTAGAATAGTAAGGGAACCAGCCCACTCTGGAGATTGGTCTGGGAGCCATTTCTTGCTTCCAGCCTTTCAATGTTGGCCGAGTCTAGGGTGCAGTTTATGTAAAAATCCTTTCCTGTGGCAGATTCGTGACCAAAAGGTCCCAAATCACAAGTATCACAACTTGCATCACAATTCTCTTTTTTATTTTGATGAAGTTCACTAGTATCACAACATGCATCTTTTTCATTTTAATAAAATTCATATGCATCTTTTTCATTTTGATAAAGTTCATATACATCTTTTTCATTTAGATAAAGTTCATATGCATCTTTTTCATTTTGATGAAGGTCCCTAATATCACAACATGTGTCTATCATAATTGGTTTTGTTGTCATTACCCTTAAATCATTTGCTTCATAGGTAATATCTATAAGCTTGTTCTTCGAATATTTAATTATTTTATTTTCTTGTCATTTCTTTTCTTTAAGGACTTCATTATAAATTAATGCCATATACATTATATTTCCTATATAAATAGGTAAAATAAAAACACCTTTAGAGTCTTTATCTTCTTCATCAAGATTTGAACTTAGATAATTACCAAGCATTGAAAATTTTCCATCTTTGACTTCTCTCGTAATTGACTAGAAGACCTTATTTACCTTTATTAATGTATCTTTTTGTCCTTCAATTTTTCTATCATGCGTTGTGTACAATAATTTAGAATTTTCAATATTTCCTTAGTCTCTTCTAGTGAAGCATCCTGAATGTCTATTTGTTCTTCTTGAAGACATAAATTTTGTTTCTCTTCTTCATTTGTTTTTGACAACCCATGTTTTTATATTTATGATTTTTGATCATTTATTTTTCTTTTTGCTTGCTTTTTCCTTGCCATGTTGCACTAAAAAAATTCACTCTTAAATAATAAAATTTTCAAATCCTTTGGAGTAGAAGACCTTATCTCTCCAAACTTTAATTTAAAAAATTGATTTCAATTTAAAAAATTCAATTTTCTATCAAATTTCAAAGTTTGCAATCAATTAAATTTTTCAAAGAAGTCTTTTAATTCAATTGCAATAAATAAAAAAATCAAATTCATTTTAGAGTTGAATTCCTTTTGAATCCATAGTTAAATAATAAATAAATTTAACTTTTCAACTTCTAAAAAATCAAATGTGGAAGTCAAATTTAAATTTTAAATATCCTTAATTGTTGGATTTTGAATTTGAAGTGTGGTTCTCTTTTGCTATCATTAATATTTTTGATCTACTCGTGTGGGCCTAAGATTTAGTTGTTTCAATCTTCGAATATCTTATTTTCATAGGTTTTCCTCAAGCTTCCTGGCTTTCGCCTTTGGATCTCCTTTGATTTTGCTTGGTTTACCCTTTGTATCTTTTTCTTTTGTTTTGCAATCCCTTTGTTATGTTGGGGTCTCATTAACCCCTTTGTTTTAAAAGGTTTAGGATTCCTTTCAAAATCCCTTATTTACCCAAATAAAAAAAATATATCCTTATCACTCTAAATAAAGTAATTTTAAAATTCACTTTATTAATTATTTAATAATCCTTTCAAGCTTCAATACTTTATTCACTATCCTTATATCTCCTAAAAATGTTTAATTTTTGAATTTCCTTAGATCTCCTACTAACTCTTATAATCCACTCTTCAATTTCCTTTCACTAGTTTAATTTTCAACTTTTACTTTATAATCTATTAGCTTTCAAAAAATATTTTTAATTTCCAAAACTTACAAACTCACTAATTTAAAATAAGGAAGTACCCAGGTGTTGTAGGTGAGTTGGAGGGGAGAGGGCAATCCTCCAAGGGAGGTCCCAGGTTCAAATATCCACCCTACCAAAAATCTGAATCGGGCATCTAAAATCCAATTGATATGCGACCCCCGAGTGACTGAGTGACTTTGACGGTGTAGAACCCCCTGTCCATGGTCTCTCAGACCAAGGCGGCTCTGCAAGGAGTTTTTCGCTTAAAAAAAAAAATTAAAATAAGGAAGAAAATCTTGAGTACCTTGGCACATGCAATACATGTGCCAATATCTTTTTTGAATGTTACTTCCTCCTTTAGATCATCCATTGGAACCATTCAATTTTTGCAAGCATAGACATTTCCAAAACTACAACCTTAATGCTTATACTACATTTCCTTTTGTCCTCTCTCCTCATTGGTCTACTTCAATTCTATGCTCTAGTATTTTACTATACCAGACACTCATCTTCACTCCACCATGCATTCATATTAAAATCCTTCAAGATCTCATATTTAAATTCCTCTAGGCACTCTTCTTTTATGTCTCCTCTGATTTGTTATGGGTTCTACAATCACTCTGATAGTTGCTAGATGTTCCTCACTACTCTTTAATTTTCTTTAGTAAAACTTATCTCTACTTTATAACGTTTTCTTGCAAAACATGTCTTTGCTTTCTAATTTACTATAATTTTACCATGTAGTAGTTTACTTTTTTATATCAAGCATCATCTTTATTGAATGGTAATATGCTTAGACTTCAAAATATTTACAAATTAAAAGATTCCCTCACAAATTTTCTAGCTCGACTTGACTTGAATCTACAGTGACAATAACATTCAAATGTCCCTGGTTTCCACACTTGTAAATAATTTGGGTTGTGTGATAATGATAATTAAAATTGGTAGTCTTCTAATCTTTGTTGTTGTAAATATGATCAAGTTTTGTTGTCATTGATGTGAAGAGGTTGATGTCTAAGTTTCGTCATCATTAATGTCATTAGGTGGTTTTTCCAAAAGGCAAGGAAGAAGTTTAAAGGAATAGGATATAATATTTATTTTAAATATTATATGCCTAAAAAGGCCTAAAATATTGAAATCCCAAGGATGGAGAAGCAAGTTTAAAAGGTAATAATAATATTATAATATTCCAGGCTAAAGTTTGAGGTGAAGAAAAATGAGGTCCAAGGAGTCATTAAATTATAAATCCTCAAAAGTACCCATTTGGCAGAGTTTAAAGGTTAATATTTAATTTATTTAAATTAAAATATTTTAACCATAGGTTAAAATTTTAATTTAAATAAATAATAATGGCTCCAAAAGTTTAAATTTTAAATTCAAATTAAAAATCGAATTTACTAATCGTCGACGTGTTGGAGTGCATAGCAAATGGTATAAAAGGGGCAATGGTTTTTATTAAAAACCATCCATGCAATTTGTATGCCCCAAGTATAAAGGAATTCATGCACTGTATTTGAGTGAAGAGAAAGGAAAGAATTCACATGTGTTAAATGTTAAATCGAAGATGTGATAAATCTAAGTGAAGTTCCTAACATATCTCAAAGTACTTGGTAGTGCAAGTGGAAATTGAGGGCTAGTTAAGGCATTCGTGAGGGCAAGATCATGGGTTTGATTCACGCCATTGTGTTTTGCAAAGGGAAATCATTTTTGTTTGTGCTTAGTAGGATAAGAGATAAGGAACAAGAGGCGAGTCATGTGCCTTTTGATTTTGTGTGGGCACATAGCCTAACTGGTGGTTGAGATTTGGGCTAGGGCCTTGGAAAGGAGAGGTCATGTGTTCGATTTTCGAAGAAAATAATTTTTGGGCAGAATTAAAAGGAAAGGTATGAATTTCACGATTTAATTTTTTTCCAAATGTTTGATATTTAGAAATTTGAATTAAAGGGTTTTGTGATATTTAAAAGGTAGTTGTGAATTTTTTAAGGGAGATATAAGGTGTAAGAAAATTAAGATATTTTATTTTAATTTTGGAGGTTGGAATTTATTTTATAAAGTTTGGAGTTATATGTGTTAAGAAAATAATCTATTTTTTAGGTGGTGGATGTTATTCTAAAAGGTTGGAGTTTATAAGGTGTTAGTAAAGGAACTTGATTTTTGAATATTAATTTAAGAGTTTGGAGATTATAAGATGTATTAGAGATTTGATATTTTGTATGGTGAAATAAATATTGGGAAAATATTTGAGTGGAGATCTTTAGATAAATTGTTGCTATCTAACCGTGAAAGTGGTAAAGAGGATTTAAGTGTGATTGAGATATATTTTTAAGTCATATCTCCATAAAAATAAAAGGTATGGGCATATCATCCTTGTGAGTGAAATATTGTTTGGTTGAACATTGGGAAATGCAAGTTGGAGTAAAAATGATTGTTGAAAATGTTTGAGTGACTTTTTCATATGCATAATTGAGTGAAGTTGGATGAGCATTATTGATTGAAAGTATTGGAGTGAAAGTTCAATTTTTGTAAATCAAATTATAATTTATTTTTGAATTTATTTGGAGGGAAGTTTGAAAGTGATTGAGGTTTTTGTGAGTGTGAAACATATTGAATCTCTAATCATTCTCTATATATTTCTGTGGTTAAAACTTGTTTGTGTGATTGAAGAGGTTTTTTGAAAGAGATTTAGTTGAGTTTTTGTATGCAAGTTTTGCAATTGATTCAAGTAAGCTTTTGTGAGGGCTTAAGGATAAATTTGTGTAAGCTTTTGTGAAAGCTTACAATCACATTTGAGGTAAGTCTTGGTAAAGACTTGTGGATAGATTTAAGATAATTCTTAGTGAATAATTGTTGAGCAGATTGAGAAATTTCTTGAGAGGACTTGTGGATATATTTGAGGTAATTATTTGAGAAGACTTGAGAGCAAAGTTTATTGATTGATTTGATCAAGCTTTGAGTTAAGGCTTAAGGCAGATCTCATAGAGTTGATTTATAATTTGATCAAGCTTTGTGTTAAGAATTGAGTATAGATTTAAGGATAAATTTGAGGATAGAGTTTGTTGCAGATTTGAGGGCAGATTTATGCCAGACCAGAGATAGATTTATGAGCAAATTTGTGCTAGACCGAAGGATAGTGTTTAGTGCAGATCTAAGATAAATATTGAGCAGATTTTAGAGCAAGCTTTGGAAGTGATAGATAAGGGGACAATAGTCTCCAGTGGATAGAGATCCATTAGCCAAGATAGTGAGGATAGAGGTCTTTTGAGTGAGGACAAAGGTCTTCTATGGATAGAGTTCCACAAGCCAGTGTAGTGGATGTAGTAGTCTTCCATAAGATCACCAGCTAGAGCAGAGGGAAAGGATTTTTCTTGTGAATAGAGGTCCACAAATTTTATTAGGAGACTAGTGTCTCCTTTGTATAGAGGCCCATAAACATTATAATAGGGAAGGATTTCCAAGAGAATTTATTGAGAAAATTTTATAAGGAATATTTTCTCTATGGAGTAGCTCACATTGGATGAACCATGTTAAATCATGTCACTCATGTATGTGATGCTTTGTATAATGCTTACTACTTTAATATTGTTGATGTTATCATATGGATTGAAAATTAAAAAGTTTTATCTTATACTGTTCACCCCCCTCTCAGTATAAAGTCATGTTCTTCAATTGGTATCAGAGCGGTTCTCTCCGTGAAAAGACTAACAACTTGGAGGAAGATCCATAAGGAACACATGACTTTAGAGAATGAAGAAGAGACCATGTTTGACATAAAAGAGGAATTCTTTGCTACTCTCAGGAACTTGGAAAAGGTTAGAAAGAAGAACTCAAGTTTGAAGGATAAAATTCAAGAGGATGAAGAAGAAAAAATGGAACTTATACAGAGTATCACATAAGTCAATATAAAGGTAGAAGAAGGAAAAAAATTGAACAGGATATGAAAGATCTATTAAGATAAAGGGAAATAGAGTGAGAAATATTGGAAGAAAAAATTGTCTCTCTAAGGAATGAAGTTGAAAAGACCAAGTTACAACAAGATATAAAATTATGGAAATAGAAAGAGGAGTCAAGAATTCAATAAACAAAGACATCAAATAAATATAAGCTCATGACTCATACTCTGGAAGGAAAAGACATCAAGAAATAAGAAGGCAAAGAAGAACCATGGATGAGAGTTAATCACAAGAATAACAAAAGGAGAAGCACTTGACCATATTTTCCAAGGCATTCAAACAGGTTACATAATCTCTTTCATGGCTATTTTTTTATGTAAAAAATATGGTCATAGAGTTGTACATTGTACTAGTTATGTGAAAAATGATGTTGATAGAAATTTCAATTCTTTTGCACCTCTTATGAATGATGATATCATATGTTATAAATACAATAATTTTTGGAACAAGGCTAGATGGTGCAAAATTGTATTTCCTGAGTCAAATAAAAAGAATACAACTTCAATATTTAGGAGAGAGAGAAAAGAGCATGAGAAAGTTAGATCAATGTTAGTACAGACAACTCTTCATGTTCAAGATAAGGGAAAACAATGGTTTCTTGATAGTGGTTGTTCTAGTCATATGACAAGAGACAAAAGTAAATTTCTTATATTCAAGGAAACTGATGAAGGATCAATTAAATTTGGTGACAATGGATCAACAAAAATCTATGGAAAAGGAACTTTGAGTTTAGATAATAGAAAAGCAAAAATAGATAATGTATTGTATGTCAAGGGGTTGAGGCACAATCTACTAAGTATAAGTCAAATTTGTGATCAATGGAACATAGCTACTTTTCATCCACGTAGGTGTGATATTAGAAAGTCTAAAACAGGAAAACTTATTGCAAATACAAATAGAACTACAAATAACCTCTACATGCTAAGTGATATTAAAGGAGAAACGTGTTTTCTATCACAATAATATGAGAGTTTGTTGTGGCATAGAAGAATGGGTCATTTGACCTTTGACAACATAGTACACATAAGCAACAAGTAGAATGTCAGAGATTTACCAAAGCTAAAAAGGCTACAAAACACAATTTGTTCACAATGTCAGTATGGGAAGCAAACTAGAACAAGTTTCAATTCAAAAGGATCTATGTCATTTGAGCCATTAAAACTAGTGCACACTGATATATGTGGTCCTACAAGGACAAATATTTTACAAGGTGAAAGTTACTTTATATTATTTATAAATGATTATTCCAGAATGATTTGGGTAGCTTTCCTGAAAGAAAATTCATAATATCTTGAGAAGTTTAAAGCTTTTAAAGAATTAGTGGAAAATGAAACAGGTAAAAGGATTAAGGGTTTAAGGTCAAACAAAGGAGGAGAATTTACCTCAAATTAATTCATATACTTTTGTGAACATGGGATCAAAAGAGAATATTCAACAGCAAGAACTCCTCAACAAAACGAGATAGTTGAAAGGAAAAACAGTACAATTGAGAATATGGGTAGAGCCATGTTAAATGAGTCTAATATTTCAAATGTTTTTTGGAAAGGGGTAGTACATAAAGAAACATATATCATAAATATATCTCAAGTAAGAGTAAACCATCACAAAACTCCATATGAGCTCTGGAAAGAAAGACCAACTACTGTAAAGTACTTAATTTTTTTTGGAAGCAAATGTTATATAATACGGGAAGAGAAACATTTGGGTAAGTTTGATTCAATATGTGATGAGGGTACTTTTATTGGCTATTCCACTAAGATCAAAGCCTATAGATGCTATAGAAAAATGACACATACTATTATAGAAAGTATAAATATAACATTTGATGAGAAGATAGGGTCAAGAGAACCAATTCAATAAATTGTGTATCAAGAAGATGAAAGTTGTCAAGAAGATTTATGTAAAGAATGAGAGGAAGAAGAAGAAGAAACACAAATAATTTTTCCTAATACTCCATCCAGGTATGTACAAAAAAATCATCCAAGGGATCTAATAATTGGGAATCCAGATGAGAGACAAAAAAGGAGAAGGATAATAGCATCAAATCAACAAGTAAATTTCTCTTTGTTATCTAAAATTGAGCCAAAATATTTCAATGGGGCAAGTGAAGATGAATTTTGGATTAAGGAAATGAATGAGGAGCTAGATTAGATAGAGAAAAGTAAGGCTTGGGAACTTGTCCTATGACAAAAAGTTAAAAATGTGATTAGCACTAAATGGGTATTCAGAAACAAGTTAAATGAAGATGGTCAGGTAGTCAGAAGCAAAGCAAGATTAGTATGCAAAGGTTATGCACAGGTTGAGGGAATTGAATTTTATGAGACATTTGCTCCAGTTGCATGACTTGAAGCTATGCAAAGATTATGCAGTGTATAAATAGCAGTATCAATAGTAGTAATAAAAGCAATGCACAAAACACCATACACAATAGAGACACCACAATTTAAGTGGTTCACCCAATGTGGGCTACTCCACAGAGAAAATATTTTACTAAAATTTTCTCAATCAATCTATTTGGGAATCCTTCCCAATTACAATGTTTATGGACCTCCATCCAAATGAGATGTGTATCCCCTAATCTCAAGTTCATGTATCTCTTCCACAGGAGAACGCTTTCCCCTTCTACTCTGGCTAGTGATCTTCTAGAAGACTCTGTATCTCTACTGCACTGACTGGTGGATCTCTCTCCACTTGAAGGCTCCTAACTCAGACCTGTATTCAATTTTCTTGGCTGTTGGATCTCTATCCACTGAGACTCTATCCTCTATACTCTATCACCTCCAAAGCTCTGTCTCAATAGGTTCACTCAGAACCTTATCAAATCTGCTCAACAAGCTCACTCAGAACTTGTCCAAATATGCTCAACATGTCCACACAGAACCTGCTCAAATTTTCTCAATAGGTCCACATAGAACCTGTCCAAATATGCTGAACAAGCTCACTCAGAACTTGTCCAAATATTCTCAACATGTCCACATAGAACCTGCTAAAATCTACTCAATAGGTCCACACAGAACTTGTCTAAATCAACTCAACAAGTCCACACAAAACTTGTCCAAATATTCTCAACAAGTCCTCTTTACGACTTCCTCAAATTTGCATAGCAAGCTTCCACAAAAACTTACTCAAAATCAATCCACAAGCCTTCTCAAAGACTTGTCTCAAATATGCTTAACAAGTTCACACAGAACTTGTCCAATTTCTTAGAATCATAAAGAGAATTGTTAGAGACTCAATATGTTCTATACTTAATGCTTAATCAATGTCTCAAATCAATCTCGTAGAAGCATAAAAAGAATTTTTAGAGACTCAATATGTTCTATACTCAAATCCCAATCTCAACTCAAATCAATCTCATAGAAGCATAAAGAGAATTGTTAGAGACTCTATATGTTCTATTCTCAAATCTCAATCTCAACTCAAATCAAGAATATAGAATAATTTTTTTTATGGAACTTGAACAACCACATGCATCCACTTGACTAGGCTCAATCAACTCAACTCAACCAAGCACCTCAATGAACAACCCTTTCTCACAAGCCCTAGTCCAAGCACGTATCAATCAACTCAAAATGTTTCCAAAAATGCTCAACAACAAATATTACATAACAATGATACTCATGTCCTCTTCTAACTCAATTTCAAGTTCTTTGAAAAACCAAAGGGCTCCAAAAACAATGCTTATAAAACAAGGTTTAATCACAACTCTCAATCCAAAAAACCTTGAAGCATTAAACCAATCACTTTCAAAAAGGAAACCACAATCAATCCTTTTCACTCCAAAGATATTTTCAGAAATCAACCACCATAATAAATAAATAGGATAATGTACCCATACCTTTTATGAAGATGAATAAGCCTCTTTGGAAATCTACCACAATCATAATATTCTTTTACCAATCTTCACAAGGTTTAGAAGATCACAATAATATTTACCAAGGCTTTTAATTAGAAAACCTTCTTAAGAATTAATGTACAACTTCCTTATCACTCATAAAATCACTTGTACCATAAAATAAAATAAATAAAATCATTGCATAACCTTGTCACTCTACAAACCACTTATACCATAAAATAAATCAAATATTTTATATCCTTCGTTTCAACACTTTTGCACTAAAAAATAATACTAAAGGTTTCTTAGGCAATATCTCACATTAATAAAATATCAAACCTTATTAAAATATTAAAGCTTGCTCAACCTTATATCTCCCACAAAAATCATAATCAAACCTTAGCAAGAAAATATTTTAATTAAAATATTTACCCCCGCAAATATCGATTTCGAAGTGCATACCTGAAAGGAGCCCTCGAAGGGCCTTGGCATTTCAAACCTCTGCCCATCGTGCTGCCAAGCGGTAGCTAAGCCGCATGAGCTAAGACTTCCCACATGAGTGCCTTGGGCACTCTCTTCCTTAAGACGCATGTTCTTTCCTGACAAGGCACCAAAAAATTGACCATCCACAACTTAACTGCCCACGTCACACTCCATGAAATTAGCTGCACAATATTTGGATGCAGAAATACTTTGGGTTTTCAAAAATCATGCGACACTCCTTAGGTTTATTAAATGGAAAACCTTTGGCTTATTTATATAATCCATCCTTCAATGTGAATAAGTCGGCCCTTTTAACATTTCACTCATGACATTGGCGGTGTCAATAAGAAAGGAGGGAAAAACCTTTTATTTAATTTTAAAATTAAAATTAAAAATTTAAATAAATAAAATTTTAAACTAAACCTTTAAAATTAAATTTCTCCATCACCGGGGCACCTTTTTCGATGAAACGAAAATCCAACTTGGGTTTTAAGAAAAATCCATTTCAAATCTGCCATCCATTGGTTTTAAATAAAACTTTTCCTTACCTTCCTTGGTTTTCATAAAAACCTTTTGCTAAGCTTCCCTTGAAGCTCCTTTTGGAACCAAATGCCATGCATCCCTTCTAGAACCTTTGATAAAAACCTTAGCTTCTCATGAATCTCTTTGAGGAGAAAAATCATAGTGCTTACTTACATAGGTCCTTTTAACATCTATGACAAATTTTAGCTTAGGGACTCAAAATATCCAAAAATATCCCCTTTTGTCATTTATGGCAACCCATATTCATTTTACTGAAACTTGACCTTCTTTTCTGCTCCCCCTGGGACTTTGCTCCCCCTAGCTCAATGCTCTCTCAAACATCAAATCTCATATCAAATCTCTCCCCAATACATAAATCTCTCCCCTTTGACATAAATGGCAAAGGATCACCTTTGGGGCTCGAGGTTAAGAATGAGCCTCTTAGCTTAGCCCCTCCCCCACCTCCACATGAGGTGGTTAATTCTGGTGTGGGAGTTACTCCCTGAAAGCATAGATCTATGCTTTTATCTTTCTCTCTTATTTTGTGGGTTTTCTAAATCCTCTCACTATTTCTTTCTAAGTTATCATCCATGTTCCTATCATCACTTCTGTTCCTATTCTTGTTCTTGTTCTCATCCATGTTCCTGTTTTGGTTCTCATCCTTGTTCCTGTTCTTATTCTTTTTTGAGTCTATATTATTTTTTGAGTCTCTATTCCTGTTCATATTCTGGTTTCTGTTAATATTCCTATTTCTGTTCATAATCATGTTCCTATTCATATTCCTATTCCCATTCATGCCTATTTTTGAAATATTTTCTCTACACCATCTTGCTATGTGACCATCATTATTGCACTTATAACACTTAATGTTATTATTCCTTGGATGTGCAATTGTCTTAGGATTTCTCCTAATGAATCCATATCCTCTTTTGTCATTAATCCTACAATTCATTGCCTTGTGACCAAACTCATTACATGAGTAGCAATAATCTTGGAAAATTTGTTCTTTTCCATATACCTGTCTTTCATGAGTCTTGCATTGTGAAGCCATGTGTCCAAACTTGTGACATGAAAAGCATATTCCATTGAAACCTCCTTGTCTTGACCTCATTGGTCTCTTATTATAATTGATGTTCCATATGTATCTTCTTTTTTCATTATTCCTCTCTTTGTTGTCCAACTCATCCTCTGATGTCCCACTTTCACTTAAACTGTCTTCTTTTGATGTATCTTCTTCTGAAGTTTCTTCTTCATCAAGACTTGAAGTAGATTATTTTTCCTGTTTCTTTTGAACCTTTCCAAAGCCAAGACCTTTTGAACATGATGTTCGTTGTTATCCATAGATGAACTTATCCAAGTTCTTAGAGCTATTTGTGAAACTCTTCATCTTGATATTGGAGTCATTTAAGTCTTCTTTTATAGTAGCCACTTCTTGTGCTAACTTCTCACATTCCAAAATATTTGCTTCTAACTTATCCTTGAACTTGCTTGCCTTAGCCTTTGACTTCTCTAAATCCTCTATGAGCAATAAAATTTCTTCATCACATTCTTGAAACTGACTTTCAAGCTTGGAGTGTTGCTTTCTAACCTTCTTTACTATGTCAAGGACATAGATAAGTTCTCCCTTGATATCATAACCATTCTCTACTGAATAATATTCTATTTGTTTGCCTTTGTCCTTATCATTACTTCCTTTTGACTTATCTTCTATAAGATCACTTTATTTATCTTCCAAAGCCATTAGAATATTCTCATCTAGTCTTTCAAGTGCATCTTCAAAATCATCATCACTGAAACTATAACCATCCCTAGTGCAATCATATTCAAGATGTCCAAATTTACCACATCTAAAACACTTGAGAATAACTGGAGTCATTTTATTAATTGGATCTTTATCTTTAACCATAAATAGGACTTCATCTCTATCATTGTCTAAAAAAATAGCATCGCTATCAATTAAGTACTTGCATTTTTTGTATAATAGCTTCTCTTTTGTCTCTAGAAGAACTTATTTCCTTGTCTGCTTTGTCCATAATTGCTTTTCTTCTGGTACCTGTATCTTTTTGATTCCTTGTATCTATGATCCTATTTTTCTTCATCATTGTTACCTTTTGGCTCTTTCCATTCTCTTGCATAGTGTCCATACCATCCACAATTGAAACATTTGATAGATCTTAGATCTATGGGTCTTCTGGAACCTCTATATCTTCTACCATAATTTGTTTCTTCATCACTAGATGACTCACTACTCGATTCTATCTTATTTCCCTTTTTCTTTTTATCTACTTTGAAAGCATCTTCTTTCGGAGGAATAGGATATTTTGTTCTTATCTCAAAAGTAGTAAGCATGCCAAGCAAAGAATTCCTTCTCAAATAATCACTATCAATTGATGTTTCTATAGTAGAAACCTTTTCACTATACCTTTTTGGAAGAGTCCTCAAGATCTTATCATAAGCATCAGATTCATCAACCTTCATTCCAAGACCTTTCATATCATGTACAAGTTCATCAACCTTGTTGAGATAGTCACAAATATTTTCATCATCCCTCATTCTTAGGTTCTCAAATTCTCCTTTGATATTTCTGATCTTAGCCATTCTGACTCCTTTATCTCCTTCATATATTTCATGCAAAAGTTCCCACATTTCTTTTGTTGTTTTACATTCCATAACATTCATAGATTCTGATCTATGCAGCCCTTTTATAATTGCATTCATAGCTCTTAAATTTGCATGCATTAGAATCTTACCTTCCTTATATGTAGGAGAATTGGCTATTGAATAATATCCAAGTTTCACTGCATCCCAAAATTCATTTCCAAGTGCCATAAAGTAAAATCTCATCAGCATACACCAATATAAGAAGTGACTTCTATAAAATACTAGTACTGCATTATTTAAGGGTCCATATATTTGATCCTTTTGATCCATTGTGTTCTTAGACTGCTTTTCCTTCAAGAAGTCAAACTCTTCTGAAGGAACCCGCTCTGATACCAATTGAAGAACACAAACTTATATTGAGAGGGGGGTGAATAGTATAAGACCCCTTTTTACTTTTTCTTTCAATTCAATATTATGTAGTGTATATATAGCAGTAATCAAATAAATACACAAAAAACTATACACAATAGATACACCACAATTTAAGTGGTTCACCCAATGTGGGCTACTCCATGGAGAAAATATTTTACTAAAATTTTCTCAATCAATCTCTTTGGGAATCCTTCCCAATTACAATGTTTATGGACCTCTATCCAAAGGAGATGTTGATCCTCTAATATCAAGTTCGTGGATCTCTTACATAGGATAACTCTTTCCCCTTCTACTCTGGCTAGTGATCTTCTATAAGACTCTATATCTCTACTACACTGACTGGTGGATGTCTCTCCACTTGAAGACTCCTCACTCAAATTTATCTTCAATTGTCCTGGCTGCTGGATCTTTATCCACTAAGACTTTGTACTCTATACTCTATCACCTCCAAAGCTCTATCTCAATAGGTTCACTCAGAACCTTCTCAAATCTGCTCAACAAGCTCACTCAGAACTTGTCCAAATCTTCTCAACAGGTCTACATAGAACCTGCTCAAATATGCTCAACAGGTCCACACAAAACCTATCCAAATTTGCTCAACAAGCTCACTCAAAACTTGTCCAAATCTGCTCAACAGGTCCACATAGATTTTGGTCAAATATGCTCAACAGGTCCACATAGATTTTGGTCAAATATGCTCAACAGGTCCACACAGAACCTGTCCAAATATACTCAACAAGTCCACACAGAACTTGTCCAAATTTTCTCAACAAGTCCTCTCTAGGAATTACTCAAATATGCATATCAAGCTTCCATAAAAACTTACTCAAAATAATTCCACAAGCCTTCTCAAAGACTTATCTCAAATTTTCTTAACAAGCTCACATAGAACTTGTCCAATATCATAGAATCATAAAGAGAATTGTTAGAGACTCAATATGTTCTATACTTAATGCTCAATAAATATCTCAACTCAATATCATAGAAGCATAAAGAGAATTGTTAGAGACTCAATATTTTCTATACTCAAATCTCAATATCAACTCAAATCAATATCATAGAAGCATAAAGAGAATTGTTAGAGACTCTATATGTTCTATTCTCAAATCTCAATCTCACATCAAATCAAAAATATAGAATAGTTTGTTTTATGGAACTTGAACAACCACATGCATCCACTTGACTAGGCTTAATCAACTCAACTCAACCAAACGCCTCAATGAACAACCCTTTCTCACAAACCCTAGTCCAAGCATGTATCAATCAACTCAAAATGTTTCCAACAATGGTCAAAAACAAATCTCACATAACAATGATACTCATGTTATCTTCTAACTCAAGTTCAAGTTCTTTGCACAACCAAAGGGCTCCAACAACAATGCTTATAAAACAAGGTTTAATAACAAATCTCAATCTAGAAAACCTTGAAGCATTAAACTAATCACTTTCAAAAAGGAAACCACAATCAATCCTTTTCACTCCAAAGATATTTTTAGAAATCAACCACAATAATCAATCAATAGGAGAATGTTCCCATACCTTTTATGAAGATGAAGAAGCCTCTTTGGAACTCTTCCACAATCACAATATTCTTTTGCCAATATTCACAAGGGTTAGAATATCACAAAATAATCAACATTACTCCACTTCACAATAATATTTACCAAGGCTTTTAATTAGAAAACATTCTTAAGAATTAATGCACAACTTCCTTATCACTCCTAAAACCACTTGTACCATAAAATAAAATAAATCAAATAATTGCATAACCTTGTCACTCCATAAACCACTTATACCATAAAATAAATCAAATATTTTATATCCTTCCTTTCAACACTTTTGCACTAAAAAATAATCCTAAAGGTTTCTTAGGCAATATCTCACATTAATCAAATATCAAACCTTATTAAAATATTAAAGCTTGCTCAACCTTATATCTCCCACAAAAATCATAATCAAAACTTAGCAAGAAAATATTTTAATTAAAATATTTACCCCCGCAAATACCGGAGTCGGAGTGCATACCTCGAAGGAGCCCTCGAAGGGCCTTGGCATTTTTAACCTCTTCCCATCGTGTTTCCAAGTGGTAGCTAAGCCACGTGAGCTAAGACTTCCCACGTTAGTGCCTTGGGCACTCTCTTCCTTAAGACACATGCGATTTCCTCACAAGGTGTCAAAACTTTGACTTTCCATGACTTGACTGCCCACGTCACACTCCATGAAATTCATTGCGCAATATTCGGATACAGAAATACTTTGGGTTTTCGAAAATCATGCAACACTCCTTAGGTTTATTAAATGGAAAACCTTTGGCTTATTTATATAAGTCATCCTTCAATGCGTCTACGTCAGCCCTTTTAAAATTGCCCTCATGATGTTGGTGGCGCCAATAAGAAATGAGGGAAAAACATTTTATTTAATTTTAAAATTAAAATTAAAAATTTAAATAAATTAAAGTTTAAACTAAACCTTTAAAATTAAATTTCTCCATCACCGGGGCATGTTTTTCAATGAAACGAAAAGCCAACTTGGGTTTTAAGAAAAACCTATTTCAAATTTACCATCCATTGGTTTTAAATAAAAAATTTCCTTGCCTTCCTTGGTTTTCATAAAAAACTTTTGCTAAGCTTCCCTTGAAGCTCCTTTTGGAACAAACTGCCATGCATCCCTTCTAGAACCTTTGATCAAAACCTTGGCTTCTCATGAAGCTCTTTGTGGAGCAAAATCATAGTGCTTACTTACATAGGTCCTTTTGACATCAATGACAACTTTTAGCTTAGGGACTCAAAATGTCCAACAAACTTCTCAAGTTTCAAAAATTTCAAGGTATATCAAATGGATTTTAAATCAAATTTTCTAAATGGTGTTTTGGAAGAAGAGGTTTATATTGAGCAACCAGAAGGATTCAACTTAACTGATAAACCAGACTATGTATGCAGATTGAAGAAGGCACTTTATGGACTAAAACAAGATCCTAAATCTTGGTACTCAATATTGGATAAGTACCTTCAAGAATAGGGTTTTAGAAACTATATAGTGGACAATAACTTATACATCAAAATTGAAGGGAATGACTTAATAATTGTGGTTGTTTATGTGGATGATATCATTTTTGGAAGCAACAATGATAAAATGTATCAAAAATTTAGAAAGAGCATGCATAATGAATTTGATATGTCAATTCTTGGTGAGTTGTCCTTTCTTGGACTTCAGATTTCACAATCAGAGAAAGGAGTATTTCTTTCACAAACCAAGTATATAAAAGATATGATAAATAAATTCAAGTTAGAAGATTGTAAACCAGTGAGTACCCCCATGATTATAGGATGCAATTTAAGTAAATATGATGAATCTCCTGAGGCAAATCAAAAATTGTACAAATATATGATTGGTAGCTTAGTGTATGTTACAGCTACAAGACCAGATATAATGCAGGCAGTGGGACTAGTGGTAAGGTTTCAATCATCACCCAAGGAGACACATGTAGTAGCAGTAAAGAGGATTCTTAGGTATTTAAAAGGGACTATGGATTTTGTTCTTTGGTATCCAAAAAGTGATAATTTCACTCTCACATCATATACAGATGCAGATTGGGCTGGCAACATTAATGATAAAAAAAGTACAAGTGGAGAAGCATTCTTTCTTTGAGACTATTTAGTCTTTTGGGTAAGTAAGAAATAGGCATCAATATCCTTATCCATAATAGAGGTAGGGTATATTGCAATAATTTCTTTTTGTACATAGGTATTATGGATGAAGCAAACTTTATAGGACTTCAAGATAAAGAATGATCACCCTATTCCTATATTGTGTGATAATACAAGTGCTATAAATATCTCAAATAATTCTATGATGCACTCCAGGACAAAGCACATTTTGATCAAGTATCATTTTCTGAGAGAACAGGTGATAGATAAGCAAGTTAGGTTGGAATATGTTACTACAAAGGAGCAGATTGTAGATATTTTCACTAAGCCACTTTTAAAAGAGACGTTTGAGTATCTTAGAAGAAAATTGGGAGTAGTTCTACTCCCACCCCAAAATTAATCACCTCAAGAGAGGAGGTGGTAGGGGACTGAGCTAAGAGTCTTATCCTTAGCCCCAAAGATGTCCCTTTGCCATTTATGACAAATGGGGAGATATTTGAGTTAGGGGGAGAGCATTCAGTCAGGGGGAATTTTTTCTCAAGGGGAGAAGATTTTGAAAAAGGTAAAATAAATGGTTAAAGGAAAATGGGTTGCCATCAATGACAAAGGGGGAGATTGTTGGAAATATGAGCAAGTTTTGTTGTCATTGATGTCAAGAGGTTGATGTCCAAGTTTTGTCATCATTAATGTCATTAGGTGTTTTTTCAAAATGCAAGGAAGAAATTTAAAGGAATAGGATATAATATTTATTTTAAATATTATATGCCTACAAAGGCCTAAAAAGATTGAAATCTCAAGGATGGAGAAGAAGGTTTAAAAGGTAATAATAGTATTATAATATTCCAAGATAAAGGTTGAGGTGAAGAAAAATGAGGTCCAAGGAGTCATTAAATTATAAATCCTCAAGAAGACCCATTTGGCAAAGTTTAAAGGTTAATATTTAATTTTTTTTAATTAAACTATTTTAACCATAGGTTAAAATTTTAATTTAAATAAATAATAAAGGCGCAAAAAGTTTAAATTTTAAATTTGAATTAAAAATCGAATTTACTAATCACCGATGTGTTGGAGTGCATAGAAAATGGTATAAAAGGGGTAATGGTTTTTATTTAAAACCATCCATGCAATTTGTATGCCCAAAGTATAAAGGAATTCGTGTGCTACATTTGAGTGAAGAGAAATGAAAGAATTCACATGTGTTAAATGTTAAAGGGTAGACAACATGATAAAGATAAGTGGAGCACCTAACATATATCAAACCGCTTGGTAGCACAAGTGGCAGTTGATGGTTAGTTAAGGCATTTGTGAGGGCAAGATCACGGGTTCGATTCACGCGATTGTGTTTTGCAAAGGGAAATAATTTTCATTTGTGCTTAGTAGAAGAGACAAGAAACAAGAGGTGAGTCATGCACCTTTTAATTTCGTGTGGGAACGTAGCCCAAATAGTGGTTGATATTTGGGCTAGGGCCTTGGAAATGTGAGGTCGTGTGTTCAATTTTCAGTGAAAACAATTTTTGGGCAAAATTAAAAGGGAATGTATGCATTTCACGATTTAATTTTTTCCAAAGGTTTGATATTCAAAAATTTGCATTAAAGGGTTTTGTGAGATTTAAAATATAGTTGTGAGTTTGTTAAGGGATTATATAAGGTGTATGGTTAGAATTTATTTTATAAATTTTGGAGTTATAAGTATTAAGAAAATAATTTATTTTTTATGTGGTGGATGTTATTCTGAAAGGTTGGAGTTTATAAGGTGTTGGTAAAGGAACTTGATTTTTGAATATTAATTTGAGAGTTTGGAGATTATAATGTGTATTAGAGATTTGATATTTTGTATGGTGAAATAAATATTGGAAAAATATTTGAGTGGAGATTTTTAGATAAATTGTTGCTATCTAACCTTGAAAGTGGCAAAGAGGATTTGAGTGTGATTGAGATAGATTTTGAAGTTAGATCTCCATCAAAACAAAAGGTATGGGCATATCATCCTTGTGAGTGAAATATTGTTTGGTTGAACATTGTGAAATGCAAGTTGGAGTAAAAAGGATTGTTGGAAATGTTTGAGTGACTTTTTCATATGCATGATTGAGTGAAGTTGGATGAGCATTATTGATTGAAAGTATTGGAGTGAAAGTTCAAGTTTTGTGAATCAAATTATACTTTATTTCTAAATTGATTTGGAGAAGAGTTTGAAAGTGATTGAGGGTTTTGTGTGTGTGAAACATGTTGAGTCTCTAATCATTCTCTATATGTTTATGTGGTTAAAACTTGTTTCAATGATTGAAGAGGTTTTCTGAAAGATATTAAGTTAAGTTTTTGTATGCAATATTTGTAATTGATTTGAGTAAGATTTTGTGAAATCTTAAGGAAAAATTTGTGTGAGATTTTGTGAAATATTACAAGAATATTTGAGGTAAGTCTTGGTAAAGACTTGTGGATAGATTTAAGGTAACTCTTAGTGAAGACTTGTTGAATAGATTGAGCAAATTCTTGAGAGGACTTGTGGATAGATTTGAGGCAAGTCCTTGAGAAGACTTGAGAGCAAAGTTTATTGATTGATTTGATCAAGATTTGAGTTAAGACTTGGGGTAGATCTAACAGAGTTTATTTATGATTTGATCAATCTTTGTGTTAAGACTTGAGGACAAAGTTTGGTGCAGATTTGAGGGCATTTTTATGCCAAAACAAAGATAGATTTGTGAGCAAATTTGTACTAGACCAAGAGCAATGTTTAGTGCAAATTTGAGAAAAATATTGAGAAAAGTTTAGAGTAAGCTTTAGAAGTGACAGAGCAAAGGATAGTAGTCTCCTATGGATAGAGATCCATTAGCCAGGGTAGTGAGGACATAAGCATTTTGAGTGAGGATAAAGGTCTTCTACGGAGAGAGATCCATAAGCCAGTGTAATGGAGGTAGTGGTATTCTAGAAGATCACCAGACAGAGTAGAGAGGAATGAGTTCTCCTATGGATAGAGGTCCACAAATTTTATTAGGGGATTGGTGTCTCTTTTGGACAGAGATCCATAAACAGTATAATAGGGAAGGATTCCCAAGAGAATTTATTAAGAAAATTTTATAAGGAATATTTTCTCTGTGGAGTAGCCCACATTGGGTGAACCACATTAAATCATGTCTCTCATGTGTGTGATGCTTTATATTATTCTTACTACTTTAATATTTCTGATGTTATCATTTGGATTGAAAAGCAAAAAGTTTTATCTTATACTATTCACCCCCACCTGTCATTATAAGCTCATGTTCTTCACTTATAAGACATGATATGATGCTATCAAGCATGATATAGAGGAGTATCAATGCTTATCACTAATGGTGTGGATGATGGTGCATAGGTTAGACAAGTCATAAATCTATAAGTATTTTATTTGAAGTTTCAATATGAAGAATTATATCTAGGTGTGCAATATCCATGAGGTGAGTGTGATTTCAAGATTTTTTGCTAACTTAGATGTCATACAATCCTCTCCTTCTTATTAATGCATTCTCCAATGCATAGCAATTCATATCTAGCACCTCCAATATTTCTTATTATTAATATCTCTCTCTTCTCACCTTATATGCTCCTTAGACACTACAAACCATAGACTCTATTACTATTACTCATTGCCCCTCCTTTTAGATAATTTCATGTTTGATATTATCTCCTTTGTAGTATTTTCTAATTTCTTCAAAGTTCTTCTCCAATAGTCTTCTTCATGGATTTTCATAACACTATGTGTCTCTAATACCACTGTTAGATTTTAATATACCCCATGCGTTGATGCCACAATATTTTATTTTCTACAGGAATACTCAAATATACTTCTACCATGTTATTCTCCTATACAACTAGAGAGTTATTTTAATTAATACTTATAGTGTTAGCCTTAAGTCTAAATAGAGTTATTGTATGAACTCCCCTTGCCAACACCAAGACTCCATGAATCATATTGAAACTATCCTTATTGAATACCATAGTTACACCCGCGTCATTCATCTTACTTAAATATTTCCTTTTCAAATCCAAAACATGAAAAACACCAATAAGGGTTTTAATTCTTCCATATTTTAACCTCAAATTGGCTCTTCCTCGACCTATTATTTTATATGTTGAATTTTCTCCCAAGAAGACTTCACTTTTATTTATATTTTAATATTCATAGAACCCCTCATTATGAGGATTCATATGAAAAGAATCACCTAATTCAATCAATCATGAGTCATGATGTTCACTTGAGCACACTACAACTAAGAATAAGCTCCTTAAATCTTCATTTGTGGTCTTCATTTATGTAGGAGTTCCTTCATCATATGATCAACTATTATCAACCTTCTTAGTTTTATAGTCTCATTTATAATGCCCTATTTTACAACACTTCCAACATTTTCTCTTTTCTGGAGCAACATATTTACCCCTAGATCTCTATTTTCTTTCTCTTGATTTCTTTTTCCTTATTTCTTGAGAGTGATCTCTCACAACCAAGGAATCCTTTTGATGATAATCCTTAGAATATTTTCATATCATTTTCTCAAATAGCAATGTTCCTACTATATCCTTTACTTTCAATGTAGAAGTAGTATTGGTGATAGCCATAACTAGGTTATCCTATGAATCAGGTAATGAATAAATCAAATAAATACACTTTTCCTCTTCATTTATTTTTACTTCAACAAATTTTAATTGACTTACCATATTATTAAAAGCATTCAGATGTTCATCCATAGAGTCACCATCACTCATCCGAAGTGAATATAACTTTCAAAGAAAGAGTTTATTTACTAGTGACTTTGTCTGATACAAAGTTCTCAGCTTATCCTATAATGACTTTGCTATGATCTCTATTGATACATTCAACAATACCAAATAAAATAAGCACAATATGATAGAAATGCTTGCCTTCCTATCGATCTTCAACCAATCCTCATATGTTGTTGATGTTGGGTTTATTCTCAAGACCGCAATCCACTAATCTCTATCAACCAATAGATCCTCCATCTTGAGCTTCCATAACTTAAAATTTTATATATTAAATTTTTTAATCTCTACTCGTGTGATTCCTATCATTTTTATTTGCTTATATTCTTTCGTGTATGGCTCCCACTCAAGAATTAATTTATCACAGGGTTGAAATCCATACTCATCGAACAAAGCTAAAACCTAGCTCTGATACCAAATGAAGAGAAAAAGGCCCTGATAAACTAAATCTATAAAAATAGTAAATACATAATCAAATAGAAAAAGAAGAAGATAACATATACACACATAACACAATATTTCACCTGGGAAATCCTTACAAGAAAAAATCTAGCACATTAATACCTCATTATTATATAAAATTAATCATCTTCAATACAATAATGTTCATATCTCATATCACTTCAAACCCTGATGCAAGTGTAATTAAACAACAACACAATAAAATTTTTTACAATACCATGGGTTCAAACATTTAATCCTAAACAACTCATATAAGTCTAAAAATAGCTTAAGAAACCCTAAAATTTTTTTGAGGATACATGGAGAGTGTCCAATCCTCTTTAGAGTTAACCCCACCAAAATAACATGGAAAATATTCAACATATTTCCAATATTGAGTAGACATTATGTGAAAAGTAAGTGTAAAATCATCTATCATTGTGTAATTAATTTCAATAGATTCCTTATCAAAAAAGAGTTGATGCAAATACAAGGATAAATATTTGATGTATTAAAGGAAAGTTGTTTTCTATATTTAGTACCATTTCTATTATGAAATATTTCTTGTGTAGTAGAATGGGAAATGCTTACAAGAAAATTAGCATAGATAAAAATGTAAATTTTATTCAAAGGTATAGAAAATGTTGAATAAATGCAAGTGAGACTCTATAGACCTCTTAACTTTGTTATTTTCCTTTTATTGGAAAGGAATATAAGTAATATATATGGTGATTCAAATGTTTAACATGAAAGAAATATATTTTTAGTTTTGAATTTTGATATTCTATCATTTTTAATTAGCTACATGGTGTTAAAAAGGGCCTCACACGTATTACATGATGACCAAAAGTGGCATTACAGTAGCTTGGAAAGTATCCATGGATCGTTCTGGAAAGATTCAATCCTCAATCTCCTTAAAAGGTAAGGAATTTAATTAGGTGAGATCATGCCATTTGTTTCCCATATTCTATCTTTTGACTAAATTTTACAATCATTATTTTTTTTTTGTTAATTTGAGTAGTATTTACAAACCGGGTTTTGAAAGGAACCCAAAACCTTATTACAATCAGGGCTAAACCATCGTACGCAGAACCAACATTTTCAAAAAAGTGCTACCACCCACTCCAAAAACCCTCAACGACCTAGAGGGAAGATCACTAAAATAGGGAATCAACAGGAAAAGAAAACAAACAGTAAACATTAAAACCACCACTAAGAAACTGGTTTTCTTCAAACAGGGGTAAACCCAACAACTTGTTGAAATAGATTCAAAATTCCCACTTGACCACTGACACAAAAATATTTTTTACCAGCAAACCGAAACCAGCCTTCACGCCATCGCCCTGGGAAGAGGGTCCTGCTTCTGTCAATTTTTGCCATCTTCCTTTTTCTTCGCAACATAGCGGGTCAGCATCTTGGAGGCCTCCTCCAAGTATTTGATCGAGGTGCAGATGGTGGATGCCACTAGCTCCAGCAACATCTGGGAGCTCTGATCCTCCCTGTCACTCATGGAGTCAGAAATGACGTGGGTGGAGGACGAAGATGGCTCCACCTTAGGTTTTTTAAGCCTGGCCAAAGATCTGCCCATTGGGGGGTATTAGATATCGCTGCTCATTTCTTCTATCATGCGCTCCTGAGAGGGGAACCCTTGGTCCACCCCCCAACTGGACCAGGGCCACCAAGGGACTCACCAGGGTTATTGGGCGATGGAGGAGCCTCATCAGGGGGACTAGCAGAAATCGGTTTGATGTTGTGAACTGGAGGCCTATTGGCTAAGGCATGTCTAAAGATAATAGCTAAAAGGCCCTGGTGCAATGGCTTCCCACCTAACTTTTGGCACTTTTCAATGGTTAGGGAAAGGGAATACAACAGGTAGTCGGGAACACAAACTGGCTTACCATCCCGGAGATGGTTGATGAAAGCTAGGTGAAAGCTTTGCAATGGCTTCTCTAGGTCATCACACGTAACAAACTGCATTATGGGGACTACGACGATGTTCCAGGGGGCTGGGAGGGATGACACATGCAAGGTGGACTTGTCCCAGCCCAAACACTTCCCTTTGTCAGGGAATTGATCTGTCTCCTCTTCCCAATTATGCTTATCATGCCTGATAAAGCACCCAGATAGTGGGAAGCCGGTGATCTCCACGAGCATATCAATTGTCACCTTGAAGTGGACCCCTTGGACTATGACCTCACCCTGGTTCCATGAGGAAACAAAATCTCTGGTAATATGATCTTCGACTCCAAAGAATTTCATCAAGAAAGGGGTAAACCCCTTGGCATCCATAAAGACCTTAGCAACAGGGTCAAGATTTAGTTGGGCGGGCTCAACAAAGGCCATGCTTTCAAGAGGGGATTAGGGGTGGAAATAAGGATACGGGAGGTAGAGGGGGCTCGACGGGGGAGACCAATAGAGCCAAAGTAGGGAAACTAGATGAAGAATAGGCAAAAAGACTGAGGTCAAGGCTGGTTAAATGGTGATGGGACGAGCAGAGGAGACTACCAACAGTGGGAGCGGATTGGATGAAACAATGATGGGAGGCACGGGATGCCCCTCGAAGGAGATTGGATGAGCATGAACAATCATTCCCAACCATGGCCAGATCGACCTCGATCGATGCAAGATACGAAAGATCGAAAGTCACGCGTGGGGCCAGGGAAGTTTCCAGAAATAAATCTACGAGGGGAAGGGGAGATTGCTGGGAAAAGCAAATGATAGCTTGGGGAGGAAGCAAGGGCCAGGGAAAAATGCCATGATTAGTGGGGTAGGGGCGGAATCGCCTTCCCAACTTGTGGTTCTTTACCACGTAGCAAGAAGAGTGCCTGACACTAATAACTTGGAGCACAATGGCTTGGGAGGTTCGCGTGTCGATGGTTTTGAATTTTGGATGGCACCTTAATTCAGTCGAGTGGGGAGTGTGCCAGTTTCCCCATGATTTGCCACCCAAGAACGTGAACCTGATAACATAATTGGTCCACACATGGCATTTACCTGCAAACTAGGGCAAAGGTCTAGCAAGCCCGCCCATGGTGAGAAAAGTCCCTACGCTTAGCATTGTTTCAAGCTTCAAATCCTTGGGACCTACCATCTTGAATTTTACTTCTTTCTCGACTTGCTGCATCAGATATTTCTTTGGGAAAGTTCTCTCTCCATATTCTGAGGTCGGTTGACGTGGCTGCCAGGTTGGCCATGAGATCAGCTAGTTGATTAGCCTCCCTGAAATTGTGTCGGATGGTCATCTGTGGGAGGCCTCAAAAGATTTTCTTGGACTCCTGGATGGTGTTGAAGACTTTCTAGGATGGAGTCTTGTTACTTGTCATGTAGTTGATTATGTTTAGGGAATCACCTTCAATGATGGCCCTTCTGGGGTCCTCCTAAAGCAGGACAAGGCCTCGCCATAGAGCCATGGCCTCCATAAAGTTGTTAGTCTGAGGCTCAAGGAATTCAGCATACGCAAGGATTATGGTGCCTTCATGGTCTCGGATGACACCTCCTACCCCTACAAGCCCAGGATTTCCCTTGGAGGCTCCATCAAAGTTTAGCTTGACCCACCCTTCCGGAGGCGACATCCACTTGAGATTGACTCTGGGGTTGGGCCTTGGCTGAGCTCCAGGGTCTTCATCAGGAATACCAAGGGATTTGAAAAGGGCTCGCTCAAGATCTTGGGAAGGGGCCAGGGAACAGGGGATGAGCTGGATGTTTTTGATAGCATAGGCAATGGATTTGGAAGCCACAACTATGGGATCCCTAGGGGAGGATGAAAAGGCCCTGTTGTTGCACTCTAACTAGATTTTCCAGATCAAATGGTGGAGGTAGAAGGACCAAAGGGAGTGGAGCTTGGGATGGCTAAATGGGTTCGACCACTGGGAGAACAGGTCAATAATGGAATTGGGCTGAACCCACTGAATGTGAAAGGATTTGAGCAAGTGGTCGAGGGCTACGAAAGAGAAGGCACAGTTGGTGAAAAGGTGATTCATTGATTCCCAGCTTGAAAGGCATAGGTAGCAATGGTTGGGGATCATGAAACCTCTTTTGGCCAGATTCTCAAGCATGAGGATCTTGTTCTAGATGGCTGTCCAAGAGAAGAAACTGATTTTGGGGATGAGTTTCTTCCTCCAAATGAGGTTGAAAGGGATGGTTGCCACCTGTGCCGGCTCTTGGAAGGTGTAAGCTGACTTTATAGAGAAGGACCCTTCATCAGTTCCTCTCTAGATGGGCCTATCCTCCACCTCTCCCATTGGAATGGTGACTGCATTGAGTAAGCTAGAGAGGCCAGCAGCTTGGTGAGGGAAGTTGCCCTCATCGATGGGTCTCCACTTGGGCTTTCCATTGAGACTGGTGATAAATTTTGCAACCTTGCTTCCCATGTTGACGTTAGTGGATGGTTTTAGAACCCCCAACTCCTTGTCCTCACTCAGAGGTTCTTCTTGAAGCCATCTATCATGCCAGAAGTCGATGGTGCTCCCATTCCCCAAGATCCATCTGCTACCTTTCTGAATGAGACTTATGGTCTAGGTGATGGATTTCCAAAATGTTGAACCATTCTGGGGTCCTTGATCACTTAAAAAATGATGGTTTTGCATGTATTTCTTTTTGACTATCTGAACCCACTCAACCTCATTGTTGGTGTAAACCTTCCATGTATGCTTGGCTAGGAGAGCGAGGTTCATTTGGGATACTTTTCTGAGCCCGATGCCTCCTTCACTCTTGCTATGATAGACCAAGTCCTAGGCCACCAAGGGGATCCTCTTCTTATCCTCACTCCTGGACCAGAGGAACCTCTTTTGGATTTGCTCTATCTTGGCGCTCACAGAGGCTGGGATTCTGAAGACAGACATGAAATAAACCAGGATACTCTGAAGGTAGGCCGAAGTGAGGGTGGCCTTGGCTGCCTGGGAGAGGAGGTGACCTTTCCAAGAGGCCAACTTTTTTTGGATCCTTTCAATGACATTATTCCACATAGGTCTAGTGGGATTACCAGAGAATAGGGGAAGCCCAAGGTAGGAAGTGGGGAGAACCTCCGGGGAGCACCCAAGGATCCGTGCAATCTTAATTTTCCTGGTCTAGGGGGTGTTGATGAAGTAGATTTTGCTTTTGAGGAGGTTGACCTTCTGGCCTGCAACATTCTCATAAAGGCGAAGAATGTGCTTAATGGTCTTGGCTTGGGCAATAGAAGCTGAAGTGGCCAAGATAGTGTCATCAACGAACTGCTGGTGGGTAACTGGATTGAGACCAGAGGTAGTTTTGATCCCTGAGATGAGCCCTCTCCTACCAACACTTGCAATGGTCCTCCCTAGAGCCTCGGCCAGGATGATGAACAAAATTGGGGATAGGGGATCTCCCTGCCTCAGGCCTCTGGAGCTAGGGAAGAACCCAACAGGGGACCCATTGACTAAGATGGAGAACCATGGAGAGGATATGCACCTTTTGATAAGGTCAACCCAGGTTGGGTGGAAGCCAAATTTAAGGAGGACCTCGATGAGAAACTCCCAGCTTACCCTATCGAAGGCTTTGTTCATGTCAAGCTTGAGAAGGAAAGTTGGTTTCTTGGCCAAGGTGGTGGAATGTAGGGCCTCATGGATGGTGATCACTCCATCTGTAATGACTCTCCCTTTGATAGAGCTGCCCTGGCAGGGATCGATGATGAGGGGGAGGATCCCCTTAAGCCTGTTAGCTAGAGCTTTGGTTAGGATTTTGTAAAGGACATTGCAGAGGCTGATAGGGTGGAAAGTCAGATAGAGATTTGGAGGCTTGAACTTTGGGGACCAGGGCAATGAAGGTTGAGTTGATCCCTCGGGGAATGGCCTTGGAAGACTGAATATCTCTAACTGCAGCACACACCTCAGGCCCGATCAAGTCCCAAAATGCTTGGAAGAAATGCAGAGGGAATCCATCCGTCTGGGGGACTTGTCAGGCTGCATAGAGAACATGGCTCCTTTGATCTCTTCAATGGTTAGAGGGTTGATGAGCATTTCATTGGTGGTAGGAGAAATGGAATGGGGGATATTGTCCAAGAGAGTCTTGGCCTCCTGGGGGGAGACCTAGGAGGGGGTGCCCAGGAGGGACTGGAAGAAGTTGGTTGATTCATCCCAGATCTCAGAGATATCCCTTGTGACCCTCCCATCACTGCAGGTGAGTTCTAAGATTTTGTTGGAACTCCTATTTCTCAGGGTAGATGCATGGAAGAATTTGGTATTCGAGTCACCATCCTTGAGCCATAGGGCTCTCGATTTTTACCTCCAATACATTTCTTCTTTGGCCAGGATGTTGTGGAATTCTGCTAGCAGTTTGCTCTCTTCAGCCCTGGAGTTGCTATCTTGATTGCCTTCCTAGAATTGTTGTTCTATGAACTCTAACTTCTCTTTGATCATCCGTTTGCTTTCAAAAATGTTGCCAAAGGTTTCTCTGTTCCACACCCTAAGATTTTCCTTGATAAACCTGAGTTTTTGGTATAGTTGCCCAGATGGGGATCCTTTGAAGGGCTGTTGCCACCACTGGGCGACTTGGTTTCTGAAGTCTGGATGGTGGAACCACATCACCTCAAAGCAGAAAGGGGCTCTTGAAAGAGGGAGCTTTGTTGGCTTCAAATAGAAGGGGACTATGGTCAGAGCCAATTTTGGGGAGGGGTTTGAGGGTGGCATCCCCAAAAATAGGGATGGCCTCTCTCGAAAGTAGGACCCTATCCAATTTGACTTGGATAAGATTTGTTCCAGCCCTTCTATTACTCCAAGTGAACTTTACCCCCTTCAGTTGGACATCCATGAGTTCGTTCGCATCTATGAATTCCCCAAGTTCTTCCATGCTTCTGGTAATCAGGGTGTTGCCTCCTTTCTTGTTTGATGGGAACAGGGGGCTATTGAAATCTCCTACGAGGATCCAGGGGATGGTTTTGAACGAGTTTCTCATGTGGCTTATCGACTCCCATAGCAAGGCTCTTTCCAGAGGGTTATTGGGGGCATAGACATTGGAAAGGATCCAAGTGATGTTGTTGGTTTTATAGTGAAACAACATGTTGATGATTCTGTTGGAGGAGGAAATCAGTCTTCCTTCAACTTTGGATGGATCCCACATACATAACAGTCCTCCAGACGTTCCTTGGGTAGGGGTGAAGACAAATTCACCATTGTTCCATATTGCTTTGGCAACTCTAGGAGAAGAAATCTCATCTACTTTAGTTTCTTGCAGAATGAGGATTGAGGGATTGTGTTCTTTCCTTAGATTTGTGGCTATCCGCTTCTTGGGGGCCCCATTAAGCCCTCTCACATTCCAAGTGAGAATCTTCATTTAAAACTTTTTGAGGGATTTTTTGCCTCCCTTCCCCTGCTGGGAAGGAGGTTTGGATTTTTTAGGTTCATCTCTTATCATATTGAGAGAGTCAGACAATAAGGTGGCTTGAAAGTCATTTGCTATATCATCTTCCACCTCTTTCCTTCTCTACTCGACAAGGGATGGTCATCCTCTCTTCTTGTCACTTCCAAAATTGGTAATGGATTTTTTGCTTCGGGTCCTCTTGGGGCTGAAGCCTTCCTGGGCTGATTGGGATGGGATAGGACTTCCCTCTTCTTCATCATCGAAATGAAAGGAAGTTGGTCTGGAGGTTTCAAGTGGGGGGAGGGAGGGACCTGATTTGGAAGGGGATTCAAAGAGAACTATTTCTGCCATTCCTACCTAGGGAGGATCAGAGAGGGAAGGGGGAGGAGGATCAACCAAGGGGGGTCCACATTATCCTCAAAGAAACCAGGGTTGGATTCGGGTGGAGGACATACCTGTTCAGGTTTCTGAGCTGGAGGAGGATCGATTTTTTGTTTCCCTTTGTCTTCTGAGGACTCACCTCTCCTTTGCCTTGGAGCTTGGTTCGCTTGAGCCGTAAGGGAGATTTTTTAGGGAGCGGGTCACCCGTTCTTTGGATGATAATTTTGAGGTAGAAGGAACCGATTTTGGGGTCTAGGGGGAGCCCTCGGGAAAGAGTCACCAACCTCGGTTTCCTCTACAGGTTTAGATTTGAGGAGAGGGCACTGGTTCCTGAGGTGGCCTTGCATGTGGCACTGGACACAGAAGGCTGGTTTGTTTTCGTATTCCAGTGGTTGGCACCATCTGAAGGACCCCGAGATCAGGTTAACAAAGGATGGAAGCTCAGACTCGAGATTGGCATTTACGCATATGCGGGCGTGGACCATTCTGGAGCCTGCTTTGGTTGTAGATTCAATGGCCACCAGCTCGCCAACTGTTCCCGCAATAGCTTTCAGGACCTCCTCTTGCCAAATATGGAAAGGCAGATCTGGGATGCAGACCCAGATGGGAGAAAAGTTGATGCTCTGGGTATTTGGATTGAAATTCGCCACCCATCGCCTGAGAAACAAGCTTCTCCTACCTAGGAACCAGGGCCCTCCTGTTAGTATACGACTTGCATCATCGTGATTGCCTAGTTTTATGACAAAAAAACCTCTGGAGAGGGCTACGATCTCCATGTTTCCTGAGGTCTTCCATTTGGAGAAGGCCCAACGCCTTATAGTCTCCATATCTGGCCGTCCCCCAACAAACTTCCCGATCAGGGAGTAGGAGGCCTTGGAAACATAGTTGGAGAAAACCTCTTCTGGGATGATAATATCCGGTCCAACCTGAGTTAGGTGGGCATCTGAGGTTTTTGGGGGGATCGGCTCACCAGAAGTGACCTGCGCGTAAGACGACCTACCAGGGTTCCTAGGAATGGGGCCCTCAGTAGGCCTTTTTTGGGAGGCTCCTTGTCCCGAGGACCCACGTGGGGCATCCCTCGGGATCCCACTTCTCCTTCGATGGCACCATTCTTACCTGGACCTGGTCCTCCCTGTGTCATTCCTGCATTTTGGATCCCATCGTCGCCATCGCTACCCTCCATCTCCACCATCCAAAAAATAAAATCTCAGTAATTATTGTTTTTGAATGCAGATTTCCATAGAAAAAAAAACTCCTTTATGATGAGCATTATTACTTAGTGCATGGTGCACTTGTGTTTAGAAGTTAAATTGTAATATAGAATCATAGATATATCTTTACAATTTGTTTTATTTTTCTTTTAATTATGACAATGATTATTTAGTGGTCGATATCACCTATATACTTTTTTAGTCTATAATTTTAAGGAAGTAGTACAAAGCAACCCATTCCTTCCCCAAAGTCTCTTGTTCAAGGTGGAGGGGTATGTTTGTAATTTCTTCATATTCTTAAAATATGATATTGATTTCAAACATATTAAGTTATTAGACATGAGTATGCACACATGATTAACTATTAGTAGATTTTGTCTTTTCTTATCCTCCAAAGTTTTTATTTAATGTATTTATATTACAAAAACAAACTCACTTAAGCAAACACGTAGTTGGTTTTACTTGGTCAAGTTATTCAGTTTTCTATTTACCAATTTTAATTCTTTCTTTTTATTTATCTCGTTTGTGTTAGGAAATTTCTTCATATATTTATAATTCACTTATATATACTCAACATTTATTATTACTAGGATAGTCGGGTAGTAACATTTAATGTGATAACTTACTTGTTGGTTATCCCATTATTGTCCTACATGAGAATTCTATTCTATGGGAATGTTGTGTAAATATGTAAAGATAAGTATCATAGGCTATTCAAGGTATTACACAAATATTAAAAATCTTTGTAATAAAGATTCACATTAGAATGTGGTATCATTTAAAAGTTCCTAAGCTTGGATTGGAGAGGAATTTACCAAGCTTATGATCCATAGTGCTTTGTGTAATTATTCTAGTCAATATTGCACCAGAATCTTCTTTGTTTCCCTGGTTTATTGTTGCACCACTTTTTCTTTTCCTATGTTGGTGAAAAGAATGAACTTCTTTGGTTGATAGTGCACAAAAGAAAGTTTTTCCTAGTTTACTCCAACAAATTTTGATGGATTAATGCATCTGGTTGATTACTATTGGTCAAATATCTACCTAAAATATAAACATACATTTGTGCATCCTAGACATGACCAACATTGAAAGGCTAAAGGAATGAAATATCCTTTAGGATAATATTCAGAGAGGGTTGGCTCCCTTACTAAATCCTACACTGGTTAAATTTTAGGGTAACAAGAAATAAATGGAGAAATGTGGCTATAAGCCAACAGTATAGGATGGGGATATACTAGCAACCAAAAGTTCACCAAGAAAGTAGCAAACATACAACAGGAATGTAAGTGTAGAAACTTCTAGCATGCAAAAAAATAACCCTAGAGTGTATTTCAGTTTTCATTACCTTACAAGCAAAGACTAAATTCAAAAGCCGATTTCACTCACAAAAAATAATGGAAATGAAAGCCTTCAAAAATTACACATAGAAAATTATAAAGTTTAAAACCACTCGAAGAACTAGAAGTCAAAGTGTTTCTATTGATGCAAAAAACTTAGAGTTTTTTTATAGTGTGTCCATCCTCATTATTACAATGGAATGTTTAGTATTTATAGAGGATTCCAACTCTTTCATTTAATACATATAAGGACAAAATATCCATAGATCAAAAACCAGGAAGAGGAATTTCCTCCTTGAAAATCTTCATTTGGGAGCAGTGATCTAGCTATGGAGGAATTTTTTTTGGAAAACTAGTAATCTTGTATGTCAGTGCATAAAAAAAATTGCAAATATGTTCATTGAATTGGTATCTCCATTGTGCCTTGGAAATTCACCCTTGTCAAGAAATTCCACCACTAGACCTGAGCATCATTTTGAAAAGAGGTGAAGTAGGTGGATGATGTCTTGGAAATCATGAAAATCACCTTGTGGTATTTAATCCTGCACCCTTTTTAGCATGAAACCAACAAACATAATCTCCTTTGCTTCCATCATTAAATTCTCATCATTTTTTGGGTCTAGGCACCTTTGAAAAGTCTTCTTCAATGCTTGAAATCAGTTTCACCCGAAAACACAACAACAATTCTTCTTGGAGTAAGCCTGGGCAAAAATGCCCTATGCACATTTTAATTTTATCATATATCACATGCTAAATAATACTTCTTTACTCCACCAACCAAAAACAAATTTTACCCAATATGAGAATGAACTCACTTTCATATCTACAATACTAATAATGCCTTGATTTCCTTTGGTTGGCTTCTAAAATCACCTATCGTCTGTTTGTGTGTTCACATTTAGAACATCGAACTAACTTTACACCATTTCACCCCAAGAAAGGGGTGCATGGGAGTTTCACCCCTCTCCTGAGGTGAAAATATCGTTGACCATTTTTGCCTTTGACTACCCCGGGGTATCTTTCATTCGAAACTACATTTGCCCCAAAGAGAGGCGCGTGAAGCTTTCACCCCATATTTGGGGCGAAAATACTATAAAAATATTTTCTAGTTTGTTCATGTGTGGGGCCCATGACTTGCTTTTAAATGCATTTATAATGTGTTATCACCTCAAGGAGGGGTGAAAGAGAGTTTTTCTCCTCACTTGGGGTGAAAGGCCTTTTTATTTTTCAATACTGGGCTCGACGTGTTTTCTTTATTTGCCCTTTTAAAATGCGTTTACCCCTAGAAGGTGTGAATGGGGTTTTTGCCCCTCCTTTGGGGTGAAAATGCCTTTGATAATTCAACTTTGTAACTTGGTGGTTCGTCACCTTTTTAATGATGCTCACCCCAAAGTGGGGCGAATGGGGCTTTCGCCCCTCCCTTTGGGGTGAATGCACTTCATCCCTGTTTCTTCGAAACTTGATGTTGGACCTGCAATAAACTGCTCTTAAAACATGGTTTCACCCCAAGGATGGGCAAAAGGAATTTTTTGCCCCTCTCAAAGTCACTCTTGACTTAAATGGCACCCATTATTTATTTTTTTAAAACCACGTTCACCCCAGAATGGGGTGAATGGGATTTTTGCCCCATCTTCGAGGTGACCCTTATTTTAACCATTCCTTTACCTAGCCACTGCACTTGCAATAAAATAAATATGTCTTCACCCCGAATAAGGGTGACAAGGATTTTCACCTTTCCCTCAGGATGAAAATACTTTCAGTTTTCCTATTTTTGAATTTCAAGTGCACTTTTGTTCATTGACACTTTAGGTGATTCTTAATTGATTTTAAACATATTTTTTTACTGTTCCATTTTAAACACAACATTAATTTTACCTTATAACCCCCATCATTTCCTGGCATAAGATCCATGAAAAATAAAAGAAGAGGATCAACACAAAAAATAAATTGTGATAGAACATACTCACCAAAATTATTGCAACATTAATTCATTATATTTTGTTGCTTTACATCAAAATTGTCAATAAAATTTCAACAAAAATCATGATGTGGCAAGATGTCAAATCTGCTAATAATTACACTAGATAGCATCAATCAAAGAATATTTTTGGTTTATTATACTAGATAGCAATCATTAAACATTTCTTCTAGATATTTGGTTGATTTCACTAGAGGTTTGTTACCACTAGAGGCTGATATAAAATTTTAAAATTGCTTGTGTAAAGCAAAAAATCCATCTGGCATGTGTAGTGATTGTTGGCACTAGTTTGAACCTTCCAAGTGCCAAAAATCAAAGGTATACAACATCTTTTATTTTTACTTATAATACTTTAATATCATATTGAATTCTAGATGATTTCTAGATATATTGCTTCATATAATACACATATGAAGCTCTATTAAGGATAAAAATGTAGGATATCTTGTAGCAGATTACTGTGTAGGCATGTTGTGTGTTTTGGAAGTTTTGAGAGAAGCTTACCTGAGAACTTGACTATGAGAAATATATTTGGCTTACCCGAGATTTTAACCATAAGCAGTGTTGTGTATTTTTTTATGTTTCTAGAAAACATTTCCTAAGCACTTGTTCAGTTTACGTGAGTTATGGTATAAAAGTTAAAAGAACAAAAAAATTCAATCCTTATTTATTTCTTTTATAAAAATATATTGCATTTAATTGGGATTTATAAGGTATTTTTGAAAAATTTATGCAATATAATATATCTATAGCAAATATAAAAAATAATAATAATTATTGATAGTAGAAGGGGTTTTAAAGGGTCCCTGAACCTATTACAAGTAGGGTTTTGAAAGACACCCCCAAACCTTAGATATAGCAATAAAACATCAAGAAAGACTGAGCTAGATTCCATGAATCAAACCCTAAAATCCAATGAAGCAACCTCCTAGAAAATAAGCTACAAATTTTTATCAAGCAAATACAAGAGATTACCCCATGGTCAAACCATCGTGTGCTTAGGAATCTAAAGCATCAAATAAAAATAGCAAAATAAGAAAAATATTATTTTTTTATTTTTTAAGCGAAAAACCCCTTGAGGGGCCGCCTTGGTCTAAGAGACCACAAACAGGGGGTTCTACACCATCAAAGTCACCCGGGGTCACACCCGACCCTGCCCGCACCAACATTATCAATTGGATTTTGGGTACCCAATTCAGCTTTTTGGTAGGGTGGAGATTCGAACCTGGGACCTCCCTTGGAGGATTGCCCTCTCCTCTCCAACTCACCTACAACACCTGGGTAATAACAAAAATATTATCGATTAAAACAAATTTATAAATAAATATCACCCAAACCGAAGCATTTTTTACCTCACAAGAAAGGATAATAGAGGAATCCTATCATCACGGTCAAAAAATCTATCCAACAAAGCATGTAATAGGGCAACCCCTCATAACAACAATAGATTTAAGAAAACAACACTAGAAAATACCGATCAAAAAAATCCACAACATATCAAAAAACAAGCCCACAAGGCTCACTCGTCTAGCCAATGAAAGACCCACCAAATGGGAAACATCATAAATAATCACCAAGAAACCCACATATCCCATTGGATAAAACCACTCTCAAGGCATTTGAAAAAAAAATAGAAAACACCTAGTGCAACACCTAAGAGAGAAAAAGAGAGGATCCTAGATAAAAATGTGAGCATTGAAACCCTGGGATCTGACTCATCCGCCATCCTGCCTTAGTTGAAAAAATATATGAGAATAAAGTTGCCCAAACCAAAGCACACCATGGAGATAAAAAAAACCAGATGAAATAGGAGATCTACAACAGAGTGCCCCAATGATAGGAAAGCCCTCCAACATGAAAATATAAGAAGGCAAAAACCCCACATATCCCATTGGAGTCCAATCATAGCCTGGTCTAGCCATATATCCAGAAACAAAGCTAGATCTTGAGGTTCCTTTAGTTGTTCCAACCTCCTCTTGTAGCCCCCTAATAGGGTTCCAACTATCTAGCCTTCCACCCCGTGATCCCACCTGCATCTACAGTAAAAAAAAAACCAAACTAGATATCCAATGACCCAGAACGAACCAAGATAGGAGACCATCCCACAAAACCACCAAATATTAAGATCCTTAAGATAACCCAACCTCCTTCCCCCATCCCCCCAACTAAAGTTCTAGCTATCCAAACTTCCTCTCAACGAGCCAACTGTAGATGCAAAGTCATATACTAATCAGATTCACTGTTCAAAAGGGAATCTAGGTTTTTGGGGTTTCCAAAATAATTCAAAATAGGGATATATAAAAAAAATATTTTTAATATATTTATATAGGAATTATAAGGACCATTAAGTTTGTTGCTAAATTTGTGAATCATGAAAAATATGAAAGACACAAATGGATTATTGATTTAGGGGTAAGTAATCATATGACTAGTAATATGTCTTGGTTTGATTCTCTTCAAGTATAATAAAACATATCTATAAAAATTATAGATGATATCTAGTAGGTTCGAGGAATAGGTAATATTTCATTCCACCTACCTTTCTTGACTACACATTATAAAATGTATTATATGTGCCTTGATTAGCAAATAACCTGATATCAATGTCATAACTATTAGAAAATGGCAGAATAGTTAAATTCAAATTTGTCAATGGAATAAAAGTATGCTTCATAAAAATAAAGAGATGTTGAAGCTATTATTTTTTTTTAAATGACATATATTTTCTAGATATAACAACACTTTCTCATAAACAATTGAGTCAACTACTTCCAAGAGAAAATGATAATTCACAAATGTGAAGAACACAAGCTTATACTAAGAAGGGGAGTGAACAGTATAAGATCACTTTTTACTTTCTTTCCAAACCAATATCAATTAATGTGCTTAATTGTAATAACCAAATATAGCAGTATGCATTAATAACTCAGATAGCAATAGTAAGAAAGAGCACAAGTCACCATACACAATTGAGACACAAGATTTAACATGGTTCCCCCAATGTGAGGCACTCCACAAGATAATATCCTTATAATATTTCACACAGAAATAAGGATCCTTCTCCAATACAATGATTTCTTTGACCTACTCAAAGCTAGGCAATAACAAGCTCACACAGAACTTGTCCAAAACTACTCAACAAGATCACATAGAACTTGTCCAAATTTCTTTGATCTGCTCAAATCTAGACAATAACAAGCTCACATAGAACTTATCCAAATATGCATAATAAGCTCACACAAAACTTGTCCAAAACTGCTCAACAAGCTCACACAGAACTTGTCCAAATATGCTCTAGCAAGCTCACTAAGAACTTGCTTAAATATGCTCGAACAAGCTCACTAAGAACTTGTCCAAATTTGCTCTAGCAAGCTCACCAAGAACTTGCTCAAATATACTTCAACAAGCTCACTAATAACTTGCCCAAATCTGTTCAATAGGCTCACTCAGAAGCTCATCAAAATTTATCCCAAATATGTCCACAAATCTGTCTAAAATTGTTGACAAAGCTGTCCCAAAAACTGTCCACAAAGCCTTCTCAAAGGCTCAATCAATCATACACAACTGCTACAAATCTATCTAAATTTGCTCTAGCAAGCTCACCAAGAACTTGCTCAAATCTGCTTCAACAAGCTCACTAATAACTTGCCCAAATCTGTTCAATAGGCTCACTCAGAACCTCATCAAAATTTATCCCAAATATGTCCACAAATCTGTCTAAAATTGTTGACAAAGTTGTCCCAAAAACTGTCCACAAAGCCTTCTCAAAGGCTCAATCAATCATACACAACTGCTACAAATCTATCTAGAAATCAATCCCAAAGGCCTTCTCAAAGGCTCAATAATCATGCTCAAGTACTACTCAAATATCATCCATAAATCTATGAAGGCAAGGCTCAATGATGAACTCAACAATGAATGGCAATGCACTCTACAATGGATGACAACAATGATCCACAATGATCTCAACTCAACTCAACTCAAATCAATATCAACTCAAGTCAACTCATAGAATCATAAAGAGAATTGTTAGAGACTCAATCTCAACTCAAATCAATCTCAACTCAAATCAACTCATAAAAGCATTAAAATAATTGTTAGAGAATCAATATGTTCTAAGCTCAATATCAACTCAAACCAAAATTATAGAATAGTTTTTTTCATGGGACTTGAACAATCACCTCACACAATCACTTGACTAGGCTCAATCAACTCAACTCAACCAATCACCACAAGGTACAATTCTTTCTCACAAAACCCTAGTCCAAACATGTATCAACCAAGCATGTATCAACCAACTCAAATGTTTCCAACAATGCTCAGCCACAAATCTCACATTACAATGATACTCATGTTATTTTCAAGTTATTTACATAACCAATGGACTTCAACGACTATGATTATAAAACAAGGTTTAAACACAAATCTCAAACCAGAAAACCTTGAAGCATTCAACCAACCACTTTCGAAAGGAAACCACAATCAATCCTTTTCACTCCAATGATATTTTAGAAATCAACCACCATAAACAATCAATAGGAGAATGTGCCCATACCTTTTTTTTGATGCCAAGAAATTATCCACAAAATCTGCCACACTAAACACAACTTTCCTTTCCAATCTCAATAAGGGTTAGTGGACTTCAAATAATAATCACAAGATAAAGCATAACTCAATTTACACCTTTTTACTCCAACTTAATAAACACATCCACCAAAGTCCTTTTAATAAAAACCCCTATCAAAATAATAATCAATAAATCTCTCAAAAATTATTTTATAACAACTCCTTATTTCTCCTAAATATTAATTCTAAATTTCATGAACATTAAATTAAATCAACAACTCATCCACATTTGAAATAATAATCACAGCCCTTATAAAACTAATTTTTAATTAAAACTTTAATTATTCGTAACCACCTTATAACTCCAACTTAAGGCTTAACAGAATTAATTAGAGAAAAAATGTATTTACCTCCTCAAGGGGATTCGAACCCCCAACTTGCCCACACTGCGAGCGCCTTAGCCATGGCTAAGGTTTCCACATGAGCTAGCCGCTCTTTTGAAAGGGAAAGGCACAATGTGCCTTAAAACTTTTCCTCGCTTTCCGCAAATTAAAAATGCTTCAAGCGCTTTTCTTCCAATGCCTTCCAAATGCAGTCAAGGGGATTCTAAACCTTGATGTTTGTGCTGCCACACACCTTAGCCAAAATCCAACTACCAATACGCCACTCTACACATGATGACTTTGGACTTCGACCAACCTTCATGTATTCGCTGCTTCTACTTTCTAAAATATTTTTGCACGAGCTCAATTTGGATGCTTAGCCAATGATTATTAACCATGAGCAAGGATTGGTTTATGAACCTTAGGTATCCCCTTTATATATCCTCATTATTTTTTATGACATCGGCGAAAATCTTGCATATTTAATTTTAAATTTTAATTTTAATTTTAAATAATTAAAATTTAAACTAAATATTAAAAATTAAATATCTCCATCACCGGGGTACCTTTTTCGATGAAACAAAAGGCCAACTTGGGTTTTAAGAAAAACCTAGTTCAAATCTGCCATCCATGGTTTTAAATAAAACCTTTTATTTTGCTTACCTTGGTTTTCAAAAAAACCCTGTATTTATCCATGCTTTCCAAAATATCATTTGGCCACCAAAACTCAATGTGATCCATGTGACATTAATGATCCATGTGACATCAATGACAACATAAAATAACTCAAATTTCTAGAAATATCCCTCTTTATCATTGATGGCAACATCTCTAATGCAAAAACCATAATCACTAAAAAAACCATCTCTAAGAATCAAAGTTGCTCCCCCTAACTCAATACTCTCTATGGAGGCTGCTCCCCCTAACTCAATGCTCTCTTTGGAGTCTGCTCCCCCTAACTCAATGCTATATATCTTATTCAAATCTCTCCCCCTTTGAAATCAATGGAAAAAGTGACACCTATGGTGCTAAAATATATGAATCTTAAGCATAACCCCCTCACCATATTCTCTCTTGAGGTGATTAATTTTGGGGTGGGAGTACTTTTACTCCCAGTTGTTCTCTAAAAAACTCAAACGCTTCTCTTGGTAATGGTTTTGTAAAGATATCTACAATATGATATTTTGTAGGAACATATTCCAATCTTACTTGTTGCTTTGTAACCTGCTCTCTTAAAAAGTGATACTTCATTGGAATGTGCTTTGTTCTAAAATGCATTACTAGATTCTTTGAGATACTTATAGCACTAGTATTATCACACAGAATAGGAATGGGATGATCATGTTCTATGCTAAAATATTTGAGAGTCTATTTCATCCATAATACCTATGAAAAGCATGTTGTTGTAATATATTCTACCTCTGTTGTGGAAAGTGACACTGATGGTTGTTTCTTACTTAGACAAGAAACTAGGCAATCACCAAGAAAGAATTCTCCTCCGCTTGTGTTTTTCTATCATCAATATTTCTTGCCCAATATGCATATGTATATGTTGTGAGAGTAAACAGACTGCTTTTAGGATACCATAGACCATACTCCATTGTTCCTTTGATATATCTTAGTATTATTTTCGCTGCTGTCACATGTGATTCTTTTAGAGCTACTTGAAATCTTCCCACTAAACCAACTGCCTGTATTATATCTGGTCTTGTGGCTGTAACATATAATAGGATACCAATCATAGATATGTATAAAGTTTGATTTGCATCAAGATATTCATCATCTTTGCTTAATTTACACCCTGTAACCATTGGAGTACTAACTGGCTTACTATCTTCCATTTTGAATTTCTTCAACATCTCATTTATATACTTTGTTTATGAAAGAAATATCCCTTTTTGTAATTGTAAAATCTGTAATCTGAGAAAAATGATTAATTCACCAATCATAGACATTTCAAACTCTTTAGTCATATTTCTTGCAAATTCTTGACACATTCTATCATTGCTACCCCCAAAAATAATATTATCCACATAAACTTCCACAATCATCAAATCATTTCCCTTATTTTTAATATACATATTGCTATCAACTATTCTCTTTCTAATACCTTGCTCTCGAAGATATTTATCCAATCTTGAATACCATGCTCTAGGGGTTTGCTTTAAGCCATAGAGAGACTTTTTCAATTTACACACATAATATGGCTTATCTGCTTGATTAAACCCATCTGGTTGTTCAATGTAAACTTCTTCTTCTAAATGACCATTCAAAAAATCTGATTTGACATCCATCTGATATACTTTAAAATTCTTATAGCTTGAAAGTCCCAAAAACATCCATATAGCTTCCAATTTTGCAACTGGTGCAAAGGTCTCATCAAAATCAATTCCTTCTACTTGTGCATATCCTTTTGTAGATTAAAAATACACGCCAAACAAAAATAAATAAAATCACAATGACAGAGTACAGAATAGTTGCACAAAAACAAACGATTTCTATTAATCGATGGAGTTTAAAAACTCCTTTTTGAATACAACTGGGCCTGTAACCCTTTATTTGTGATACACAGTTACAAGTTATGCTAGGGTTCTCCGAAACCCTAGCTGGCACAAATGGTGGCGCTTCCGAAGAATGTATCTTCAATCCCAACAGAGTGAGTGGGCTTTGTTGTATCCCTTGCTTGGACCACTCCAACTTAATCAGCTGCCATCAATAAACCGGATCTGCTATCAAAAACCTGCACACATTAACACTATCAAGGAGTTAGAAATTAATAAGAGGGCTCCACTGTGTGAGCCCTCGAAAACAATCTAAAACCCTAGAAAAATGAAATGCAGGAATTCAATAACAGATCAATAAAATAAAAGAAGTTACTTGCTTTAAACTAATTTATACCTGTTCTCTGTTAACGCAGCTAGACCAGGCGACACCTGGAAGTAATGTTGTTGTCAGAATAGGCTACGGAAGGCGCCCTGGTGCACTCGCTGAACGCCCGCGTGCTTCTGGATTAAGGTTTCAGACGCCGGTCTGAGTCTGTGGCTATGGGTAAACGCCCGTGGGCACTTGGTAAACGCCCGTGGGCACTTGGTGAAGGGGTAAACGCCCGCGGGCACTTGCGATAGGAATGGGAGATTCTGCAGAATGCTGCAGAAGGAATGGCGGCGAAAGCGGCGATGGATGCGATGAAAGGGTAGCAGAAGAGAGGAGATAGCAGTAGAAGAATTAGAATCAGAGATAGAAGTAGCAAAAGACATAGGGTTTGAGCCATCAAAGTGACTCAATTTATAATCCACTCTTAGGGCACACTTTAGGGTTTTAACGACACTTTGAACGTGTGGCTAAGATTAAAGTGGATCCAAGGGTAGAGAATAAATCTAGGTTGTGAAATGGATTAAGATGGATGGACTGATGAGATTAAATGAAGGATGGACGGCTCATATTAAATCACTTAAACTATTATTTAAATATATATATTAAAATATTAAAATATATATATAAATATTAATTTAAATAAATTTGGGGATGAAAAATGGCGGGAAAGGTGAAATTGGGCCAAATAATGGCGGGAAAGTGTGGATTTGGGCCAAATAATGGCGGGAAGGTGGATGACCGACACGTGGCTGACAGGAAGGTATAGATGACTTGCAAGTGGCTAGATTTTGGTGTCTACAGATGCCTCTTTTGAGCCGCTTTGTGTGAAGACACAATGCAAGCACAAAAACTTAGGACACCCGAAAAGTTGGATCATACGCAACTCTCTCTCAAGACTAAAGCACAACTTTGAAGACCAAAGAATAAAAGAATATTTAAAATTTATCAGCTTACCCCCTCAATTGGCGAGCGAGAATGGTTCTCACGAGCCAATTGGAAGAAATTCGGAAGAAAATGAACCGTTTTTGCCCCAACGGTGAAAAAGGGGTTGGTGTATGAACCATCTGTTTATGTCCCAACATAAAAGGGGTTGGTGTACAAACCAGAAAAGAATATGATTGAAGACGATATGAGTGATGTGAAAGATGAACCGTTTTCTGCCCCAACGGTTAGAAAGGGATTTTTGCCAAATTTTAAATTCCATGATCATGTAAGATGAATTCTACTATTAGGAAAGTTAAAAATTGATAACGGATGCCCCAACTCCCCGTGGGTGAATCCATACTCGTTGATGAAATTGCCTTGTTGGCGCCATTGATATGCAGAGATGCAATATGAAAGAGTCCAGAACTTCGGAGATGCTCCTAGTGACTCGTATGGATAATTCCTCGGGTCGGAACCAATCAACATAGGTAGCCTTAATCTCTAGCAAGACTCAAAATAATGATGATATTGAAGATTGTCCACGTTTAAGGCCCCATGAACTAGGCCATCAATGACAACTCGTTGAGCAAATTAATCTTGGTATGAGGTCACTTGAAAAGTAGGATACCCAAAATTGATTTCCAATTTTCAAACAAGTGAAATAATTGATGATGATAAATGGTAAGTGTCCTTATGGTGGTTTAATCCTCTTACCGAATTGCATGGATGCAAATCGCCGCAATCGCCAAGGTGATAGAATATACCACTAGATACGAGGTTTACTTTAATTTAATTTGGCAAAAATATGCATGATGAAAGAAGAATGAATGAAATTGACGATAGATCGAAGAATTGATGAATGTTGTTAATTTTGTGAAGGTTTTGAATGTTTTTAACCCAATTTGTAAATCAATGATGAATGATGCGCTTTTTGAGCAAAATGACAAAATTTGTTTCCAAAACTGTTGTAACCTTCACAAAATGTTTTATTATGATAAGAAGAATGGATGGATGCAATTTGATGAAATTTGGAGGAGGTAAGCTTCAATTTTGTAAGTTTTGTTCTTTTATTCAATACTGACACCAAACGCCGGTATGCATTTGGAGGTGGCAGAAACGCCCGCCGGTGTTTGAATGCATCATGAAACGCCCCACCGCGTCTGAATGCGCCATGAAATGCCCCACTACATTTCAGGGCACCAAAACCAGCTATTTAAACAGTTTCAGCGAGAATTTCGCTCATTTGTGCGTTCGAGCTTGAGAGAAGTGCGTCTGAGGGAGTGGAATGAAGTGAAGTGAAGTGAAAGGTTGTGTGGGAGAGTGAAGCACGCGGGAGCTATGGCGGAGATGGGAGCGGACGCGCCAGTGCAGCCAGCTGAGGTATTTGTTTATTTAAGCAAGTACTTTTTTTTGTTTTTTGCTTTTTTTTTTTTTTTTTGAAAAAAATTTGTAACCAATTTTTGTTTTGTTGTTTTGCAGCTTAGGGTGTTAGAGGCACGACACCGATTCTCCCCTATCATTCCGGGGATGAGGAGGTCATTGTCCCAGGAAGACTGGGAGATATTGGAAGCAGTAGGGCTAGCGGAGGCAGCCCGGTTGGAGGTAGTTCGGGCAGATGAGGGGTACCTCTCGGCTTTGGCCGAGAGGTGGGATCCAGATCGGGGGACGTTCCAGCTCCCGACTGGAGAGATGACGGTGACGCTTGAGGATGTATACCGCATCCTCAAGGTGCCCGTGGAGGGGGCGCGGGTGGAGGTTGGACGAGATAGGGCCACGGAGATGGCCAAGTTGTTTGGGGATGACTGGAGGGAGATCCGGACGGAGAGCGAGGGGATCCCTTACTTGGCCATGTATACGGCCAAGGAGTTGGTAGCGGTGGAGGCTCCGATGATGTTCGTATTGGCCAACATTGTGGCCCCGGAAAAGCACCGGTGCAGGTTTCCATGGAACCCGATGGGTGTAGTGAGCGAGATGCTCACTAATAGGGTAGTGTATGCCCGGGCGCCCGCTTTATTGGCGCAGTGTACCGGGAGTTGTATGAGGTTCGAAGACGGGGCCGAAAGGGCCTAGGCTGCAGCTTGGTTCTCCAAGCTCTGGGCCGGGAGCACTTCGTAGTGGCCCGACCGGAGGGGTTGCCATGTGCTTACTGGGACATGAGCCAGGCTTATGGTAGGAGATGGCCAATGGCGGAGGAGAGACAATCGAGCCACCCCGTGAGATCGGGGCAATGGTATAGGAGTTTATGGGCAGACTTGATGGATGCCCAAGTCATTTGGAGGCCCTGGCGGGAGGCGAGGTGGATCGGTGATGGAGAGCATCTGAGACGGGTGCGACAGGCTAGATGGGTAGTGGGTCGGGGCCACAGCGAGGCGGAGTACATACAGATGTCTCGAGTGCTCCGCCAGGTCGGATTGAGACAGGATGTCCCCGGTGAGCCAGTGCGCTACCGGAGGCACAGATCAGAGGGGGATTTGCCGTGTGCCGAGCCATGGAGGGAGGCGACAGAGGACGATGAGGACATGGAGATCCTCGACGTGGACGACGTCGGGGTAACAACTGAGTATGCAGCATGGATGGCCGCAGAGCCGAGGTGGGAGCCACCATTGGTGGCTGTTGGAGCTGGAGAGGACGAGGGAACCGCAGAGGTTCCCAAGCGCAGGGAGGGTCCCCGCCTTCGATCTGACAGTCGAAGGCGAAAGGGGAAGATGGTGCGGTAGGCACCGGGGAGCGGAGATGACGAGGAGGATGATGGCGAGGGCCTAGGAGAGGCCGCAGGAGAGACTAGGGAGGTACCCCCTAGCGGGCACGAGGATGATCTGGCGCAGCTACAACAATAGATAGCAGAGCGCGATGCTATGCTAGCTGTCCGGGATGAGAGGATAGCTCGGCTGGAGCAACAGGTTGCGGAGCGGGATGCCCTGATAGCCGTTCGGAGGAGAGGATGGCCCAGGATGCGAACTTGGATGGAGCGACTAGGGTGCCCCAGGATGACAGGGTGACGAGACTCCAGGCAGAGCTAGCGGAGCGAGAGCGACGACACGGGATAGACATATCTAGACTTAGGTCTAGGACTCGTTATATTGAGGCTTTGGAGGACACATTGTTTAGGCATCACATTGTGTTGCCTGATCCTCCATCCTCCTCCGTCTCTAGGCGTAGTGAGTCTAGGCACACCACTAGGTCTAGGGCTCCTACTAGGTCACAGGGATCCTCTTTTGATGGTTAGCTTAGTGCTTAGATGCACTCTTTATGAGCCTTGGTGCTCTATTGTATATTGTAGCCTTTTGGCATTCACTGTACATTTTGATCTTTATACATATATATATATACATGGCTTTTATTTATTTGGTGTTTTACTTTCTTTTGTGTGAATGCCTATGTTTTTGTGATGCATGTTTTTATATGTTTTAATGCATATGTGATGGAATGGAATGCAAAGTTATAGATGATTAATGCGAGACTAAGTAAATGAAATATGCACTAAGAAGCACTCATACTTTTAGATAGTTAGATTTAGCCAACTGTTATCATAATTGTTTAATCAGGGGCACCGAACTTGGTAGCTTGTGAATGAATGACGTATGGAATGACATGAATATGGAAGAAGATATGGAGGTTGATATGGAAGAAAATATGGAGGAAGACTGTTTTACAAAGACTCAAACATGCTAGTGGTATCAAACAAACTTACTAATACTGCCTAATTCAACTAGGACCAAATGTGTGTGCATGTGAGTTCATTAACCAAATCCGAAGCATGGTAGTGACTCTAGGCAATCAAAAACTCGTGTGTGTGCAAGTGTGTTCATTAACCTCATCTTGCATAAATTAGGTAACCCTGTTATGGAGAAGACCCCAAAGCTAGTTTGTCCGTATGAGCATTCATAGGTCTCTCTTTGAGGAGAGACATGTCGCCACGCAATGAGTATACTCCACTGCCAGTCAAGCGTCTATAGCCCCGATGAAGGTTAACTCCATAGTCCATGTTGTTTTTGACCTTTGTAAGCCTTGGGGATGACTACCTATCCGTCCGATCGGACAAGTAGTACGATCCTTACAACTTATTTGGGATCAGTGGTGTGTGAAAAATGTTCATTTCCTTAGAGCTTTGGGGAATCGGATTCTCAACCGAAGTATGATGAGAATTTTACCCTATCCTTACTACTCGGTTTATATTTATATTTTGTTATTTGCTTGTGATAGTGGTAAGAACCACTATTTTATGGACTATGTTTGCATGATAGGACAAACGAGGATTACCCTTTTCACTTCGAGGCACAACCCAAGGATGGTGTTATCTCTCTTTGACACAAGATGTTTTTAAGATGTGAAAATGTGATAGGTTCAAGACCGCTTTTGAAATCATTTCCCAATACTCAAGATTTTATTTAGTGTAATTTGTGATATGGCCCTAGAGAACTTTGACATGCATTTCAAAGTTTGCTTAAAACACTAGAAATGGCCGAGTGACTCGAAAACATTTTGGCAATGTAAATATGTGCAAATGGAAAATGGGTGTACGAATGACAATTCGGTTTGATGGATTTTATGAAGGTGCCCCCGATTAAGGCAACATGACTTTTGCTTGACCAAATTTTATATCCAAAAGATAGAATGGTCTCTAACATGATATGCAACTATGGCTGAAAATGAAATGTTATGGTTTTCAATGAGATGTATGCACATGAAATGCAATGTTTTTGAATGAGATGTATGCAACTAACAATGAAATGCAAATTCTTTTTATTTTATTTGTTTTTTTTTTTTTTTTTACAAGCCATGTATATATGTACATATAAAATTCAAACTATGCGTAGAATGCCCTCAAGTGTATAACATTAAGTGGTTCGGGTTCTTCCTCTCCCTCTAAACTCGGCAAGTCTATAAGTTCCATTACCCACTCTTTCAACGACCATATATGGACCTAACCAATTAGCCGCGAATTTATCTCGAAGATGCGGCAATGCATTGGTGTTTTGTTGATTCTCTTTAAGGACAAGATCCCCTACTTGAAATTCTCTTAGATGAACTTTGGCATTGTAAGCACGTTTCAATCGGTCTTGATAAACTCGCAAATGCTCTAAAGCATTGATTCGTTTTTCATCTATGAGTGTGAGTTGATCAAGACGTGCTTGTCTAGCAATATCATCATCGATAAATTCCTGCAAAGAAATTCGCAAGGAAGGGATCTCGAGCTCAAGAGGCATGATTGCTTCAGCTCCATAGACCAAAGAAAATGGCGTTGCCCCAATGGGAGTTCTCGATGCTTGTTCTGTAAGCCCATAATGCCAAGGGGATTTGTGTATGCCAATCTTTATGATTTTCTTTAACAAGTTTCTTAAGAATAGCAATTATGGTCTTATTGGAAGCTTCAGCTTGTCCATTGGCTTGTGGGTAGTAAGGAGTTGAGAAACTATGTTGGATATTATACTTTTCGCAAAGAGCTCGAACATCCTTATTCTTAAAAGACTTGCCGTTATCAAAAATGATTTTAGAGGGAATACCAAAACGACAAATGATATGGTGAAGTATAAACTCCACAATTCTAGGACCTGTCAGATCGGTTAGAGGAATAGCTTCAACCCACTTTGTGAAGTATTCAAGTGGTCGTAATGATGAAAGTATGTTGTCCCGAAGAGGCAGGTGAAATCTTGCCAATTAAATCGAGACCCCATTGTGAGAAGGGCCAAAGGCTTTGGATGGGTCAGTAAAGCTTGTGATGGTATATGGATTAAATTAGCGTGTTCTTGACACTTTTTACATTGTTTAACATATTTGCAACAATCTTGTTCCATAGTGGGCCAATAATACCCCATACGTAAAATACGCTTCGCAATGGCCATTCCACTAAAATGACCACCACAAGTACCATCATGGGCTTCAAGCAATAGCTCTATGTGTTTCACCTGCTTCTAGACAATGGAGGAGTACTCCATCATATCCACGTTTATACAACACATCCCCCAAAAGAACAAAACGAGCTGCCTTTTGCTTAAAACTTGAGGAAGGCTACTATCTCACTAGACCAAGGCTCATATGGATCCGAATGGATAAAGCAAACATCTTTTTCATCTTTAGACTCAAGGACGGACAATTGCAGACTTAGAGATTGTGGAAATGATTAGGGGTCGTACCTCTCCAAGGGAGTCCTTTGGAATCAATGATCCAAGAGAGGCCATGGCATCCGCAAATCTATTAGTCGAACGAGGCAAACTAGTGATCTCATACCAATCAAACTTAGAGAGCAACTTCATTGCTACATCATGATAAAGCTTAATGGTAGGTTCTTTGGCTTGGTATTCTCCCGTAATTTGTTTAACCACGAGTTGAGAATCCCCAAATATCCGAATACGCTTAATACTCATAGCTATGGCTGATTGAAGACCTAAAATTAAGGCTTCATACTCTACCGTATTATTGGTGCATTGGAAGTCTAGTTTGAATGATAAAGGGATGGGAATCCCTTGAGGTGTATGAAACACAACTCCAAGCACCTCGACCTTTCGCGCACTTAGAGCCATCAAAGAATAGCGTGATGTCAACATCTTCCTCCGGAATGATGTCCTCTTCTTGTTCAAGTGATAGCAAATACCGAATCATCTCGGGAGCTCAATAATCAAAGGATGATCACTAGGTAGCGGAGCTTCCGCAAGTTGATCGGCTATAACTTGACCTTTAACGGATTTTTGGCTAATGAATTCAAGATCGAATTCGGTAAGCAACATTATCCATTTAGCGGTACGAGTGTTATTATAAGTGCGAGACATCATATAACGCAGAGGGTTTTCTCTAGCTATGACATATGTTGTATGGCTAAGCATATAATGACGAAGTTTCTTAGTGGCAAAAACCACTGCTAAGCACAACTTTTCCACATAAGCATATCGGGTTTCATAGCTTACCAATGTTCGACTAATATAATAGATAGCTTGCTCACGATTTTGTTCATTCTTTTGTGCAAGCATTGTCCCTAAGGCAAAGTCCGTTGCTGAGATATAAAGGTTGAAAGGGACCCCCGGACGAGGCGGAGCTAAGACTGGCGGAGATGCTAAGTACTGCTTGATGTCATCAAAGGCTTTCTGACATTCATCCGTCCATGAAAATTGTACCCCCTTTTGTAGTAGGTGGCAAAATGGCCTACATTTATCATAAAGTTGTGCAATAAAGCGACGGATTGAATTAATCTTTCCTTGCAAACTACGCAACTCCTTCAAATTAGTTGGGGGACACATTTCCATAATGGCTTTGACCTTGTTTGGGTCCACCTCAATACCTCGTTTAGAGATAATAAAACCTAGGAGTTTGCCTGAGGTAACACCAAAGACACATTTCTTAGGGTTCAACCTTACTTTATGCTCTAGAAGTCTATCAAAAACTTTTTCCAATACATCAAAATGCTCTTGTCGAGTTTTAGATTTTGCCAATAAATCATCCACATAATCTTCGATAATCTTATGCATATAATCATGGAAAATATAAGTCATGGCTCGTTGATAGGTTGCACCTGCGTTCTTAAGGCCAAAGGGCATCACCCCGTAACAAAAAGTTCCCCAAGGTGTGGTAAATGCTGTTTTGTGTTGATCTTCATGGTTTATTCGAATCTGGTTGTATCCTGAAAATCCATCCATGAACGAAAGCATTTCATGACCAGCACAGGTGTCGACAAGAGTATCAATGTTTGGAAGAGGAAAGTCATCCTTAGGACACGCTTTATTTAGATCTCGAAAATCGGTGCAAACACGTATCCCCCCGTTAGGCTTGCGAACGGGTACCATGTTAGAAAGCCACTCAGGATAATCAATCGGGACGACAAATTTAACATCCAGAAGTTTCTGAATCTCCGATTTAACTATGAGGGCCACGGTAGGATGCATTTTCCTAAGTTTCTGTTTGACAGGTTTAGCATCTTTTTGTAAGGTGAGGTTATGGACAACCAAATTAGGGTCTAGGCCTCGGCATGTCTTTGTAAGACCATGCAAATATCTCCTTCTTCCGCTTGAGTAGAGCAATCATTTGCTCTTGTTCCTCTTGATGATAGACTTTTAGCCAATTTCACAATTTGGGTGCCATCTTGGTCTGTACTAAGGTCTACATCGATAGTTTCTTCAATAGACATGTGGGAACCTTCCTCAAGCTGATGGGGAGTAGGGATCAGATTTATGTCATCTAAAATGTCATCAAGCTCCTGTGCCTTGCTCTCATCTATGTCTGCTTGGAAGACCTCTGGCTTAGAAGATGAAGGTGAATGTGGAGGTGAAGGAGGAATGTAGTTGGCGGAAGCCCTTAACAATTCCTCGGAAAGGATGAACTCTGAAATAGATGGAGGGGATGAAATCCGATCCATGTCAATCAGGCTTGGGTTGATCGGGATTGGCTTATCCGGATCATATGGATTATGGAGCGGGGTGAATAAGTCTTCAAAATTCATTGTCGACTTATGGAAGAAAGGATGGGCGGAATGGAAGGGAAAACCGGTGAAGACCTCGGAAGACCTGAAGTGCAAAACAACATAGTTTTTCAGTTTTTTTTTTTTTTTTTTTTTTGGTAGTGGTGAAAACCACTATTTTAGTATATACATATAATACAGGTTTGGATTATGGCTTATGGATGTGGCGGGGGGGGTGGTTCACCTCGTTCTTGTGGAAGAAGCAAGCGAAAGATGGCCTCTTGGAGAGGGAACAATTGGAGATAAAACTCGCCTTGTTTAGTGAGGGGAACAATGGGCGCCGACTCTTCTTCAGATTCATCACCATTTGACATGACGTCAAATTCTTCATAGACTTCATCTTCGGATTCATCGAGGTGGAGGATTTCTTCTTCTGAATTAAGATTAATGCTTTGAAAAGCTTGCTCAAAAGAAGAAAGGGATGGAAGTGGTTGGTAGCCCAGACCAAAACGCTCGTGGGTCTCTCGATATGGCATATCGATGCGTTCAGCTACCCCTTGCTCGTATCGACCTAGGCCAAATTGCCGCCAATTATGTCTCGTGGAAATAGCGAGAGGGAAAACCCTCCATCCTTTCGATATTGGCAGTGGACTCGGATGCTTAGGTTCTAGTATGGTGGTAGGACTAGAAGATGACTCTATTCCCCCATATAAAAAATTAATGGAATTTGGCATAGAACCCATGTTATAAACCGATCCAATGGATAAATGTTGGTCATGTGGACGACCAAAATCTTTAACTCGTTTGCACATTGAACGGTGTGATGTGGACATCTTGAATGGCATACTCACCAATACCTGCATCAGTGAGATGGACCTTGACTTGGGAGGGAGATGGACTAGATGATGGAATAGAAGAATGTGGGATAGAAGAATTGGAAGGATTTGGTTGGGTTGATGCTTCACTAACTTGTGAAACATCAGCCGGTGATGGTTGGGAAGATGGAGGAATAATAGGTGATGTTGAAGAAGGTGTAGAAGAAGGGGGTAATGACGTGGAAAGAGATGATTGGTCATGGCCACATGTGCATGTGGTCACTGATGAAGAAGAAGGAAGATTAGTTGATGAAGAAAGTGGTGAATGAGATGGAATAGCGGAAGAGGAAGATGGTTGCGATATGATGGGTGGCTCCTCAGGAATGGGAGCTTTAGAAGAAGATGGTATAGAAGAAATAGATGGGGTCAAGAAAAGATGAGTGGATGGCAACACAATCTCATAAGGATTTGAGACATAGTTGCAATGTTTGAAGGGTTAAGTGTCAGCAGGTACACAATGAACTCGTCCCTCATATACATACTTCAGACATTGATGCAAGATAGAAGGGACACATCTCATCTCCCTAAGCCAAGGCCGTCCAAGCAATACATTGTATGCCATGGTCCCTTCCAAGATGTGAAACAAGGTATGCAAAGTTCGGGCCCCTACCTCAATGGGCAAGATAATCGTGCCAACCGTGGAAGATAAAGCATCATTGAATGCTTTAAGAGTAAAAGTCGACTTTGTGATAAGGGATGGCGACAGCTTTAGATGACTCAACGCCGATGTTGTAATGATATTGATTGAGGAACCGGTGTCAATTAAGACTCTCTTGAATGGCTTGTTATCGATCTTGGCCATGATATGTAGTGGAGGATCTATACTTTCTGTTGACATAGGTTTGATTTCAAAATCATAGAAAGTGATGGAGGGCTCCATGCATGTTTGAATACTCCCCACAAAGTTGTTGAAGGCATTAGTATCTTGAGTTTGAAGCTCGATTGACTTTAATATTTCCATTAATGCCTCTCTATGCGGGGGAGATTGTTGAATGAGGTCATAGATCGATAACTTGGCGTAAGCCATTTTTAAACCGGTAGTTAACCGGCTACTCAATGACATGATGGGTCGTTGGCGTTGAGTAGAATGATTTAGCGGTTGTTGAGAAGTACTAGCACGTCGTTGGGTCACCGTTACCTCGAGGTGGACTCGGGGTTTGTACAGGTGGTCGTGGTTCAGCCTCGATTTGGTTGGTTCGCCCTTTGACCCCGGGTTACTACGTTAATAGTACCCACAAAACCTTGGTATTGTTTTACATGGTTGACTTGATTAGGAGGAGTTACCTGAGTTACTCCCCTGAAGTTGTTGGAGCTTCCTCCCGATGTGGAAGGGGTGTTTGAAATATACCAAGATTTTGATTTTGTTGGGCTAAGGGGCTATCCAATTTAATGGCTCCAATCTCAATAAGATCTTGGATCACATGTTTGAAAGTCGTACAATTATTGATATCGTGCCTATTTTGCCTATGATAAGGACAAAATAAGTACTCTTTCTAATACTTCCCCCTTCTATATGGGTCTAAAGGTTTAAACTCAGGTAAAGTTAACCGATTTGTGCTATATAACTTGTTGAATATGACCGCATATGGTTCATCTAAAGGTGTGAATTGTCGCTTGGGACGATTGTTTTGCCAAGGTCGAGTTTCCATGGTTGGCCCAAAGATTGGGAGCCGGTTGAGTAGGGGCGGGTACCGCATGATAAGCAATTGGTTGCGGTTGACTTTGCATTACTTGTTGTTGTTGAGCCATTACGGGCTGACTCGCCACCACTTGATTAACTTGGTTAACATTTGAGGTCGTACTAGCCTCGTGCTTGTTTGTTTTGGCCATAATTATTATTTCGTTGTTGGCCCTTTTGTTGCCATTCTTTTCTACGGGGTTTTAAAACACCCTCTTGGACTTTAATTTCTTCTATGATACTTGCTTGGGCCAAAGCCTCTTCAAAAGTCCCGTATTGTTGTAATTGGAGTAACCAAGAGATAGGTTTTAGACAACTCGGGTGAACATTTTGGTTAACTCCTCCATTGGTAGGGAGAATGGCAGCTTTATTAATGATAGCCCTCCAACGGTTTCCAAAGTCATAAACAGTCTCATCGTCATGTTGCTTGAGCTTGTATAAGTCGGACAATGAAACTCTCTTTTGTACATTCAGGGAGAATCGTTCTAAAAATAGATTAATCAATTGCTCGTAAGCATAAATGCTATGGTGAGCTAAATGATTGTACCACCGTACAACGATCTCCTCCTAATGTCTCGAGGAAAAGTTCTGAGCATAAGAGCATCATTATTTTGGATTCTAAAGCAAGCATGCATGAATGAGCTCACATGTTCATGAGGATCCTCAGCTCCTCGAAATTTGTCAAACTTCGGTAATGTGAAATCACTCGGATATGGTGGTGAAGGTACCGAAGGATGAATTGGTTGATTGATCAATGACCTTAGCGTAGGTTTCTGACTAAATGAGCCAGGCGTGTTAAGCATAAGGTTGTCAATCTGTTGTTGCATAGCATGGAGTCGTGGATCTTCATTAAAATTTTGACTCGTTTGATGATTATGATGATGTAATGGAAGAGTGGAAAATTGATGAGATGGGATGAAATTGCCTCGAATTAGGCGGTGTGGAATGGACAAGTTGTTGGTATGGATGATACCGAAAAGAAGGTGATTGGGGTAGATGATGAACTGGACTAGGTTGGGAGAAAGGTGGGGTAGGAATGGACACCACCGAAGATTGGGGTACCTAGGTGGGGCCTGAGCTAATAAAAGCTGGCTGGGTAGAAATTGGTTGGGGTGTAGGATTTACTACGACAGGTGGTTGAGCATTTTGTTGCTGTTGTTGCAAAATCAATTTGTCGAGATACTCCTTAACCTTATTAATCTCTAACCCAAGGGAGGTGGGATGATTGGATGAAGGTGGAGGGCAGGCTGCCATGGTAGTCACAGGGGACTGCATAGCAGGGGCAATGAAGGTGGCTGAAGTAGGCGATACCTGGGAAGGAACAGTAGACTGTGTCCCAGGTAGGGTGAAACCATAAATGGTTTGGGAAGAAGAGGGTTGAAATTGGTTATGGCTAGAAGAGTTTCCACCAACTTCATAAAGAGAATTGGTGTACACCCGGTACATGGAGGAGAAGGTGGTCGGGAAGACACTACATTTGTCTCCAAAGGAGGACAATTGAGCATCCGGGAAGATGTTGGAGATGAAGCCGGCTGAACAGATACCACATTAGCCTCAAAAAAAGGGTTAGTGTAGACCTGAGTGAAACCAACGGGTATGGTTGATGCAATATCCCGCTGAAAAATAGAATCTTGCATAGGGGAATCTTGGATTGGCTCAAGGACATAGCCAGTGCCATCTCTTAAGTGAGTTTGCACTTGGGCCATATCAATGTGGGTAATATGACAGGAATTGTCTTCCTCCATGGGCATGGCCATGTGGTAGATGGTAGAAGGACGTGAAAGACCCGCAAGCGAACCTGCCTGAAATTCACTAGGATAAGTGGCCATGTTGGTGGTGGGGATGTTCTGTGAATTTCCCATTTGATTATTTAGATTTAACATTTTAGATTGATTCCTTGTTAAGACCATAGAGCAATAAATCTAAACAAATTCAGAAAAGAAGAATGCAAAACTAGAATGATAAATTTACACTAAAAAAATTATCAGAAAACAATCACAACCTAGGTTTCAACCAATGTGTCTTACCTTGCGGTTAATTAATTATTTTTCGATCTTAATCTGTAGTAAATTTTAAGTGTCCGGTTTATGAGTTTTGCATGTGATCTAAACTTGAATTATTCACAAAAAAAGGTAAAAACTATGGCTAGGAAAGGACAACGAGATTCTTACTCGGTGATGAAATCCAAGCAAGTTTGCTCTGGGGTGACCTATGGTGTCTAAGGCAGAAGTTTAATGGATGGAGATGAATTCCACCGTCACTAAACTTCAAGCAATACCCGGTGATGAAATCCAGATATCACTCGTTTTAAATGCAATATGAAAATGCAATGAATTTTTTTTTTTTTAAATGTTTTAGTTATCTAATGTGTACATACAAGGCTATAAATCAAAAGTTCTAATGATCTAAGCAAGAGGCTACCGAAAACATGTCATTTCCTCTCGAAGAAGTGGAGTACACCGTTTAAAACCCCCCGCCTACCAATGATATCGGATATCAAAGGAGCAACCGGAAGGTTCGTCCACTTCTCTCGCCTCGGAATCACCCAATGGCAGGGAGTACTATTGACATCCAATCAATAGTCCTACTTAGATAATTAAAACAAATAATTCGTAGCTATTCTAATATGCAACTAGGTATGCAAATTTTTTTTTTTTTTTTAATGCAAGCAACAATCAATAATGCAATGCAAAGAAAAATGTAATTAAAAATAACCGTTCTTTTCTAGATTACTTAGTTTTTGTTCATTTTAAAGTAATGATCTGAAAAAGAAACAAAATATGGCAGAAAAACCAAAAACGTAAAAAGTACAACACTTACTTGGAAGCCTACGCTTTTTCTAAAACTGACTTCAAACGCCCACGGGAGTCTGCACAGGCTGAAACGCACCTTCGCGTTTCGTATTGGACTTCCAGACGCCCCTCGCGTCTTGCTGCGTTTTCTGCAAGCTCAGAAACCCTAGTTCGCTGGAACAACGAATTTCACGATTTCTGGAACCTGCAAAATAAAACAGAAAACAAGAACATATTAGTAAAGCAAGTATTAAAAATATGAAACCCTAGGGGGTCCCACCGTGATCGCCATTTGTAGATTAAAAATACACGCCAAACAAAAATAAATAAAATCACAATGACAGAGTACAGAATAGTTGCACAAAAACAAACGATTTCTATTAATCGATGGAGTTTAAAAACTCCTTTTTGAATACAACTGGGGCTGTAACCCTTTATTTGTGATACACAATTACAAGTTATGCTAGGGTTCTCCGAAACCCTAGCTGGCACAAATGGTGGCGCTTCCGAAGAATGTATCTTCAATCCCAACAGAGTGAGTGGGCTTTGTTGTATCCCTTGCTTGGACCACTCCAGCTTAATCACCGCCATCAATAAACCGGATCTCGTTATCAAAAACCCGCACACATTAACACTATCAAGGAGTTAGAAATTAATAAGAGGGCTCCACTGTGTGAGCCCTCCGAAACAATCTAAAACCCTAGAAAAATGGAAATGCAGGAATTCAATAACAGATCAATAAAAGAAAATAAGTTACTTGCTTTAAACTAATTTATACCTGTTCTCTGTTAACGCAGCTAGACCAGGCGACACCTGGAAGTAATGTTGTTGTCAGAATAGGCTACGGAAGGCGCCCTTGTGCACTCGCTGAACGCCCGCGTGCTTCTGGATTAAGGTTTCAGACGCCGGTCTGAGTCTGTGGCTGTAGGTAAACGCCCGCGGGCACTTGGTAAACGCCCGTGGGCACTTGGTAAACGCCCGTGGGCACTTGGTGAAGGGGTAAACGCCCGCGGGCACTTGCGACAGGAATGGGAGATTCTGTAGAATGCTGCAGAAGGAATGGCGGCGAAAGCGGCGACGGAAGCGACGATGGATGCGGCGAAAGGGTAGCAGAAGAGAGGAGATAGCAGTAGAAGAATTAGAATCAGAGATAGCATAGGAGATAGAAGTAGCAAAAGACATAGGGTTTGAGCCATCAAAGTGACTCAATTTATAATCCACTCTTAGGGCACACTTTAGGGTTTTAACGACACTTTGAACGTGTGGCTAAGATTAAAGTGGATCCAAGGGTAGAGAATAAATCTTGGTTGTGAAATGGATTAAGATGGATGGACGGATGAGATTAAATGAAGGATGGACGGCTCGGATTAAATCACTTAAACTATTATTTAAATATATATATTAAAATATTAAAATATATATATAAATATTAATTTAAATAAATTTGGGGATGAAAAATGGCGGGAAAGGTGAAATTGGGCCAAATAATGGCGGAAAAGTGTGGATTTGGGCCAAATAATGGCGGGAAGGTGGATGACCGACACGTGGCTGACAGGAAGGTATAGATGACTTGCAAGTGGCTGGATTTTGGTGTCTACACCTTTACACACCAATATTGCCTTGTTTCTGATGACTTGACCATATTCATTTAGTTTGTTCTTGTAGACCCATTTAGTACCAATTATATTTTTCCTTTTGGTCTTGGAACTAATTCCCAAGTCTTAATCTTTTCAATTTGATCTAGTTCTTCCTTCATTGCCTTAATCCAACATTCATCATTTTCTGCCTCTCTGAAATCCTTTGGTTCTATCTTGGATAATAGTGAAATATCTATTTGTTATGTTGAGCCTATGATTCCTCTTCTTGTTTGTCTTACATCAGGACTGCCAATGATCAAGTCCTCTGGATGATTTTTTTGAATATATCTTGATGTAGTTTTGGAAGGTATATTCTACAAATATTCTTCATCTGAATCTTCACCCATTTCTTCCTGATAGATTTCTTCTTCTTCAAGAATATCTTCTTGAGGTGGCTCATTTATACTTTCCACCATGGTATGTGTTATTTTATTGTAGCATTTGTAGGCCTTACTTTTTGTAGAGTATCCAAGAAACATACCTTCATCACATCTAGGATCAAACTTACCCAAGTCCTTATCCTCTCTTTTGATATAACATTTACTTCCAAAAACTCTAAAGTAGTTTACCATGGGAGGTCTTCCTTTCCAAAAATCATATGGAGTCTTATGTTGCTTTGTTCTAACTTGAGCTCTATTCATAACATAGACTATTGTATGGATTGCTTCCTTCCAAAACCCATCTAAGATTTTTGATTCATTTAGCATTGCTCTGGTCATATTCTCAAGAGTTCTATTCTTTATTTCTACTACTCCATTTTTCCAAGGAGTCCTGGCTGCTGAATATTATTTTTTGATTCCATGTTCTACACAAAATTTAATGAATTTTGTAGAGATGAATTCCCATCCTCTATCTGATCGTAACCACTTGATCTTCTTTCATGTTTCATTTTCTACCATTTCTTTGAAGACTTTGAAATGCTCAAATGCCTCTAATTTCTCTTTCATAAAAACAACCCAAGTCATTCTAGAATAATCCTATTAACAACATGAAGTAGCTTTCACCTTGTAGACTTTTAGTTCTCATAGGCCCACATAAATCAGTATGAATCAACTCTAATACCTTGGAAGAGGAATATTATTTTTCCTTGAAACTTGATCTTGTCTACTTTCCATACTGACATTGTGCACAAATTGTATTTGAAGGTCTTTTTATCTTTGGTAGATATCTAAAAATTTATTTGTTGCTTATCCTTACTATGTTATCAAAGTTCAAGTGACACAACCTTTTATGCCATAACCAACTCTCTTCTTCTTGAGATAGAAAACATTTTTCCTTTTTTATTTCACTAAACATGTAGAGATTGTTATTGGTTCTTTCTACAGTTGCAACAAGCTTCCTTGTTTTTGTTTCCCTGATTTTGCATCATGTAGAGGAAAAATTAACTGTGTACCCTCGATCACAAAGCTGACTTACACTTAGTAGGTTGTGTTTCATACCCTCAACATAGAGTACACCTTGTGTAGTTGTCTTTCCATCATCCAAACTTAAAGTTCCTCTCCCTTTGATTTTAGCTGAAGCATTATCACCAAATCTCATAGATCCATTGTTGTTCCCTTTTAAAGAAATGAAATTATCCTTATACCCAGTCATATGACTAGAGCACCCACTATCAATATACCATTTGTCCATCCTATAACCTAGTAGAATCTGCCCTCAAGCTGTTAGCCTTTTTGAATGAACCTACTATGATACCAATTGAAGAACACAAGCTTATAATAAGAGGGGGTGAATAGTAGAAGACCACTTTTTACTTTCTTTCCAAACTAATATCAATTAATATCCTTAATTGCAATAACCAAATATAGCATTGTGCATTAATAACTCAGATAACAATAGTAAGCAAGAGCACAAGTCACAATACATAATTGAGACACAAGATTTAACATGGTTCCCCCAATGTGGGGTACTCCACAAGATAATATCCTTATAATATTTCATACATAAATAAGGATCCTTATCCAATATAATGATTTCTTTGATTTTATCAAAGCTAGACAATAACAAACTTGTCCACAACTGCTCAACAATCTCACACAAAACTTGTCCAAATTTCTTTGATATGCTCAAATCTAGGCAATAACAAGATCACATAGAACTTGTCCAAATCTACATAACAAGCTCACACAGAACTTGTCCAAAACTGCTCAACAATCTCACATAGAACTTGTCCAAATCTGCTCTAGCAAGCTCACCAAGAACTTGCTTAAATCTGCTCCAAAAAGCTCACTAAGAACTTGTTCAAATCTGCTCTAGCAAGCTCACCAAGAACTTGCTCAAATTTTCTCCAACAAGCTCACTAATAACTTGCTCAAATCTGCTCAATAGGCTCACTTAGAACCTCATCAAAATCTATCCCAAATCTGTCCATAAATCTATCTAAAACTGTCCATAAAGTTGTTCCAAAAACTGTCCATAAAGCCTTCTCAAAGGCTCAATCAATCATACACAACTACCAGAAATCTGTCCAGAAATCAATCCTAAAGGCCTTCTCAAAGGCTCAATAAATCATGCTCAAGTAGTACTAAAATCTCATCAACAAATCTATGAAGGCAAGGCTCAAATATGAACTCAACAATGAATGGCAATGTAATCTACAATGGATGACAACAATGATCCACAATTATCTCAACTCAACTCAACTCAAATCAATCTCAACTCAAGTCAACTCATAGAAGCATAAAAAGAATTGTTAGAGACTCAATATGTTCTAAGCTCAATCTCAACTCAAATCAGAATTATATAATAGTTTGTTTCATGGGACTTGAACAATCACCTCACACAATCACTTGACTAGGCTCAATCAACTCAACTCAACCAATCACCACCAGGTACAATTCTTTCTCACAAAACCCTAGTCCAAGCATGTATCAACCAACTCAAATGTTTCCAAAAATGCACAACCACAAATCTCACATTACAATGATACTCATGTTCTTTTCAACTTATTTACATAACCAATGGACTTCAACGACTATGATTATAAAACAAGGTTTAAACACAACTCTCAAACCAGAAAACCTTGAAGCATTCAACCAACCACTTTTGAAAAGGAAACCACAATAAATCCTTTTCACTCCAATGATATTTTAGAAATCAACCACCATAAACAATCAATAGGAGAATGTGCCCATACCTTTTTTTGATGCCAAGAAGTTATCCACAAAATCTACCACACTAAACACAACTTTCCTTTTCAATATCAATAAGGGTTAGTGGACTTCAAATAATAATCACAAGATAAAGCATAACTCAATTTACACCTTTTTACTCCAACTTAATAAACACATCCACCAAAGTCCTTTTAATAAAAACCCTTATCAAAATAATAATCAATAAACCTCTTAGAAATTATTTTATAACAACTCATTATTTCTCCTAAATATTAATTCTCAGTCATGAACATCAAATTAAATTAACTCATCCACCTTTGAAATAATAATCACAACCCTTATAAAAATAAAGGTTAATTAAACCTTTAATTATTCCTAACCACCTTATAACTCCAATTTAGGGCTTAACAAAATTAATTAGAGCAAAAACATATTTACCTCATCAAGGGGATTCGAACCCCCAACTTTCCCACACCGCGATTGTCTTAGCCACGGCTAAGGTTGCCACACAAGCTAGCAGCTCGTTCAAAAGGGAAAGGCACAACGTGCCATAAAACCTTTCCTCCATTTTTACAAATCAAAAACATTTTGAGTGCTTTACTTCCAATGCCTTTCGAACACAGTCAAGGAAATTCAAAACCTTGAGGTTTGTGCTACCACACACCTTAGCCAAAAACCAACTGCCAATGCGCCACTCTTCCCACGATGACTTTGGAATTCGACCAACCTTTGTTTATTCGCTGCTTCTACTTTCTAAAATATTTTCGCACGATCTCAATTCGGATGCTTAGCCAACGATTATTAACCACGAGCATGGATTGGTTTATGAACCTTAGGTATCCCCTTTATATAGCCTCCTTATTATTTTTAATGACATCGGTGGAAATCTTGCATATTTAATTTTAAATTTTAAATAATTAAAATTTAAACTAAATATTAAAAATTAAATATCTCCATCATCGGGGCACCTTTTTCGATGAAACAAAATGCCAACTTGGGTTTTAAGAAAAACCCAGTTAAAATATGCCATCCATGGTTTTAAATAAAATGTTTTATTTTATCTTCCTTGGTTTTCATAAAAACCTTCTATTTATCCATGCTTTCCAAAATATCATTTGGCCACCAAAACTCAATGTGATCCATGTGACATCAATGCCAACATAAAATAACTCAAATTGCCAATAAAATGCAACATCAAAGAGAAAATATAGAATACATGGCTTGCAAGGTGAAAGAAATTAAACAATCTTGTAAGGTAGCAAAGAATAACTAAAAATGGAAAGTGTGTCCTAAGTGGTTTTATTCAGATTTAATGATCTACAAAGAGCAATGTTAAAAACTAAAAAATGTTGCTAAGATATTGATGGGAAACATAAATTGTGATACAAGAAACATTGCATATAAAAAAAAAATTGTATAGTGTTAAAAAAGACAAAGGATATGCAAGAAAAATATATATTGATTGTGATAGTGATTCTTCATAGCAAATGGACACGAATTATTTGAACAATACTCTTAAAATGGTTGATACCAAAGAAGGTTTAGAACCAAAGAGTTTTGATCATACAAAGAATACTTGTAAGTATCATGATAAAATATATATTATTAAAGGTGAAAATATGGGGTTCTTCAAAATATTATGATATAAAGCCTTCTAAATTTGATACGGTTAGGTTCAAATATGTTCATGAGAATGCTAGTACAGAAAATATTTCCATTAACTATGTAGAGTATGTTGATAAAATTATACGAATTGATGAAACAAAAATAATAAACTATAGGTTGATCATACAACACAACATATATTTGATAAAAAAAAAAACAACAAACTATAGGTTGATCACACAACACAACATATATTTTATCTAAACACAATTTTCAAATATTATCACAAATTTAGATATACATTGGGTAAATATTGGGATACTTCTCCAGAAATCTGCATCAAAATCTGACTAAGTTATGGTTAGGATGGAAACTATGGAATGGAACCAGATCAAAGATATGTTATTTCAACATTATCAAATAAAACCTAGTGTGTTGTTTCCAAATAATTCACTAGGTTATTGAGTGATCATGGAAAAATGTATGTCAGAGAACCAACATCTAAACTCGAAACAACTTCCAGGTCAATACAAAAAAAGGTACTAGATAACAAGCCAACATTTGAGCCAATAATAGCTTCTAAAAACAATCTACACCTCCACATTGAGGGAAGGCAATTATTCTATTATTTTCTCTCTCAAATAAATGTAATAAGGGGGCATTAGGATATTTCTTCATACATTTATAAATCACTTAAAATATCCTCAAAATTTATTGTCACTAGGACAATCACGTAGTAACATTTAATGTGAGAAGCTACTTGTCCATTATTCTTGTTATTGTCCTGTTCAAAAATTCTATTCTATGGGAATGATATGTAAAGATATAAAGATATGTATCAAAGGCTATTCAAGGTACTACATAAATATTGAAATATTTGTAATAAAAATTTACATTAGCATCTCAATTATGGACAACAATTTGTAGAGTTAGTTGTTAATAGATTTTTACAAAATATTCTTACCTCCATATTACATGCAATGAAAGACAATGTGGATGATATTTTGATATGTAACTGCATCTACGGTCATATTTAGTTCTATATGAAAAATATTTATTTATTAATACTTCTATTGTGATCTCAAATTGCTTAGATGGTAATTTTTATGTTAATAATCTCTTTTACACTTAGCATGATACCAAAAGTAATACTAAAATGAAGATGGTTACTTTATTTATTTGATTTTAAAATAATTACCAAAAAGTTACATTACTAATATAAAACCATAAATATTGGAATTATATTCTTTGGGAATGCTATGTAAAGATATAAATATATGTATCAAAGGCTATTCAAGGTACTACATAAATATTGAAATATTTGTAATAAAAATTTACATTAGCATCTCAATTATGGACAACAATTTGCAGAGTTAGTTGTTAATAGATTTTTACAAAATATTCTTACCTCCATATTACATGCAATGAAAAACAATGTGGACGATATTTTGATATGTAACTGCATCTAAGGTCATATTTAATTCTATATGAAAAATATTTATTTATTAATACTTCTATTGTGATCTCAAATTGCTTAGATGGTAATTTTTATGTTAATCATCTCTTGTACACTTAACATGATACCAAAAGCAATACTAAAATGTAGATGGTTACATTATTTATTTGATTTTAAATTAATTACAAATAAGTAGCATTACTAATTTATAATTGCACGTGTTGGCCCTATTTCAAAATTTAAATTTTAACTCATATAGTGTGTTCTGCGAGGACGATTTTGGGTAGGACGGCCCTATCTTATTTCCTTTTGTGTGTGTTGGTCCCACTTGCTGTATGGACATGTTTAAGGATTTTTGTAGTTTACATCCTTCGGGGAAGGATATTTTGTTGTATCCTTATGGATTTACAACATTTTCATTTTTGTTATAATCAGGTTTTTGGGTCCCTCGATAAAATCCTAGATAAATTTAAACTACCAAAAAAACATACAACCATGAATACTTTATCTACAGACTAAAAAAATCATGTCCAATTGGAAAAGAACTTTACAAACTCAATATGTTTTATTTATATAAATAACAATTACAATTTTTTTTTTACAAACATACATTAATTTAATAACTTAAAATATTTTTTACTATTCTTTAATTAGTTCCTAACTATGTATGTTATCTTGCACCAATTTACTTATCTAACATATGTTTATCCAATCAAACTTCTATTACCAAAGTATGGTGTATAACTCTAGCCTCATTAGATTCAAGCCTTAAATCTCGTATTTGAAATTGGAAATATATTTTTAGTGAAGTTATTGACTATAACTACATAGTAACATGTGACCAAGTGTTTCTACCATAAATTACCTTATGTATAAATAAAAATATCTCAAAATGAACTAATTTGTTGTTATATATACTATGGAGTCAATCTAATGACTAATAATAACAAAAATATCTAAATTATTTATTTAAAAAATATATTTATAAAGATAGGTTCATGTGCTTTTATTTATAAGAATTCATATACAATTTACTTTTTGATGAGGAGGGTTTGAGAAACTAAATTCATTGTTCTTTTAGGTACTTGATACGATTCATTCTTGAAAGGAATATGAAACACATACAGGTTTTGTAGCAAATACTCGACCCTAAGAATGTTGTGCTTGTTGAGAGATTGCATTATTTACCCACTGTGGTACGCATAAGAAGCTCAAGGAGATTATACACTTAAGCATCAAGTTATGTGACAATATGTTTGAGATTGATAATGAAGTCTTGCTAAGGTGGAAGGATGAGTTTTGAAACATGCTCAAGAGTTGCATAACTTAAATCCACATCATATTTTAAGGCATTAAAGATAACTATAAAATTATAAGATCTTATAGGGATGAGTCCCTCAAAAATCGATACTTAAGTCCATTATAAAATGACAATGATATAATCCTAGAGACATTCTATACCAACTATGATATATTATTGAGGGATGTTCAGACAATAAGATCCATGATAGCATATAAATAGGGTACTATTTTTTATAACAAATTGTTTAGAATCATTGGCTCTATCGAACATGGTAGGGATGGTGCTTGGAATTTTGGTTGATACTGATGATGGGATGATATTTCCTATAGTTGAGACATGTGCAAAAGGTATTTGAGTAGGTATTGTGTGAAAAGTAAGTGTAAAATCATATACCATTTCATAATTAATTTTAATAGAGGCCTTGTCAACAAGTAGCTGATGCAAATATAAGAGCAAATGTTTAATGCATCTAAGACAAGTTGTTTGCTATATTTAATACCATTGTTACTATAAAATATTTCTTGTGTAGTAGAATGAGAAATTATTACAAGAAAATTAACATAGATAAAAATATAAATCATATTGAAAGGTGAGAAAATGTTGAATTAATACAAGACTCTATAGCCATCTTGAATTTGTTGTTTTTTTATTGGAAAGAAAGACAAGTTATATATATGGTGATTCAAGTGTTTCACAAAAAAAAGGATATTTTTTTAGTTTTTTTATTAGGATTAGTGTGATAAACCCCTATGATCACGCTTATGGCTGGAAATCCTCATCCGAACCATGGCCTCTCATAAGGGTGAGAGTTGAGCTTATCAATAGGGGCCAAACACGTAGTTATAGACACACCCACCCCCTCACACACTCGTTCACGCTGCGGTTTGAACCTTGGACCTCCTCGAGAAGAGCCAAAACCTGAATTGTTGTGTTGTCCCTCTGGTACTATTTTTTCATTTTTAGTATTTTATTAAAAAAATTAGCTACATGGTATTGAAATAGGCCTCACACATATTACATGATGACCACAAGTGTTTTTACAATATCTAGGAAAGTATCCATGGATCATTTTGGTAAGATTCAAACCTTGTTCTCCTCTTGAAAATGAATTTAATTTGCTGAGATCATGCCATTTGGTTCCCATATCCTAAATTTTTACTAAAATTTGTAATAATTGTTTTTGAATGCAAAGGTTCTCAATAGAAAAAGTTTCTTTATGATGAGCAATATTATGCACAGCACAATTATATTTAGAAGTTAAATTGTAATATGGATTCCTAGATATCTTTTTACAATTTGTCTTTGTTTCTTTTTATTGTGACAATGATTCTTTAGTAGTTGGTATCATTTATATACTTTTGTAGTCTATAATTTTAAGGAAGTGGTACAGAGCAACCCATTGCTTCCTCAAGTCTCTATTTCAAGGTTAATGGGTATGCTTGCACTTTTTTCTTATTATTAGAATACAATATCGATTTTAAACATATTAAGTCATTATACATGAGTATGCCATACACACGATTAAGTATTAGTATATTTCCTCTTTTCTTATCCTCCAAAGTTTTTATTTAATGCATTTAGATTTTAAAACTCACTCACTCAAGCAAACACATAGTTGGTTTTGCTTGGTCAATTTATTAAGTTTTCTATTTACCATTGTTAATTCTATCTTTTCATTTCTCTCTTTTGTAGATTTAGTTGTCAATACTTTTTTATAAAATATTCTTACCTCCATAGCAATGAAAGATAATGTAGAAAATATTTTGATATGTAACTACATATAAGGTCATATTTAGTTCTATATGAAAAATATTTATATATTATTAGTTCTATTGTGATATCAAATTGTTTAGATGGCAAATTTTTAGGTTAATCATCTCTTTTATACTTAACATGATACCAAAAACAATACTAAAATATAGATGGTTACTTTATTTCTCCTATTTTAAAAAAATTATAAAAAAATAAGTCACATTGTTAATATACAACCAAAAATGCTTTATCTATCAACCAAATAAAATCATATTTTATTGGAAAACAACTTTACCGATCCATTATATTTTATCTAACACATACATTAATTTTATATATATATATATATATATATATATATATATATATATATATATATATATAATTTAATTTATTCCTAACTATGTATGTTATCTTACACCAATTTATTTATCTAATATATATCTATCCAACCAAAACTCCTTATACCAAAGTATGGTGTACAACTCTAGCCTCATTAGAATCAAACCTTAAATATCCTATTTGAAATTGGAAAGATTTTTTTAGTGAAGAGCATTGACTATAACTACATAGTAACATGTGACCAAGTGTCCTAAGTACCATAAATTACCCCATATCTAAGTAAAGATATCTCACAATGAATTAAATTTTTGCTAGATATCTACTATAATAGTCCTTGAGGACAACGCAACGGTTTGGGCTTTGGCTCTTCTTCGAAGGTCCAAGGTTCAAACTGTGACATGGACGAGTGTGTGAGGGGGTGGGTGTGTATGGTTGTGTGTTTGACCCCTATTGATAAGCTCAAATCTCACCCTTATGATAGGTCATGGTGGTATGGGGATGCCCAACCTTAAGCTTCGATTGTAGGGGTTTCTCACACTAACCAAATCTAAAAAATATATAAATAATAAATTATTTGTATTAAAAATATATTTATAAAGAAATGTTTATGTGTTTTTATTTATAAGCATTCATATACCATTTTATTTTTTATGAGAACAAGGGTTTGAGAAGCTAAACTCAAAATATTTTTAAGTAATTGATAAGATTAATTCTTAAAGCATTATGAAGCACACAAAGGTGTTGTAGCAAATCCTTGATCCTAAGAAGGTTGTTCTTGTTGATATATTGCATTATTCACCCAATGTGGTAGTCATATGAAGCTCAAGGATGTTAGACACTTAAGCATCAAGTTATGTGACAATAAGCTTGAGATTGAGAACAAAGTCTTGCTAAGGTGGAAGGATGAGTTTGGAAGCATGCTCAAGAGCTGCATAGTTTTAAATTCTACATCATATTCTAAGGGCATTAAATATAACTATAAAATTACAAGATCTTATAGGGATGAGTCTCACAAGGATTGATACCTAAGTCCATTATAAAATGACAATGATAGCATACTAGATCCATTCTACACCAACTATAAGCTATTTTTGAGGGATGTATCCATTATAGCATTTTAATAGGGGATTATTTTATGATAACAATTTTTTTAGAATCATTGGATCTATATAGCATGATATGAATGATGCTTGGAATTTTGGTTGATATTGATGACAAAATGATCTTGCCTATAGATGAGACCTGTGCAAAGAGTATTTAAGTAGGCATTGTGTGAAAAGTAAGTGAAAACCCATATACCTAATGCTTAATTAATCTCAATGGATTCCATGGCTTTAATTGTTTCTCGAAACTCCTTATATTTAGTAGGAAAGTTTGTTGACTTTGGGTCAGACATGGAGTCCATCCATAGATGGGCGTTCAACAAATGGCAACCAAGTAGATATATGGATTTAGTTTCTCATGCTAAGGGGTTCTTCCTCATCAGGTTTAATAATCCCAATGACACCAGTCGTATTCTCATTAATAGTCCCTATTTTTTTGGTTGCTGCAACCTTTTCATCAAAAGGTGGGACATCGAATTCAACCCAAAAACCCAAAGTTTAACTGGTACCCATTTAAGTGAGGCTCTTGAGACTCCCAATTTAATTTTGAAAAGAATGTATTCTAAGGAGCATTTTACAATTGATCGAGGATCTCATTGCCTTTGATACAAATTCTAAAGCCCAGTTCAAGATGACCTACGCTCACTTTTGTGTCAACGCTAACTTGGACTCAAAAATTTCCACTTTTACTAGCCTCATGTCAAGATCATATCGTTGGAGGTAGGCCTTTGAGTACAAAAATAAGCTTGTATTTTACATCAAGTGCTAGAATCAAGGCCACCTGAGAGTCCAATGCCCTACTCTAAATAAATAATCTAGGAAATATCACTTCCAAGCAAAAAAGCCTCAGGAAGGAGGATTGTCAATAGATGGAAATTATTTTGGTACTATTGAAACCCATAAAGTTGAAGCAGCTCCCATCAATGGTGAGAATACAATATCCCAATCGACAATTCCTAGCCCTAAAGCAAATCCCCTAAATTATGAGAATCAAGTCTCCCGGGAAGCCATTCTTGCACCCAAGAAGGTAAGCTCTCTCTTTGCAAATATTAACCCTTTCAATGTTTTATCTAAGTCTCAGGATGTTGATTCTATTCCTTTTGAAATAAATTTTATCAATATTCCCCAAGATGGGCTCGTGGGATCAACTGTCATCGAAAATATTGATCCTTCGATCCTTCCCTCTAAAATCCCAAGAAAATAAAATGTCAATACCCTTTTCAGTTCCCACTCCTATCCTGATATCATCCCCTAGCCGCCTTCCAATTTTAGTCCTTTGTGTTTCCCTATTTCCTCATGCCTTGGTCAAGTTCTTTCACCCTTAAAACTCATCAAATTACATATCCTTTGTGAGTATTTTAGTACCCCAATGTCCCACACTTGAATCCAAAAAAAGTTTTTTACTGACGTTGGCATAGGAAGAAAGAAAGAAATACCCTCCTTTCAGGACAAAAGGAGAAAATAAATAGATGACACTATTGCAAATGGTACTCAAACCACCCTCTTGTCATCCCTATCTAAATTATCAGACAATAATATCTCCAAAGAGAAAGGAAAAAAGCCCAAACTTCCCCAATCTCAAGGAAAAGGGGGAAATAAATCTTCATCTAAACTCCACAAATTAAGATCCTCTTATGGAATGTGAGAGGCCTCAATGGGATCACTAAACAAAAAGTAGTGTCATCCATGAGGAATGATCCTAAACCCAACATCATCCTTCTTCAAGAAACTAAGATCGATATTAGTAATACCAAAAAAATTGTTAAAACCCTTTGGAATTGTTGTGAAACGATTGCTATTCTGGATCATGGATCATCCGGAGGTCTCTTGTGTCTATGGGACCCTATGAAGTTTGAAGGTATATTTCTATATTATTTTTATAGAGTTACTAACATCCTTTTTCACTATAAAGACTCTAAATTTAGGTGGATCCTTTCCAACATCTATGCTTCTAACAACCCTGATAACCTTACCTTTTGGAACTCCCTAAATCAAATGAGAATCCATTTTTCTAATGAATCCTAGGTCATGGCAGGAGACTTCAACAACCCCATCTATCCCATTTAAAATCTTGGAGGGACCCCCATAACCCCTAAATGTTATGAGAATTTTTTTGAATTTATCAATGAAAATGAGCTCATGGATGTTGAACTTAAAGGGACCAATTTCACATGGAGCAATAGGAGAGTTGGGGACAATCTCATCCAAATAATATTAGACAAAGTATTTATTTCCAAAGAATCCATTCGTGATACATCCCTCTACTCTCATCCTAAGATCACCTTAGACCACAATACATTAATATTTGAAGACCTCATACCTGCTTCTTTTTTATGCCCCCTTTTTCGCTTTGAGTCCATGTGGTTACCACACCCCAATATAAGATCCAAAATTTTTGAATGGTGGCAGCAAGACTTTAATGGTCCTCGCATCTCCTAAGTTTCCAGGAAACTTCAATACATAAAATAAAACCTCAAAGTTTAGAACAAAGAAGTATTTGGTAATATTTTTGAAGCTAAGAAGATCATCATTGATATTAACATTGTGGAAGAACAATTTCAATCAAGAATCTCAGGCCCTAAGATCAGATCCAAGGAGAAATATCTTCTTTCTAAATTCCATAACATTCTTGCCATGGAGGAGATATTATTACAGTAGAAATATAGAGCCCTTTCGCTCAAGGAGGGTGACTCTAATACCAAGTACTTTCATGCTTCCACTCTCAAGCATAAGAGCTCCAATAAAATTATGGACCTTTATAAAAGGGATGGATCAATCACCAATGTTATTATGGAAATCATAACTGAAGTAGTCTTCCACTTTCAATAGTTGCTTGGCCCTTCCAAACCCTCCTCAGCCCCAGTATCCAGCTTCATTCTCTAAAAAACCCCTTGATTTTAATGTTAATTTCCTCTATCCCTTCACTTAGGAAGAAATAAAAGAGGCCATATTCTCCATGTCTTTAGACAAATCCCTTGGCCTTGATGGTTTTCCTCCAATATTTTTCTAGGCCTTTTGGGATATTATGGACCCGAATATTTCTTTTGCTATCCAAGAGGTTCAAAGGACCACGTCGTTGCCTAGGGATGTAAACTCCATGTTCTTGGCACTTATCCCTAAGTCCCATGATTGTCGCTCCCTCTTGGACTATCATCCCATAAGTTTATGCAATGTCATTTACAAAATCCTAACAAAATCCATGGCTAATAGGTTAAAAAGCATCCTTCCTGCTATCATCGATACTTGTCAAGGAAGTTCTATTCAAAGGAGGCTAATCAATGATGGTATCATCACTATCCATGAGATGATCCACTCTATCTCTAAAAGTAAGAGACCCAATTTTTTTCTCAAATTGGACATGAACAAAGCTTTTGACAAGGTCTCTTGGGAATTTTTGTTTGTTGTCCTTTTTAGGTTTGACTTCCATGATGATTGAATCAAAATAATTAAGGAATATCTCTACATTACTTTGTTTTTAGTCCTCATCAATGACTTTGCAGCTACTTACTTCGAGAGCTACAAATATATGAGATAAGGTGACACTTTGTCGCCCTTTCTGCTCATCATCTTAGCTGAGTCTCTAGGCAGAAATCTCAAAGCAACTTGTGATTCTAGAATCATCTCAGGCATCAAGTCTTCCTCTAGACTTAATCCTATCTCTCACCAACAATTCATTGATGAAAAAATCCTTACCAATAGTTCCTATATTCTAGAAGCTAGAAGTATTAAATGCATTCTAAATTCTTACGAAGAAGTTGCAGGACAAAAGGTCAACTTCATCAAGAGAAATATATACTTCATCAACACACCATTGGAGAGGAAACATAGAATTACCCAAATTCTAGGTGCACCATTTCAAATTTTCCCTCCACCTATCTTGGTCTTCCCCTCTTTCAAGGTAAGCCAAATGACAATATGTGGAACAATGTTACTCAAAATATCATGAATAAACTTTCTGGATGGAATGGACCTCTTCTTAGTCAAGCTGCTAAAGCCACATTGGTCTAGGCTTATCTTCAAAGTATCCTAGTGTTCTTCATATTGGTATTCAAAGTTCCTAGCGAAGTGTTCCAAAATATAGAACAAATCCAAAAAATATTTCTCTTGTCAGGATCTAAGAACAAGCACAGATTTCCTCTGGTGGCATGGGATAAAGTTTTCTCGAATAAATTTGAGGGTGGTTTAGGCTTTAGAAAAATGAACAGGATGAATATGGCCTTATTAAGTAAGCAGTGGTGAAGAATTCTCTCCAATGCCAAAGTTGTTTGGGTTGACATCATCAAAAGCAAGTACCTCCATCACTGCTCTTTCCTAGATGACATTCCCTATCCTGATAGATTTGTCTTCTAGAATTCTATCTCCAAACCAAGCTCATAATTTCCAAAGATCTCAGATGACGTATTGGAGATGGTAGTTGAATCTGGTTTTGGGAAGACCCTTGGATATCTAACCATCTGCTCATCAATGATCCCAATATCAACATCCTTAAACCTATCACAGATCATTCCTTTGGCAGCCTTGTGTGAAATTTTATTTCCCACAATCATCCTTAGCGACTCTCATCAAAAATCATTTCTATTTTTGATACCAATCCTAAAAAATTGATAGCTACCCATTACCTTTCCATCCCGCTTAGATCTTATGTCATTTCTAGCATTCCCACCCAAGATTCCCTTCTTTGGAAAGCTAATGACCATGGCCTTTTCACTATAAAATTTGTTTATTTCTTCTAAGAAGAGGCTCAAAAGGGTTGGTTTCATGCTAATATCATTTGGCTCCGATATCTCATTCCTAAGGTTACTTTATTTTTTTGGATGGTGGCCAATAATAGAATCCTAACTATTGATAACCTTTCCAACTGTGGGTTGATCATTCCTAACCATTGCTACTTGTGATAGTTTGATTGGGAATCAATATCCCACATTTTCATCAAATGCCCTTTCTCCCACAACATCTTATCTTCTCTCTTTTCTACTTTCAATATTACTTGGACTCCTCTCAAAATTATCCTTGACCTATGTGTTCAATGGCCTAATCCCTTTAAATACTTGCATCTCAAATCTCTATGGTCCTTCTGCTTATCACACTTCCTTTGGCATACTTGGATTAAAAGAAATAATAGAGCCTTTAATGACTCCTTTAGAGACCCTGATAATGTCTCATCCAAGATTCTATCGATGGCTATTTAGAATGCTAACATTTTTCCTCCCCTTAAAGGCCTTGCCAATGGCCTGATCCTAGGCTAATAGCCTCCTTCAACCTTCTTCTCGGTCCCTCTAGACCTTATTTTTCTAAAGTTGATAGATCTAACATTTTATGATCTCCTCCTCCTCCTGGTTGGTTTAAACTCAACTTTTATGGAGTTACCAAGGATAACCCCGACAGAGTTGGCTCTGGAGGTATTATTAGGGGTGATCATGACAGGATCATTTTTGCGTTCGTTGAATACATTGGCATCCAGTCCAACAATGTGGCTAAAACTAGAGCTTTATTTCAAGGGTTATCAATGAATGAAGGCCTTCGCATTCAAAACCTCATAATTGAAGGGGATTATTTAAACATTGTTAATTATATCAAAGTCTCTCAATCACTTGCATGGTCAGTTTCCAATATCATTGAAGAGTCAAAGATTTTTCTTGGTAAGTTTGATGGTGTCATCATCCAACATGTTTTCAAAGAAGGCAATGGAGCCACTGATCTCATGGCTAATATTAGTTTAGCCTAGGATGTTTTGCATGTCTGTATGGAAAATTTTGAAGAACACAAGCTTATACTAAGAGGGGGGGTGAACAATATAAGACAAAATTTTACTTTTCTTTTCCAAACAATATTATCCAATGTTATCAATTTGCAATATCAATAGCAGTAATCAAAGCAATGCACAAATCATCACACACATGAGAGACACAAATTTAACGTGGTTCATCCAATGTGGGTTATGTCCATGAAGAAAATATTTCTTCTAAATTTTCTCAACAAATCTCTTGGGAATCAATTCCCTATTACAATGTTTATGGACCTATGTCCAAAGGAGATCTCAATCCCCAATGCTCTAATTTGTGGATATCTCTCCATAGGATAACTCTATCCCCTCTACTCTAGTTTGTGTATCTCTCTCCATAGGATAACTCTATCCCCTCTACTCTGGTTTGTGGATCTCTCTTCATAGGAGAACTCTATCCCCTTTGCTCTAGTTTGTGGATCTCTTTCCACAGGAGAACTCTATCCCCTCTGATTTGGTCTATGGATATCTCTCCACAGGAGAACTCTATCCCCTCTACTTCTATTTGTGGATCTCTCTTCATAGGATAACTCTATCCCCTTTGCTCTGGTTTGTGGATATCTCTCCATAGGAGAACTCTATCCCCTCTTCTTTGGTTTGTGGATCTCTCTCCACATAAGAATGTTATCCCCTCTAATTTAGTTAGTGTATCTCTCTCCATAGGATAACTCTATCCCTTTTACTTTGTTTTGTGGATATTTCTCCACAGGATAACTCTATCCCCTCTACTTTGGTTTGTGGATCTCTCTCCATAGGAGAACTCTATCCTTTTTGCTCTAATTTGTGGATCTCTCTCCACAGGAGAACTCCATCCCCTCTACTCTAGTTTATGGATATCTCTCCATAGGAGAATTATATCCCCTCTGCTCTAGTCTAATCTAAATTTTTCTCTCAAATCTATATTAAATTTGTACCAACCCTCGTCACAATGCTAGCACAATTCTACTCTAAATCTTCTCACAAATCTATCTCAATGTTATTTCAAGTCTTCATAAGACTTGATCAAATCTACCTCAAAGATGCTCCAATTCTTCTCATAAGACTTGTTCAAATCTGCCTCAAATATACTCACTAAAACTTCTCATATATTTCCAAATCTTACATACAGACAAATCTTGTATCTCTTTTTGAAATGCTTTCTTCAACTAGGCAATTTAAACATATTCTATTTAGAATCCCTTTAACCTCTGGAACATATAGAGAATGATATGCACTATCAAAAACCCAATATGTTCTTCACATTCACAAATATTGCATTCAACTAATCCAATTTTTATCTCTTGCAAAATTCCTTTCAAATCAAATCAAACTAGTGTATAACTTGCTTCACAAAACTGGTCTATCTTTCTTGTAAATTTACTCTCAAACATCAACCATAATAATACTCAATTCTTCTTCACAAAACTGATCTTAAGCACTTGTCCATTCACATTCAATAGTACTCAAACTAATTCCCAAACTTGATCTCAATCCTAACACAAGTATTTCATATTTCTTTCAACACTAGATCTCATGTAGGTCTCAAACCCTAATGCAATTGTTTCCACTTTCATTACACATGTATGTCTCAAACCCTAATGTAATTACTTCCAATTTCATTCAACAATAATGCACATGTAGGTCTCAAACCCTAATGCAATTGCTTCCAATTTCATTCAACAATAATGCACATGTAGGTATCAAACCCTAATGCAAATATTTCCAACAATGCATACCAATCAACCCTTTTAACTCCACCTCAAAACTACTTTTTCAAAACACAACCACTTAGATAAAAAAAAATGAACCACCATACCTAAAAATGCTTGATGAAGATGTGCCCTCAAACACCTGTCTCAAAAGTAATGTCTTTTGCAACTTCAAAAGGATTAGCACAACACCTTTTCATATATTGGAAAACATTCTCAAAATGTGTGCACAATTATGTTTCAAACCAATGCTCTATAATTATCTTAGTTTCTCAAAATAAAACATCAAATCATGAATCAAGCCTTTCAATATTAAAGTAAGTATTACAAACAATATAAACACATTATACACCTTTTATCTCCCACTTCAAATATTTCAACAATACACCCACAAATAGATTTTACCACTAATTACCTTATTACTCCACAAAATAATCTTCAAAAATTAACTGCAATTTTCCCTTTTTTATGCAAAAATAAAATATTTATTTTCCTTATAACTCCCTAAGTCCAATATTGCACAATAATCAAGCACAATTTAGGCCCTTAATATTTCAACCTTAGTCACAAAAAAATATTTCCGCTTACCACAACTACCACGAGTGGGAATCAACCACAAAACCTCCTGCTTGCCAGCGCACTAGTGTCGCTTGGGCTGCCACTAGGCCAACTGCCCACACAAGAATGTAAATGCACAATATAGCATTTAGACCTTTTAGTCGAACCCTTTTAGTCAACAAAACGTAAAAAGACATTGCCATCAAGTTTCGACCTCATGACCTACTACCTTCCCTATGCCTTAGCGCTGCCCAGTCTGTCGCTAGGCCAACCACTTGGTTGAGAATAAAACCCCATGATCCTCTATTTATTCGACCATGAAACCTCTTTTTTTAAAATTAAAATTCATCCTTTCTTTTCTCATGATTCGCGCACGCAGGAAAATCGAATACCAATACCATTCGAATCACAACATTACCTTAATGCATAAATTAAATCCATATTAATATGGATTTCTCCTTCCTTTCTTGATGTCTGTGCTTTATAGGTTTTATTTGAAACCTTTGAAAATGTTGGCACCAAAACCCAACTTGGGTTTAAATTATAATATAAAATATTATAATAAACTTTTTATTATTAAACCTTTGGCTTCAAAATTTTGTCCTTAATATTATAATATTATTTCTTTTTAAGCCTTAGTCACTTGCCTTTTGCATGGTCTTTAAACTAGGGTCTTCAACATTTTAATTTAACACTTAGAGATTTTTCCCAAACCTCTTTGGTTTATAATATTTAAAATAAATATTATAACCTTATCCTTTTTATCAATTTTCTTGCATTGGAATGAACTTTGCCTTGCATATTTAACCAACTTATAAACCTTATATTTTTTCCATGCCAAGCTATATTTGACATCAATGAAAACCAATGTCATCAACCTATGAAATCAATCCTTTGACATCAATGACAACAATATACTCAAATTTTCCAACAAATTTCTCCCGAGGGGTCATAGATTTCTATAATCATAATGAGTCCTCCAATCATCATTAGTTTTAGGAGCATGTGTGGCATTCCCACTCATTTCCTCTGTCCTCACTCCAAAACCTACCTCCCAGTGAGTTTATCTTTGGAGGCTTTCTCTTCACGATTTTCCAAGTCAGATCCTAAGTGACAATTTGGTTCTCATCTATCACATTTTAACCTTCGAATGTCCTATGTTCCCATGAGTAAGCAGTGCTGGATCTTGAAAGATGAGGTGTCTCCTCCCAGTTGGATGATCTTATTTATTTGGTGGTCCAATTTGACTTTTGACTCCTAAAATTAAAATCCTCGTGCTAGCAGATTATTTAGCTTTTCCATGCATTGCCATCATTTTTAACAAAGGACTTGCTCCTTTCATCGCTCCTCTTCATATATCAAAGCTTCAAGTACCAAGTCATGGAATCCCAAATCCTCAAGCAGTAAGTCCCTCCTTCCTCCATGCAATATTGTTATTGGTTCTTTTCTTCTTGACTCCAAGTTGGCACGCGTGACTATACCATCCAGGGCTGAGACGATCCACCAATGACTCTCCATCATTGATGATTCTCAATTTGGATGCATGGTAATTTGCATCACCTTTGGTGTTTCATCTCCCCATAATATTTTAAATTTGCATGGCGAGAGATCTTCTCATAATATGATCTTGTTTGTGTCCATCCTTCATTTGTGCATCTATGAGGTGGCCTGAAGAGACTCTGAGAGAAAGGCATGTTTCTGGTGGAGGACAACGATGGCTTTGTTAGACCCAAAAAATCTGGAGCTTGATGCTATAGTTGAAGAAATTTTGGGCTCGCATGACTTCCTTCTTTTCCAGAGGAAGTTTGGTGGTAGTGACGTTGACTTGTCTAGGGAGTTTGTCCACTTTTGGAACAATGGCAATTTGATTCTAGAGGGGTGTCCTTCCAAATTGCTATTAATATGATCGTTGAGGTTACTAAATTGGTGAATGAAAATGACTTCATTCGTAGGGATATTTCAAGGATAAGGGCAAACACTTAGCTAAAGAGAATAATGGTGTGGTCAGGTTGGATCTCCCTGCCCCATGGAATAGGGTTCTTATCCCTATGATGTAATATTTTACTATAGATGAGCCTAATTCACCTCTATTTAGCTTTCATATCGCGTTCCCTAATCATTTAAAGGACATCAAGTTCATTAATATACCAGAGTACCTATACCGTTCGATCGAGCCGTCTATTACAAGCGTCAGGGAAGGGAAATATTCCCATCCAAAGCACCAAGGACTTCACCTAATGATTTTTAAACATGTAATCCAACGTCAAGTCCAGACCCTTACCTTGTCCATTACAGAGAAAGCTGATGATAATCTCGCTACTTCGATGCCCAACCTAGGATCTCCTCAAGGGAAAGAGTCGAGTGATTATGAATTAGAGCTGAAGTCTACTGCATTGGGGAATACGGGTAAGAAGAAATTTTTTATGTTTGATACCACCCCATCCCTATGCCGTCGCTCATCCAAAAACAAGTCAACAGGTGACAACCACAAAGGCGTCATAATCTTGGATCAAGATATCCTTATCATTGATTCTCCTCATTTGAGTCGTAAGAAACAATCACACAAGTTCATCCCCAATAACATTCTCTCTCCTGGTGGAACCTCGTGTTAGGTGCCTTCGATTGACGACTTTGATCTTATGTCCAATCTGGACAATCTCACCAGTATAGTTTCTTCCTTACTCACTCAAGTAGGGAAAGTTATCAGCAAAATTATAAATCCCAAGGTGGCGGTCCAGACTCTGAAGGTGACCTAGAACATTGACGATGATGAGAAGGATCATCTTGCTACTTAGGGACAATCCTAGTGTGGCTTCCTTTTGTTGTTGTTGTTTCACTTTACCGCTGTTGTCTCTTTCAGGGTTGTTGGGATTCCAACCTCTTTTTCTTTTTGATCTTGTTTTTTTGTTTGTCTACTGAAGGTTTTTGGTCTTGAATCCCTCCCTTTTGTCTTGGATTGTAAAAGGTTTGGGGTCCCTTTCAAAACCTCCTTTTATATTTCTTAGCTCATGCATGATAATTGGACTGAAGACTTGTAACTGCTCTGAGATACATTTCAAAATTTTGTAAGTAGCCTCGAGAACTATAGTTGATGTTGCACTTAAAATCGATAAACACCTATCCTTCCAAAGTCCAAATAGGATTGAAACTCTAACAACATGCCATATTCCAACTAGATGAGAGGGGCAATGATGGGAGTCACCCAGGAGAGCTACATTCCACCATATGTGATTTCCAATGAAAGGAGCAATAGTCTGATCAAAATTGTGTCATTTGGACATTAAAAAGTTAGAATGTCTCCAATTGATTCGTAGACTCTCTTGATTGTTGTATTAATTTTCTTTTAATAAAACAGTAAGCAATATTTCAACAAAAAACTCCTTTTATCAATAAAAAAAATTCAATAGATACCTTGTTAATAAAAAGTTAATGCAAATATAGAAACAAACATTTAATACATATAAGATAAGTTGTTTGCTATATTTAATACCATTTTTATTATAGAATATTTTTTTGTGTAGTAGAATGAAAAATGTTTAAAAAAAAATTAGTATAAATAAAAATGCAAATCCAATTAAAAGGTATAGCAAATGCTGAATCAATGCAAGTAAGACTATAGGTTTTTTTTTTTTTTTTAATTAGCTACATGGTACTTCAATAATTTTATAAATTCCCGTACCAACAAACTATGAAATATTTTTGGATTGTTTTTTTTGGTAATTATTTTAATATATTAACAGTGGGTTTTTATAGAGGATCCCAAAACCTTATGTACAAAATTAGCCACAATTCTAATAATGCATCATACCTCTTGGTTGTAACAATAAACCTAATTGCAAGTAAAGCCATCCTAATGCTAAAGACTTGGAGACTGCAAAAAGGGCTTTTAGGCCTGGAAACCCAACAAAAAAATGAAACAGGACAAACCCGAGAGGACACCAAGTAGAGGCCGAAGAACTGAAACAAGGAAAACGGAAAACAAAACAGACAAGACACCATGGACAGCTAATCACGACTCCTATCCTTCCGAATTTTGGCGCTTCTGGTTCTGCTTCAGGATTGTAATCATGGAGTTAATGGTAGTAAGAATGGAAGCAGCCAGGTCTAGAAGTGAATTGCCATGACTCTCCCTATCGCTCTCCGTGTCCGATGGGATATGCTGCGGAAGGACATCCTTCTCAACCTTTTTGGCTTTTCGCAGACGCTGGGAAGATCTGCCAGGAAAGGACGATTTGCCACCAATGTTGCGCTTTGGCCGAGAACGAGCGAAGCGGCTGTAGGGAGAGGGCCCATCAGCGCTGGAAGGGGCTTTCCAAAAATTGTGCGAGGTAAACCTCATGAAGGGATGTCCGCTCTGGCCAACCTTTCCACCTCGGATGGGAAGCGAGACCGCCACACGATCGGACACGTGGTCGTGAGCCCTTTGTTGGCCATGTGGTCAGCCACGCGATTACCTTCTCTCAAAATATGGTTTGCTTTCCACCTACCACGATGGGAGAGAAGCATTCTTGCCTCGAGGATGATGTTGTAGACTTTCCAAGAAGGATTTTTGGTGCCAAGGAGGTAATTCACGATGTTGAGCGAGTCACCCTCAATAATTAGAGGTCGAGGGTCCTCAGAGAGTATCCAAATACCTTTCAGAGCACCTCAAGCTTTGGCATAGTGATTTGTCTGGGAACCCAACTCTTCACAGTAGGCCATCACAAGATTCCCATCATGATCTCTAACAACACCCCCAGCACCAGCGGGCCCAGGATTACCCTTAGCCGCTCCATCAAAGTTTAATTTAATCCACCCCACGGGGGGCGTGGTCCAAACAACACTCCTTCGACAGGGCCCTTTAACAACATCCAGAAACGACCAGAGATTCATTATTTTGAGAATCGCTTCTTTGCTCAGAAGGTGGGGATGGGGACTGGGAACAACAATAGAATTCTTGATGGCGTAGGATAACGCCCTTTGAGCAATAGAAGGAGGCCCTCTAGGAGCTCTGCCAAAGATTCTGGCATTCCTCTCTAACCAAATTTTCCAAATTGAATGGTGGAAGGAGGCCTCGAGGAGGAAGCGGAGTTTAGGATTCTTGAAAGGATTAGGCCATTGGTGGAAAGCATCTCTGAGGGAATGGGGAGAGCACCAAAGGATTTGGAAGGAGGATAGGACAATGCTAAGAACAGAGTGGGAAAATGGGCAATGCAAGAATAAATGATCCCTCGTCTCGCAATCTGCTAGACACAAGTAACACCTATTGGGGAAGGCAAAACCTCTCTTGTGAAGGTTGTCAATAGTTAAGGCTTTGTTGTGGAAAGCGATCCATGCAAAAAAGTTGATTTTAGGGATGACCCCTTTCCTCCAAACAGTATTCCACCTGTAGTCGAGAGCAGTCTTGGTGGTGAGAAACTCATAAGCAGATTTAACAGAAAATAGCCCATCCTCCATACCACTCCAGATGATTCTATCATTCCTCCTAGCAGAAGGAATTAAAATCGATTGGAGGATATTAGCAAGAAAGGTAACCTCATTATTAAACCCCTCCATAACTGGAAGCTTCCACCGGGGAAAACGGGTGCTCCGATCTATGAAATCTGCCACCCTGAGTTGGGAGTTTGGGTCAGTCAACCCTCTCAGCCCAGCAAGATCCACCCTCGACCCAAGGGCTTCCTCAGTCGCCCACCTGTCCTTCCAAAATAAAATGAGGTTGCCATCACCCAAAATATAGCGGGATCCTAGGCTGATCAAATGTCGGGTTTGGAGCACAAATTTCCAAAAAGTCAACGCCACGGAGGAGGTCTCAGCATCCAAGAGGGAATTGGGGCCAAGATACTTATTTTTAACCAGCTTAACCCACTCCATCGAGTCACTAGAAAGAATCCTCCAAGCGTGCTTCGCGATCAGAGCCAAATTCATAAGTCTTGATCTTCTCAACCCCAAGCCGCCTTGGTCTATCCTCAAGCACACCTTGTCCCAAGCAACAAGGGGGAGTCTAGATTTCTCTTCGTTGCCAGACCAAAGAAAGGTCCTCTGAATCTTCTCAATTTTGGAGTGAACAACAATCGGAAGCATGAACACCGACATAAAGTAGGTCGGGATCCCTTGAAGACAAGCTTTGGTAAGGGTGGCTTTTTTGGCTTGCGATAGGAGTTTGCCCTTCCAAGTGTCGAGTTTCTTGTGAAGGCGCTCAAGAATCATGTTCCACATGTCTCCACTGGCCTTCCCACTAAAAGACAGAGGCAACCCCAGATAGGACGTAGGCAGGGAATCAATAGTGCATTCAAGAATTCTAGCAATCCGAAGTTGCCTACGCAAGGGAGTGTTAATAAAGTAGATTTTGCTCTTGATGTAATTGACATTTTGCCCGGTAACTTGCTCATAACGGGATAGGATCCACTTGAGCGATTTGGCTTGGGCAATAGATGCCCCAGTGGAGATGAGGGTGTCATCCACAAATTGCTGATGAGTGACAGGATCAACCCTAGAAGTCGGCAAAATGCCAAAAATCTTGTTCTGACGAAGAGCCTCTTTCATGGACCAACTCAGAACCTCCGCCAGAAGAATGAAAAGGATGGGAGACAAAGGATCGCCCTGTCTGAGGCCTCTGGCACTTTGGAAATACCTAGCTAGGGACCCATTGACCAAGAAAGAAAAAAAGGGAGTGGATATACAACTGTAGACAAGGTCAATCCAGTGGGGATGAAAGCCAAACTTGAGGAGGATTGCACACAAAATTTTTTGATCAACCCGGTCAAAGGCTTTGTTCATGTCGAGCTTAAGAAAAAGAGCAGCATTCTTGGAGCGGTAAGCGGAGTGGAGGGTCTCATGGACAGTGATGACACCATCAAGGATGTTTCTACCTTTAACAGTGCTTCCCTGACAAGGATCAATCAGGAGGGGGAGAAGCTGTTTTGAGTCTATTGGCTATAGACTTGGTGAGAATCTTGTAAAAAACATTGCACAGGCTTATGGGTCGATAGTCAGAGAAACTTTTGCAAGCAGGAGACTTAGGAATGAGGGCAAGAAAGGTGGAATTGAGTTTTGGGTGGATGGATCTGGAAGCTTGAATAACCCGAATAGCATCGCACACATCCGGACCCACGACCTCCCACATGACTTGGAAGAATCGGGGGGAAGCCATCGGGGCCAGGGGCCTTATCTGGTTGCATGGAGAACAATGCTTCCTTAATATTGGATGAGGAAAAAGGTTCCAAAATCTTAATGCTTACCTCAAGGGGAACTTTAGTCAAAAAATTGGCAAGCAGAGATTTTTGGACCTGAAGGTTGCCGTCCGAAGGAGTGCCGTCGAGAAAATCCTAAAAAATGTCAAATGCTTCGCTCCTGATTTCCTCTATCTCCTTGGTAATGCGCCCATCCTTACAAGCCACTTCTCTAATCTTGTTGACCCCTCTGTGCCTCATAGTAGACGCGTGGAAAAACATCGTGTTGGAGTCTCCATTCTTCAACCAAAGGTCACGAGATTTTTGGCGCCAGAAAATTTCCTCCCTAGCGAGAATAGAATGAAAGTCCACCAAAAGGCTCTGCTCTTCCTCCCTGAGACCCTCAGTGTAACCCTCGAGTTCCATCCTTTCCTCCAAAACCTTCAGGTTCTCAAAGATGGATTTTTTGGACTCAAAAATGTTGCCGAAAACCTCTTTATTCCAAACCTTCAACTTTTCTTTGACCATCTTGAGCTTTAAAGCCACCCTCTTAGGAGTGCTTCCTTCCACCTTCAATTGCCACCACGCTAAAACCAATCCTTTGAAGTCCTTGTGAGAAATCCACATGGATTCGAATACGAAGGGGTCTTAAAAATAGGCCCATCGTCCACCTCCAAGAAGATAGGGTTATGGTCAGACCCAATCCTTGGAAGTGCTGAAAGGATAGCCCTACCAAGGATGGGAATGGCTTCTTGGGAAATGAAAAATCTGTCGAGCTTGACCTGAATCAAACCGCTCCCAATCCTTCTGTTACTCCAGGTGAAGGAAGCCCCTTTGAGTTCGATGTCAAGCAGGCCATTAGTAGAGACAAAATCTCTGAAATCCTCCAAGTTGCGGTTGGAGTGGTCGGACCCTCCTTTTTTTCCGAAGGATGAAGGGGACAGTTGAAGTCGCCCCCTAAAACCCAAGGAAAATTACTAAAATTCTCCCTCATCTGAGAGATAGCTTTCCACATTTCTGCTCTCTCTGTGGCAAAATTTGAAGCATAAACGTTGGACAGAATCTAGGAAAAATTGGTGGTTTTGGACTGGAACAGTACATTGATGATTCTGTTGGAAGTTGACAGCAGGCTGCCCTCAAACCTCGATGGGTCCCACAGAACCATGAGTCCTCCCGCTGTTCCCACTGCAGGGCTGGACAGACAATTTTCCTTGGCCCAAATGGCCTTCGCAACTTTATCATAGGAAATAGCATCGATCTTGGTCTCTTGCAAAATAAGGATGGACGGGTTAGTCCTCCTACGGAGATCAACCACTAACCTTCGTTTGGCTGCACCGTTTAGTCCTCTCACATTCCATGAGAGGACTTTCATCTGGACAATTTGAGGTTTTTCTTGCCTCCCCTTCCTTATTGAGGGGGGGGTTTTGATGCATGTGCTTCATCCATCTGAGCGTCATAGTCATCCAGAACCAGCAAACGTTGGGTTCCATTTGCAACATCTATTGTTGTCTCTTTGTCTCGCCTATCTTTGTTAGGAGGACGACCCTGCTTCCTCTCACTACCAAAATCCACACTTTGCTTTCTGCTCCTCGTGTTTCGGGGGCTAATGTGACTGGACTGCTCACCCCTCCTTCCCAAGAGGTAATCTTCTAGCAGTGTCTACGACTGGCTAAAATCAGGATGACCCATATCTTGGAGCAGAGAAACAACCTATGTCATATTTTGGGATGGGGTCTGTTCCTTGCTGATTGTCAGCTTCACATTGCTCAGGGTCCGATTGAAGAGTGGGATTCTCTTCAGGCTGAGAGAGTCCGTCGCAATCTCTGGAGGGGCCTGGAGAATGGCCTTTCGCATTTGGATTTGACTGCTTTGCCTGACCTTCACCATGCTCCAGGGGATTACCGTTTTCACGCTTTTGCTTACCCAATTTTTGAAGAGGACACTGGGACTGAAGGTGCCCTTGGGACCGACACTGGGGGCAGAAAGCTGGTCTATTTTCATAGACAATAGCTTGTTTATGAAGAATGGTATCTCCAGACCGAAGAGTGATGGAAGTTGGGAGCTCCGCCTCCAAATCTGCCAGAACGCAAAAATAGGCTTGGACAAACCTGGTTCGAGCTCGGGTGGGAGGGTCAATGGTGACCAACTCCCCAATGGAGCGCACAATACCCCTTATGACATTTTCATGCCAACCAAAGAGGGGAAGACTCGGGAGCCTAACCCATATTGGGGCGATGTTGATGTTCTGGGTGTCAGGATTGAAATCCATGTCCCACTTCCTAAGGAATAAACTTTTGCGGCCCAGAAACCATGGCACGCCAGCCAAAATTTTACAGTAATCCTCATTGTTCAGTCTAATGGCAAAAAAACCTCGGGATAGGGCCACCAGCTCCATATGACCAGAAGTCCTCCATTTGCTTGCTGCCCACTTTTGGATGGTTTCCATGTCGGGACGACCGCCAATGAATTTGCCTATGAGGGTAAATTTCTCAAACTCCATGAAGCTTGAAAGGACTTCCGCCGGGATGTCCAGCTCATCCCCAACCAAAAACAACTCTTTGGTAGAGAAACCGTTTAGGGTTTCTGAGGCCGCTGCCTGAGCATAAGTCTTTTGAGCCCCACCACCCCCTTTGTCTGGTGGGTCCTTACCCGGACTGACACCGTCGTCATCTCGGTCTTCTTCAATGGGTACGGACGCTTCCGTACCTTCAAAATCTTAGTGCCCTCCGATTGCTCCTTTGCGCCCAAGAATCGAACCATGGCCGCTCCCGAGCTCCCCCGCAGACGACTTCCCGCCCATCGACATCTCCCCTCCCAAAATCCCAAAATATTTTTGGATTGTTGTTTGATCTTTTTTTCGTGTGATAATAAAAAAATAGTAATAATTGGAAAACTTAGAAACTTTTTAGCATACGCGATTTAATATTGAACATTGTTTACAAATATTTACCAATATCAACGTTCGTTCGAGCAAACACAAGAATAATCGACCTCACAACCACATAAATGATAATAATTAAACAACTGCCATTATACCAAATACCATTCCACATTTTGATATCCTTGTTCTTTGATTCTCCTCTTATTTTAATATGTACAACAATTGCCGCTTAAGTGTTTATTATTATTATTAACAATAACCCATCTTCTAAGAAGTTAGGTTTAAACTTTAAAAATATAAAAATTAAAATATATATCTTTATATTATAAGATAAAAATTAAATTTATGTATAAATTTTAAAATTCATATAAGTATTTTTTTAACTATGTCTTAAGAAAATTAATTTTGTAATTATATACATAGACACTGTTAATAACATAATGATGATGTATGCGGTGCAATGGATACAATGTTTATCAGTCACAAGTCATTTTTCGTCTCAATATGAGATTAAGGGATAAGTGCATCCTATCTTTAAATATTTAAAATAATTTATATGCTAATTAGATGACGTAATGCCAATCTGATCCACAATAAATATCTAATGGAAAGAGTATCAAGATGGGTCTTTTTTAAGTGTAATCTTTTTATAAATCCACTTACAAAGTAACGAATTGTTTTTTCTTTTCCTACACCAATTAAATATAGAATTGTTTTAAAATTTTAATAAATAAAGGTATGCAGGTTTGTGGTTTACTTTACATGTGAAAGTAAATGCGTTATTAAATTATTCGTGAGCGAAAAAATAAAAATGCATTTTAACGTTTCAATATGAATAAGATTGAATATATTTTTTTATTGAAGGTTAGATATCTTCAACCATGATTTTGTATCCTCAATCATGATTTTTCATAAGGGTGAGAGTTGAGTTTATCAATAGGAGTCAAACACACTCATACACATATCCACCCTCTCTCACACACACCCACGTTTTGAACCTTGGACCTCCCGAAGAAGAGCCAAAGGCCGAAACGTGTTACGCTGTCCCTCGGAACAATAAGAACCAAAGGCCGAAACGTGTTATGCTGTCCCCCGGAACAATAAGATTGAATTTTTAATTTGAACATTTTATTAAAAGTGTTAAGGTATCACCTTTAGTTTACTCTTCTTAAAACCTCCCTCACAAACTTGCCCATGGTTTGAACCTTGGACCTCCCAAAGAAGAGTCAAAGTCTGAAACATTGCACTGTCCTCCAAAAAAAATAAGATTGAATTGGTAAGTGCACCACCCGAGGGCTAGGTGGATTGGTAAGTGCTTGCCTGGCCAGGCATTTACCAAAAAGCAACCCAGGTTCAAACCTCGGGGGCAGCTTGTTTACAAAGGTAGTAGTCTGACTTGAATCCTTTGAGTACGCGTCAAACCAATGATGACAATACGAATCCCGAATGATCAGTGGTCCCCTTGCCAACAATAACAAAACAAAATATGTTTAGTGGAAGCATCCCATGTGATACTTGATCTGGATCCTTTGAGTACGCGTCAAACTGATGATGATGGTATGAGTCCCAAGCTCCATATTTCGTTGTTGGGACATTGGAATGATATTAGTTAGATTGTTATTAGGCTATCTAAATTTGAATTATAGGAGGAAGGCTTCCACTGTGTTCTAAGGTGTTTGACCCTACTTATACCATCCACTAAGAACTACTTAAAAATAAAACATATAAACATAATTAATTATACAAGGAATATGCTTGGTGTTTTGTTTTTATCTTTGCTCTCTAAGTGTGAAGTTTTGTTATTTGCATTTTGATTTATTTACTACCCTTCCACTCTTATACAAAAATAGAGGAGGATCATTGGTGTCTTTAAAAGAAAATTGAATAAAATTCTCGTTTATGCCCATTTGAGTGGGTTGGTCTTTGCTTTTGGATGGTTGTTTTAGTTTAAAATCTGTTTCTTTTGATCTTGGAGGATGGCCTGTGCTTAATTAGTTTTATCTTTCTCTTCTCTTCTAATATATATGGTTCTACTCTTCTAATATATATGGTTATAGTATCTTTCAAAAACCTTGTTTTTTCACCATTAATCAAAATAAGTTACAATAAATTCTATTAAATAATTATGATCAAATCAAATTCATGTTTTTATCTTATAAGAATATAATTAATAAATACTATTTTGCATGTCATATTTGTTAAAAAATATATCATTTAAGGATGAAGAGTTAATGTAATTATAATGTAAAAGGTTTTCAATGGTGTTACTTTTTATTTTTTTAAAAAGTAATGTGTGGTTTTTATTAAGGTTTATTTTATTGAAATAATGAAACATTATTAAAAATAAAATAATAATGAAACATTATTTGGTTGTTAAAGTAAATTTAATTATATTTATTTTTTTGGTAGGGGATTTTTATAATTCTTAGTTCGTTGCGTAAAGATGAAGTTAATAGGACCCTAAAGGTCCTAATCCTTCAAGGAATCGAATTGGGGTTGTCAATAAGCAAACACTTGACTGTTGTCAACTAACCTATCTCTTTTTGGTATATCTAGTTTATTTTTTTAATGAATGAATGAAAGATTTTAATTACGTCCGCGAGACCTAAATATGGTCTATGGGACCTCAAATAGGAAAGTACAATTACTCAAATCATATCATATGATCTTTAATAGCTTTGAGAAGGTTGTTCCTTCTCCTGCTGATTTGTGTTAGCAATTCCCCAACTTTTTTTTATTTTATTGTCTTCAAATAAAGCTGCCATAAACCCGTTCCCAAAGATATTTTTCATTTACCTTCTATCAAATATAATTTTCATCCTCTTTAATTATGATTTTGCGATCAACTAGTTCACATCTTTTTTTAAGGTTCAAATCAGGGGCTGCCCCAACAACACCTATTCCACCTTGTTTTATAACCTGGCATGAAGATAACCATTGGATGCTCATCGGACTAGAGTACACTCAACAAATTCAAGTCAAACTACTACTCTTACAAATAGATATACCCTAAGGTTTGAACCTAGGTCTCTTCTCGATAAACCCCATAACTTACCAATCCACAAAGCGTGAGACACTTCAATGAATTATCTTCATTTTAATTAAGAGATAAAAAAATTAAAATTCTAAACAATTTTTTATTTTTTTTATAAACTTACTCGCATGATTATTCACCGAAATTCTCACATGCGTAGATGCATTCTAAATATTATACTTTCAAATATTATTGTTTGCATCCCACTAGTCAAATATCGTCCTACACAAGTCGTTTTGAATATAGGTTTGTATGTTAAACGTTAAAGCTGGCCGATTGTAGGTTTGAATAAGCACTATATGAGTCGCAGTGGTGGAAAACAAAAATGAATTTCATTTATTAATTTTATGTATCTTTGAATGGGGAATGCTCGATAATGTGGTCTATATTTTGTTTTACATGTTTAAAGTCAAGCCTTTTTTTATTCAGAATGTATGTAAAATATATATATATTTTTTTAAAAGAGGGTAAAAATTTATTAACTCAGCAAAACATTCATGATACAAAGAAAAAGCAGAAGCTATTCAAACATATCAGCTCTCAATAAAGAAGAGAGAGATTGAGAGCAATCAGAAGAAAGTTGAGACCAATTTTGAACATCCCAACCATCTTGAAACTTAGAAGCCCATTTAGCTAACAAATCCGCTACCCTATTCCACTCCCGAGGAATATGCACAAAATAAATGAATTCCAAGTGAGCAAAGATATTAAGAATTTGCCGAGCAACCCAACTCAACCACCAACAACCATGAAGACTATCTCCAGAATTTAACAAATTTATAACAATCTGAGAATCAGATTCACAAACAATCCGACGCCAACCCAAAGCATACCCTTGCTCCAAAGCATATAAAATTGCGAGTGCTTCCATGAAGTTATTAGAATGATGTCCCTTAAAGCAAGAGAAAAAAAATTGGATAGTACCACTACTATCCCGCCCCACACCACCAATACCAGCATTACCCGGATTACCTCGGGAAGATCCATCCGTATTAATTTTTAGCACTCCCGAAGGAGGCGGATTCCATTTGCCAGCCCTCCGCACCCGATTATTCTGACCCATCCGTCTGCAAGAGACATTAGGACCAGGACCATTAACCATCAAGCCTAATCTTTCCATGATCTGACGTTCCGCATGGTCCACGGGAGAAATAATCTGACATTTTGCGGTACATCGTTTCTCGGATCATTCGCAAAATCCTCTGCCAGACCTGGGAAGTAGTTAACTCCTTACCTTGGAAAATCCAACGGTTCCGTTCAAGCCAAATCTGCCAAAAAATGCATGAAGGACCAATACTCCATCCAACTTGTAAAAAGAAAGCCGCTGCGGGAGGCCGCCCCATACTCCTCCAAAAATCAACTATTGATGAAGCATGCGAACAAGGGTGATTCCATACTCCCCCACCAATAATGCCAGACTTGTCGAGCAAAGTCACATTGGAGAAGTAAATGACCAACAGATTCTTCAGCCTTCCCACAGTTATAGCATAAAGAGGGGCCAACAAACCCACGCTTTTGAAAATTATCCCAAGTGAGACAACGATTATGAGTAGCCTGCCACCCATAAAAACTACACTTCGGCCAAATAAACTTATTCCAAACTTGCTTCCACCACGGAACCTCCTCCTCACCAAACCGCTGTCGATCCAAAACACAATAACTAGCAGCAACCGAAAAAATCCCTCTATTATCTCTTCCCCATGCTAGCACATCATCCCTAGGTAGAGAAGAGCAGGGACGGCTAGCGAGAATACGGGCCAGCTCTGCCCTCGCATCCATAGTGCCACCAGTAGGCCATTCTCGAGGATCCTTCCACTGGAGACTAACCATCTGACCAAAGGACTTAACAGTTTTGAAATCTGCCACCTTCAACCATCCAGCATCCCAAAAGCATTGAGTAAGATCTTGAAGATGTGGAAACTCGCTAAGAAGAGGAGCAAAGCCATCCCAAGAATCCTGCCAAAAAATAGCCCGAGACCCAGTATAAAAAATCCAGAATAACCCCTGCTTAACCAACTCTGCTCCCTTTTTCAAAGTATTCCAAACAAATGATCCTTGACCAGTCAAAGTCGTATCGAGGAATCTCTGAACCTTCCACTCCCCTAAGATACTTGTGGGAGATAATCTTGGCCCAAGTTTGCTTCTGATTACTACACCAACGCCAATACAGCTTAGCAGCCAAAGCAGTCCCAGAAAGAGAGCTTAGACGAAGACCCAACCCCCTGACTTGCTTTGGTCGACAAATAGTCTCCCATTTAACAAGACTCCATTTTGAGGAACCAAGATTGCCAACCCATAGGAATTGTCTAGAAAGAGAATCCAGGTCATGAAGAAAACTTGTTGGAGCAATCTGAATAAGGCATCTATACACCGGTAAAGCCTGCACAACTGACTTCAAAAGTAATACCCGACCAGCAAAAGTTAACCATCTATGAGTCCAATGACTAACTCGACTACGAAATTTGTCAAGTATGTTAGTCCAAACCGCCCTAGGTAGAGGACCAACAGAAATGGGAATCCCCAAGTATGTAAGAGGAAGAGTTCCAACCTGAAACATGAGAATCTGAACAATTCCAGCTTGAACCCTGGGATCTGTATTGAAAAATAAAATAATAGACTTGTGCTCATTAATCTCCTGACCAGAGACAACCAAATACAAGTCCAAAGCATGTCTAAAGTTGGTTGCTTCACAAATAGAGGCTACACCCAAGAGAGCAGTGTCATCAACAAACTGAATGTATGTAAAATATTATATATTATAAGTTTTGATGTATTTAATATATATTTACTTGTATTAATTTTATTATTTAATTAGATTGTTGATAGTTTTTTAGATATCAAGATTATTATATATAACATTGACATTGAAGTATTTGAAGAGAAAACAAAACATTTAAGAGGATTGGAGGAGATATACTATGACGACACTACTCTTGAGCAACTTCCAATTTGTTCATCAGTTCAAAACCAATGTCAAACATCAAATGCAAGGGAAGGAAAGAGAAAATAAAAAACTGTTTAAAAATTATTATACATTTCAAAATATTGCATTTTTATGTTGTATTTGTTGTTTGGACTGACCTACTAGTTTATAATCTATAGTTGTATTCATTACAACGAATATCTAATATAAAGTCAATTTTTTGGCTCTTCAATTGTTGTTCAAAGTTTTTTTTCTCTTTTGAAAATTTTCTTTGGTTTTTTTCCCCTTTATCTATTGAATTTTTTTTTTAGTTTTTTCTTGAGTTTGTATCGAGTTCTCCTGAGTTGCCAAGTAATTCTCCAAAATCAGGTTGTTGAGTTTCTCCTCAGTGGCGAGTTGAAAATTTTGGTTCCTGTAAGAAATGCCCTAGTCTCTACATAGTTGTTAGTCAAAGTTCCATATGGTTACAAGTGAGAAGAATCTTGCCTTCATTATTCCAAAAAATACCACCCTTATTAGCTTTTGTTAGATTTCGTTTAGAAGCATCAAAACTAATTTTGATAAACTCAACTTCTATACATTTTCAATTTACCATAGAATGAAGTAGATTTTTTGTTTTAAATCCATTATCATAAATGACCCTTTCACATATATCCAAAACTTCTAACTAAGAGGTCAATGCTGATTTTTTTATATTTGAGACTTCCCATGATGAACACCATCTAGAGAGGCAATAATATGATCCCAAACATGGGCATGATTTTGATATTTATAATTTATAAATTTTATTCTTCCTTTCAAGCCATAAATTACTTCAAATAATGATAGGAGCAATTCTCCCTAGGATGCATAATGTTTTATTTTCAAAATATTTGCCTCAGGACCATACCCTCAAATGTATAGAGCGACTCATCAAGGTTGGGTACTTGAGTTCTAGTCTTAAATTAACTATGAAATTCATAGTTTTTGTTATTTGTGCTCAATTTTTGTAGGTACTTTACAAATGGTGACTCCAATACAAACTATAAAATTTTGATATTTTTGCAAATATGACAACTCTAACATCATCCAAGCATTACCAAAACTCAAAATTTACCTTATGTTTACATATAAGGTAGATTCTAAGTCATTTTTCCAAAGATAAAATTGTCAAGGTATTTGCTTCAAAAGCAATAATATATCTCTAAGTCAGATTTGACAAGCAATTCACTCTAAATATGAGAAGAAATTTTCTAGGAAGGATAAGGTTCTTCCTCCTTTTCTAATGGAAGGAAATTTACTCTAGTTGTGAGACAAGTTACTCTAAGCAATTTGTTTGGATCCCTTTTTTCTATTTATTTTAAGTTCACAATTTGTGAGTGAGTCACTCACAATTGCAAGCAAATTGCTTGCATTTTCAAGTGAATCACTATGTAAGAAAAATTATTCCATAATTTTCTATTATTGTATCTCTCTCAAATCATAAATGAATCACTTTGTAGGAAAAATTATTCCATCAATTTCTATTATTGTATCTCTCTCAAATCACAAGTGAATCACTTCAATTTGTGAGTGAATTGTTTTGTAGGAAATTTTTTGAAATCTTAAAATGTTTCACTATAAAACTCTATTTATGTAGGTCTATACTTGCAAAATTATCTAATCAAAATCTCAAATTTTGGAAAAGAACATTAACCAATATATGATATTATGTACCATCAGAGAAACATAAAGGGTTAAATAAAAGAACAAATTGCCATGTGGGTGCATTTAGAAGATGATTTTTAAGAGATTCTGGTTTCTAATCGTACTTTATCAAAAGATAGAAACTTAATGGTCAACCTAGTTAGTCAAGGGTTCATACCCCTATAAATTAGTTAATTAGATGAATAAATAATTATTCATCCACTTTGGCTAATAAAACTTGGTCCAATATAGCTTCGACCTTAACACATACCAACCCCCTTTATAGGACACTTGTTATGTAAATAATCTCACAAATAATCCACTCTTTGTAAGCCAATACTATTCTAGTAACCTTCATCAACCTCTAATGCACAAATATTTTTTCCTAGAGGTGCTTTTTTGACATAATATCCACCTAGATCTAGTTTTTCAAATACATCTAATAGTATTCTAGGTCAATATATGACTCCTAATATAGGATGGGTTAAACCTAAACTAAAACCTTGCTCAAAATACTTAAGTGTTAGTTAGATAAATGGGGTTGTAGGAATATTAAGGGAACACATTGGAACTAACACTATCTCCAACATTTCATGTGTAGTAGAGCATGCAAGGTCTATGTCCTCATAATCAACAATACTCACAACTATATCTATATTACCCTTCTCCACAATAGAATATAAAACCACTTCTAAATAAGTATTGGGTTTACCAAAATCCATCATGTAGGTACCCTTTGCCTTATTATCCTCCATATCCTCCATACCTACCTCATGGTTAAAAAATGTATATTTATTGATATCCATATCAACAACATGACCATCTCTCACAAAAAACATAGGAGTGCCTCCTAGGATGCAAAAATAATTTTTAGATTGGACCTACCAAGGAACATTAAACTTAGTGGTCTATTCTTATATTCCTATAGTATCTCTAACAGCTTTTCTGACCTTTGATGAGAATGGGAACATGATGATATGGGATCATCTTAGTGAAATATCGATATCAAATCAATACACCACATCTAAAATTATGACATACTGACACACATGCTAATCTAATATCTACATGATAAGTGTACTTTATGGTATAGTAGATTACAAGATCATTTAGTTACAAGTTAGACATTAATCATATAACCATTTATGAATAAGTTTTCTAGCATGAGAAATGGTTTCTCTATTTTGTTTTAATTAATTACAATTTAATACATCCTCAAGAAAATATACTTAATTTTAGTACTAGATTCTTGAGAAGCTTGAATTTAATTACACAAAATGTTAGACCAAATGAAAAACAAGAATTATCATATTACATTTAACGTTTATAACCTAACCTTATCTTTAATGGTACATAATGCTAACTATTGTATACTAGCTATAGATTTTAAAGAGGTGATCAGGGGAGAAGATTTTCTTATTCAAGTAGGGAAACTACCTCTTACTCCATTGATGTCATATGTAGCCCAAATTACCTAAACACACCTATGCATGGTTCTACACCCATTATTTTTACCACTTCTAACCCCTGACATATTTTTCTACTAATCCTTCTATGTCGTTTATATCATTATTCACCCTAGCTAGAGCACATCATCCAATGTAGCGTTTCAACCATAACTTCCAACTCTTTTAGTCCATCCTATTTTAAAAAAAGTCAAAAAATAATCTGTAATGAGTTAAATTATGGAAATGATCAAGAAATTAGTAAATAAAAATAATACTTTTAGGCAATAGTAGCAACAACCATAAAACTAGCCACCTTTAAAGACTCCATAATTCATAAAAGATTATGTATCCCAACAAGGTGCTAACCAAGGAGCAATTCAAACTCACAACCATGTGGCTAAACCAATTTAGAATTATAATCGACATGATGTATCCCATGAAATGATAGACATATTCCCATAGAATTTATTTGAACCACCATATATTCTCAGACTATATAGTATAACCAACAAGGACAAGCTTAATAAACTACCATATTTGGTCAACTAGTCTCTATAGGTAATAATATAATATACCACCAACTCCAAACTTAATAGTTAGAAATTACCTTATCCAAACCTAACAATACCATCCGATCCAAATTTAGTGCTATGGAAATAGATGAAGAGTAAACATTTGAAGATGATGAAATTTGCATTAACCAAGGGGTTGAAACCAAGGGAAAGAGAAAATATTCTAAAGAGCAATTGACTAAGAAATAGATTGAAGTTGGAAAAGGTACAATGGTCCTTAGGATATGGAGGCTACCTTTTTATTTCAAATATAATTTCCCTATCATGTCACAACAAGAGAGATAAAATGAGAAGTAAAGTATATAAAATAAGGTTACAAATAAAAATCAAAAGGAAATCACAAGGACATAAACCAATAGATATAAATAGACAGATAAGGAAAAAGAGCCTATAGTAGATAAAAGGGATAGAAGAGGAATAGATTAAAATACCAAAATAAAGAGAAATATATAAATATATCAACTTAAAATAGAGATATAATGAGTCAAATACCCCTCTTAGAAGTGAAGAATGCATGATAGCTAGAAGGTAATATAAAAATTTCACAGCATGAAGTGAGATATCTCTATAAAATTCAAGTTTAACATTGTAGAGGAAATGAAAGGATATCTACTAAATTCAATATGCTAGAAGAATTAGCTCTACTAGTGTAGTAGTATATACTCTAGGCAGATTTGAAAGAATATAAGAGGAATTATACTAGGTGTAAGCATCTTTAACTCACTTTGACCAATATAGTTGATTAACACAATTTTATGTTATAGAATCCAATAGATATCAAAGTCAATGTGTGCCAAATCCTAAAATGTTGAATCCACCATCATTTTATGTAATTTTTATAATTGCATACTACACACTCAAAAGTTGCATTGTCAATTTAGGGGTAGTAGTGATAATTGTGCTTAAAGATATATGTATAGAGATGGATATGCTTTATGTAAAAATGGATTGGTGTCCAATCCACATTGAGGGTGCAATGGTCAATATAGTAGGGGTACTCAAACGTTGGTTCATCACTACAACTAGATATCTAGAATTAATAGTAGCACAAGAAGTAACAATTATAGACCTCCCTTGTACTTCACAATACTACTATCTAGATAACTAGATGCAAGTTATCAAGAGATGGTTACTTGGAAATAATTATATGCATACAAATGTGTCAAATAATGGGAAGGTGGTTAGGATTGAAATAATCCACCTTAAAACTATCTACTACATAAGTTGGATGGTGAAAGTATGGTAAACTAGAATAAACTCCTAAATTTCCTAGAAGATGCTGAGTACGTAAAAGATGACCAGATTTTAGAGATTGATATGATAATTTATGCTTTGCAAGATGAAGAAGATTGAAAGGTTAAATAAGGGTTATACATAAGGGGTTGGACTCAAAATGTACTTGTAAAAAAAATGGTGAATCCTAATCGAAATCAAGGTGAATCCTAAGCACCAAAATTTTGGGTATTTGAAGCCCTAAAAAGTAAGGTCATATTTAGGAGAAAATTTTGACCTATTAAATCACCTTATAACTTCATAAAAACACCACCATTATATCAAGATCAAAAATAGCTTTCCAACAAGTACAAATATACCTATGTTTGGATATATATTGTGGCAAATTGACTCTAAGAAAAATTGGTCCTAAAAATTTCAAGAGAATGGGCCAACGTCAAGGGTCCTCATATTCACCAATTTTCAATTTTGGAAATCCTAATATTCACCCAATTTGCGAATATTTGCCACCGTGCATAACCCTGGGTTAAATATAAAAATACTAATAATTCAAGAACCATCTAATCTCCCAACCCTAACATGTTAAGGAATAGATAAAACTTGGACAATATATTTCAATGGTGCCAAAACTAGGAATGGGATAAGAGCTAATGTTCAATTCATTGATCCATATGGTGCACAAAATTACTTTTTCTATAGATTGTTACGTAGATGTACCAAAAATGTAGCAAAATATGAGGTAATTTGTAGCAGTTTGAGGAAGGCTAAGAATATGAAAATTAAGGATATAAGAATATATGATGACTTCAAATTAATTATAAACTATGTTAATTCCCAATGCACTATGAAGAACAAATATCTAAAGTCATATAAGCATCAAATATGTGATTCGCTAGAAATTTTTGATATGTATGAGATTAAAGCTATCCCTAGATGATTTATGCGAAAGCAAGAATGTGGGGGAGGAGGGTGAGTGAGTGAGTAAGGCTATGGAGAATGGTGGATAATGTGAGAAGGTGGGGGCTAGCGGTTTGAGCAATGAGGAGACAAACAAAAAAGTGGATTTTTTAGGTCTCCCACCCCTTTGGATTTTTACGGGTCTACTACAAGTGAGTGGGTGGGTGGGGCCCTCACCTAGGTCCAAAGTTGTTGTAAAAACCCTTTGAACTTGGTGTTTCTTCCTATGTTATGGTGGCATCAACCAGTGCTAGGATAAGTGCTTTGAAAGTACTTTTTGATTTATCTTTAAAATAGAATAGTATGAGTGTTTCAAATGGCCTTATTGATATGACTTTGAACTAGGGGATTTTTAACCTTGTGGATAAATTTCGAGGAGCTCGATCGAATTTGGACTCCATTAGAATATGGGCCTTTTCCAAGTGGAAACCTCAAGGTTTGTTGGAAATAGTGGCTCTTCCAAAAGCATTTTTCCTCATAAAGTTAAACTGTGAGGATGATTCAAGTCAAATATTGGGTGGAGGTCCTTGGTTTTATGGTAAGAGAGGTTTATTTCTTCAAAAATGGGGGTTGAATTTTAACCCGATCACCCAAAGAGTAAATATGGTGCCTCTATGGGTTAGGCTTCCTGGCCTAACTTTTCACCTATGGCATGGTGATGTTCTAGGAGATATTGCTAAGGTTGTGGGAGAACGAATTCTGATAGATTCGATGACAAAGATGAAATCAAGGACGTTCTTTGTAATAATATGTGTCAATACAAATCTAGAAGTGGATATCTCAATGTCCATTGAACTAATCTCAAATTTGGGGTCTTAGAATCAAGCTATTGAATATGAGAATAGACCCAACATATGCTTTGTTTGTTAAAATCAAGGTATAGTTCAATGCATTGCTCAACTAAGATGAAGCTAATGGAAATTTTTTGGTTGAAGAAATCCTCTAGTAATAGCCCAACTTAAGAAATCTCAAGTTAGGAAGGGCATAAAAAAACCAATCCAAAAGAAGGGGTGGTTGCAGAGTTTGGTATTGGGACTCAAGTTATCATGAAATATGGTGGAGTAATCACCCTCCCATTAGAATATAGAGAAACCTAGTTGGAATCAAAAGGTTTCATTCAAGGCATGAGGGTCCCAATTAATTCTCCCTTTAGAGCTTTAGAGTTGATCAAAATCAGGTTTTTTAGGTTAGATCCACTCACATAGCTCAGGATGTGCTTGTTTCTAATGATTTTTTTTAGAACTCTTTTGAGTGTCTTGCCTCATCCTCTAAGATGCTTGAGGATGTGTTATCTAGATTTGTCGATCCTAAACTTTATGCTCCCCATTCTCCTAAGGCCCAACTTGAGATCCCTAAATCCATTCTAGAGAAAGGCTCCCCAGCCTCAAAACTCAAAGTTATACAAAGGGGGCTACTGATGTGGGAGTTGAGCGTAAAGTAGGAAAGTCATCCAATAATTTCTTGAGAAAGAGAGACTGAATTAGAGATTGTTAATGGTACCCAGTCACTTCTAATATTGGTAGAAGGTAAGATTTATAGGGATAAACTTTTAAAGTTAGCATATTTCAAATATAAGCCCCCCAATGCAATATCGAGGGAAAGATATCTATTCCCAAATTTGAAATTAGAAATAAAGTAAATATTTGTAGACCTCGAGACCCTTAATTTCCAAAACCATGTTTGGGTGGGATCAACAAGATTTGTAAAATTCCATAAGGATTGAAGGTTCCACCTTCCTCCTTTTTATGTTCTCCTTTTTTTAGTTGTTTCTTGTCCCATAGGGTGGGAGGGTTGGTTGACCTATGATGTTTTTGGTTTGATATTTTCTTAAGATCCTTTATTGGTTGGCTCTCTAGATTTTTTGGGTTCTCCTATTCCTTTCTTTCTTTTTTCATGAATATACTAGTGTAGGAGTGGCTTTGGTTGGGGATGTGTCCCCTTGATAAGGATAGCCCTTATTTATAGTGGTTGGATGTTATCCTTGGAAATTTTTTCTTCCTCTTTGTAAAAGTTTTGGGGACCCTTTCAAAATCACTTCTTTCACCTAATAAAAACAAAAATATATCCCTAGATAGTTGAACACAAGAGTAGATGAGTTGGTAAGTATGGTAGCTAGATTTGACCCCACAAATGATATGTGGGATAAACCTAAAGAATTAAAGTTAGTTTATAGATAGACTATTCCTAATAATTCTAACTATTAATAGGTATTTAAAAATAATGAAAAAATCATAGAATTTATTATGAAGGAATCCCAATAAACCAAATAAAATAATGAATGTGGGGGTGATATTAAGAATGAAGTATACAACTAAATTCAAATTAGTTACCCAAGGGTCTAATCACTATAGAAAGTCTATTCATTTCTAGATGATAGCACGAGAAAGACAAGCCTCAAGGTGAAATATTCCTTGTATCATCTTATTGAAGTGGATGATGAAAAAAACCTATTACTTGGAAAGGATTATACTTAGGAAGAAATAGATATTTTCAAAGAGCTTTGTTGTGAGTACAAAGATATTATTACATGGTCATATAAATATTTCAAGGTCTAATACTAGAAGATCATAGATCATACCATAAAATTAGAGCCTAGAGCTAGATGTTCTATGTATAATCAAAGTCCAATGATCCCTAAAATTGTAGTAATGAAAAATATCTCTTGAAGCTTTTGTAGGCCTAGATAATAGTTCCAATAAAGAACTCCACCTAGGTTGCCAATTTGGTTTTGGTACATAAGAAAAATTATGATATAAGGTAATGCATCAATTTTAGGAACTTAAACCAAGCCTTATTAAAAACCCATATCCCTTTCTTGTCATATATTATATTTTGAAAAAAGTGGCTAGTTCATAGATGTCTCTATTTGATGGTTTCTTAGGGTACAATTAGATCTAGGTCAAAGATAAATATCAACATAAGACAACCTTCACCACCAAGTGGGAAAACTTTACATATTAGAGAATACCTTTTGGTCTTTAAAATGTAGAGAAAACCTTTCAAAGGACTATGGACATAGCTTTTTATGGACTTGTAGGTGAGACAATTCTCGTATACCTTGATTATTTAGCTATTCTTTCAAAAATTAGGAGTAAGCACATTAAGCATCTTGAGTCAATTTTCTAGAGGTGTAGACAAATTGGTATCTCACTTAATCCTAAGAAGTTTATTTTATGGTCTAAGAAGAAAAATTGCTAGGTCATGTAGTATCAAAAGAAGATTTAACCATAGATTTTGACTATATAAAAGTCATACAAGATATCCCATTGATTTCATATTAGTTATCAAATTTGTCAAAAAAATTTAGATAAAATTTGAAATTCATCAAATTTATAACCTTAGAAAATAATTTTGGTAAATAAACTTTAAAGTTGGAAAAAAAAAAATTGGGAACAAATAGGTGGTGAATGTGCACAAGAAGGGGAAAATGCATGAGGGAAATTTTTCGTTGTTTACTAATTCATCGTGTGTACTCACAAATTTTCTAATCACCTCTGCGTCTCTGAACATTGTCCAATACAAGAAAGATGGTGGACGAGGTCGTCCTTCTTCCCTTCACGACCACCGATATTTATATTGCAGACCTCTACATCCTCCATACCATACTTTAAACTTTTTCCTCTACATATCTCCCAAGGTCTGGTTTTCTCATTTTCAATTCAATTAACTCTGTTACTAAATTTGTTCAGGAATTTAGCTGCAGCTTGCCAAAGTACTCCCCTTTCCTTGAATACAGCAGAAGCACTCCATGAGAAATCGACTATGCTCATGTGCTTATCCCTTGGAAACAATCAACCTCATCCAATTTGACGGCGGTCTCGAGAGAGAAGTCAGAATTCTGAAGCCGACCAAAGTTGCAGAGGTGATGCTTGACAATCCCAACAATTTCGTTTGCAATTTTGGTTGCGTCAAAACCGGGCGTCGCGTTCTGATTCTTCCTGCGGACGAGGAACTGGAGTCGGGTAATATCTACCTTATTCTCCCCATGAAGGTAGAATACAACCTTCACCACCAAGTGGTAAAATTTTACATATTAGAGAATACCTTTTGGTATTTAAAATGTAGATAAAACCTTTCAAAGGACTATAGACATAGCTTTCTATGGACTTGTAGGTGAGACAATTCTCGTATACCTTGATTATTTAACTATTCTTTCAAAAATTAGGAGTAAGCACATTAAGCATCTTGAGTCAATTTTCTAGAGGTGTAGACAACTCGATATCTCACTTAATCCTAAGAAGTTTATTTTATGGTCTAAGAAGAAAAATTGCTAGGTCATGTAGTATAAAAAGAATATTTAACCATAGATTTTGACTATATAAAAGTCATACAAGATCTCCCATTGCTGTCATATTAGTTATCAAAATTGTCAATTTTTTAAGATAAAATTCGAAATTCATCAAATTTATAACCTTAGAAAATAAGTTCAGTGAATAAAATTTAAAGTTGGCAAAAAAAAAATTGGGAAAAAATAGGTGGTGAATGTGCACAGGAAGGGGAAAATGCATGAGGAAATTTTTCGTTGTTTACTAATTCATCGTGTGCAATCACAAATTTTCTAATCACCTCTACGTCTCTGAACATTGTCCAATACAAGAAGTATGGTAGACGAGGTCATCCTTTTTCCCTTCATGACCACCGATATTTATATTGCAGACCTCTACATCCTCCACACCATACATTAAATTTTTTTCTCTATATATCTTCCAAGGTCTAGTTTTCTTATTTTCAATTCAATTAACTCTGTTACTAAATTTGTTTAGGAATTTAGCTGCAACTTGCCAAAGTACCCCCATTTCCTTGAATACAACAAAAGCACTCCTTGGGAAAATTGACTATGCTCATGTGCTTATCCCTTGGAAACAATCAACCTCATCCAATTTGACGAAGATATCGAGAGAGAATTTGTAATTCTAAAGCTGACCAAAGTTGTAGAGGTGATGCTCAAAAATCCCAACAATTTCATTCGCAATTTTGGTTGCATCAAAATAGGGCATCACATTTTGCTTCTTCCTATGGATGAGGAAATAGAGTTGGGTAATATCTACCTTATTCTCCCCATGAAGAAATTGCGTTGTGTGATGTCTGCATCAGACATCACTTGCATTCAGGCATATTTCCAGCACCACAAGCACAATTCGCGGCCGAAGAAAAGAAAGGCATCCTTCGAACCCACTGTATTTCCTGTCTGTAAGGAAAAGGATTTGAAGGATGGCTTGTTAAAAATAGCGTTGCCAAAGTTGGAGGTGGATGAGATTGCACAGAAAGAATTGGAGAAGTTAAGGATGGGAGGATGCAGATATTTCAAACCGGTGCTACACACAATTCAAGAGTCCCACAGCTTCAATGTGTAATAAAATCCTAAACTCATTAAGTTAGGGATGCGAGAGACTTTCTTCCCTGAATTATTAATCTGTCCTTTTGGTAAATATCATTAAATATGAACAAAGTAAAATAATTGTCAGATTTCGAAATGCATGCACAAAACTTTCCCTCATAATTTTACTAATTTATTTATGTAAGATTGGAAGTATATATGAACATTTATAATATATCGAATTTTATTTCAAATTTTTAAACATGTCGAATTTCTTTCAAACTTCAAGAGTGTCAAACTCGAACACAAACTCGAACTTGATAACTAAGGCTCTCATTAGTCAAAGGAATTAGGTTTTTCTTAGGACAAATCCATTTTGTTGCTAAATTTATCATAATTTTACACAAATGGTTTGACTTATAACAAAAATATTGAAAAATGACACCACACTAGGATGGATATATAAAGGAAAGAAATCCCTTTAAGATGTTAAATATGTCATTACTATAGCCCTAGCTTTAATCAATATATATTTATCCAAATATTTTATGTTTGGTATATATGAAAGCATCAATGCTATCCTAACCCAAAATAACAATAAAGACAATGGAAATCCCATCTCATTCATCGTACAAGCCCTCCATAACTATGAATAAATATACACCCTTATTGAAAAACAAGTGTTTGCCATCATGAAAGCTCTTTATAAGTTAAGGTATTATCTATCTCAGAGTAAGACCATTGTCTTTATAGTGCATCTGTATGTCCATTATATTGTTCTTTATAATGAGTTATGAGATAAGAGGTCCAAATGAGTCACTAAAATTTAGGATTTGACATATAAATCAAACCCACTATGCTCATTAGGGGAAGAACCTTATGTGAAAGACTAGTAATAATAGTCCTTGAAGATCAGATTTATCTAGTATAAGAGAGACATGGATGAAAATATTGGTTGTATGGGTGACATATATAGATATATTACCATAGAATAGGTACAATAAGGGTTGATAGCCAAATAAAGAACTCATTTAAGAAATAAAGCAATAAAATATCACTAGTTTTATGGTGTCCTGTTTAAAAAAAGGATATGATGGCATATTACTATGTTTAATTGAATAATAAAGGACATGCGACCTAATCAAACAATATAATGATGAAGGAGAAACTATTATATTCCCACCATATACCATAATATCCTAAGATCTAGGTACTATTATCTTGCCATTTTTTCCAATTGCTACCAATGGGTCAAAAATTGTAGATCTTGTTGCATGTTTAGGGGGAGAAAAAATGAGCTCCAATGCCCCTAAATCCCATCATCATGACCAAACCATTACAATAACTAGGCCTAAACTCAATTGGTAAGATTAACCTAATATCAAGTGTAGGACAGGGATGGATCCTCATCACTATAGACTACTTCATCAAATGGGTTAAAATAATCCAACCAACATAGCTAATTAGGAGAATATGGTTCAATTGTTATACAATATCATCACTAGGTTTGGGACGCCTACTACCATAGTAAATATAATGCCAACTACTCCAAAGGGGCCAAGGTGATGAAGTTTTCCCTAGAATATGATTTCCCACTTAAAACACCTTATAATTACTATCCTTAGGGCAATTTATTAAGAAGAATATCACAAGAATATTGAAGAGAACCATATTTGAGTTACAAATAGACAGGAATACCAAGCTATGTTAGAAATTATGGGTAAATAGAGTGACACGAAAAGGATCCATTGAATAATCCCCTTACAAGTTAATGCATGGTAAGGAGGCTATACTATTGAGCAATTTGGACTTCCCTTACCTCTAAATGTTACAATAGATCAAATTATAAGATACCAATGTTGAGCCTACACAAGGAAGGTTGAATGCATTATCATCCCTAAGATAAGAAATATAAAAGGATTTCAAAAACATGGTGCAACATTATGGCACTATTAAAAGTTGGTATAACAAAAGAGCCTCAAATATGAATACAAAGGAGACATCGTATTCAAGTGGGATGAAGACTAGGCATAACCAAGGAGTAGGCCTCATAAAATTCTAAAGATCATAGGCTCAAATTCTTATAAGATTTCCACCATGTACGAAAGGATGCTATCTATATTTGTGAAATGAGTAGCACCTTCACCTAATTTAGCACCAAAATCTATTACCAAAATATCATGTAAATATGTGTATATTTTTGTTATGACTATTATTGTGGCAATTATTTTTCCTTTTTATTCCATGAATACCATTTCTTTAGTTCCCATTATTTTGAAAATTTCTCCTTCATCTTGCTTCAAGTCCCTTTCCTTTCTTCTTCCCCAAGAATTTATCATATATTTGATGTAAAAATAAGAGAGAGTGAATTGCTCACATTTGACATGCAAATCACTCATAAATATAAGCAATGCACTCATATAACATGTGTTGCATTAGACAACTACCAATATGGGTGAGTTAGCCCTTAATGGGCCAATAACCCACCCAAACAACCCCTCAAGCAAGGTGCAAGTAGGGCATGGGAAGGAAGATCCATTCAGGGTATGGGCTATAATGCACCTCATCCCAATTTTCCTTCCTCATATTTACTTTTGGACTTTATAAAAAAAGCAATTCACATTCCTTTCCATTTTACAAACCACACACTTCCATCATGCTCAATGCATGGCTTATGCCCCTTATTTAGGTTGAGCTCAATAAGATCCCCACATTGAGTGTTTCACTTAGATATAGTGAGTAGATCACTTGGTGCCCAAGAGAAACACCATGATGATTTTATATCCAAGTTCTCTTTTCTTAAGTGATTTGCTTGCATCCAAACAATTCATACTAAAAAAGGAAAAAATAATCAATCCTTGTAGTCTAAGTGAATTGGTAGATTTTACAACCAAATCACTTGCAAAATTAATCCAACCATACCAAGTTCAAAAAGTAAGCAAAAAAATTGATTTTGAAAGTGAATCATTTTCTAATTTAAGCAAATCACTCTATTTTCTAAAAAATACAAATGCCTAAAACACAAGCAAATTGATTTGTTTTATTAGTGAGTTTCTTCGAATTAAGATCGAATCTCTTGGAATTGTGATTGAATCATTTTATATTTTTGGACTTAGCCATTTTTGGTCATTTTTTTTGAAATTTCATCTTGTATCACCAAGGACACCACTGCATCCTCCATCCCTTATTTTTCTAAAGAACATATTATTTCACCATATTCTATGGCCATTGCCCCAACCACATCCACTCCACCATAATCTATACCTACACTTTTTAAGGAGTATAGATGCTTTGAGGGACATTGGTAGAAAATAGAAGGGGAAAGAGAAAGAAACTAGTCTCCCATCCTCCAAAGAGATCTAAGGAGTTTTATGATGATCCTCATAATAGTATGGAGAAGGGGAACTACATGCACTCCTTTGGGTAGGTGAAGAAAGAGGCCCTTAGGAGGTTCAACCTAGTGCACAAGATGACTCATGGAGCATAAGCTACATTGGACCTTTAGGTTATCCATACACCTAGTACCTCAAGTCTAGACCTACCTAAAACTAATAAATGTCATTATGGGTAGATATAACCCTTTGATCATAATTTTTAGACTCCTAAAAATCTATAAGAAGACCAAATCACTAATCTTGAGTGTGTTCATGATTAGGTCCTTATATGCAATGGAATTTAGTGATCTATAGGTACTACGATGTGGCACACTATTTATCAATTATTTTATCTCTACCTAAAAATATTGACTAATTTAGAGATCCTCCTAACTAGCTACCAACTCTCTCTAGGACCTATCCAACTCCTCCTACAACCAACCCTTCTGGTAGGGTACCTAGGAATAGATATATGGGGATATATTATTATATTGTATAAGGGTTGGCATGGGCCACACATAACCCAAGGTTGATTGTATTATAATATTATATTATATTTTAATATAATATAATATTAGTAGTAGGCTCTCCAAAGTAGAATAAGAATATGGATATATAAAGAAGAGATATTTGTCATTGTAAACATTCATATCATTGAAGAAGAATCTTATGTAATCGTCGTGCCCAAGAAGTGGCCTCTCATCTTGGGAGATCTTGTGGAGTTATTCCTTCCTTAAGGATTATTATTGGTGTTTCCCTACCTTAAGGGTATTATCTATCTCTCTCTCATTTGTGGATTGTTATTGTGGATAATATATTGTGGATGAATGATTTGATATTTCTGCATATTGGTGAATGGTTCATGTTTAATAATAAAAAAGTTATGCAACAAGTGGTATCAGAGCAACGATTTTGGCAAAGTGGGGATTTTTGTGTGAAACCCTAGAATTAGGGCAATTTTTTTTTTTGGAAAAACATCTCATCTTTCAGGAGTCGTATCTCTGCGCAAGTTTATCCGATTCAAGCGATTCTTGGATCAGATTGTGCAGAATTTGAAGAGATTTAAAATGAGTGGTCATATGATGGAATATGAGTAGTATTGAGGGAGATACGACCTTTTGAAGTTAGTCATCTGAAACAAGGATAGTGACGAATTTCGTAGATTTTTTCTGGAAAAATGCCTCATCTTTCAGCAGCCATATCTTTGCGACAGTTAATCCGATTGAGGCGATTCTTGGATCAGATTGTGTAGAATTTGAAGAGCTTTAAAATGAGTGGTCATATGATGGAATATGAGTAGTATTGAGGGAGATACGACCTTTTGAAGTTAGTCATCCGAAACAAGGATAGTGACGAATTTCGCAGATTTTTTCTGGAAAAACACCTCATCTTTCAGAAGCCATATCTTTGCGATAGTTAATCCGATTGAGGCGATTCTTGGATCAAATTGTGAAGAATTTGAAGAGCTTTAAAATGAGTGGTCATATGAAGGAATCCGAGTAGTATTGAAGGAGATACGACCTTTTGAAGTCAGCCATCTGGAACAAGGAAAGTGACGAATTTTCAAGTCGTGAATTTTTCAAAAGACAATTTGTTTAGTTCGGGTAAGCAAATAAGTTGCACTTTATTTTGTTTGGAAAAAAAATTGCAGATGTAGTTGTATTTGGGATTTTTAGCTTCAACTTGGTGGGAAGATATATATTTTTTTTCCATAAAACCCTAGTTTGCATTAGGGCATGATATTTATTATCAAAAAAAAAAAAACCCTAGTTGCATTAGGGCATGAACAATGGTAATCCACTATTTTTCTGGAGAAGATGATATTGATGCTATGGAATGGTGGAAAAAGTTTGTCTATCAACATCATAGTAATCCTTATTGGAAATACTACCTTAGTTTCTCTCTTCGAGGGAAAGCTTCTTTGTGGTGGGTAAATTTTTGTCAAGAAACAAATAATGAATACACTTTGGAGGAAGTGAAGCATGCATTCTTGAGTAAATGGGACCCATATTATGTAGATCGCCTAAGGGATTTGATCGACGACTATGAAAAAGAAATAAAATTACTCAAGACAAAAGAGGAAAAGTTTAGGAAGATAAAAAAGATGTCGGTATGCGGACAGAGGAAACCATACTGTGGTGGAAGATAAATTAGAAAATAGACAAAGGAATTTGTTTAAATCTAAAAAGTCTATTTTGAGGTTCATGGAAGCATTCAAAAGGAACAGGTTATTATTTCCATTGACTCTGGTAGCAGATATAATTTTATTAATATTGCTTTGGCTAAGAAATTGCAAGTTCAAGCAACAAAAATTAAGGACATACAGCTAGAGGGTGAGAATGTTTAGATTTTTAAAGATTTGAAGATCACCATGGATAAATATGTTTTACATTCAGATTTCTATGCTATTGAGATGGATGAGGAGGATATTGTTCTTGGTTATCCTTGGTTAGATTCTTTGGGTACTGTTAACATTAATGTGCAAAAGAAGTTTATGAAGTTATGGTACAGAAAAAAGAAGATAACATTGCAGGATATGTCTCAACTTGAGGAGCAAGGATACAAGGAAAATCAAGAAGCGGTTGTAGAAGAACAAATTGAAGAACATGAAACAGAATCCAAGAAGGCGATAGTAGCAATAGAGTCCATGAAAGAAGTAGCAGTAACTAATTCAGTGGAAATAACATTGCAAGATATTTCTCAGCTTGAGGAGCAAGGATACAAGGAAAATCAAGAAGTGGTTGTAGAAGAACAAATTGAAGAACAGGAAACAGAATCCATGAAGGCGATAGCAGCAACAGAGTCCAAGGAATATTTGATAGAAGAGCACAAGGACACACCAAACAAAGATAACATGAAAGAACAAGGTGTAGAAGAATTTAAAACAATGAAGCCAAATGTTGAAAAGTCAAAGAAGGTAGAACTTCAAGTAAAGGTTGCACCATATCGCCATCCACACCACCATGAGCGGAAACAATATTGGAGGCATGGTTCAAGGAAAAAATATTATGATTCTACATGTAATCAGCAGGGCACCAACTATGGCAGTGTTTGGCAAAGAAAACATAGTGATCATGGTTTTCAGCATGGTTCATCAGCATCAAGGAACAAGTGGACCCATCATTCAAGTTATCAAAATGCAGCAGCAGAAGCATGGAGCCAACGAAGCAGATTTGGATACTCAAGTAACAAAATGGCGTACCAGCATCATCGGGTTTCACTTGGATGGATGGATGAGCGAGATTGGTACCACTTGCTAACATTGCTTAGCAAATCATACTATCGAGTTTCTTCATATGTTTCGAGGATGAAACATTTGTAAGGAGGGTGGCATGGTAGGGTACCTAGGAATAGATATATGGGGATATATTATTATATTGTATAAGGGTTGGCATGGGCCACACATAACCCAAGGTTGATTGTATTATAATATTATATTATATTTTAATATAATATAATATTAGTAGTAGGCTCTCCAAAGTAGAATAAGAATATGGATATATAAAGAAGAGATATTTGTCATTGTAAACATTCATATCATTGAAGAAGAATCTTATGTAATCGTCATGCCCACGAAGTGGCCTCTCATCTTGGGAGATCTTGTGGAGTTATTCCTTCCTTAAGGATTATTATTGGTGTTTCCCTACCTTAAGGGTATTATCTATCTCTCTCTCATTTGTGGATTGTTATTGTGGATAATATATTGTGGATGAATGATTTGATATTTCTCCATATTGGTGAATGGTTCATGTTTAATAATAATAAAAGTTATGCAACAAGTGGTATCAGAGCAACGATTTTGGCAAAGTGGGGATTTTTGTGTGAAACCCTAGAATTAGGGCAATTTTTTTTTTTTTTGGAAAAACATCTCATCTTTCAGGAGCCGTATCTCTGCGCAAGTTTATCCGATTCAAGCGATTCTTGGATCAGATTGTGCAGAATTTGAAGAGCTTTAAAATGAGTGGTCATATGATGGAATCCGAGCAGTATTGAGGGAGATACGACCTTTTGAAGTTAGTCATATGAAACAAGGATAGTGACAAATTTCGTAGATTTTTTTTGGAAAAATGCCTCATCTTTCAGCAGCCATATCTTTGCGACAGTTAATCCGATTGAGGCGATTCTTGGATCAGATTGTGCAGAATTTGAAGAGCTTTAAAATGAGTGGTCATATGATGGAATATGAGTAGTATTGAGGGAGATACGACCTTTTGAAGTTAGTCATCCGAAACAAGGATAGTGACGAATTTTCACAGATTTTTTTTGGAAAAACACCTCATCTTTCAGAAGCCATATCTTTGCGACAGTTAATCCGATTGAGGCGATTCTTGGATCAAATTGTGCAGAATTTGAAGAGCTTTAAAATGAGTGGTCATATGAAGGAATCCGAGTAGTATTGAAGGAGATACGACCTTTTGAATTCAGCCATCTGGAACAAGGAAAGTGACGAATTTTCAAGTCGTGAATTTTTCAAAAGACAATTTGTTTAGTTCGGGTAAGCAAATAAGTTGCACTTTATTTTGTTTGGAAAAAAAAAAATTGCAGATGTAGTTGTATTTGGGATTTTTAGCTTCAACTTGGTGGGAAGATATATTTTTTTTCCATAAAACCCTAGTTTGCATTAGGGCATGATATTTATTATCAAAAAAAAAACCCTAGTTGCATTAGGGCATGAACAATGGTACTCCACTATTTTTCTGGAGAAGATGATATTGATGCATGGAATGGTGGAAAAAGTTTGTCTATCAACATCATGTAATCCTTATTGAAATACTACCTTAGTTTCTCTCTTCGAGGAAAGCTTCTTTGTGGTGGGTAAAATTTTGTCAAGAAACAAATAATGAATACACTTTGGAGGAAGTGAAGCATGCATTCTTGAGTAAATGGGACCCATATTATGTAGATCGCCTAAGGGATTTGATCGACGACTATGAAAAAGAAATAAAATTACTCAAGACGAAAGAGGAAAAGTTTAGGAAGATAAAAAGATGTCAAGATGCGACAGAGGAAACCATACTGTGGTGGAAGATAAATTAGAAAATGGACAAAGGAATTTTTTAAATCTAAAAAGTCTATTTTGCAAGTTCATGGAAGCATTCAAAAGGAACATGTTATTATTTCCATTGACTCTGGTAGAAGATATAATTTTATTAATATTGCTTTGGCTAAGAAATTGCAAGTTCAAGCAACAAAAATTAAGGACATACAACTAGAGGGTGAGAATGTTTAGATTTTTAAAGATTTGAAGATCACCATGGATAAATATGTTTTACATTCAAATTTCTATGCTATTGAGATGGATGAGGAGGATATTGTTCTTGGTTATCCTTGGTTAGATTCTTTGGGTACTGTTAACATTAATGTGCAAAAGAAGTTTATGAAGTTATGGTACAAGAAAAAAGAAGATAACATTGCAGGATATGTCTCGACTTGAGGAGCAAGGATACAAGGAAAATCAAGAAGCGGTTGTAGAAGAACAAATTGAAGAACATGAAACAGAATCCAATAAGGCGATAGTAGCAACAAATTCCATGAAAGAAGTAGCAGTAACTAATTCAGTGGAAATAACATTGCAAGATATTTCTCAGCTTGAGGAGCAAGGATACAAGGAAAATCAAGAAGTGGTTGTAGAAGAACAAATTGAAGAACAGGAAACAGAATCCATGAAGGCGATAGCAGCAACAGAGTCCAAGGAATATTTGATAGAAGAGCACAAGGACACACCAAACAAAGATAACATGAAAGAACAAGGTGTAGAAGAATTTAAAACAATGAAGCCAAAGGTTGAAAAGTCAAAGAAGGTAGAACTTCAAGTAAAGGTTGCACCATATCGCCATCCACACCACCATGAGCGAAAACAATATTGGAGGCATGGTTCAAGGAAACAATATTATGATTCTACATGTAATCAGCAGGGCACCAACTATGGCAGTGTTTGGAAAAGAAAACATAGTGATCATGGTTTTCAGCATGGTTCATCAGCATCAAGGAACAAGTGGACCCATCATTCAAGTTATCAAAATGCAGCAGACGAAGCATGGAGCCAACGAAGCGATTTGGATACTCAAGTAACAAAATGGCGTACCAGCATCATCGGGTTTCACTTGGATGGATGGATGAGCAAGATTGGTACCACTTGCTAACATTGCTTAGCAAATCATACTATCAGGTTTCTTCATATGTTTTGAGGACGAAACATTTGTAAGGAGGGTGGCATGGTAGGGTACCTAGGAATAGATATATGGGGATATATTATTATATTGTATAAGGGTTGGCATGGGCCACACATAACCCAAGGTTGATTGTATTATAATATTATATTATATTTTAATATAATATAATATTAGTAGTAGGCTCTCCAAAGTAGAATAAGAATATGGATATATAAAGAAGAGATATTTGTCATTGTAAACATTCATATCATTGAAGAAGAATCTTATGTAATCATCGTGCCCACGAAGTGGCCTCTCATCTTGGGAGATCTTGTGGAGTTATTCCTTCCTTAAGGATTATTATTGGTGTTGCCCTACCTTAAGGGTATTATCTATCTCTCTCTCATTTGTGGATTGTTATTGTGGATAATATATTGTGGATGAATGATTTGATATTTGTGCATATTGGTGAATGGTTTATGTTAATAATAATAAAAGTTATGCAACACCTTCTCCCTTTCCATCTTACTCTACTTCCCTTATGATTGACCCAACTCACCTTGTATCTCCAACAAGATGTGCATTATATCTCCTCCATATGATCTAGTTGTAGAAGCATATGTTATGGATACACCATACTCTACAATTAGAATCTCGATATTATGATGTATTTTAGTTACTATTTCTAACAATTTCTCTTTATTTTGTTATAAGTCAACTATATCTCTCTTGATCTACGAGTCATCTTCTCAACTTGGCCACTTTTCTCTCCCTCATAGTTTGGAGCTGATCTAACCTCATCTATAACTAATCCCTCTTCGACTAGAGCATACTTATCTCTATCCTTTGCTTCTTCTCTCTCATGTAGTGATAATAAACTTTACTTACCTCTCATCCATCCCTTTATAACCTCCCTCCCATTTTCATACCAAAAATAAATTTTCATTCCATTTTTTCAATTTCCACATTTTCCCTCTAGCTTTAATAAAATTTAACCTTTGTGTCCCAATTTTTTCAAAAGAAAACTAATTATTAAATAATTACAAGAAAATATCTTTTTCATTCCATGTAATTTTGAGTTTTTCTAATGCTATTAATCTTGTGAAAATCAAGGGGGTATGCTAAGGCATCAAACTAATCAACTGTAGACCTGACACCAGGAAATAGGTACTCATTTTTACCATAAAATTGGGATATTGATGACAGTTTTAAACTTATTTATCATATAATAAATGCATCAAAAAGGGGTAAATGTAGACACCTAATTTTTCTTATCTCCTAGACACTAGTTGCATCACAAATCCCTCCTTTGGGAAACCAAGCAAAATTGACTACCTTTTTATACCCAAAGTAGGGGTAAAAAGTGATGTCAACTTTGAAATTTATAAAAATTCATGAAGCCCCACAAAACTAGTACCATTAGAAAGTACTTTAATTTTTTTTCTAATGAGTATAAATTTGACCATGTTTTGACCCAACTCATGCCTAAAAACATATGCAAAATAAAAGAATAATTTGCTTACATAAGTGTTGCATAGGAATAAAAATGGTGCCTATGAAAGTGGTAATCAAAATTACTCATGGTACACTCACACTCCAATGTACTAACCCCATCTAAATTTAAATTTGGGTGCTCACTGCGTATAACCAAAAATTCCATTGAATCCATGCACTATCGACCTAATTCCATGCATGTTATATATTAAGACTACCAATCAAGGTAGTTAAGTGCCTAAGACAATTCCAATCATCCTCATACAACTACTAATTTTCTTAGTTAACCCCATGCAGTTAAGAATCACTCCTCTAAATAGGACAAATAAACTTAGAAGCTTGCCAAGACATTTGCTTTGTAAATATTCAATGTACATTTCTCAAACGGGTATTCTAATGGATTAGTGGTCTATTAAACCATCCTTGGAGAAGGCCACAAGGGTCATAATTTTATTATTGTAAGTATATGCTAGTGGAATCACTTTAGGAAGAAGAAACATTTTCCATATTACCATGCTACTAGTTTTGGCATCTTTCTCATCCTCAATTGAGTATCTTCATAGAAGCACCAAGCAAGTAATATTCACTCTCAACAAGCATTGATCTACGAATATATTCAAAAATCATGACCATCTTAGAAATTTTTCTTCAACACTCAACACTATTTTTGTTTATCCAGTCAACATTCTAGTCAAATGCATATTTCAATGTTATTACATTGTTTTTTACATCTACCATAAAATGAAATAGGGATTGATCCCTATATCAATAAAGTTTATTGTTCTTGATAAAATTAAACAAGACCCATCATAATATATATATATATATATATATATATATATATATATATATATATATATATATATATATATATATATATATATATATATTGTAGGTTCTATTTTTTGCAAGTACATGATGAAGGTACTACACAAAATACTATAACTGTATGGTATCTTTGTAATAGTATAATGCATTTGCACTAGTATGACACATTTGTAATGATATGGTGCCTTTGCATTGGTATGGAACCTTCACAACCATACAAAACCTTTACAATTATATAACACATTCACATGGGTGTTGTGGGTCAATGTGATTACCCACATTCACAAGTCCTTGTAGATCAAGCTAGATTGTGGTTCTTTAAAGATTTTGTAAAAAAATTCTTGGGAAAGATCCCAGGAGCTTGACCAAAAGCATCACTTTTACATAACAATTTTTTTAAATAATAATAAGGTAGTTAGATACTTAGTAGCATCTTATCACCCCAAAAAAATTGGTAAAGGTAAGGAAGTCTGGCATGTTGATGCATTGCTTATCCCAAAATTTGGCAAAGGTAAGGAAGTTTGTCATGTGTCACATTGTTAGAATAAATAATTGGCTAAGTTGGAAGAAGAGGCGAGAGGAGGACTAAAATCTCATTGATGAGGCTAGAGGAGGACTAAAATCTCATTGACTAGGCTAGAGGAGGCCCAAAATCTCAAGAAGATGATGTTATCACAAGGACAAGAAAATTTTTGTGTTTGGTATTTGTTCATATTTCCAAACTTCAAATTTCACCAAGGCAAAGAGCCCACCATGAAAGAGAGTCAAATTTTAGAAGCATTGAAATCATCATATGGGGAAGAAAAAATTGGCATTTAGCATGTTTCCACATTTTTGAATTCAAAATTTAGAAAATTCAAAGCACTAAGGAGAAATAGGGCCAGACTTTCAAGAGGTTGACATCATTTTAATATCAACAGTCTAACCCAATATATGGAGACCCATCAAAATGTAATCAAAGGAGCCCAATAACACCTCCAAGCTTTGATATTAAATAGAAGGCTCCCAAAATGTCCCTATCAACTACATTTATACATGTCAACTAGCTGCCCATATCAAAGCTATCAAGTTGAGTCAACACCTTAGACAAGTTGGAGTTGCAATAGAACATAGAGGTGAATAGATAAAGCCGCTAAAGTTCTTGAAACCTCTCAAAAACATGTGTATGCCAAGATTATGGAGAAAATAAATATTAACCACATTAGCATAGTAGAATCAAAACAATTAATATGGACCAAGCTAGAAAGTGATGCCCATACCTTGCACTCACCTCTGTCAAGCCTACAAATAGTTTTTGTGTAATTATTAGAGCTATCAAAAATATGTAACCTTATAAATAGATAAATATACCTAAAAAAGAGGTCATATATTTAGTGTTTTCTTTTATATGTTGTGTAATTGTCATTGCATAATCAGTAAAATAGTGATTTTTGGCCTCTATTAAAGAAGTATTGAAAAATATATGAGAATGTAAGTTATTCTTTTTAATGTATATATGTTTATGATTGATGAGTAGTGAATTTTGTTAGGTGAATTTTGCTTATGTGGATAGTTGTTTTTATTAATTTCATTAAGTACGCATAATACTTGAGGAATAAATAATATAATCTAAATGAAGTTATATTCTATGATGTCATATTATTAGTTGGTCTATTAGGATTTGCATTAAGTTGAATGTGAAAGGTGTTTATGCAATATATTTCAATTTTGTTAGCTAAATTCTAGCCATTTTTAGATTCAATATTTAGCCCTCATCTCTTATTATAACCCTTGCATTTATCAATTTAGTATTAAACCCTTTTCATATTTTTAGTTGAATAAGGAATTAATCTTAGGAGAAATCTTAGTCATCCAATCTTGGCTGAGATCAAGGGTGCATCTCATCCACGTAGGTAGATTTTGGACCAAGATTTTTTGGCATGCTCAGTGGGACAAAACCTTTCTAGTGTGTTATACCAAAGATCAAGAACAATATTCAAAGCATAATTGAGTTAAACCTTGGTAAAGTTTAGCTCTCTAAGGTCAAGAAATCTATTTACCCGATGACTTCGCAATTGAATAACCAAATAAATTGGTGACTTGACTGGTAAAAGAGCTCTAAAATTATGTAATAAGGAGATCAAAGGTCAATATAGCTCACTAAAAATAAGATAATCAATGAATCTATATATGCCATAATACATCACCCTTGAATCCATAGTCAAACAAATTTATCTAGTGTGGAACAGTGTTAGACCCCTTAAACTTCTATATCTCCATGCAATTACCTAGGTTGCATTTAAATTTTTACCTATTTATGATGGTAGTAGTAAAATGACTTACGAGCATTGTTAGGATGTTATTGCTTTGGATACCATTTATAATATCACATTTTAATATGTAATGGTGAGACTTATTGCACTATATTTTTGAGTCAAAGTATTGCTATGGTATCACTCTTTAGAAGACAATAGCATTAGGGCTTAGGTTGACCTAGCTAAACCCCTTATATTAGATTTTGATGATCTAGAAGATACCTTCTTGTTGCTCACTCCATTTTCCTTTATTCAAAGGCATCCTCAAGAGAGCATCACTAATTTTAATATCTAATTTAAAAGAACCTAGAGAAGAATCCCTACATAAATAAGTCCATCACATGCTCAAGCCTACATCTATTACCTTCATTATTTAGCCTTGGACCTAATCCTACAAATATAATAGTATAATGAGAGAAGGTTTTTGCAAATTTTTAGGTGGCCATCATAGCAGAAAATGTGCTCTTTTTAGTCAAAAAACTTCCTCCCATAATTACCATGGTAGATATCCCTCAAATATATTAAGCAAATCTACAAGTTCCATTTTTAGCCTTGTATTTCACTTCACTAGATACATTTTCTAGATTATATCCTTCACCTCTCATCCTGAATAGAACCATGCCCACCTTGGAATCCCAAAAGATACAAAAATTAAGAGTTGTGATATACTGTTTGAAAAATAAACTTGATAGTGTGAAGTAGAAAAATGTTGAAGTTAGGCTTCAATTATACCTTCAAGGGGAATCTTCCTCCATATTAGAATACCAAATGATCCCAATCGATAAGGTTGATGAAAAATATTTTTCATTACTAAAAATCAAGAATAGAGAGCATTCCCTAGTTTGGAAAAACATGAGTGTTCAACATTTGATAGTAATTACAATGATAATATCTATAAAGGCTATCAACCTCACTTCTACCCAATTACAACTCAATAATTAAGAGAATTTGTAGTCTTTGTCATGGATCTAGAAAATTATTTTGTAGCTAAAGAATTTCCCACATCTATCCAAATAAACCTAGCTATAGGATTTGGGTATACTTATTTACCATCATATACTCAAAAGACCAAAAATATATAGAATTTAGAGCAAAGAGTAGGATAGATTAAAAAAGAAGAGCTAAAAGTAGCATTATGTTTGCAAGGAGGGAAACATGAGGAGTAAGCCAACCTAGAAGAAATGCAAATACATCAACATAAAAAATATGCTTATTGAAAGTTATACTACCTGACCATAACTAAAAATAGAGAGAAGAGGTAGTTGAATGATATTAAGGACTATTCAGGATAAAAACCTAGAATAAAGCAATATTTCACATACTATCGAAGACAACATTATGGAATAAGTGAAGAAATTAAAAGAGACTTTGTTGGTTCCTATATATATAGACTTGGTTGAAGAAACTTTAAAATTATCAATAGTTGGAAAATTTACTCTTTTGAACTTCAATCCAACACATAGGTGAACATATCTTGACATGGGTAAGTCTAAGTCTTCATCCTTTTATTTGTTCATATGCTTGGAATGTTGGGTATTACATAATTGTATAATGGATTCATGAGCTCCTATCACATTCATACCTCAAGAAGTCTATAATGCTATGAATTTTAAATATGATGAAGTTGGTTTTGGATGCTACATTTCAAAGGAATAATGATCTGGACAGTAAGGGCTTTAAAAAATGTCTCAATATTATTGCATAAGTTATTTAACCTTGCAATAGTTCAAGACATTTCCACTATTGACTTACCACCACAATTTGGGATGTGCCTCTCAAGTAAGTTCATGGAATAGTTTGGGGGAGACTTGGCACATGACCATAGTCACATGATCATCCCCTACATACAAAATATGGCCTACATTTTTTGTGAGAAGCTAAGGAGTAATCATATTGAAATATATATATAGAGCAAAAGGTATATATGGTAGAAGAAGTTAAGGAACATTCCCAAGTGAAAATAGAAGACTCACCAAAAGGTAAGGCAAAGTTGATGTAGAATGAGCTCTCCATGATAAGCTCCAAAGTGGATATTTTATCAAACATGGGAAACCAAAAAAATCTAGAGGCCATCTATAAATAGTTACAAATCTTGGTGGGCCACATGTTTCAATAAGAACACCCAAAAAATCTGGGGAAGCTAGCAATAAAATACACATAACCAAGGAATGTTCTATGCTCAATCCCAAGGCAATAATAATCATATGCTTTGAAAATTTTTAAACATTAGATGCTGATATGGTATGTGAATCAAAACATATGGAAAATATGGCTTATGACTCACAAGCTCAAGAAAAACTATCTTTGTTAAGTAATATCATGTGTTAGATAGGCTTGGGAACTCAATCCTACTTAAGGCCAACCAAATAATAGCCTTTCTCTAGAATATACTACATGTTCAAAGGTTCTAATCTATGAGAAAAGTATAAATTCAATACTATATGGTCGAGTCACTATATATTATGATGAAGAAGAAAATATTAGCATCACTAATGTGGAGAGGCACACCATCATTTGGTGTATATAAGAAAAATGTAAATAAAGTCAATTATAGGATGATTATAGCTAAAAATAATTGGTCAAGCAGACAACTAAATAGTTTCTATAGAAAACAAAATCTTGAGGTATGTTCCAAATAGATGGTAAAAGGAAATGGATTTCTAAGACAAGTAGTCATGTCGATTGCCAATGTAATTGCATTGAAAAGGTCTATGTAAATGAGTTAAATAAAAGGATGATATGTCTGATAGCTGGTTGACTTTATCTATGGAAGGAGCCTATATAAGTACCCCTGACACTACATAGTTCTTCAAGCATAGATAATTCATAAGTGCTAGAGTTCTATGTAAGGAGAAAGCAAAGAATTAAAGATATAAAGAAATAATTATACTTCCACATCTCTAATATCACTGATATGGTAGATAAGAATGCAAAGAATAACCTTAAAGAAAAATTGTAGATGGGCTTGAATATTCCTATACCATGAAGATCTGCTAACTCATCGAAAGTGACGAATGATCTATTTTATCCTTATTAGTGTTAGCTAAGGTAGGCATTATAATTGATTGAATATCAATAGAAATATTGATTCTATCTAAGGCCATATTTGTGTTAGCTAAAACCATTCTAGGGTTAGCTAAATGTGTTCCTACATTGACAATGTACGTACCCAGATTGTAGTTGTCGGTTCACCTCTCAACCAATGATGTGGGTTAGCATATTAAACCATGCACTTTTGGTTATTAGGTTTCATTGTTTCTCAAAGGCATCATAATTATTTTTAAATGAGCAAAATATAAGGATAAAAGAAAAAGAAAAAAAAGAGGAAAATCTGAGAGGTTTGTAAGCTTGTCAAGCCTACAAATCCTAATCACTTGTTAAGCTTGTCAAGAAAGTTTGACCAAACAATAGTCCTCCTTAAATCTATGGAAATCACAAAGACAAAGCATGAACAAGACAATCCAAGATTCAGAAGAACCCCTCAATTAAAGGGGAGGTTTCACCTTTTTTCCTTATTGTTATTTGAAGTTTCAAATAAACAAACAATAATAAGGAAAAAATGTGAAGCTAGTGGAAAGCTCTAAATATCATCAAAAATGCAAAAGTCATCATGGTTAGGGATAGATGAAACACAAGAACAAAAATATGTATGAATCCACAATATGATACCTTAGTAATTTGATGATAGAAGTAAACACAAGGTGTCTGAGTAGGATGATATTGCTAGTGAAAGATTATTGGTTGTATAAAAGGAAAGAACAAGAGCAAACCAATCACATAAGTCGTAGAATTTTTGTAAAGTATGCCAACTCAAAAGAAGACAATTGTTTTTATTGTAAAATTTAGTTGAAATCATCATAAATATAAGCTATAAAAGGATATGTAGACCTGATTCTAAGCACACAATTTTTTGGAGTTGAGTATTTGTACTAAGAAACAAGGCATCCATGCACATCTTAGAAGCATTGATATGCTATACATGTTTTACAATTCTAAAGAAAAGTACTTGTGGAATTTTGCAAAGAATAAAGTAGTGAAATACCCCTATTCATGAGTGCTTGGAATATTTACCTAAGACAATTAGCTTGGACCTAAAGCAACCTTTAGCTATGGTGGACTATGCTCATAGAGGATTATGTTTTGCTAGAGGTACTACTAGCCAAGTATCTCCATATTTCTTCCTTTCCCTTCCTCTTCTCATATTTCCTTCCTATTTATACTTTGGCACCTATTTTTCATGCACTCTTATTCTTCCGATTCATATACCCATCATTCATGGTTCCTTAAATTATCATATTATCCCCTCATCTTAATTCACATTTCCTATTTCACTTCACCCAAAATAGCTTTATATTATCCCTTTCTACTTTAGGTACTTTACCTTCTCCATATTATATTGAAAATACTATATTCGACATGCAAATGGGATGAGAATTTGCCAAAGGTATATTCCAATACATGCATTAAGACCTTTATTCCAACTACAAAATTCACACCCTCTCAAATATCAAGCATTCAATTCCTTTGCATCTCTACATTTTCCTTCCCATTTCATTATTCCATAGTTTTTATATCTTAAGAGTTCTTGAATCCAAACCCAATAGATAAGGCCCTCTAGGTTCTCTATATTTACAAGAAAAAATCCTTAGAAGGTGCCAATAATGTGGGTCAATATGATTACCTATATTTACAAGTCCTTGTAGATCAAGCCAAACTGTGTTTCTTTAGAGGTTTCATAAAATTTTGCTTAGGAAAGAGCCCAAGAGCTTGACTGAAAGCATCAATTTTACATAAGTAAACTACCAGAGAATAATAATGCAACTAAATACTTAGTAGCACCTTTTTGAGCCCAAAATTTGGTAAAGACATGGAAGCTTAACATTTTGCTACATTGCCTATCCCAAAATTTGACAAAGGCAAGGAAGTTTGGCATGTGCTAAATTATCAGACTCAAAATTTGGCTAAGTTAGAAGACATGACTAGTGGAGGTTTAAAATATCAAATACTAGGCTAGATAAGGATCATAATTTTAAGAAGCTAACATAATCACAAGGGCAAAAAGTTTTTGGTGTTCGACATTTCTCCATATTGTCAAACTCCAAATTTTGATAAGGCAGAGAGCTTGGCATGAAAGAGGGCTAGAATTTGTAAGCACTGGTGTCACATAAGGGGAAGAAAAATCTAGTTTCTGGCATATTTACATATTTTTAGATTCAAAATTTAGCTAAGTCATAGTGCTAAGGAGAAAGAGGATTAGAATTTCAAGAGACTGACATCATTTTAACATCAGAAGAAGTTTTTCCTAATCTATGAAACCCCATAAAAATTAAATAAAAAGAGCCTAGAAATACTTCTAAGCTATGGCACTAAATAAGACCCTAGACATGTCCCTATTGACCATATTTGCATGTGCCAACCGATTTTCCATATGAAAGTTGTTATACTGATCCAACACCTTAGACAAGTTAAAACTGCAAGAAAACATAGTGGTGAAAAACTAAAACCACCAAAGTTTTTCAAACCTCTCAAGGACACGTGGATGTCAAGATCATGGGGTAAATCAAGACTAACCACATTAGCATAAAAAATTCAAAATAATTAAGACGGGTCAAGCTGGAAAGTGACATCCATGTCCTGCACTCGCCCTTGTTAGGTTTGCAAACAATTTTTATTTGATGATTAGAACTAACAGAAAGAAGATGTAATCTTATAAATAGATCAATATACCTAAAAAAAAGGTCATCTCTTTAGTGTCTTCTTATATATATTATGTAATTATTGTTGCATTATTTATAAAATCAAGTATTGTTTTACCTCTACCAAATAAATATTATAGAATGTATGAGATTGTAAGTCATACATTTTAGTATATTTTTTTTTATGCTTGATGAATAGTAAATTTTGGTTATCTGGATAGTTGTTTGGATTAATTTTCATTAAGCATTTATAATACTTGAGGAATGAATATTATGATACAAATGAAGTAAATATTCTATGATACCCTATTGTTAGCCAGTCTGTTAGGCTTTTCATTAAGTTGAATGTGAATGTTGTTTATGCGGTATATTTCAATGTTGTTAGCTAAATTACAACCAATTTTAGATTCAATATCTAGCCCTCATATTTTTTTCTAACCCTTGCATTTATCACTTTAGTCTTAAACCCTTTTAATTTCTCTAGTTTAAAAAGGAACCGACCTTCTTTGGAGGTTGAGCTTTAGATAAATCTTAATCTTCTAATCTTGGTCAAGATCTAGGGTGCATCTCATCCACATAGGTAGATTTTGGACCAAGAGATATGATATGCCTATCATAGGTAATTTTTTACTCTTCTCTATGCATTGTTCTATTCTGATTGACAAGGAATATGCAACTTAGTAAAATTATTACAAAAAAAAATGATAACTTATTTTCTGCAAGAATCAAAAGAAGAAAGGCACCTAATCTAGGATCTTGTATGTTGTACTTATATTTCCATTAAAATATTGCATTTAGGATAAAGCAAAAGGAAATAAGAAGTATTTATTATTCTTAAGAGCATTCAAATATTTCTTGTGGTATTGGATGTTGCATTTGGTTTGAGTTGTACCTTGCATTGGATTATGTGAATCTTTCCTTTAATACAAAAGAAGAACAAATTATCCCCTCTTTGTCTTAGAGACTATTTATTTATTTTGATTTTTCAGAATGAATCTAGGATTTTTCTTAGTCATCATTGCATTTTTTTGTATAAATTGAATCCTTTTATAAAATTTCATAATAGGAATACATGACTTAATTTTTTCTTATCCAAAAGCATAGGTAATAAAGATAAAAGTGCATGTAGGTTGCATTTTAGATTAATCTTCTTGCTTGTATTTGTATATTCTATGATTTTTGACTCGAAAGAAAAAGCAAAGAAAATACATTTACATTATTGTAAGCATTGGAAAGCAAAAAGGAAAAAGGTATTTAGACTATAGGATTTGTATTCCTACATTTTGTCTTCATTTTGCATTACATATCTCATCTTAGTATTGCATTTAAGATAGAGCAAGAAATGGAACCCTAGGTGTATTTTAAATCAACCCACTAAACATAGAATTGGTATGCAACACACTTCACGCCTTCCACAAGTATGGGTTCATGCATGCCATTCACAGAACCACAAGTATATTTAAATACAAGAAACATAACTTAATAATAAAAAAATAAGTATATATTTAAAAATATTTGGAATATGGGGATTGTCTAGTAGTTTCTTCTATAGGAGACTTTAGTGGTATTATGACAATACAAGACAAATACAAATTGGATGGACAACTGTTAAAAGAAAAATGTGATTGGGTTGTTCTACTTTGTAGAAAAGGAAAAAATATCAAATTTAGGGTTATAAATGTGTATGCTCTAACTATAGTTAATCATGAAATATGTTGGAAGGACATCAACATATTTTATTTAAATACAATGACTATTCATAATTATGATCTATGGATTCTTGTAGGAGAGTATCTCAACATAGTTTCATATCCTTTGAAATAGAAGGGTGGTACTCTTGGAGGGTCTACATCAATGTAGGATTTTTATTCATTTGTTAATTCAAATGGATTTTGGTATGATATTTGTTAAACTTTTCAATAAACATGGGATAATATTTTCAATGGTAAAACTCATATAGCAAATCAATTGGATATATTTTTATTATCCAATACATGGTTTATATAGAGCAAAAAATCTCCTTGAATATTTTATTATGATCGATATTAGATGACAAACCCATTATATTGAGGTGTGATTCACTTAAAAATGTTCATCCAAATCTATTTTAAATATCATCCTATGTGGCTCCAAGACCTTGATTTTTTCTAGATGGTTATGTAATGGCAAGATAAGGCAAAATCTGAAGGATCATGCATGTATAGGTTTGTTAAAAAGATACAATATCTAAAGGGGCAAATGAATATTTGGAATACCAAATATTTTGGTAAAATATTTAAACAAAAAGAGAAAACTCAATACAAGCTTGAAACTTTACAAGAGATAGTATAAATTAAGGGAATTGACCAATATAAATATATGTACGAAAAGAAATTATTTTTTAATTATTATAGTATATTGAAAAAGTCATATTGATCACAAAATTCTAACGAGATATAGATCAAGGAAGGAGATAGAAATACCAAATTCTTTTATGCTATAGTCAATTAAGATTTTTATTTTTTCACATTAACAATATTTTAAAAGTGGAAGAGATATTAAGGAAGAATGAGATATTAGGAAGAAAGAAATTGATTATTTTAAAGATATTCCATCAAACATAAGGTAAGATAAGAAGGCTTAAACCAAGATTTTACAAAATATCCCATTATTTATCACATAGGAACAAAATGAAAGCTTAATTAAGATCTCTATGGAGCAACTACATGAGATAAGTTTTCTCTTTTCATCCTAACAAGGCACTTGGCACTAAAGGATTTTCAAAAAAATTCTTTCTAGAAATTTAGGATTTGTTGAAGAGTGATATGTTGTCTATGTTGAAGAGGTTGAGGCCAATGCCACCATTATTATATTGGTTCCCAAGAAAGGTGAATTAAAATATTTTGATAGTTTTTATCCAATAAAACTTTATAATATGATTTATAAGATCATTTAAAAAACTATGGAAAATAAATTGAAAAGCATCTTAGATTATGTTTATCAAAGGAAAAATGTGGGTTTATTAATGGTAAAAAAATCCTTGATGGTGTAATAATTGTACAAGAGGTTGTACATTCTCTTTATTCTATGAAAAATTCAAGTATGCTTATGAAAATAGATTAAACAAAGAAAATCATAGGGTTTGTTGGAGTTTCCTACATGATATTCTAAAAATAAATTAGCTTTAATCAAGGTTGGTGTGTATGGATTATATGTCATTAAATAAATCTAATGTGTTCTATTATAATTAAGGGTTTGCCCTACTAGATAATTTAATTCATCCTATGGACTTGGCTAGGTTGACCCACTATCTCTTTATCTATTTATTATTCTTATAGATGCATTAGGAAGAGCTTTTACAAAGACAAAAATTGAACGAAAAACCAAAGGTATTTAGGAAGAAACAAATAGTCCCTCTAAATATCCTATTCGATTTATTAATAATACTTTTATTTTAGGTCATACATTAGTCATTGAGTCCATCAAGCTTAAAACAATATTATAATTCTATGAGAAGGTAACTAATGCTATAGAATCTATAATTTTTTTAAACACTAGTTTAGATTTATAATGAATTATTCTGCAAATTGTAGTGTCTAGAATGTGAATTTTTTTTACCAACATGTATGTCTATTCCTTTGTCTCATAAAGGAAAGAAGAAGGATATTTGGGATACAATTCTAGATAGAATGAAATCCTATTTGGTAGGTTGGAAAAGCAAGTTCTTAGCTATTTCTAGAAGGTTGTAGCTCATAAAAACTACATTGCAATCCATTCCTATATATAATATCACTTTTAAGATTGCCAGTAAGTATAACATATAAATTTGATAAAATTCAAAGAAAAATTATTTGGAAATGATGGGAGGAATAATTCAAGTTTCCTCTTTATAAGGAAGATAGGGTTTGCAAAATAAAAATGTTGGAATGGCAAGTTTGAGGAGTTGAAAACATATGAGTTTGGCCTTAGGGAAAAAACTTGATTAGAGATTATTAAAATACCAAGGAAAGAGTTAAGAAAAAATATTACTTTAGAAATATATAGGTTATCTTATACTATTAAAAAACTAGACACTATCTAAAGGATGTCAAACATCAAACATAATATTGGACTAAAACGAGAAAAAACTGCTATTTGCTCAAACATAAATACAAATTAAATGCACATGTCTAAAAAATTGCTCTTTATTCATTTAAAATAGAATTCATAGGTTATAATAAGGATTGTAAGGAATTATTTTTATAATGAACATCAAATAGACTGATAGCTGCTCTTGGGTTCCTCAATGTAGGTGGGCTTTAGTGTGTGGGGGCCATTGTTGGTGTTTTTGATGCTGATTTTGCTCCTTTTCCACCTGTTGTATGACCTAAAAAAGGGGGTTAGTTGGTTTAGGGGCTTGCCTTGGTCAGGCCCCATATTGATGAAAGACAATAAAAATAGTAAATGAAATTGAACTAAAATTCTGTAAAAACTATGGAAAACATCATAATATTGTCAAATGAATCTTACCTAACAAAATTGGGGTGATTTGGGACCTATAGATTCAATTCGTAGGTCGGGGGTGAATTGGTGCTGGATTCATTGGTCGAGGGACAAATTCAGCTGTAAGTGACTTCTAAAGGAAATATTTGCATGGATGGGCTCCTCAGGTGCTATACTATTGTTTTTCAGGTTTATATTACTATTTTTGTTCTCTGTACACATTTTGGTAGTTTCTGTGCTTTGGCTAAAAGGAGAGAGAGAGGTAGAATGCGAGTTTAGGTCTACTATTTATAGATAAACCTAAGGGGCAGTGGGTGCGGTTAGAAGAAATAAACCCTAAGGTTGGGTTCTAGGATGGTTAGGTTAGGGTTTGTGAGGTGTCATCATTCCATTAGGAAATATCTCATCCTCACACATGTGTGAGGAGAGATTAGGGTTAACTAGGATTAGTCAACTCTAGGTTAGATTTGGAGTTAGGTTAGGGTTTCCTAGAAAATATCCTAACTAACATAGTGGACACACATGTGGGAGGGAATAATTAGGAATAATTAGGGTTTAAGAACCTAATTAGCCTTTATGATCCAAAAAGTGCACTTTAAGTGAAGTCACTTTAAAATTAGAATTTGTATTAACTTTAATTAAGTCTAGGAAGGGCTTAAGTGGCATTGGGTGATTGATGAGGGATCCTTTGATGGATGCAAAGTGGTTATGATGTGAATTAAGTAGTTTAATAGGGTTTTGTACCTATGAACTAGTGATGCAGCCTATGTAATTCTACAATATGCTATGCTAATCTAGAGTAATCTACGCTAGTCTACGCATGCCTATAGTAGTCTACACATGTCTACGCATGTCTAAAATAGTTTATGTATATCTAGAGCCATATACAATAGTATACGATAGTTTAAAATAGCTTATAGGTGTCTAGGATGGCATATGTAAACCTAAAAGTGTCCAAAAGGGTCTACAAGTACGTAGAGGTAGCTATGTTTGAATTTTAGGTATCTATATTTTACCTCTTTTTGTACTATACTATGTGGAACACAGTTTAATACAAAAATGTGATGGGAGAAAGTAGAAGATGAAGAAGAGAAGAGAATGGAATCTAACCAAAGGTATGTAGTTGCTCAAAGCGTGACCATACAAAATTGATCGATAGCCAAGAGGGGAAAGGAATGGAATCCAACCAAAGGTATGTAGTCACTCGAAATGTGACCATACAACATTGATCAGGGATCTAGGGAGAGAAGAGAAGAAGCGAAGAAGAAGAAGAGGGGAACAAAGAAAGAGAGAAAATAAAAAACAATGCCGGTGAATGGAAATGGATGATTGCGAATGCAACACGATGGTTTTGTTGAGTCTATATGATATTTATCAAAGTCATACTAGTTGCTTAGGGATAATAAAAATTGATTGCTTTGCTTTTACAACCAATGCAGGATGGTCAAAATATGAATAGAATAAATGCCTATTCAAATATTTACTATTGATTGATTGATGAGTACATGGTGACAAGTGTCGAACCATTTGAGGTAGTTAACATTTGGATTATTCAAACGTGTCATTCATTATGTATCATGAATTCCAAAGTGAAATACTTCTCCAAACATTGCGCTAAATTAGTCAACCGTGTCATTCATTGTGTACCATAAATGTCCAAGTGACCTCTCCATTGTTACACATAGCTCTCCTAACCTAACAAATATTTGGTTGTTGGAAATTTTGAGTTATTAAGTCAAAGTTGTCTTTGATGTCAAGGAATGAAGTCATCATTGATGTCAAGGAATATGTTAAGGAACAATGCAAAGGTTAAAGGCAAAAGGGTTGCATAATATTTTTAATATTATGTGGAAGCATAAGTTAAAAGGTTTTTCATAAAAACCCAAGGAAGCTTATTGCAAAGCTAAAGGAAGGTTTAATATTTATTTTATAAAATATTTAAATTCAACTTGAATTTAAATTTTATAAATAAATATTATTTATACAAAGTTGTACAATGAGAGATGGCCTTAATAAAACCAAAGAGTTTTAAAGAATTAATTTATAAAATTTAAATTCAAAAGAATTTAAATAATTTATAAATTAATAAAGTTTAAAGGAAAATAAAAAGCATCGACATCTAAAAGTTTGAAGGAAATTCGAGCGCCAACATGTATGCATGAAGGAGGAAATACATATATATACCCATGCATTAGAGACATTGAATTTATCCTTTTTTTTTAATGTTAATGCATGCAATTGTGTTGAGAGCTCGTGCGGAAAAAGAGAAGCAAATTTTGTTTTATGTGCCAACGAATAGAGACAAAAATGAAAAGCACCAAAATTTGGAAGCCATATGGGCAGCGTGGCCTAGTGGCAAGAGGGCAATGGTTAGAGTGTTTAGGTGCTTGGTGACCTATAGTTGAAACATGATGGTAGCGTGTTTTGGTGATTTTGTTTTTGTTGGAAGTGCCAAAGGGAAGGCACATGTTTTGCTTGGCAAAGCAGGGAGTTTCATAGAACACGTGGTGCTTTCCACTCCCCAAGAAAGTGTCTATATCGTACGGTGGTTGGAGTCGTGCATAGGGCATTGGTTGAGGCTATGTTGTGAGTTCGATTCCCACCAAGGCCAAGGTAATAAATTTTGATTATTATTTTTGTGTTGCCTAAAGTTTGACATGAGATCTTAGGGAGTTAAAAGGGTTGCTTAAAAGATTTTTGATTATTATTTTTGATAAGTTGGAGGAATAAGGAGTTAGCTTTATTTTTGAATAAAGTGTTTGTGTCACATTGATTTGTTGAAGTTTTAAAAGGATAAAGGGAACTTCTTGCATTGAATTATTTTGAAAAGAAGAGTACATTGAACATTATTTTAATTGGGAGATTATAAGGTGTAAGTGGTGAATTATTTTTTTTGTAAATGTTGATGATTGTTTTCTTAAAGATGGAGTGATAAGGTGTATATGTGTCTTGATATTTACATTATATTTTTGAGGGATTTTATCATCTTATAATTTCTTTGAGCTTGGAAAATAAGTGTTTGTGATTGTGGCAGATTTATGAGATTCCTTCATCATCAAGAAAAAGGTATGAGCACATTCTTCCATAGTTAAATTGATTGGTTGGTTTTCTAGAAAATAATTTTGGAGTGAAAAGGACTTGATTAGGATTTCCTATTGAGTGTGTTGAGTTAATGCTTCAAGGTTTTTTGGAATAAAGAGTTGTTAAAACCTTGTTTTATAAGCATTGTTTTTGAAGCCATTGGTTGTATGAAGAACTTGAACTAGGGTTTGAGTATCATTGCTATGTGAATATTGTTTTATGAGCATTATTGTTAAAGTGAGTTGTTGAACAAAGAACTTGAACTAGGGTTTGAAAAGAACATGAGTATCATTGTTATGCAATATTGGTTATTGAGCATTGTTGTTAAAGTGAGTTGTTGAGAAAATAAATTGAACTAGGGTTTGAAAATAACATGAGTATCATTGTTATGTAATATTGGTTGTTGAGCATTGTTGGAAAAATTTTGAGTGAATGTCATATGCTTGGAATAGGGTTTGCGAGCAAGAATTATTTCATTGAGTGATTGGATAAGTAGAGTTGGTTGAGCCTAGTCAAGTGGGTGTATGAAGTGATTGTTCAAGTTCCATAAAAAAAACTATTCTATATTCTGAATTGATTTAAGAAAGTGATTGAGCATTGAGGTGAATAAGAAGCATATTGAGTCTAAAAATTCTCCTTATGTTTCTAAGAGAATGATTGAAAGTAATTAAGCATTGTGATAAGTGTAGAACATATTGAGTCTCTAACAATTCTCTTTATGTTTCTCTGAGATTAGACAAGTTCTTGTGTGGACTTGTTGAGCATATTTGAGGTAAGTATTTGAGAAGACTTATGAAAAAATTAAGTGTTTGTGGAAGCTTACAATGAATATTGAGAATAAACTTGGACAAGTTCTAGGCGGAGAAGATTTGAGCAAGTTCTAGAGAGGACTTGTAGAGTAAATTTGAGCAAGTTCTAGAGAGGAATTGTGGACAGATTAGTGTGAGATTTTGAGGAAGCTTACAAGGTATATTTAAGATAAGTCTTTGAGAAGGCTTGAGAGCAGAGTTGATTAATTGATTTGTTCAAAATTTGAGTTAAGTTTTAGAGTAGATCCATCAGAGTTGATTTGAGATTGAGTCAATCTTTGAGAACAAAATTGAGAACAAAGTTTAGTGTAGATTTGAGGATAGGTTTATGCTAGACCAGAGACATATATTGAGCAAATTTGTGCTAGACCGAAGGACTGTGTTTAGTGCAAATTTGAGATAGAGATTTAGAGGTGACAGAGAGTAGAGGAAAGTATTATCCAGTGGATAGAGATCCATTAGATAGGGTAGTGAGGATAGGTCTTCTGAGTGAAGACAAGAGTATTCAATGGAGAGAGATCCATAACCTAGTGCAGTGGAGGTAGTAGTATTATAGAGGATCACCAGCTAGAGTAGAGGATAAGGAGTTCTCTTATGTATAGAGATCCATGAACTTTATTTAAGGGATTGGTATCTCCTTTAGATAGAGATCCATAAAAATTGTAATAGGGAAAGGATTCCCAAGATATTTATTGAGAAAATTTTAGTGAAATATTTTCTCCGTGGAGTAGCCCATATTGGGTGAACCACATAAATAATGGTGTCTCTATTATGTGTGGTGATTTGTGCATTGCTTTAATTATTGTTATTGATATTTCTATCTTTACATTGCATAATATTGACTAGGAAAGAAAAGTAAAAAGTGATCTTATAATATTCACCCCCCTCTCAGTATAAGTTTGTGTTCTTCAATTGGTATCAGATAGAGTTTCTTTAGAATAGTTTAAAAGCTTGAAGGAAAAGCTAACAAGAACACAATAGATTCTAAAAATAAATCCTCAGATAATTCAACACCAGTATTTGATGGAAGTGACTATATCTATTGGAGTATGAGAATGAAGATCTACCCGATGGCACTTGGCAATGAAATTTGGGAAGCAGTTGAATTTGGATATGATCCATTAATTAATCCTCCTAAAAATAAGGAAGATAAGATCCTACAACATTAAAATTCAAAAGTAATGAATGAACTTTTGAAAGGGTTGCATAGAACAAATTCTATGAAAGTTATGCATTGTCAAACTGTAAAAGAAATATGGGATAAACTACAAAATATATATGAAGGAGATAAAAGTGTCAATAAAGAAAATATACGAAATATCAAAGGACAATTTGAATAATTAAGAATTAAGGATGAGGAAAATATTAGTACTTATCTACTTCAAATTGATGAGGTTGTTAATGATATGCAAGGACTTGAAATGAAAATTGATGAATCGAATGTTTGTGACAAGGTCTTAACTTCCAAAAAGATTCAGTGAAAAGGTTTATGCTATAGAAGAGTCAATAGATGGTGATTCTTTGACAAGAGATATGTTTCTTGGTATTATTACAAAATTTGATATGAGAACAAAAGAGGAACCTAATCCCTAGAAATAAGTAGCATTCAAATCAATAAATAAGACAAAGGGTAAGAAGTCATAATAAAGTAATGAGTCATACAATGATGAAGAAGTAAATTATGGTAGAAGGAATAAGGATTCAAGAAGATCTAGAGATACAATATCTGTTAAATGTTTCAATTATGGAAAGTATGGTAATTATGCAACTAACTATCAAGAATCTAAGAATAACAATGATGAAGAAAAACAAGATCACAAGAACAGGGAATCAGAAATATACAGGCACCAAAAGAAAAGCAAGGATGGACAAAGTAGACAAGAAAAGAAGTTCTTTCAAAGATAAAAGAGAATCTACTATGTAGATAAGGCAAGTAAGTACTCAAGTGATAGTGATTCTATTTTTTTAGATAATGATAGAGATGAAGTCCTATTTATTATTTAAGAAAAGAACAAGTTAAGAAAATGACTCTAGTATTTTTCAAGTGTTTTAGATGTGGTAACTTTGGACACCTTGAAGATAGTTGTATAAGGGATGGTTATAGTTTTAGTGATGATGAATATGAAGATACACTTGAAGGACCAGAAGAGGATATTCTAATGGCACTAGAATAGGGAGAAGATGATCCTACAAAAGACAAGACAATAGAAAATAAATATGTGGACAAAGGTAAAAAATAGAGGAATATTCAGAGAAATATGGATATGATCTCAAGGGAGAACTTATTTATGGCCTTGAAATAGTGAAGAAGGTAAGAAAGCAACACTCTAAACTTGAAATTCAGTTTCAATAATGTTATGAAGAGAGAATATTGCTTATAGAGGATTTAGAAAAATCAAAGGCTAAGGAAATATTATGAGAAATTATTTTTTCATGATTTTACAGTTAAAATTTCAAGTTATTTGGAGTTAAAATGAAAGAGTTATAGCATTTTTAAGTTTTCGCAGGCTCGTAGGGCCCATCCGGGAACCCTAGTTTTATGCAGGTGGATACGGGATCCAATTTGAAAATATAATAATATGGGTTGTCTTAAAATGTCAATTTATGCATACTGAACAAATTTCATGAGTTTTGGATATGTTTAGGTTTGGAATTTGCTTTTCTTCTCTTTAGTAGGTTGTAGATGAGCGACGCAAAATCGAGGGGTCTAAAAATGTAATTTCTGATATTTTTTTGGTGATATACTCCAAAAAAATCCTCTTTGACATATATAAATTTTTTTAAGTCATTTGGACATGTTTTGATATAGTTTTAATATATGCACTATTTTGCCCCTGTGGGGATTGCATGTTTTCACCATACACCTTTGCTATTTGACCCCTTTGGCTTATTTGTGTGTAGGTGCAGGTTATTGGAAGGAATTGGGGATGAATATCAGACATCATATATTTAAGATACAAATAGTGGTGGCATTGTATTGCCCACCTTGATTGTGGGTACGCGGAGAAACATTGGATGTGCACCTTGATTCCGTGAAATACTTGGTCTTTGGGCACCCAATATTGTAAAAATTGTATCAAATTTTGAGCCCTAAAGAGGAATGTTGTGTAACCTTGGATATGATCCAAAAAATTAATGAGAAAATACTTGCTTTAATTCATTTCCTTTTGTTTAGTATTTTTTCCTTTTCACATGCATGATTATTTTTTTATGCTCATGAGCGAGATGGGGTAGATACACACATTTTTTTACTTAATTTGGTGCACCATTTTTCCATACTTCAGTGGTGATTATGGTGGGACCATTTTCCATTATGATTTGGGTGAAAATCTGACCTCAATTTTACAATTTTTGCCCTTTTTGTGTTGCAGGTGCTCCCCTCCCCACCCTGGAACAGTGGCAGAGGATTTATCTAGCACACCCTAGAATGGTGGCTTCACCATACCACCATGGGATGGTGGTGAAGCTTCTACTTGCCCCAACCTAGAGTGGTGGTGAAACAAAGAGATTTCTGCCCAAAAATTCAGAATTTGGAGGCTTCAAAATGGACAAGGTAAGTGCCTAAACCCCCTGATTTTCTGCTGCATTTACAGAGACTGCAAAATTTGGTTTTTTCACATTATTTTGTTTGCATAGAAAGGTTAAATGTCACTTTTTACTTTTCTTATCACATAAAGTAGCAAAAATAAGGAGAAAAATAAAAAATAACTTGTAGTAGCAATGCACCTGTTTGGTTTGATTGCTTGTGGCTTACCCATGGGGTAAGTTAGCATGTAGGATTTGCATTCATAAATTCAATTTGTAGGTTTCTTACCTTATTATTATGAAAGTAAAATGAACTTATTTGCATGCATTTAGTGAATGGTCATTTATTGCTTCTTTGCTTACTTTATTGGATAATAAAGAACCACACACACCACGATTCATGTAAACGCTAATGAGGTGGACTTCATTACCATCCACTAGTAGAGTGCAAGTGATGGTGGGTTTCATATCCATCCACTTGGATAAAATCCCAAGAACCTGATCCATCTTGTCAAGGCTAGTTCCAAGATCCATCATAGCCCATGGGTTATAGCACACATCACCCTTTGGGGAGGTGTATCATAGATTGCGGATGAATTGGGTGAGGAACTGATAGGACCTGTGCTCCATGGCCATGTGTGGACCTCATAACCACACATTATAGGTAGGATAACACAACTTGGAGTTCATAGCTAGGTTGTTGAGCTACGAGTATACAGGTGAAATCCAATTGAACATGAGATTACAATCCAACAATATTTCAAACACGTGACACGAGGTCATTCTTTATGAAAAACACACATGAAACACATGAAATAGTTTAGGAATTCACACTTAAAACTTAAAAGAGATAATCATCTATCTTATTGAGTGTTTATTTCTTGTATACTATTTCATTAATTTTTTTAAAGAAGATAATCACTTTAGGGTACTAATAGAGGAGCGCAATGGTGCGCACCCACAACCAATCCCAATCATGGGCATAAGCTATGGAGAGTGGATTAGGAGAAACTAATCATCTCTGATATAGCCCTAGGGACTTGGTTATACCTCCCTAGTGAGCCTCCACTCCACCTAGCCCTAAGAAATTAGGGCATGAGCCTCATATCCAAAAGGATCCTCTCCAGGACACCCCGAGGAATGATGATCATTACTTGGGAGAGTGTTCCCAATATGTAGATATTTCATGTCTTCCTTGGTGAAAGGCAATTACGCTCTGAGGTGCTAATAGATAAAGTGGTGCCATGCATATGTGTACCCATCAGGGTTGACACGTCTAAGAAGAGGTAGAAGTATGACTTCACACACTGGTTGGAGCAAGTCAACATGACTCTACCTCTGCGCTGCCTTGATAGGATACAACAACTCATGCAGCCCGATAAGAATGACACTCGTCGGTCAGGGCGAGCCAATTCAGCCCTACCTTTCCTCATTCAGGGGGGAAGACATGAGGAGATCCTAGATTTTTCTTAGGAATAATATTTTGTGCATGCCCGATGTGCCTCTATGCCAGCTGAGTGTAATGATCACATGTTCCAGCTTGAGGATCAAGTCAATGCAACGAACCTCTAGAGAGGCAAGGGCCCTATGGAGAATAGAGAGTACCTTGGATAAGGTCGACCCCAGGGTGAGACTCCTAGGCCTCCTAGACCTCACATTGTGGATCAAATTAGGCAAGCAATTATGAGATATACATATCACCAAGCTCAATTCAAGCAGCTTCGATGGGATAAAGAGCAACTAGACCGCTTGCACCAGCTCAAGAAAGAAAGGATCGAACAACAAACCATTGAGCTATTCCAAAAAACTTTGAGAGAGAGGGTGCCTACCCCTAAGACACATAGGTAGGAAGTCCATATGAGGCAACCCATGCATGTTCGAGAGAGTTCCCCAAGAACTTATAAAATTTTGCTTCCATGACCTCCTATGCCAGATCGAGAGATGCCTCCCAGGCCAAACATAGGGCACCCATCATAGGTAGATACCCCTATTTATAGGCCATCTCGAGAGACGCATTACAAGGCTTACACTGAGCATGAGCCAGAAGTAGAATATGTTGAGACACCTTATCGAGGTAGGGGGCGACTTACCACCGCCTTGCCCTAGGTTGGAGGAGCCTAGACCTCCACCACAAGATGTGAATAAAGATGAGGATATCAAGTCCTTAGGTCCTTACAAAGCATTGTTAGAATGCCTGGATTCAATAGAGAACAAGACCTCTAGGTTAGGATCTCAAAAGCCCACTATGCATCAACTATGTAGTCAACCCATCCATCTATCAGTACCTGTGCCTCCATATCCAAAGAAATTTAAGTTGCCTCAGTTGGCTACCTTTAAGAGAGAAGAGGATGCACAAGAACATGTCACTAGGTTCTTGTTGGTCACGAATCTGCCACAGGAAAGGATTTTTACAATTGCGCCCTAGACCCGGCCAACATTGAAAGGCTGGAAGCAAGAAATGGCTCCCAGACCAATCTCCAGAGTGGGTTGGTTCCCTCTACTATTCTAAAATTGGGTTTAAGATAGGGTTGTTTGGAAAGAGATTTAAAAGTTACAGAAAGAAATGGGAAATATGGCCACAGGCCGAAGTGATGGGATCGAAAAAACAACAGCAGGAAACTACAAACGCAACAACAACAAGTAACATAAGAAATCAGCTTAATCTTCGCACAATCACATGCCGCAAATCCCTCCAAACCCACATTCCAGGAATCGTACCCTGACCGCAGTATTTAAATCCAGTATGCAGAATTTAAATGTAATAGCAATGCGGGAGTACGAATGCTATTAGAAATGCGAGAAAACGAGAAAAGAAATTCATCCATGCAACGCTTGAAAAATTAGAAATTGATCCTTTTATTCCCATGAGATACAATTCCAGTTTCTAGCAGCAAGTTTTTCCAACCTTTGTAAATGAGAATTACATTGGTTTTTATAGAGGTCCGTCCTCTTTGCAGCATTAAATATTTAAAACCAACTTTCTTGTGATCCACAATTATATCTTGGAAATCAGGAACACGATCCCCTTAATCGCGGCCTCGAGGAAGCAAAAATTAAAGGCAATGAAACGTTCGCGGTTCTTCATTAAATTCGTTTTTGACAATATGCATGAAACCGTTACGCCAATCCACGAACAACAACTTTGAACCAATAAATCCTTCAATTTTGGTGGCCTGGGCGCTTCTTCGACTTTAACCGCCTCGAAAATCCGCAAAATATTTAATTCGGGTCAGCATTAAATCATCGGAAACCCAAAAAACCCTTCTCGGCCGTTCATATTGCACTTGGCGGGAAAACAGTTACAGGTCGCGAAAACGCGACGGGTCGCGAAATCGCGACATATTTTTATGCCGTACGCTTCGCTGCTGAAGACCCGCGAAAACGGAACATGTAGCGATTTCGCTACATGTTTCCGTCGTTGGCTCCTCCCTGCGCTCTGCCCCGCGAAAACGGAACATGTAGCGATTTCGCTACATGTTTCTTCTCTCCGCACCAATCGCCATTTTCCGTCGCGATTCGCTGACATGTCAGCGACGCGCTGCAAATTTTCAACTTTGTGCCTTTGAAGCCGCCAGTGTCGCGATTCGCTGACATGTCAGCGAATCGCTGCAAGTTTTCGACTTAATGCTTTTGACGCCGACCGACCCGCGATTTCGGAACACGTCGCGATATCGCGACGGTTCCGCCCAACCTGCGTTGACTGCGTTGACCGCGATTCTGCAACATGTCAGCGCATCGCTGCAGTTTTTGACTTAACCATTTTTTGCTCAATTTTTCTCCTTTTTTCGCCCAAGCTGCATCAAAGCTGATATCAAAGGTCAGATTTCCAACAATACACTAATGCATTAATCAATGAGAATCAATGTGGCAAAAATGCCAACATTCTTGGCGGCTCGCGGGGTATACAGCTCGCTGTATGCAAGAATCCAGGCCTTAGTCCATTGGGCACAGAGTCATATCCGAACAGAAGCTGGCTGCTGCAATACATGTTCTGCTGAAAAATTGAAACTGGAAAAAACCTGCATATAACTGATTATGAAACGACTAATGGAACGCGATGATGGAGTGAGCTCTTGCGATTGCGCAAGCGGTGACTGCAATGGAATGATGAAATGAAAATGAACGAAGTTATGGAGTGGGAATGGAACTAGGAAAGCTGTGAAATGAAATGAACTAGACTGCGAAATAAATGCATAAAAGACTGAACTTAGAGGAAAGGGATAAGAAGGGACGGGGAAAAATAGAAAAGGGAAAAAGAAACAACAGCTGTGGCTTATTTTGTTTTAATGCAGAAGAAAAAGAAGGAAGAAGATGAAGAAAGGAAAGAGAGGAAACGGGGAAGGGAAAAGAAGAAAGTGCTAGAAAGCCACCAAACTGTTGGGAGGAGAAAAACAAAGGAAAAACAAGCATCTACGGCTCGCAGGCAACAAGAGCCGAGATGAACAAATAAAAACAATACCACTTTTTTTTTTTTTTTCTTCTTTTTTCTATTTTTTTTGTTTTTTTCAAAATACTATATACAATAATTCACGACATGATTGGCATGTCGCCACCAGACATCCAATCTCAGAATGTTATCCGGTAAATCTGCAATGTCCCGACCAGATCTGATCATACTTAAGTCGGTCCTTGAAATTGGGCTGGCTCCTTCCTGAAGTTCTCCATGGTGCGAATAGGATGCAATGCGGCAGATTATCCTTCTTACTAGTACCCACATGGAGGACTTCTTCAGGTACTGGATGTAGTGGCTGGAACCAACACCACCACTTTGCAGACTTTACTGGCTGTGGGCTGAGTACAGGCTCCTCTAACTCCTTGATGTGATCACAGGGCTCTTCAAGTGAGAAATCTGATTCTGGGATCTCCTCAGGCTCTGGAATTTGAACTTGTTCTTCTACTTGGCCCATCTCTTGATGAAAACTGCAAGCAACCATATTGTTCATTTTTGGAAAAGTGCTTGCATGTTCCAATCCTTGACTTTGGACGAGATCTGTCCCTTGAACTCCACATGACTGCATCTCAGGTTTCTGCTCAGTATAAGGGATCTGGCATGAAAAGTACTGTGCAGGGTAGACAGGAGCAGCAACCACCGGAGAAGGTAATGGAGTTTCTCCCCACGGTAACTTTCTTGATAAGAGCAACAGCTGTTCTGCTCGCACTGCTTCCTCAAAGATTTGTGGGAACCGTTGTTCACCTGACTGCAGCAAAAAGAGACCTATGTCAGAATTAAAAGCTCGAACATAAAAGAGGTGGGCTTGGGTGGGTGATGGACGGATCTTCTCTGGAATTCTCTTCCAACTTATCAAGAATCGGACATTGAAGTCCGTGATGCTTTCTTGAGGTGCTCTCTTGATGTACATGAAAAATTGGTAGAGATCCAAAGAACTGTAGAAAGGATCTTCGTCAAATCTTTTGATTAGTGCTCCCGCTAGATCATCCCATGAGTTGATGCTTTGACATTTGAGCAATCTGTACCACTGCAATGCTCTTCCTTCCAAAGACTGAACCAGAAGTCGGATCATGACATCTTCGTGTTCTATGACATGGATCATGGACAAAGTAGCAATGTCTTCAACATGTGCCGAGCCATGCCTTCGGTACCATCATATTTTGCCAGGTTCTTCAGGGCACCTTCGGGAATTTCATGCCGAACTTGGAGATTCAGAGGGCCAGGATCATCCCATCTAGAAAAAACCCTCGCCTTTGTGGCAGTGGTCTGCGGAATCACGGCCATCGCCATTAAGTCAGAGTCGCCAGAAGAACATTCTTTGAATTTTTTTTTTTTTTTAAACAAAAACAGGCGTCCACGAACAGATCTTCAACTCAGCAAAGTCGCCAGATGAACTTACAAATCTCCGCTGTGAGGCCAAGACAGCTCATCAAATCTTGAGACCTCCGGGTGTTAAAAGCGTGCCAAAAACTGTTGGCACCGGTGGGGTTATCACTTTGGAAAATTATGCGTATCCCACCAATTATGAATTCTTGGAGACAGAAACTTGTCTGTCCCACCGGGCGTGCCAAAAACTGTTGGTCACGAATACGCCACTGGAAAGGATTTTTACAATTGCGCCCTAGACCCGGCCAACATTGAAAGGCTGGAAGCAAGAAATGGCTCCCAGACCAATCTCCAGAGTGGGCTGGTTCCCTCTACTATTCTAAAATTGGGTTTAAGATAGGGTTTCTGGAAAGAGATTTAAAAGGTTGCAGAAAGAAATGGGAAATATGGCCACGAGCCGAAGTGATGGGATCAGAAAAACAACGGCGAGGAAACTACAAACGCAACAACGACAAGTAACATAAGAAATCAACTTAATCTTCGCACAATCACATGTCGCAAATCCCTCCAAACCCACATTCTGGGAATCGTACCCTGATCGCAGTATTTAAATCCAGTATGCAGAATTTAAATGTAATAGCAATGCAGGAGTACGAATGCTATTAGAAATGCAGAAAACGGAAAAGAAATTCATCCATGCAACGCTTGAAAAATTAGAAATTGATCCTTTTATTCCCGCAGATACAATTCCAGTTTCTAGCAGCAAGTTTTTCCAACCTTTGTAAATGAGAATTACATTGGTTTTTATAGAGGTCCGTCCTCTTTGCAGCATTAAATATTTAAAACCAACTTTCTTGTGATCCACAATTATATCTTGGAAATCAGGAACACGATCCCCTTAATAGCGGCCTCGAGGAAGCAAAAATTAAAGGCAATGAAACGTTCGCGGTTCTTCATTAAATTCGTTTTTGACAATATGCATGAAACCGTTACGCCAATCCACGAACAACAACTTTGAACCAATAAATCCTTCAATTTTGGTGGCCTGGGCGCTTCTTCGACTTTAACCGCCTCGGAAATCCGCAAAATATTTAATTCGGGTCAGCATTAAATCATCGGAAACCAAAAAACCCTTCTCGGCCGTTCATACTGCACTTGGCGGGAAAACAGTTACAGGTCGCGAAAACGCGACGGGTCGCGAAATCGCGACGGGTCGCGAAATCGCGACATATTTTTATGCCGTACGCTTCGCTGCTGAAGACCCGCGAAAATGGAACATGTAGCGATTTCGCTACATGTTTCCGTCGTTGGCTCCTCCCTGCGCTCTGCCTCGCGAAAACGGAACATGTAGCGATTTCGCTACATGTTTCTTCTCTCCGTACCAATCGCCATTTTCGTCGCGATTCGCTGACATGTCAGCGACGCGCTGCAAATTTTCAACTTTGTGCCTTTGAAGCCGCCCGTGTCGCGATTCGCTGACATGTCAGCGAATCGCTGCAAGTTTTCGACTTAATGCTTTTGATGCCGACCGACCCGCGATTCCGGAACACGTCGCGATATCGCGACGGTTCCGCCAACCTGCCTGCGTTGACTGCGTTGACCGCGATTCTGCAACATGTCAGCGCATCGCTGCAGTTTTCAGACTTAACCATTTTTTGCTCAATTTTTCTCCTTTTTTCGCCCAAGTTGCATCAAAGCTGATATCAAAGGTCAGATTTCCAACAATACACTAATGCATTAATCAATGAGAATCAATGTGGCAAAAATGCCAACAGTTCTTAGGTCAATGCTTCAACATTCATGATGATGATGCTTTGCTTTTGAGGATATTTGTGACTACCCTCACCAGCCCTACCTTTGAGTGGTTCTACCAACTCCCTAAGCATAGCATCCATAATTTGGACTAGCTGGCAGATGTATTCCTAGAACACTTTGCATTCAATACCAAGAGGAAGGCAATGCTGGCTAATGTAGATGGGTTGAAACAATATGATGATGATTCAATAACAAATTATGGCAATAGATGGTGAACCTTGCTCGCCAAGCTGCATTATCTTCTCCCCATGTCAGAGTTGAATTAGATGTTCTCCAAAAGTTTCTTAAAGACAATATATTTGTTGCTACAGTTGCAACAATACCCCACTCTTGAAGATGCCTTAGCACAGGCTAGGATCATCAAAGAAATCAAGATTTAAGAGGGTGAGATTATAAAGCCTCACAACAAGGAGTGGAGCAAGAATGCTAAGAACACCCCAGCATAACCTAAGTCAATAGTAGTAAATTAGGTTGCCATTGGTGTCCTGGGGCCAGCACCAGCCGTGCCACCTCAAAATACTAATTATCAAGCCATCCTTGGGAACTATGCCAAGGATAACCAAAATGGTCAAGGACAAAATCAATGTCGCCCCAAGTGACAATTCATGCCCATTGCAAAGTCTATAGATTCAGTGTTTGATCACCTCTTGGCGGCTAATGCGATCCATCTACCTAATAGTTGACCTATCGACCCTAATGCACCTAAGCCCAAAGGATACAGAGAAGATCTATATTGCAAATTTCATAGGTAAAATAGGCATGATGTGTAAATGTGCTATAAATTCAAACACTTGGTGCAAGACCTAATTGATAGGAATGCCCTCCAGGTAGATAACCCTATCACACCAAACAAGCAATAGATGGGGGTCTTTAAGGACCCCTTGCTTGCCCATGTAGAGTAGGCCAAACCAGTGCCCCAGGTGAATGAGGTTCACCATACCCATCCTAAACAAGAATATGTTGGCATGGTTAGTATTGTAACAAGAAATAGGTGGTATCCAAGTCAAATCGCACCACCTACAACTCAGAGTGATGTCCCATCGATATCGTAGCCTATATCACCTCCTGGATCGAGCCTCCCACCTAGGCTTATAGTCACCATTAAGAGCAAGCTCGCTCAGAGCTTAAGAACAACATCTTCCTGGCTCTCCATCTATGAGATCATCCAACAATCGTAACCTCATAGAGAAGCCTTGATGGAGATCCTTAAGGCAATTGAGCTTCAGCCCCAGGAGTATAACTCCAACAACTTTGTGGGGCATGTACAACAATGCACAGAACCGATAATTACTTTTCGAGAAGATGAACTTAAATTAGTTCCACATGATATGGTGGATCCCCCTTTACACATTGTCGCACGTGTGAATGTAACACCATACAAAAGAGTCTTGATAGATACTAGGTCTTTGAGAAAAATCATAACTACAATAGCTCTGAAGCACCTGAAGCTTCTAGCATCTCATATTGTCACATCTACCTACACCCTTTGAGCATTCAATGATGCTATATGCTCAACGGTTGGTACAATCATCCTACCTATTCAAGTAGAGGAAAAGATCATCTTGACGATGTGCCACATCCTAGAGGGTGAGATGGCATACAACATTTTGTTAAGAAGACCATGGATCAGGGACATGAAGTGCGTCCCTTCCATCGCTCACCAGTGCCTCAAGTACACTCACAATGGGTAAGTTCATGTCATCCCCGTACGCCTAGAGCCCTTCAAGTACTGCAACATGGTGCACCAATTACCCGAGTTGACCTTGTCATCGATACATCTAGATTTTCAATCGAATAAATCTAGCCAAGGTTCAACTCCACCGCTACAACATACCATGCCCTCCTCATCATCGGCCTTGCCCCAGATGCCTAATACACCAGTGGATCCTTTGCCTAGAAACATAGAGAAGAGGCCCATTGAGGAGGACCAACCGATCATATCCACTATCTCTACAGAGTAGATACTTAGCCCGGATGATGAAGAGACACCACACGAGCAAAACAATGAGTTGGATCAAGTATCACTCTCATCCCTCTTATACCTGCAACCCTAGGTTACAGTACATATGGATTCTACCAAATTGGAAGAGTACATGGTTAGGAATGTTACCACTACTTCTACTTTAGAGTTAATGCAAGACATGGGTAGACCCCATATTTCCATAGGCACTATCGTGCCTCTTGGTATTCCCCCTAATAAAACAAATTTTATCTATAGGGGCCTTGACTATAGCATCAAACCTTACCAACAATAGGAGGAAGATGAGGAATATTTTGGATAGGATATTAACTACTTGTATAACCCTAACTTCATCCTACAGTACCTTGACCTATGCAATTGGCACGGTTATGGGTTAGTCCTGTATGAGTAGGGCACCATAATCCCTTGTTAACCACAATATCAAATGCCCTATGACAATTTGGGAGTGGGAGGAACAATCCATTGGCTCTATATGTCCTCTTAGATAGCCTAAATCACTTGAATATAGGCTACAAGGGTGGGTTGTCCCAAGACCCTTATGCCAATCCTAACACAGTCTACTCCCTAGGGGATTATTTTCCATGGCTAGATGGGAACCCTACGATCCCTAGTGATATTCCTACACATTTTTAGAGAAGGGAAGGTTCACAGAGTTGTCCCCATGTCTGTGATGAGTCAGATCAAGGCATCTCATATGAGTGGACCTTAGAGGATGAGTCGGATTATGAGGTGGCACCATATGACCATTTTGAGTCGAACAATGATCATTCACAAATTGTCCCCATTAATGACCAATAGGAAGACCTCATACATTTGTTCCCTTTGCATGATCCTTTTTGGTGGTAGCTCCTTCCTCTTGAAGAGTCAGTTCACTCGTAGGAAGATAAATCTCCTAGGGGGAAGCAATTAATTTACTTGAGCAGTTGGGTCCTTGGGAGCCTGAGGTACTATGAGATGAGAATGAAGGAATCCTCATACATGATGATGATTATAAGGAATTAGCATATATGGGACCACACCTACCTGTCGCCTGATCCCAAGGGGTAAAAATGAGGTTCCCATATATGACAGTGACTATGAGGATGAAATAGAGAGGGCATACCTGGGTCTTCATTATTTGCATCATAGTCATGATCCCATTGACATAGATGAAGTCTATCATCAGTTACATGTTGGCCCACGCTTGAGGGAAAGGCCTATCAATCTAGGCCATATTCATCATGAGGTCTTCCCTGACCTGCCCACACACATGGAGCTCCTTGAGCCTAAAAATCCCATCCTGCAGTCTATTTAGAGATAGGATCTAGAGATCCCCATTCCCCTAGAACCACATCTAGGGGTGAGAGATGACACCAATACACAGTTACATGCATGTGGTCTTGGAGAGAAGACACATTTCATCAATATGATCTCCATTGATTTGATCACACCACTTCACAATCCAACCAATCCTTCTAAGCCATGCCATCTAGATCTAGATGCTATTGACTGAGATCGTGTTGATTCACTCGCATTACCCTTCGAGTATTGGACTTGTGATGGGTTTCACTTTTTCGCTGGCCCAACTCATGATGTATTCCATGCTGAGGAGGGACCTAAAGTCCCCATAGAGGATTTAGATCCATTTGATGACATCCATTTTATACCTACTCCCCATCAGTTGGAGGAGGGGTCTCATATGTCAATCGAGCCTACGGTTGACAAAGATATCATATCAGATCCTAAAAACCTGTAATGTATCAAGCTAGGGGAAAGCCTATCCCTTGAAGAGCAAGCCAATTATATAGCCCTTTTTACAAAGAAGAATGCAGATTTTGCATGGTCTTACAAAGACATATTGGGACTAGATCCAAATCTGGTCACCCATAATCTAATGCTTGACCCCAAAGTCAAACCTGTCAAGCAAAAGTTGAGAAAGATGCACCCAACAGTGGCCTTGATGGTTAAATATGAACTACAAAAACTGTTGGATGCCATGTTTGTCATTTCTGTAGACTATCCACCATGGTTGTCCAACATGGTCCCCATAAAGAAGCCTGACAGGAGGATTAAAATTTGCACCAATTTTTGAGACCTAAACAAAGCAAGTCCTAAGGATGATTTTCCTTTTCCAAGCATAGATGCCTTGGTGGATACCACCGTAGGACACGAAATGCTCTCCATTATGGATGGCTTCTCTGGGTATAATCATATTCGTATCAACACTAAAGACCAGCTCAAAATGGCATTCACAATTCCTTAGGGAATATTTTGTTACAAGGTCATACCATTTAGCCTTAAGAATGTCGGTGCCACCTACCAGCGTGCCATGACATATATCTTCCATGACTACATGCATAAAATTTTGCAAGATTACATGGATGAATTATTGGCTAAATATCTATTACGTCATGAGCACCTAGATGTCTTGAGCAAAGTCCTTGATCGCCTTATTGAACATAACGTGATACTGAACCCTAAGAAGTGCGTCTTTGGCATCACATCTGGAAAGCTCTTGGGATTTATAGTTTCCAAACGAGGCATTGAAGTGGACCCTAAGGAAGTCAAGGCAATCCTTGAAATGCCTCCCCTAACTACCATCAAGCAGCTTTGTAGCTTACAGGGGAGGATTGCATCCATAAAATTATTTATAGTACAATTGTCGGACAAGTGTAGACCCATGAACAAAATTTTACACAAGGGTGTCACATTCCACTAGGATGATGAATGTTAGGATGCCTTTGACACAATTAAACAATACCTGGCTTTGCCACTAGTGTTAGCTCCACCTAGACCTGGGGTGCCATTATGATTATATATAACAGCTACTGAGGTTGCATTGGGTGCCATGTTAGACCAAAACAATGAATTTCATAAGGAACATGCTACATACTATCTCAGTCGCACCCTGGTGAGCTATGAGATTAAGTATGCATACGTTGAAAAGTTATGTCTAGCGGTGGTCTTTTCTACTAAGAAGCTATGACACTATATTCTTAGGCACACTACGTATTTTGTATCTAAATAGAATCCACTATGATACATGATGAGTCATACTTATCATAGTAGTCACATGACAAAATAGATCATGTTGTTGACAGAATTAGACCTGGAATTCATTGGACAAAAATCAATCAAAGTTCAGGTCATTGCAGATCAACTTGCAGAGGATACTCTCTAGGAGGATCAACCTCTTATAATGGAGCTTCCCGATGATGGAGTCTTCCAAATATCAGAATCACCTGATTCTGATGAGCTTCAGTCATAGGCGGATATGAATCTTTTCTTCGATGGCTCCAAATGTGAGCAAGGGGATGGCGCATGTATCGTGTTTTTCACACTATATGGGGCTCCCATACCCCTATCATTTAAACTCGATTTCACCTGCACCAACAATAATGTCGAGTATGAAGTCTTACTCATAGGGCTTAAAATGGTTATCACCATGAAAATCACCAAGCTCAATATTTTTGGTGACTCCTTGCTCATTGTCAACCAGGTCAAGCGAATATTCCAGTGCAAGTGCCCAGTTTTGCAAGCCTACAAAGCTCTTGTGGACAAATCCCTAGAAAATTTTGAATGGTATGATATCGAGGCACTCCCTCGATCATATAATAATTTTATGGATATAATGGCCTCTTTAGGATCTTTGATTCCACAAGATCCCATAGGGTATATGACAACCATTCAAGTCAAAATGCTATCACAATCAGTAATTGAGTGTGAGAGAACTCAAGCCACACCAGAAGTCCACTTGATTCAAATAGAAAATCATCAAGAGAGATTCTCACACATTCATGAGTGCTTGAATCATGCTTCTTGGGGGACTTTTTTCCCCCAAAACCCATTTGATAGCAGCACAATGCTATTCATACAAGTTCTATCCCAACAAGCATTTGCTTGGGATGAAATTCATGAGGGACAGGCAATTCATGCAATCAAGGCTTCCACACAGCAGGACTGGTCCACACCAATTAGAGAGTACCTAAAGCTTGGTAACATCCCTCTTGGATTATCGCACACTGTCGAAAGGAAATTTAAATTAAAGGCAACAAAGTTTGTCTTTTTAGGAGACATCCTATACCGTCGGAGCTACGAAGGAATCCTCCTTCGTTGCTTAGAGTATCAAGAATCGAATTGGGCAATGGCCCAAGCACACGATGGATCTTGTGGTGGCCATTTTAGTGGCATGGCCATCAAAAAGCATATTCTTTGCATGGGCTATTATTGGCCAACGTTAGAGCGAGATTGTTGGGCATATGTGAGGAAGTGCATGAAATGTCAACACCATGCTAACTTGACACATGTACCTTCTCATGCCTTACAACCGATCCAATCGGCTTGGCCATTTTCGCAATGGGAGTTGGATTAAATTAGAAAAACATCCCCTTCATCCTTAGGCCATCACACATTTATCATCATGACTACAAAGAATTTTACAAAGTGGGTGGAAGAAATCCCCCTTACCACTATGATAGGACCCCACATAGCGGAGATCATATTGCATAACATCATTTGCCATTTTGGTATTCCATCCAAAATCATTTCGGATAATGGGACATCATTCAAGAACAAATATGTGCATGCTTTGACAACAAAGTATAACATCCAACACAACTTTTTGACACCCTATTATCCACAAACAAATGGAAAAGCAGAAGCATAAAAAAAGACATTAATTATCATATAGAAGAAAATAGTCAAAGAGAATCATACCGATTGGCATACGCAAATGCCGCTTGCCCTTTGGGCTTATCGCACTAGCATTCAGACACCCACTGAGGCAACTTTGTTTTCACTAGTGTATGGTACTGAGGTAGTCATGCCTCTAAAGTTAGAAATCCCATCACTACGCATATCCATGCAAGAGTTTATTTATGATGATACTGCACGACAAGCTCGCCTAGATCAACTTACGTTGTTGGATGAGCATCGCATTAATGCACTTGAGCATCTACATGTGTATCAAGAGTTGCTCAAAAGAGCCTACAATATGAAAGTCCATCTCAAAGACTTTTAGGTTGGTGATCTCGTCTTAAAAGAGAATCAACATAATTCTAGCTTGACACCCCACCTACGGGATAGATTTGTGGTAAACTGGTTAGGTCCCTTTGTCATTACTAGTCAAATAAGGCCTGGAACTTATCGCCTAGCTTCACTTGAAGGTGTCAAGGATCCTAAACCCTTGAACATCCTTCACTTGCGGCCATTTCATGCTTAGAGATCACCCAAAAGACTCCTAGCAGGTTATAACCATCTAGGTCAAGTAAAAATTCTCCTAGATTATCTACGATCATCTAGGTCAACCCTAAAAGCCCCAAAGGCATCCATAAGCCCTTTGGTTATAGCTAAATACACCTAGGCAGTCGTAGACACTTTTCAAGTACCACCACATGTCTAGGTAATCCAAAAGGCTCTTAGCGGGTTCTCACCATCTAGGTCACATAAAAATGCTTCTAGACTATCTATGATTTTCTAAGTCAACCCTAAAATCCCCAAAGGCATCCATAAGACCTTTGGTCATAGCCAAATACCCCTAGGCAGTCATAGATACTTTTTAAGTGGCACCACACATCTAGGTCACCCAAAAGGCTCCTAGCGGGTTCTCACCATCTAGGTCAAGTAAAAATACTCCTAGACTATCTATGTTCATCTAGGTCAACCCTAAAATCCCCAAAGGTATCCATAAGCCCTTTGGTCATAGCCAAATACCACTAGGTGGTTGTAGATACATTTTAAGTGTCATTGCACATCCAAGTCACCCAAAATGCTCCTAGCGGGTTCTCACTGTCTAGGTAAAGTAAAAATGCTCCTAGACTATCTATGATCATCTAGGTCAACCCTAAAAGCTCCAAAGGCATCCATAATCCCTTTGGTCATAACCAAATGCCCCTAGGTAGTCGTAGACACTTTTTAAGTGTTGCTACACATCTAGGTCATCCAAAAGGCTCCTAGCAGGTTCTCACCATCTAGGTCAAGTAAAAATGCTCCTGGACTATCTATGATCATCTAGGTCAACCCTAAAAGCCCCAAAGGAATCCATAATCCCTTTGGTCCCCCAAATGCCCCAATGCTCCCCAAGTAAGCCTGTTGGTCACATGTGTATACATATCAATCAAAAAATTCAAAAAAAAATCATCAAAACATCAAAATACAAAAACATTGCATCACATTGCACTTTCATACATACATATCCATCAAAGTTTCAAAAATTCAAAAACATTGCATCCCATTGCATTTTATCGTCACTTGCATTTAGGCATATTCATCATTAGCCCTTTACATTTTAGATTTGCTCATACATGTCTAGCACCATGATGGTACGTTACTTATCACTCAAAATCAATGTTGTGAAAGTACTCATAGTTCAATACCATAATTATCATTTTCACCCATATTTTTCACATTCCATAGTTATGTCTATTCCCTTCACTTAGATATTTGTTTTAGAATATCAGTAGGGTTTTCAGTCACTCAGCTATATCTAGTCTCTACTCTGATTTTGTAGAAGGCTAGCTTGATTTTTAGGAGGTAGAGTATTGCATTGATTATGCCTTGCACACATCATATCCTAAACATAGTTAATCATTAACAATCCAAGTTTTGCACAAAGACAGATGAAATCCATGAAGTGGTCTAGGTTACCTTAAGTGAAAAGGTCATCCTGCTCATCTCCATGTACGAATGATTCAAGAATGCTAAGAGTTGTCAAAAGGGCAAGTTCTCCCCTACCCAATTCCCCCCACAACAATAAGTGGTTTTCCCCCATTTTTACCATCAAAATCCCACATTGTCACATGTTTGCAACAATTTAAATTTGCAAACACCCACAAATAAAAAATTCCAAGTACAAAAATACAAAAATAAAAAAGTGCACACATCAAAAAGCACAAGAAACAACAATCCCCATCACTCAAAATTCAAATCCCTTACTCAAGAGAAAAAGAAAAAACTTAAAATAAACAGTGATTATTATAACTAAAATGAGAAAAATAAACAATGATTCTTATCACTTCATATGAGAGCAAGTATCCCAATACAATTTGAAGAAAGTAGGGAGTCAGACTTGAATCCCTGGAACTATCAGCATTTGGAAAACCATCAGGTGATCCTCATTATGGATTTGGTGGATAGCCTATCTGTCAATGGCGGTAGCCTTCCACATGATGATATTTCTACCACATTAGCTTTTGGGCGTATGTGTAGACCAATGTTTGCATGTGGATGAGCTAGCTTTCGTAACCTAGATTGCCTATTGGTCTAGTCATACTTAGTACAAAATATAATATGGTGGCATTAATTTGGTGATCCTAAGTACAGGTTTGGTTGAGAGCCTGCTTGGCACTGGTGATATCCTAATGTGTCTCACAGGAATGAACTCACTTGCACACACAGGGATATGAAGTACCTTGGTCATCCTAGCATATTCATACCTTGTCAAAAAGTCCTGCATGGTTAGTATACAACTTTTGATGAGTTGACTAAAGTGTTTGAGTCTCATGAAAACCTAATGGGCATTCCCTAAATAGCATGTCATTCATATCACTTCACCTCATTCATTTTAGTTACATTATTCACAAATCCATTATATAAGTATCATGACAACATTACATATGAGTTGGTGCAATGTACATCATCTATGGTTCTAGCATAATATGGCATATAGTATACACATTGCATCCTCTAAATCAAATAAATCATCCATTTCACCATACATCCATGCATGTACAAAATAAAATCAAATCACATTACAACATATGCATACAGGGTAGACATCCATCATCATCTCATAAATCAAATTGCATACATTTGCATACATTTCATAAAAAAATAAGCACATGATGATAAACCACATAAAAAGTTCATATATATATATATATATATATATATATATATGTGTATATGTATGGGACAAAAATATACATCATGTTGCTCGTAGGCTACAATAAAAGTGGGTCCTTAGACCTCAAAATGCTAAACATCCAAAAATCCAAAAAGAGTTGAAAGAGCCTCCAAAAGCCCCAAAGGTCTCCATAAACCCTTTGGTCAATCCAAAAAATTCCCCAAAGGTATCCATAAACCCTTTGGTCAACCCAAAATGCCCCAAAGGTATCCATAAACCCTTTGGTCAACCCAAAATTCCCCAAAGGTATCCATAAACCCTTTGGTCAACCCAAAAAATGCCCCAAAGGTATCCATAAACCCTTTGGTCAACCCAAAATGCCCCAAAGGTATCCATAAACCCTTTGGTCAACCCAAAATGCCCCAAAGGTATCCATAAAATCTTTGGTCAACCCAAAATTCCCCAAAGGTATCCATAAACTCTTTGGTCACCCAAAAAGCCCCAAAGGTATCCATAAACCCTTTGGTCAACCCAAAAAGCCCCAAAGGTCTCCATAAACCCTTTGCTCAACCCAAACAAGCCCCAAAGGTATCCCTAAACCATTTGGTCACTCCAAATGCCCCAATGGCATCCAATAAGCCAATTGGTCAAGTATACATACACATATATTAATCAAAAACCAAAAAACAACAAAACAATACAAAAGCCAAAGAAAAGGGTTCAACACCCACCAACACAAGTCACATATGATGGAATTCATTCAGGGTCAATATGGAATGCAAAATTTTCATGGATGCATGGAAAAGTTACTACTTCACTCCCAAGAAGGCCATAATGGATAGACCACCCCATGGTAAGGAGGTTTTCAACACTTTGTTTCCATGAAATCTCCATAGCATCATCCAAATCCTTTCAAAACTGTGCCATTTTTCATTGAGAACAACTAAAGGAAACCTTAACAAACATCATCTAGGTCAAGCGACTCATCACTTTTCTCACTGGTCATTCCCTCATTGACTCATCACTTGAGGGGGTAGTCATGCTTAATAAATTTATAATCAAAAATCAACAATTAAACACTTAATCATGCAAGTTGCATTCGTCCAATGAATCTTTGACAAAGACAATCATGCCCCTTCTTGGAGCAGAAAACAAGCAAATATCTCAATTAAGCACATAACAGTGCATATGAACTTGCCTGTTGGTAACCTCAAAAGTTACCAAAATACTTGGTTTTATATAACGCCTAGGGTTATAAGTCCCATGAGCATACCTGGAAGCTGAAGAGAAACCAATACCAATGTCTTTACTAAGTCAGAAGCAAGGTTTCAATAACACACGCCCTTTTCATGATTGGGGTATCTAAAGTTGGTTAGGTTATCAAGTAACCTTAATAATTCAATATTTTGGTCATCTATTTTTTCTTAGTGCTGTACTGCACACAATGCATCTCAAAAAGGGGCATTTGTAGACACTAAAATATGGTAAACCCGATTAAGCATCTACAAATATTGATCAAATTGACATCATATGGCCCCTTGGGCAGCTCTCAGGAGGCTCATAGTGGTTCTAGCCACTCCAAAAATGTTTTTTGAGGCTATTGGCCCAATTTTTGGAGGTTTTGACCCAAAATTCACCACCATCCCACCCTGGGACGATGGTAGATTCCCACCATCCCACCCTAGGACGGTGGTGACCCAAAAAAAGTAATATTTGGGACATTTGATGCCTAGAAACTGCCATTTAGCACACCATATGGAGCATGTGGGTCAGAGGGCACTGAATCCTTATGATACACTTCTTAATAGAGGCCCAAATTGGATATTCTCTTCCACATCCATTGCATACCTCTCGTTTGACAAGTGGCAGCTCCTGCCATACATGCCCTTGCATGCCTTTTTGCACATGAGCCCCTTTGGGCTATAAAATGGGTACAATGTCCACACAAAACACATATATAATATGGATAGGAGTTCTAGGATATGCAACATAGTGCTTCCGATATTTCCCCTCACCTTATTGCACCTTTTTGCCCTTAGAATCTCCTTTTTGCCAAGGAGGTTATCGGGTGATTTCAAAAGGTAATCCAAGCATAAATTTTACATCCAAGTGAATTTCTTCACCAAATTCTATGAAAACACACCCTAGACTATTTAAGAACATCTTATAGTGGTTTGGTAACAAAAAGTGGCCAGATTTTGTGGGTATCCCCTCCTAGGGTGCCCCCCAAATAGTTGTAGTCACCATCGCCCCCCGGGACGAGGGTAAATTATTAAAAAAATTAATTAATGTTTTTAATTAGTAATTTTCTATATTTTCCCATGATTCTACAGTTAAAATTTCAAGTTATTTGGAGTTAAAATGAAAGAGTTATAGCATTTTTAAGTTTTCACAGGCTCGTAGGGCCCATCCGGGCACCCCAGTTTTATGTAGGTGGATCTGGGATCCAATTTTAAAAAATAATAATATGGTTTGTCTTAAAATGTCAATTTATGGATACTGAACAAATTTCATGAGTTTTGGATATGTTTAGGTTTGGAATTTTCTTGTATTCTCTTTCGCAGGTTGTAGGCGAGCGATGCAAAATCGAGGGGTCTACAAATGTAATTTCCAATATTTTTGTGGTGATATATTCCCAAAACATCCTCTTTGACATATATGCAAATTTTTAAGTCATTTGGACATGTTTTGATATACTTTTAATATATGCGCTATTTTGCCCTTGTGGGGATTGCATGTTTTCAGCATACACCTTTGCTATTTGACCCCTTTGGCTTCTATGTGTGCAGGTGCAGGTTATTGGAAGGCATTGGGTAGGAAGAAAATACCTCATAGATCAGACATACAAGCAGAAGTGTCATTGGATCTCCCACCTTGATTTTGGGTACGCGGAGAAACATTGGATGTGCACCATGATTCCGTGAAAGACTTGGTCTTTGGGCACCCGATATTGTAACAATTGTATCACATTTTGAGCCATAAAGGGGAATTATGTGTAAACTTGGATCTGATACAAAAAATTAATGAGAAAAGACTTGCTTTGATTCATTTCCTTTTGTTTGGTATTCTTTCCTTTTCACATTCATGTTTCCTTTTTGATGCTCATGAGCGAGATGGGGTAGATACGCATATTGTTTTAAATTATTGGTGAACTATTTTTCCCTAATTCACATTCACATGTGCAAAAATGTGTAAATGGGGATCCACCATATCATGTGGAACTAGTTTAATTTAACCTTCTCGAAAAGTAATTATCGGTTCCATGCATTGTCGCACATGCCCTACAAAGTTGTTGGAGTTAGACTCTTGGGGCTGAAGCTCAATTGCCTTAAGGATCTCCATAAAGGATTCTATATGATGTTGCAATTGTTGTATGATATCATGTATGGAGATCCAAGAAGATTTTGTTCTTAAGCTCTGAGTGAGCTTGCTCGTAATGGTGACTACAGGCCTAGGTGGGAGGCTCGGTCCAAGAGGCGGTATAGGCTGCAATGTCGATGGGACATCACTCTAAGCCACAAGTGGTGTGGCTGGACTTGGATAATACCTATTTATTGTTACAATAATGACCATGCCAACATATCCTTGCTTAGGAGGGGCATGGTGAACCTCGTTCACCTAGGGCACTGGTTTGTCTTACTCCATGTGGGCAGGCAAGAGGTCCTTAAAGACCCCCATTTATTGGTTGTTTGGTGCGATAGGGTTATCTACCTGGAGGGAATTCCTATCAATTATGTCTTGCACCAAGTGTTTAAATTTATAGCACATTTTCACATCATGCCTATTTTACCTATGAAATTTGCAATATAAGTCTTCTCTATATCCTTTGGGCTTAGGTGCATTAGAGTCGATAGGTCAACTGTCAGGTAAATGGATAGCATTAGCCACCAAGAGGTGATCAAACACTAAATCCATAGACTGTACAATGGGCATGAATTGTCACTTGGGGTGACACTATTAATTTTTCCCTTGATCATTCTGGCTATCCTTGGCATAGTTCCTAGGGGTGGCCTGATAATTAGGCTTTTGAGGTGGCGCAGCTGGCACTGGACACGAGATACTAATGGCAACCTGATTTACTACTGCTGAATTCAGTTGCGTTGGGGTGTTCTTAGCATTCTTGCTCCACTCCTTGTGAGGCTTCACAATATCATCCTCTTGAATATTTATTTCTTCGATGATCCTAGCTTGTGCTAAGGCATATTCAAGAGTGGGGTATTGTTAGAACTGTAGCAACAAAGAGATTGGCTTTAAGAAAATTTTGGAGAACATATGAGTCAACTCTAACATGGGGAGAAGGTAAGGTAGCTTGGTGAGCAAGGTTCATCATATATTTCCATAATTTGTTATTGACTCATCATCATATTGTTTCAACCCAACTACATCGGCCAACGTTGCCTTCCTCTTGGTATTGAAGGCAAAGCGCTCTAGGAATGCATCTTCCAAATCGTCAAAATTATGAATGCTATGCTTAGGGAGTTGGTAGAACCACTCGGAGGTAGGGCTGGTGAGGGTAGTCATAAATATCCTCAAAAGCAAAGCATCGTCATCATGAATGCCAAAGCATTGACCTAAGAACCTAGTGAAATGTTCTTGCACATCCTCTTCTCCCTTAAAGGTAGCCAATTGAACTTAAATTTCTCTGGATAGGAAGGTGCAGGTACTAATATATGGATGGGTTGACTATGCAGTTGATGTATAGTGGGCTTTTGAGATCTTGATCTAGAGGTCTTGTTCTCTACTTGCTCCAAGAGTTCTAACAATGCTTTGTAAGGACCTGAGGACTTGATCTCATCATCTTTGTTCACATCTTGTGGTGGTCTAGGCTCCTCTACCCTAGGGCGAGGCAATGGTAAGTTGCACCCCTACCTCGGTAAGGTGTCTCAACATCTTCTACTTCTGGCTCATGCTTAGTATAAGAATCGTAAGGCATCTCTCGAGCCGGCCTATAAATGGGGGTATCTACCCATGGTGGGTGCCCTATGTTTGGCCTAGGAGGCATCTCCCGATCTGGCCTAGGAGGTCATGGAAGAAAAATTTGATAAGATCTCGAGGACTTCTCTTGAACAAGCATGGGTTGCCTTGGATGGACTTCCTACCTATGTGTCTTAGGGGTATGGACCCTCCCTCTCAAATTTTTCTAGAACAAATCGTTGGTCTGCTGTTCGATCCTTTCTTTCTCAAGTTGGTGCAAGCGGTCTAGTTGCTCTTTATCTTGCCAAAGCTGCTTGAACTAAGCTTGGCATTCTATATATCTCATAGCCACTTGCCTAATTTGATCTATAGTGTGAGGCTTAGGAGGCCTAGGAGTCTCACCCTAGGGTCGACCTTGTCCAAGGTTCTCTATTTTCTCCATAGGGAACTTGCCTCTCTCGAGGTTCACCACATTGACTTGAGGCTCAAGCTAGAACATGTGTTCAGTACAATTAACTGGTGGAGAGGAGCATCGAACATGGGCGGAATATTGTTCCTAAGGAAAATATGGGATCTCCTTATGTCTTCCATCCTGAATGACGAAAGGTAGGGCCGACTTGGCTCACCCCGATTGACAAGTGTCATTCCCATCGGGCTACATGAGATGTTATAACCTATCAAGGTGGTGCAGAGGTAAAGCCATGTCGACTTGCTCTATCTAGTGTGTGAAGTTATACTCCTACCTCTGCTTAGACATGTATGTCCTGATGGGTACACAGATGCGTGGCACCGCTCTGTCTATTAGCGCCTCAACACGCAATTGCCTTTCACCAAGGAAGGCCTATGAAATATCTACATACTGGGAACACTCTCCCAAGTAATGCTCATCATCCCTCGAGGTGTCCTAAAGAGGATCACTTTGTAGATGAGGCTCATGCCCTACTATGTTGGGGATAGGTGGAGTGGAGGCTCGCTAGGGAGGTATAACCAAGTCCCTAGGGCTATATCGAAGATGATTCATGTCTCCTAATCCACTCTCCATAGCTTATGCTCGTGATTGGGCTTGGTTGCGGGTGTGCACCATTGCACTCCTCTATTAGTACCCCAAAGTGATTATCTTCTTTACAAATTCTTAATGAAATAGTATACAAGAAAGAAAAACTCAATAAGACAGATGATTATCTCTTTTAAGTTTTAAGTGTGAATTCCTAAACTGTTTCATGTGTTTCAGATGTGTTGTTTGTAAAGAATGACCTCGTGTCACGTGTTTGAAATATTGTTGGATTGTAATCTCATGTTAAATTGGATTTCACCTATATACTCGTAGCTCGAAAACCCGACTATGAACTCCAGGTTGCGTTATCCCACCTATAATGTTTGGTGATGAGGTCCACACATGACCAGGGAGCACAGGTCCTACCAGTTCCTCACCTAGTTCACCCGTAATCTATGATACACCTCCCCAAAGGGTGATGCGTGCTATAAACCATGGGCTATGATAGATCTTGGAACTAGCCTTGGCAAGATGGATCAGGTTCATGGGATTTGATCCAAGTGGATGGAGATGAAACCCACCATCACTTGCACTCTACTAGTGGATGGTAATGAAGTCCACCTCACTAGCATTTACATGAATCGTGGTGTGTGTGGTTCTTTATTATCCAAGAAAGTAAGCAAAGAAGCAATCAATGACCATTCACTAAATGCATGCAAATAAGTGCATTTTACTTTCAGAAGAATAAGGTAAGGAACCTACAAATTGACTTTATGAATGCAAATCCTACATGCTAACTTACCCAATGGGTAAGCCACAAGCAATCAAACCAAACAGATGCATTGCTACTACAAGTTCTTTTTTATTTTTATTCTTCTTTTTTCTACTTTATGTGATAATAAAAGTAAAAAGTGACATTTAAAATTTCTATGCAAACAAAATAATGTGAAAAAAACCAAATTTTGCAGTCTCTGTAAATGAGCAGAAAAAAATTAGAGGATTTAGGCACTTACCTTGTCCATTTTGAAGCCTCCAAATTCTAAATTTTTGGACATAAATCTCTCTATTTCACCACCACTCCATGATGGGATGATTAGAAGCCTCACCATCATCCCAAGGTATGACAGTGAAGCCACTATCCCAGGGTGTTCCAGATAAAGGCTTTGCCACCGTTCTAGGGTGGGGAGGGGAGCACCTACAACACAAAAAGGGCAAAAAATGCAAATTTGACCTCAGATTTTCACCCAAATCATAAAGTAAAAGGGTCCCACCATGATCTCCACTTAATTAGTGGAAAATGGTGCACCAAATTATGTAAAAAAATATGCGTATCTACCCCATCTCGCTCATGAGCATAAAAAAGGAAGCATGCATGTGAAAAGGAAAGAATACCAAACAAAAGGAAATGAATCAAAGCAAGTATTTTCTCATTAATTTGTTGGATCAGATACAAGTTTACATAGAATTTCCCTTTAGGGCTCAAAATGTGATACAATTGTTACAATATCGGGTGCCCAAAGACCAAGTCTTTCACGGAATCAAGGTGCACATCCAATGTTTCTCTGCGTACCCACAATCAAGGTGGGTGAGCCAATGCTGCCACTACTTGTATGTCTAATATATGAGGTCTTGTATTCCTCCCCAATGCCTTCCAAGAACCTGCACCTGCACACATATAAGCCAAAGGGGTCAAATAGCAAAGGTGTATGGTGAAAACATGCAATCCCCATAGGGGAAAAATAGCACATATATTAAAACTATATCAAAATATGTCCAAATGACTTAAATATTTGTATGGATGTTAAAGAGGATGTTTTGGGAGAATATCACAAAAAAAATATCATAAATTGCATCTGTAGACCCCTGGATTTTGCATTGCTCGCCTGCAACCTACGAAAGAGAAGACAAGCAAATATTGAACCTAAACATATCCAAAACTCATGAAATTTTGTCAGTATTCATAAATTGACATTTTAAGACAAAAAATATGATTATATTTAAAAATTGGATCCCGGATCCACCTGCATCAAACTGGGGTGCTCGGATGGGCTTTACGAGCCTGCGAAAACTTAAAAATTCTATAACTCTTGCATTTTAACTCCAAATCACTTGAAATTTGAACTGTATCATCATGGGAAAATATATAAAATTAATAATTACAAAAAGTAATAATTTTTTTAATAATTTACCCTCATCCCGGGGGGCGATGATGACTACAACTATTTTGGGGGCACCCTAGGAGGGGATACCCACAAAATCTAGAAAATTGTTGTTACAAAATAACTAGAATATGTTCCTAAATAGTCTAGGGTGTGTTGTCATCGAATTTGGTGAAGAAATTCACTTGGATGGAAAAGTTATGCTCGGATTACCTTCTTGAAGTCACCCGGTAACCTCGGAAAAAATGAGATTCCGAGGGTAAAAAGGTGCAATAAGGTGAGGGGAAATATTGGAAGCACTCCATTGCATATCCTAGAACTCCTATTTATGTTTTTTTGTGGATATTGAACCCATTTTATAGCCCAAAGGGGTTTATGTGCAAAAAGGCATGGAAGGGCATTCATGGCAGGAGGTGCCACTTGTCAAACGGGAGGCATGCAATGGGTGTGGAAGAGAATTTCAATTTTGGGCCTCCATTATGAATCATGTCATAAGGAATCAGTGCCATCTAACCCGCATGCTCCAAATGGCATGCTAGATGGCAGTTTCTAGGTGCCATTTGGCCCATATTTGACTTTTTCTAGGTCAAACTTGCTCACTGTCCCATCGTGGGATGATGGGAATATACCATTTTCCCAGGGTGGTATGGTGGTGAATTTTGGGCTAAAACCTCCCAAAATTGGGCTGATAGCCTCCAAAAACCTTTTCGGAGTGGCTAGAACCACTGTGAGCCTCCTGAGGGCTGCCCAAGGGGCCATATGATGTCAATTTGATCATTGTTTTTGGGTGCTTAATCATATTTACCACATTTTAGTGTCTACAAAATGGAACACCATACAAAAGAGTCTTGATAGATACTAGTTATTCGAGCAACATCATAACTACAACAACTCTGAAGCACCTGAAGCTTCCAGCATCTCATATTGTCACATCTACCTACACCCTCCAAGCATTCAATGATGCTATATGCTTAATGGTTGGTACAATCGCCCTACCTATTCAAGCAGGGTAAAATATCATATCGATGATGTGCCACATCCTGGAGGGTGTGATAGAATACAATATTTTATTAGGATGACCATGGATCAGGAACATGAAGTGCGTCCCTTCCATCGCTCACCAGTGCCTCAAGAATACTAATGCCACCTACCAGCGTGCCATGAAATATATCTTCCATGACTACATGTAATTTTTTTTGGAAGATTACATGGATGAATTATTGGCTAAATATCTATTACATCATAAGCACCTAGATGTCTTGAGAAAAGTCCTCGATCACCTTATTGAACATAATGTGAGACTAAACCCCAAGAAGTGCGTCTTTGGTGTCACATCTGGAAAGCTCTTGGGATTTATAGTTTCCAAATGAGGCATTGAAGTGGACCCTAACAAAGTCAAGGTAATCCTTGAAATGCCTCCCCCGACTACCATCAAGCAACTTTGTAGCTTGCAGGAGAGGATTGCATCCATCAAACACTTTATAGCACAATTTTCGGACAAGTGTAGACCCATGAACAAACTTTTACACAAGGGGATCACATTCCACTGGGATGATGAATGTTAGGATGCCTCTGACACAATTAAACAATACTTGGCTTTGCCACCACTATTAGCTCCACCTATACCAAGGGTGTCATTCCAATTATATATCTCAGCTATTGAGGTTGCATTGCATGCCATGTTAGCCCAAAATAATGAATTTCATAAGGAACATGCCACATACTATCTTAGTCGCACCCTGGTGAGCTATGAGATTAAGTACGCATACATTGAAATGTTATGTCTAGCGGTGGTTTTTGCTACCAAGAAGTTATGACACTATATGCTCAGTCACACTATGTATGTTGTATCTAAAGATAATCTATTGTGATACATGATGAGTTGTACTTATCATAGTAGTCGCACGGTGAAATGGATCATGTTGTTGATAGAATTCGACCTAGAATTCACTGGACAAAAATCAATCAAATATCAGGTCATTACTGATCAACTTGCATAGGCTCCTCTCTAGGAGGATCAACCTCTTATCATGGAGCTTCCCAATGATGGAGTCTTCCAAATATCAGAATTGCCTGATTTTAATGAGCTTGAGTCACAGGCAGATATGACTCTTTTCTTTGATGGCTCCAAATGCGAGCAAGGGGGTTGCACAGAGATCATATTTTTCACACCACATGGGGCTCCCATACCCCTATAATTTAAACTTGATTTCCCCTACATGAAAAATAATGTCGAGTATGAAGCCTTACTCATAGGGCTTAAAACAACTATCGCCATGGAAATAACTAAGATCAATATTTTTTGTGACTCCTTGCTCATTGTCAACCAGGTCAAGATAATATTCCAGTGTAAGTGCTTAGTTTTGCAAGCCTAAAAATCCCTTGTGGAAAAATCCCTGGAAAATTTTGAATGGTATACATCGAGGCACTCCCTCAATTATCTAATCATTTTATGGATACAATGGCCTCTTTAGGATCCTTGATTCTACAATACCCCACAGGGGAGATGACAACCATTCAAGTCAAAATGCTATCACAATCATCGATTGAGCATGAGAGCACTCAATCCATGCCATAAGTCCACTTGATTCAAATAGAACCTCATCAAGAGAGATTCTCACACATTCATGAGTGCTTGAGTCATGCTGCTTAGGGGAATCTATTCCACCAAACCCATTTTGATAGCAACATAATGCTATTATTACAAGTTCTATCCCAATCTGCATTTTCTTAGGATGAACTTCATGAGGGACATGCAATTCATGCAATCAAGGCTTCCACACAGCAGGAATGGTCCACACCAATTAGAGAGTACATAAAGCTTGGTAACCTCCCTCCTAGATTATTGCATGCTGCCAAAAGGACATTTAATTGTAAGGCAACAAATTTTTTCTTGTTAGGAGACATCCTATACCGTCAGAGCTATGAAGGAATTCTCCTTCGTTGCTTAGAGTATCAAGAATCAACTTGGGCAATGGCCCAAGTGCACGACGATACTTGTGGTGGCCATTTTAGTGGCATGACCATCACAAAGTGCATTCTTCACATGGGCTATTATTGGCAAACATTAGAGCGAGATTGTTGTGCATATGTGAGGAAGTGCGTGAAATGTCAACACCATGCTAACTTGACACATGTACCTTCTTAGGCCTTACAACCGATCCAATCGGCTTGGCCATTTTCGTAATGGGGGTTGGATTAAATGAAAAAAAATCTACCTTGCATCCTTGGGCTATCACACATTTATCATCATGGCTACAAAGTATTTTACAAAGTGGGTGGAATAAATCCCCATTACCACTATGATAGGACCCTGCATAGCAGAGTTCATATTGCATAACATCATTTGTCATTTGGTATTACATCCAAGATCATTTCATAGAATAGGACATCATTCAAGAATAAATATGTGCATGCTTTGATAGAAAAGTATAACATCCAACACAAATTTTTGATAACCTCTTATCCATAAGTAAATGGGCAAGCAGAAGCACCAAACAAGACATTAATTGCCATATTGAAGAAAATAGTCAAAGAGAATCATACCGATTGGCATACACAAATGCCGCTTGCCCTTTGGGCTTACAACACTAGCATTCAGATGCCCATTAGGGCAACTCCGTTTTCACTAGTGTATGGTGCTGAGTCAGTCATGCCTCTAGAGTTAGAAATCCCATCACTACTCATATGCATACAAGAGTTTATTGATGATGATACTGCATGACAAGCTCGCCTAGATCAACTTACATTGTTGGATGAGCATCACATTAATGTGCTTGAGCATATACATGTGTATCAAGAGTGGCTCAAAAGAGCCTACAATATGAAATTCCATCTTAGATACTTTCAGGTTGGTGATCTCGTCCTGAAAGAGAACCAAAAAAATTCTTTGCTTGCCGCCCCACCTGCAGGACAAATTTGTGGCAAACTGGTTAGGTCCCTTTGTCATTACTAGTAAAATAGGGCCTAGAACTTATCGCCTAGCTTCGCTTGAAGGTGTCAAGGATCCTTAACCCTTGAAAATCCTTCACTTGCGGCCATTTCATGCTTAGAGATCACCCAAAATACTCCTAGTGGTTTCTCACCATCTAGGTCAAGTAAAAATGCTCCTATACTATCTACAATCATCTAGGTCAACCCTAAAACTCCCCAAAGGCATCCCTAAGCCATTTTATCATAGCTAAATGCCCCTAGGAAGTCGTAGACACTTTTTAAGTGTCGCTGCACATCTAGGTCACCCAAAAGGCTCATAGTGGGTTCTCATTGTCTAGGTCAAGTAAAAATTATCCTACACTATCTATGATCATCTAGGTCAAACCTAAAATCCCCAAAGGCATCCCTCAATCCTTTGGTCATATCCAAATACCCCTAGGCAATCGTAGACACCTTTTAAGTACCGCCGCACATCTAGGTCACCCAAAAGGATCCTAGTGGGTTCTCATTGTCTAGGTCACATAAAAATGCTCCTAGAATATCTATGATTTTCTAGTTCAACCCTAAAAGCCCCAAAGGCATCCACAAGCCCTTTGGTCATAGCCAAATGCCCCTAGGTAGTTGTAGACACTTTTAAGTGCCGTCACACGTCTAGGTCACCCAAAAGGCTCCTAACGGGTTCTCACCATCTAGGTCACTTAAAAATGCTCCTAGACTATCTACAATCATCTAGGTCAATCCTAAAAGCTCCAAAGGCATCCATAAGCCCTTTGGTAATAGCCAAATACCCCTAGGTAGTCGTAGACATTTTTTAAGTGCCACCACATGTCTAGGTCACCCAAAAGGCTCCTAGCAGGTTCTCATTGTCTAGGTCAAGTAAAAATTCTCCTAGACTATCTACAATCATCTAGGTCAACCCTAAAATCCCCAAAGGCATCCCTAAGCCCTTTGGTCATAGCCAAATACCCCTAGGCAGTCATAGACACTTTATAAGTGCCGTCGTACATCTAGGTCATCCAAAAGGCTCCTAGTGGGTTCTCACCATCTAGGTCAAGTAAAAATGCTCCTAGACTATCTATGATTGTCTAGGTCAACCCTAAAAGCCCCAAAGGAATCCCTAAGCCCTTTTTTCATAGCCAAATACCCCTAGGCAGTCGTAGACACCTTTTAAGTGCTGCTACACATCTAGGTCACCCAAAAGGCTCCGAGCGGGTTCTCATCATCTAGGTCACATAAAAATACTCCTAAACTATCTATGGTCATTTAGGTAAACCCTAAAAGCCACAAAGGCATCCATAAGACCTTTGGTCATAGCCAAAAACCCCTAGGCAATCTAGATACTTTTTAAGTGTCATCGCACGTCTAGGTCACCCAAAAGGCTCCTAGCGGGTTCTCACTATCTAGGTCACATAAAAACACTCCTAGACTATCTACGATCATCTAGGTCAATCCTAAAATCCCCAAAGGCATCCATAAGCCCTTTAGTCATAGCCAAATACCCCTATGTAGTCATAAACACTTTTTAAGTGCCGCTGCACATCTAGGTCACCCAAAAGGCTCCTAGCAGGTTCTCATCGTCTAGGTCAAGTGAAAATGCTCCTAGACTATCTACGATCATCTAGGTCAACCCTAAAATCTCCAAAGGCATCCATAAGCCCTTTGGTCATAGCCAAATACCTCTAGGTAGTCATAGACACTTTTTAAGTGTTGTTGCACGTCTAGGTCACCCAAAAGGCTCCTAGCGGGTTCTCACCATCCAGGTCAAGTAAAAACGCTCCTAGACTATCTATGATCATCTATGTCAACCCTAAAATCCCCAAAGGCATCCATAAGCCCTTTGGTCCCCATAAATGCCCCAATGGCCCCAAGTAAGCATGTTGGTCATATGTGTATACATATCAATCAAAAAATTCAAAAAAAAATCATCAAAAACATAAAAATATAAAAACATTGCATTGCATTGCAATTTCATACATACATATCCATAAAATTTTCCAAAATTCAAAAACATTGCATCCCATTGCATTTTATTGTCGCTTGCATTTAGGCATATTGATCATTAGGATTTTACATTTTAGAGTTGCTCATACATGTCTAGCACCATGATGGTACGCTACTTACCGCTCAAAATCAATGTTGTGAAAGTACTCATAGTTCAATACCACAATTATCATTTTCACCCACATTTTTCACGTTCCACAGTCATGTCTATTCCCTTCACTTAGCCATTTGTTTTAGAATATCAGTAGGGTTTTCAGTCACTCAGCCATATCTAGTCTCTACTCAGATTTTGTAGAAGGCTAGCTTGATTTTAGGAGGTAGACTCTTGTATTGATTATGCCTTGCGTAGATCATATCCCAAATAGAATTAATAATTAACAATCCATATTTTGCACAAAGATAGATGAAATCCATGACGTGGTCTAGGTTACCTTAAGCGAAAATGTCATCCTGCTCATCCCCTTGTGCAAATGGTTCAAGAATGCTAAGAGTTGGCAAAAGGACAAGTTATCCCCTACCCAATTCCCCCCACAACAATAAGTGGTTTTCCCTATTTTTTGCCATCAAAATCCCCCATTGTCACATGTTTGGAACAATCTAAATTTGCAAACCCCCACAAAGCAAAAATTCCAAATACAAATATACAAAAATCAAAAAGTGCACACATAAAAAAGCACAAGAAAAAATAATCCCCATCACTCAAAATTCAAATCCCTTGCTCAAGAGAAAAAGAAAAAACTCAAAATAAATAGTGATTATTATCACTAAAAAGAGAAAAATAAACAGTGATTATTATCACTTCATATGAGAGCAAGTATCCCAATCAAATTCAAGGAAGTAGGGAGTCAAACTTGAATCCCTAGAACTATTAGCATTTGGAAAACCATCAGTTGATCCTCATTAAGGGTTTCATGGATAGCCTATCCATCAATGACGGTAGCCTCCCACATGATGATATGTCTACCATATTATCTTTCGGGTGTATGTGTATACCAATGTTTGCATGTGGATGAGCTAGTTTTGGTAACCTAGATTGCCTAGTGGTTTAGTCATACTTAGTACAAAACCTACGATGGTGGCATTCATTTTGTGATCCTCAGTATAGGTTTGGTTGAGATCCTACTTGGCACTGGCGGTATCCTTATGCATCTCATAGGAATGAACTCACTTGCACACATAGGGATATGAAGTACCTCAGTCGTCCTAGCATATTCATACCTTGTCAAAAATTCTTGTATGGTTAGTATACAACTTTTGATGAGTTGACTAGAGTGTTTGAGTCTCATGAATACCTAATGAGCATTTCCTAAACAACATGTCATTCATATCACTTCACCATATTCATTTCAATTACATTATTCACAAATCTATTATATAAGTGTCATGACAACATTACATATGAGTTGGTGCAAAATATATCTTTTGTACTACTAGCATAATATAGCATATAGTCTATATATGGTATCCGCTAAATCAATAAATCATCCATCTCACTATACATCCATGCATGTACAAAATAAAATTAAATCAAATCACAAAATATGCATACATAGGCATTCATCATCATTGCATAAATCAAATTGCATACATTTCATAAAACAATAAACACATGATGATAAACCACATAAAAAGCTCATATATATGTGTATATGTATGGGACAAAAAGATACATCATGTTGCCCATCAACTATAATAAAGTGAGTCCTCAGACTTCACACTGCTAAAATAAAGAAAAACACACAAAGAGTCATGCGAGCCACTACCATGGTCACGTAGGACCGGTACTACGACTCGCACTCCCACCTATAGTAGGAGTCCTCTATGAACTTCCATACCTACTACCACCTACCCTGTCAGCTCTCTGCCTAGACCCTAGTGCCTCAATCCTAGAGGAGGACTACCCTGTCCTACTATGGCAACTTTTGTATGATCCACTGGCACTTGCATCATCCCATAGATGCCCACCAAGGTGAACTACCTCAATATCTAACTCATCTGCATAACCCTACCCTTGTCGAAATCATGCTTGGTAAGTCTCCACCATAGAATAGAGTCATGTCACCTCTACCTACAACCTAGTCACCTACCCACTACTATAATCCTCTTGTGTAGGGCTCTAAGATCACAATTGTGCTTGAAGAGATGCTATCTTAGCATAAGCCACTTGTACCTTGGCTCACTATGCTGCTAGGTCTACCTGTACATCGTGCACCTATGTTCATAGGATATATCTCTCTTGCATCACCCTGAGTAGCTCATCTTGTAGCTCTACATTTGTATCCCCTAGTACCATCGATGGTGCCTGCACCTCCTCATCCCAAAAATCATCACCCCCCAAGTCACCTTGATCTCCTAAGTCCAAGAGATCCACATGCTCCCTTGCCCTATGTCCCTGCTAATCACCTACATCACCCTGGTCCTCACCAGAAGCATCATGAGGTGCCTCCCTAGCTACACCCCTTCCCAGTGGCCCATATCCATGCCCCTGACCTATCACCCACCAAGCTTCATACTCCACTGTAGTATCAGCATCATTCATATCCAAAACATCCACTACAGGATCTGCATCCCATGCCACTGCCTCTACCACTGGCCATGCCAATGCCATCTCATCCTCGCAAAGCTGATAAGGTATCGAATCACTAGGCACCCCCTGGAATAGCCCAAATTTTCACATAATTTGAGCAAAATGGAAGTACTACAGCTTCATGCCATGTCATCCAACCAGTCATCTGCCTCATCACACCCTACAGAGCTATATAATAACATCTCCCCACTCTAGGCAATCTCTCTATGGCCTCTAGAATACCTGACCTGCCTCGAGTAAGGAAAATAGATCTGCATAGTAGGCCACCTATCCTGTGAATCACCAACTTTATCCCCTCTCATGAGCCCTCTACCATAGAATACCATATCCTATCTCCCTATTTGCTATTTGTGCTTGAGTCATCCAGGGTAGTCCCTGTGGTCACCCCATAACTATGTTCTACCATCCCTAGCACTACAATATAAAGCTACACCCAATACCCTTCTGCAAATGATAGTGGATATTGTACAACTCATCGTAGAGCTATGCCAATAGTGTAGTACCCCATGCCATCACTAGTGGCTCCGCCATAATACACCTCACCAGTGCAAACACTATCTCCACTAGGTTCCATGGGAACCTCACTCCAGAAGAATCCTATAGTAGCATATTGGAGATGAGCATCATGAGTAGTGTATGCCTCACCCCCAATACCTTCACCTCATGCTATAATCCCACCAGCATACCCCCCTTCAAGAAGTCCAGCTCTACCATATCTAGATCATAACTTAAGTACCTCTCGAGCATTGCCTATCTCTAATATCGTGGTGTCACGCGGATCGGCCACCCTTATATCAAAATATAAATAATATTATAGAGGTTATACAACATAACCATCATATACCCAGTGGATAGGTGGAAGGTATTGGTGCACGTATCCCACATATCAATCAGGACAGTTGTTGCGGGCCAAACAAGGTGAATGGTTTTCTATTTTTGTCACATGTCCGTGCATTTAATTATCAACCCAGGGAGCTTCGTAAACTTGCGTAGAGTCAAAATTAGGTTACTAAAATACCACTGGAGGGTGAATATGCTAATCCTACGTTGGTGGGTGTTCTTGAGATGGTTGTCAATCATTCCCGCACTCCTCAATAAATTACGTAAGAAGAACAGAAATAAATCTACAGAAATAAATCATGTATATATGCCTGAAAATAAACCTACTGCAAAATACGGGAACTAGTAAATTAATGAACGTTTCTATGAAAGCAATAAACTGATAAATAAATAGAAAGGAAATGGGGAAGAAATACTGGCTTGGAGTGGGCCCAGGCTCTAGCATATTCCTCTCGATCAAACACGCGCTTAGAAATTCTGGAACTAGAATATATTTATCAACGTATTACAATCTATCTTTTGCAATTCAAAATAGCTCTTTATTAATTATTTATATATATCTCTCTATATATTTTTAGAATTATTTGCATGTGTTTATATAACACATCCATAGAACTTCTATTACAACAGTGGTTACAATAGTCGATTCTTCCCAGACTAAATTAGAACAGTCTAGCGAATGCAATCGACGTCTGGCATTTTGTTCTAAAGGCGGCATGTTCATTCGGTTTGTGCTTTTCCTAGCATCGGTAAGACGTTTGGGTATGTTAGGTGCTATCTCCAATTTAGCTCTACATGACATAGAGTTGGAACTGCACCAGTCGCTACCGTCCACATCATTCAACTTTGGTCAACGGGCAAAGAATTAGTGGCACCTTCCAGCTGTAGGGAGGTGCTTACCCTCTATTAGCGCCTTTCGGTTGTAGGGAGGCACTTGCCTTTGGTTGGTGCCTTTAGATTGCAGGGAGGCGCTTGTATTTATTTGGTGCCTTCCAGTTACAGGGAGGTGCTTGCATTTAGACGGTGCCTTTCGACCGTAGGGAGGCGCCTATGTTCAATCGACACCTTTCGACTGCAGGGAGGCGCTTGTTCACTTGGCACCTTTCGATTGCAGGGAGGCGCCTATGTTCAATCGACACCTTTCGACTGTGGGGAGGTGCTTGTATTCAATCGATGCCTTTCAACTACAGGGAGGTGCTTGTTCCCTTGGTACCTTCCAGTTGCAGGGAGGTGCCTATGTTCTCTTCATTGAATCTTGATGAAATAGTGCCAGGTCCATCGAAAGGACCTCGACTATTCCAAATCTAACTAAATCAACTACAATTCCACAAAACATAGTAAAAGCACACAAATTAGATAACATGCATAATTATATCAAATATCTATATAATCATTTATAAAATTATGCAATCCTTATTATACAGCCGCATATTGATCCAAGAAATATGTACAAAATATGAGCATTTCTGGTGCTCATCATCCCTCCACGCCTAACATATGCCATGCCCTCATGGCATCTAAACTGCAGGTAGCCCTAAAAATTTTCATTTTCGCCATCTCTTGGAGGATTCGGCTGCCCCTGTGGCCCGAGTCTGTGTTTTTGTGCTAGCATATGAAGGTGTGGTTTGCCTTTGCCTATGGGAAGCTGTGGCTGTTAATTGTCCCCTTCTTATTCTGGCTACTACTGGTGGTGGTCTAGCCAGCATTGTTCCTGTTGATTGAAATGCAGCTTCGACAGCTTTCCAAAGGTCATCATCTAGAGGTTTGACCACTGCCAGAGGGATATCCAAGTTATCCTCTCCAGAAGGCACTACTTGGTCCTTGTATAATGCGGCCACTTTAGGGGTAAGCCCTACATTCTCCTTTGCAATTGCAGTAGCCTCCAATTGTGGGCCATATATTACCCACCATTCCAAGTACCTCCTCATCATGGAAGGCCACCCTCGAGATGAACCATAGATGTCCCAAAACTGGCTGTCTTCCATCAGATTGACGTAGATGCCAAAATATCCTTTTATACTCGAGGATGCCTTCTTGGCCGCCTTGGCTACTTTCATTTCATTGCATAGCCACTCAAAATATTTTTGCCATTCAGTGAATGATTGCATGTCCCATTTGTACTCATATGACTTGGTGAAGGTCACTTTCGCCTTCTATCGAGCCATCCTGGGCTTCTTTTCCTTGGCCTCTTCAAAAAATGTGGTGGCTCGGACAGGGGTCTCTTCTTTCTCTTTTGGGGACTTCTCTTCACTCCGAAGGATCGGCTGTGCCGCTATCTCCGGGGGTGATCCTTTATCCTCCTATCTTCCTGGTGTCGACCCCTCAGGCTCTTCTCCCTCTTCAGGCCTGGGGAGGTCCTCTGTATCCTATGGTCTTATATACTACTGGAGGCCTTCGTATTGCTCTGTGTCACTCAGGACAATGACAGGGGGCATCATAGGAATTCTTTCATTTTCACCCCTAAAAATAGAGGAATACTCCCCTGCCTTCGAGCTGCTCTGTCAGGCGTCCGATCGAATCTCCCCCAAAGAGAATACTCGTTTGACATATGTGGGAGAGTTCGTTGGCATTGCTTCTTCCCAATTCATCTGTGTGGATGCCTCCTGTCTTGTTGTTCTTCTACCCTGAAGTATTTGATTATCCTCCTACAACTATCAGACCAGCTGCTCGAGCTGAGCGATTCATCTATCCTTTTCCTCCAATTCCTATTGATGTTGGTTTTGGAAATATTCTAAAATCTGTTGTGCCATCCAGCAATCAGTTTGCTAGTCGAGCACCTCCTCCAAGGCCGCATTGATTTGGTCGTTGCTCCTGGAAGTTGCTTCATTCCATGGGCTCTGGTTTGTTAATTCTCATAGGGTTTGGGTGGCAATGTCTATCTTTGTGTCACTCTATTCTTCCTCTATCAAGAGGAATCATCGTAGACGTTTCCTCCTAGGAATTGGTTCATCTACACCACCCACGAGTGGCACTCCTTCCTCCTCATACTCGGGCACTGGGGAATGCCCTCTATCCTCTATGTCTGCGAGCATCGGTGACTACTCTGCTCCTCCTAGAAAATAGGACAACGCCAATTGCCCAATTTTTGCTATCTCCTTTGTAGGGGATGCTTCACCTTGCCCTAATTCGACAACCGCATTGTGTTGCCCTATTTGGCCACCATCTCTCTCTGCATCACGGTTATGTATTTGTGCTTCTGCATGGTGGACCAATGCCGATATTAGCCCATGGTGGGCTAAGGCGGGCAGTGCCCTTTTCTGGTACCAAGCCGCTTCATCTTTCAAATCACTTGCTAGGTAGAAAGGTATATTCAATTTCCTCCCATGCACTAGGTGATTGAAGAAGTGCACATGATTAAGGTGTAGATGGGTATACTTCCCTGTGTATGTGAAGAATCAAGAAATTTGCTTGAACATCTTCCTCATATTCATGAGGAGGCTATTTTTGAGTAAACCCTCCCTGTCTACCTGCACATTTCCTCCCAACAACAGTATTTTGGCATATACTTTTAACACTCCCCCCTTGTATATACATTCTCCCGTGAGAGGCAATCCAGTCGCCTGTGAGATGAACTCAGGGGTGACTGAAATTTCCATCCCTCGTACTTGGGCCGCATCGCCCCTCAAATATGTGGTGAACTCTCTAGCTACCTCTATGTCCTAGCCCTAATTGACCAGGGTGCAGTATTCGAGCCACCCCTCGGCTTCGAATTGGGTCTTTACTGCCCCTCTGATCCCATCTGTGTCACTGGGTTCATTCTTCTTGATTGCGTGATTCTTAGACCTTCCTCCCATGGCACATTTTGCTATATTTTTTTGTGTCCTTCCTTCTTCAGGAAGGTGCCTTCTTATAGAAAATGTGCCTAACCCTAACAGTTATGGAAGGCACCCTCTCATTGGCACGTGTTTTCGGCTATGGGGGGTACGATCATTATGATAGCTGTATTTTTTGGTACTGCGTATTTATAAACAATTATATAAAATATTTGATTTAATATGCGTGTACCTGATTCGGCATTCCAGTTGTCATGGTAGCCACTTATTTGCTGACTTGTGACATGAGGGAGGGGTATTTGATATCACTTATTTGTGTGATGCTTTGTTCCGTTCGAGGCATCTGGTCGATGTAAATGTTGTACGTAGGAGGTGTTCTTTGGTACCTTCCCCATGTGGATGGTGTCCATGTAGCACCTGAAAGCACGAGATTTCGGGCAAAGGAAACACTAGTTATGCAACATAAGACAAAAATGTAACGCTTTGATCCTATGCACTAAAATAGAGAAAGGAGACAACTTGGAAACGAAAGACAAGATGTAAAGAAATCACAACCCTCTTTATTCAAATATCTTATCCTCGGTTACATAGACGTCTCCTCCCATTTTGGGGGCTAGGAGCGTTAAATTTGTCTTCATTACAATGTGTGACCTAGTCTTCCTCTTCCCGCGTGCCCACGATTGCAATGGGCGGGCCAAGATCTCGCCGCCGCCGATGTGGATAAGTTCTTCACTTCTGATTGCTTTTCCTGCAATCAAAGAAACAATGAAAATGTCGGTAGCACCTGCTGCAAATGAAAGGGGTTCGTTCTCTAAAATCCATGAAATATGCATGTAAACATCTGCCTGAAACAGTAAATACAGTGAGTCCAAATGGCTTGAAAACTTGACAGAAGACAAAAAATGTTACCAAAAGGCCATTGCCCCTGAGACAGCCGGCCAATCTGCTGTCACCTGGTAATCATCCCTGATAAGGACGATTGCTACTGTTAATCATCCCCCGGCAGGACGATTGCTGCTGTTAATCGTCCCCTGTAGGGACGATTGATACTGTGTTGAAGAAGCCGACCTACCGCTGCTCCAATGTCGATTCTTGAGACCTGCAAAACGCCTGCAAACAAGGGGGTTATGTAATTGGGGCCATTTTGGGATGACCCAAATGGTCGGATTCTCCCAATTTGGCCTCCATCATCGAGAAATTGGACGTTGTTACCTGCAAGTCAGTGGGACAACCAAAATAACAAAAGCATGATAATATTCGATGAAAACCTTTTGAAATCAAAATTCAAGATTCTGAACTATTGAACAACAGAGAATAACATGGAATATGAAAAAATGACAAAAAATGAACTACAACTAAATCCAAAAGGTGCGGGGTGCCCAAGTGGGCAGCCCACCGATGGAACTTGATTTTGGCACCAATCCACTAGGGATGGGCCCAAAACCTCTTAGGATTGGGGGGTCAGCGAATTGGTTGGTTCAAGTGTCCATGTGTTGGATTTGGGTCAGGTTCGAGCTTCCAAAGGCCACCCAACAACCTCCCTTGCAAAAGATATTGGTGGATGTGGGAAGGTGAACCAAAAGGGATGCAAGTGGGTCTTCAACTTGGCAGCACTTCGTTGCTTGAAAACTCCTTCCACTTCCCTGTCTTTTTGGGTGAGAAAAGTCCCACCTTTTATAGACCCATGGGGTCTCTTTTGAGAGGGAAGCACAAATGCCATGTGTTGGTCATAGGTTCCATGTGGCAGTCATGTCTTCCCATGAGGGAGGGGAGTCCTCCATTGACTTGGGCTCTCATAACTGCCCTTGTGATAGTCCTCTAATGGCCTATCTATCCACCCACACACATGTGCGAGGCAGGAGTCATCAACTGACTATCTTGGGCTGCCACTTGGAACCATTCTTCTTTTTGCCCGTTAAACTTGGAATTCGTCCTTGGGTGAGACGATTTCAGAATTCGTCCTTGGGTGAGACGAATCCTAGTTAGTATTCGTCCCTGGGTAAGACGAATACTGAGCAAAGTGTATAAATGTACAAAATTGCCTCTTGACCTTAAAAAATTTCTATGAAAGTGGTTAGGACCACTGTTTGACCTCTAAGGGCTGCCCTGGGGGCTGTGTTTGTCAAAGCGATCAGTGTTTGCAGTCACATAATCAGATTGGTGATGTTTTGGTGTCTACAGATGCCCCTTTTTGGGATGCGCTGTGCATAGCGCAGCGCCGAGAAAAATAGATAACCAAAGCACTAATGATTAGGGTTCCTTGGTAACCTAACCAACTTTTGATGCCCCAAGCATGGAAAGGGCATGCATTCTTGAATCCTTGCTTCTGACGAGCTAGGGAGTTTGATTTCAAGTGTTAACCTATTTTGGTGAGGTGTGACTTGAGCTTGGACATTGATGAGTCATGATTAGGCAAAGGGTGCAACCTTTTATCCTCGGGGGAACCTTGTGTTCATGATTCACGAAATGCCAAGCGTTTGATCGATTTGTTGTTATTGCTTGTTTGCTGCCCCAAGCAGGAGCGTAATTGTCTTTGTCAATGATTCTTTGAATGCATGTCATTTTCCTTAATTGGGTGTGTGATTGTTGATTGGTGACTAAGTGTGACTACCCCCTCAAGCGACGAATCGATGAGGGAATGACCTTCATGAGAAAAGCGACGAGTCGCTTGACCCAATATGACTTGTGCAAGGGTGCCTTTAGATGGTTTATCGTTAAGCATGTGCAATTTTTCCAACATTTGGACCTGTTTTTGGTGGGTGTTAGCCCTTTTGTTGATGCCATAATGGGGTGAACATGTCGAAAGTCCGTCTTCCCATGGAGCGATTCGGCTAAGATAGCCTTCTTAGGAAGTAGGAGAGTGACAATTTGAGCCCTAACATCGATTTTTTATGCCAAGAGGTTAAGTGCAAGAGCACTTGTGTCTGACAATGCTTATTGCTTTTTGTTTTTGTGTTGCATTTTTGTTTGTTTTTGAGTGGGTTTTGACCCTTTTGTGATGCCGTTTGGGGGTGAAATTGTTGAAAATCCGTCCTCCCGTGGAGCGGTCCGGCTATGGTAGCCTTCTTCGGGAGTAGGGTAGTGACAATGTAAACCTCGACATCAATTTTGCTATGCCAAGAGTTTAAGTGCAAGAGCACTTGTGTCTGGCAATGTTTATTGCTGTTTGTTTGTGTTGTATTTTTTGTTGTTTTTGAATGGGTTTTGACCCCTTTTGTGACGTCGTTTGGGGGTGAAATTATCGAAAATCCATCTTCCCATGGAGCGGTCTGGCTATGGTAGCCTTATTAGGGAGTAAGATAGTGACAATGTAAACCTCGACATCAATTTTGCTATGCCAAGAGTTTAAGTGCAAGAGCACTTGTGTCTGGAAATGTTTATTGTTGTTTGTTGTTTTGATTTTCTTATTGTTTTTGAGTGGGCTTTGACCTATTTGTGATGTCATTTGGGGGTGAAATTGTCGAAAATCCGTCTTCTCGTGGAGCGGTATGGCTATGGTAGCCTTCTTAGAGAGTAGGATAGTGACAATGTAAACCCCGACATCAATTTTTCTATGCCAAGATGTTAAGTGCAAGAGCACTTGTGTCTGGCAATGTTTATTGCTTGTTGTTTGTGTTGCATTTTTTTGTTGTTTTGTTGTTTTGATTTTCTTTGGTCTTATGCATGATGGTTGTTGAATATGGATGTATGCATGTTGATTTATTTTGATGGATGCATATGCTATGATGAATACAAATGTTTTTGATTTATATGTGATATGCAGAGATGAAATGGATGAATGAGATTTGTGATGTTTGGCTATGGCACCATAGACTGTTTAGAACTCTGTTATTTTGTTTTTAGGCGATTGCTGTGATGCATGACTTTACATGTATACATGGTTTTTATTTTTTTGTATTTTTTGATGGTATTGCAAAGATGAAAAGTAGCGCAGTTGGTTTAGAAATGTAACTAAGGTTTTCTGAGACTCAGACGGTTTTATTCACTAGCCACGAATGTACTTTATCTTACAAGACTTTTGAACAAGGTATGAATCTAACTTGTTTTTGACCAAGCTATTTCACATCCCTGTGTGTGCAATTGAGTTCATTTATGTGGTATTTTTCAGGATACCGCCAGTGCCAGATGGGCTTTCAATCGAACCCGTCTTGAGGATCACCTAATTAGCTCCACTAACTCCTTTGTTGTATTCAATTAGATTAATCTGTGATGTTATCCAGGATGCCATAAGCTAGCTCATCCACATGCAAACATTGATCCGTACGCAAGTTAATGTGACGAGATATATCGTCATGCGAGAAGTTTCTTGCCGATTACCGATAGGCTATCAACCAAACCGATGTGAGGCTTGCCTCATGACCTGTTAGAATGTTGAGAGTTCCATGGATTCAAGTTCAACTCCCTTCTTTTCTTCAATTGTATTGGGATACTTGCTCGTCTGTAGTGATAAGATCACTGTTTATTTTGATTTGTTTTTCTTTTGAGCAAGGGATTGGGGATATGGAGTGACGAAAATCACTATCGTTTGTGCCGTTTGATGTGTGCACTGTAGGATGTCAAATATTTGATTTTTTACGTTTTGCAAATTTTTGATGTTTTGCAACTATTGAGAACTAGGGATTCTTAGGGAATTGGGTAGGGAGGATGCTTGTCCTTTTGCCAACTCTCAGCATTCTTGGGGTCATTCACACGGGGGATGAGCAAGATAACCGTTTTGCTTTTGGTGACCTGGATTACTGTGCAGGTTTCATATTTCGTTCACACAACTCGGGAATTGTTTTATGTGTTTTTATTTGTGTTGGGATGTTACTTAACAAGGTGTATTTCAAGTGTAACTCTACCTTCGTAAAATCTGTCTGACTTGGTACATTACGTAGCTAAGTAGCAAAATGATGACTGAATCACGAAAAACTCTTGATACATTAAAAGACCACTGACTCTAGTATGGTAAAAGTGATTCATGGTGTTTTTGTTGTTTTTGTAAAATGGAACAATGTGGAACAAGATGTACTAGCAGAGCAATTATAGCCTATGGTGCCTTTGACCTGTACGACCACAAATATGCAATGTATGGATGCAATGCTTAATGCAGCTACATATTTTTGTATTTTTGATGGATTGATTTTTGTGAATATGTGAGAAGAGCTCTCTGTTGATGAATTTGAGTATGCCTAGAAATGAGATGCAAATTTTTTGTTGTTTTTGATGATTTTTTTTTTTTTTTTTTTGAATTTTCTTGATGGTGACCAAGGGATTTCGAGAATCCTTTGGGGCCTTTTTGGGGTGACCAAGCGATTGCGATAATCCTTGGAGCTTTTTGGGTGACCAAGTGATTGCGATAATCCTTGGAGCTTTTGGGGTGACCAAGTGATTGCGATAATCCTTGGAGCTTTTTTGGGTGACCAAGTGATTGGGAGCTTTTTGAGGTGACCAAGCGATTGCGATAATCCTTGGAGCTTTTTGGGTGACCAAGAGATTGCGAAAATCCTTGGAGATTTTTGGGTGACCAAGAGATTGCGATAATACTTGGAGCTTTTGGGGTGACCAAGAGATTGCGATAATCCTTGGAGATTTTTGGGTGACCAAGCAATTGCGATAATTCTTGGAGCCTTTGGGGTGACCAAGTGATTGTGATAATCCTTGGAGCTTTTGGGGTTTGACCAAGTGATTGCGATAATCCTTGGAGCTTTTTGGGTGACCAAGCAATTGCGATAATCCTTGGAGCCTTTGGGGTGACCAAGCGATTGTGATAATCCTTGGAGATTTTGGGGTTTGACCAAGTGATTGCGATAATCCTTGGAGCTTTTGGGGTGACCAAGTGATTGCGATAATCCTTGGAGCTTTTGGGGTGACCAAGTGATTGCGATAATACTTGGAGCTTTTGGGGTGACCAAGAGATTGCGATAATCCTTGGAGCTTTTTGGGTGACCAAGCAATTGCGATAATCCTTGGAGCCTTTGGGGTGACCAAGCGATTGTGATAATCCTTGGAGATTTTGGGGTTTGACCAAGTGATTGCGATAATCCTTGGAGCTTTTGGGGTGACCAAGTGATTGCTATAATCCTTGGAGCTTTTGGGGTGACCAAGTGATTGCGATAATACTTGGAGCTTTTTGAGGTGACCAAGTGATTGCGATAATCCTTGGAGCTTTTGGGGTGACCAAGTGATTGCGATAATCCTTGGAGCTTTTTGGGTTTTGACCAAGTGATTGCGATAATCCTTGGAGATTTTTGGGTGACCAAGAGATTGCGATAATCCTTGGAGCTTTTTGGATTGACCAAGAGATTGCGATAATCCTTGGAGCTTTTTGGATTGACCAAGAGATTGCGGGGATCTTTGGAGCCTTTTGGATTGACCAAGATATTACGATAATCCTTGGAGCTTTTTGGGTGACCAAGAGATTGCGATAATCCTTGGAGATTTTTGGATTTGACCAAGAGATTGCGATAATCCTTGGAGCTTTTTGGATTGACCAAGAGATTGCGATAATCCTTGGAGCTTTTTGGATTGACCAAGAGATTGCGGGGATCCTTGGAGCCTTTTGGATTGACCAAGAGATTGCGATAATCCTTGGAGCTTTTTGGGTGACCAAGAGATTGCGATAATCCTTGGAGCTTTTTGGATTTGACCAAGAGATTGCGATAATCCTTGGAGATTTTTTTTTTTTTTGGGATATGGCTTTCTTAGATATGAAATGGTCGCAAGTGACTGATATTCAAGGGTTCTGTTTCCTTGATACCATCAAGAGAAGCTAGCCGGTATGTCCCGGGTCCTATTTTGCTATCAATGACATAAGGACCTAACCAATTTTCCATGAATTTATCCCTCAGGTGGGGCGGCAAATTAGAATTCTATTGGTTTTCCTTCAAAACCAAATCACCAACCCGAAAGTCCCTTAGGTGAACCTTCATGTTGTAATCTTTCTTAAGTCGCTCTTGATAGATATGTAAATGCTCAAGAGCATTAACACGTCGTTCGTCAAGCAACGTAAGTTGTTCTAACCGGGCCTGCCGTGCAGTGTCATCATCGATGAATTCCTGCATTGATATGCGGAGGGAAGGAATTTCCAACTCGAGAGGCATTACTGCCTCTGAGCCATACACTAGTGAAAACGGAGTTGCCCCAGTTGGCGTTCGAATGCTAGTGCGATAAGCCCAAAGTGCAAGTGGGATTTGTATGTGCCAATCCTTATGACTGTCTGCGACGGTCTTTTTAAGGATGGCAACTAGTGTCTTGTTTGATGCCTCTGCTTGCCCATTTGCTTGTGGATAATAGGGTTTTGAAAAGCTGTGCTGAATTTTGTACTGTGGTCAAAGCATGCACGTCTTTGTTCTTGAATGATGGCCCATTATCCAAGATTATTTTGGATGGAATACCAAAATGACATATGATGTGATGCAAGATGAACTCCGCAATGCGAGGTCCTGTCGTAGAGGTTAACGGAATTGCTTCCACCCATTTGGTAAAGTATTCTATGGCCGTTATGATAAACGTGTGACGGCCTGACGATGCAGGGGAGATATTTTCGATTAGATCAAGGCCCCACTACGAAAATGGCCAAGCGGACTGGATCTGTCTGTAAGGCCTGGGAAGGTACGTGCATCAGATTGGCATGATGTTGACATTTTATGCACCTCTTGACATACACGCAACAATCTTGCTCTAAAGATGGCCAATAATAGCCCATGCGAAGAATGCGCTTTGCAATGGCCATACCACTAAAGTGGCTACCACATGTACCGTCATGCGCTTGGGTGACTGCCCAAGTGGACTCTTGCTGGTCCAAGCAACGAAGGAGAATTCCGTCATAGCTGCGACGATACAAAATGTCTCCTATCAAGACATATTTTGCCGCTTTCTGTTTGAATGTCCATTTTGCGGCATGCATCAATCCAAAGGGAAGATTACATAACTTGAGGTAGTCTCTGATTGGTAAATACCAGTCCTGTTGATCGAAAACCTCAACAGTATGAACAACCAATCCCTTTTGAAGTTCTTCCCTATCAAGTGCTGATTGGGATAAAACTTGTAAGAATAGCGTTGTGTTGCTATCAATGGGAGTGGGGGAAAATAAGGACCCCCAGTTGGCACGTTTTAGACTATCTCGGATTCGAAATAACTTATCCGAGGATGGTTCGATCCGGATCATGTGGATTCCTAGCGTCAAGTCTTAGCTTGCACGCTCCATCGCAGATTGCGATAATGTTTTGACTTGAATAGTTGTCATGTCACCGGAAAGGTCTTGTGGGATTAGTGACCCCAAGGAGGCCATTGTGTCCGCAAAATGATTCGATGATCGATGGAGTGCCTCGATGTCATACCACTTAAGTTTTGCCAGGAATTTGTCCACAAGAGCTTTATAGGATTTCAAAACTGGGCATTTACATTGATATACCCCTTTGACTTGATTGACGATTAACAGCGAATCACCAAAGATGTTTAGTCTTTTGATGTTCATGGCGATTGCTGTTTGAAGACCTAGGAGCAAGGCTTCATATTCTACATTGTTGTTGGTGCACTGGAAGTTTAATTTAAATGACAGGGGCATTGGAGCACCCTGCGGTGTGAAGAATATGATTCCTGTGCCACCCCCCTGCTCGCATTTAGAACCATCGAAGAATAAGGTTATGTCGGCCTGTGACTCAGGCTCTTCAGAATCTTGCGATTCTGAGACATGGAAGACCCCATCATCGGGTAGTTCTATGACTAGAGGCTGATCGTCTTTAAGAGGAGCCTCTGCTAGTTGATCGGCTATGACTTGTCCTTTTATAGATTTTTGCCCAATAAACTCAATGTCAAATTCCGTCAACAACATGATCCATTTCGCCGTGTGACTACTATGATAAGTACGACTCATCATATATCGTAATGGATTCTCCTTAGACACAACATACGTTGTGTTGCTCAGCATGTAGTGGCGTAGCCTTTTGGTAGCAAACACCACCGCTGCAGCGAGTTTTTCAACGTATGCATAGTTTAGTTCGTAATCGACCGGGGTGCGGCTAAGATAGTAAGTAGCCTTGTTCTTTGTGAAGTTCATTCTTCTGGGCTAGCATTGCACCCAGTGCCACCTCAGTAGCTGAGATGTATAAGTAGAACGGAACACCTGGTCTAGGTGGTGCCAGTACTGGCGGCAAAGCCAAGTATTGTTTGATTTCGTCAAAGGCTGACTAGCACTCGTCATCCCAATGAAATGTGACCCCCTTGTGCAATAGTTTTTTCATTGGTCGAAATTTGTCAGATAATTGCGCTATGAAGCGTTTAATCGACGCGACCTTTCCTTGTAGACTTTTGAGCTGCTTGATAGTGGTTGGGGGAGCCATTTCAAGGATTGCCTTGACTTTGTTTGGGTCCACTTCGATGCCTCTCTTTGAGACTATAAAACCCAAGAGTTTTCTAGATGTGACGCCGAACATGCACTTCTTGGGATTCTGTCTGACCTTATGCTCTATGAGGCGATCGAGAATCTTGCTTAAGTCACCGAGATGATTTGAGCGCAAGAGAGACTTAGCTAACAAATCATCCATGTAATCTTCCAAAGTTTTGTGCATGTAATCATGGAAGATATAAGTCATAGCACGTTGGTATGTAGCGCCAGCGTTTTTAAGGCCAAAAGGCATGACCTTATAGCAAAATGTCCCCCAAGGCGTTGTGAATGCCGTTTTGAGTTGGTCTTCAGGATTGATACGAATTTGATTGTATCCTGAGAAACCATCCATTAGGGAGAGCATTTCGTGACCTGTTGTAGTGTCTACCAATGCGTCGATGCTTGGCAAGGGGAAATCATCCTTAGGACTCACTTTTTTTAGGTCTCGAAAGTCGGTGCATATGCAAATCCTCCCGTCGGTCTTCTTGACGGGAACCATGTTGGACAACCATGGCGGATAATCTACGTAGATGACAAATTGTGCATCCAACAGCTTTTGCAATTCGTCTTTGACCATCAAGGCCATTTGTTGGGTGCATCTTTCTTAGTTTTTGCTTTACAGGCTTGATTTTCGGATCAAGCGTTAAATTGTGCATGACTAGCTACGGGTCTAGTCCTGGCATATCCTTGTACGACCATGCAAAAACCTCCTTCTTTTCTTTAAGAAGGGCAATGTAATCGTCTTGCTCTTCGGGGGAAAGACTTACCCCCAGCTTGAGAATCCATGGATTCATTGGATCTGTGCCGATGTCTATGTCAGTCGTCTCCTCGATTGACATGTGGGATCCATCCTCCAACTGATGTGGAGTTGGGATTAAATGGATATCATCAGTTGAGTTAAGATCTGCGTTTGGAACCTCGGGTCCTTCTTCAGCTTGAAAAATATCCTGAGTTGTCCTTGGGGTAAAATGAAGCATTTCACCTAAAGGCCAGTACTTTGATGGTGATAATGGAGAATTGATGCGATCCCAGTCGATGGCATCCATGTCTAGATGCAATGGCTGTGATGGATCGATCGGATTGCGGATGGGTGCGGTCAAATCAATGGAGATCATGTGGATGGAATGAATTTGGTCTCCGGAACCATGGGTGTGATGACTTGATTCTTTTAGATGTTCCCTATACTCTGGATCTGGCTCTACGGGAACGGGCATGAATGGATCCTCTCTAGGTGCAAACTCATCTCTATGTGTGAAAAGGAAGGCGGGGTCTTCCCTCGGTACTGCTGTCCTGATGGGATCTCGAGGTGGACGATGCTCTTCTTGAATTTGGAGCCATGGGTCCAACACTTGGTCCCACCTCGCTGGGTCTACTTGCCATTCATGTCCTAATAGGATACCCATCTGTCCCATTAGATCTTCATGCGTTAAAGCGCGATGATGCCATCGTGCATGTCTGAGATAGTCCATCTCAGTCTCGTCTTCTGACTCACTTTCATAGATCCAAGATTGTTCATCCTCTTCAGCATCTGTTTCTTGTGACGTTGAGGACTCTTCTTGTTCCAATAAGTTAATCCAGTCCCATTGTGGTTGTTCCACTCTTGGTGGAGGGACCTGATTCTCCTGACATTGTGTCGTTTCATCTGGAATCTCTAGGGGAAACAACTTTAGAAAAATGTCCGAAAGCCGTTGTTGTTCTCTTTGAGGATTGCTCTCTGAACTTTCACCTTTCTCTAGCAAAGGAGAGGGATTATTGCTATTTCTAGGGGTGTTTGTAGACCATGGGAGATAGTCCCCCAATGTGTATTCTGTGTTTGGATTGGCATACGGGTCTTGTGCCAATCCCCCCTTGTTGCCTATTTCTAGGCCTTGCATATTTTCAACCAAGTTGTCTAAGGGCAAGGGGTGGTTAAACCCCACTCCTGACTTGTCGTATGACATCTGATATCTTGGTTGGCAAAGGATTCGCGTCCCTTGCTCATATCTACCTAGCCCATACCCATGCCAATTGCATTGTTCAAGATATTTTAGGGCAAATTCTGGGTTCGACAGATAATTGATGTTTTCGACAAAAGGCTCTTCATCTGTTTCCTTTTGTTCGCATGGTTCAGAACCATGATCATGGTTCAGAACCATGATCATGGTTCAAAACCATGATCAAGGCCCCCATACACAAAATTCATCTGGTTGGGAGGGTAGCCTAGTGGAACAATTGTCCCTATGGGAAGGCGAGGTCTTCCCATGTCCTGCACTGAATCCAATGTGGGGGTTGCCACAACATTTTGAACTAAGTATTCCCCCAGGCCTGTACTGGCCATTTCAACAGTGATTGTTGATGATTGGGTAGGAGGAAACGGTAGTCCTTCCTGAGTCCATTCCATGTTTGGTTGTTCAGGAGTCTTGGTTTGTGTTGTGTTGGGTGTTTCCTCTATTGATATCGTTGAAATCGTGGGCAACCTTTCTTCTAAGGGCTTAACCTCTTCCATGATTTGTTTTCCCTTGTCCTTATGTTGGGCCATGATAAGTGGCGTTGATGATGAAGGAGCCGATGATGAAGTCTCACCTGGCTAGGATTTTGTCTTGTTGGCCACCAGTGGTGCTTGCGGTATTGGACCCTGTTTAGATGGATTTAATTGAAAATCCAAATGCGTTGAAGGGAGGGTTGATTGAGGTATGAATTGTACCGCATTGCAATACTTGAAGGGCTCTAAGTCCATTGGGACTACATGTATTTTCCCTTCATAGGCATACTTCAAGCACTGGTGTGCGATCGAGGGGACACACTTCATGTCCCTGATCCAAGGCCGCCCTAGCAGTATATTATAAGCCATTTCACCTTCCAGCACATGGCACAGTGTGGGTATTGACTTTTGTCCTACCTGGATAGGCAGAAAAACTGTGCCGACTGTCGAGCAAATTGCATCGTTAAAATCTCACAGTGTGTACGTGGAAGCGGTGATGTGAGAGGCTGGCAGTTTTAAATGTTTTAATGTTGCAGTGGTTATAATGTTACTGGACGAGCCAGTATCTATCAGCACTCTCTTTTACGGGATCCCATTGACCCGTGTGATAACATGCAGGGGTGGATCCACCATGTCATTTGATATTGTTTTGACCTCGTCTTCTCTAAATGTGATGACAGGCTCCGTACATTGTTTCACATGTCCCACAAAGGCGTTGAAAGAATTTGCTTCGTGGGGTTGTACTTCAATGGCTTTTAAAATGTCCATAAGAGCTTCTCTATGGGGAGCTGATTGTTGGATAAGCTTGTAGATGGATAGCCTAGCCGATGTGGTCCGTAGACTCTGCGTGAGTTTGGTCCGTATCGTGACCTCGGGTCTAGGTGGAGGCAACTGTGTTGGGCGTTGTTGAGGCTGCGATGTCGACGAAACTTCCCTCGTAGCTACCTCGGGGGCAACTGCTGGGTATCTTCTGTTCCTTGTTACAATGCTAATCATTCCCACAAATCCTTGCGTGGGAAGATCTTGTCGCACCTCGTTAATCTAGAGCGGTTTTGTCTGTGCCTCGTGGGCAGGCAAGGGGTCCTTGAATACCCCCATTTTTTGTTTGTTTGGTGCGATGGGGTTGTCCACGACCAATTTTCTGTTGTCAATCAAATCCTAGACTAGTTCTTTGAATTTCTAGCACCCATTTAGGTCATGTCCTCTGCGCCTATGGAATCTGCAATACAATTCCTCCCTATACCCCCTAGGCTTGGGAATGTTAGGGTCAAAAATTTGGATTTCTGGCAGAGTAACTAAATTTGCCGCTGACAAGCGGTCAAATAAGGAGTCCCTAGACTCCGCATACGGGGTGAATTGTTGCCTAGGGCGACACTGCTGATACTGCTCTTGTCTTCTGTTATCTCTTTCGTAAGCAGGAGGCACTGCCTGGTAATTAGCCCTTTGGGGCTGCGTCTCTTGCACAGGCACGGGAACATTTATCGCAACTTGATTGACTGCAGCGTGTTGTGGTTGCGTTGTCCCAGTTTTAGTGGTTTTGTTCCACTCTTTCTTCTTAGGCTTGGCAATTGCGCCTTCACCTATCTTAATCTCTTCTATAAGTCTGGCTTGGGCCAAAGCTTCTTCTAGGCTGTCATATTGTCGCAGCAACAATAGACCAGAGATTGATTTTAAGCAACTTTTTGTGAACATTTGCGTGAGATCCGACATGGGAGGACGGTAGGGTAACTTAGAAAGCAAAGCTCTCCATCGGTTCCCGTACGCTGCCATTGTTTCCTCCTCAAATTTTTTAAGGCTAGCAAGATCACTAAGTGATGCCTTCTTCCTTGTGTTGAAGGCGAAGCATTCAAGAAATGCATCTACTAGCTGATCTAAGCTACTTATGCTATGTTTGGGCAGTTGTGTGAACCAATCCGAGGCAGGGCCTGCGAATGTGGTTATGAATGTTCTAAGCAGCAACGCGTCATTATCTTGGATTGCAAAGCACTGGCTTAGAAATCTTGTAATGTGCTCTTGTGCGTCCTCATCACCTTTAAAAACTGCCAATTGAGGCAACTTGAAGTGTTCAGGGTAAAGAGGCGCAGGCACTGAAGGATGCACCGGATTACTGCGGAGTAGACGTAATGTGGGTTTTTGATGCCTAGCAGCTTTTGTTTCCATAGATTCCAAATGCTCTAATAACGCTTGGTATGCATCGAAAGATTTTATTTCTTCCTCTCTTGTTCGCTCTTGTTGCAAGTTACGGTAAAATGGAGGCCTATGGAGGGGTGGCCGAATGGCATCCCTCCTGCCTTGATGGGGAGTTTCAACATATTCCTCTTCTGGTTCATACTCCTCATAAAATTCTTGAGGAGTCTCCGGGCGAAACCTATGACCCTGATCAAGCTCTTGCTGAAGGTACCTATCATTGTTTCAGGGAGTTGCCTCCCTCTCGAATATATGAGGTCTTGGAGGCAGAGCTTGACGAGGTCATGGAGACCTGTCCTGCATTAAAGGGTTATGCCTCTCATTTTGTTCGGCTCTTTGGACATGAGGGGTTGGCCCTCTCTCAAGTATTTCATATTGTAACTCATCCGCTTCACGTTGCATGCGTTCTTTATCCAAGCGGTATTGATACTCTATCTCTTGCTGACTTTGTTTAAGCCACATGATTTGGGCTTGACGGGTGGTATATCTGGCGACAGCCGGGTCAATTTGATCTATCCTATTTTGTTCAGAAGGCTCAAATGTTCCTCCTATGGGTTTACCTTGGTTTTGATGCTCTAAAATCTCAAGGGGTTGCTTCCCTCTATCGAGGTAGGTGGTATGTGCTTGAGGTTCTGGCCTCAAGGGGTGATCATGATATCTGGCTGGTGCAGAAGCATAAGGTTACCGCGTTGTATGTTGTTGTCCTTGAGGAATGCGATGATCTTCCTCATATTCTCTCTCATAGGTGCGTAAGGGGCAGGCAAAGTTAGGTCGCCCTGTGTAAGGAGCCCTACGCTCTGGATTTGGTCTCTCTATTCTGATGAGAGGTAAAGAAGGGACGCCATATCCACGTTGTCCCTTCAGATGGACAGTGTGATCCGTTAGCGCTTCATCACGCTGTGGCCACTCATGTCTAGCTTGAGAGGGCGATTCTCTGTTTACATTAATGTCTGCATGTAGGGCGTATTTTCGAGAGGGGCTGCTTTGAATGGGCATACCCCATCGAGGATTTTGAATTGGATTCTTTTGTAGGTTAGACCGATAAGGCGGTATGACCAAATCCTCAGGACTGAAGCGAAGGTGACTTGTGCCTGCTTCTTGTGTACCTTCCGGAGCTGCTGCCCTTGATTGGGATTGGCTGCAGGTGTACACCATTACGGTGCGTCCACACTATCCAAGTTGATTTTTATCTTGTTTTTAATGATTTTTTTTTTGTCTACACTAAACAGAATTAAACACACACATTCACAAAACCGTGATTATCTCTTTTAAGGATTCTTGGTGTGCCCTAGACTGGTTTAGTGTATTTTGGTGTTTTTTTTTTATTTTTGTAGGTTTTGTAGAACATTTAAATGCATCATGTAGGCTCTTATAACTCCCAAAAGGTCGCCCCTTCGATATACCAGCCAGGCCGATATACCAACCTCTCTATATACCCGCCCTTACGAGAGGGAGACTATAGGTACGTGAGAGCAGAAGGTACGTGGTACGTAGGCGGTATGGAAGGGGGATTGTCCTATTAATGGCACCTACCATAGAAAACTTATCCTCGCGCACATGGGAATCACCCCAGCTACGCTCGGTCTGTCTTCATCAGGATTTACGCCTAACAACAGTTGAAAATCAGGAAATGTATGCAAATCAAGCCAAGGTGGTGATTAAATCCACCAATGGTCTTGATCAAGGGTTGGGGTCTTACGACCAGCTCCTTGGTTTAAAATTGTTTCGTGGAGTGTGTGAGGTTCATTTTATCCAACGAAAATGAAACATGCATGAATGACTTTTCCTAAGCAATGCAAGCTAAAATGAAAATAGTCAAAGAAACAGAAATAGAAACAGAAAATTTCAATAGAGATGATGAAAATCCCTACCTCTTCTCTGCCTGCTCCAGTTGCCTCTAAATTTTTGCTCTGAAAAGTTGCAGACAGAAAATCGTCCCTTGGTGAGATGATTAATAGAACAGAAATCGTCCCTTGCAAAGACAATTTTACAATCATCCCAGGGTGAGACGATTTCCAGAATAGAAATCGTCCCTTGTAGAGATGATTTTACAATCGTCCCAGGGTGAGACGATTTCCAGAACAGAAATCGTCCCTTGCAGAGACGATTAACAGTTTGCAAGAAAAAAAAAAAATGTACCTGTCAAGCACAAACACAAAAATTCAATCAGTTTCTGTGATTTTAAAAACAGGGGACAGGGTCCCACCGTGATCACCACTGAAAGCACGAGATTCCGGGCAAAGGAAACACTAGTTATGAAACATAAGACAAAAATGTAACGCTTTGATCCTATGCACTAAAACAGAGAAAGGAGACAACTTGGAAACGAAAGACAAGATGTAAAGAAATCACAACCCTCTTTATTCAAATATCTTATCCTCGATTACATAGACGTCTCCTCCCCTTTTGGGGGCTAGGAGCGTTAAATTTGTCTTCATTACAATGTGTGACCTAGTCTTCCTCTTCCCACGTGCCCACGATTGCAATGGGCGGGCCAAGATGCTACCGTCGCTGATGTGGATAAGTTCTTCACCTCTGATTGCTTTTCTTGCAGTCAAAGAAATAATGAAAATGTCAGTAGCACCTGCTGCAAATGAAAGGGGTTCGTTCTCTAAAATCCACAAAATATGCATGTAAACATCTGCCTGAAACAGTAAATACAATGAGTCCAAATGGCTTGAAAACTTGACAGAAGACAAAAAATGTTACCAAAAGGCCATTGCCCCTGAGACAGCTGGCCAATCTGCTGTCACCTGGTAATCATCCCCGGTAAGGACGATTGCTACTGTTAATCGTCCCTCGGTAGGACGATTGCTGCTGTTAATCGTCCCTTGCAGGGACGATTGATACTGTGTTGAAGAAGCTGACCTGCCACTGCTCCAATGTCGATTCCCGAGACCTGCAAAACGCTTGCAAACAAGGGGGTTATGTAATTGGGGCCATTTTGGGACGACCCAGATGGTCGGATTCTCCCAATTTGGCCTCCATCACCGAGAAATTGGACATTGTTACCTGCAAGTTAGTGGGACAACCAAAATAACAAAAGCATGATAATATTTGATGAAAACCTTTTGAAATCAAGATTCAAGATTCTGAACTATTGAACAACAGAGAATAACATGGAATATGAACAAATGACAGAAAATGAACTACAACTAAATCCAAAATGTGCGGGGTGCCCAAGTGGGCAGCCCACCGATGGAACTTGATTTTGGCACCAATCCACTAGGGATGGGCCCAAAACCTCTTAGGATTGGGGGGTCGGCGAATTGGTTGGTTCAAGTGTCCATGTGTTGGATTTGGGTCAGGTTCGAACTTCCAAAGGCCACCCAACAACCTCCCTTGCAAAAGAGATTGGTGGATGTGGGAAGGTGAACCAAAAGGGATGCAAGTGGGTCTTCAACTTGGCAACACTTCGTTGCTTGAAAACTCCTTCCACTTCCCTATATTTTTTGGGTGAGAAAAGTCCCACCTTTTATAGACCCATGGGGTATCTTTTGAGAGGGAAGCACAAATGCCATGTGTTGGTCATAGGTGCCATGTGGCAGTCATGTCTTCCCATGAGGGAGGGGAGTCCTCCATTGACTTGGGCTCTCATAATCGCCCTTGTGACAGTCCTCTAATGGCCTATCTATCCACCCACACACATGTGCGAGGCAGGAGTCATCAACTGACTGTCTTGGGCTGCCACTTGGCACCATTCTTCTTTTTGCCCGTTAAACTTGGAATTCATCCCTGGGTGAGACGATTTCAGAATTCATCCTTGGGTGAGACGAATCCTAGTTAGTATTCGTCCCTGGGTGAGACGAATACTGAGCAAAGTGTATAAATGTACCAAATTGCCTCTTGACCTTACAAAATTGCTATGAAAGTGGTTAGGACCACTGTTTGACCTCTGAGGGCTGCCCTGGGGGCTGTGTTTGTCAAAGCGATCAGTGTTTATAGTCACATAATCATATTGGTGCTGTTTTGGTGTCTACAAGACCTTTCCAACGTTGTCGATGCTCATCTTCGAACGAATGCGCCTTCTAGTGCCTTTTGATTGGTGGGAGGCACTTTTGCCTGCATGCGTCTTCCCAATGTGGGGGGCACCTCCTTCTGGTCCACGCCTTCCCGATGTTGGAAGGCGTTCATCTTGATGAATGCGCCTTCCTGATGTTGGAAGGCGTATTTGGCTGGATGAATGCGCTTCCTAATGTTGGAATGTGTATTTGATGAAATGAATGCACCTTCCTGATGTTGGAAGGCGTATTTGGCTGGCTTTTTTTTTTTGGCAACTTCCTACCATGAAAGGTGCCTATTATATATATATATGATGGGTGCATTTCAGATGCAATAAGGCACCTTCTTCTGGATGGGTGCCTTATGACTGTAGTAAGGTGCCTTATGAATACAGTAAGGTGCCTTCTTCTGGATGAGCACCTTCTGACTGCAGTAAGGCACCTTCTTCTGGACGGGTGCCTTCTGACTGTAGTAAGGCACCTTCTTTTGGATGGGCACCTTTTGACTGTAGTAAGGAACCTTCTTCTAGATGGGAACCTTCTGACTGCAGTAAGGCACCTTCTTCTGGATGGGCGCCTTTTGACTGCAGTAATGCCTTCTTCTGGATGGGCGATTTGACTGGAAAAAGGGTGATCAAACCTTCCTAATTTTTCATGCTTCCTAGATTCTATCTACGAGCCAGTGTCAGAATGCTAAGCCGAATCAGGCCTGGTTTCCTAGATACCTATCCCTCATGCTGTCAAGTCCTCCACCTACAAAAAACAACCAAAAAATAAAGGAAAATAAAGGCAGTTAGATGTGTTCCGTGCCTGTTAGGCCCTGGATTAGGATGCCTACAGTTTGCATGCGGGCGTCATCCCCGCAAAAAACACACATTAAAAAAAACTATAACTAACTAACCAAATTGGGAGAGCACTTTCATGCCCACCATTTCACCTATGATATTTCAGTCCAGATCTAGCAAGATGAGGTCTCCCCCATGCCTACTCTGGATTCCACCTATAATGTTTTAGACGTATTATAGGGGCGTAGTCGATGGCCATTGACTGTGAACATGGTGTTGCTGCCATCAATTGTCTTAATGTGCACAACCCTGTTCCTAATGAGTTCTGCCACCTCATACAGCCCCATCCACCTTTGCATAAGTTTACACTTCCTTTCCTAGAACCGGGAATCATACGACAGTACCCATTCCCCTACCTAGAACTTCTTCAACTTGATGTGGTTATCATGCCACTTATTTCTCTGCTTCTGTATAATATCTGTCCTCTGCAAAGCATCCAGTCGGATTTCGTCTAGCTGATCTAGCTGGCGAATCCTCTATTTTTGAGCTTCGTCCAAGCTCAAATTTAATTCTGAAGCCGTCCTCAAAGTTTTGATTTCGAACTCGATGGGCATCATCGCATTTTTTCCATAGACCATTTGGAAAGGTGTGCATCCTATGGTGGATTTCCACGTGGAGTTGTATGCCCAAATTGCCTTCGGCAACCGTGTGGCCCAATATTTCTTATGTTGCTACACGGTTTTGGTCAGGATGTTTTCTATCTCCCTATTTGTCACTTCTACTTGCCCGTTCGCCTATGGATGGTAGGGCATGGTTTTATTGTGTCAAATTCTATACTGCTCCATCAGCTCCTCAATCAATTTGGAGGTGAATTGGGGCCCTTGGTCTGTTGTTATCTCCTGAGGAACCCCAAATCGTATGAAAATATGAGCAAATAAGAAATCGATGACTGTTCTTTCCTTTGAGTCCCTTAATGCCTGCACTTCCATCCATTTGGTGACATAATCCATGCAAACCAAAATAAACCTCCTTCCCATCGAAGGTGGATTAAATGGTCCCATGAAATCCATGCCCCATTTATCAAAAGGTTCTAGATGTACCTAGGGCTACAGGGGCATTTCATCTCGGTGGGTTGGTCTACCCATCCTCTGGCACTCGTCACACTTGCTGGTATATGTTGCCACATCCTTGAACAGAGTGGGACAAAAATACCTAGCTTGCAGGATTTTGTAGGCAGTTCGTTTCCATGCAAAGTGTCCTCTGCATGGCTCATTGTGACATGCCTTGAGCACTTTTGAAAACTCCTATTCTGCTATGCATCTTATTATAATTTGGTCCCATCCTATTTTAAATAGGAGACCATCCATCCAAAGGAATGATGCACTCTTCTCTATGATCGCCTGCTTTTCTCTATAGGAGAGAGCAGGTGAGGTCCTTCCGATGGCCAAGTAATTGGATATGTCTGCATACCACGGAGTTTGTTCACTAATAGAGAACATATGTTCATCCGAAAACTGATCTTCCACTGCTTGATGATCTGATGGTATCAATCTGGACAAAAAATCTACCACGATGTTGTCCTTGCCTGGTTTATTGACTATAGTGATGTTGAATTCCTGTAATAGCAACAACCATTTGATAATTCTTCCACCAATGGCCGGCTTGCTCATCAGATACCTGATAACCGCATGGTCCGTATGGACGAAGACCTTGTATCCCATTATATAGTGACAAAATTTGTTTATTGCATGGACAACTACAAGGAATTATTTTTTTGTCACTGTATAATTGAGTTCCACTTTCGCCAAGTTTTTATTGACATAATAGATGGCATAGAATTCTTCATCGTCTTTCTGCCCAAGGACTGCTCCGATTGCAACGTTAGATGCATCACAGTAAATATGGAATGGTATGGCCCAATTCAGTCCTCTCAATACCGATGCATATATCAATTTTTCTTTTAGCAATTGGAACGCTTCTTTGCAATCTCTTGTCCAATTGAACTATACGTCCTTAGAAAGTAGGGTGTGCAGTGGTTTGACAATCTTACTAAATTTGGCGATAAATCACCGGTAGTACCCGACTGATCCAAGGAAACTTCTTACCTCCTTCTGCATTCTGGGGCTAGGTAGGTCTCTGATGACCTCGATCTTCCTCTTGTCTACTTTTATTCCTTCTGTAGACAGGTGGTGTCCCAACACGATGCCTTCCTGCATCATCATAAAACATTTTTCATTACTTAGGGACAAATGGTTTTCCTTGCTCCTATCAAGCACTCTTTCCAAGTTTGTCATTGCCTCCTCAAAGGTTTCTCCATAGGCGATGAAGTCGTCCATGTATACTTCCACCCCGTATCCTATGATATCAAAGAATATGCTAAGCACTGCCCTTTGAAAGGTGGCCGGTGTGTTGCACAGTCCAAAAGGCAATACCTTATAGGCAAACGTTCCCCATGGACAGGTGAACGTCGTTTTATCTTGATCTTCTTACCCTATCTGGATCTGGTTGTAACCACTGAAACCATCTAGAAAGGAGAAGTATTTTCTTCCTGAGAGTGTGTCCAAGACATGATCGATGAATGAGAGTAGGAAGTGGTCTTTCTTAGTTGCCTTGTTCAATGCCCGGTAGTCCACGCAGATCCACCATTTCTTGTTCTTTTTGGGGACCACCACTAATGGTGATACCCATTCACTGTCAAAAATCGGATATATGAATTTGGCAGATAGAAGTTTGTGCAGTTCTTCTCTAATAATGTCTTTCATTGCTAGGTTCATCCTTCTCTATGGATGCCGACTAGGAGTTGCCTGGTCATATAAGTAAATTCGATGGTTCATATTTTTGGGCTGATGTCGTGCATATCTATGTAGTCCCATGCAAATGCTTGTTGGTGTTTTACCAGAAGCTCTTCCAATTTTTCTAACTGTATGGGGGTCAACCTGCTATTGATGTTTAATGTCCTCCCTGGCCCAACGTGTATTTGTTGGATGTGCTAATATTGGGCATCAGTTAACGGCGATCCAGGTGTAGGGGTGGACGATTCTCCATGGAGAAACTCCACGATAGCACCATCCTCATATTCTTCTGCCACCTCCTCCAAGGTCATCATCGACTAGATTATGTCGAGTCCATAGACTGAGATGGCGGTTAAATGGTCAAACTTTTGATGTTTTTCCCATTGGATATGGTCATTAGCCCATCCCGACAGCTGATGTAAGCGTCAGCTGTTGCCAACCATGGCCTCCCCAAAATGAGCAGGTAACCACCCAACCTGGTCTTGGTTTGCAAAACTAGAAAATCAGCTGGATATTCCCATGCACTGACTGTTACGATCACATCTTCCAGCATTCCTTTTGGTGACACAGTTGATCGATCAACTAACTACAACATTGTCGTGGTTGGCTTCAGGTTCGTGAGTCACAACTTCTGCATGGTCTCTTGAGGCATCACGTTAATGGATGCCCCGAGGTCAACCAGTGTGTTGGATAGGGAATGTCCTCCAATTTTTATGGTTAGCATTGGGCTTCCTGGATCTACATACTTTGAATGATGTGTTCTAGCCATAATTATATCCTCTAGTTTACCCACAATGTTGATAGTCTGGGTAGATTTTCGTCCCGGTCTCCTTAGACACATTTCTCTAATTGCCTTGGTGTAAATGGGGACATCTCGAATTGCTTGAAATAATGGGATTGTCACCATGAGATTCTTCAAGATCGACAAGATGTCAAATTTTGGCTATGTTGTTTTTCTTTGTTCCTACAACCGGCTAGGAAATGGAGCCTCTGCTCTCTCAAGTGTTTTTCCTCCTTCTACCAAAGGTGTCTCCTCTATTTCTGCCTCCTCTTCTACTAGTGGAGGTATCTCTACTATTTCTTCCTCCTCTTCTACCAGAGGTGGTGTCTCTACTCCTAGATGCCTACCTGATCTAATCTGAATATTGTACATATGATACATCTCACCTTCTACATTGTATGTCGACTGATTTACTTTGTTGTTCGGGTTTGCTATCGGTTGTGCTGGTAGCTGCGTAGGTCTCACTACTGGCAATGCTGGTAAGTTCTATTGGATTTGAGCAGGAGCTACATTCTGTGGAGTCTAATTCCATGTATTGTGGCCTCTCCACTGCTGCCCAAGATATGGATATGGCATCCATGGCTACTGATTCGAGAATGCTACTAGAGGTGCGTTCGTCTAGGGTGACGGTCCCCACAACCCCATATTAGGTGGTTGAGGGGGTCCTTGGTGCATGTATGATCCTCCCCCATATTTTGGCATTCCAGTTGGTATATTCCCCATGGGGGGCTATGGCCAACTCTTCCTATTGCCTATGAAATAGGCCTCCATGCTCTCAGCCACTTCCTGGTTACTAGGCAGTTGTGGGAACAATCGAGTTTTATGATTTAGCCTACAAATTGTGCATACTATGACCTTGTTTTTTGGGCATGCATTCTTTGCGTGCCTTCCTTTGCATTTTGGGCAGAAATAGGCTAATGCTATGTCATTTTATTGTTTCTTATTTTCTAACAGCAGCGTATCCATATGCAGTGCTAGAGATGAAAGCATTTTGTTCTTCAAATCCTCCAGCATGTTGCCTATCTCTGTTTTGGTGACTAAAGCAGTCACCTTCATGGTCTTGGGGGTGATTTTGCCTCGTCTTCTTGAGTAGTTCTAGCATAATTGTTGGATGTCATCCATAGCATGCTGATAGACATCACCTCCAGAGATCATGTTGAGAGCCTCCAGTGACTCATTGGTAAGTCCCCTCAAGAAGATGCTTTTGAGGGACTTATAAGATAACTTCGAGTGAGGGGACCATTGAAGATTAAAGGTGAATCTCTCCCAATACTCCTTGAGAGACTCATATTCTCTTTGTGTCATGCTTAGGACCTCCTCCCTGGAGTCTCTTGCTCTCCCAAAATCTTGATATTGCTCTAAAAAGAGCGTCTTCATCTAGTCATAGGTGGTGATGTGTTTGTCTCCCATACCGATGAACCATTGCAGAGCTACATCGTCTAATGTAGAAGGAAATAATTTCAACTTTTGTGCATTTGATTTGTAATCCATAGACCTACACAAAAAATCAAACTTCAATAAAAACAGGTCAGGGTCCTTAGTCGAGTGTCCTCTGAAGGATGAGAGGTGAGCAGGGGATATGTTTTTCATTTTGGTATCTCCTACTCCCTCCTCTATTGGGAAACTAAATCCAGATGAGACTTCATCATTATATACCATTTTTTTTTAGAAATGTGGTTTCTAATGCAGTGTTTATGGCCTTTTGGTCGTTTAAAACTTTCTGAGTCAATGCTCTAAGGTTTTCTGGTGAGATCATCTGATCCTCCATAGCCTTCCACAATAGGGCTTCCTCTAGAGGAGTCTTATTAAACAGGGTATTTGTGATGATTCATTCTTCCCCTTGTTTATGGGATGAGGTGGCACTTTGTACAAAGTGCGGTTCCTCACTCCAATGGACTGATAGTAGGTCGTGCGAGTCTAACTCAAATTCAAAATGCTCGGCTGACTCAGGTCCTGATGGATTAGTTCTTATAAAGCGACTGTCAGGTCCTCTTCTTCTTGAAGAACTCATGCAAGCTCAGATGAAGGTTTTAGGGTATTGTAAGTAATCTAATTAAGACGCTTCCCCGACAATGATGCCAAAATTTTGTGAGCCAAACAAGGTGAATGGTTTCCTATTTTTGTCACATGCCCGTGCATTTAATTATCAACCCAAGGAGCTTCGTAAACTTGCAAAGAGTCAAAATTATGTTACTACAATACCACTGGAGGGTGAATCTGCTAATCCTACATTGGGGGGTGTTCTTGAGATGGTTGTCAATCATTCCCGCACTCCTCAATAAATTACGTAAGAAGAACATAAATAAATCTACATAAATAAATCATGTATATATGCCTGAAAATAAACCTACTACAAAATACGGGAACTAGTAAATTAATGAACATTTCTATGAAAGCAATAAACTAATAAATAAACAGAAAGGAAATGGGGAAGAAATACTGGCTTGGAGTGGGCCCAGGCTCCAGCAGATTCCTCCTGATCGAACATGCGCTTAGAACTTCTAGAACTGGAATATATTTATCAACATATTACAATCTATCTTCTGCAATTCAAAATAGCTCTTTATTAATTATTTCTATATATCTCTCTATATATTTTTAGAATGATCTACGTGTGTTTATATAACACACCCGTAGAACTTTTGTTACAATAGTGGTTACAACAGTCGATTCTTCCCAGACTAAATTAGAACAGTCTGGCAAATGCAATCGACATCTGGCATTCTATTCTGAAGGTGGCGTGTTCATTTGGTTCGTGCTTTGCCTAGCATCGTTAAGACATTTGGGTATGTTAGGTGCTATCTCCAATTTAGCTCTGCATGACACAAAGATGGAACTACACCAGCCGCTACTCTTGATGTCATTCAACTCTGGTCAATGGGTAAAGAATTAGTGGCACCTTTTGGTTGTAGGGAGGTGCTTACCCTCTATTAGCGCCTTTCGGTTGTAGGGAAGTGCTTGCCTTTGGTTGGTGCCTTCCGGTTGTAGGGAGGTGCTTGTATTTGGTTGGTGCCTTCTACTTGCATGGAGGCACTTGCATTTAGATGGCACCTTCTAACTATAGGGAGGTGCCTATGTTCAATCGATGCCTTTCAACTGCAGGGAGGCGCTTGTTCACTTGGCACCTTTCGACTACAGAGAGGCACCGATATGTTCAATCGGCGCCTTTCAACTATGGGGAGGCACTTGTATTCAATCGGTGCCTTCTGACTATAGGGAGGTGCTTTTTACCTTAGTGCCTTTTGGTTGCAGGGAGGTGCCTATGTTCTCTTCATTGACTCCTGATGAAATAAAGTTCCAGGTCCATCGAAAGGACCTTGACTGTTCCAAATCTAACTAAATCAACTGCAATTCCACAAAACATACTAAAAGCACACAAATTAGATAACATGCATAATTATATCAAATATCTATATAATCATTTATAAAAGTACGCAATCCTTATTATACAGCCGCATATTGATCCAAGAAATATGTACAAAATATGAGCATTTCTGGTGCTCATCAACAGTCAGATATGCACAATCTCCTATAACATCCTCTAACCAGGTGACCTGCTTGAGGTCGATGGAATCCAAAAACTTCTAGTTATATATGGTCAAGGCATCCATCATGGAATCAAATATATTAGGTACTTGATATCGACTCCTCACCACCTGACAAGGACAAGCACCTCAATAATACAACTCAAAAATGGCCTCGCATGGCCCCAAAAACATTCAAAAGAAAGACTCAAAATGGCCCCTCTTTGAGGCTAGTTTGTGGTCATTCCTACCAGGAATTGCCCCAAAACCTATGGCAAATCCATCAAGGGATGGCCTATAGCCAGCCCACACTTCCATCCCACCTAGGGATGACTCCAAGAAATTGGGCTCAAAAAGGCCTTTTAGGCCATCAAAAATAGCAAAAACAATGCAAAATTGATCTACAAAATGCAATCTAATTGCACAAAAACATGGGTAAACCACAAAATTTGTTATATATCTCATAAATTAGGTTTAATTACCTAAAATTTATTCTGATATACTTTGAATTAAAAAACATACCATAAAAGAAAAAAAATCAACTCCTAACACTAGGAAAATGTAATAAAAGAGACTTGGCATACCTGTCTCGCATCGGATCCTCCACTGGCTGAGTTCGCCCACTGACTAATGGTGATTTTGGAATGAATTTGACAACACTCTACTACTTAGAATCACTCTCCTACTCCTCACCTCTCAAACTACAAAAGAAAGCATGCACAAATGAGCCTAACCTTCATATTTTGGGTTTATATAAAGATGTAGGGGTCACCACCATCCTAGGGTGGGATGAGTGCAAATTTGGAAAAATGTGCCACACTAGGATGGTGGTATAACTTTCCCTCATCCCACCCTAGGATGGTGGTAGCAAAAATAGGCCAAAACAGAACAAAATGACCCAAAACATGTCCAAAACTGCACGAAACAGCTCAAATTGGGTCCAAATTTCACATAGATCAAAATGCAACCATGAGGATCCTAGGACGGATGTAAAAGTTGTTAATTCATGCCCTAAGAAGTCCATTGTGGCTAGAATACCATTGGGAATGCATTTTTCAGCTCCTTTCCTCTAGAAAAACTCAACAAAGTCACCAAAATCCTCTCCAAATTGCCCTATTTTTCAAGGGATAAAACTGAAGGTAAGCATAATACAAGTCAATTGGGTCAAGTGACTCATCGCTTTTCTCATTGGTAATTGCCTCATCGACTCATCACTTTAGGGGGTAGTTACACTCAATCCAAATCAGCAAGCACACACTCAATTATGCGAATGGCATTCGTTCAACCAATATTCGATAAAGACAATCATGCTCCTGCTTGGGGCAGAAAACAAGCACACAATATCAAATTGTAACGCTTGATATTACTGGAATCATGAATTCATGGGCCTTATCCTTTCATGATGGGAAATTCTCAAGCATATGCACGTTCATTCAATGAGTCAGAAGCAAGGATTCAAGAACACACACCATTTTCATGATTGGGGCATCTAAAGTTGGTTAGGTTATCAAGTAACCTTAATCATTCAACATTTTGGTCATATATTTTTGCTCAGTGCTATGCTGCACATAATGCATCTCAAAAAGGGGTATCTATAGACACTAAAATATGGTAAATACGATTAAGCACCCATGAACAAGGATCAAATTGACATCATATGGCCCCTTGGGCAACCCTCAAGAGGCTCACAATGGTTCTAGCCACTCCAAAAATGTTTTTGGAGGCTACCAGCCCAATTTTGGGAGGTTTTGGCCAAAAATTTACCACCACCCCACCCTATTATGATGGTATATTCCCATCATCCCACCCTGGGATGGTGGTGAGCCATCATCCTAGGGTGGGACGGTGAGCAATTTTGACCCAAAAAAAGTTAAATCTAGGCCAAATGGCACCCAGAAACTACCATCTAGCATGCCATTTGGAGCATGCGACTCAGAGGGCACTAAGTCATTATGACATGCTTCATAATGGAGGCCCAAAATTGAGATTCTCTTCCACACCCATTGCATGCCTCCCGTTTGACAAGTGGCACCTCCTGCATGCATGCCCTTGCATGCCTTTTTGCACATAAGCCCCTTTGGGCAATAAAATGGGTTCAATATCCATACAAAAACATATATAGGAGTTATAATATATGCAACAAAGTGCTTTCAAGATTTCCCCTCACCTTATTGCACCTTTTTGCCCTTAGAATCTCATTTTTGCCAAGGAGATTACCGGGTGAATTCAAGAAGGTAATCCAAGCATAACTTTTCCATATGGGTGAATTTCTTCACAAAATTAAAAAAAAACACATCCTAGACATTTTAGAAACATATTATAGTGATTTGGTAACAAAAAATGGTCGGATTTTGTGGGTACCCCTCCTAGGGTGCCCCCCAAATAGTTGCAGTCACCATCACCACCCTGAGATGAGGGTAAATTATTAAAAAATTTCATTACTATTTTTAAATATTAATTTTCTATATTGTCCCATTATATTAAAGTTCAAATTTCAAGTTATTTGGAGTTAAAATGAAAGAGTTATAGCATTTTTAAGTTTCCACAGTCTCGTAGGGCCCATTCGGGCACCCCAGTTTGATGCAGGTGTATCCGGGAACCAATTTGAAAATATAATCATATGGATTGTCTTAAAATGTCAATTTATATATAATTACCAAAGTTCATGATTTTTGGGTATGTTTAGGTTTAGGATTTGCTTTTCTTCTCTTTCGTAGGTTGTAGACGAGCGACGTAAAATCGAGAGGTCTACAAATGTAATTTCCGATATGTTTTTAGTGATATCCTCCTAAAACATACTATTTAACATATCTAAAAATTTGTAAGTCTTTTGGACATGTTTTTATATAGTTTTAATATATGTGTTATTTTACCCCTATGGGGATTGCATGTTTTCACCATACACCTTTGCTATTTGACCCCTTTGGCTTCTCTATGTGTAGGTGCAGGTTCTTGGAAGGCATTAAGGAGGAAGAAAATACCTCAGATATTAGACATACAAGCAGTGGTGGCATTGGCTCACCCACCTCAATTGTGGATATGTGAAGAAACATTGGATGTGCACCTTGATTCCGTGAAAGACTTGGTCTTTGGCACCCGATATTGTAACAATTGTATCAAATTTTGAGCCCTCAAGGGGAATACTATGTAACCTTAGATATTATCCAAAAAATTAATGAGAAGGATCAGATAATAATAAAAGAAAGAAACAGTCAAAGGCATCAGAAGGATCAGATAAGAAGAAAAGAGGATAAAGGTAAACAACAGTGCTTTCTGAGAGTAGAAATATTCCCACCCTAGAATTAACCACCTCAAGAGGAGGTGGATGAGGGTCTAAGCTAAGAGGCTCATTCTTAGCCCCGATCCCCAAAGGTGACCCTTTGCCATTGATGTCAAAGGGGGAGAGATTTGAGAAAGGGGGAGATATTTGGTATTTGAGTAAAAAGGAGAGAGCATTGAGCCAGGGGAGCAGAATAAAGAAACAATCAAGTTTTCAGTACAAATAATTTGGGTTGCCATCAATGATAAATGGGGAGATTGTTGGACATTTTGAGTCATTAATTCAAAGTTGTCATTGATGTCAAGGAATGAAGTCATCATTGATGTCAAGGAATATGTCAAGGAACAATGCAAAGGTTAAAGGCAAAAGGGTTGCATAATATTTTTAATATTATGTGGAAGCATAAGTTAAAAGGTTTTTCATAAAAATGCAAGGAAGCTTATTGCAAAGCTAAATGAAGTTTTAATATTTATTTTATATAATATTTAAATTCAACTTAAATTTAAATTTTATAAATAAATATTATTTATACAAAGTTGTACAATGAGAGATGGCCTTAATAAAACCAAAGGATTTTAAAGAATTAATTTATAAAATTTAAATTCAAAATAATTTAAATAATTTATAAATTAATAAAGTTTAAAGGAAAATAAAAAGCGCCAACATCTAAAATTTTGAAGGAAATTCGAGCACCGACGTGTATGCATGAAGGAGGAAATCAATATATATACCCATGCCTTAGAGGCATTAAATTTATCCTTTTGCTTGAATGTTAATGCGTGTAATTGTGTTGAGAGCTCGTGCAGAAAAAGAAAAGCGAATTTTGTTTTATGTGCCAAAAAATAGAGACAAAAAAAAGAACTTAAAGTTGGAATCCATCTGGGCAGTGTGGCCTAGTGGTAAGAGGGCAGTGGTTAGAGTGTTTGGGCACTTGGTGACCTACGTTTGAAATGTGACGGTAGCATATTTTGGTGATTTTTTTTGTGTTGGAAGCACCAAAAGGAAGGCGCATGTTTTTCTTGGCAAAGAAGGGAGCTTCATAGAGCACGTGGTGCTCTCCACTCCCCAAGAGAGTGCCTAGCTCGTACGACGGTTGGAGCCACTACTAGGGCATTGGTTGAGGCTGCATTGTGAGTTCAATTCCCACCAAGGCCAAGGTAATAAATTTTGATTATTATTTTTGTGTTGCCTAAAGTTTGACATGAGGTCTTAGGGAGTTAAAAGGGTTGCTTAAAATATTTATTATTATTATTTTTGATAAGTTGGAGGAATAAGGAGTTAGATTTATTTTTGAATAAAGTGTTTGTGTCACATTGATTTGTTGAAGTTTTAAAAGGATAAAAGGAACTTCTTGCATTGAATTATTTTGAAAAGAAGAGTACATTGAAAATTATTTTAATTGGGATATTATAAGGTGTAAGTGGTGAATTATTTTTTTGTAAATGTTGATGATTGTTTTCTTAAATATGGAGTGATAAGGTGTATATGTGTCTTGATATTTACATTGTATTTTTGAGGGAGTTTATCATCTTATAATTTCTTTGAGTTTGGCAAAGAACTGTTTGTGATTGTGGAAGATTTATGAGATTCCTTCATCATCAAGAAAAAGGTATGAGCACATTCTTCCATAGTTAAATTGATTGGTTGGTTTTCTAGAAAATAAGTTTGGAGTGAAAAGGTCTTGATTATAATTTCCTATTGAGTGTGTTGAGTTAATGCTTCAATATTTTCTGGAATAAAGAGTTGTTAAAACCTTGTTTTATAGCATTGTTGTTGAAGCCATTGGTTGTGTGAAGAAATTGAACTAGGGTTTGAGTACCATTGCTATGTGAAGATTATTTTATGAGCATTATTGTTAAAGTGAGTTGTTGAGCAAAGAACTTGAACTAGGGTTTGAAAATAACATGAGTATCATTGTTATGTGAGATTGGTTGCTGAGTATTGTTGTTAAAGTGAGTTGTTGAGCAAAGAACTTGAACTAGGGTTTGAAAAGAATGTGAGTATCATTGTTATGTAAGATTGGTTGTTGAGCATTGTTGAAAATATTTTGAGTGAATGTCATATGATTGGACTAGGGTTTGTGAGCAAGAATTATTTCATTGAGTGATTGGTTGAGTAGAGTTGGTTGAGCCTAGTCAAGTGGGTGTATGAAGTGATTTATTAAGTTCCATAAAATAAACTATTCTATATTTTGAATTGATTTGAGAAAGTGATTGACCATTGAGGTGAATAAGAAGCATATTGAGTCTCTAACAATTCTCCTTATGTTTCTAAGAGAATTATTGAAAGTAATTAAACATTATGATAAGTGTAGAACATATCGAGTCTCTAACAATTCTCTTTATGTTTCTATGAGATTGGACAAGCTCTTGTGTGGACTTGTTGAGCATATTTAAGGCAAGTCTTTGAGAAGACTTGTAAATAGATTAAGAATTTGTGGAAGCTTACAATACAGATTGAGAGTAAACTTGGACAAGTTTTAGGTGGAGCAGATTTGAGCAAGTTCTAGAGAGGACTTGAAGAGTAGATTTGAGCAAGTTCTAGAGAGGACTTGTGGACAGATTAGTGTGAGCTTTTGAGGAAGCTTACAAGACATATTTGAGACAAGTCTTTGAGAAGGCTTGAGAGTAATGTTGATTAATTGATTTGTTCAAAACTTGAGTTAAGTTTTAGGGCAGATCCAACAAAGTTTATTTGAGATCGAGTGAAGCTTTGAGTTAAGGCTTGAGGACAGATATTGAGGACATATTTGTGCTAGACCGAAGGATCATGTTTAGTGTAGAATTGAGAATAGATTTTGGTGTAGATTTGAGGATAGGTTTATGCCCGACTAGAAATAGATATTGAGCAGATTTGTGCTAGACTGAAGGACTGTGTTTAGTCTAAATTTGAGATAGATATTTGGAGGTGACAAAGAGCAAAGGATAGTAGTCTCCAGTGGATAGAGATCCATTAGCCAGGGTAGTGAGGATAGATCTTCTGAGTGAAAAAAAGAGTCTTCAGTGGAGAGAGATCCACAAGCCAATGTAGTGGAGGTAGTAGTCTTCTAGAGGATCACCAACCAGAGCAGAGAAGGAGTTCTTCTATGGATAGAGATCTATGAAATTGATTTATGGGATTGGTATCTCCTTTGGATAGAGGTCCATAAAAATTGTAATAGGGAAAGGATTCCCAAGAGATTGATTGAGAAAATTTTAGTGAAATATTTTCTCCGTGGAGTAGCCCACATTGGGTGAACCATGTAAATTGTGGTGTCTCTATTGTGTGTGGTGATTTGTGCATTGATTTGATTATTGCTATTGATATTGCTATCTATACATTGCATAATATTTATTAGGAAAGAAAAGTAAAAAGTGGTCTTATACTGTTCACCCCCTCTCAATATAAGCTTATGTTCTTCACTGGTTGTGATTGAGATTATAATCATAAGATAATATTCAGAAAAAAAAATTGTAGACATATGTGATATCCATGGTGTGGATGTTTAGTTGTTTGGTTGCATGCAAAGTTGGATTTTGGATATGAATACCCCCTCAAATTAGGAATCAATAATGAAGTAAATGGAATGTGGTGATGTGGTGATTAATCAGTGGATAGAAGAAAAATGCATGATGAAATCGATAAAAAATTAGATGGATTTGAAACGGGGATGATTTCCAAGGGTTTGGAACCAAAATTAGGTCAATTTGGGGCCTCTAGGCTTAATTCATAGGTCGAGGGGTGAACTAGATCTAGATTTGTAGGCTAGGGGTGAATTGGGATAATTCATAGGTCGGGGGATGAATTGGGTCAAATTCATAGGTTGAGGGGTAAATTTGACCTAATTAGGGTTTTTGGGTGTATTTAAGATTTTTTGGAAGCATGGGGTGGTCATTTTGACGTCGATGGAGTTGGAGAGTGAGGAGGGAGTGATGTTTGGTGGCACAAAGTGCTTGTAGTTGATCGGATCGAGGGGCAGGATGATGAGAGGATGTACTGGCACTGAAGCTCAATGTGGTGGTCCACTGGTAAGTGCTCTATTTCTTATTTATTTTTTTATTTTGTTTCTCAAAAAGCATGAAATAGGAGGGGAGGTTTTCGTGTTATTTTAAAAATTTAGGTAAATTTTTATTAAAATTGGAACACAAAGTGTTAAACGAGCTTAATGGGTACCCAAAAGTGTGATCAATTTTTATGTTTGAAAATTTTTCACTTTAGTTTGATTGGGTGATGGGTAGAGTAGTCTTTCAGTTTGACTTACCATTTTTGGAGCGATGGTGCACTGTTTTTACAATATGGTTGAATTTCCTTCGTAAAAGTAGGAAATGGGTATGTGATTGTGAGATTGTATTTTTAATTTATTCTCATTTGGTGTGTTATCTGAATGTAGGCCATTAGGATGTAAATTAGAAACCTTTGTTAAGTTTTCAACCGTAGGTACACTATTTCTTAAAACCGTTGACACTTTCACTGTAGAAGGGCAAAATGGGTATCCAAAAATATTGTTTGTTGTGGTATATGATTGCATGTGGTGTGTGTTTGATTTACGTGCCACGGTGTAGAGAATGTTGAATTTAAAATTGACTGTTGGGAGCCCGATTTGCACTGTTTTCAATTTATGTTTGAACTTTCACCGTGAAGTGGGAAAATGGGTATTTAGAAATGTGACTGTGTTTGTGATGTTATGTTATTTGGTGTGCTTACCATTTTGTGGAGGTTGTGGTAACTTTGACCTCAAAATTCGTGTAGATTTGTATATTGTTTTTAAAATTTGTCGACACTTTCATCGTGAAATGGATAAAAGGGTGTTCAAAAATGTATTTTGTTTTTATATGTCTGATGGATTGACATGATTTTGAATTTCGTGTCATAGTAAGTATGTGGATAATTGTGACTGTTGGGAAGCAAATATATACTATTTTTCAAATCTATTCGAAATTTTACCATGAAATGGAAAAATGGGTATCCAAATATGAAACTGTGTTTTTTATTTGTTTTAAAATGTGAATTGTTCACTATTTTATGTCTCGAAGTGCGTGTCAAATTAAAATAAATTAATTTGTGTGTGAAATATTTTTAAATAAAATTGAATTTTATTTAATTGGATGATTATGCATTAGAATGATGTGAATTTTATTGTTGTTTGTGTATGAACAGATGAAAATGATCAAACCACATCATCGTGTCCGTACGATGAAGCATGATTTTGACAAGCTCATGGACAATGAAGATGATCGAAAGTGGTTGGATGTTGTATGGTTTAGAGGCATGTGGGAATGCAAGAGCATTCATGCCAATAGGGCATACATATCCACATTATGTGAGCGATGGGATGCGGATCACAACACCTTCCACTTTTCGATGGGTGAGATGACTATCACCCTGGAAGATGTGTACAGGATTTATAAATTATTGATTGAGGGTGTGCCAGTGAGGGCAACACCAGATAATACAAAGGAGGTTGTGATGGAGCACTTCTTTGGTGAGGAGTGGAGGGAGATAGATATCAGGAAGATGGATTATGAGATGTTGTGGAATAGTGAGAAGATATCTAAGCATCAGTGTAAAACTATGATGATGATATTGACATATGCTCTTCTTGATAATTCTAGGGTATTGTTTACCTAGAATATGTTGGATATTGTCAGTGATATGGTGGAGTGTAATACTGTGTTTGCATGGGCACCTACATTTTGGCTCAGGTTTATAGGGAGTTGCACGATGTGGTGCATGATGGGTGGAAGGGTTTGAGTTGGACTCCCTTGCTATAGGTGTGGGCATAGGAGTAAATTTCTATTGAAAGGCCATCATTTTTGCCTTGTAAGGTGTATGTAGAGGGATAGGAGTATTTGTCTTATGCTCTTAGATGGAGGACGAATGAAGAGAAGGGGGTTAAGAGGCCACATGAAGGTGATCCTCTATTTTGGAGGGTCAATTTTGGGGAGTTGATACCTAGTGATATTAAGTAGAGGCCTTGGATGGGTAGGATGACCTAGGAGAACGATGATAAGCAGTTGGAAGTGATCCATCGAGAGAGGTGGTTGGTGGGGCAATATACTCGATAGATCGAGAATTTTTTTTTGATCGAGTTAGGCAATATTTTGGCTTACACCAGGATATTCTAGAGGCTCCTATTGTATATTATAGGTGATGGGGTGATAGGGGGTATCCACCTATAGTGTTTCCATGGATCACTAAGAGGGACCCACCAATTATGATCCCAAATGTGAGTGATATTAGGACTACACCCGAGTTTGATGCCTAGTGGGCTATGTAGAGCTGGGAGTCATGTGTAGGTGTGGTATACTGATGGGTGCCTCTTGGTGGTGGGGCACCTATAGTAGGGAGGAGGGCAGTGAGAGGCACTCAAGTGAGGTTGCAAGATAGAACTAGTGGTAAGATAGAGGTACCTTTATGAAGCTCTAGGCGATGGTTGGGTGGTGCCTTGAGTTCATCTAAAGAGGGGGTAGAGGAGGTTCCTACGAGTGGTGGAGAGTAGCCTTTGGGGGAGATTTTGATTTTGGGGAAGATTTTGTCCATAAATGAGTTAAGTGGAGGCATGGCTATGGGTGGCTTGGATGATACCCTAGATATGGGTTTCTCTAATGGGTTGGAGGAGATTCCCATCAAGCAGCAGGAGAGGTAGGAGGTTGAGGAGGAGATACTATTATTATGCACTTGAGTATGATAGTTGGAGGGAGATATCCACATGAGTGAGAGGCGTAGGCGAGAAAATATGATAGACTTGGAGGAGATTTTGATCTCTCTAGAGACCTATAGTGATGCTTCTCGAAATGCTCTTAAGGATAGGTGTGCTTAGATGGAAAAAAATATGGAGAGGGTCTGATATGCATTGGTTGCTTAGGATGCAAAGATTACAAAGTTGTGACTTGAGTTGGTGAGGTAGTGGTAGGGAGGAAAGGAGGTTGAGGGAGCACACATGGAGGCTCCAGCTGATGTGGCTACTCTAAGAGCTAAGATAGAGCAGCTGTAGGAGAGTATCAAGTTTAGAAGAGGGACATTGGTTGTGGAGGTAGCAAGGTGGGAAACTTATGAGTACTCTTTGGAGATTAATAGGATCCTACTCCTGAACTATGATCAAGTGGTGTTACAGTTAGGGATGTAGACATGTGTACGGGTGCCTTCTTAGTAGATTCATCAAAGTGCATCTTCATTTGGTCAGAGAGGCATGAGAGCCAGAATGTAGGATATGGTAGTAGGTAGAGATATAACTACAAGCTTAGTAGTGGTATTATCTCCTACAAGGGATCAAATATTGGGAGAGCAGGTGGAGTATAGCAGAGTAGCAACAACATGTGGGATAGCGCTAGGGATGACGAGTCATGAGGGGAGTGGAGAGGCACCTGGTGGTAGTTAGGTTGATTACCATTGTAGCCTATGGGTATTTTTGTATTTTATATGATGGGCATGGTCCTAGGTTGTAGCCTACAAGCATTTTTGATAGATAATATATATACCTTTTTGGTATCGGCTTTTATATATACATGTGCATTTGATGTTAATTTGAATGTGTTTGAATTGTGTTTGTGTAGATAGCATAATGTAATGTGTAAGTAAATATATAATGCATGGATATACATATGTGGTAGGGTGTAGATGTATGATCAAACTATAGTGTATATATACTATAGAATTATGTGAAGGATTGTTTGTTTAATGCAATTCAATATGATGTGATGTGATGCGATTTTTAGTAAATGAATGTAATATAAATGAGAAGATGCATGTATGAGAAGACTGAAATACACAAAGGAAGCACTTGTATCATTGCATGTACCTATGTGAATATGATCCATTCCATAATATCAGGGATGTAGGATGGTATAAGGTATATGTAATGACTTTGACCAATGTAGTTTTGATAATTAAATTTTAGACCCAAAACTATAAAATTTATTGTGGAAACTCATAACTAATCTAACTGGTTTAGAATCTATCATGGACCTATGTGTGTAAATGAGTGAGGTTCATTTATCTATTTTGAGAGAGGTAGAAATAACCCGTTGTAGACATGGCCAAACTAGCTAGCTTATCCATAAGCGAACATTGATCTGCACAAAAGCAAGTCACTAATGTGACATATATATCACCACTTGTAAGACTATTCCACTAGTAGGAAGGCTCTTAGAGCCTATTTATAGCGATGGAAATAATCCTATGATTTTATGTTGAACCTAAGGAACAAAAGTGATGAAGCATAACACTAGTGATATCTAGAGGCATTTCCTTTTGTTTTCTACCCCTTGTTTATTGTTCTTGTATGTTTTTGTGGTGCTTTTTTTTGTATGGGCATTATATTTTGTTTTTTCCTAGTTGTCTTACTTTTGCTTATGCTTATCCCTTTGTTTATCCCCAAGTCGTATGTTGACCATGCAAGTGATAGGATGAATAGGAGAAACCATTCACTAGATGGTAATATCTACGCAAGGTGTTATCTTCCCTAGACTCAAAACTTGTTTAATGTGTAACTTGTGTGAATGGTCCATGAGAGAAGTTGAACCAGCCTAAAAAACTATAAGGAGTGTGTAAAACCTATCAGCTAGAGGTGACATTTGATTGATTTAACTAGTGAATAGTCAAAGATTAACACAACACCTAAGTATACCCTAATCCTAAAAATAGGAAATGGAAATCCAGGTGGTGATGCTAACAAGTGCATGCATTACTCCTATTGAAGGCAGATTTTGAGGAAGAATATACAAACCATAAAAGAAATTATAATTAAAAACATATGGATATATGCAATGGATGTAATGTAAATAATGCAAGTGGGGGAATGCAATATTTACAAGAGGAAGCTCATGAGGTGTAGAGGAAGAAGTTTGGAAAACTTATTTATAGATGAGTATGGTGTGTCATCATGACAAAAGTGATGATGTGATAATGGTTGCCCCAACGTGTGGGGTATGTGCGATGTAGGTGTGTATGATAATGGTTGCCCCAGTGTGCGAGGTGTGTGTGATGATAGGCGAGTAAACTGTGACCTATTGGAATGCATGTGATAATGAAAAAAAGAGGAAGAATGTGAAGATAGGATTTATAACTAGAAGAAATGAGAAGAAATAAGCATTGGTAACCAATGAGATGATGGGATTACCAAAGACTAATGAGGATAGAGTAAATAAAATAAATCAACATAAGTATATAGCTGCTCGAATCATGACTATAAAACTATGCGAGAAATTAAGAAGAAGAAGTAGAAGGAGAGTGAAGGAGGAAGGATGAAAATAAACTACTTATCGGTGAAGTGACGTGGGTCAGATCGTGAGCAAGGAGGTGAAGCGATGATGCTACTTGGGCTTTGGTGATCCGTGTAGTTGGACATATGGTGAATGTAGTGGGATGGTGTTGTCAAGGATTCACGTAATGGAAAATTTTAGGGGAAAATGCGATGTGGGGGACTCTGAAGTTGGGTGGATGAACGAGAATGCTCAGATGATGGGACATGATCACCAATCAACATGTTGTCTACCAGGGTTTCAAATGTATGACAGACATCAATGTCATGCCCTGGATGTTTATGGTATATGCAAAACTAATATTCATGTTAATTTCATAGTTTGGGATGCAATGGGTCAATAGGCCTGATTTTGGGTAATACTAGGTTGCCTTGGTGAAGGAGATGGTGAAACATTTTAGATAACAATGAGGATTGAATAGGTGTGGGATAGATGTAGGGATCCATTGGAGGTGTGTGAGAAGTGGATAGAATGAGGTTGAATGGTGGAGGTGTAGGTCAAGATTTGAATGTGGGATGAACCCTGGGATGAGGAATAGACCTGGGTGGAGGTGAGGATGTACAGGGCATGATAGATTGGCGAGTGGATGTGAGACAATGATAATGGCTCAAATGTAACTCAAGGGTATCAAGTCGATCTAGGATGTGCTGGATATCAAGATACGGTGGTGACTGGATCGAATAAGGTGGAGAGTGAGACTCCAATCTGTAGGGATCAGTGTGGTATGCATGGGAAGAGGAACTAGAATGAGGTGTGTTGGAGCCAAATTTGACTCAAACTTTGAAACCCCAAAATTTAAATTTTTGGTTTCAATCAAAATGCTTAATAATGCTGGTCACTTCTTCAGTCGGTGTGAGTAAATTGATTTTATCATGGTCTTATGTGATGAGTTTAACCTTGGTTGTTAATAATGTGTGCCTCTTTTTAATAATGCACAATAGGGGATATGGCAAGATTTTATCAATCAGATTTTTAACAAAGCCTAGCTCCGATTTTCCTAAAATAAAGTCTCCCTTAGACTTAAATCAAATGATAAATCTTTAAGTCCTAAGGTTTTCAAAAGTAATGGAAAAATTTAATCAAATACCTTGGTCTAAAGCCCAAAAAACATAAAGTCTGAACTAAGGTCTTAAATTAAAAGGAATGCACCCCATTACATTAAAAATCGAGCAACTCACTTTAATCTAACGATAGCGCTTCATCACAAGAGAATCCAATGAATGCGCTTTCACAAAGAAGCCTAAAGGTTAAGTCAAAGGTCAATGGTCTAAAAATATTATAACCTAAGGTCAAAAATAATTAAAAGTAATTAAAATTCATGCAACTTTGCTAATCTGGATGGATGCGCTTGAGCTAAGCCCAATCCAATGGATGCATTCTCCCCAGATAGTCAAATCATTAAGGAGTCAACATGGGTCAAAATTTTAATTAAATATCAAACAAGTCCGACAATATGAGGGTTACGCTCAAACAAACTCAAAAGATCAATGGTTGCGCATGATCCATTTTAAACACGCTTGATTTAATTAAAATCCTCATTAAAATACTATAGTCAAATGCATTAAGGGTATGCACCCCCTTCTAAAATAAACATAGAGCTAATTAGCCTAATCAGATGATAACGCTCGATCTAGATCCAATCCGACGGTGGCGCTCCCATAAAAGGTGCATCAAAAAGGTAAAAGCCCCATAAGATTAATTAAAACTATTAATTAAAATTAGTGAGGGTATAATACATTGGATAATAATTCCCCCTTTCAGCTTAATCAAGGTTTAAAATTATATGCCCCTTGGTAACTAACCCCACAGATTGATCAAGATCAACGATCGTGCCAACATTAATCAAAATTCGATGGTCGCACCAAAATTGAAATCCTGGTAAGATATCGGGAAAAACAAAGGTAAAGTCAAAATTAATTACGCATTAGTGAGGGTATAATATGTTTCTAAATTACCCCCTTTCATTTTAATCAATATTAATCAAATATAATGATGCACCCTTTTTGGCTATTGAGTATGTAGTTTACAGGAGATCTGATGGTTGCACTCTATTGAAGACAAGATCAGACAGATGCGATCAATCGCAATAAGGCACCCCAATGAAGGATCAAAGGAATCAAATGGTAGTGCTTGATAAAAATTTTAATCTGATGGTGCATGTTGTTAAAAGTGATCGGAGGTTAATCTAAAGGTTTCCTTCATCAAATTGATTAATTAAATATTAAGGTTAAATAAAGCACTTAATCAGGTTTTATAATGATTTTATGCATGGGTAATCTTCCCCCTTCCTTTTTCTAAACCTTGTGTATGTATGGGAGATCCAATGGTAGCACTCCCATCATGGTATGATCTAATGGTGATCACTTAGAGAGGTGAACGAGTTATATGATGCCTATGTTTAAATACAATGTTGTTAAGGTTGTAATCGATAGGTTAACCTTGGTAAATCATGATTATATGAGGACTAATACACCATGTTATTACAAGGTATAATATTTAAACTTAATTATTGTCAAAATAAATCATTACCAACTATGGGTTTTTGACATTGTTAACATGATTAAATCGATTAACATGGCATAGGTTTATATATGAGTTGGTGGGTTAACGATCATGCAGGTCCCTAGACATCGATAGTTGCGCTAACCCTCCCTAGGATCTGATGATAGTGCATGAATCAAAGATTTAAGTAATGAATCAAGCAAAGAGAATCTGATGGTAGCACTTCATTGAGATTAAGAGGATCCAACGATGGTAAGCAAGTCAAAGTCAAATACAAGTAGGGCTAAAATAATAGGCATATTCTAATGGATCCAATGGTGGCACACACTTCAAAGGTAAATCAGGTGGTAAGCTTAAATTGATGCTTGATTAATTAAATTTTAAACACATTTAACAAGGGATTTAAATACGTTATTAATTGCCACCCTTATTGGTCAATATTAAAAGGTTTGAAGCATATTTTCTTTTGGTTAACTAACCCGTAGGTTATAAAAAATCAAAGGTTGGCCATGGTTCGATTATCTCTCCATGATTGATATTCAATATAGAGTTAAGGCCCAAACTAAACTTTAAATCAAAGGATTTAATAAACAAAATAGGAGGTAAACCTTGAGTTAACATTTATTTTGAGATTGGTTAAACTGTAAAATATTGAGATATTCTCTATATTATGCATGATCATTGCTGGCGCGTACCTTCATTATTTTAGGACTAACATTTTTTAGGTCTGAAAGTATCAAGCTAGGATGCCCAATGCAAACCTGCATCCCGAGAGGAAAACGAGTTGTACACTATAGAGATCAAGGGATACGGTTGATCCTTTATACAGATCCAATGACAATGGATTGATCCAGGCCATACATAGGGATCAAAGAAAGAGGGCAAAATCATGTTCCAAGAAGAATATTTGATAGTCTGGATTCCTCGAAAAAGGGTGACCATTCTCCAAAATACTTGAAATCAATACCGAGGTAGAAAGCAAGGGAGTGACTCATTCACAACAAGGTACGCTAAAAGATGATATGAAGATCAAATAGCTGAGATGAAGTCAAAAGAGTACACATAAACACCGTGAATCCAGAAGGATACTCAAGGAAGGAAAGATTCGAGCAATCAGAGTAAATCCCATGGATAGTACCTTGATAAGGATAAAGTAGACTAACCAAAAGATAAATCTTGATGCTCAAGCATGCGACCAGATCCTGTATATCTCTGGAGAATAATAATGTACCACAAAATAAGACTGCAAGGCATAGTCACAACTTATAAATAGAGATAGTAAGGGAGAGCTAAAGGCATCAATAAATGAAATGATGGAGTACAAAGAATATAAAAGTATTCAATTTCTATTCTGCAAATACTTAAGATGAAGAAAGTGCATGAAGGATAAAATATGGTTTCGACTTGCAGAAAGTCATTCAATCCATGCTTCGATAGAATATAGTTATAAGGGGAACACTCCGACGGAGTATAGTTATGGAAGCAACTTATAGATGTTTCCAGATCTTGTTTTCCATTCCCATATTCCTCCTACTTATCGCTACCTCCCTCTTTTTAGGCCTTCTTCCTTAACCACCCTGACATTTTTTCCAACATTGCGCCACCTCACCACCTTCCATTGTGTGAAGCCACCCCCTTTCCTCTTTTCTCCTTTCACTCTATCACGTGATCAGTGCAATTCCATCCATTTGCCACTAGCACGCCACCCCTTGTCTTCACCATCATGTTGGGTCCCCCTCCGTCCCTCGTCTAAAATTTGTAATAGCAGCCTGGTCAATCCTTAACAATAGATCATAGTGACCAGGACAAGCAAAACAAAAAGAAAAAATATAATGATGAATCCTTAGTTTCTAGGGCCAACAAAGAGAACAAAGTGACCAAATTAATCAGTGGAAGAGCTCCCTTCAGTCCAAAAATGGACCATGATAGTCAGTTCAGAGCCGCACTAGCTGGACAACATACAGAATAGGTTCAATCAGATGTTGACAAGTGTAAGGCCAGAAATAAATCAAAAATAACAGAATCAAGAACCAACAGCTATAAAAGGAAGCAAATACGTTCAGATTCTGCATCAAGCAATTAGAGAATAGCATTTTTTCTAAGAGGTATACTTGAGTGCCCTTTTAGTTGTGTTGTTGTATCCCCTTCTGTGTCTATTTTTCTCTCTCATTTCTTCTTCTTCCCTTTGCTGTGCAGGATTTTGATAGGAAAGTGCTCAAGAAGTTGAGATTATTTCCTGTCCTATTGAGCCTAGGATTCAGAGACTCTATTGTTACTATATTGGAACAAGGAGAGTAGGAGAGACCTGTTACATTATTTGAATAGAGTCTTCTTCATTGTATTGATGTATTTCTTTGAGAAAAATAGAGTTAAAAGGCATCTTGCCCACTCTGCATGTAATATTTTATGAAATCAATACAATTCTGAGTTTCATTCCTGTTATATCTTTGTCTCAGTATTGTGTGTCACTGTGTAATGGATTACATTATTTGAATGCATTACATACATTTCTTTCATTGGTTAACTTTTAGTTTTATTATGATATTCGAATAAATCTAAGAACACCAATTTTCTTTTCCCCATTCTCTCTGTTCATGTTAAAATTGTTGTTAAATTGCTATAACAACCCAATGAATCTAGGCACCGGTCTACATAAGGCATAACAATTGGTTATTTTCTTGCTTGGTCATTTTAATATATATAGTGTTATATTAATCTGGAGCATGTAATCAATGTTTTATTATATAATTACCGTTAGGGTTTCCTTACCCATTATATAGTTTTCTTTTAGCAATATTCATGTTTAATAGAATGAAGAGGTAAGTTGACCAGAGCCTGTAATAGCTCATTGGTTTCAAATGGATTTTTGTAGCGTGACAATCGAATCCTATGGATGCAAGAATCGGTTCCAACAGTTTTTTGGCACCGTTGTCGAGGAGGACTTGATAGAAATATTTAATTCTTAAAAGTTTTTCTCTGAATGACATTATTTTTAATCAATGGGTGGCCAGTTAGAATAAAGAACTTTCGTTTTAATTTTTACATTTTCTACGTTCTTTATTTTACCCATGTTTTTCAAATTTTGATTTTCTTTACGTTTCTTGATCTTCTTGAAAATTCCTACGTTTCTTGATTTTCTTGAATTATCCCAAGAACCGACTCCTGTGAGGATGAGTGATAATATCAAGCATTCTTGATAAAGTATATGTTGTTCTTTCTGCACCCCGATGCTGGCGACTCTGTCTGCGAACCTAGAAGATAAAAATAAAAAAGAGAGAGCAGAACGTGTTGGCGAACACTAGGAGAAGCGGTAAGGAGCTATTTCTAGAACTCAAGAATCTAGAGGTATTTATACATACTCAAAAAACTCCACTTTTCAAGAGTATTGCTTATAATAGTAGATCAAATTCTAGCGGTAAAAAGTACATAAAGAAAAATCAGAATACTATCACTGTAGATGAACATTTGAATTCTGTTATAGAAGATACATGTGATTATTTTTATTATCCAATAATAGTAATATTGAGGTAGATAATCCATTAGATTATATTCAGGCTACCCAGAACCATATTCCTGTAGGTACTGCTACTATGAATTTGAATTCTATAGTAACCATGGCCCAGGCTAATGTTCATTTATGGAGGACTAATAGATATAGGCCTTTTGTGTTACCCATCAATTTAAATGCCTTACCTAGTAAAGCTCACAAATACCTTCCAAAATTTTTTGGGAAATAGTGCAGTAACTGGAGAAGATCATATCAAAAGTTTCTTGTATGCAATGGATAGTCTGGAAGTTGAACATGAAGATGTAGTATTGAGACTATTTTTACAGACTTTAGAAAAAGATGCTAGAGAGTGGTTCAATTCCCTTCCAAACAATGATATCCCAAACTTCACCAAAATGGAAACTATGTTTTTAAAGAAATATGGTGAAAGGAAAAATGAACAATCTCTGTTAACTAAATTAGCCACCATGAAGAAAAAAGAGAATGAGGTTGTTAGTGATTTCAACATAATATTTTCAAAGACTAGGAATAAAATCCCTGCCAACCTTAGGCCTAGTGATATTCAGTCTATTTGTTTTTATAAGAATACCTTTCAAGGAGAGTTTAACTATGAGTTGAGGCAAGAACAAGCCACTACCATTGATGGTTGTATGGAAAAAGCACTGGATATAGAAAGAAATATGCTTGACAGTGGTAAGATGAAACCTTACTCTTTAGAAGTCAACTTACCTGAGAGAAAACCTAAAAGAGTGGCATTTGATATACAAAGAAGAACTGAAATTGATCCAATGGAAAAGTTGACTAGTCAAATGACTGAGATGTTCAATAACGTGAACAACAGGTTAGCAAGAATTGAAAGAAATGGAAATAATGGTGAATCTTCATAGATAGAGTGACCTCATGTTGACAACCATCCTCCCTTCAAGAAAAATTTCAATAGGAATTGGGGAAACAACAATGGTTCTGAAGAAGGAAATAGGAGTAGAAGTAATGGGAACAATAACTAGAAAAACCGAGAATCTGATAGAGATCAGAATAGTATTCCTAACCCCATATCATCTGCCAATATAGTAGAAGGCTTTCCCTATTTTTTCTCTACTTGTGATGCACCTCATAACCCTGATGCATGTGGAATTCACCTAAGTGACCAACGCAATGTAGATTTACATGCTGAATCAGAAGAGGATATAAGAATCAATGCTTGTTGGTCTATGGAAGATGAGTCCAGGGAAAGGATGTTTGAAGAAGATATGGATAAGTATGCTTCAAATCATCATCCTCAAATTTTAGTAGCTGAAGGAACTAAAATCTTGCAGAAATCACATGAGTCAAGATATGATAAGATGAAGCAAGGGAAATTAATCCCCACTGCTCAAGAAGTTGAAGAATTAGAAGCTACCCATGTCCTGAATCTAAGGAATAGAACAGTCCCTAAAAGGACAGAGAAAGCCTCTACAAGTGAAACAAGAAAACAAACTTTCACCAATAAAAATATCAATAAAGAGAAAACTGATAGAATCCTCAAAAAGATTACTCCTGAAGTAATAGAATTAGAGGAAGAGATTCCCAAAGAAGAAAGTAATAAACCACTGGATATAAAGAAGATAGAATTTGATGTTGGGTCAGAACTCAGTAAACAAAAGGTTAATATCACATTTGGAGAACTTATGAAAGTTCAACAGTACAGAGAACAAGTCTGCAGAGCATTTGGATTAGTGGAACAAAAAGAAGACCCAACTTGCCATGCTGCTAGACAAAATCAACATGATACAAGATCACCATCCTCTATCAGACCCTTTTATGTATCATTAAGGTACAACTCACATGAAGGAGAAAGATATGTCATCCATAATTGCATGTTAGATAGTGGAGCCTCACACAATATCATGCCCAAATTAATAGCTGATCAAATGGGATTAATCTGTACTAGAGATTCTGCCCCTATTTCTGTAATGGATAGTAGACAAATTCCTTGTGTAGGGGTGATAATTGGATTGTTAGTTTTCTTAGATCAACACCCCAAAAAGGGCATTGTCATGGATGTTGCAGTAGTTGATGTTGACCCATTCTTCTCACTATTACTCAATAGACATTGGGCAGAACAACTAGGAGGTTCAATTCAATTGGACTGGTCCTATGCTACAATCCCAATATCAGATAAGGAGAATATAATTTTGAGAAGGGAACCATTCAACAAACACTCCGTAGAGTTAATTCAAACTAATGAAACCATGATAAACTTAGTAAACTCTATGGAAGAAAAAGGGATGGGAGTTTATTCAATATGGCACAACCCATTCCTGGTGGAAGTACCAGAAGCAAAGAACATGGATCCAGAAGTTATGAAAATAGTAGATGCTGAATCAGATAGAGTATTAACTCAAGAAATGTGGACCATGTCTTTTGATGGAGCTAAATCACAATCTGGAGCAGGTGCAAGTGTTAATTTGACTGATATTAAAGGAAATTACCTTGGTATTCCTTACAGACTAGAATTTCCTTGCACAAACAATGTAGCTGAGTATGAAGCTCTATTGCTAGGATTAAGGAAAGCAAAAGAATTAGGTATTAATTACCTAACTATAATAGGGGATGCAGAGCTTATTATACTACAAATCAAAGGTAAATATCAGACTAAGCACCCTAGGCTTAAGCAATATAAAAATGCAGTATTGGAAGAAATTGATAAATTCTTAGCTTTCAATATCTCTTATATTCCAAGAGAACAAAATCATGTTGCAGATATTTTAGCTGTAAATGCCTCAAGCCTAGATCACCCAGAGATAACTACAGAATATATGGATAGATTCCCAACTATTTTAGTCTATAAACCTTCTGTGCTAGATAACATAGTCTATCTACAGGTCTTTCAAGATGACATAGATATTAAAGATTTTATGACTCTACAAAATCAATATGCAGATGTAATCTATGATGAAAAGGATGAAGAAAAGCTAAAAGACCAAATAGGAGAGCCAGTAGAAGTAATCCAGTTGAAAACAAATAAAATACCCAAAGGATTAGTTTCTCTAGAGAGTCTATTTGATGATTTTGACAAAGCTTATAAGCCTTTAAGCAGAGATGTAATATCTGAAGATGTTAACATTGGTTCAATGAAAGAACCTAGAATAGTGAAAGTAGACATGGCCTTACCTGCTAAAGAAAAAGTTGGATATATCAGTTTCTTGAAAAAGAACAAAGAACATTTTGCTTGGACTTATGAAGATCTTAAAACTTTCAAAACAGATGTAATGACACACATAATACCCTTGAAAGAAGATTCCAAACCATTTAGACAGAAACAAAGGAAGTACAACCCAACTCTGCACCCAATAATGCAAAAAGAGGTACAAAAATTGTTGGATTCCAAAATAATCAGAAAGGTAAGATTTTCTTCCTGGATATCCAATTTAGTACCAGTAAGAAAAAAGAATGGGGATATTAGACTCTGTGTAGATTTTAGAAATTTAAACAAGAGTTCTTTAAAAGACAATTACCCATTACCCAACATGGAACAATTATTGCAAGCAGTAGTTGGCTCAACTAGATTGTCTCTGTTAGATGGATTTTTAGGGTACAATCAAATTCAAATAAATCTAGAAGATAGACATAAGACAACATTCACTACGCCTTGGGGCACATTTGAATATTTAAGAATACCTTTTGGACTGATGAATGCAGGTGCTACTTTTCAGAGGGCAATGGATTTTGCCTTCAAAGGATTAATGTTCAAAATTGTAGTTGTATACCTGGATGATATCACAGTATTTTCTAAAAATCTAGAAGATCATCTAGAACATTTGACTACAGTTTTTTCTCGGTGCAAGGAATTTGGAATTTCTTTAAATCCCAAGAAATGCATATTTGGGACTACACAAGGAAAGTTATTAGGACACATAGTTTCAGAAAAAGGAATAAGCATTGACCCAGAAAGAATTGAAGCCATTTCCAAAATTCCTCCTCCTAGAAATTTGAAAGGTGTCAGGTCATTCTTTGGCAAGATAAACTTTATTAGAAGATTTGTCCCAAATTTTGTAGAGATGACCAAACCCATAAATGATATGGTTAAGAAAACTGGAGAAATAAAATGGACAATTGAAAATATGGAAGCATTTAACAAGATCAAAGAAGCCATATCAACCACTCCAACTCTAAGCTGTCCTGATTATGCAAAAGATTTTAATATCTATTCTTATGCATCTGAACACTCTATTACTGCAGTTCTTTCACAGAAATATGATGAAAATAATGAAAGGCCAATAGCCTTCATGAGTTCAGGTCTAAAAGGAGCACATCTTAAATACACCTTACTAGAAAAACATGCTTATGCAATCATCCAATATTTAGAACATTTCAAAGGTATATTTGGGTCAAACAAAGTTTATTGCTGTATCCCTTTTATAGCAATAAAAGATATTTTTTCTCAATCAGAGCCATTAGGAAGACCAACAAGATGGATGGTAAAGCTTCTGCAATATGATGCTGAATTCAAAATAGTTAAAACTATCAAAGGATAGGGTTTGGCTAAACTGTTGGCTAACAAAGAAGAAGAAAGATTTGAAAATGTTCTCACAATAGATGAGGCATATGATATCAGAAGAATCAATAATACCGAATGCAAATGGTATGAGGAAATTTTGTCATACTTACAAACCCTGTCATTTCCTAAAGATATGTCAACCAACAGAATGAGGTCAGTCAAGCTTCAAGCTCAAAAATATTATATACATGATGGTGTGCTATACTGGAAACACCCTAATGGAGTATTATTAGTCTATTTATATGAAAGTGAAGTCCCAAAAATAATCAATGAATTTCATGATGGTTTCTATGGAGGACATTTTTCTCCAAGAGCTACAACTAATAAAATTATGAGAGCAAGATATTATTGGCCTTCTATTTTTAAATATGTATATAAATATGTTAGGAACTATCATAACTGCCAAGTTTTTGTAGGAAAGAAGCATTTGGCAGCCATGCCCCTCAAGCCAGTAATCATTGAAGCACCATTCACCCAATGGGGTATTGACCTAATTGGAGAGATCAAGCCTAATTCATCTGGCCAACACAAGTGGATCATAACTACAATAGATTACTTTACAAAGTGGGTAGAAGTTGCACCCCTGAGAACATCCACTACTGCCACTATCATCAAATTCTTGGAAGAAAACATTCTGACTAGGTTTGGGGTTCCTCAAAAACTGGTTACAGATAATGCACAGTATTTTGTTTCATATGAAATGGTAGAATTTTGTGCTGAATATGGAATTGAATTATCCCATTCTACTAATTATTACCCCCAAGGAAATGGTCTTGTTGAGTCATCAAATAAAAATGTAATAACTAGAATAAAAATATCATTGGGTAAGAACAAGAGAGGGTGGGACAGTGAACTTAAATTTTCTTTGTGGGCTGATAGGTTGTCTGTTAAAAGAAACACAGGAAGAACCCCCTATGAGATGGTTTATGGAGAGAAAGCCTTATTACCTTCAAATATAGAGAAATTGGCACTTTCCCTCTTATTGCAAGACCATGAAGACCCCAATCCCATACAGAGAAGACTTGACCAAATTGTCCTATTAGAAGAGCAAAGAAGAGAGACCCTTAATAGAATGATGGAACAAACCCAAAAAACCATGAAATTGTTTAATAAGAAAGCCAAGGGTACTCCTTTTTCTCAAGGAGATATAGTCATCTATTGGGATCCTAAAAATGATAAGCATGGTGAAAAAGGTAAATTTGAACCTAAATGGATTGGCCCATACCAAATAGCCCATGTTATCAGCCAGAATACATACAAGTTGCAGACCTTGCAGGGTGAAATGATGGCTATCCCTATTAATGGCCAACACCTCAAAATGTACAATCCCTGTTGAAGGTGAATAAAATAAAAAAAGAAGTGAAAAAAAAAAACCCAAAAAATAGTGTTTTATTTTTAGCTCTTCTTTTCTTGTTTAGTTTAATTCTGAGTTTACTGTACACATGATATTCTTAGTTTGATGAGTATATATTACTATTGATTCCACAAAAAACAATAAGAAAAAAGGAGATTTATTTTAGATTCTGATGAGGTTTACAATTTTCAAAATATGAGTGTTTATGCAATAGTTGTTTGATATGAGATAAAACAGAAGGAAAACAAAGCTGATTGAAACATCATGTCAAAGCCTCACATTACAAATGATACTTAAAGTGACTTCAAAGGTCCAAAGAACCAAGTTATCTTTGAGAGGGTGGTTAAGCTAAAAATCATTACACTCATCCTTTATATCCAGAAACTAATCCTCAACTCAGGCATACTCTTTGCACAATTTGCTTATATATCCAAGTACTTCTCTCACGAGAAAGAAAAATAAAAAAAAAAGTAAAATTGAGTCACTGCTTGAGATATCTTGGAAAACCTCTACTAGGGCTATAGACGCTTGACTGGTAGTAGGGTAAAACCATATGGGATTAGAAGCAACTCCATCGGGGCTATAGACGCTTGACTGGCAGTGGAGCCCTACAGAATGGTGAAAATTTTTAAGAGTGAAATCACATATTAGGCTTAACTATTTTGCTCAGATATGGCAAAGTTCTGAAAGACTTAGAAATCAAAATGAATACACAAACACACACATGGGCTTAAACATGATGAAGTAAATGGTTTTGACAAATTTTTGTGTAATCATATCTTATGACTTAGCTAAAACAAGCATTACAATATATCTCAAAATAAAACTCATCTATTTCTAAAATTCTGACCCTAGTTTTCCAAATTGAATAAAAGGAAATTACAATTTTTCAAATACTCTATGACTCTGATGTCCTGTCACTGGTACAATTTTTCAGTTAAAAAAAAAAATGTAATGTTTTGTTGTTTTTAAGTTTTGTTTATCAGCCTTAAAGTTTTTTATTTTTGTTCATTTTCTGCAAATAAAACCAGGAGATTCTGTGGTTCTCAAGTGCCTCATGTTTTCAACACATTGTCCCAATCAGAGCCTATGTTGGAGCCAAATTTGACTCAAACTTTGAAACCCCCAAATTTAAATTTTTGGTTTCAATAAAAATGCTTAATAATGTTGGTCACTTCTTCAGTCGGTGTGAGTAATTGATTTTATCATGGTCTTATGTGATGAGTTTAACCTTGGTTGTTAATAATGTGTGCCTCTTTTTAATAATGCACAATAGGAGATATGGCAAGATTTTATCAATCAGATTTTTAACAAAACCTAGCTCCGATCTTCCTAAAATAAAGTCTCCCTTGGACTTAAATCAAATGATAAATCTTTAAGTCCTAAGGTATTTAAAATTAATGGAATAATTTAATTAAATATCTTGGTCTAAATCCCAAAAAGCATAATAGTTGAAATAATGTTTAAATTAAAAAGGTATGCACCCCATCTAGTTAAAAATCGAGCAACTTAGATTAATATCAATGGTAGCGCTTCATAACAAGAGTAATCGAATGAATGCGCTTTCATAAATGAATTAAAGTTTAAGTCAAAGAAGTCAATGGTCTAAAATATTATAACCTAAGGTCAAAAGTGTTTAAATTTAATAAAATCATGCAACTTTGTTAATATGGAGGATGCGCTTGAGTTAAGCCCAATCCAATGGATGTGCACTCTCCAAAGATTCAAATCATTAATGAGTCAACAAAGGTCAAAATTTTGATTAAATATTGAACAAGTCCAAAAATATGAGGGCTACACTCAAACGAACTCAAAAGATCAATGGTTAAGGCTTGATTTAATTAAAATACTCATTAAAATACTATGGTAAAAGGCAATAAGGGTATGCACCCCCTTTTAAAATAAACATCGAGCTAATTAGAATATGATGATAGCACTCGATCTAGATCCAATCCGATGGTGGCGCTCTCATAAAAGGTGCATCGAAAAGGTAAAAGCCCCATAATATTAATTAAAATTTTAAATAAAATTAGTGAGGGTATAATACATTGGATAATCATTCCCCCTTTCAGCTTAATCAAGGTTTAAGATATGTGCCCTTGGTAACTAACCTCCATAGTTGATCAAGATCAACGATGGTAACATTAATCGAAATCAAATAGAAATGGTAAGATATCGAGAAAAATAAAGGTAAAGTCAAAATTAATTATGCATTAATAAGGGTATAATACATTGCTAAATACCCATTTCGGTTTAATCAAGATTAATCAAATCTAATGATGCACCCTTTTTGGCTATTGAGTATAATAGAGATTTGATGATGTCATTAAGACAAATATGGATGATCAATTAATAAGGAAATGAAGGATCAAAGATCATAGGACAACGCTTGATAAAACTTTAATCCGATGGTGCATGTTATTAAAAGTGATCGGAGGTTAATCTAAAGGTTTCCTTCATCAAATGATTAATTAAAATGCATTATTAAGGCTAAAGAAAGCACTTAATTAGGTTTTATAATGATTTATGATGGGTAATCTTCCCCCTTTCTTTTGCTAAACCTTGTGTATGTACGGGAGATCCAACGGTCGCGCCCCCATCATGGTATGATCTAACGGTGAGTGCTTAGAGAGGTGAACAGATTATATAATACCTATGTTTAATACAATGTTGTTAAGGTTTTAATATCTAGGTTAACCTTGGTAAATCATGATTAGATGAGGACTAATACACCGCATTATTACAAGGTATAATCTTTAAACTTAATTATTTCGAAATAATATTACTACCAAGGGTTTTCGACATTGTTAACATGATTTAATCGATTAACATGGCATAGGTTTATATAAATTGGTAGACTAACGATCATGCAAGTCCTTAGACATCGATGATTGCGTTAATCCTCTCTAGGATCTGATGGTAGCGCACGAATCAAATATTTAATTAATGAATCAAGTAATGAGAATATGATGGTAGTGCTTTATTGAGATTAAGATAATCCAACGACAATGATCAAGTCAAAGTCAAATACAAGCATGGCTAAAATGACAAGCATCTTTTGACGTATCCAATGATGGTGCGCACTTCAAAGGTAAATCAAACAGTAAGCTTAAATCGATGCTTGATTAATTAAATTTTAAACACATTTAACAAGGGCTTTAAACACGTTATTAATTGCCACCCTTATTGGTCAATATTAAAAGGTTCAAAGCATATTTTCTTTCAGTTAACTAACCTGCAGGTTATAAAAAATCAAAGGTTGGCCATGGTTAGATTATCTCTCCATGACTGATATTCAATATAGAGTTAAGGCCCAAACTAAACTTTAAATCAAAGGATTTAAATAGGAGGTAAACCTTGAGTTAACATTTTGAGATTGGTTAAACTATAAAATATTGAGATATTCTCTATACTGTGCATGATCATTACTGGCGTGTACCTTCATTATTTTAGGACTAACATTTTTTAGGTCTAAAAGTATCAAGCCAGGATGCCCAATGCAAACCTGCATCCCAAGAGGAAAATGAGTTGTACACTATAGAGATCAAGGGATACGATTGATCCTTTATACAGATCCAATGACAATGGATTGATCCAGGCCATACATAGGGATCAAAGAAAGAGGGCAAAATCATGTTCCAAGAAGAAAATTTGATAGTCTAGATTCCCTAAAAAAGGGTGACCATTCTCCAAAATACCTGAAATCAATACCGATGTAGAAAGCAAGGGAGTGACTCATTCACAACAAGGTACGTCGAAAGACGATATGAAGATCAAACAGTCGAGACGAAGTCAAAAGAGTACACATAAACACCGTGAATCTAGAAGGATACTCAAGGAAGGAAAGATTCGAGCAATCAGAGTAAATCCCATGGACAGTACCTTGATAAGGATAAAGCAGACTAACCAAAAGATAAATCTTGATGCTCAAGCATGCGACCAGATCTTGTATATCTCTTGAGAATAATAATGTACCACAAAATAAGACTGCAAGGCATAGTCACAACTTATAAATAGAGACAGTAAGGGAGAGCTAAAGGCATCAGTAAACGAAATAATGGAGTACAAAGAATATAAAAGTATTCAATTTATGTTCTACAAATACTTAAGATGAAGAAAGCGCGTGAAGGATAAAACATGGTTTCGACTTGCAGAAAGTCATTCAATCCGTGCTTCGACGAAATATAGTTATAATGGGAACACTCCGACGGAGTATAGTTATGGAAGCAACTTATAGATGTTTCTAGATCTTGTTTTCCATTCCCATATTCCTCCTACTTATCGTTGCCTCCCTCTTTTTAGGCCTTCTTCCTTAACCACCTTGACATTTTTTCCAACATTGCGCCACCTCACCACCTTCCATTGTGTGAAGCCACCCCCTTTCCTCTTTTCTCCTTTCACTCTATCGCGTGATCAGTGCAATTCCATTCGTTTGCCACTGGCACGCCACCCCTTGTCTTCACCATCACGTCGGGTCCCCCTCCGTCCCTCGTCTAAAATTCGTAATAGCAGCCTGGTCAATCCTTAACAGTAGATCATAGTGACCAGGACAAGCAGAACAAAAAGAAAAAATATAATGATGAATCCTTAGTTTCTAGGGCCAACAAAGAGAACAAAATGGCCAAATTAATTAGTGGAAGAGCTCCCTTCAGTCCAAAAATGAACCATGATAGTCAGTTCAGAGCCACACCAACTGGACAACATACATAATAGGTTCAATCAGATGCTGACAAGTGTAAGGCTAGAAATAAATCAAAAATAATAGAATCAAGAACCAACAGCTATAAAAGGAAGCAGATAGGTTCAGATTTTGCATCAAGCAATTAGAGAATAGCATTTTTTCTAAGAGGTATACTTGAGTGCCCTGTTAGTTGTGTTGTTGTATCCCCTTCTGTGTCTATTTTTCTCCCTCATTTCTTATTCCTTCCCTTTGCTATGCAGGATTTTGATAGGAAAGTGCTCAAGAAGCTGAGATTATTTCTTGTCCTATTGAGCCTAGGATTCAGAGACTCTATTGTTACCAGATTGGAACAAGGAGAGTAGGAGAGACCTATTACATTATTTGAACAGAGTCCTCTTCATTGTATTGATGTATTTCTTTGAGAAAAATAGAGTTAAAAGGCATCTTGCCCACTCTGCATGTAATATTTTATGAAATCAATACAATTCTGAGTTTCATTCTTGTTATATCTTTGTCTCAATATTGTGTGTCACTGTGTAATGGATTACATTATTTGAATGCATTACATATGTTTCTTTCATTGGTTAACTTTTAGTTTTATTATGATATTCGAATAAATCTAAGAACACCAATTTCCTTTTCCCCATTCTCTCTGTTCATGTTAAAATTGTTGTTAAATTGCTATAACAACCCAATGAATCTAGGCACCGGTCTACATAAGGCATAACAATTGGTTATTTTTCTTGCTTGGTCATTTTAATACATGTAATGTTATATTAATCTGGAGCATGTAATCAATGTTTTATCATATAATTACCGTTGGGGTTTCCTTACCCATTCTGTAGTTTTATTTTAGCAATATTCGTGTTTAACAGAACGAAGAGGCAGGTTGACCAGAGCCTGTAATAGCTCGTTGGTTTCAAACAGATTTTTGCAGCATGACAATCGAATCCTATGGATGCAAGAATCGGTTCCAATAAGGTGATAATAGAGGTGAGTGGGATACATTCACAGAGTGTGAGGTTGGCTAGAATGGTAGGCCATGAAGTGGTGAGGGTGGCATTTGGAGGATGGTTGGTGTAGGAACTGTTTGTGGATAACGATGTGTGTGGGATGGAGGTAGGATTATGGAAATGGTTTTGGAAGCATGTGACTTCAAGTCTTGAGCATAGGGAGATATCCCCCTTGAGAGTGGAGGAGGTAGGCATGAAGGACGTGCAGGATAAGGTGTGCATCCTTGACTGGGAGGGCAATAGGTTCCTAAAATATGATGAGGTGGAGGGTTTGGTGAGTAAGAGTTCCTTGCATCCTTAGGTGGAGGTGGAGGAGACTCCTGGGTATGGATATGGGAGATTTACTCCTTTTCATAAAAGGAGTATAGGGATACTTGGTTGTCTCCTGAATGAGGTGAGTAGTATGACCCTCTACAGTGAGGTGAGAGGTATCGAGGTGGAGTGTGATGCTCCAAATAGGAGGAAGGTGAACAATGTCTTGTCTAAAGAGTAATGGGTGATCTAGCCAGATCAGCTAATGTAATCAGTACTAGGGGTGGTGCTGGATGGTCTTGCATGGTGGGATGCTGTGATGCTGGTAGAAATTCTATACTATCGTGTATCACTGTTGATGGCATGTAAGTAGATGATGTGAATCCTATAAAAATAAATAGATACCAAAAATATATAAATGACATAAAAAGAAAAAATACATGTATAATGCAATTGTAAAGTAAATGCGTGCATGTATCATGGTGTGCATGGTGGACGGTGTATGTGTGAACAATAGTGTGTGTTGTTTGTGATAGTGAATACCTATGTGGGTTAGGTATTGAATGCATGAAGGTGAAGGATATTGATCAATTCGAGCTTAGCAAAACCCTTAAGAGTAACCAAATGATAGGCACCTAAACCAAGCTTGTGTGTGATGATTAAGGGGCCCAACCAGTTTGGGGTAAACTTTTCTCATTATTGGCGAGGCTGACTTATGATCTGTTGGTTCTCTTTGAGAACTACATCACCAATTTAGAATTTGCATTGATGTACCTTACTATTTTAGGCATAATGAAGGCAATGTTGGCTTGCACATGTGTGCTCGATGGCATGGATGCAATGATCATAAAGGAGTGTAAGTTGATTAAGACGAGATTGAAGAGCAGTTTCATCATCAATGCATTCCTTCATAGATACTCTCAAGGAAGGTATCACAAGTTCAAGGGGCATGATGGCTTTGGTGCCATAAACCAGTGAGAAAGGGGTTGCCCCATTGGTAGTATGTATGGTCGTATGGTAAGCCCAAGAAGCTAAGGGTATTTTGTTATGCCAGTCTTGGTGAGATTTTGCTACTTTTTTATGAAGTATGGAACATATTTTTTTATTTGTAACTTATGCCTGGGAATTACCCTATGGGTAGTATGGGGTAGAGAAGCTATGATGAATGTTGAATTTCATGGCATGGATAGTTTTATTTTTAAATAATTTCCCATTATTAGAGATTATTTGGGAAGGAATTTTGAAGCGGCATATGATATGGTCTATAATAAATATTACGATATTGACACCTATGGTTTGGATAAGTGGGATGACTTCGACCCACTTTGTAAACTATTTTATGGTTGTAATGATGAATTTGTGGTTGCTTGATGAAGTAGGTGTGATTTTTCCAATAAGGTCAAGGCCCCATTATGAAAAAGGCCACATGGATTGGATTGGTTTGATTTGTTGAGAAGCAACACACCCCCACTAAAAAATGAAATTCCATCCTTTGAAAGTATTTACTTTTCATTTTTTCCGTAGGGACCCTCTTGAGTTTTTTGGGTTTTAAATTCCAAATTTTGCTTGCATCCTTTGTCAAAATTTGCCTTCATCAAAGCATCCAAGTAGGCTTGCATATGGCATTGATTTCAATTTAAAACTTCTGAAAGTTTGCATGTTAAAAGTATTAATTCATATTAATGCATTTTCTCTTAATCCCTGATGAATTCTAAAGTTTCGTTTGCAGATTCGGATACCCTTTGGCCTTATTTAGATCCTTGTAAAGTTTCATCAAATTTTGGGCACTTTGAGTTTTCGTCATTTTTTTGCACCAAAAGAAGCAAGGGAAAGCACATAAGCAAAGCGTCGTGATATCGTGACATATTTTGATGGCAGAAATGAAGTATGGAAAGCGTAGCGATATCGTGACATGTCGTATTTTCATGACTTGTCGTGTTTTTGCGATCAACGCAGCAAGGGGAAGAGTCAACGTGAAAACGTCGCGATATCGCGATAGGTTTTAAGTAAAAGGAAATCTTGAGGGAAGCGTCACGATATCGTGACATATTTTTATGGAAGAAATGAAGTGAGAAAAACGTTGCGATATCACGACATGTTCCGTTTTCAGACCTATTTCGTTTTTGTGATGACGTAATCTTGAAAGAGGCTAAGTATGGAAAACATTGCGATATCGCGACATGTCGTATTTTTGCAACCTATCACGTTTTCACGATCAACACAACAAGGGGAAGAGTCAACATGAAAATGTCACGATATCACGATAGGTTTTAAGTAAAATGAAATATTGATGGAAGCGTCATGATATTGCGACATCTTTTGATGGAAGAAATGTAGTGAGGAAAACGTCGCGATATCGCGACATGTTTCATTTTCGGACCTGTCTCGTTTTCGTGATGATGTAAGCTTGAAAGAGGATAAGTATGGAAAACATCATGATATCGCGACATGTCGTATTTTTGTAACCTATCACATTTTTGTGGTCAACACAGCAAGGGGAAGAGTCAACGCAAAAACGTCGCGATATCGCGACAGGTTTTAGCTGGAAGCAAGTCTTGTGGAAAACGTCACGATATCGCGACACATTTTGGTTGGATGAAAACATCGCAAAATTGTGACGCAAGGTTTAATGAAAGGTGCAAGTCTCAAAAACATCACGAAATTAGGACATGGTTCAAGGAAGGAGGTTGAAGGCACAAAGGTGTTGCAAAATTGCGATGTCGCAAAATCGCGACATCACGAAATCGTGACATGGTTCAAGGAAGGAAGCTGAAGTCACAAAGGTGTCATGAAATCGTGACGTCGCGAAATCGTGACGTTGCAAAACTGCGACATCGCAAAATTGTGACACAGTTCAAGGAAGGAGGCCGAAGGCACAAAGGTGTCTTGAAATTGTGATTTTGTGAAATTGCGACATGGTTCAAGGAAGGAAGCAGAAGGCACAAAGGTGTCGCAAAATCGCGACGTCGCAAAATCGCGAAACGGTTCAAGGAAGGAAGCCGAAGGCACAAAGGTGTCGCAAAATCACAATGTCACGAAATCATGACACGGTTCAAGGAAGGAAGCTGAGGGCACAAAGGTGTTGCAAAATCATGACATCGTGAAATCGTGACACGGTTCAAGGAAGGAAGCCGAAGGCACAAAGGTGTCATGAAATCACGATGTCGCAAAATCGTGACGTCGCAAAATCATGACACGATTCAAGGAAGGAAGCTGAAGGCACAAAGGTGTTGCAAAATCGTGATGTTGTGAAATCGCGACATGGTAGGCCGAAACAATGCAAGGCAAAGGGGATGTTGCAATTTCGTGACATGTCACGGTTTCGTGGTAGAAGAGCGTGGAGGAAGCAAAGTGCAAAGGGGATGTCGTGAAATCGTGACATGTCACGGTTTCACGACGAAGAGGCAAGGTGAAGAAAAGCATCGCGATTTCATGACACGTGTCAAAATAAATAAAGCCGACATATAATGAACATTAGGGTTTTAAATTAATAATATTAAAATACTAATCCTTGTTTGTCTTTTGCAGAAAGCGAGCTGGCAGTTGCATACTAGCAGAAGTAATGGCGGAAAAATACAAAATAAGCACAAATCAAAATAAGGCCATTAGATGGAAATGTGAGATGCCAAAATTTTTTGGTTCATCCAGATTTTACAGATCTGGTCGCAAAGAGACTTTACGGTGACTAAGCAGCTGCCATTTTAATGGAATATGTCAAAAATTGACCAAAAAATGAAAATATCTACACACAGTTACCGAAATTTGCTGATGGACTCATTTAACAGAAGAATTTATGGTGAAAGTAATGGCATGTAGAGAATTTTAACTCAGAAGCAGCTCTGCGAAGATAAAATGTCAGAGAAACCAATGACTCATTCCAAATTTCTCTGAGGAATTAATGAGGTGCTCCCGACAAGTGCACCAGAAAGATGAAGATATTTACTTACGCGATGCCCATTTATGGAATATATCAGCGATCGACTAGAAAACGAAGATATTTACTTGTAGTTACAGATGGATGAGAATAATATCAGATCATGTCTTCTCCATTTATGGCAAGTAACTACACTAAGTTTTGCAGAGTGGTTAGGTTTTATCAAAACTCTATTTTTAATGGGCCTTATATTGTAAAACCTGGGTAGTAGAGTTTAAGTGATAAGATTTAGGGTTTTGGAAGAAGATATTTCTAAAAAGATCAGGGTTTGTCCTGAGTCTATATATACTTCTTTCGAATGTAAATTCTAGAGGTGAAAACTTAGAAATAAAAGCTATTGGAGCAATTTCCTGCAAATCTTGTTTGAAAGCTTTGTTCTGGACCAAGAGTTGGTGTAGTTTTGTTTTTCTATGATAGCATGGCCAGGAGCCTAATCTATTTTAGACTGCGATAAGTTCATCTTCTTTTGTTTTCGTTTCATTAAGGTTTATTGAAATTTATGCTGTAGATCTGTGTTACCAGGATTGGATATGCTGCTAGGCTTCATTTTCTTTATTGTATGTTAGGAAAAATTACAGATTTGAGGTTCAGGCCTATTCTAATTGCTCCTCACTGTGCGAGCTAGGCTGCTGGTGAGAGATACCAATTTTAACCGACTTCCCTTCTATTTGTGATTTTCTTTCAGATCTGTTGTTGTCTCTGTCTTATGCTCTTAGTGGAAGGTGATCTTAGAAAGCTGGACACTTTCTTCTTTGATTTGTTCTATTGTGAAGCTAACCGATATAACTAAAATTGGTAGTTTTGGTTTTGCAACTAAGTTAGATAAATTTCTCTTTTTGCCCTACCCTACTCTCTCTGTTCCACCGATTGAATGATCCATTTTTATTTTCTTTTAAATTTGTCTTTTATTTAAATCTGCTAACACATAAAGAGCTAGATCAAATAACTGATTGTAAATCTGAGTGTCCACAAAGATAACAAATTCCAAAAACATTACTGAATGAGTCTAGAGCCCATTGTAAGGTAACAGACAGTCCACTTGAAACTATTCCAGAAGCAGAAAAGAGTGAATAGACATTCGACCCAACTCTGTAATTCACACCTTGGATATCCAGCAAGATCCTAAAGTGAGTGGGATTTATCCCTTATAAGTTTTATCGAGTTTTCATGCTCATTCTTCACAGGGTGTGTATAAAAGTCGAACCAACATTTAAAATTGGCACTAGAAGGAGGGCACACTGAACTTCGTTCAGTATTGTAAGTTGTTTGTGCAGAGTCTGGTGTTTTATATTTTGAATCCTTTTCACTCCTCTTTAGATCTTTTAAAATTTGTTTGTTTGAGTTTTTGCCTAAATAGCGAAACTCAACACCAACATTTAAAATTGGCGCTAGAAGGAGGGCTGACCTCCGTTCAGTAGTTTGTTAAGGATTGTTTTATCACCACTTGTAGTTACTCCAACTACAACTAAAAATATATCGTCATTAATCAAGTAGTAATGGCAAGCTGGTTGGGTTCCACTGCCTTAAATATCCCTGGTGCAGCCCATGATCTACCCAAAAATCCTGAGAGATATCTTCCTAGATACAAGCATGATGGAACTAAAACAATAGAAGAACACCTGATGGCATATAAGAATGCTCTAAATTTTTTAAATATACAGCATGAAGATGTGGCTTGCAGATTGTTCCCATTCATTCTCTAGGAGGGAGCATACAACTAGTTTTTGAATCTCACTAATGATTATATTACTAGTTGAAATGACCTAGAAAAAGTTTTTATATCACAATTTGGGGAAGTGATAGACCTCAATGTGTTATACCAACAGTTTTCCAACATTAAGAGAGAGTCGGGAGAAGCTGTCAGGTCATTCAATATGAGGTTCCAAAGAGCTTATGGTAGAATGACTGGTCATTACATCCCAAATGCAAATCTAGCCTTAGAAATCTATAAGAATGCATTGGATTCAGTGACCTTTATTTTCTTCAAGAGAGACATCAATATCACAACCCTGGCAGGAGCTTATAAAGAAGCTTTAATTCTTGAAAGATAGTTAGGACCTCAAATTTTGAGTAATCCTTTGATATCCTATGTTACACAAAACATGCCTATTTTGAATCCTATTCCACATCATGAGTTAGTGCCAACATGTCACGCTCTACCCAAGGAAGCTCCGTTAACTATGACATCCATTCAACATGTGCAAAATATAGAGAAATATTCTGACAAGTTCAAGGTAGAAGTGCTTGAAGTAAACATTTATGACCTAGCATTACCCAACTTTGAAGCTTTTCCTCATGAGTTAAATTTTCTTGAAAATCAGAGAAATATTGATAGTTCTGATTCATCTAAAAATAGTACGACTATGGTTTCAGATTCATTCACTTTTCCCGAAGAGTCAAAAAATGTTGTAGAAATTCCTATGGATGAAATGCAAGATTTTCAACAGTTCCAAAAGGACAGTTATAATTTGAGATGTGAAAATCCAGAACCTACTCCTAATAATGATCCTCCCTCACCAAAGGATGATGAAAATAAGATTCAATATCACCGTACAGAAGTAACTAGGAAGGAGTATAATATCATTGAGGATATGAAGGAAATTAAAGCTAACATCACCCTCCATGAACTGGCTCAGATTGTTGAAAAAAAGGATAACTTGATTGAAACTTACTCTGGACCACCTATTGAATTTCAAGAAAAGGAGAAAAAGATAGTAAATATTAATGTGGTCAACCAACTCGAAATAGATAAAGAGTCTCAGTATAAGCCTGTGTTTACTGAACATAATATCAAAAAAGAGGTTGTAAACCGTGTTGATACAGATGTTGGAATTTGTAATTTGGCAACTGAGAAGGTAAGACCAGTTATAGCTCTAACCAATTACAACAATGATATTTGGACATTACACATTGATGGGGTTAAATCTAAGCAAGGCTCAGGTGAAAGAACAAATTATGAAAATTCTACTAGAGGGATAAAAATTGAAATCTTGGATATTGGAGCAGTAGAGCAACCACAAAATGTTCAAGTCATTAAGAACTATGACGTACAAATAAAATATGATCTCTTTGAGTTATTACATAAATCTGAAGATGTGATGATCTGGGTCTATAAAGGCTTTAAGGTATTTGATCCTGGAGGGTTTTTGCATTCCGTCCCTTTAAAATAATTCTGCAAACCTTTCAAGTAGAAGCATAAACATGTTAATGCCTTGATTTTGAAGGAGTTGCAAATTTGGTGTTTCTGTGGGACAAGATCCATATTAAAATAAAAAATTAAAAAAAAAAAAAAAAAAAAGAGAGGGAAGACGGTGAACACAAGTCTTTCCCAGGTAGAATTTTTTTTTTTTTGGAAGCATAGTCTGGAGTGCATTTGGTCAACAGGACCTGAAAGGTAATTTTTCTAAATTTACCTGCAAATGGTCAAATTTTTTTAAGGCACTATTTCTCTGATTTTCCATATGCTACATTTTTTGAGTGATTGAAGGGACTTTGTGCATATGTATATATTGTAAATAAAGTTTGAAGTAGTGTGTTGTTATTTGGTTTTATTTAAAGGTCTGAAGTTCTGTGTTTTATCCTTTGCGGTCTATACAAAGTAGTTTGTTTTTATTTTATTTTTTAAAATTCTGTGTTTTATCCTTTGGGGTCTGTACAAAGTAGTTTGTTTTTATTTTGTTTGATTTTTTTTTAAGTTCTATGTTTTATCCTTTGGGGTCCGTACAAATTTCTTTTAGCTTTTAAAATTTTGTTTTTTTTTAGTTTTGCCTGGGCAGTAAAGAAAGAATCAGCCTTTAAAAATTGTTTTTATTCTGAGTTCAAAATCCTGTGTTCATTTTGTTTTATTCTAATTAAGAAATAGTCTGCTTAAACTGAACAGTGGAACTATTTTGTTATTCAGAACAACAGTAGAAATATAATTGGATTTTGTGTCTTGTTTGCCACAATTATTTTAATTATAAAGAAACTGCTATACTGTTTGGCTAGAGAAACTCCCAGGGAATCCAAGAAAAGTTGGTCGTAAGAGGAGACTCTGATTTGTGAAATTATTTAAGTGTCCAAAGAGGCTATCAGTACCTAGGCTGAAGCAATTTCCAGATCGATGAAGAATATAAAAAAAAAAAATTGTTTTTAGCAAGGCTTTCCAGATTTTGGTATATTTCAAAAGAGAGAGAGAAGGTGAAAGTTGAGCAAGGCAACATAAAACTGGCACTCTTTTATTTCCCACAAAAAAAAAATGAGAGAGAAAAAAAAAGAATTTATTGTAATGAAAGAGATAGCCGAGGCTCCAGAAGATGTTTTCTTTTACCAAGCTGTAGATACCACCTCACAGTTGTGGATCAGGGTCGTGAAAATCTAAAGAGTAACTCTGTCGGGGCTGTAAAAGGCTAAACTAGTAAATAGAGCCCTACTTGGTTTCCCCTTTCACAATCTAGAAAAGCTAATCAATCCAGAGTACAACATTCGAAGGCCCAGTCATTCTTGAAGAAAGTTTTATACGCTTATAATTGCACATTGGAAATCTTCCTTAAGTGATTCAACCTAGTATGTCCTTGGGAAATTTTTTAACAACTATCAGGTAGTAGTTAAATTATTTTAAAGAATATCTATGGCAATGCATGGTACATGGTCTATATTGTTTTGAAACTAGAGTCCTGTATTCTAAAATAGTGCTACTATTTTCCCCGCAGATATCGCTATTTGTTGAGAAGCAACACACCCCCACTAAAAAATGAAATTTCATCCTTTGAAAGTATTTACTTTTCATTTTTTCCGCAGGGACCCTCTTGAGTTTTTTGGGTTTTAAATTCCAAATTTTGCTTGCATCCTTTGTCAAAATTCACCTTCATCAAAGCATCCAAGTAGGCTTGCATATGGCATTGATTTCAATTTAAAACTTCTGAAAGTTTGCATGTTAAAAATATTAATTCATATTAATGCATTTTCTCTTAATCCTTGATGAATTCTAAAGTTCCGTTTGCATATTCGGATACCCTTTGGCTTTATTTAGATCCTTGTAAAGTTTCCTCAAATTTTGGGCACTTTGAGTTTTCATCATTTTCCTGCACCAAAAGAAGTAAGGGAAAGCACATAAGCAAAGCATCGCGATATCGCAACATCTTTGGATGGCAGAAATGAAGTATGGAAAGTGTAGTGATATCGTGACATGTCGTATTTTCATGACCTGTCACATTTTCATGGTCAACGCAGCAAGGGGAAGAGTCAACGTGAAAACGTCGCGATATCGGGACAGGTTTTAAGTAAAAGGAAATCTTGAGGGAAGCGTTGCGATATTGCGACATATTTTGGTGGAAGAAATGAAGTGAGGAAAATGTCACGATATCATGACATGTTCTATTTTCAGACCTATCTCATTTTTGCGATGATGTAAGCTTGAAAGAGGCGAAGTATGGAAAACGTCGCAATATCGCGACATGTTGTATTTTCGTGACCTGTCGCATTTTCGCGGTCAACGCAGCAAGGGGAAGAGTCAATGTGAAAACGTCGCGATATCACGACAGGTTTTAAGTAAAAGGAAATCTTGAGGGAAGCGTCGCGATATCGCGACATCTTTTGATGGAAGAAATGAAGTGAGGAAAATGTCGTGATATCGCGACATGTTTCGTTTTTGGACCTGTCTCATTTTTGCGATGACATAAGCTTGAAAGAGGCTAAGTATGGAAAACGTCGTGATATCATGACATGTCATATTTTTGTGACCTGTCACATTTTTGTGGTCAACACAGCAAGGGGAAGAGTCAACGTGAAAACATCGCAATATCGCGACAAGTTTTAGCTGGAAGCAAGTCTTGTGGAAAACGTCACGATATCGCGACACATTTTGGTTGGATGAAAACATCGCAAAATCATGATGCATGGTTTAATGAAAGGTGCAAGTCTCAGAAACATTGCAAAATCATGACACAGTTCAAGGAAGGAGGCAAAAGGCACAAAGGTGTCACGAAATCACGACGTTGTGAAATCACGACATGGTTCAAGGAAGGAGGCCGAAGGCACAAAGGTGTCGCGAAATTGCGACGTCACGAAATTGCAACACAGTTCAAGGAAGGAAGCCGAAGGCACAAAGGTGTCACGAAATCATGACGTCACAAAATCACGACGTTGCAAAATTGCAACGCGGTTCAAGGAAGGAAGCCGAGGGCACAAAGGTGTCATGAAATCACGACATCGCAAAATCGTGATGTCACAAAATCATGACATGGTTCAAAGAAGGAAGTCGAAGGCACAAAGGTGTCATGAAATTGCGACGTCGCGAAATCACGACGTCACGAAATCACGATGTCATGAAATCGTGACAAGGTTCAAGGAAGGAAACCGAATTCACAAAGGTGTCGCAAAATCATGACACGGTAGGCCAAAATAGTGCAAGGCAAAGGGGACGTCGTGATTTTGTGACATGTCACGAAATCACATGTCATGATTTCATGATAGAAGAGCTTGGAGGAAGCAAAGTGCAAAGGGGACGTCGCAATTTCACAACATGTCACGAAATCGTGACATGTCATGAAATCGCGACATGTCATGGTTTCACGGTAGAAGAGGCAAGGTGAAGAAAAGCGTCACGATTTCGTGACACGTGTCAAAATAAATAAATTCGACATATAATGAACATTAGGGTTTTAAATTAATAATATTAAAATACTAATCCTTGTTTATCTTTTGCAGAAAGTGAGCTAGCAGTTGCATACTAGCAGAAGTAATGGCAGAAAAAGATAAAATAAGCACGGATCAAACGAAGGCCATCAGATGGAAATGTGAGATGTCAAGAATTTTTGGTTCATCTAGATTTTATAGATTTGGCTACAAAGAGACTTTATAGTGACTAAGCAGCTGCCCATTTAATGTAATATGTCGGCAATTGACCGAAAAATGAAAATATCTACACACAGTTACCAAAATTTGTCGATGGACACATTTAATAGGAGAATTTATGGTGAAAGTAATGGCGTGCAGAGAATTTTAACTCAGAAGCGGCTCTACGAAGATAAAATGTCAGAGAAACCAGTGACTCATTCTGAATTTCTCTAAGGAATTAATGAGGCACTCCCGGCAAGTGCACCAGAAAGATGAAGATATTTACTTACACAGTGCCCATTTATGGAATATATCAGCGACCGGAAAAAAAATGAAGATATTTACTTGCAGTTTCAGATGGATGAGAATAATATCAGATCATGTCTTCTTCATTTATGGCAAGTAACTGCACTAAGTTTTGCAGAGTGGTTAGGTTTTATCAAAACTCTATTTTTAAAGGGCCTTATATTGTAAAACCTGGGTAGTAGAGTTTAAGTGATAAGATTTAGGGTTTTGGAAGAAGATATTTCTAAAAATATTAGGGTTTGTCCTGAGTCTATATATACTTCTTTCGAATGTAAATTCCGGAGGCGAAAACTTAGAAATAAAAGCTAGTGGAGCAATTTCCTGCAAATTTGTGAAAGGTGAGTGTGGTGATAAAACAGTAAATTGCATTAACCATAATCATGAGGTTACAAAGATTAAATAAACATTCAATAACCATTTGAGAGAAAAAGGGGGGAAAAGGAGAAATTGGGGGAAAAGAAAGTAATTTCAAATTCTCTTGCCGTCCAAATGCTGTCGTCCACTGCCGTCCAGGTAAGGTAAAAGGTAAGTCAACTTTACCCAAGGTAAAACATATTTTTAACCTTTTACTAATGGTAATTTTCCAACATTCTCCCCCTTAAAGTTGAGAGGACTGACTATATAGTCTCTCAGCTTTATAAATTGAGCTTTAGCCATGCCTTTGGTGAAGATGTCTGTTGTATTATCCAAAGTGCTACAATATTGAAGCTCAACTGTCTGTTGTTCCACCATATCTCTTATGAAGTGATACTTCATATCAAAATGTTTTGACCTTTTGTGGTGGATCGGATTATATGCCAACTGTATGGCACTGATATTATCACAATTCAGTTTGGTTGGACCAATTTGTTTTTCGCCAATCTCTTCAAGGATTTTCCTCAACCAGAGGATTTGAGTACTAGCATGAGTAATGGCTATGTACTCAACTTCTGTAGATGATAATGCTACAACAGATTGCTTCTTGGAACTCCAAGTTATTAGTCTTGAACCTAGACTAAAATAGTTCCCTGATGTAGATTTTCTGTCATCTATATTACTACCCCAATCGTTGTCACTATAACCAATTAACTTCACAGAGTTAGACTTGTGGTAATGGATTCCAAAATCCAATGTACCTTTTACATATCGTAAAATTCGTTTGGTTGCTTGAAGATGCAGCTCGGATGGGCATGCCATAAACCGTGATACAAGAGAAACAACATACTGTATATCTGGCCTAGTGTTGGTGAGAAACATTAAACTCCCAACCATGCTTCTAAAATTGGTCAAGTCAACTTTTGGTGCTCCATCTTCTTTGCTTAGCTGGATTCCATGTCCGGTTGGTGTTGCAGCTGATTTGCACTGCTGCATAGCAAATTTCTTGATCATGTCATGAGCATATTTATGTTGACATATGAAGATCCCATTCTTTGATTGATGTACTTCCATTCCTAGGAAGTATCTCATTAATCCGAGATCCTTCATCTCAAACTGATTCATCATGGAGTTTTTGAACTCCATATTCATTTTATTATTACTACCCATAAATATTAGATCATCCACATATAAACAAACTATGAGGATATCTACTCCATTCTTTAGGTAGTATAGTGTTGGTTCACTCTTGCTTTTTGTGAAACCATATTTGCTGAAATAGCCGTCAATTCGTGAGTACCATGCTCGTGGTGCTTGCTTGAGGCCATAAAGTGCTTTTTTCAATTTATAAACAAGATTCTCTTTTCCTGGTTCTTGGAAACCTTGAGGTTGTTGAACATACACCTCTTCTATCAGGTATCCATTTAAAAATGCACTTTTCACATCCATGTGTTGAATGTTCCATCCTTTATGGGCTGCCAAGGAAAGAACAGTTCTGATTGTTTCTTGTCGAGCAACTGGAGCAAAGGTTTCCTCATAATCTATTCCATATTTCTGAGTAAAACCTTTAGCTACTAATCTTGCCTTGTGCCTTTCAATGCTTCCATCAACATTGAATTTGGTCTTATAGACCCATTTACATCCAACACATTTTTTTCCCTTGGGAAGCTTCACAAGCTCCCAAGTATCATTCTTTTTAATTGAGGATATTTCCTCTTCCATGGCATCTTGCCATATACTTTCAATGCAAGCTTTTTCATAGCTAGATGGTTCTAGCTGTGCAGCGACCAACAAAGCATAATTGACTACATCACCCCTTGGTTCATGAGACTCATCATCTCCTGACATTTGAAGATTTTCGAGTCTTGACAAAATGTCGTCCATCTCACTAGCTTGACTCCTAGTGTATCTTTGTTGGAAATTCCTATCCAACATTTGAGAAGATGGATGACTCTATAGTATGCGCTTTCCTCTATTTGTCTCTTTCCTTTGAGAAACTGGATCAATATCCATCGGACTTGGAGCGCTTACAGATCTTTGAAATCATTTTGGAGAATTTGGGGGTGCCAACAAAGAAGTCCCTCTTGGACTTGGTGTACCACTTGATGTACTTGATGAAGATTCCTGATGTGGAATTTGTGGAGGAGGACTTTTTCCACTGCTTTTCTTGGGTTGTACCAATGTGGGAGGTACTAATGTGGAACTGTCCGAATTAGAGTCAAAATCAACAAATTTTTTATGACCCCATTCTCCCCCTTCATCAAAAATTACATCCCTGGAGATAATGATTTTATGTGTCTTGGGATTGTACAATCTATACCCTTTGGTTGAATCACAATACCCTACAAAAACACATGCTTGACTCTTTGGATCAAGCTTCTTTCTCTTCTCCTCAAGAATGTGTGCATAAGCTAAAGAACCAAATACTCGGAAATGTTTGACATTTGGTTTCTTACCGTACCATCCTTCATAAGGAGTGATACCATCTAAACTAGAAGTCGGACTTCTATTTAGAATATATGCACTTGTTCTCACTGCATCTGCCCAATAGCTATTTGTGAGATGTTTTGCTTGAAGCATTGTTCGTGCCATTTCAACAAGGGTGCGGTTCTTTCTCTCGGCCACACCGTTCTGCTGTGGGGTATAGGCAGTGGTGAACTACCTTTTTATCCCATTTTGCTTACAATAATGTAAAAATTCATTTGAGGAGTACTCTCCTCCTTTATCAATGCGAAGACATTTGACATAGTAGTCACTTTGCTTTTCTACATTATTTCTGAAGTCTATGAAGCAATCAAATGCTTCATCTTTGTGTTTCAGAAAATAGAGCCAACACATTCTAGAATAATCATCTATGAATGTTAGAAAATAAGAATTGTTTCCAAGGCTTTTAGTTTGCATTGGACCACAGATGTCCGAATGTACTAGTTGAAGAGGATAGCTTGCTCTCCATGCTCGGCCTCTTGGAAACTTCGTTCTGGAGTGCTTTCCCAAAGCACATGCTTCGCATACCTTTTTATGTTCTGGAATTTTTGGTAGTCTTGTCACCATAGCTTGTGATGTTAACATTTTCAAGCTAGCGGAATTGAGGTGACCATATCTCAAGTGCCACAATTCACTTGGATTTGTAATAGCAATGTTTGCAAGTTGAGCTCCCCCTGGCTCACCAAACTTTAGAGGGAACAACCTATTCTTTGTCATAGGTACTTTTGTGATGACTCGGTTACAATTGTTTTTATCAAAGATTGTACATTTTCTTTCATCAAAAACTAATTTGTAATGCTTCTCCATCATTTGGCCAACACTCAACAAATTGTGTTGTAGCTGTGGAGTATAGTATATGTCATTCACATTTTTAAGGCCTTCTTTTGTTGGAACTTCCATAGCTCCTATGCCTTCAACTTGCAAGGATTTATTATCCCCTAACTTAACATGAGATTTGTAATTTGAATCTAATGTAGCAAAGATATTTTCTTTGCCACTCATGTGGTTGGAGCAACCAGTATCTAAAATCCATGTATCATTTAGATTTTGATCTGGCTGTCCATAAGAGAGAAAAAGGTTTGGTGGACCTTCTTCTTCTCCGTAGAATGAGCCATATTGACTGCTTTGATCTTTTGAAGACTTTGACCAGCAGTCACGAGCGAAGTGGCCTTGTTTCCCACAATTGAAACAAGTTGTTTTAGTCTTGTTACTTCCTCGTCCTTGATTTCCACGGCCTGCATTGCCGCTTTGGTTCTGATTGGCTCCTCTGTTTTGATTTCCACCTCTGTTTTGATTTCCTCCTCTGTAGGAGTTGCTTTGGCCTTTGCCTCTTTGTTGTTGTCCTCTGCCTCGGCCTCTTCCTTGTCCTCGTCTTGCAGTTTCATTCGAAGTGAAGGCTTTGTCATCACCTCCATAGCTTGGTGAAGGTGCTCCTTGAAGTCTCTCTTCATGTGATGTTAATGATCCAATCAAACTATCAAATGTAAGAGTAGAAAGGTCTTTGGATTCTTCAATTATGATGGCAATGTGATTCCACTTAGGAAGAAGTGTTCTCAACACTTTCTTCACAATTGTTTCATTTTTTGTGTCTTCACCTAAAGTTTGCATCATATCAACTACTGCTTTGACTCGAACACAGTAGTCTCCGACTCTTTCATTTTCCTTCATTCTGAGATTTTCAAAATCTCTTTTTAAGGTCTGAAGCCTGACTTGCTTTACTTTATCACTTCCTTGGAATCCTTCTTTCAAGGCATTCCATGCATCTGTAGCAGTTAAGTAAGATGCAATTCTAGGAAAGATACTTGGATCTAATGCTGATTGAAGATGGTATAAGGCAAAAGAATTATTTTTCTGTGCATCTTTGTAGATCTTCTTATCATTTGCACTTAAAGTAGTCCAATCTGTTGGAGCAATGTATCCGTCTTCAATAATATCCCATAGTCCTTTTCCGATGAGTAATGTCCTCATTTTGATGGACCAGTACTCATAATTATCCCCACTAAATTCGGGAATTGGTAGATTATGATGTGATCCCATTATTATCTACTAAAACAAGAAACCTCTCTTATATAGTCTTATTTCAAAAAATACTTTACAAACTATCAAGCCTTGCTTGATTTACAATCATAAACAACTCATTCTTGTTGTTCAGCAATTACAAAATTGTCAACGACTTGTTCATCATCGTCACTGATCAATATTATTTCAGGAGAAGGAGTTTGTAGGATTTCAACTGAATTACTATAATGAGAATATTCAGATCCTTGTGAAGCAATTGCCACTGTGTCGGATTGTTCAAACCTGCTGCCAAAGGAGTTATCTTCTGAATCTGCTTCGTATCCTAGATCAGGATTTCTCTGGTTTGCAATAACCGTGTTTTGCAACTGTGAAAAAACTGTATTAATTCCTAGTGTTTTCACGTGTCTATCAAAGTTTTCAGCGTTTGTTCTCAGTAACAACTTGCAGAGGGCTTGATAACATCCTTCCGATCTTATCATTTAAGAAAATTTCCCAGAAATTTTCTTTTACAAAGATTTCCTCTTAGGAAATTTAAAAAAAAAATTAACTTTCAAATTTTTTTTTTTTTTTTTTTTTAAAAAACTTTACAATTATTTCCTCTTAGGAAATGTCTTTGATCAACTTTTAAATGATAAATAAAACTTTGCTAATTTTTTTTTTTTTTAAATTGTACAGTTATTTCCTCTCAGGAAATTACAATAAATAAAAAATTTTAACAAAATTAAAAATTTCCTTATAGTTTTTTTTTTGTGAAATATTTTTAAAAAAAATATTGACCCCGCCGAGGATCGATCGTGCGACCTCGCGGGCGTCAAGGCAAAGGGTAGCCGCTGTGCTACCGGGCAGATCCGGGAGCTAAGCGGTCTCCCTACCTAATGGCTTTCGCTTGATCACGCGAAGCTTTAAAAAAAATGACCCCGCCGAGGATCGATCGTTCGACCTCGCGGGAGTCAAGGCAGAGGGTAGCCGCTGTGCTACCGGGCAGATCCGGGAGCTAAGCGGGCTCCCTGCCTAATAGCCTTCGCGTCGAGCGCGAAGCTATTATTGGCTTCGCGCTTCGACGCGAAGCTAATTTTTTTTCTTGGGACTTTAGTCCCACATCGCCGCTGAGGCGATGTTTGAGCTCTTTAAAAAGAGCTAAGCACACGTAGTGCTTTAGATTGCCTGCGGGCAGTCTATGACAGCGAAGACCACCTTTTGCCTCGGGCCACGTGTGGATCGCCACGTCAACGAGCCTCGGGCCATGCGTAGGTCACACCATGCCACGTCGCCACGCCACGTCAATAGCACCTCGGGTTGCATGCAGGTCGCCACGCCACGTCAACACCACCTCGGGATGCGTGCAGGTCGCCATGCCACGTCAACATCACCTCGAGAATCATGCCGATCTGTTGCTCCTACGGGCCGCCTCGTCCAGCTCCACCAGTGCCTCAAGAATCATGCTGGTCTGCTCCTGCAGGCCGCCTCGAGATCCGTGCCGCCTCGGCTCCTACGGGCTGCCTCGGGATCCATGCCACCGCCTCGAACTACGGGCCCCATCGCCTCGGGATTCGGGCCGGTCTCGGCTCTCGGCTCTGATACCAAATGTGAAAGGTGAGTGTGGTGATAAAATAGTAAATTGCATTAACCATAATCATGAGGTTACAAAGATTAAATAAACATTCAATAACCATTTGAGAGAAAAAGGGGGGAAAAAGGAGAAATTGGGGGAAAAGAAAGTAATTTCAAATTCTCTTGCCGTCCAAATGCTGCCGTCCACTGCCGTCCAGGTAAGGTAAAAGGTAAGTCAACTTTACCCAAGGTAAAACATATTTTTAACCTTTTACTAATGGTAATTTTCTAACAAAATCTTGTTTGAAAGCTTTTTTTTGGACCAGGAGTTGGTGTAGTTTCGTTTTTCTATGATAGCATGGCCAGGAGCCTAATCTATTTCAGACTGTGATAAGTTCATCTTCTTTTGTTTTCATTTCATTAAGGTTTATTAAAATTTATGCTGTAGATCTGTGTTACCAGGATTGGATATGCTGCTAGGCTTCATTTTCTTTATTGTATGTTAGGGAAAATTACGATTTGAGGTTCAGTGCCTGTTCTAATTGCTCTGTCCTCACCGTGCGAGCTAGGTCGCTGGTGAGAGATACCAATTTTAATCGACTTCCCTTCTGTTTGTGATTTTCTTTCAGATCTGTTTTTGTATCTGTCTTATGCTCTTAGTGGAAGGTGATCTTAGAAAGCTTGACACTTTCCTCTTTGATTTGTTCTATTGTGAAGCTAACTAGTATAACTAAAATTGGTAGTTTTGGTTTTGTAGCTAAGTTAGATAAATTTATCTTTCTGCCCTACCCTCCTCTCTATGTTCCACCGATTGAATGATCCATTTTTATTTTCTTTTGAATTTGTCTTTTATTTAAATTTGCTAACACATAAAGAGCTAGATCAAAGAACTGATTGTAAGTCTGAGTGTCCACAAAGATAACCAATTCCAAAAACATTACTAAACGAGTCTAGAGCCTGTTGTAAGGTAACAAACAGTCCACTTGAAACTATTCCAGAAGTGGAAAAGAGTGAATAGAAATTCGACCCAACTCTGTAACTCACACCTTGGATATCCAGCAAGATCCTAAAGTGAGTGGGATTTATCCTTTATAAGTTTTATCGAGTTTTCATGCTCATTCTTCATAGGGTGTGTATAAAAGTCGAACCAATAGGATCACTTGAGATGGAAGGTGTGTGAGGTTTGCATGTTGTTGGCACTTGACACAACATATCATATATTCACAATAGTCATGCTCCATATTTGGCCAATAATATCCCATGCAAAGGATGCATTTTGTGATTGCCATGCCACTAAAGTGGCCATCACAAGTACCATCATGGGTTTCTTTTACAACCTGTTGAGATTACTAGGGTTCTAGGCAATGCAAGAGGATACCATCATACCTACAATGATAAAGGATGTCCTCCAATAATATATAGTAGATCGCTCTTTTCTTGAATGCTCGATGCTGAGCATATGGAAAGTTGCATGGTAGGAATCCTAATTTGATATAATCTTTTATCTATGCAAACCAAGGGTCATGTGGTTCAGTATCAACCACATGAATACCACCATCATCTATAGGAGACGTAGGTGATATGGCAAATTGGGTGAGTGTATGAATGGATATTGATGTGGTATATGATAATTGGTTTTGTGGTAGTGATTATCCTAAGGAGGCCATGGTATCCGAAAAATAATTTGATGATCATGGAGCGACTTTGATGTCATACCACTAAAATCAGAAAAGAAGTTGCTATGCAATTTGCTTGTATTGTTGGATAACTGGACAATGACATTTCCAGGTCTCTTTCACTTGGTTCACTATTAGGATGGAATCACCTATGATGTGGAGGCATTTGATATGCATGGCATGGGCCTATTTTAATCCTAGGATCAAGGCTTCGTATTTTGCATTGTTGTTTGTACAAGGGAAGTCCAATTTGAATGAGAAGGGGAGCGGTTCCCCTTCGGGTGTGAAGAAAATAATGTCTGCACCCCCAACATGAGTGCATCAAGAGCCATCAAAGTATAGGGTTAAATCGGTTGATGATTCAAGCTCAACATATTCTTCAGCTTCTGTGATGTGGAATATGGAATCATCGAGAAGCTGAATGAGTAGAGGTTGATCATCAGGCAAGGGAGCTTCTACAAGTTGGTCTGTGATGACCTATCCTTTAATGGATTTTTGTAAAACAAATTCTAGGTCAAATTTAGTTAGGAGCATGATCCATTTTGTTGTTTGGGAGTTGTGATAGCTTTTTTTCATCATGTACCGAAGGGGGTTGTCTCGAGTGATGACAAAGGTTGTGTGGTTTAACATATAGTGGTATAGTTTATGGGTGGTAAAGACTACAACTAGGCATAGCTTTTCCATGTACCCATATCTAACTTCATAGCTGACTAGCATACGACTTATGTAGTATATGGCTTGCTCTTTGTTGAGTGCATTCTTTTGAGCTAGCAATGTACCTAACACAAAATATGTAGCTGAGATGTACAAAATTAGTGGTAGTTATGGGTTCAAAGGAGACATAACTGGTGGGGAAGTGAGGTAAGATTTGATATCATCAAAGGCTTATTGGAAGTTATCATCCCATTTAAAATTTACTCCCTTTTGCAAGAGATGGTTGAATGGTTTGCACTTGTCTGATAGTTGTGCAATGAAGTGGTGAATGGAGGTTATCTTGCCCTAGAGGCTATGTAGTTGTTTCAAGGTAGTGGGTAGGAGCATCTCGATGATGGCCTTTAATTTGTTAGGTTCTACCTCAATGTCACATTGAGTGATAATGAACCCTAATATTTTTCTTGAGGTAACTCCAAAGACACACTTCTTTGGGTTAAGGCAGATATTGTGTTCTAATAGGTGGTAAAAGATCTTGTGGAGATCATCTAGGTGTTATGAGCATTTCTTAGACTTTGCTATGAGATAATATACATAATATTCCATGGTTTTGTGCGTGTAATCATGAAATATATAAGTCATGGCACGTTGGTTGGTTGCCCGAACATTTTTAAGGCATGACCTTGTAGAAAAATATCCCCCAGGGGGTTGTGAATGATATCTTATGTTGATCAGTGGGGTTGATATTGATTTGGTTGTAACTAGATAACCCATCCATGAGGGATATCATCTCATGGCCTATGATAGAATCGATGAGTGAGTTGATGTTAGGTAGTGGGAAGTTGTATTTGGGACAAGATTTGTTCAAATCATGAAAGTCAGTGCAAACACGGACTTTGCTGGTCGATTTTGGTACTAGAACCATGTTGGAAACCCATTTGGGGTAATCTATGGGTACTATAAAATTAACATCTAGGAGCTTTTGTAGCTCAGTTTTGATGAGTAATGCAACTATTGGGTGCATGCATCATAGTTTTTTCCTTACTAATTTAGCATCTTTGTCTAGCATGAGGTTGTGTACTACAAGAGCTGGATCGAGGTCTAGCATATCTTTATAGGACCACGCCAAGAATCTAATATACTTTCTAAGGAAAGCAGTGAATAAATTGCACTCTTATATGGAAAGGCTAGTGTCTATATTGATAATATTGGGATTCTCAGGATGATCACCGATATCTACATCGATGGTTTCTTCAATGAGCATATGAGAACCATCATGCAGTTGTTCAAGAAATGGAATGAGGTGGAGGTCATCGGTGGCCTTGGTAATGTCATACTCATCATATATATAGATGTCTATGTGGTGCACCTACGGTATGTGAGGTGGCGCAGATGATGAAGGGGTGTTCACAACACACAATATGTATGGTGAGAGTAGGAAATCTTGGGGTATTGGTATGGGTGAGATGTGCACAAGATCAATGAAATTAGGGTTTGGTGTGTCATCTCATGTTGGATGGTGTGTGTATCAAAGTGGAGAGAAAATATCCACCTTGACCATGTTAACCGATGTTGTGGGGGATGTTGGTGGTGAAGAGTCTTGTGATGATGACTCGACAACCTGTGAGCATCCTAAAAGGCTTAAAGGAGGGTGCAAGATAACCAATGGAGAACATGGTCGAGTAGTACCTCATTGAAGTTGCTGATGTATAGGTGGTAAAGGGGCTAAATATGTTGGCGATGGTGGTAGAGATGTCATGTCTTTCTCTAGGGAATGAGCATTCAAGGATAGGGCCACAAATTGGCTCATCAATTCATCAACACAACATGAAGATGTGTTGTTGAAATAGGGGGATTATTGGAAGAAATCACATGGAACTATAATGGTAGAGTGAGGTGATGGAGTGTCTTCTAGGATGTCCATGTCAATGTATTATTCCAAGGTGTGTGTTGGAAGAGGATAAGGATGTAGGGTGAGATCCTGTAACTCATCCTCTAGTGTGTGGATGGTGGTTGGGCGATAACCTAAGCCGAATTTGTCGGTAGGTGATTGGACATGAGGATTAATGGGTGTATACAACCCTTGCTCATAGCGGCCTAGTCCAAATCCATACCAATGGAAACACTAAAGGTAGTGTAAGGTAAAATAGGGATTAGCTAGGTGATCAATTGTACCACAAAAGCTAGATTGTGGTGGTGGAGGTACTACATGTGGGAGCGAGGAATCAACTCCGGCATAGACAAAGTTGGTATGATTATTAAGGGATCCTAGTTGTATAATGGTTCCAATGGTCAACATCGAGGCTGAGGGGTGGTTGAAGTCTCATGTGGACTGGATGACAGGTGGATGTACACGAGCATCATGCACATTGTAATCCCTTGGGCCTAATTTTATCATAAAAATAGAAATACATGGTGATGTATGCAATGGCAAATGAGGTGGTGAGTCTGAATCAAAGGATGATGGTGCAATATGAGACTCTCTTATAGTGGTGGAGGAGGGGTGCAATAGCTGGTCATCAAGGCAATAAGATCATTGTTCCCACTCATGGCATTCAACTATGGTAGCTAGGATAGGATGGTTTTCTTGTGGGAAATATGAAGGAGGATAAGAGGGTATCAGTGCTAGACTACGCTAGGAAGTGAATGACCTAGGCCATGGATAAAAAGGAAGGGGAGGCATTTGTGGCATAGGTATGATAGGGGTTCCTATCAGGGCCAATGAGCTAGGTGAAGTGGTAGGGCACGAGGAAGAAGGCGATGAAGGTCATGATATCATGGGTCAAATTTTGTATGATGAGGATTGTGATGGTGGTGGTGGCCACAAGGATGATGGTGAAAAATGTATGGTAGCAGGGTAGGTGCTACTAAAGGTGGTGCTAATGGTTCCAATGTCGAGGCATGTGTTCTTGATGAGGTTTGAGGTAGTGAAGTGGATGTTGGGGAAGATGTCAACGCTCCAATAGATTGATGGGAAGATATGGGAAAAAGTTGTATGGAGGAAAAGGAAGGTGTTGGTGGAAGGTCTGCTATGTTGCAAAACTTAAAGGGATCCCCATTGGTAGGGATACAATGAACTAGTCTATAGTGGATATACTTAAGGTAATGATGTAGTGTGGAAGGGACACACTACATGTCCCTAATCCATGGGCGACCAAGGAGGATGTTAAATGTATATCCCCTTGGATGATGTGAAAAAGGATGGAGATGGTACAAATGCCTACTTAGATAGGTAAGATGATGGATCCTACCGTGGGTCTCATGGAACTATCAAAGGCATGAAGATCAAGAGATGAAGTGGAAAAATGGGCTGGTGGTATATGTAGGTGATGCAATATTTCTTTAGAGATAATGCTAATGGAATAACTAGTATCAATGAGGACACACTTGTAGGTGATGTCATTGATGGTTGCTTGGATATGGAGAGGAGGATCTAATCCTTCTCCTACCAATTTTGTAATCTCATGATCATGGAAAATAATGGAGGGTTGAAGGCATCATGGGATGTTCCCTACAAAGTTTACAAAGGCATTCATGTCATGTGTCTCTAGATCAATGGAGTGTAGGATATCATTCAATGCCTCATGATGGGGTTGATATTGTTGTAGGAGGTCAAAAATGGATAGCCAAGTGGGGGTGTTTCATAATTGGTGGGTAAGGCTACCATGGATTGTAATGATATTTTATGGAGGAGGTGGTATGGTGCTAGGAATCACAAAAGGTTACGGTGATGTGAGTTAGATTGACAGGGAAAAAATAGGTATTGTTTGGCATGATGGGAATCATTGGTTGTGTGTAGTAAGGTTAATCATACCTATGACATTGTGTGATGGGGGATCACATTGGATACTGTTGAATTGACTAGGTGGCCCTGGTGGATTGGCTGATGGTCATTGGGGGTTCATTTCCCTATGGTCAGGTAAGGGGTTCTGGAAGATCCCTAGGTTTTGGTTTTGTGGGGCAAGAGGGTTTGAAACCTGAATGGTACCTCTATCAATTAGGTCTTGGACTTGAGCATGGAAAGAGTGACACAAATTGATATCATGGCCACGTTATCAGTGGTATTGGTAGAAGGTTTGCTCGTTGTATCCACAAGGCTTAGGTAGGTTTGGATCCAATGGTTGAATATCAAGTAATAAGATGTGACCTCCTTCATATAACCTCTAGAAGAGGGCTGGCAATGGTTTGGAAAGTGGGGTGAGGTTGTGCTGTTGGGCCTGTGGGTGCATGTTGTGAGGCTACTGAGGCCTAGGAGGGGGAGGCACATTAGTTTGAAATATTTGGCATTGAGGAAGAAGAGGTTGTGAAACTGGTGTGGGTGCTAAGGTAGAAATTACCACTTGATTGGCCTATGGTGATCAAGGGAAATGTTGGTTGGGCATATTTCTATTAAAATGAAAGTTAGAATTGTAGTTGGGCTTCTATCTTAACTTGATTTTTCCTAATTAGACCTTGATGTCCTCAATTACTTTGGCTTGGGTAATGGCTTCTTCAAAGGTATGGCTTTGGTGAAGCTACATGGAGGTGGAAATATGTTTGTGGCAAATATTGGATAAGAGTGTCACTAGCTCAGTGGTAGGGAGGCTATGGGTTAGATCATGGATGATCGATCACCATATCGACACAAATTTGATGATGGATTTGTCATCAGCCTATCATAAGGTGTAGATATATGAGAAGTTAGTATTGTTATTAATGTTTATGGAAAAGTGTTCTAGGAAGGAGTTGGCTAGTTATTCATAGGTATATAGGATATGGTGTGGAATCATGTTATACCAGTCTAAGGCTTTCCCTACAAGGGAGAGGGAGAAGGTGCATAACATAAGAAGATTGCTACTATGAAGCTGGTAGCAAGCTGAGTGATAGTTACTGACATGTTCTATAGGATCTTCCTTACCTCTATACTTGTAAAAATTTGGGATATCAAAGCAATACAGGTAATGTGGGATAGACACTGATGGATGAACTGGCTCAATATAGAGTTCATAATATGTTAGTTTTTGTGGCCCATAACTAGTCATGCGTAGGTTTAACATCTTAACTTCATCTTGTAGGAGTTGAACCTCAGGTGTTAAGGGCATGGAGGACTGTGCTATAGTAGGTTTAGCTTGGGAATATGGTGGGTATTGTAGTTATTATTCTTCCCAATACTACGGAGGGAATTATTGCAACTGGTCCTGGTAGGATGGGTGCTGAGTGACGTATGATGTCATGGCTAGTGGGATACTAGGCTATGGAATGATTGTTTTTTGGGGATAGTAGTATTGTGATTGTGGGATGTATTATTGTGGCATGGGTACTTGATGGGTAGGGAATTGCTGTGTAAGAGCCTGCTATAATGGTTGGGTCATAGGTGGTGATGACCATGAAGGAGGAGTATAAAGAAAGTAGGTCCAATAGGTAATGGTGGAGGTATCAAGGCTATCAATGCTAGGGGTGGTCGAGATGAGGTGTCAAAATATGAAACCTATCTATGTCCTAAAGGATGGGAGGTGGCATAGCTAAACTATGTAGAGTAGCCTGGAGGGGTAGGAGTGTAAGCTATGGGTCTTGATCCATAAGTGGGAGGAAGACTAGTAGTTAGGACCTAAAAATAAGGAGGTAACCTAAATATCGATGTAGATGAAGGTTGAGCGAAGGATTGGGTAGGGTACATTCCAAACACTGAGATAAAGGTGGGAATGATGAGGAGGAAGGAGGGTAAATATCTAGGGTAGGAGCTTGGGAAGCTGAAGAGGGGAATGCATCCACTCTTGATTGGGTGGGAATTACTAGTTGTTATTGTTGGTATTGCATATTTTGGGTTTGGAGAGGTGGTTGTGATAGGTCCTCAAAAATTGTAAAAAATGGTTGTTGGGATGGTGATGGTTGGGACTCTTGGAAAGAGTATGGATGTGGTATTTGGGGTGGCATTTTTTGCTCTTGCAAAGGGGTTTCCATTCCATGATTTGGAAGGATGGCATATGGGTAACTATGGTAGAGAAGGAAGGGTCTAAGACCATCCCTATAGTAGGGGTAAATGACAACCTTAGGGTGAGTATAATTCAAAAGTGAAGAGTCATTCTAAAAGAGGAATTGAGATAAAATCTGGAAAAAAGGGTGTGCAAAGGTGGGGGATGTAGGTGGAGTCTTGTAATCTATGGTAAATAAAGGATTAGGTTATCCTAGAATAGTGTAAATCACATGATCATAAAACCTGGTGGGTGGATTAGGCAATGATAAAGGGAAAAGGAGTGGGTAGTCTTCTACGAGTGAAGTAGCGAGGGCTTCACTCAAAGTGGATGTCTCACCATGAGTCATTGTGTGTGGATAGCATGGATAAAACTCTGTGAGTGGATCATGTGTGTATGTGGACTTCCCCTTCATGATCGAAGGAGGAGGGATGACCTGACTAGAAGGGGTGCTAGGTGCCTCCTCTATAGGGTGTGCTTGCTCACGCACATGACTATAGGTAACAACTAGCATGATGATGTGTGAAGGGGGTTGGAGGTAACCTTGTGAGGTATGGACTCAAATTGAGGTGATAAGCTATGTGGAGTTGAATGACAAAGTGTTGTGTGGTGTGATGTGCTAAAACTAGTTTGTGATCATGCAAACAATGCTAAACTGAAATCAGTTCTAAATGCAAGAAATAAAGTGTGTTGTTCATTTTGGTGTGTTTTTATGTTGATACTTCGTAGGTAGAATCACAGGTAGTGGAGTGAATGCTCTAGAAGATCAAGAGTGTCATTGGTATTGAACCTCCTACAACACCCAAAGATGCATAGAATAGAATAATATCACGACGTGCGAATGGTGGCTTGTATGGAAGATGTGGTAAAATGATAGCCTAAATAGGCAGAATTGAATATGCTTGAATGAGATCGCTATATCCTCTCATGAGAAGAGATGGCACTATCTAAGACATGCTAGGCATGGTCAACAACCCCATGTTTTCACTTCACCCTCAAGTGGGCTTAGTCAAGAATGATAGTTACCGTGTCCACAAATTATGTTAGCCTTGTGGAAATCCTATCCCACTCTAAAGGTAAATTTTGGTGATGAAATCTAGGAGCCCAATATCAAAAGTGGGGGGTTTTCTAGTGATGAAATCCAAAAAACCTCTCGTATGGCTACTAAGTGTCTAAGGAGGTGATATGGTGGAGGGTACTACTCCTGCCACACCAGTCTCGAGTGATGGATTGGGGATGAAGTCCAATATCACCACTTGTTTTTGAACCACGTGTGTGTGTGGGTTTGAGTTTGCTAATGATGATATGTAAAGTGATAAATCTAACTAAATGCTCTTTTGAAATAAAAGTCTAGCTCTATGTGTGCTTTTAAAAGCAAAGGCTAAAGTAAAATGTGTTTTGTAAAATAAATGTTAGCATATGATATAGTACATTATGCATATGTATTACATTATAGGCCCAAATTCACATTTTCCACCACTTCTTGATTAGTTGGGTAGTTTGAAAGAGTTGGTTAGCTGGTTGAACTAACCAAACCACCAAGGCACAATGTATATATTTCATAATCTTTACAATATGAATTGCTTCATATTTTTCAATATGGTACTAGAGCAGAGGTGCTAGGGACAAGGATGGCGATACATTTCCCATTTTACAATGTAGTTCTATATGAGGAGAGGACAAGGATGGGCACATTTCCCCATGTAGTAGACTAATCCTAATAGGACCTGAAAACACTAGACAAACATAGATGTTGATGTTGACCAAACCGACAAACCCTGACACATACATAAACAAAACTGATAGACTAACATAGATCTATCAAATCTTAACCCTCATAGACTGACACAAGTAGATCGTATGCACTTCAAGATTGACACAAGTAGATCACACCCACTTCAGGACGGTTGACATGGATACAAAAAAACATGGTGATTATGAACACATGGTAATAGTTGGATGCATGATGTGGCGGTGGTTATGGACATGTTGCAGTAGTTGGATGTATGATGTGGCAGTAGTTAAGGACACTTGGAGGCAGTTTAGTGGTTAGTCAACATCTACATGGTGATGATTAAGAAAACTATTGACGACACGTGGCGATGGCAAAAATGTTTTTTGGGTGACCGGATTGCTCGAAGGCAATCAAAGTATCTATTGTGATCCACTAGTCATAAAGCATCACAACATCGCTACACACGTGATGTGGGAAAAATAGTCCCAAATTTTTTTTTCTTCGTCCCACTATGAAGAACCTTATAAAGGGGACCTCCTATCCCTTTTGTCCCATCGAGCGCCATAGCCCAATTGGTGTGACCAATGTGTGCCAAGCTCTAGGTGACCTAGAGGTTGTGGTTTCAAATCCTACTCATGACCCTCGACACAATTTTTTTATACCCTTCATCATTTCACAATTTTTTTTGGCATTAACATTTCTTGTCAAGCAACATTTTTCTTGTCAACAACTTTTGTCAACATTGTTTTGCTGACAGTGTTTTTTGACAATTTTCTGCCTACCCATTTTTGACCAAGGAGGGTCATTTTTTTTGCAACCAAGGGGTAATTTTTTTGTCAAAGGAAGGAACCAGGAGAATATTTACTACCACAAGCCAAAGGAGGTGCAATTTTTTTGAGGTATTGTTTTCAATACTTCAATTTTTCCCTTCAAGCAATTTTGGAGGGATACGTTTTCTTTTCGAAATTTTGAAAGGGTAACAACACAATTTTTTTCATACTTGTTTATTTTGCAACAAAAAGGAGGATCCCAAAAATTCATTTTGCAAAATTATAAGACAAAGGGGGGAAGAAAAATTATTTATTTGAAAAGTTAATATCTTCATTGTAAAACTGACATTGTAATAGGTGCATTTTTGGTAGTAATCGACACCTAGAGTGTTTAAAATTTTGTGGGAACTTATGATTATTTTTGCATTTAAATTTAATGTTTTCTTGCATTTCAATCATAAAGTAAAATATACAAAGCAAATAAAAGACCTCAAACTTTTTACACCTATTTGTGCAATTTATTGCACAACAGTGTTCGATATCTACAATACCTCTGGTCCACAATTATAGGTGATGTCATGCTTGGACTAATGTATCTAATGCAAAATATAGTTGCAACAATGACATCTAAGCTATTGTTCTCTATTAATAATAGAGGATAAATAACGTAAACCAATTCTAATATTCACTCCATTTATACCTAATCATTATTTTTGTTAGACATAAATCCTAACGAAGTGATTTTTGAAGTGTTTAGGGGAAGTTACACCCCACGCATGAGGAAATACCTTCTATGGCAAGTTTCATAAATAAAATGATTCCATTTTACTACTGGCTATGTTTCACGTATCATTTATGCTCTCATATACTTATAGTCTCCCTCACGTAAGGGCGGGTATATGTAGAGAAGTTCGGTATAAAGGCCTGGCAGGTATAACGAAAGGGGGACCATTTGGTACCTTCACAATGACCACTATTCACAAATATATATCAGATTCATAGTTGCTGAAAGGTTATAACTTTGCACCATGGAAGACAAAGATGAGAGCTATCCTTCAGATTGAAGATTTATGGGATGTAGTGACTAGCACTACAAAATGACCTGGAACAACAGGGCTAGGTCAAGAGGCATTTGATAAAAAGGATAGAAGATATATCATTTTTATTCTACTTGCTACAATAGATGAGGTCCAGCCTCATATCTGTGATAAAAATACTAGTAAGGAAGTTTGGGATGCTTTGATTACAAATTTATGAAGGAAAGAATTAGTCTACTATTCTAAACCCCCAAACTCAACTACATACGCTCAATATGAAATCTAGTGATACAGTTGACCTATTCCTATACAGAGTGGAAAAATTGAAAGCTAAATTGAATGCTATGGGATAGATAGTGGACAATGCTCTCTTGACCTTAGTCATCTTGAGAAATTTTCCAGAATCATATAAAATGCTGATCACCTCTCTTCATGTGTCTGGTAGACAATTTACCTTTGTGGAGTTGGTGAATTTTATTCAAACTAAGGAGGTAAATTAGTTTTAGAAATATGAAGTTCCAGATAATGCCCTCTACACCAAACAAGGGGGTAAGAAATAAGGTAAGTTTCAAAAGGGAGGATCTTCATCAAAAGGGAAATAGAAACAACATAAGCAAAAAGATAAACAATATTACAAGATTTGTGATATGAATAACCATGAAACCAACAAGTTTTGGTTTAAAAAAAAATAATATAATGACCAAGATCACAAGAATAATGGTAAAGGGAAATACAAACCATAGAAGAAGAATAAGCCACCCAAGGGGAATGTTGCTTATGTTGAATCAAACTCAAACTCAAATTCTACTGAATAAATCTTGGAATTATATTTTGAGTGAGCACACAAGGTTCTCATGACTCATACTTCATCTCAATAGAAATATGCAACGTGGTATATAGATTCAGGTGCCTATAAGCACATGACTAGTGACAGATCATGGTTTGAGATATTTGAGGAAAATGACAGTAAGCTAGTAACAATTGCTGATAATAAAACCTACCAAGTAAATGGTGAAGGTGATGTTTCTATCACTCTTCCAGATGGAAAATGTCAAATTGAGAAAGTACTATATGTTCCTAGATTGGATAAAAAAAATTTGGTAGTCCTTCATATCTTAGATCGAGATATGGATGTTGTATTTAGTGTTGAGAAAGGCAAAAAGAGATGTTTTATCACTAGAAAAGGAAAACATGTAGCAATAGGATCATACAAGCATGGCTTGTTCATTTTAGATTTCATTTCAACACCTCATGTTGCCTTGGAAACAACTACAAAGGAGGCTACTTATATGTGGCACAAAAGATATGGGCATATAAGTTCAGGATATTTGTTCAAGTTGAAAAAATATGAGATGGTGAGAGGTCTTTCCAATATTTCATCCACATTGCTAGTCTTCTCGGATTGCTTAGCATAGAAGACACACTGGGTACCATTTGAAGTTAGCTCTTCAAGAGCTAAGAAACCTTTGGAGTTAGTACACACCTCTCTGTGCAGTCCTATGCTAGTAAGCTATGGTGGAAAGAGGTATTTTCAATTGTTTGTTGACGATTACTCATGAAAGATGTGGGTTTTCTTTCTTCAATTGAAGTTAGAGGCATTTATGTACTTTCAACAGTTTAATAAGCTTGTTGAGGAGTCAGGATATTCCATCACAACCCTCTGCTTAGATCAATGGGGAGAATATACCTCCAAATAATTTTTGTTATTTCTAAGTGAACATGGGATTAAGAGACAGCTAACAACTACCTATACCCCACAAAAAAATAGATTTTCTGAAAGAGGAATTGTTCCATTGTGGAAATGGTTCGATGTATGCTTAAGGTTGCACATCTTGAGCAAGATTATTGGGCAGAAGTAGTGAATACATCATTGTACCTCCTAAATAGGGTACCCACAATATCTCTACAAGGCAAGACTCCATAATAAGCATGGAGTGGTAAGAAACCCTCCATTTCTCATCTAAGAGTTTTTGGATGTAAGGCATTCATTCACATAGCAAAATATAAGAGGAATAAGTTAGATGAGAAAACCCTGAAATGTATTTTTCTTGGTTATTATGAACATTCAAAGGGATATTGGTTGATAGATCCTATGATCAAGAAAACACACATAAGTCACGATGTGGTATTTGATGAAGCTTTCACATTAGATAACATTTCTAAAAATTTATACCTTGAGGAAGATTAGCCTAAGAAAGAGGTTTCAACCCCTTAGAATTAGGGTTCTAAAATGGTATACTAGTACATTGAGAGATTCCAAGTTGAAATCACTTCCAGATCTAACTCTAGATTGACCTTTTACTAACAGTATGACTCAGCAGATGAGAGCAGAGGCATTAACTTCAGAGGTTGACAAGCTTTACTAACAATTTGATGAACTATCTATAGACATAGAGGAAGATAGAGAAATAGATATGGATGATGAGAGGGTTTATATGTCAGCATTGGATGAAAATTAACCAACAACTTGTATACCCAAAAGGGCCACAGACTAGACAAAATTTTGAAAATTTTGTCTAAGTCATGAAGTTCTCATTCCACACACTTTGTAGTGTATTTTGGAGTAGATTTGCAACAAAGGCCACGAGTTTGCTAAACACTTGGTAATTTTTTGCACTTGGAGTGATTCAATAAGATTTTCCATATTCTTGGCTTAGGACTGGCGATGCATTCTGAATACACAAAACATTTTGGAGAAGGATGGCATCAGTAGAAAATAAGTGTAAATTGGTGACCACTTGATATTTTGAATACCTTACGAGTGACTAAGTGTTGGAAGGTCCAATTTCAAAGAATGCATAGAACATTTTTTCCCAGAATGGTGACAAGGCAGAATGTTATGAACACAGTAAATTTGGATCCATGATGAAGGATGTTTTGACTCTCTTCCACAATGACAAAAATAAGTGATGTACTCAGAGGTCAATGCGGATTGGAGGAAGAGTCACTTTGCATTACAATAGGTCCAAAATGGTGTTCGCAGGCCAAGGTACTTGTTTCGGTCTAGAATGAAATTAGCAAAAGTTTTGAATGGAAGATGACATCATCAGTTATTAAGAGCGAAATGACGCTAAGTTCTCCCTTGCCATTATACCAAGCTTGTATCAGATTAGATCATAGCCATACAATGAGGTAGATCGAAGATGGAGATTTTGCTAAGGAATATGAAATATATAAAAGCATTTCTTCACCAAAGTTGTAATAGTCAGTTGAAGGAGGAAGCTGAAGCATTGAGAATTTCAAGAATACAGAACCAAATATGGTTATATATTTATGGTAGTAGAAGGTTTCCAAGAAGTATCGATGATGAATACGCAATCTCCAATAGCCATAACTCTAGTTAGAATCAAATTACCAGCAATTTGTAGAGTTTTTGAGCTACCATGGTAGTCCACTTGCAGTGGGTTTCCTGAAGGATGTACCAGTAAGAAAAAGCTAGCAAGAACTCTTTGTTGCACTATCAAATTTTAATCTTTGTAATGTTCCTTATTATTTTAATTTTGTAAAACTATAAGTAGAGGTCGAACCCTCATTTTTAAAGGGTCTGCTCTAGTGTGTTTGTCTGTGCTACTGTAAATATTCCCAAGGACTAATGAAAGGAGCATTACATTGATCTTCACCTCAAAGATTGTGTTTTCACATTTGATATCAGAAGTTCAAATTCTTTAGTTGCATTTCTATGAATACTTAAATGGTTAGTTTGTGCTAGATTAATGGATTACTAGCTGTTAGGGTAATTGAAATCTACTTTTGGATTTGATATTTATTTTTAGGGAGCACATTTCTATAAAATATACATAGTGGTGAATTCTATTATTTGGATTATCATTATTTGGATATTAAAATTGTTGTCTGCAATATTTCTCTACTATTTTTTTATGAATGGAAATGCATTTAACTTGAGATAATGTTAATCTGAGTAATGTGTCTTTAAGTATGTTTTTTGGAGCTTTCTACTATAGTGAAATGTTGTTAGCCTATCCATCCACTATTTCTCACGTATCTCTAACCCTAACCTTTTATTACCCTAATATCTAAACACTAAGTGAGCATAATTGTGTCAACATCCTATTTAAGTTGACAAGAAACCAGCCTACTCTAGAGGTTGGATCATAAACTCTATTTTTGTCCATCCAATGTTGAGTGTTGAGATGTAGCTATTGGGTGTAAACTTGGATAGAAAGTAGGAATATAGAAAACCATAGTATTGAGTAAAAATTGATGCAATTCAATGCCCAATAGTTTTTGGCATGCCCAGTGGGACCAGTTCACAAGAAATATTAAAACCCATAATATGAATTATTGTTAATCTCAACCCGAGGGAATCAAGATTTTGTGAATTGTCTTGACCTTGTAAGAAGAGAAGAGCAAGTTCACCTGGTGACTCCCTATTCCTTAAACCCAAAAAAATGAATTACCCTTGTAGACCAGTGTCCTTTCATGTATACCAGGTCCTTCAAAAGGAATAACCCAAACTCTAATTTTTATTGCAAATTACCTTATAGAGGGTCTATGATTATCATAATTTTGAATAAAAAATTCCTCTCATTAGAGGAGCTTTATGAAGAAAACCCTGTAGTTTACCTAGTAGTCCCTCTGATAGGATCTGCACCTGGAATTATGGCATAAAATATGGCCCCTAATCAACCATTATATAAATATTCTAGTTGGAATATAACTGGTCCCTTGATATTAGGCCCAATGAATGCCATCCCACATAATGTATCTAAAGCTATCCCCACCTAAAAATGGATCGAGGAAGACAATTTATAAGTATTGTCAAGATATTTTGAATATGGCAGCAATTCACAACATAAAAGAGGAGGATATTATTGTAATAATTCTAGCCCTATACTTCAGAGGAAAGATATTACATTGGTTTAGAACCCTAGAAGATAACACTATCACTTCATGACAAGCCTTAGCTGAGCCATTTATAGAATAATCTAATGAATCTACTGACCCTTTCTCCATGCTTAACCAATTTACTGTGACCAGGAGATCCAAACAATTTGATAATTGAATATTTGCATTAACCATATAGTTTAGGAACTATAGTTTAAATAGGTTACAAAAGAGGTAATAAAAACTGATTAATAGAAAATTACGCTAACTAATCTACCAAGAGGAAGAGAGTTTGCATTAGAACTCTTCCACCTAGGATATTTAGGAAATTGACCATTAGATGTTTAAGACAGTAAATATCTACATGGTAAAAGTAGAAAAGTAAATATAATAATCTAGTCAACTAGTGTAATGCAATATACTAGATATTTGTACCTATCAGAGTAAAAGGGTAAATATGCCAAATAATGGAATATTATTCTAACATCCCCCCTTATTACATTATTTGGTAACGTATACCTATCATCCTATACAATAATATTTGGGTAAAGTATATAACTGCCCCAATACAGTGGAAGAAAATGTCGATCTGTTGGTTCTTGCTCTGTCACAGTACTCTGGCTGCTCCTAAGAAAAAAGTGGGTCATTCCTCACTATGTATTCACACCAACAAATGTCCTTATTTTAATCTCATAATCCAACCAAATTTCATGGGCAACCAGCCACTGCAATCGCTAGGTGTAGTAGAATAGATCACTTCATACGATGTTCATTCATTTACAATATGAGTTTGCAAAAGATAAGGTAGCTAAGGTGTCGATCGCTACTGAAAATGCACCCTTATAAGTTCCCCCCTTCATGTTACAAAACATGTTGTAATTAATTCCTGAAAGAAGTATGACTAAGGTGTCGGTCACTACCGAAAATGCATCCTTATAAGTATTCTTCCCTTTTTACAAAAAATTGTGAAGAAAAAGAAAGTATATCCCCCCTTAATTGCAAAAATATGTGCAACTTAAGAAGATTTGTGAAGGATTTTACAAATATTGCCTCCTAGGAAATTTTACATTAGAAAATTCCCTCCTTTTGTTACAAGAACTTCAAACAATGAGAGTTTGATATTTATGAAGCCTAAAAGAGGTAAAAGCACCCCTTTATTACAAGTACTTCAAACAAAAACTTATTCTATTTATGAAGCCTAAAAAAAAGAGAGAGAGAGATATGGTGTTTTTCTCAAGGTGAAAAATGTGTTTTCCCTCTACAATATTGTCTTAGCAATAAGCACTATGTGTGCCTTTTTTGAACCAGAATCAGAATCATAACTAGACACTTCACTAGCAATATTACCTTTGTTTTGTTTTTGTGTTGTGCCTTTGTATTTCTTGTTTTGCTTGTTTTTGAACCAACACTGATTGGTGTCATGGTTGTACTTTTTACAATAAAAGAAAAACCTCTTTTGATATTGCTTTCCCTTACCTTTTGAGTATGATCCTCCCTTTTTAAAGTTTCCTTTCTCTTTATTACATTTATAGTTTGAATAAAGTGCATTGTTTGACACTTCATCATTTTGGAGTTGATTTGCTTCCTCAGTTTGAAGCAAATTGACTAACTCCACAAAGGTGACAAATATTTGTGAAAAATTAAGGGATGTAATCAATATTTTGTAGGATTCAGGTAGAGCTCTCAAAATTACTGAAGTCAAAATGGTGTCTTCTACTTTGGCCCCTAAAGCATTAATCTTAGACTTCAGATCTGCCACTCTATAGAGGAATAGTTCTACTGATTCACCTAACTTCATATGGAGTGTATGAAGTTGTGTTTGAAGGTTTAAAATAGTTGATTGATTCCTACCTTCAAAAATGGTACTAAGAGCATCCCATGCCTCTTTACTAGTTTTAGCTTCACTTATGTGAGTCTGGATCTCATCAGTAGTTGCAAGGAGTATCAACATGAGAATATGATTGTTCTTTTTATCCCATGATTTTTGATCTACTCTTGGTGATGCGGGTCTTGTTTTAGTGCCATCAACTAAATCCCACATGTCCTCTATAGTCAAGATGGCTTTCATCTTAGTTTTCCATGCTGAATAGTTAGGACCCTTTAGCAATTGTGTATCACTTAAGTATTTATTGATAGTTGCCATGATGAAGGTCCTACAATTTGTACTAATATGATATTTCTTTCACTCTCAAGTGGTATTTAATGGCACCTGCTTGAAAACTCTTTTGAAGAGAGATAATCAGTTAGAGGAAATTAAGACAAAAAAATAAGATATGAAAGATAATTCACTCAAAAATATATTTAATGGCACCTACCTGAAAATCCTCTTGAAGAAGGATAATCAGTTTGAGAAAATTAAGCCAAATAAATAAGAGTGAATTAGGGATTTTGGTTTTAGGAGAGAATATCAAGTGAAAATGGCTTTAAATATGTGCAAGGATTTACACAAATTTGTGAAATTTTGAGGTATGGAGTGATCTTGATTCTATGACTTATAATTGCAAAAAGAAATAATGCAATAATCAAACAAGAATGCCCTCAAAATTATTATCACTTAGGTGTCGGATGCAACCGAAAATGCACCTAATTTGCCACTAAAGGTGTCGAGTAAAATTGAAAATGCACCTTTTAATTTTTGCAACAAAATATGAATGTGTGTTGTGCAAAAAATTGATATGTTTTTGTCTCCTTGTCTTACAATTTTGCAAATAATGTGACAATAAACAATTGCCTATATTTTCTAATTTTGCAAAATAAACAAGTTTGATTTGTTTTAAGGGCTTCTCACTTTTGTGTTACAAATTTGCAAAATAAATACAATTTCTTGCTTTCCCCTCTTTGTTTTGCAAATTTAACAAATAGCACTCCTTTCAAGATAAATCAACACCCGACCCACTTTTGAAAGGCTTCCAGAACTAGTCGACACACGACTTAGTTTTTATGGACCCAAGGATTCAAATTCTTCTCAATTTTACAAACAAATGTGCAATATTATGTCTTATATCCCCCATTTGGAGAAAAAATGCACACTTTGCCTTTGAAATTTAAATTTTTTTGAGTCTCCTTGTGTTTATAATTTGCAAAAAAAAAATCAAGATTGATCTTTTATTGTATGCTAAATAAACAAGGGTTTCGAGAAGAAAATAGGTCTCCTAATTTGCAAAATAAAATGGTTCTCTTATATGTCTTGATATCTCCTTTGAAGAAGAAGACAAAAGCTTCTTTGTTTGTTGTTGATTTTGCAAAAATAGGTTGCTTAACTTTAATTTTTAAATATAAAATTTTCAAAAGTTTAAATAAAAAATTTAAACATAAATTTTAAATTTTAATAAGAAAAATAAAATTATAATGTTGGAAGAAATCAGTTCAAAAAAAATTCTTGAATTATAATTTATATTTAACTTATTAAAAGTAAAAATAAATATAAAAACTTTTAAATAAAAAATAAAAATAAAAAAAATAAAAAAATAAAAATTTACCTCATATTGCTCCGTGGAGCAAAATATTCCGCCCCCGATGGGGGTCGAACTCCCGACCTCTCGGTCGGGAGTTTTAGCTTCGGCCCCCCCTCGCCGGTCGGGCTAGCTAGCCCGATGGGAATGGGAGGGGGCTTGCCTTCAATTGAAGGCTTTCCCACCTTAGGAAGGAAAAAAAAGGATGTGGGACTTTTAGTCCCACATCACTAAGGAGGAAAACATTTTGGTGTTTAAAAACACCAAATCCTCCCTAGTTGAATGATTGCCTGCGAGAAATCAGTCCATCCTGACTTTACTTACCTCTGCCATGTTGCACCTACATGATGAATGATAACTTGCCACATGGCAGCTCGCTGCCCAACCACAAATTTTCACCTCATGCCATGTGTCTCCTTTCTGGACTCGCCCACCTAGATGGCTGCGCCACGTGTCACCTCCTAGTTGGGGTCAGGTTTCTCCTTCCTGTCCTCACAATATATCACATTGAAGTGCATGCCATGTGTCATGCTAAGTTAGAGGTTATGTGGCATGATATGATACAACCATATGTTCTACTAAGATTTATCCAGGTGGCAAAGGATCGAGCACCCGATGCGCTTCTACCAGGAGTGTGAGGGCGCTTCTGCCCTCAAAGCACTCCTGATCAAGGAGGCCATGTGGGAGCATGAGGGTGCTCCTACCCTCAATATGCTCCCAATGGTTAGCTTTGGGTCCACAAGCCCTATGGGCTATGGCATGCCTCGGGTATGTGGGCCTTGACATGATCCTTGTGGGCCTATGAGCTTGATTTCGAACTCGATCACCGATAGCTTAGATCTTCCTGGCCGATCGGCTTCGAGTTTGGGCTTGGTCAGTCGGGCTTCTACTACGGGACCTCTTTGACCCTTTCATGTGGGCCTGCTCACCTATTGATATGGGGTGAGGTGGCCCAAAAGAATTGGGAAATCTCCACCTCCTCTATCTCCGGGCTTAATTAAAAAAAATCAATTAACAACTTAGGAAAAACTTAGGAAATGAGAGGAGAGAAAAAATGAAATAAAGTCACCAAATTGGAATTGGTGCTTCTGCGCTCGACTCTCTCCAGTGATTTTAAATCTTCCTCCCAGCTCCCTCCTCTGGATCTGATACCAATGTGACCAGGAGATCCAAATAGTTTGATAATTGAATATTTGCATTAACCATATAGTTTAGGAACTATAGTTTAAATAGGTTACAAAATAGGTTGTCAAAATTTATTAATAGTAAATTACGCTAACTAATCTGCCAAGAGGAAGAGAGTTTGAATTAGAACTCTTCCACCTAGGATATTTAGGAAATTAACCATTAGATATTTAAGATAGTAAATATCTACATGGTAAAAGTAGAAAAGTAAATGTAATAATCTAGTCAACTAGTGTAATGCAATATACTAGCTATTTGTACCTATCAGAGTAAAAGGATAAATATGCCAAAGAATGGAATATTATTCTAACATTTACATCCATGGAGAGAACTCAACAAGAAATTATCTTAGATTTTAATTTGAGGTTTAGCAGAACATGGAAGAGGATACCTCCCACAACTAGACCAACTACATGTTTGGCATACATGTATTATATCCGAGCTCTTGGATCAGAGCTAGGATTACAAACACAAAAATATGGAGTGGAGACCTTCCTTGACTAAATTTGAGTATAATATTGTTGAATATATGAAAAGGATTCCATAAAAATCTATCCTGTATGACACTCTATTTATTCTTGGTCAGATCTATATGTTTAAGGCTTCCCTCAACAAGTATCCACAAAATAGATAGGCCACTACAATCCTTAGTATGCCATCAGAAAAGTAAAGAAATGTCACCTACTATTTTAAAGAATAAGCCCCCTCCTTTCTATATATCCCTTAGGATGGAAGGTTGGGTAGTTCGAAATTGTATGATTGATTCAGGAGCATCAACTATAGTCATGCCTAAAGCAGTCTATGAAGAAATGGGTATGGAGTATACTTGATCTTGTCCTGGAGTATTACAATTAGATGAGACACTTGTTAAGAAATTTGGAGTCATAAAAAATGTATTGATGAGGCTGCACAGAGCCCCAATAGTACAAGAAATAGTTGTGGTTGATCTAGAACCCTACTTTATATTATGCCTTTCAAGGGATATTACTACAAAACTAGGTGGATGTATGTACATGGATTATTCTAGTATGGTAATTCCTTTCAAAGGAAAGAGAATAAGAATAACACCTGAAAAATTAATAGCTTATCATATTGAAAATATTGAATAAGACATGTGTAATCTTAATCCCCTTGAAGAATTTGAGTTAGTAAAAAACATTGAAGAATTAGATATTGAGGATGAGTTACCTTTCAGAGAAGATTAAAGTCGGTTTGGAAGTAGTATGGGAACATATAGTATCTCAACTAAATTAGAGAAGAAAATCCCTGCTATATCCAATCAGTCCATGAGAGAAAAGGAAACATGGATCATGCACTTTGATGGGGCTAAATGCAAAAATGGTGTAGGAGTTGGTGTAGTTTTACAATACCAATCAGAAGGGACAAATAATTTTGCCTATAGACAGACATGGTCATGTACTAATAATGCTATAGAATATGAGACCTTGTGTCTTGGATTGATACAATAAAAAAGCATGGGCATTAAGATTTTGAACATATATGGTGATTCTGAGTTAATAGTTCATAAAGTAAGAAACATGTGCAAAAGTAAGCACCATTACCTAAAATCTTAAGAAAATAGGGTATGGGATCTGATGGAATCCTTTGATGCCCTAAATTTAAATTTTGTTCCCAGAGAAAAGAACACTCTGGATGATTCCTTAGAAAAAAAGGGAGCTTACTTCAACCCTTCTGTAGACTATAGAATCAAGAAGGCCAAGGGAATCAAAATGATTTTTAGACCTGCAGTACCAGACAAGCAGATTTTCTGGCAGGTTTTTGAAAGTGATGAACAAATAATTGACTTTTTGGTAAGAGAAGCATATCTCTCTACTATCCAAGAAGAAAATCTAGAAGAAATTGATCAAAAATATGTTATTCAACTAAGGAACAACCACATACCTAGAGGATTGGTCACCCTAGAGAGCTTATTTGACAATGAGGACAGGAAAAAGACCAAAACCATGAAAGTCAGTGAAAATTTTTATAAAGAAGTTGAAGTTGGTATTGAAAAGAAGCTCAATGTTGGGATTAAATTTTCACTAGAGGAAGCTGAAGACATCAAAGCCTTATGCTTAAAATACCAAGATATTGTGGCTTGGTCATATGAAGACCTCAAGGTATATGACAAGAAGGTTATCCAACATACTATTGAGCTAGAGCCTGATGCAAAGCCTTTTAGGTAGAAGCAAAGGCCCGTGAATCCAAGGATCAAGGCCATCATGAGAGAGGAGCTCTTAAATTTATTAAAGGCTAAGATCATATACCCAATAAAACATTCTACCTGGGTAGCTAACTTGGTACCCATAAGAAAAAATAATGGTGATATACGCTTGTGTGTAGATTTTAGAAATATTAACCAAGCATCCCTCAAAGATCACTATCCCCTCCCACAGATTGATCAGATATTATAGATAGTGGTAGGGGTAGAGAGGTTCTCATTACTAGATGGTTACTCTGGATACAATCATATTTGGGTGAAATATGAAGATCAGTATAAAACAACATTCACCACAAAATGGGGCACATTTACCTACCAGAGAATGCCTTTTGGGTTGTCCAATGCGGGAGCCACATTTCATAGAGCCATGGATTATGCCTTTGGTGCACTAATCAACAAATTCATTCTAATTTATTTGGATGATATGACTATGTTTTCCCATGATAAGGAAGACCACCTATCACACCTAGAGCAGGTTTTTCAGAAATGCAGAGAATTTGGAATTTCACTCAATCCTAAGAAGTCATTCTTTGTGGTTCATGAAGGAAAGATGCTAGGTCATGTGGTCTCAAAATAAGGTATGGCCATAGATCCAGATAGAATTAGATCCCTTCTTGCCCTCCCTTTTCCTACAAACAAGAAAACCTTACAATATTTTCTAGGCCAAGTCAATTTTATCAAGAAATTCATTTCTGATTTTGCATAAAAAGTAAGGCCTATATCTAAGCTACTCAAGAAGAATGTTGAGTTCAAGTGGACTGAAGTCAGGAAATAAGCTTTTGATATTATCAAGTAGTCCATTGCAACCACCCCAGTGCTGGTAAATCTAGATTTTAGTAAATATTTTATCCTTTATGTGTATGGAGCTGAAGAAAGTTATGCTTCAGTGCTTACTCAAAAAGATAATCAAGGTGAAGAGCATCTTGTATTCTTTTGGAGCCAAACACTCCATGATTACCAGGTCAAATATAAATTTATTGAAATACAAGTGTTTGCTATGATGAAATCACTGAAGAAGTTCAGGTAGTACTTGGTATAGAGTAAGACCCTAGTATATGTGGTTCATCCAGATGTGAGAAGTTTTATCCTTTAGGGTGAACTAGGAGATAAAAGAGCTGGTTGGATTACTAAAATCCAAGAGTATGATGTAGAGATACATCCCACCAAGTTGGTAAGAGGTAGATCCCTATGCCAAGGTCTAACAGAGGCTGCAACATTAGCAGAAATGATAGCTTACCAAATGACAGATGAAGATCAGGTGGAAGAAGCACAAATAGTAGGCTCCGATTGGGTTGACCAAATGATCAGGTATTTCCAAACTGGAGTATGCACCCCAATATAAATGCATCCCAAAGGAGGAGATATAGGCTTCATGCTTTAAAATATGTATTACTACCAGAAGGCCTATACAAAATAAATTTGGATGGAGTTCTTCTAAAGTGCTTAAAATATGATCAACAAAAGAAGGTCATTGAAGAGTTCCACGGAGGACCAGCTGGTGGACATAGCTCAGGAAGAGTTACAACTTTGAAAATCATAAGAGTAGGCTATTATTGGCCTACTGTATTTACTAATTCTTTTAGGGTCACCAGGGCCTATGACAAATGTCAGAGATATGTTGGAAGGACAAGGAATGCTTCATTCCCCCTCAAGCCCATACAAGTTGAAGAACCTTTTCAACAATGGGGGCTGGACTTCATAGGGGTCATCAACCCCAATTCCTTAGTAGAGCATAAGTTTATCCTAACTACCATAGATTATCTTACCAGATGGGTAGAGGCTATTCCTACTAAGAAATCAGATCAAGAGGTTGTGATCAATTTTATGGAAAATTTGATTTCAAGGTTTGGGGTTCCAGAAGCCTTGGTAAGTGACAATGGCCCAACCTTCATAGGATCCAAGTATATTGAGTTTTCCAAAAAGTATGGCATCACTCTTAAGAATACTTCAAATTATTATCCATAGGGTAATGGACTTGCAGAATCTACCAACAAAAACCTGTTAAGGATTTTGAGGAAATCACTTGAAGGAAATAAAAGAAGTTGGCATCTGTTTTTGGACCAAGCTCTATGGGTAGACAGGATTACTATAAATAAGTCCATTAAGACTTCCCCTTATGCACTAGTATATGGAAAAGAGGTAGTGTTACCCATCCATTTGGAGATTCCAACACTTAAGCTTGTCAATACAGAGGAGGAATCAGAAGAAGATCCGGTAAAAACCAGGCTGACTCACTTACTACAATTAGAAGAGAATAGAGCTCAGGCATATGATAATTTTCAAAAGCATTCCTCAGACATCAAGGCATGGTTTGATAAGAAATCCAGATTCAGAAAATTCCAAGTTGGAGACTCAGTTCTCAGATGGAATGTTGATAGAGCAAAGCTAGGCAAGCATGAAAAGTTTGATTCTTTTTGGGATGGCCCTTTCAAAATAGTAGAGGCCAAGGAGTCCAATGTGTTCCAGCTTGAATATCCTGAAGGGAACATACAACCGATTCTAGTAAATGGTTTTCATCTCAAGCTCTACTATGTGTAAAATATGAGCTCATTGTAACATATGTATATACATTGTATTATTATTTCCCCTTATTTCTGCACTTTGTATTTTAATTTCTTTCTGCCTTGGAAAAAGAATTTTTTTTTGCAAAAATGACTAAGTGTTGACAAAGTATTCAACAATGTTCCATTCCACACTTGAATGCATGTAAATTCTTTCGGAGCGGTGAGCATTTTTGAATCCGCATCAAAATACACTAAGATCCCCATGGAATGGTGTAAATGTTCTTATCCCATGTGATGAAGAGATCCAAATATCAAAAGAAGCAAAGGCATCTCCAATCTAGGGAATTTTCAAGGCTAAAGTATGACGGAGCGAAATCGAGGTGATAATTCATGCATGGAATTTGCTAAGTGTCAACGGAATCAAAAATATCTTCAACCCGCTAGGTTTCAAAAAACTAAGGGGAAGCAAAGTGGTGACTTCATGACCATGCCACATGGAGAAAAGAGAAAGGAGCCCACATTCAATGCTAATGAACTCACACTCGAACCAAAGAGTAGCCGAAGAGGCACAGTGAGGTGGCAGCACAGTTTGAATTTTTGGCCAATGAAAATTTAGAATGCCACCGTTGAGCCACCAAAAGGAATGAGTGGAAGTTGGAAAGTGTGCCAGTGGGTAGATCGTGTAGCATCCACATTAATGGTGGAAGATACGCGTGCTCTAGGAAATAAAAGAACCAAAAAGGCACACACAAAGTTCATTTGGTAGCTAATTGCATCCACAAAGTAGTAAAGGGTGAAATGATATTCTGAATTTTTCTACTGTGAATTACAGAGAGAACAAAGTCTTATTGCTATCAAAATGGCTTCAGAGGATGTCCAAGAGTTTAAAACTCTAGAGAAAATGGTGGTGGCACCATACATCGACAGAGCAGAAGCTATGGCAGATATTGAAATGGTCCTCACTGAGAGAACAAGGCTCAGAAGGAGCGTTAATGATAGATACAAGAAGAAAGCTACTCTGTCTGTGGAAGGTAGATGTGTTGTCCTCTCTTATATCTCTTTTTACATTTGTGATTATGTTCATCCCTATCCAGATTTAATAGCCACAATAGTTAAATTTTATGACCCAATGGCCAAAGCAGTGAAAACCTCTGAGGGTGAAACCCTTTTCAGTATCACCACCTCTTTCTATCATAATATTTTTGCCCTAGGGTCCAAACCATCAGTGAGGCCAAAAAAATTTAAGGTGACTGACCAGGTTGGGTTTTACTCCTTGGAGAAGTGAGCCAATGATGGAGAGTCATTTAAGATATGGGTTTATAAACAGCTTGATACAAAGCCTAGGAAGAAATTACCTGAAGTCCCAATATCTATTGATAAATTTACAAACCCTGTACTCTTTTCTATGTTGGCCTGTATGGAGGGTTTAGACTCTGAGAGAATGGTATATGGCTAGAAAATTGCCATGGCCTACTGTATTTCTAATGAAATAATGTATGAGAAAGGCACAGAGGAAAAAGGGACTAGGGTGATTTATTTTGATTGGCCAACTTTTCTTGCACAGAGGATACATGAACAATTTGTAAGTATGAAAAGGGGCTCTGATGCTCCTAGTTTTAGGTATTGCTCAAGTCTGGTATGGATGTTTTATGCTACCATTAAATATAAAATGCCTTGGATTCCAATCAAGGACAAAGCCAATGATGGGGAACCCTTGTCGGTTTATTACTGGACAAGTCACTTAAGAAGCAGTGAGTCTTATTATAGATTCAACTTGGAATTTCTTGGACCTACCCTAAAAATAATGTATGGAGAGTGCCCTAGATTGCCACCCCTGGCTAAGAAAATTTTGAGAGCAGAGGGTGCTGAGGAAGGAGATTGGTATTTTTTGACCGAGGGCACAATTATTAGATTGTATGGTTTCATGGGAAAACCTTTTCTCCTACCCCATTTTGTTACAGAAAGGCTTTTTGCCTTAGAATATCTGAGGCAGGCAGAATATATTGATTTGAATTATGGTTCTGGGAGAAAGAAAAAATATTTTCTTACACACCACACTGTGGAGGATATTACCATCACTAAGAAGGGGCAGAGTCAACAAATTGACCAATACCTAGATAGGTTAGGTCTATTTTATATCCCCCAAATATGGAGTTATGACCCTGATGGTATCTTCACTACAAGAAATGTAGCCCTAAATGGAGAAAAGGCTTATAAGTTTGAAAAGAGGCCTAGGGCTCATTTTGAACAAGGAAGAAATAATGATGAGACCACTCTTTTGGAGTGGAATGTGTCAAATATGGGTCAACTACCTCCATGGTTGGATTTCTATGAGCATATTGTTGATTATGACCTTGACAAGAAGAAGAGTCATCGGCTTACATAAGCCACCATTAGTGACATTGAAGGAAAAACCTCAAAGAAAAAGGACCCTCAACCTGAGGAGGATGTTGCTAAAGAAGCTGAGGAAGAAGAACAATGGAATGTAGTAAAGATATCATATTGGTGGAGAATGAGGATTGAGATTGGAAAAACTAAGTCCAGGTTTGGAATGAATATTGATAAGGAATTTTCAAAGAGATATAATGAAAATATCAAAACCTGGAGGTAAAAGGACATCAGGGACATAGTGTTGACAGTTCAAAAGTCCCAAACTGGTTCTGAATATCTCTCTCCACCCAAATATCAAGAAGCTCTAGTAGAGGATTAGGAGACTCATTTGAAAACAACTAAAGTTTCAAAAAAAATTCATCCTACCACTAAACAAGTGGAGAAGTTTCCTAAGGGAGCTTAGCTTCTAAGCAAAATGCAATATTCCAGTGAAAAGGTTATCAATACTCCAGTTATTGAAGCAGTATCTAGGCCTAAATTCTTAGCTCTGGGGGTCAGCCTAAAAACATATAAATTGATCGAAATAAGAAGGATGAGAGTTTCAGGTTCACCGAATTACGTCCTATTTCTGAGCAAGTCTTGCTTTCTGGAGTAGTACAAGGAGATATATCAGACGAATATTCTGAGAGTGATATGGCTTCCTTTCAATTAATCCATAGAAGAACTAAAAGAGCCCCAGAGAGAAGGGAAAAGGAAGTTTCAAAGAAGTAGATATTGGATATGGAGGAGATTGCAAAAGAGGTAGCTATTTCTACTACAGAAAAATTGACTCACCAGGAGCACTAACAAGAAATAGAAGTAGAGCAAGAGCACCCTACATCTGTAGGTGAAGGTATGATTTCTAATCCCTCTTCTCCTCTACATCCTCCTGAATCCCCAAATAAGTCTCCCTCCCTTTCTGGTCAAGAAATTGTGACAAAGGTACCTTCTCCCTCTCGTAGTCCACCCCATGTTTCATTGGTTGTCACTAAAGAACAAGTCACTTATGTTTCCCCATAGTCACCCCAAATCCCATTTTCAGCATCTGAGGTTCCCACTTCATCATCTCCCATAATTTCATCTTCATCATTACCACCACCACCATCTATGGGACACAATGTTCCAAGTACCACCATTCATCCAATTGTTAGTCTTGTGTCAGTTACTATGAGTCTACCAGTAGCAACAACAATAGTAGTTATAGAGTCCACTATCATTACAGAGACTGTTGTGAGTACTCCCACACCCCCATTGTCAGTAGTTCATTACGCCCTATCATTTTTGGTATCTTCATCTCCCCTGGCTACTAGTTTTTCAAGTCCTATCACTTTGCCAAAAGAGAAGGTAGCCACACAGAGAGAAAATGATTTTTGTGCAGAGAAGCTTTCTAAGCCTTCCAGCAGGATGGCTATCACAAGAAGAAGTATGTATGTTGATCCAGTGGCTAGGCAAAGAGTATCTAGATCTATGACTCCACTTGTAAATAAGCCTAAAAATGAAATGACTATCCAATATTATCGAGTGGAGGAGGTCACAGAAGATATTGATAAGCTTCCTAAAGAGGATGAGATGATTATGGCCAGAGCCCATTTAGACACCTTCTATGTGAAGAATGATATATTCAGAGAGAAGGTGAGAAAACTTGAGAAACAAATTGAAAAGCTTCAAAAGACTCTGAGCAATCATAAGGAAGTTGAAAAGGCTCTAAAAAAAGAGGTCAAGGGCTGGAAAGAAAAATTTCAAGAGGCCAATAAGCTCAAGGATCAACTAGGAGAGCAAAAGAAGCTAAATGAAGAACAAGAGAAAGAAATTTAGAGTTTAAAGTAGCAACTTCAAATAGAGAAGGCTAAGGCCTCTGGATTTTCTAAAACTGAACTAAAGAGGATTAGAAAAGAGATGCTCTCCAAAGTCCAAGAAAAATGTTTAGGGCTTCAATTCATGATTGATTATCTTGATGAGGCTAGTCACCTACTTCCCAATGTTCAGAGAGACCTAGATCAGATCACCGGAGAGTTGCAGCCTATGGTGATTCTGGAAGAACAAATGTATAGGTTGGTTGATAGTAGACTCTATGATTCTGCTAAACCAATTCCTAATAAAAAATGGAATCTCACTAGAGTTGCTGCCAAAATCATGGTTAAGAAGCACATGGCACTTCAAAGAGCCTGGATGTTGTTTGACAAAATTGAAGGTGTGATTAGGGATGTTGTTGATGTAAATAAATAAATGATTCAAGTTGGCTTCAAAGGCCTATGGATGGAGGATCACAGCTTGCTATCCATGGAAGAGATCCAGAAAAGCATTGATGAAGATTTGAAGAATGAATATGGAATTGATTCTCTTGAAGAGCCACTACCCCAAGAGCAAGCTGTCCAATTAATTGTTAATTTTACCAGATTAAGAGATCTCATGGAAGATCTAGTGAATAGAGGGAATGCTGCTAATTATGAAGACATTGGAGAATTACAATATGTTTATAAGTAGCTCAAAGAGACATCAAACCCCTCTGAAGCAGCCTAGAAACAAGCTTTACAATATTTAAAATTGATGATTCAGCTATTTGGTGCTTCTTCTGGAGGAAGGAATCAGAAACCACCTTCTCCAAAAGAAGAAGAAGAAGAAGAAGAAGAAGAAGATAATGAGGAAGAGGCCCATGAAGAAGAAGAGCAAGATGGAGTGGTTACAGGCTCAGAAGGGGCCCACACTTAGTTTATTTTTGTTTTTGTACATATGCATGAGTTTTGCATTTTTGTTTTTTGCTCTAACAATTGTCAGAAATAAGCAATAAAGGCATGAAGCCTACAGAGGCATAGAGAGCAAAATATTTTGTGTGAAGACATTTTGCAATAAGGCCTTATAAGAGGAGTAGAGTTATGCCTAATTTTTGAAGATAATGGCAACAAGCCTGTATTTTTTGGTATAGTTTCATTATAAGTGGATGAGCCATGATGTTTTTGGCATGATTTCTATATGAACCTTTACCCTCTAAGCAGATTGTTGGATTTTCAGAGGGTAGTGTTTATATGGAAGTTATTCTTTAAAGCATATTTTTTAAAGATGAGTATTTTTTGACTCCCAAGGCCCAATGGATAAGACTTTGAGTTTGATGGCTTTGCAAGCAAATCCACCTGGGAGGTGCCAGAATGTATGCCCAAAATGGCCACATACTTGAGAAAATTTTGAAAATTTTTTCTAAGTCATGAAGTTCTCATTCCGCACACTTTGTAGTGTATTTTGGAGTGGATCCACAACAAAGGCCATGAGTCCGCTCAACACTTGGTAAATTTTTGCACTTGGAGCGATTCCACAAGATTTCCCATATTCTTGGCTCTAGACTGGTGATGCATCCCAAATCCACAAAACTTTTTGGAGAAGGATGACGTCAATAGAAAATAAGTGCGGATTGGCGACCGCTTGATATTTTGAATACCTTACGAGCGGCTAAGTGTTGGAAGGCCCGATTTCGGAGAATGCATAGAATATTTTTTCCGGAATGGTGACAAGGTGAAATGCTATGAACATAGTAGATGCGGATCCATGATGAAGGATGTTTTGACTAACTCTCTTTCGAAATGACAAAAAGCAGTGATGTACTCTAAGGTCAATGCGGATTGGAGGAAGAGTCACTTTGCATTGCAATAGGTCTAGAATGGTGTTCATAAGCCAAGGTACTTACTTTGGTCCGGAATGGAATCCACAAAAGTTTTGAAGGGAAGATGATGTCATCAGTTTTTAAGAGTGGAATGGCACTGAGTTCTCCCTCGCCATTATACCAAGCTTGTATCATATTAGATCGTAGCCATACGATGAGGGAGATCAATGGTGGAGATTTTTCTAAGGAATCTGAAATATATAAAAGCATTTCTTCACCAGAGTTGTAATAGTTAGTTGGAGGAGGAAGCTGAAGCATTGAGGGTTTCAAGAAGACAGAACCAGATATGGTTATAGATCGATGGTAGAAGAAGGTTTCCAAGAAGGATCGGTGATGAATACGCAATATCCAATGGCCAAAACTCTAGTTAGCATCAAATGACCAACAAGTTGCAGAGGCTTTGAGCTACCATGGTGGTCCACTTACAACGGGTTTCCCGGAGGATGTACCAGTAAGAGAATGCCAGCAAGAACTCTCTACTACGCTATCAAATTTTAATCTTTGTAATGTTCCTTGTTATTTTAATTTTGCAAAACTATAAGTAGAGGTCGAACCCTCATTTTTAAAGGGTCGGCTCTAGTGTGTTTGCTTGTGCTACTATAAATATTCCCAAGGACTAATGAAAGGAGCATTACATTGATCTTCACCTCAAAGCTTGTGTTTTCACATTTGATATCAGAGGTTCGAATTCTTTAGTTGCATTTTTGTGAATACTTAAATGGTTAGTTTGTGCCAGATTAATGGATTACTAGTTGTTAGGGTAATTGAAATCTACTTTTGGATTTGATATTTATTGTTAGGGAGTACATTTCTATAAAATCTAGATAGTGGTGAATTTTGTTATTTGGATTATCATTGTTTGGATATTGAAATTGTTGTCTACAATATTTCTCTACTGTTTGTTAATGAATGGAAATACATTTAACTTGAGATAATGTTGATCTGAGTAATGTGTCTTTAAGTCTATTTTTTGGAGCTTTCTACTGTAGTGCAATGTTGTTAGCCTATCCATCCACTATTGTTCACATCTCTCTAACCCTAACCTTTTCTTACCCTAATCTCTAAACACTAAGTGAGCATAATTGTGTCAACATCCTGTTTAAGTTGACAAGGAACCAACCTACTCTGGAGGTTGGATCAGAAAATCTATTTTGGTCCATCCAATGTTGAGTGCTGAGTTGTAGCTATCAGGTGCAAGCCTGGATAGAAAGTAGGAAGATAGACAACCATAGTATTGAGTAAAACTTGATGCAATTTAGTGCCCAAAACAACTATTCAGGATGCACTTAGTGAGTCTCAATGGAAGGCTACTATGGAAGTAGAACATACATCTCTCATGAAAAATAATACATGGAAGCTAGTAAATATCCCTTCAGGAAAGAAGCCCATTGGCTACAAATGAGTGTTCAAAGTGAAGTATAAGGTAGATGGTACTATTGATGAGCATAAGGTCTATCTTGTTGCAAAGGGCTATGCACATAAAGAAGGCATATATTATGAAGAGAATTTTGTCCCTACTGCAAAAATGACTACCATTCAAGTACTTTGTGCAATGGCATCTCAGTTTGAATGGAAGTTACATCATATGGATGTAAAGAGTGCTTTATTGAATGGTGACCTATAATAAGAAGTATACATGACCCAACCAGAAGGATTTGTTGTTGAAGTGCAAGAATATAAATTTTGCAAGTCGATCAAATCCTTGTATGGGCTAAAACAAGCTCCATGAGCTTGGTACATTAAAATAGACAGTCACCTGATGCAACATGGATTCAAAAGAAGTCCTTTAGATGCAACTATCTATATCAAGAATAATGGTTTTGACATAGTTATTTTGGTTATGCATGTAGATGATCTAATCATAATAGGGAGTTCAGAGAGTATGATTGATGGAGTAAAATATGATTTGAAACAATATTTTGAAATGATATATCTAGGAATTCTTCACTATTGTCTTGGTTTGGAAGTGACTCAACAAAATAATCATATCAAAGTAACACAAAATAAGTATGCCAAGACATTGGTTGATAAATATCGCATGACTTATTGTAAGTCTAAGGCAACTCCAATGGAGCCTGGACTTAAGCTATCATGATATGATAAATCACCATAGGTAGATGGTACCCTCTATTGCCAAATGATTGGGAGTCTCATATATCTGATGAATACTAGGCCAAATCTTAGTTTTTCTATGGGTTATATTTTAAGGTTCATGCAAGAACCGAATGTGATTCATTGGAAAGCAACAAAGAGAGTTCTTCTTTATGTCTATGGTACTATAGATTTTATCTTATAGTACAAGAAGAATAGTAAGTTCTATTTATAGGGATACATGGACTCAGACTATGTTGGATCCATTGATGATCACAAGTCAACTTCTGGATATATTTTCCATATTGGATCTGATCCTATCTCTTGGTATAGTAAGAAGCAAAATATGATTTCTATATCATCTATAGAGGTAGAATATCACATAAAAAGTAGATCTATCTATGAGATCATATGGTTAAGTTACATTCTTACAAACATGGGTCTTCCAAAGAATTTTCCACTACATTTTTTTGTGATAATAAAGGTGTTTCGAATCTTTTCAAGAATACAATATTTCATGATCGTACCAAATACATCGAAACTCGATGTCATTTCATTCATGATGAAATTCCAAAGCATCACATACAACTCCAGTACATTCCCACTAATGAGCAAGTTGTAGATATTTTATTACACGTGTAAAATTTGAATTATTTCACAATGATCTTTGTATTTGCTAATAATGTAATAATAGGGAATGTTAGCGTATGATATAGTACATTATGCATATGTATTACATTATAGGTCCAACTTCATATTTTTTGTTGCTTCTTGATTAGTTGGGTAGTTTGAAAGAGTTGGTTGGTTGGTTGAACTAACCAAACCACCAAGGCACAATGTATATATTTCATAATCTTTACAATATGAATTGCTTCGTGTTTCTCAATAGGAAATCTAGTCCTAAGTGCCTTTTGGAAAGAAAACTAGGATTTATCCTATGAAAGCATGTAAAAAAGCAATGTAACACATGTGAGGAAAGGGGTTTATGGAACCCTAATTTCAAAGCATGAAATAAATGTAAGAAGGATTTATACAAAGATAAATAGGTAATCTTATACAAAAGATGTAGAAAGAAATGTAACAATTACGATTTACCTGGGGGATTTGCAAAAGAAATGATGAAATCCTAATTTAATGATCATAAAAGGAATATTAAATTTTCTTTAATGAAATATGCAAAAAGAAATTTTAAAATCTTAATTCTTAAATGCATGAAAGGAATTTGACTTCAATTTTTGTACAAACAAGGAATTCAAAATTTCTTCAAAGGAAATGTGCAAAAGGGATTTGCAAGAACTCCTAATTCTAAATATGATTTTTAGAATTAAAATTTGAAATGCAATTGAAAGGAAATTGATGTAATGGAACAAGAAATAAATGCACAACTTATGCAACATGCAATTTGCAAAAATAAATCAAACATTTCTTGAAAATAAAGGAAGTTGAACTTTCTAGTTTTGTGCAGGTTTCTGCAACTAAAGTCAACATTCAAAGCATGATGGATGTGTAAGAAAAGGCAATTTACTAAATGTAACGATGCATTTATTAGTAAATATTTCTTGGCACATAAATGTCAAAACAAAGAAATTTTTGGAGAATACCTAGATTCTGATGTTACAGATGGTCTTATTTACTTATCTGTTGCTTACCGCTACAAGTTTGGGGGGTTTTGAGGCTTCTAGGGTCAATTCGTAGGCCAAGGGATGAACCGGATCTAAATTCATAGATCAGGGGTCGAATCAGATATGGATGCCTAAAATCCCCATTCATAAGGTTTGAAGGGATTTTTAGGGCTTAAGGGATATCTGGGAAGTCTAGATTTGTACCTGCAACAACACAAAAATTGGAGATTGTGTTAGATTTGTGTTAAAAATTATTCCAACACAATCCTATCTGGGGTTCCCACTAGGCATGCTAGAATGAAATGGGTAAAATTTTCTATTTTCTCAAACATAAATACAAAGTAAATTCACATGTCCAAAAAATTGCTCTTTATTCATTTGAAATGGAATTCATAGGTTACAATAAGGATTGTAAGGAATCCTTTTCATAATGAACATCAAATATACTGATAGCTACTCTTGGGTTCCTTGATGTAGGTGGGATTTAGTGTATGGGGGCCACCGTTGGTGTTGTTGATGCTACTTTTTCTTCTTTTTCACCTATTGTATGACCTGAAAAAAGGGGTTAGTTAGTTTAGGGGCTTGCCTTGGTCAAGCCTTGTATTGATGAAATACAATAAAAATAGTAAATTAAATTGAACTAAAATGCTATAAAAACTATGGGAAACATCATAATATTGTCAAATAAAGCTTACCTAACAAAATTGGGGTGATTTAGTACCTGTAGACCCAATTCATAGGTTGGGGGCGAATTGGTGCCAGGTTCACAAGTTGAGGGGTGAATTCAGTTGTATGTACCTTCTGAAGGAAATCCTTCTGTGGATGGGCTTATTAGGTGCTATACTATTGCTTTTCAAGTTTATATTAATGTTTCAGTGCTTTTGTATGCATTTTGGCAGAGTTTTTTTTCTTTGGATAAAAGGAGAGTGAGGTAGAATGAGTGTTTAGGTCCACTATTTATAGATAAACCTAAGGGGTAGGGGTGTGGTTAGGAGAACTAAACCCTAATGTTAGGTTCTAGGATGGTTAGGTTAGGGTTTGTGAGGTGTCATCCTCACATTCCCTTAGTAAATATCTCATCCTCCCACATGTGTGAGGAGAGATTAGGATTAACTAGGTTAGTCAACTCTAGGTTAGATTTGAATAACACAAGCTTATACTGAGAGGGGGGGTGAATAGTATAGCACCCAATTTTTACTTTCTTTCCAAACCAATATCAATTAGTATCCTTAAACCAAATATAGCATTGTGCATTAATGACATAGATACCAATAGTAAACAAGTGTACAAATCACCACACATAATTGAGACATAAGATTTAACGTGGTTCCCCCAATGTGGGGTATTCCACAAGATAATCTCCTTATAATATTTCACACAAAAATAAGGATCCTTATCCCAATACAAATGATTAATTTGATCTACTCAAAGCTAGGCAATATACTGATGTGCTCAGGTAGGCAATATACTTATCTACTTAGCTAGGCAATCTTGATATGCTCAGGTAGGCAATCCATTGATCTGCTTTAGCAAGCTCACCAATAAATTGCCCCGAATATGCTCTAGCAAGATCACCAAGAACTTTCCCAAAATATGCTCTAGCAAGCTCACTAAGAATTTACTCAAAACTGATTTAGCAAGCTCACCAATAACTTGCCCAACTCTGCTCTAGCAAGCTCACCAAGAACTTGCCCAAATTATGCTCTAGAAAGCTCACTAAGAACTTGCCCAAAAATAATCTAGCAAGTTCACTAAGAACTTGCCCAAAATTGCTTCAACAAACTCACCAAGAACTTTCCCAAAATATGCTCTAGCAAGCTCACTAAGAACTTTCTCAAAATGTTGTCCCAAAATTTTCCACAAATCTATCCCAAAATCCTTCTTAAAGGCTCAATCAATCATACAAAAAAACTACCATAAATTTGTCCAAAAATTTATCCCAAAAGCCTTCTCAAAGGCTCAACCAATCATGCTCAAGTGGCATTCAAATATCATCCACAAATCTACAAAGGCAAGGCTCAATTATGAACTCAACAATGAATGGCAATACACTCTTCAATGGATGACAACAATGATCCACAATGATCTCAACTCAAATCAATCTAAACTCAACTCAACTCAATCTTAAATCAACTCAAATATTATAGAAGCATAAAGAGAATTGTTAGAGACTCAATATGTTCTAATATTAAAGCTCAATCTCAACTCAAATCATAATTATAAAATAGTTTGTTTCATGGGACTTGAACAATCACCTAACTTAATCACTTGACTAGGCTCAATCAAATCAACTCAACCAATCACCACAAGGGAAAAATCTTTCTCACAAAAACCTAGTCCAAGCATGTATCAACCAACTTAAATGTTTCCAACAATGCTCAACCACAAATATCACATAACAATGATACGCATGTTATTTTATAACTCAAGTTCTTTGCATAACCAATGGGCTTCAAAAACTATCCTTATAAAACATGGTTTAAACACAAATATCAAACAAAAAAACCTTATAGCATTCAACCAACCACTTTCGAAAAGGAAACCACAATCAGTCCTTTTATCTCCAATTATATTTCAGAAATAAACCACCATAAACAAAGTCAATGGAGAGTATTGCTCATACCTTTTGATGCCTTATTGGTTGTCCTCTAAATATGCCACACTCAACAAACTTCTTTTTTAATTTCCAACAAGGGTTAGAGATCATGATTAATATCACAACAATAATATCCAAATAACACCTTATCACTCCTACTCAATAAAATACATGTCCCCTCATGAAATAATTAATCACCTTTGAAAAAGAACAAAACAACCTTCACTTTTGAAACCTTTTACAAAAATAGAAATATATCTTTACATATACCTTATTTCTCCTTCTAAGCAAGTTAATCAAATATCCCTCGAAATAAGATTTCCAACGATATATAATATGATATGCTTTCAAAAGTAGAAACACAAAAATATCTCTTTTTCTAAACATGCATCACAATCCTTATTCCTCCTAGGGCAACTTTAGAAAAATAAAATATATTAAAAAAATATTAACTTGCCTCTGTCCCTGATGGGATTTGATCTCATGACATCTCCTTGATTAGTTATTTAACTGCAACCAGCTTGTCATTGGGCCACACACCCTCACGTGTCCAAAGGGACATGAACAAAAATTTATATCATAAACTTCTGCACCCTTCGAAAAACTTAACAGTGTTTCGAGCGCTTCAACAAAGCAAATAACCACTACAGGACTCGATCCCTGGACCTCCTGTGTAACACACAGTGCACGAAATACTAGGCCAAATATGCCTATGCATCTTATTAAACTCCATGAATTATTTTTCAATAGACCAAAGTCACACTTCTCTCTCTTTTTGCAATTTGTTCCCCAATCGAAGGCATTCAAAAAATAAGCGTTGGTCTTATGAAGTTTAAGCTTTTTTTGGCATATATATGCCTTTCCTATTTCTTGAGATGTCAGCGCTATAAATTAATATAGCCTTTCATAATTTATTTAGTCGACATTAAAATTAATATATTTAATTTTAAAATTAAAATTTAAATTTTAAATAATTTAAAATTTAAACTAAATATTTAAAAATTAATATCTCCATCACCAGGGCACATTTTTCGATGAAACAAAAAGCCAATATGGGTTTTAAGAAAAATCCATTTCAAATATGCTATCCATGGTTTTAAATAAAACCTTTTATTTTGCCTACCTTGGTTTTCACAAAAACCCTGTATATATCCATGCTCTCCAAAATATCATAAATGCTTATTTATGAAATGCTTTGGCCACCAAAACTCAATGTGATCCATGTGACATCAATGATCAATGTGACATCAATGAAAACATAAAATAACTCAAATTGCCAATAATCTCCCACTTTGTCATTGATGGCAACACCTCTAATGCAAAGACCACAATCACTGCAAAAACCATCTCTGAGAATCAAAGCTGCTCCCCCTGACTCAATACTCTCTATGGAGGCTGCTCCCCCTTACTCAATGCTATCTTTAGAGGTTGCTCCCCCTAAATCAATGCTCTCTTTGGATGCTGCTCCCCCTAAATCAATGCTCTCCCCCTTACTCAAATCTCTCCCCCTTTGACATCAATGGCAAAAAGGGACACCTATGGGGCTAAAAGATATAACTATTAAGCTTAGACCCCTCACAAACTTCTCTCTTGAGGTGATTAATTTTGGGGTGGGAGTACTTTTACTCCCATCGTACGTAGTTTCTTTCCTCTGTCAACTTCCTTCCATATTTTTTTGATATCCTTATCTTGATGAATTACTTGATATTCTTGTCTTGAAACTATTTGGAATTTAGTCCTACACCATTTTGTAATATGTCCAAAGTTATTGTAATTAAAACACTTGATATTGTAACCTTTGGATGGTGCCCATATCCTAAATTCTTTCTTGAAATAATTTCCATATCCATTCCTTTCCTGAACCTTGTATTGTGAAGTTTTGTTTTCATGACCATTATGACCATGACTTCTGATTTGTGTAGCTCTAAAACCAAAACCATGTTGCTCATTTTCTTTGCACTGAGAAGTTGTATGACCAATCCTATTGCATAAAAAGCAATGTCCCTGAAAACCATACCTTCTTCCTTTGAAGTTTCTTCTAGCAAAATCAAACTTCTTTGATCCATGGATCCTGCAGTGTATAGCCTTGTGTCCAAATCCATTACAAGAAAAAAATGTCCTTGAAAATCCCTTTGTTCATGTGTTGGTTCCTCATACCTTTCTTGACCATTATCCTTATGATAATTTTCAACTTTTGCATTGCATCCTTGAACATTCTTTGTAGTATCTAAATCCTCTTAGTTTCTTTCTTGCTTTCTTCTTCAATTATTTCTTTTCCTTTTGAACTTGATTCACCTATCTCAAAACAAGATCCAAACTAAATATTTGGAGCCATAGGAACTTTGGAAATTTCTTCATAACACTTAGGTGCTTCCTTGATTTCATATTTTAGAACTTCCTTTCCTTTTGAGTGTGATTCCCCAAACCTAAAATATGAGACTTTTGGTGCTTTGGGACCTTCCTCTTCTTTCTCTTCATTGGCATCCATATTTATTGTCTCTGAAATACATGTTTCCTTCTTAGTGAAAATATCTTGACATTTTGAGTCATGTGATGGATCAAACTTCTCAAGTATGGAACATCTCAATTATTTTAGATTCTCCTTAACCTCTTGTAGTTTCTCATGGATATCATTGAAGTCTTCCTTTAGATCAACTGAGACATCTATCTTTCTTACAATGTTCTCTTGCTTAACTTCTTCTATTTGGAGTGAATGTTCTTCTTCTACTTATTTTATCCCATAGAAAAACCCTTCTTCATATTCACTATCACTAAGATCATTATAATATTCTATAGCAAACAAAATTTCATGATTTATTTTACCATGCATATTTCCTTGATGTGTCATCTCATCTTCACTATCACTGAAACCATTGCAATATCCTGATATGTGATCTCTTTGACCACACACAAAGCATAGTTCTCTTTCACTCTCTATTCCTAGGAATAGATGTTCTTCCTTTTCATAATCTGACTTATCTCTATCACTGTGATCTGAGCTATCACTTGCTTCTACAATGTAGAGAGTTTTCTTTGTCTTACGAAAAATTTTCTTCTTATCATACTTGCTTTGCTTGTACTTGTTATCCTTGTCATGCTTATACTTTCCAACTTATTTTCTTCTATGACCCTGTTTTTCATCATCACTATTTTCTTCATGTGGAAACTTGTGTGCATAGTGACCAAAATCACCACACTTGTAGCATTTGACTTTCTTCATATCCCTGTAATTTCTTGAGTCCTTTTTATTTTTGATGAAGTTAGCTTCCTCATCATTATCTGAATCTCTATCTGTATTTGGAACTTTACCTTTATTTTTCTCTAAAGCCTTGAATGCAATCTCTTTTATTGGAACCTGATGCTTACTCACCCTCATCTCATAAGTTGTGAGAGTTCCTTGTAGTTCTTCCATTGTTATCTTGTTGATATCCATTGTTTCTTCTATTGCTAAAACCTTTGCATCATACTTCATGGGAAGTGATCTCAAAACATTTTGAGTAACTTTTGATTATTTCATCTCAAATCCTAGGCCTCTCATGGTGTTAGTAATCTCATCAAATAAAAGTAAAAACTTTTTAATATCTTCAGAATCTTCCATTTTCAATTCCTCAAATATTTTTCTTTGAGTTTGTAGTTTTTCCAACTTTACCTTTGATTCTCCTTCATAAGTATTCCACAACTTGGTCTACATTTCATTAGCTGAATTACATACCATGACATTTACAAAAAAAAATTCACATAGCCCACTCAAAATACAATTCATTACCCTTGCATTGATCTCAACCAATTTCTTGATAGTCTTATCTACCTCGGGATCACCTTCAACCTTATACTCTTTTTCAACCATATGCCATACCTCATATCCTTGTGATATCAAGTAGTTCTTCATTCTCATGCTCCAAAAAGCATAATTGTTACCATAAAATAGTGGGTCCTTGTTTGTAGATAATCCCTTCTGTGAAGCCATATGTGTTCTTGTAGAATATACGCTCAAGTTGTTAGCCTTTTCGAAGGAACCTACTCTGATACCAATTGAATAACATAATTTTATAGTAAAAGGGGGGTGAACAGTATAGCACTCACTTTTTATTTTCTTTCCAAACCAATATCAATTAGTGTCCTTAATTTTAATAACCAAATATAGCAGTGTGCATTAATGACATATATAGCAATAGTAAACAAGTGCACAAATAACCAAACACAATTGAGACACAAGATTTAACATGGTTCCCCCAATGTGGGGTACTCCATAAGATAATATCCTTATAATATTTCACATAGAAATAAGGATCCTTATCCCAATACAAATGATTACTTTGATCTACTCAAAGCTAGGTAATACACTGATCTACTCAAGTAGGCAATCCACTGATCTACTCAGCTAGGAAATCCTGATCTGCTCAAGTAGGCAATCCATTGATATGCTTCAAAAAGATCACAAAGAACTTGCCCAAATTTGGTCTAGCAAGCTCACCAAGAACTTACCCAAAATTTTCTCTAGAAACCTCACCAAGAACTTGCTCAAAACTGTTTCAGCAAGCTCACCAAGAACTTGCCCAACTCTGCTCTAGCAAGCTCACCAGGAACTTGCCCAAAATTTGCTCTAGAAAGCTCACTAAGAACTTGCCCAAAAATGCTCTAGCAAGCTCAGAATGTGCCCAAAATTGCTTTAGCAAGCTCACCAAGAACTTACCCAAAATTTTCTCTAACAAGATCACTAAGAACTTGATCAAAATATTGTCCCAAAACTATCCACAAATCTATCCCAAAAGCCTTATCAAAGGCTCAATAAATAATAAACAAAAACTACCACAAATCTGTCCAAAAATCTATCCCAAAATCCTTCTCAAAGGCTCAACCAATCATGCTCAAGTGGCATTCAAATCTCATCCACAAATCTACAAAGGCAAGGCTCAATGATGAACTCAACAATGAATGACAATACACTCTTCAATGGATGACAACAATGATCCACAATGATCTCAACTCAAATCAATCTCAACTCAACTCAAGTCAATATTAACTCAACTCAAATCTTATAGAAGCATAAAGAGAATTGTTAGAGACTCAATATGTTCTAATATTAAAGCTCAATCTCAACTCAAATCAGAATTATAGAATAGTTTATTTCATGGGACTTGAACAATCACCTCACACAATCACTTGACTAGGCTCAATAAACTCAACTCAACCAATCACCACAAGGGACAACTCTTTCTCACAAAAACCTAGTCCAAGCACGTATAAACCAACTCAAATGTTTCAAAAAATGCTCAACCACAAATCTCACATAACAATGATACTCATGTTCATTTCTAACTCAAGTTCTTTGCATAACCAATGGGCTTCAACAACTATGCTTATAAAACATGGTTTAAACACAACTCTAAAACCAGAAAACCTTGAAGCATTCAACCAACCACTTTTGAAAAGGAAACCACAATCAATCCTTTTCTCTCCAATGATATTTTAGAAATCAACCACCATAAACAAAGTCAATGGAGAGTATTGCTCATACCTTTTGATGCCTAATTGGTTGTCCACTAAATCTGCCACACTCAATAAACTTCTTTTTCAACTTTCAACAAGGGTTATATATCATGATTAATATCACAAAAATAATATCCAAATAACACCTTATCACTCCTACTCAATAAAATACAACATGTCCCCTCATGAAAGAATTAATCACCTTTGAAAAAGAACAAAACAACCTTCACTTTTGAACCCTTTTACAAAAATAGAAATATCTCTATACATACACCTTATTTCTCCCTCTAAGAAATTTAATCAAATATCCCTTGAAATAAGATTTCCAAAAATATATAATATGATATACTTTCAAAAGGAGAAACACCAAAAATATCTCTTTTTATAAACATTCATCACTACCCTTATTATTCCTAGGGCAACTTTAGAAAAATAAAATATATTAAAAAATATTAACTTGCCTCTGTCCCTGATGGGATTCGATATCATGACATCTCCTTCCTCAGTGATTTAACCATATCCAGCCTCCCATTGGGCCACATGCCCTCATGTGTCCAAAGGGACACAAAAAAAAACTTATATCATAAACTTCTACACCCTTCGAAAAACTTAACAACACTTCGAGCACTTCAACAAAGTAAATAACCACAACGAGACTCGATAGCAGGACCTCCCATGTAACACACAACACACGAACCGCTAGGCCAAATATGCCTATGCATCTTATTAAACTCCGTGAATTATTTTTCAATAGACCAAAGTCACACTTCTCTCTCTTTTCATAATTCGTTCCCCAATCAAAGGCATTCAAAAAATAAGCGTTGGTCTTATGAAGTCTAAGATTTTGTTGGCATATATATGCCTTTCCTATTTCTTGAGGTGTCGGTGCTATAAATTAATATAGTATTTCCTCCTTTCTTTAGTTGATGCTAAAATTAATATATTTAATTTAAAATTTAAATTTAAATTTTACATAATTTAAAATTTAAACTAAATATTTAAAAATAAATATCTCCATCACCGGGGCACTTTTTTCGATGAAATGAAAAGCCAATATGGGTTTTAAGAAAAACCCATTTCAAATCTTCCATCCATGGTTTTAAATAAAATATTTTATTTTTCCTGCCTTGGTTTTCACAAAAATCTTGTATATATCCATGCTCTCCAAAATATCATAAATGCTTATTTATGAAATGCTTTGGCCACCAAAACTCAATGTGATCCATGTGACATCAATGATCCATGTGACATCAATGACAACATAAAATAACTCAAATTGCCAATAAGATTTGGGTTTAGGTTAGTGTTTCCTAGAAAATATCCTAACTAACCTAGTGCACACACGTGGGAGGGAATAATCAGGGTTTAGGAACCTAATTAACCTTTATGATCCAAAAATGCACTTTAAGTGAAGTCACTTTAAAATTAGAATTTGGATTAAATTTAACTAAGACTTTTTGGGAAATAATAGCCCCGTGGGATCCTAATTAAGTCTAGGAAGGGCTTAAGTGGCCTTGGGTGATTGATGAGTGATCCTTTGATGGATGCAAAGTGGTTATGACGTGAATTAATTATTTTAATAGGGTTTTGTACCTATGAACTAGTGATGTATCCTATGTAAGTCTACGATATTCTATGCTAATATAGAGTGATCTACACTAGTCTACGCATGTCTACAATATTCTACGCATGTCTACGCATGTCTACAATATTCTACACATGTCTACGCATGTCTACAATAGTCTACATAAGTCTAGAGCCATCTACAATAGTCTACACTGATCTACAATAGCCTAGAAGTGTCTAGGATGGCCTATGTAAACCTACAAGTTTCCAAAAGGATATAAAAGTGTGTAGAGGTAGCTATATGGGAAAAATCTACTATTTTCTCAAACATAAATACAAAGTAAATGCACATGTCCAAAATTTTCTCTTTATTCATTTAAAATGGAATTCATAGGTTACAATAAGGATTGTAAGGAATCCTTTTCATAATGAACATCAAATAGACTGATAGTTGCTCTTGGGTTCCTCGATGTAGGTGGGATTTAGTGTGTGGGGGCCACAACTGGTGTTTTTGATGCTGATTTTGCTCCTTTTCCACCTGTTGTATGACCTAAAAAAGGGGGTTAGTTGGTTTAGGGGCTTGCCTTGGTCAGGCCCCATATTGATGAAAGACAATAAAAATAGTAAATGAAATTGAACTAAAATTCTATAAAAATTATGGGAAACATCATAATATTGTCAAATAACTCTTACCTAAAAAAATTGGGGTGATTTAGGACCTATAGACCCAATTCATAGGCCGAGGGGTGAATTGGTGCTAGATTCGCAAGTCGGGGGGTGAATTCAGTTGTAAGTGCCTTCTGAAGGAAATCCTTGCATGGATGGGCTCCTCAGGTGCTATACTATTATTTTTCAGGTTTATATTGTTGTTTTTTTGCTTCTATACATATTTTGGTAGAGTTTCTATGCTTTGGTTAAAAGGATAGAGGTAGAATAAGGGTTTAGGTCCACTATTTATAGATAAAACTAAGAGGTAGGGGGTGTCATTAGGAGAACTAAACCCTAAGTTCAGGTTCTAGGATGGTTAGGTTAGGGTTTGTGAGGTGTCATCCTCACATTCCCTTAGAAAATATCTCATCCTCATGCATGTGTGAGGAGATATTAGGGTTAACTAGGATTAGTCAACTCTAGGTTAGATTTGGGGTTAGGTTAGGGTTTCCTAGAAAATATCCTAACTAACCTAGTGCACACACATGTGGGAGGGAATAATTAGGACTAATTAGGTTTTAGGAACCTAATTAGCCTTTATAATCCAAAAATTGCACTTTAAGTGAAGTCACTTTAAAATTAGAATTTGGATTAACTTTAATTAAGAATTTTGGGAACTAATAGCCCCATGGGGTCCTAATTAAGTCTAGGAAGGGCTTAAGTGGCCTTGGGTGATTGATGAGTGATCCTTTGATGGATGTAAAGTTGTTAGGATGTGAATTAAGTAGTTTAATAGGGTTTTGTACCTATGAACTAGTGATGTAGTCTATGTAAGTCTACGATATGCTATGTTGATATAGAGTGATCTACGCTACTCTACGCATGTCTATAATAGTCTACACATGTCTAAAATAATATACGTAGGTCTAGAGCCATCTACAATAGTCTACACCAGTCTAAAATAGCCTAGAGGTATCTAGGATGGCCTATGTAAACCTACAAGTGTCCAAAAGGATGTACAAGTACGTAGAGGTAGCTATGTGTGACTTTTAGGTGTCTACATGGACAATTGTCATTGATAAAAAAATATAGTAGATGTCATGACCCTCCCTGGAAGGACTTATGACATAGAGAAACTATGTGATGATCAATAGTAATTTGATAATTTTTTTTGTTTCAAATGAATGACTATATAATGCTTATATTGATTTATCTTTGAATAACATGGTACTGTTGATAGATTATCAATGTGCAGGATTAGGTACACTCGTAGGTGGAAGAAATAGAATCGTCCAATAGAAACGAGGTGCTTGAGGTTGGGGAAGTGATGATTAAGGAAACTTAGAGGTAACATGGATGAATACCTTCATATAAGAATGCATTATCAGTTTAAGGGATAATAATCAATAACAAACCACCTAGAGCCTCATTTGATAGCCTAGTAGCTATCATAAATTCTCTGGCTTAGACAGGTTATTGGATTGATGGAAAGATTCTCTCTTTTTCTATTGCATTTGATTGGTTATATTTTACTTCATCACTCAACAACATCTTGGTTTTGGAATGTGTGCATAAATTTGGTTGCCTTTGAATTCCCTAAATTGTTGTTATTATAGCATTTTGCTAAGTTGTGATAAAGGAACTTATTATGCTAATGAAAATAATCTATTTTAAATAATAAAAGAACTTTATTTAAATAGATAGTAGAATATATTTTAAATAATAAAAGAACTTTATTAAAATAGATAGTATGATCTATTATAAATAAAAATATAATTTTATTTAAATAGATAAATGAGAATCTATTTTAGATAATAATAGAATTCTACTTGAATAGATAAAGAGATTGTATTTTTTTAAATCATAATATAAATTTATTTTAAAAGGATAATAATAATCTATTTCATATATGTAAAAAGGATTTTATATATGTAGAATATTATAACTTTAGATTTTTGTTTTTATAAAAGGAGGAAATACATATTTTTAAATAATGATAAATGAATATTATTTTAAGTGTGGGAAGCTTTAGTTTAAATAATACAAAAAAATATTTAACAAGGAAATGAGGTACTATGCAGAGGGAAGCTTCTACCGTCAGGAGGAAAGAGAACTTCATTTATGAGAAATTTTGAAGAAAAGAAAGAAGCAATTGTTAAACCAAAATATCCTACATAGTCACTGGCCGGATAAGGGGGAATTGAATGCTAGTAGGTAAAGAAAGGAAAGGAGTGAGGAGACATGGGTAGGTGAATCTCCATATCAAAAGAAAGAAAATAAAATGGTACCATGAGGGTGAAAAAAGGAGGACGTTGGGGAGAAGAATTCTAGTCAAAACCAAAAGGAAGAGCTTGACATTGGGGAAGAGAAATAATCATAGGCCGATGAGAGAGACTAGTTGGATGTCTTGGAAAGCTATCACAGGTTGGTTTAATGAATTTAACTTCTATTTTCTAGTTTAAAAAAATAAGAGAGCTTATTTTTTGTCTATCTTCACCTTGTGGACATCGTTGGATATTTTTAACTTACTCCTCAATGTAAATCAAGTTTTTTTACGAGTGCTTCCATCCAATATTGCTTGTGTTAGTGGTTGTTTGTTGAAAACCCCAACCAATATCTTCTTTTGAACTCCACCTACATATTTTTCATATTTCCAATGTATCTTTCCTCTTTACTAAGCAACATTTATGTTGAGAGTAACTCAGGGTTATGATCTATTGTGCATATCACCATCATGCTTATTGTGGCACCATCTACACCTAAGGTAAGTTGTACATGTGCACAATGGGTTCAATTCGACTAACTATTATAAACTCCCTTGGATTAGGTTTGGTTAGACTTGTTGATGTAAAACCACCATGGTTGTGACCCCTTCCTTTAAGCTTTCAACATTGTCCATGTGGATGGTTTTGTCTGACTAAATTCTTCAACTCCATTCTTCTTCCAAGTTGTTTTACCTTGAATCGTTTGGATGTTTCATTCATTGGATTACATCTAGAATATGCCCTATTGGGATGCATTGGAAGTATACAGTGTGCCTTCCAATATGGCATTTTCACTGTATGATTATCCCTATTGGAGTATTGTGTTTGGCTAGTTGTTGGGCTGCTGCCCTCCTGTAACCACCCCTACCAAATTGTTGTTGTTGCATATATCTTCTAATCATCAGTGGTCTGCTTCATTATGTGCTCACCAATGAAATTATAATCCCTTAATACTTTAACCATATTATTTCTTCTATTATGTATGTCATTAATGGAATAGATTAATCAATTTGGTTTAAGCACTTTTTAAAAAAAGTTACTTTAGGACATCTTAAGGGAGAAATCGTAGGTGTTGTAAAGTTATTAAAAAGGGATTTTTGTTTAAAATATAGCATGTGATAATCGTTAATGATAATTATAAGCAAATTAAATACATTAATAAGATATTTGATTGATTAAAAGAGAAAAAAATTATTTAATTAAATAAATTTTATTTAGGTGTTGTGGTGAAGTGGGTGGTTTCCCACTCTGGGTGGGAGGACCCTGTCTCAAATTCCTTGCTTCCCCCTACTTTCCTATGGATTCCCAATTAGAATGACACTATGTTGCCCCTACTATATTTCCAGAATTTTTATGGGATTCTCCTATGACCTTCCAGGTTGTGTTTTTCCATCCCAAAAATATTGCAGATGCTTGGTCCGATCAACCCTGAGTTTCTTTTCATAGTGGCCTTTAGTGGTGGTTGGTTTTCAGGTGGCCCAAATCAGGAGTTGGAGTTTTGGAGACTATCCTGATGGACCTTTATGGCTTTGGAGGGAGCCTGTGTATTCTTGCTTTTTGCTATGTTTTTCGCTGCTCCTTTGTTGGTTTTGACATCTAAAATGGAATTTCCACTTTCTTTACCTGTGTTATCTAAGCTTGGGGTTCACTCTCTATTTTTTCTTGGTCTTGGGTAAGGGCCATGGGTTTATCACCTTTATTTGAGTGGCTCTTGGTTGTGGCTAGTGTGGGCCTTATGAAGTGGGGTTTCTTTTCTATCTTAGTATTTATGTGGTTCCTTTACCTATTACTTCTTTTTGACATCTAGGGATGGTCCTTGGGTTTCTTATGTTGCTGTGAGTGAAGGAGTTCATAAATATCTTTTGGATGGACTACTGGTGGGGCTGGTTTTTATCCTTGCTTATGGAATACTTTATGGATTTTATTTTTGTAATTTTTTGGTCTGTAGGGGGTCATGTGCATGCGTGTTTACTGCTAAAGTTGATCTATTGTTGACAATCCCTGTTGAGTTGATCCCTTCCAGTCATGGAGTGCGATGGTGGATTGAATTTTTGAGGTTTTCTTACCTTCATATGTGATTTTCATATCCATTGCAATAATACCTCATGGCTTGAAGAGATCTCACCTTGCTAATTTTTCATTTTCTAGGCTGCTACTTTTCTGGTTTCTATCTTATTCTCGATCTGGGTGGGAATATCCTATTGAAGCTTTGTTTCGGGCTCCCACAAGATGGGTTTTTCAAATTTGGTGGTTTTTTCTATCCCATGGGTGGGATTTGGTTTTTAAATTTTTTTATTGGTTCTAGCTATCCCGTTCCTGGTCTGGGTAAGATTCTCCTTTTGAATCTTTGTCCAGGGCTCCCACAAGTTGGGTGTTTTAAAATTTCTAGTTTTTGATTAGGGTTTTTGTTCTTAAATATTTTTAATTCATGTTAGATCTCTCGCTCTCATTATGGATGAGTTTTTTATTTTATCCATTTGTCTCAAGCTTCCACAAGTTAGGTTTTTTGTTTTGTGCTATGTGGGATGTTCCTGCTTTTCAAAGTTGGTTTTGAGATTGTCCTAATAGGATCATCTCCTGTTCTATTTTATCTTTGTGGAGACCTTCTCCCTATGGAGATCATCTCCCTAGCCCATTTTTAAAAGGTTTAGGTACCCCTTCAAAACCCCATTATCAATAAAAAGATATAGTTTATTTAGTTAATTGAAGGTATGGAACTTTGATTAATGTGAATAAAGGTAAAAATGGTTTATTTTACTAATTAAAGATATGGGAATTTGATTAATGAAAGTAAAAATAGTTTATTTTATTAATTAAATGTATGGGAATTTGATTAATGAAAGTAAAGGAAATATAGTTTATTTTATTAAATAAAAGTATTGGAATTTGATTATCGTAAATAAAGGAATTGTTGGTTTATTTTATTAATTAAAGGTATGGGACTTTGATTAATGAAAATAAAGGAAATATAGTTTATTTTATTAATTAAAGGAATGGGACTTTGATTAATGAAAATAAAGGAATTATAGTTTACTTTGTTAATTAAAATAATGAGACTTTGGTTAATGAAAGCAAAGGAATTATAGTTTATTTTTTTTATTAAAGTAATGGGATTTTGATTAATATAAATGAATGCATTATAGTTTTATTTGGGTAATTAAAGGAATGAAAATTTAATTAATTCAAATAGAAATAATATATATTATTTGCTTAATTAAGGAAGGAAACTTTAGTTACTTGAAATAATGGTTTTGACATGATTTGATTAAAAGAAAAACTTGTGATCTAGTTGTATCTGTTGAAATGACTCTCTTTGGACAAATGGGAGGTGAAAGTAAAAATGAGAAATTTTTATGATGATAACTAGACAGTAGATGGTTGAGTACTTTAATTAATTTTTATAGTTGCAATTTGGCAAAGTAATCAGTAAATGCACTAGTTTCATGTTACTAGTAGATGCATTTATATGCATGTCTTTCATAGAACCATGAGTTGCCCTCATCCCCTACTATCCTCAAACGAATTATGGAAAGGAGGACCAAAGAGGTAGTTGTAACCAATGCACTAGTTTTATTTATAACGACAATAATTTACTTATGCTCAAATAGACTTGACTTGTAGGGGGGAAACCCCTAGATGGATATGGATGTATAGTATGGAAGTTTTTTTTTGGTATAAGGTAGAGGTGGTTATAAGGTCCACAAACCTTTTACATAGTCAAAATGGGCTGGTTCTAGCTTCAAGCCCGTATAATCAAAATACAAAATGGATCTTTCTAAGACCCACATTAAGCCATACTTAGAGTCCATAGTCCTATACTTGTCACTTGACTATTCAGGATAAAACAAAAACCAAACAACACCTAGCACTTACTAATACCACTAGGTTGTTGTACTGTACACTTGTCACCTCCCAGGCCCCAGCAAATGGGATGCCTTTTCTACCTAATTCCATCTATCGGATTACTCATCATCAACCCCTCTGATCTCCTGATGCTCTAACAGGTTTGATCTTAGCTCTTCTCTAGAATCTAACACCAATAGTTCTTGAGGGAAGTTATCCTTCCAAATTTTCATCTCCCCAACAAAAATTGCAATATTTGCCATTAGATTCATCGCATGGTTCCCTTATCTGAAGGTGTGTTGGATTCGGGCATTAACCAAATGATATTTATGAATATTTGCTTCTAGGATAAGATCCAAGATGGTCCAGCTGGGGTCTTTATCCTCCTTAATTGCCTTGATTATATTAAACGAATCCCCTTCAAAGATAACTTCCTTATAACCCTCAATTCTAGAAATTCTCATTGCCTACATGCAGGCTTGGGCTTCTGCAAAATGATTTGTTTGAGTTCCTAAAGGCTCTACAAAGGAAAGGACCACTTTTCCTTCCTCATTTCTCAGAACTCCTCCTGCTCCTGCAGCCCCAAGATTTCCTTTAGCTGCCCCGTAAAAATTAAACTTAACCCACTTTTGTGTGGGGGGTATCCACTTGACACCATCCTATGGGTTGGTTGTAATGTCTAGGTCTAGAAGTTCCTCTCCCCAGTTTCGCAAAATCCTCCTTTCCCTTAGAGACATGGTCTCATTTTTGAAGAAGAAAGTTTTCCAGTTTTCTTTCAAAGCTCTGATTATTTTATTACCACATAACCTGGGATCTTTCTTATGTCCTTTAAATACTCTTTTATTTCTCTCATTCCATATCCCCCATAAAAAATGGGGTAAGCTGAGCTTCCAAAGCCAAGTCAAAAGTTTCGCCTGGAAGGGGGAAGCCCACTGTATGCAGAAGTTAGACATGCTATTTGGACAAACCCAATCTATATGAAATTTGGACAGGATCATTTGGAAGACTGTACAAGAAAATTCACAAGTTAGAAATATATGAATTACATATTCTAATGCTTTCTCACACAAGATACATCGATTGATGAATTGGAAACCTCTCCTTTACAGATTATTTGTTGTTAGAATCTTATTTTGAACTACCAACCAAAAGAAGAAAGCTATTTTTGGGGTTAAATTATTTAACCAAATAATAGAAGTCAGAGTCTAGCCATTGTAGCCTAAGTGGATTAACTTATAGGCAGTTTTTACTGAATAGATCCCACTTGTAGTTTTGCCCTAAATCGCCTTGTCTCTTCCTTCCCCAGGAATGATCGAGAACACCCTTAAAGCATCATTGAGTTTGGTTAGGTCCACCTTCTCTTGCTCTGACAGATTATGAACTATGATTTTCTTCCAAGAGGAAGTTTCCTGTGCTACAACAATAAAATCCCCTACTTTTCCTCCCATTTCCTTCGAAAGTTTATGTTGGAGGACCTGAAGGTCTAAGTTATATTTCAGAGGGGCCTCTTCCAACCATGGGTCTTGCCAAAAGTCCACTTGTCTTCCATTACCAATTCTCCATCTGATGCCTTTCCTGACTATCTCTCGACATTCGAGCAAACAATTCCAAAAATAACATCCTCTAGGGAGATTATCAACTTTTAGGAAGTCTTGATTATTTTTGATATATTTTTCCTTAAGAAGTTTTACCCATCCCAATTGATCATTATTGATAAATCTCCATACCTGTTTGCCAATCAAAGCTTGATTCATTTCTTTCATTCTCTTTAGCCCCAGGCCCCCCTGATCCTTGCTTGCACACACCTGATTCCATGCTACCAACGAAATTCTCTTTCTCTCCTCTGAACCTGACCACAAGAAGTTGCATTGAATTTGCTCCAATGTAGCTTGGACCTTTGTAGGCATTCTAAATAGAGACATGAAGTAAATTGGAATGATATTTAAAGTAGTTTGAACTAATAAGGATTTTCTTGAGGAGCTGAGAAGGCTTCCCTTCCACCCTGCTAACTTTTTGGAGATCCTGTCAATGACGGAGTTCCATAATGTAGCCTTCATTCTTCCTTCGAACATAGGCATGCCTAGAAAAGTTGCTGGTAGAAGCTCCTTTCCACAACCGAAGAGGTTAGCTATTCTTTCCTCCCTCCCACCAGGCATGTTAAAGAAATAGATGCTACTATTCTTATAGTTTATGTACTGTCCTGCTTCTGTCTCATACTTGGTTAGAATTCTCTTTAGTTTCCTAGCCTGAGGCACTGAGGCTTTGGACACAATGATTGTATCATCCACAAAATGTTGGTGAGACACTGGCTCTGCTGTTGAGGTTGGTTTGAAACCTTCCAAACGACCATCTGCAATCGCTGCTAAAATGTTTCTACCCAATGATTTTGCTAAAATAATAAACAAGTATGGAGACAAAGGATCTCCTTGTCGCAACCCCCTTTCACTCTTAAAGTAACCGGAGGGTGACCCATTCACCATGAAAAAAAATATTGTAGTAGAGATACAACTAAAAATTAACTTAATCCACTGGGGACAAAAACCAAACTTACCCAAAATCTTGGTGAGGAACCGCCATGAGACCCGGTCGTAGGCTTTATTCATATCAAGCTTTAGTAACATACCTGCTTCCTTACTAGCCACCATTGAATGAATAACCTCATGAATTGTGATGATACCATCCAGTATTTGTCACCCTTTCACAAAGCCTCCTTGGTTCATATCAATGATGAAAGGAAGGATAACCTTCAGCCTATTGGCAATTGTTTTTGTGAGAATCTTCATCAGAGTGTTACATAAACTGATAGGGTGAAAACTAGAAAATTCCATTGCTCCCACTAGTTTAGGGATGAGGACTAAAAATGTAGCATTAAATCCTTCTGGGATTTCCATGTCCTTTTGAGCCTCAATTATAGCTTCCACTACATCATTGCCTAGGATATCCCAAAACTTTTGGAAGAAAGCTACGGGGAAGCCATCCGGTCCTGGGGAGTTGTTACCATCCATGTCAAAAACCACCTTCTTTATTTCCTCCTTTGTGAAAGGACTAAGTAAGAATCCATTAAGATTCTCGCATTACGAGGGGTGGAATGGCTACCAACAGAGAGTCCTCTTCTTCAATAGTCGGATTTACATCTTCTAGCAACGATTTAAAGTACTCAACCACTTCCCTCCTTATGTCTTCCATATCTTTGGTGTTAGACCCATCGGCCATCTTGATCTCCTTAATTTTGTTAGTACTCCTGTGACGAAGAGTAGAGACATGGAAGAACTTTGTATTTCTGTCACCCTCCTTTAACCAACGTAGTCTGGATTTTTGCCTCCAAAAGGTTTCTTCAAATCCTATCATCATGTGGTATTCGGCTAACAACTCCCTCTCCTGGTTTCTCAGATCCTCTATAAGCTACTCTGACTTCAGCTTCTCCTGTAGTTCATTGATCTTGTATTTTAGTTCTACCTTTTTAACAAAAATATTGCCAAAGGAAGTTTTGTTCCACTCTCTAATGTTAGCCTTCACATTCCTTAGTTTACATGCCACTTGGGCTAGTTTCGAACCATTATACTTTTTGTCCCACCATTGGGCAACCAGATCCTTGAGATCCTGATGTTGGAACCACATAAGTTCGAATCAAAAGGGTCTGATGTATCTTTTCTTAGAGTCCTCCCTTGTTTCCCATATAATTGGGTTGTGATCAAACCCGATTCTTGGGAGTGCCATTAATGAAGAGTCCCCAAACCTCTCCAGGAATTCTTGAGAAAGAAGAAACCTATCTAATATTATTTGAATTTGGTTTTCCTTAAATATTTTGTTAGACCATGTATAGGAGAATATACATAGGTCCACATCCATCAACTCATGTTGTTCAACAAAATATCTAAACTCGTAGATATCAACAATTATTCTTTGAGAGCCCCCCAATTTATCTACAGGATTAAGGTAGCAATTGAAATCCCCCGCCACAATCCAAGGGTAGTTGGGGACCGTCTCCCTCAATTCAGCTAGCTGACTCCAAAGAACCCTTCTTAGTCCTTGTCTAACTGGAGCATATACATTCGTTAAGATCCACTCTTCCTGCATGGTTTTATCCACACATAAGAGACAAATAAACCAACTAGACATCAGAATCACTCTACTATCAATCACATTCTTGTTCCACATAACTAGCAACCCTCTTGTTGTTCTAGTGGCCTCTTGGCCTACTACTTCAGCTTCTCGCCAAGTCCTATTATTAAAAGGAATAACTCTACTCTCCTCCATTTTAGTTTCTTGTAGTAAAAGCATATCCGGTTTGTGTTCTGGTCTAAGGGAATACAAAGCTCTTATTTTTGTAGGATTACTCCCATGAATATTCCATGAAAGAATATTCATTTATGGGATTTGGATCCTCGAGCCTTCGCCCCATAGTGCAATAATGCTTGAGTGCCATCAACCACTCCTCGCTCTGCTTCTTTCTGCCTTAAGGCAACATTGCTAGATTTCCCTCTTCCTATCGAACCATATCCCCATACATTCGCTCTAGGCTGGGGTTCCTTGGGATTCACTTGGCTTCTAGTAACCATCTTGGATAGGTCAATCTTGGTCTTTGGGGTAACAATCTGGCTTTCCAGGTTAACTGGTCTTTCTAACAGTGGAGAAGATTCTGTGCTCTTAGCTTCTTGATTAGTAGATTCGTTTTTCCCTGCTTTGGGGTTACACTGATCTTGGTGGTTCAGATCTTCCTCCTGAGTATCCTTTCCTGTATAATTAGTTTCCTGCTCTTTCCTTTGATTTTTCTCCTCTAAATCATTCTCTTGAGTCTCCTCTACCTCAAATTCCACTTCTTGGCTATCCCTCTGATCTCCCTTCAGATGATTTAATGCATCAAAACTGTTCTCCACTGGGATGTTGATCTCCTTGGAATTTCTTCCCATAAATTCCTTTGTAGTACATGGGACCACTTCCACCGAGCCTCCATAGGCCTCCCGTATTACCCAATCAAACTTACTTGCCCCAGGGCGTTGATCTATGGGGTTATTTCCTTTGTGATTTGGCTCTGAGGCTTGTTGTATCATCTTAGGAGTAGGTTGAGCTTGAGGGTTCCCATCAAAGGGACCAGCTCCCCTGTGAGAGGGTTTCGGGGCATAGGTATTTTTGGGAGGAGGGTTATAATGTTGCCTCTTGCTTACAAAAGTGCAAACAGGGTATCTGATATTCGAATTTTGAGCTTCACATCCTTAAGGCCCATGTTGGGTATGAATGGAGATCTGCGAGGGAGGGATATTATTCTAGGTTTAAGGAGCAGTATTTTGGAGTGGGGGCTGGTTCTTGGAAATGTAGTGGATACCCTAGTGCCCTACCTTCCCACAAACACTACACTTAAAAGACATATTTTCATATTCAAAGACCTGAGTATGAAGGCCAAACATAGACGATAATATAATGGATTTAGGGAGCTCTTTACTCAGGTCCGCCAACACACACATGCGAGCAGAAAGGAGTCTTGTTTTGATCAAGGTTGCAGGATCAATAGCTATTAGTTCTCCAATCTCTGTAGCTATCCCAGCCAAGATTTGTTCATTCCAAAAAAGCAGAGGTAATCTCGACATCTTAACCCAAATAGGAGCCAAATCTAGCACCTGAGTTTGGGGGTTGAAATCGGGGGACCAACGCTTTAGATACAAGCCCCTTTTACAAAAAAACCAAGGACCTCCTTAGAGAGTCCTTTCCATGTCCTGTTCACATTGAAATGTCACCAGAAGAAAACTCTTGGGTAAAGCCTTAATCATCATACCAGCCCTTGGCTGCCATTTTTGGATGGCCCATCTCCTTATGACTTCCAAGTCTAGCCTCACCTCCAATAAATTTTTCCACCAGAGATGTTCTGACCTCCATAGCCACATGTTGAGCTAAGGTATCCGGGATGTGCAACCTACCATTGACAGATTTTAGATTAAAACAAGAGTTGGATAATTTTTGCTTACTGTGAAGAGCATTAAGATATGAAGGTCTCCAATTGCCAGGTTTCTCTTTGTCTCCTTCCTGGGTCTTCCTTTGATCCTAACACATAGAGTCCTAGTCCCCCTCAAAGAAATCTTCAACCACATCCTCCCAATGCCCTTGGACCGATTCCAATAGAACTTCCTTGTCCACATCTTCTACCTGGGGGCCTGCTATCTCACCAGAGCCCCCACCTGCCGCATCTGCTGATCTACCCTCCAAATCCCCACACCTAGGGTTTGTTGCCCCTAGACCTCCCGCTCCTCCTCCTTGCTGCTCCATCCATCATAACTTGCTACCTCCAAAATCTGCCAATTTTTTTTTTTAGGGCCAAAATTTTTGCGGCCGCTACAGTGCATGGGCTGCTACAGTTTGTAGGCTTCTACAGTGTCGGCTACTACAGTGGCAGGTGCTACAGTCCACAGGCTGCTACGGTTGAGAATTTGAAAATCCACAAACTAATAGTTTATCAAAAGTAAATTCTTTAGATATAGAATTATGGAAGTTTTACCATACTTGAATATATATAATATTTTATTGAATGAATGGGAAATGTATTTTTAATTTGTTGTTATGAATTATATATGCTTTTTTATCTAGATTTATCTTTTGTTTAATGGTTATCTTCATTTAAATGTTGTTTCCTTTCTAAGTACTTCTTTATGCTTTATGGATTTTATTCCTTAATTGATTAAGTAAATAGAGTCATTCTTGTCTTCTTGCTAAACATAAAAGTAACCTAAGAAAATGAGATCTTAGGGTGAACCTAGAAAGTGACCTAAGATATTGAGACCTCTTAGGGTGAACATAGAAAGGACCTAAGGGATTGAGACCCCCTTAGGGTGATGGTAACTAAGTAAACTAATTTATTACATCAGATTTAAGATAGCTCATCGTGAAGACGAGTTGGATAACTTGACTCATAATATGCATAGCACACCTAAAAAAATATATTTATGTATGGTATGGTGATGGGCGTATACCTTCAACTGTACTAAAGGTGATAAGTTTATCTCATCAATAATGGTGATATGGATAAGCTTATTTATGATAACACACAATATTCCTACACAAACGAATTTGTGTAGTGTATTGAGTGATATGTAAATAATTAGAAAATTTGGGAAACTTGGTGAACTTAAAACCATAGATAAACCAAATGTCAGTTAGGATTTTATGAATACCTCTTCATAGTAAAAAAAAATTCTTTTATTTCCTTGTGTTTTTTTCTTGTAGCTAGTTGTTGGGGTCATTACATCTGGTATATGAGATTTAGGTATAAGGGTATAGAGCTTCTTAATGTGTTTTAGGAATTTGTATGTCTTTCTATGTAGGCTTGCTTAAGTTTTAAGCTAAATTTAGGAAGACCTAGAATCTCTATCTTGCTATAATCTAATGCGAATTAATCCGAAGGATGATTGGAATGTTATGATACCTTACTTATAATAAGTATGGAATTTGGCATTAAAGTGACATCATAACATTGGAACACTACCCTGATTACATTATTGATGTTTTTAGCAAGAGAACTCTGTATAGTGGCTTGATTTAGTAGTTATGTTCAATGTGAAAATGTAACCTAACCTTCTCTTATTAGTTGTAGGATAGATGGCACCCAATATGAGAGGGGAAAATATTGCTTCCCCAAATAGACAACATCGTAAGGATAATGATAAGGAAAGGATCCAAGAAAGGGGTTCAAGAGACTTAAGCAAAGAGGTGGAAAACCTCATCACTATTGCTACAATGTTGTAGGAACAAATAGAACAATAGGGGGAGCTAATAGACTAGCAAAGAGAACAAATACAACAATATAAGAAATTGAATGATTCCTATTTTGTAGAACTAACAAAGAAAAATTGATAATATCAAAGAGGAAGAGAAAATGATGGCTATTTAGAGTGGAAAGGTCAATAGAAAGTATGGATAAGTCTACTCAAATCCATTTAAGTAAATAAAAGTGTAGCTAAGCCAGGTTTTGGGGGAGGTCAAAGGTAACTAATGGCACCCCAAGTAGAACAATTTGTAAAGCATATTCATAAAAACCTTGAAGGGACCAAAGAAGGTCACCACATATGTGGAGGACCATATTATGCAATCAAACACCCCAATTCAACAATGTGGAGTAAGTGGATAGAAGGAACAACCCCCAAAAATCACTCAACCTCAAGGAAAGAAGAATGAATAGTAGCACCTCAAATAACACAATTGGAAAATGTAATTGGGAAAAAACAACAAACCCCCAAAGGAGGCTGCTACTAGTGTGAAGTCTTATTATGTTGTCAATTTCCCAAGAAAAGCAAGACCAAACATTCAAGCTAAGGAGAAAAAAATTGGAATACAAGTGATAGCAAAAAATTAAAACTGAAACCAAGCATCCATGCCATTGATTTGGGAATGTAAATTCTCTTCTCCCGAAATATTTTAGCTTTAGTTAGAATTATTTTCTTAGTTTTATTTCTTCTAGTTTAGTAAGGGATATGCCAAGAATGCCAAGATATTTAGCCCAATGGTGGAAGGTTAAGTATGGTTCTAGGCAAACCTACTTAGTAAACCAATGTTTTCAATGGTAGACGTTACTCTAACTAGTGATGCTACTGAAGGATGTTTGTATTTAGCTCCAATTAATAATTTTGATGTCATCCTAGGTATGGACTGGTTACAGGCTCATAAAGCCTTGATCAATTTCCAATATATATGGATTGAGTATTCATAAAAGGGTAAGGAAATACTGAGAATTCATAGTGAGTAGGGATCATTTAAATCTTAGATGTTGTTAGCTAAGAAATTAAAGAAAGCCCTTAATAAAGGAGGGATAGTCTATGTCATAAAAATAAATGAAGTTGGAGAAGATCAGAAGAGAGAAGTATTGGAAAAACACTCAATTTTGTAGGACTTTATAATATGTGTTTATTGAGGACTTACCTAAAATTCCTCCTATGTGGGAATTTAATTTTACTATTGAACTTATGCTAAGATTGGAACCCATCCATAAATCTCCATATAATATGAATCCTATAGAGATGCAAGAATTAAAAGTGCAATTGCAAGGGTTGTTAGAAAATGGATTGATAAAGCCAAGTGTGTCACCCTGGGATGCATCGGTGTTATTTTTTAAAAATAACAACAATTCATTAAGATTATGTATTGATTATAGGATGCTTAATAAGGTTACAATCAAGAACCGCTATCCCTTACCTAGAATTAAATATTTGTTGAACCAACTAAAATATGTCATGGTATTCACAAATTTTTTTTTCAAATAAGGGTACCATCAATTAAGAATACATAAGGGCACTCACAAAACAACATTTAAAACTAGGTATGGACATTATGAGTTTATAGTATTACCATTTGGGTTGACTAATGCCCTAGCTACATTTATGAATCTAATGAATAGTGTGTTAAAGAGGCTTTTAAATAATTTTATCCTCGTACTTTTAGATGATATCTTAATATAATCTTGAGATATAGAGTAGCATGATAAGCATCTCAATATGGTGTTAGAGTTGCTAAGGGAGAACCAAATATATGGAAATCTAGCGAAAAGTGATTTCTATGTCTTAGAGGTGTTATATATTGGGTATATTATATCTACAGAAGGGATTGTAGTAGACCCAAATAAAATTGAGACCATTCTAAATTGGCCACCCCCTACCAATGTGACTAAAGTATGAAGCTTCATGGGGATGACGGGCTACTATAGAAATTATGTAAAGGATTACTCCAAGATTGCAACAACAATAACTAAAATTTCAAAAAAGGGAAAGGAATTCAAGTGGTCAAAAAATTGTGAAGCTACTTTTGTATTTCTAAAACATAAACTCACTACAACATCAATATTAAAATTTCTAGACCCTCAAGGGAACTTTTCAGTAAGCATGAACACATCACTAGAAGGGTTAGGAGGAGTACTCTAGCAAGAAGAGTTAGTAGTAGTGTACACTTCAAGAAAGATTAATAAGCATGAAATTAATTATGCTACACATGATTTAGAGATGGTTTTAGTAGTGCACGCTTTACAAATATGGTGCCACTACTTGGTATAAAGACCCTTTGAGTTAAAAATTGACCACCAAAATATAAGGTATATATTTACCCAACATATAATCAATGTGAGATAGAGAAAATGGATTGATTTTATCTCTGAATATGACTTTGAGATTGAGTATTTAAAGAGGAAAGAGAATAAGTTTGTCAATACCATAAGTATAAGGAAGTATATAGCAACAATAACCAAGAGTCACATGGATCTAATGGATCAAGTAAGGAAGGAGCAATATCAAGATGAGTATTGCAGGGAAATTCGGTCTAAGTTGAGTAGAGACCCTAAGGGTAATAAGGAATTTGGCATGAAATATGATCTTTTGTGCTACAAAGGTAGGATCATCATACCAAAAATGGGTGATTTAAGGAAGTTAATAATGCAAGAATACCATAGATCCCCTTATTTTTCTCACTTTAGAGGGGCAAAAATGAGGGAAAACTTGAAAATAATCTTCTTCTGGATAGGAATGAAGAGGGATATCACCGATTTTGTCACTCATTAGCTTGAATTTTAGAAGGTTAAGGTAAAATGTAGGCATCCTATAGGACAATTGTATTCATATGATGTACCTACACTGAAATGGAAAGTTATATCTATGGACTTTATAGTAGGATTATCCAAGACATGGTATCAAAATGATGCAATTCTTATAATAGTCGATAGATTGACTAAGGTTGCACATTTCATACTAGGGAACATCAAGGATGATGCTAAGGAAGTGGCTAACATATTTGCTAAAGAGGTATTTTGATTGTATGGGTTTCCTAAAATAATCATTTCAGATAGGGATTCTAGATTCACTTCTAAATTGTAGAAAGCTCTACATTGTGCCATAGGTACAAAAATGAATATGAGCTTGGCATACCATATCGAGATAGATGGTTAAATATAATAGGTAAACTAAGTACTAGAGGATATGCTTCGCATGTACTACATGGATCAAAAGTCTCACTAGGAAGACTATCTATGCCTTGTAGAGTTTACCTACAATAATGGACATTATTCCTATCTATAAAGGACTCTTTTTTATTCCTTGTATGGTTGGAAGTGTAGAACATCATTGTATTGGGATAATTTGGAAGATCAAGTTGTGATTGGACCAGATATGGTTAGAGAAATGGAGGATCAGTTAAAGGTAATTAGACAAAGGATTAAGGAAGTCGTTGATTGACAAAAAAATTATGTCGATCTAAAGAGAACCCCAAGTGAGTATTATGCAGGAGATAAAGTATTCATAAGGGTAAAATTGATGAAAAATACTATCAAATACATAAATTTGGGCCCTAAATTTGTGGGACCCTTTGAGATCACTAAAAATATTAACCCGATGGCATACCAACTTGATTTACCACCTAACCTATCAAATATCCATGACACCTTCCACATATCCCTACTTAGGAAATATGTTGTTGACCTTGAACATGTGTGGTATGTTTCTAAATTACATATAGCAAAATATAAGGCTATTGACATAATGTCGGTGAAGATTCTTGAGTTCTATTCTAAGTATATGTGGAACCAGACTCTTGAACAATGTAAGGTCCAATGGAATCATTTTTTTGAAAGAAATGTCACTTGGAATAAGTGGAGGACATGCAAAAATATTTTCCCTTCTTGTTTGAAAATATAATAAAATAATTTTTATTTTTCTAAAATAGGAAACACCCATAAAAATGTTTAGTCCCAGGGGATAGTATGTCACGATCCTCCCTGGAAGGAATTATAACATGGAGAAACTATGTGATGATCAATTATAATTTGATACTTATTTTTGTTGCAAGTTAATGACTATATAATACTTAGATTTATATATCTTTGAAGAACATGGTATTGCTAATAGATTATCAATGTGCAGGATCAAGTATGCTCATAGGTGGAAGAAATAGAATTGTCCATTAGAAACGAGGTACTTGAGATTGGGAAAGTGGTGATTAAGGCAACTCAGGAGTAACATGGATGACTACCTTCATATAGGTATGCATTATCGATTTAAGGGATAATCGTCAATAGCCAACCACCTAGAGCCTTAGTTGATAGCCTAGTAGCTATTGTAAATTCTTCGGCTAAGATGAGTGACTGGATTGATGGAAAGACTCTCTATTTGTCTACTGCACTTGATTGGTTATCTTCTACTTCATTACTCCACAACATCTTGGTTTTGGAATGTGTGCATGAATTTTATTGCCTTTGTATCCCCTAAATTGTTGTTATTATAGTATTTTGCTAAGTTGTCATAAAGGAACTTATTATGCTTATGAAAATAATCTATTTTAAATATTAAAAGAAATTTTTTCAAATAAATAGTAGAATATGTTTTTAAATAATAAAATAACTTTATTTAAATAGATAGTATGATCTATTATAAATAAAAATAGAATTTTATTTAAATAGATAAATGAGAATCTATTTTAGATAATAATAGAATTTTACTTGAATAGATAAAGAGATTGTATCTTTTTAAATGATAATAGAACTTATTTTTAAGAGGATAATAATAATCTATTTCATATATGTAAAAAGAAATTTATATATGTAAATTATAAGAACTCCATTAAAAAAAAAGTTAGACTTTTGTTTTTATAAATGGAGGAAATCCATTTTTTTAAATAATGATAAATGGATATTATTTTAAGTGTGGGAAGCTTCAGTTCAAATAATAAAAGAAATTATTTAACAAGGAAATGAGGTACTATGCAGAGGGAAGATTCTTTCGTCAAGAGGAAAGAGAACTTCATTTATGAGAAATTTTGAAGTAAGGAAAGAAGTAATTGTTAAATCAAAATATTATGCAGTCACTGGTTGGATAAGGCGGAATTGAATGCTGGCAAGTAAATAAAGGAAAGGAGTGAGGAGACGTGATTAGGCAATTCTCCAAATTGGAATAAATAAAATAAAAGGGGACCACGAGGGTGGAAAAATAAGGATGTTGAGGAGAAGAACCATAGTCAAAACCAGAAGGAAGATTTTGATGTTGGGGAAGAGAAAGAATCGTAGGTCGATGAGATAGATGGGTTGGACATCTTAGAAAGCTATCACAGGTTGGCTTAATGCATTTACCTTTCATTTGCTAGTTTAAAAAAATAAGAGAGCTTAGTTTTTATCTATCTTCACCTTGTGGACATTGATGGATCTTGTTAACTTGCTCCTCAATGTAAATCAAGTTTTGTTACCAGTGCTTCCACCTAGTCTTCCTTTTGTTGATGATTGTTTATTGAAAATCCTAGCCAATCTCTTATTTTGAACTCCACTTGCATATTCATCATCTTATTATTGTGTCTTTTCCCTTTGTTGAGAAATATTTGGGTTGAGAGTAACCTGGGGTTATCATTTGTTGTTCATATCATCACCATGATTATCATGAAAACATCTAAACTTGAGGTAAGTTGTGCTTATGCGCAATGGGTTCTCCAGTTCAGCTAACTATCCTAAACTCCCTTGGCTTAGGTTTGGTTAGAATTTTTGATATCTAAATGCTATGGTTGTGACCCCCTCCTATAATATTTAAGTGTTTTCCATGTGTATGGGTATGCTTGATTGAAGTCTTCAACTCCATTCTTATCTTAAGTTATTTTACCCTAAATAATTTGGGTATTTCATTCATTGGATTACATCTACAAGATGCCCTATTGGGATGCATTGGAAGTAGGTTGTGTGCCTACCAATCTGGAATTTTCATTGTGTTATTATACCTATTGGAGTATTGTGTTTGATTGGTCATTGGGTTGTTGCCCTCTTGTAACCACCCCTACCCGATTGTTGTTGTTGCATATCTATTTTGATCATTAGTGGTCGCTTTATTATGTTCTCATCCATGAAATCACTATCCCTTAATGCTTTAACCATATCCTTTCTCCTGTTGCATATGTGATTAATGGAAAAGATTAATAATTTTGGTTTAAGCACTCTTTTAAACAAGTTACTTTAGGGTATCTTAAGGGAGTAATCGTAGGCATTGTAAAGTTATTAAAAATAAACTTTTATTTAAAAGATGGCATGTGATAATTTTTCATGACAATTATAAGCCAAATAAATAGATTATTAATATATTTGATTATAATAAAATAGAAATAATTTAGTTAATTAATATATTTTATTTAGTTAATTGAAGGTATGGAACTTTGATTAATGTGAATAAAGATAAAAATGATTTCTTTTATTAATTAAAGGCATGGGACTTTGATTAATGAAAGTAAAAGATGTTAGCTTTTGGAGCCTTAAACTTAAAGAAAATGTGATCACAAGTATAGAAATAAGCATGCAATGTTATAACTATAATAATGGAAACTTAACATGCATGAAAATATGATAGAAAACTTGATACAATGCTCTAGAAATGATCATATAAGAAATCTCACAAAAATTACAATGCTCCTCTCATGGAGTTTACAACTCCATGATATCAAAATGGATCTACATTGTGCCCTACTACTACTCTCACTTATGCACTACACACTCTCTCACATTAAACACTCGTAATGAGGACTTTATATAGAAAAATAGATTTCTTGCCTCTCACTCAATCCTAAGACTCATGTACATGTGAACTACATGCACATTTACATCATTTCACATTCTAACACGTGTGCATTTATTAAATTAATCTAATAAACAATTTATCTTCTAATATAATCCTAATCTAAATATGTACCCATGAAGGTACATTAGTAAAAAAACAAATGATATAATATATTCCAACACCCCCATGTATTACATTATTTGGTTTTGAATGCTTTAGTCTTCAATATGGATCTTTGACTCTTGAATAGTCTTCATATTGATGAGGTTCTTTTCCTTCTATTGCTTCTATCTTTATGTGGTGTTTCCATGTTCCTTTTGATCCTGAATGCTTGGTGAAATTATTGAAATATTTTGGATATCCCTGATGAACTAAGGATCTGATAATATTGTAAGTCAAGAGAGGATCATGATTTTTTTTTTCTTTCCTTTGGTTTTCTGTGTGACCTGTAACTTTGATCTTCAAAAATATCAAGCTTGAATTTGTCATCAGTAGATATTTTTGAAATAAGAACTTGAAGAAAGCAATGTAATATGAATATTAAATTTTCTTCAAATTTTTTATAGTATTTGTCCTTGTAGTAACAAAAATAGGATGAATGAGATTTTCCTTCACAATATTTACATGGGTGTAAACTCTAGCAATCTTCCTTCTCATGACCAAGTTTGTTACAATGAGTACAAAGTAAATGTATCTCTATTTACTTATCATTACTTTTAGGAATATCATGTTTATCAATTTCTCTAATGAATTGATTAAACCTTGTGTGAATAATTTTAACTATTCCTTCTTTTCATTTTCTATAAATCTACATGAGATCCTATGTTTCAGTATTTTGGATATTGATGTTATCTTTTATTGTCTCATTGGATGATATTTTTGAAGGATAGACTTCTGTCAAACATTCAGTTCTATGTACACTTTATTATTCATGGTTAAATTCATCTGACTTACTAATCATGCTTTATATTGAGTCAAGATTATATTTAAACCACATTGAGATTTTTTGTCTAATTGTATTTTTCAATATGTCATTTTGAGTAGACATCCTTGTGTCTCCTGAATAGAATATTTAATTGTTCTTCTTCATGTAGGATCAATCTTTTATTTATGTAAAAAGCATTATATTAAAGAACAAAATATATTTATAGATAAACACACCATGTGGCTAACACCATCAGCCAAAAAAAACATCCACATCAATATAGAGGGAACCCAAGTAAACAAATTATAGTTATTCAACAACCCTTATAGAATGAAACCATAACCTAAAAGGATGGATACACAACATAGTTAGCCATAGAAAAATAAACTAGAAACCATAAACTATAGACTTGTAACTCTAGGCACCAAATAGACTTAAGTCTACCCAAAAAACAATTATTGGAACTTTGGTCTAGATCGGTGTCTTTCCAATGCAAAATTATTGGAAATTTTGGGCCAGATTGGTGAAACTATTTTTCAAGTAAAGTATCTTTAGCTTCTTTCCCTTGTAGAGGACTATGACAATGTCAAAACCACATAGAAGGGGAGGAAAATTTAGATTTTTCTTCCTATGGAGGAATGTCAATTCCATCGATGATCGATCTACATCCAACGACATATCCTCATCGTCGTTAAGATACTTCAATACACTGTAGTTGTTGCTCAACTAAACATTAGTCATATGAAGTTGCTTTTCTAGAGCAGTATCTTATTTTTTAGATCTCCTTCTAGGGCTATGGTAATGCTTAGATGTTAGTTGGGAGATATGTACTAGAGGACTCTAAAGCAAGCAACCCTCTATTGATATTGAGGAGCCTCATTGTTGGAAGTTTCAGTTGCAATATAAACTTTTTCCTTTTCATATCCTTTTTTTACCGACTATGAAACATGCACCGACTTGGACTGTGTACCTTTAGAATAAACCAAATGTGTATTTTTACACCCTCCCACAGTCGTCCAACCATCCTATTAAGGTTGAGGAGTGGATGCAATCAGTGTGGTGGGGCTCTACTCATCCCTCTTACATGGCATCAAGAGACAATATTTGATCTTGTGTGCTGAGGATTGGCACCGAAAATAAGTGTTGGGTAAATTAATGTAGAGGACCCATTGGGATAATACAATATCACCAACTTGTATGTCAATAGACTCCTTGAGATCTTGAGAAACATCAATCTCAATACAAACACATTTTTGAGGGTATGCATGGAAAATTTTGTCTACCTCCACCAAAATGACACACCCTAAAGGGGCTACTATGTGATTGAGAAAGGGCCACAAAGGTAGAGGGAGTCCTAGGAATTCCACCCACACAAGGACTTTAGTAGATATTTCCTCAAAAATAGAAAAATCATGGGTCCAAGGAGAAAAAACAAGAAGAGAACTTCTCATGTACCAGGGGCCATGTTCATAAATCACCTTAACATGGGTTGTTTCTGCAAAGTGAAACAAAAAACCTTTGTAAGGTTTTGAACCATCGTTAGCTTGACTCCATGAGGAGTCCAAGCTGCATTAACCTAGGTCGTAATTGAAGACTCATTAGGGATGCAACCAATGAAATACCCGACAAGGGTGAGTTATTCTAAACTGTAACATACAAAATTAAGTTCAAAAAATGGAATAATTACATCAAAAGAATGAGAGTTACATTGTGAACCATTCTTAGCACAAACCAGCACAATCGGTTGAGGTGAACCATTATCACATACATTCCCTTATGCAGCACCAATATTGTACATTGGTCCACCAGGGTTGAGGACCACAATGATACTTAGAACCCTAGCCCAATATCCATCACTTATCACAGTTGAAACCCTAGCTTCCCCAATCTGTCATGGTAGCATCATTTTTGTAGGATCAATCTTTGAGATAATAATTTTTCAAATAATGTTCAACTTGTAGTATCTTTTATAACTATTTATCTCTTCTTATAGAAATCTTTTGAAATGCAATTTCAAATATAGGAGTTCAATATCTTCAGCTAGATTGTCTACGTCCTATCTCAATATTCCAACTAAAATTTTGATGCACTCAATAACTTAATCTCTTCAACTATGATTCAATGCATTGACAGGTTTCTAAACTTCTAGAAATTAATTTGAAGTAGGATTCCTTATATCTCCCTATTTTTAAGGTTTGTAAATGTTTTAAAAGTTTATATATTTGTAAAATAATCTTATATCTCCTTTAAAATTTGTAAATAGTTGAAGCACTAATAATAAATATTTTAATGCTTTTAATTTTTTCTTCCTTCAAAAATAAGTAATGTGATTTCTAGGGTATCTTCCACTACCTTATAAATCCTACTAAATATCCCTAGATTAATATTAAATATGATAATATTATCACTCCTTAAAGCTTTATGAAGGTAATAAAACTTAGATATTACCTTTATATCAAACCCTTGCTTACTATGGTATGAATATGACAACCAGCTTGTGATTTCCTCAAATAGTAGAATGTTATCCAGAACTTTTCTACGGTAGCTTTTTGTTCTTCCATGTTTTCCTTACATCCTTCAATGCACTCCTTTTGGATTTAATGCTCCTCAACACTATGCTATACCTTTGATTTTGCTTTGTATCTTACTCTTCCTTGTTACATGCTCTTGTATAAGCACTTCCAAAAGATGGTTGTCCACTGTAACAAGTGTCATAAATCTTGAAAGAAAGAAATTCTTCTTTGGCTGGGTGTTATTAGGTGGATCATACTTAGGATAAATGATGCCATTTTGAGCACTACACTTTCTAGTAGGTTGAGATAAGTGTCAGCAATATTCTTATGGATGTTACACTTTGTATGGAGCTCTTCCTTTTAGGAGTTACACTTTGTGTGAGAATTTTTCTTGGTGGTAAACATCATGAAATGATTCCACCTTGTGCCAACTGGAACTTTATTCCCTGTAGAGTTTTTGAAGTGTATACTTTCACTTTTGCATTAACTTTACCTCCATGGAGCTTCGTTTGGTGCAAGGTTATATTATTCCTTCATTGTGTAATGGTGTCTTAATACTTCACTATGCTTGTGAGTGTTTGAAAGGTTTTAATAATGTGCTTCTACTGTAAATTTTCACCTCCTTTGGAAAGTTTGAATATCTTAAGTACTTGGTATTTTGGTTGCCTCCTAGACGTGTTAGAACTCTTCTATCCAAACCATTATCTTTGATGAGATCCTAACTTCTCGATGTGCGTATGACAGTGAAATACAAGCAATGCTATGAGATATTTTACCCACTCAACTAAACCTACGATCAATGTATTCTATTCACTATGTATTGATTATATTCGCACTCTTTCTTAATTTCAATATGAAGGAATCTAAAACTATAATACCTAGGCACAACATATAATCAAATAAGCATGATAAAGCATGTAATAAAATAAAAGAGAAGAACATAGAAGAAGTAATGTCCATTTTATTCATATTCAAAGTTCTCTTTTACATAGAGGTTACAAGTGCATCTCTCTTAGAGATTGACCATTTGATACACATTACAATAGAATCACTCCATGTGATTAGGTGCCTTCAATAGACTCTTAGGATCCTAAAAACTTGATTATAGGAGGGATTACTCCTAGAACCCCCACTTCTAGGCTAAATATATGGATATTGATGATGAAAGGTCCTTTATCAAACTGTTACCCACACATAAAGAAACATAGAAAATATAAATAGCAATTAAAGCCTCTCAAAATAAAGCTCGTTTCTTGATAAGTGTAAGGTATAAAGCATAATAAAATGCATAAAATGATAAAGAAATGCTTGAAAATTATAAATAATGCTTAAATATAGAATTCAAATAATGTGAATGTTGCTACACTATGTTAGAAAGAAAATGAAAATGTTGTAAATATAATCTAATGCTAAAAAAAATGGAAAAGAGACATCAGATCCTAGCCACTAATGCTCAGAGTAGCTGGCTCTATTAGCCACTAACAATGTCGACAACTACACCAATGATCCACTGTTAAAAATAGTGGCCACAAAAAATAAGCTTTGTCCTCTATGCTATCGACTTGGTGTCAATCAATTCTAATGATACGGGGATTGGCATTCTTGGTGCATTCTATCAAAATGAATTAGGGCTAGAAATTGGCTCAAATCACGTTGAATTGAGTGCTTGAATAGGTTTTTGTTCTTCTTAAAATGTGACACTCTCCATTGATGGATAAGCACTTATTATTGCTCAACTGGACAACACTTTGTTACTCCTTAAGGGGATGTGAAGTTGCTCTTCAATTCGATAGGGCTTCACTATGGCAAATGCTCATCAATTATCTAGGGTTTTCTTGGTAAATTTGGGGTCTTAAGTAGACTCCTAAATTCCTTGTTCTAGCTTCCCTGAGAAGCCAATATTAAGAACTTTTTGAGTTGGAATGGTTATGTGAAGCTTTTGGAGGCTTTTGGAACCCAAACCGTTGCTAATTTGTTAGATGTAACTGATTTTACTCGGCTTGAGGAGCCCAAGTTAGTTACAGGTTTAGCCACTATCGACCAAGATAGCTATGGTTATATCATATATTGCCATTAATGGCTAACCTGTGGCTGATATGATCATCAGTGGTTGAGATTGTAACTGTTGTTGACATCAGTGACTAGAGCTACATAGGACTAGGTTGCCCTAAATGAGTGGTTAGAACCACTTATAAGTCTTGGAAAGGTCCAAGATCAGTCATATGACCTGTAAAGATTTCCATATGTGTAGTGTGTTTTAGGTGTCTACATATGCCCCTTATTGAGATGCGTTGTGGAGAAAACACAATACTAAGAAAAAATAGATGATCTAAAGCCATATTGTAGGTTTGTTAATGCTTATTGATCTGGTCAATTTTAGATGTCCCAATCATGCAAAGCGTATGCATCTTAGAATAATTTCTTCCAATATCATGGAAGGCTTAATTTATGCTTTGGAACATTCAAGTATAATCATCTTAGACCGATAAATGGAGAGACAAAGGCTTAGCTCATTATGTTTGCTTTTTGCCCCTACAAATAGGGAAGCTTATAATAGTTGTTAGCAATTATTCGTAAGGTGAATGTGATTCACATGATAAAATTTTTAATTGTTGATTTTTATTATGAATATTTTTATTATGACTACCTCCTCAAGTGACGAGTCGATGAGGAAAATGAAAAGTTATTAAAATGAAAAATCACTTTACCAAGATGACTGATTTGGATAGTTCAATATGATTACTATAGTTTTGAGGTAGGTCCTATTCAAACTATGATTTCAACCATTAATAGTAATTGTACATCTCTATACTATGGAGAAATTCAATCACAATGGCCTTATTAGGAAATCAATATGTCAGCAATTCAATTTAAGCATGCGATGAAACACTATGTTCTATGATTTGATGAGATTTCATAGAGGAAATAAAATGAGTACCTTGTTCCCATGGAGCAGACTGATCACCATGGCCTTCTTAGGGATTGAAGTGAAGACACTTAAATTTATCGATGAATAATTTGGTTCAAATAGCCTTATGGTAATTTACTCATATTTTTGAATTGCATGGAATGCAAGTCACTACAACTTCCAACTGTGTAGGGTAAATTACTAGATACGAGGCATACTTGAAATTGTGTTATTATTTGATTTTTTTGTTAATTTTGCAATTTTTGAAAATTTTGGGCTAGTAGATATGCTTGAAATTCCATTTTGAAGATCTTCATGGTGAGAAATTAGGGGCATTTATTGTTGTTTGCTACCTATTGTTAAAATATGTGATTGGGATTTACAAATCCTATAGCCGCTATCGACGTCAATGGTCAGGGTTGCCCTAATATGCGTTCATTGTCGAAGTGAGTGGCTATTGAAAATGCAAAAAATATATAGGAATTTTGGTAATTTTTAGTTCATTATTTCCAAATGGCAGTGGAGAAAGATATATCTTTGAGGGAGAGAGGCTGAAAACTGATACGAAACATTTTTGAAAACTACTTAACACCACCATCGTGGATTAGCCAAAATCCTCTACAAGTGGTAGAACTGAATATCCTTAGTAAGATACCCCATATCATTCTCTAGTCATTTGAGCATTTAAAAATGAACCTCACTAATTAATCGGTAAAATGACCCACATTAAACTATAATAAATGAACCTCACCCCTTAGGTTTAGCTTAAGTTAGCTTAGATGGGTTGGGATTTTAATTTTAGGTATTTTTGAGGTAGGAAAAACCTCACAAGGGGTCAATACCATAGTCATTTTTGATCAAGGTGGCTCCCAATTGGAAAAAATGGAGTCATTTTTGTTGAGGGCGGTTGGGTTCAAGCCCTAATGGTAAAAAAAATAACTATTGGTTGTTATCTACTGACGATGTCAGTTATGACCATGGCATCTATTATCGATGTGGGTGGAGAGGGAACCTTAAAAAAAATTAATTTTTGATTATTTTTTTATTTTTTTTTGGATGAGTTGAGATATTGATTATGCTTTTGAATTGTCTTGCATTTATACCTTAGACTCTGACAGCTTGAGGACGAGATCCCAATATTCTTATCGAGTTGAGACCCCACATAGATGATGTAAAATAGGATTGGTTTGGGGAAATTGGCCTTAGTTACATTATTCAATTACCAACAGTGATGTCAAATCAGGCTTACCTTACATCCCCAGCCCACCAATGGGATTCTACGACTAATAATTTCCATCTCCTAACTAGCTAGATGATAGTGACATTGGAGGGCATATACTATATCTTTAGAATACTAATTGATGGTCGGTCCATTGTCTCTTATCCCACCACACCTAGGAATTTAGTATTTTCTTAGGTATTTTGGTAAAGGGATACTTAGGATTGGGAGATATTGAGCATGGTGGGATACATGTTGAGAACTGGTAAAGGGCAAATGTCTTCTCCTAATGCCAATAAGTTCTTATGCACATTATCTATAATGTGTTACTTCTAGATACTTTAGGTATGAGGTTCCCTTCCAACCTCCTATACATGCTATAGGACCTCTCAGATAGCACTATGAATCAATCGATGATCATGGAATGGGAAGCACACTACTAGTGTAGCTCTTCGATGAGTTGTATTGGATTATACAGTGGGGTTGAGTAAGCATTGGGTGCAACCTACTACTTTAGATCTAGGTGTGGGAGCACATATAGATAGATAACCCAAGCATATTTCCCCTAGGGATAGTGATAGTAGCAGCAGCTGACCAGTGCTATGTTGCACGATGGCCATGGGAGGCAAAGATATAATATATCCAATATCATGATAGAGATTTTGACCACTATATGAGGTCATTGATAGGGCTATAGGTAATCCAAATTATTTGGAGGCCTTACCTAGACTGTCCTGTGTGAGAGGATGCAAATAGATACCTAGCCCGAGTTAGGTAGGATAGATGGATCATTAGGAACCACCAAGGGGTGAAGAAGTTCTTCCACTTCTCCTAGGTTACTATGCAGTTTGAAATCAGGTAGGATGTGCCAAAGGGACCAGTCCTCTACCATCTCTTGAAGGTAGAGATGCAACTCACATTTCCCTAGGTTATAGCTTTGAAAAAGGAGGTCGATTCTCCTATAACAGATATAAGTTTAGTAGATCCTATGGTTACATCAGAGTATAAAACTTGGTGGACTACTCATCTATGTTAGGGTGGCAGTAGCCTAGGCTGAGATAGATATTAGGAAATGATGTAGGGAGGTGGAGATGAGTGATGAATGCATCACATGATGGAATAGGCATGGGGATAGGTTGTAGGGTAGGTAGAGGAGCCTCATGATGAGGAGGAGGGGGATGAGGATGCCCCAAATGATGAGGTATCCCAACTATAGTATTAGGTAAATAGTCTACAAGCACAATTATAGATAACATAGAGATAGATTTTGGAGTGAGATACATATCTTGCTATAGTGCAGAGTCAACTGAGTGTAGGGTAGCGATAGTGGTGAGGGTTTATAAAGGAGAGGACCACTCTATATAATCAGGTAACTTCAACACATACTATGATATCTAGTCTACAAATGCAGTTGGTAGCTAGGGATACCTTGATATATGCCAAGACTATCGAGAGGGATGCTCTTAGGATACAACTAGGGGTTGCTTCTATTGGTCAGGCTACATCATCTACTCCAAATGATCAGGGGTCGAGAGGCTTAGATGTGGCTAAAGATATCAGACAACTGTAAGATCTCTTGGATGATGATGTGAGGCAATATGCATCTGATGTGGTACACATAACTCTTCTAGAGTCTCAGGATAGTATGCATGATGGCATTGTGCCAACTAGGTCTACAATAGGGGGCTCATAATAGATCAGTAAAAGTGAGTCTAGGCAGTCCTCAATACGGTCCAATCATAGGTCAAGGGCTCAATATGAAAAATTGATGGGTGCTAGCTCTAGATAGAATCACAAAGACGTGATTGACGATGGAGGTGATCTAGGGGGTGCATGCCCTGTATGATATGTCATGGTGACTTGTATCATTTTTACGTGTAAGGTTTGAGTACCTACATAGTTGTAGCCTATGGGTATTTTTGTACCATTATGTACTTTTGGACACACACATATATATATATATATATATATATATATATATATATATATATATATATATATGATACTCTACTTATTTCTCATTATGTGTATTATATCTTTTACTTTATGTTTATGTGATGCATTTATGGATGCAATGCTTATATGGTGCTTTGATTATGCTACATGTATATAATGTATTGATGATGTGCACTAGCTAAATGATATATGTATGGTAGATGTTGTGATATAAATGTGTAGATTCTCTATGATGTATGCATATGTGGATGCAATGGTGAATGTTATATGCATGTTTAATTTATTTCAATTGTTTATGCATTTAATCTATGTGATATGAGATGGTAAATGTAATGTATGTAATACACTATTTATATGAGGATGATATAATGTAAATGAACCTATATGTTTTAATCCCTTAAAACATAAATAATGAATCTAATATGTGTTTGATAATCTAATGGTAGACACCACAAAATGTATGAAAATCATAAATGAAAATGATAAATCGTATCATAAGAAATAATCATTTAAGCATCCATATGTGAAATGAGATGATGTGAGATGTATGGGTTTTCCCTATAAGTTTTTGTAAATTAAAATATATGCACAAAATAGTTAGTGGCCGTCTAAATATCATTATTGATATCCATATGGTATCTATCATATTTCATGAACATCCCTTAATAAAAAAAACCTCATAAGGAAAATGGAGATTTATTGATGAGATGATTTGTTTCTATAGTGGATTTATAGGATTTTCCATGAGACTCAAACACCCTAGTTGATTAATCAAAAGTCATATAATGACTATACAAGACTTCTGAAAGATAAAAGATTTTGTTATGAAGACCAAGATATTCATTATTACTGTGTGTGCAAATGAATATATTAGATGAAATATAAGACTACCTCATTGCCACGAAAGATTCATTCAGCCCATTGTTGTAATGAGGATCACCATATGTTCATCATAATCTTAGGTTTGGACACAGTTGGACTAGACTACTAGGTTATATAAGCCATCTAAAGCTAGCTCATCTATAAATTGCTTATAACTACCCCATTATCAGGCATGATTCATTTAGCCCCTTGTTGTAATGCGGATCATTCAATGGATTTCGAATACTGACCATTCTAGGGATTCAATATCTTCACCCCCTTATTTTATTTTTATTTATTAGGATACTTGCTCATGCTTAGTGATGACAATCATTTTTTATTTTATATTTTATTTTCTTGGAGCAAGGGATTTGTTTAGTGATAAAAATCACTGATTATTTTTCTTTGATTTGGAAATTTGCTAATTTTGTATGAAAGCAAGGGATTTTTTTGGTTAGGGGAGAGCTTGTCCTTTTTCCAATTATCAACATCCTAGACCATGCACATCACAATATGAGCAAGTAAAAACCTTTCGCTTAAGGTGACTAGGACCACTTTGTAGTATTCATCCTTTCTTGTTCAAACTAGGACTATTAATGTTTAAATTGTGATAAGATTTTGATATATGTGAGGTTTTATCAAAACTAGACCTCATCTTTTAAAGCCAAGATAGCTTTCTACAAAATCTAAAAATACAACTATGTATGGCTGAATGAATGGAAAACCCTAGTATACTCCTCATAGCAACTGGTAAGGTTGTGCTGAAAATACAATTACTCGCAGGGGTGATGGATGATGATGATGTAAAGATGCATGATTGGCATACAAAGGTGGTGTCATTTGTAATATTGTAAACACACACTATCCTAATGCAAGTGTAATGTATGGAAATGCCTAATGCAATGCAAATACTAAATGCATATGATATAATGCAAAATGTAAATGTTTTTGTGTTTTTATGTTTTGAATTATTTTTTGTATTTTGATGATTTTTATTATATTTGAATTTTGATTGTTTTGGTTGTTTTTGGAATTTATTATTTTTAAGGGGGGGAAGGTACGCTACCTTAGTTACCCCAAGTGTGTGTGTCACTCAATGAAAGTGAGGAAGGTGTGATATTTTTGAGGTGTCACTCTACTTCATTGATTGTGATGTGGATGGTGGGGAAGATGCGCTACCTTGAGTACCCCCATTGCATATGTTATTCACTGCAATGTAATCAACTTGCTTAGGAAGAGTGACAGAAATCAACTCTTTCTATTGAGGTACATACCTTTGTGAAGTGCTAATGTGTTGACATGGTGAAATGAGTGAACCATCTATACGAAGCTCATTTCATTCTAGTAGGTCCTCGACTACTTTCTTGAATGAATGGTAGTCACAGATATCATGATCATGTATACAATGATAAATACAGTAGAGGCTTTATTAGGTGACCCAAGTTTAGGTGCTCTCTATTTAAATTTTAATAACTTGAATGTATTTGCCTCGTACAACTTTTGAAATAGGGTTGTAGTAGTCATATAAAATGTGACTACTTGGTGAGGTGGCTTGTTAGGACTATGAGGATGCGACTAACCTTGGGGTCCCAACTAGGACAATGTGGCTTGTATTTCCACAAGCGAAGGCACTACAGGTGAACCAACTACAAATAAAACCTCACTATCGATGAGATCTTGAACCACATTTTTGAACCTATAATAGTTATGGATGTCGTGGCCCTTTATTCAATGATAAATGCAGATGTGGTCCTCCCTATAACCCTTAGGTTTAGCTTTATTTGGGTCTAAAGGGTGTATATTACATAGGGTGATAACCTTAGCTTCTTACAACTTATGGAAAATGACTGACATAGACTCGTTTAATGGATTCTAAACATGTTTATGATGTTTTGAGTGTGTAGCATGCTTTGGATTAGTTTTATGAAGGGGTTGAGCCACAAGTATGTCAATTGCCTATTTAGGAGGCTCTTCTTGTTTTTAGGTGCAAGGGATGAATTACTGACTATGCTTATTTGTAGATCAAAAAACTGAAGTTGCTTCCTTTTTGGCATGTTGTATATCATGGCTTTGAAACTGCAACATGACTGAATGTCATGGTTATTTTATCAATGATATAAATAATACTTCTCCTCCTCATATCCTTGGATTTTTAAATGATTCGGATCTATCAAGTGAACCTCAGGAAAGGTGATGGCATTTGTAGTGCATAATCAATTGAAAATTGATATTGCAAGATTGGGTATCGAAGGATATATGCGAGGTTGTAGATGCGAATGCCTTGGCTTACTCTTAATGAGGCTTTTCCTATGGCTACACAGGAGGTGGTTCAACCTTAGATATGGTTTTCTTTTATAGCTCTTGACTCGTAAGTTGGTCAATGATAAATTCCAATGCATCTTTTTGCTGCTCTATTTGGTATTCCATCCTATCTAGTTGATTTAGAATGGATTGCAAGAATGACAAGGATTTCAGGTGTATTGCTAGTGATGTGTTTGGATCACCATCATCGACTTAAGGAGGTGAAAGAGTGGGTGCTAAAGATCTACTAGGTAAATGCAAATAATCAATCTCCCTTATTTGAGATGATGTGGATGCTTCTTGATGATCCACTTTGATAGTGGTGTCCACATGCTTTGGTTTGTTATTAAGGTCATATTTTTGTTTTACTTTGTAGTGTTGAACTGTGTGAGCTTGAGTACCCCTTTTTTGACATGGGGGAGATGCTATTTCTTTCTCTATAGAAGGTATTGTGAGAAATGAATTAGTAGTGACTAATCTCAATGGTTTTGGCCCCTTATATGTGGTAGCAACATCTGATGATAATATCTGTTGTTTTAAATGCCTTAGAGAAACTTGGTTCTTTGTTTTGATGTTCATCATCCCCACAAACTCTTGAGAAGGTGTTTTGTCTTTTGAACCATTTGTGAGTAGATCATAAACTGGCCAAGATGATTTTGTATCAGTTATGTCAACTGATTTTTTCTTCTCCTCATTAGGTAAGCTGATACCATGAGTTTTTTTTATGGGAGAAGACATATATAGCTTGATGTAAGATTTAGTCGAATGTTTTTTAATTTCATTCAAGTAGAAATTTTGAGTCTTGCATGTCACCAGAGTATCATATCGTTCTTTGATCGCTTTGTAATATTTTAAAGGTTCAAGATCATTGGGGACCACATATACTTGTCCTTGATGTATGAATTTAAGATTTTGGTGCACTATGGAAGGCACGCATTCCATGTACCTCATCCATGGTCTGCCTAATAATATATTATATTAAATTTTACCTCCAAGGATATGACACAACGTCGGTAAGGTCTTTATCCCCACCTAAATATGTAAGATTATTATGCCGATCATCAAGGAGGTGGCATCATTGAAGGCTATAAATATGAATGTTGAGTCCTTAATGTGTGAAGGTGGAAAATTTAGATGTTTCAAAGCTAAAACTGTGATGATGTTGATAGATGACCTAGTGTCTATCAAGACTCACTTGTTTAGAATTTGATTAATGCTCACTATGATGTGTAGAGGCGGATCAGGTTCATCTCTAGATATTGTCTTGATCTCTTGTATGTGAAAGGTCACAGGGTCCTTGTGTAAGTGAATTGAATTCAATTTTGGTAAGTATCATGATACATGATCAAATCTAGTTGAATTTTTTGATACATTGGACTGATTAAGGTATCTCTTACTTCCTACTATAGTATTAATCATACCGATAAAGCCCTCATCAAGAAAGGCTATGTGCATCTCATTGACATTCTCAAATAGATCATTTTTGGTCCCATGGTTAGGAAGGAGGTCTTTGAATATGTGAATGTTTTTATTATCGATAGCCAAAGGACCATCTATTTGTAAATCATTTTTATCTAACATATTTTGCATCACATTTTTTAATGTGATGCAACCTTGGACATCATGATAATTTTGCTGATGATATACATAATACAAATCTTCCATGTACACCTTAGGCTTGGGGCAATTAGGATCTAGGGTATGGATCTTAGGAAAATTTAGAGCCTTAGCCTCACTTAGGCAGTTGAAAAGAGACACTAATGATTTAGGAAATGGCATGTAGTCATGATATGGGTGATGTTGTTTATCCTTGTCTTGATTCCTATTGTGTTGGTTGTAGTGCGTAGGGAGAGGTTGATCTTGATAATTCTATGGTTGTTGGCCCTTTTTTGCCTTAGGAATATTTAATATTACTTGGTTGATAGGTGTAGGTTTGCCCTGATACGGTTGATTTCATGTGTTTTTGTTATTCCATTATTTTTTTGTTCAAATATTTAGGTCTCATTTTAATTTGATATCTTCAATTAGTTTGACTTACACCAAATCCTCCTTGAATGTTGTATATTGTTGTAGTTGAAGCAATAGCGATATATGCTTTGCATAAATTTTTGTAAACATATGAGTAAGTTCTATTGCGAGAATGAAGAATGGTAGTTTTGCCATTAGTTTTATCCACCTATTCTTGTAATCCATAACTGGCTCATCATAATACTATTGTATATTATCCAGGTTAGATAGATTAGTCTTATTCTTGATTCCAAATGAGAAGCATTTAAGAAAATCATTTGTTAGCTACTCGAATCTAGTGATACTATGCCTTGGTAATTGATTATACCATTCAATGGTTGAGCCAAAAAAGGTAATCACAAAAGTTATTAATAGCAAGGCATCATCATGTTGTAGTTGAAAACACGAATTCATAAATCTTGTTATGTGTTCCTATGCATCTTCATAACCCTTTAACTTATCCAATTGAGGCATTTCAAAATGTTTAGGATAATCCAAACTTGGTATTGACGAGCACAAGGGTTGATTGTGGGTATTTCTTAAGGTGGTATTTTGACCAACCGTATCTTATTTTTCAAGAGATTTGAATCTCTCTATAAGCACTTTGTAAGCTTGAGAAGATATGATCTCTTCCTCTCGAAGGGATCTTCGAGGTTCAAGTGGGGGTAAGTTCCTTTGAGAATGAGGTGGTCAATTGTACTCATAGACCACATCTATCAAGGATGGTTTAGGATATTGATGATCTTGATCATCTCACTCTAACTCTTGGTATTGATCACACTCAAGCTGATTTTGTGCTTTCCGCTATTGTTGCTTGGATGCATGTTGTGAAGTACGATGAGTGCAGTGCTCTACTTGTCTAGTGTGAAGCTCAGGGTACGATGTAGCATGCCTCTCATTAGGTCACTATCTATACTCACTATTTAGAGGCATGTCAGCTCGATCCAATCTATTTTATTGCTCTTTGTGCTCCTTTTGATCAAGGATGAGTTATTCTTCTTGGCAGTGTTTGTAAAACATTGGCGAAGTAGCCTTTATCGTTTAACATCTTCTCATTCTAACTTCTCTAAGTGCTCACGCTCCATACACAAATACTTCAATTGATCTTGGAGCATTTATTCTCTTTGAAGTGTATTAGACCTATGTGATCGCTCTGATCAGTTTGTTGTGTAGTATTTATGGCTTCACAACTGTGTGCGAGAGTTTTTATTTACCTCAAATTGTGTAACAAGGTTGGCAACTCTCTTGCCTCAAAATATCAAGATTGCATTGACATTAAAATCTTCCCTAGGGGTATGATCCTCCTATAAGGATGTTGCAAGGGTGTTGTGCATTTTCCTAAAAAACTCACCATGGGTAAATATAGGATGCAACTAGGTTTTAGTTCCTTCTTCCATGATGTATTCCTCAATGGACCAAGTGGATCCATGAGGAGTACGATCGTGATATATGCTTCCATGCTCAAATGTGCTATGTTGTGATATTCTAGCACCCTTATCTAAGAAGTTAAGGTGATGGGTCTTCCAAGGTTGGGTAAGAGGCATACCTCTTGCACCAATACTATGGTAGGATAAATGACACCCTCTATGTTCGAAAGGATTTGGCATTACGATGGGCATGTGAATGGTCGTAATCCCTTTGTATCACCCATTACTAGGTGGATTTTACCTCTTAGTGTGATGAGATGAAGTAGGCATATAAATATTCTCATTTGGATCACGAGAAGATCTAGTGTTAGTTCTCCTAGGTGGGGTTTCTTGATGAGATCTAACGCAAGTGGTGTTGTCTCCTCTGAGACAACCCAAATTTTGTTTAGGTATGTTTTGGGTAGGTGTGTTGCCTCTAGGGCGATCTAGGCCCTTTGGTGCATTGGGTACCACCTCAGTCATGGATCAAGGGTGGCCTCGTATGGTGACCATAACCTTATGAATTTATCTCTTGTGTAAATTTTAGGATACAAATAAAGTAAATAGGGTGTTTATCTCTTTTAAGTTTTACTTGTGTTTCCTAAAACTCATTTCATATGTTATGGTTTGTTGTAAATACAATCTTAACTCTTATCATGTTTGAAGTAGTTGAAATAATTCTTAGATTATTTAAATATTTCACCTGTATACTCGCATACACCAGAATATGGGAATGAAATCCATATTCGATGAGGTAGCACAGGTACTATCGATCCTCATCCAATATATCGTCGTCAATGATATACCTTTTGAAGAAGAGTACATTCTATTTTCCATAGATAGAATAACTCTTATATCAGACTTGGCCATGGATGGGTGCGAAAAACTCAATCAACAAGCCAAAAAGTGGTAATGACTTCCACCATTGGTCTTGATAAATGGGTTGGATGTGAGAGCCCAATGCCACTGATGTTTACACTTGGATCATGGTGTGTGATTGGTTCATTTTAAATTTGCATAAAAACAAATGCATCAAACAACATACAATGCTCTTTTCACCTACATGCATATAAAATGCATTTTATATTCAAAAATGTAGTATGAAAAGATGTTTCAGATTAAGAAATATGCAATGCAAATTAACATGAATTGGCCTTTGAACAGGCCCCAAGAAAACAGACCTACAACCAAGTCTAAATAGTAGCTTCTACTATAATCAATGGTGCACAAGCATGGCTGCTATACACGGTAGCATCTAGAATCCTAGTTGTTGGGTTCTAGTATGGCTAGTAGAGACAGCCGCTATTCCCAACAAAAATTATAAGAAACATGGAAGAAATGATTTACCCTATTAAATATTTCTCTATGTGACTTAATTAATCCTACTGCCTTTTAAAAAACACAATAGAAGTAAGAAAATAGGAAAATATGATAGGACCACTTACAAGTTGATCCACATCCAAAGAAGAAATAGGCTGTAAACTATTTTTTCGTGTTTTTTCATGGTTGTTGATGATAAGAGAAACTACGATGCTAGCTATTAAAGATGGGGCTGATAGCCACTATTGCTTAGAGTGGTTGTGCTTGCAACAAGAAAAATAAAAAAAAATATTAGTTAGAAGCCAAAAAATGGGTCTATTCGACCGTGATCACCACTGAAGGAAGCTAAAAATCTAACACCTAGGCATAACATATAAATAAATAAGCATGATAAAGCATGTAATAAAATAAAATATAAGAACATAGAATAAGTAGTGTCCATTTTGTTCATATTCAAAGTTTTCTTTTACATAGATATTACAAGTGCATCTCTCTTAAATATTGACTATTTGATTATAGGAGGGATTACTTCTTGAACCTCCACTTCTAGGCCAAAGACATGGATCTTGATGATGAAAGGTCCTTGATAAACCTATTACCTACACATAAAGAAACTCACAAGATATTAATAGCAATGAAAGCCTCTCGAAATGAGGTTTGTTTCTTGATAAGTGTAAGGTATAGAGCATAAGAAAATGCATGAAATGATAAATAAATGCTTGAAAACTATAAATAGTGCTTAAATATAAAATGCAAAGAATGTTAATGCTACTACACTAGGTCAGAAAGCAAATGAAAATATTGTAAATGTAATATAATGCTAAAAAAAAATGAAAAAGAGACATTAGACCCTAGCCACTGATGCTCAAAGTAGCTGGCTCTATTAGTCATTGATGACATCGATAGATACACCTATGGGCCACTATTAAAAATAGTGGCTGCAAGGAAGAGGCTTTGTCCTCTATGCTCTCGACCTGGTATCAATCAATTCCAATGCTACGAGGATTGACATTCTTGGTGTGTTCTCTAAGAACAAATTAGGGAAGGAAATTGGCTCAAATCATGTTGAATTGAGTGCTTGAATAGGTGGTTGTTTTTCTCAAAATGTGGCAGTCTCCATCGATGGATAGATACTTGTCATTGCTTAATTAGACAACACTTTATTACTCCTCAAAGGGATGTTAAGTTTCTCTTCAATTCGAGAAGGCTTCGCTATGGCAAATGCTCATAAATTATCTAGGGTTTTCTTGGTAAATTTGAGGTCTTAAGTAGACTCCCAAATTCCTTGGTCTAGCTTCCCCAGGAAGCCAATATCAAGAACTTGTTGATCTGGAATGGTTAGGTGAAGTTTCTAGAGGCTTTTGAAATCCAAACTATTGCTAATTTATTAGATATAACTAATTTTACTTGGCTCAGAGAGCCCAAGTTAGTTACAGTGTTAGCCACTATTGACCAGGGAGGCTATGGTCATAGCCACTATCATTGTCAGTGGCTAGCCCATGACCACTTTGATCATTAGTATCTGATATCGTAGCTACTATTGATGTCAGTAGCTAGAGCTTCATAGGACTAGGCTACCTTAAATGAGTGGTTTGAACCACTACTAAGTCTTGGAAATGTCCAATATCAGTCATATGACTTGCAAAGGTGTCAATATGAGTAGTCTCCTAAACATGACATGTTTTAGGTATCTACACAATATGTTGTTTGTGCTCTCCTTGATGAGAGGACATTTTGATAAACCATTATTTGCCTTCACCAAAGGTCTTTTTGTGCACCTTCTTATGTCCTCTCCAAGTACTCTTTTGATGCTAGACATGTTTGAACAAATATATTTATTCTTCTATGGCTATCACCTCCTTGTTGTTTGCAACTTATACATAGGTTTACTATTGTTATCCCTTTTTTATTATTTATTTATGCTTCAAATTCTAAGCATGATGCTCTTAGTAACTTTCCTCCTTGAATAGTGCTTAGCTTTCCTGACTGTTGTGCATTGAGTGCTTTTAGTTTGTGCTCTATTATGACACCTTTAATCTTGATGCTATGCAAACACAGAGTAGACGTTTGTTCCCCTGTGACCTTGAACTAGTTCTCCTTATCTTTTGTAATTTTGGTTGGGGTGAAAAATAGTGTTGCTTTCAATGTTTGGAAAATTCTTCCTTGCTTGGTTACTTCAATACTCACTATCCAAGCTTCTTAACTTTATGTAATTTGTAGTCTTCTTTAGTTTAAAGTAAACAATAGAATGTTGATCAATTTATTTCTCTTGAAATGTACCTAACTTCTATTTTTCTCTTATGTGCAGGTTTAGACCTTGTAGATGATACCTTCTGCACTACTTTTGAAGACTTGAAACAAATCCTATTTATGCAACCTTTAAACTTGAAACTGGTGCTTAATAACCTTAATGAGAATCTAGATATAAAGGCTTAACTAATGAAATTTTTCACCTTTTTGTTGCATACCATTTTTTTTTACTTCCTATATGGTGATGATGATGGTGATTAAGTTCACCTTAATTTGCTACCTTTTGTAAATGATATTGCAACACTTCTAGGATGTCCAAAATAGCTCACTTGATCACCTTTTTTGCAGATTCAATACTTGACTAATAAGTTGTCCAAAAAAAATTAATTTGATGGCTTGAATGCTCCTTCAAGATGTACCTCTAAAATATGATCTTTGGTAACTATTAATGCTGCCCAAATATCCTTAATTTGTAGTTTATTTCCTTCTCCAAAATGCTATCCAATTTATGTGTAAGTTGTAGCTTTAATCCTCCTTTTGAATACAATGTTATCTCCTTCAATTTGATACCTTTTTGCTATCCAAGAACTCTATATTTTTGCATCTCTACGTGTTGTCAATATGTTATATTTTCTTTGTTCTTCAAATCTGAAAATTTTTAGATTGTAAGGCATTAAATACATTCACTAAAAAAACTATCCTTGAATCCCAAAAATTTGGTAGGATTCTCCCCCAAATCATATCTGAGATGTTTATTCAAGAACCCTTCAATGATGGCTCCCAAATCTCTCATATTTGGTGGTTTTTCTATCTCTTTTATCTTGCCAAATTTTTATTTTAAACTAGATATCCTCCTCAAACAATCTATAAATCTTGATATCTATTCCAAACTACCTTGTGATTTGAAAATATTCTTGCCAAACCTTCTCCTTTGGGCTTGTTGTTGGATGGCAACAATTGTCCCAATTCCTTAGCTATCACGAGATTCTCTCTTGGTAGTAATTTATCCAATGAGTTCTCTTAGGAATTCCTTCAATGAGGATCACCAAGCCTTCTTCTTATTTCTCCTTGAGACCTCTCCAAGGTCCTCAAACTTGTAGCTTCAAAATCTTCATTGAGACCTTTCTTGGCCTCTCCAATCTTCAACTATGGAAGTTTCATAGTGAGATATTCTTCTAGGATCTCTTGAAACTGCTACTACTAAAATCTGTAATAGAAAATTTGTTAGTTCTTCTCAATGCTCAATATTCCAATATGGAAGTTCTTCAATAGGGCCTTCAATGGACCTCTTATTCAATGTGAAGTTTTCAATATTCAATGGAGATCACCAATCTCCAAAATTTTCTAGGACTCTTATCTTCAATATTTCAACTAGGAGTTCTCAATTTGCAAATCTCTCAATGGGACCTTTCTTCTTAGGCCTCAAAATCTTCAATCCTTATTTCTATGCAACAAATAATTAATCCCTGCATGAGGAAAGTAACATCGACCTTTAGGCAATGACGATAAAGTTCTCTATTTGTTGTAGGAAGCTTCCCACCTTATGAGAGTTAATTTTTTGCAACAAGAAAAAATTAAATGACAGTAACCCAATGGTTCTTTTGAAAACTTATTTTCTCTCTTGCAATGAAATGTTAGAGATAATAAAAAAAATCTATGACTCTAAAGAAAATGATCTTCACTAGTTGGATTATCAATCTAGTGGATGCAATGTTGAGTTCTAGTCTTCACAAGTTTTTGCAACTCTATGGAAAAACTCTAGCCAAATAAATAATGTGGTTTTATCTACTTTATATTCTTCTATCTAGAGCTACTTATATCAAAAATCTATTATGATAGTATTTGCATGCAACGACACATTATGGTTGATCCAATTTGCAAATACTCAAAAATAGCAATGGTGATCACTTTGTGATTTTCTTTGATCCACCGTGGCTCTGATACCATTGTTAGCTTTTGGAGCCTTAAACTTAAAGAAAATGTGATCACAAGTATAGAAATAAACATGCAATTTTATAACTATAATAGTGAAAATTTAACATGCATGAAAATATGATAGAAAACTTGATACAATGCTCTAGAAATGCTCATATAAGAAAGCTCATGAAAATTACAATGCTCCTCTCATGGAGTTTACAACTCCTCCATGGTATCAAAATGGAGCTACATTGTGCCCTACTACTACTCTCACTTATGCAATACACCCTCTTTCACATTAAACACTCACAATGAGGTCTTTATAGAAAAATAGATTCCTTGTCTTTCACTCAACTCTAAGACTCATGTACATGTCGACTACATGCACATTTACATCATTGCACATTCTAACACTTGTGCATTTATTAAATTACTCTAATAAAATATTTATCTCCTAATATAATCCTAATCTAAATATGTACCCATGAAGGTACATTAGTAAAGAACCAAATTATGTAATATATTCCAACAAAGGAAATATAGTTTATTTTATTAATTAAAGGTATGGGACTTTGATTAATGTAAATAAAAGAATTGTTAGTTTATTTTATTAATTAAAGGTATGGGAATTTGATTAATGAAAATAAAAGAATGATAGTTTACTTTGTTAATTAAAGGAATGGGACTTTGGTTAATGAAAGTAAATGAATTATAGTTTATTTTGTTAATTAAAGGAATAGGACTTTGATTAATATAAATATAGGAATTATAGTTTTATTTGGTTAATTAAAGGAATGGGACTCTGATTAGTTCAAATAGAAGGAACATAGATTATTTGGTTGATTAAGGAAGGAAACCTTAGTTATTTGAAATAATGGTTTTGGCATGATTTTATTAAAAGAAAAACTTGTGATCTAGTTCTATCTGTTGAAATGACTCTTTGGAGAAATGGAAGGTGAAAGTAAAAATGAGAATTTTTTATGATGATAACTAGACAGTAGATGGTTGAGTATTTTAATTAAATTGTATAGTTGCAATTTGGTAAAGTAATTAGTAAATGCATTAGTTCCATGTTACTAGTAGATGCATTTAGATGCATATCTTTCATAGAACCATGAGTTGCCCTGATCCCCTACTATCCTTAAACGAATGATGGAAAGAAAGGAGGACCAAAGAGGTAGTTGGAACCAATGCACCAATTTGATTTATAATTGTAATAATTTACTTATGCTTAAATAGACTAGAATTGTAGGGAGAAAAACCCTAGATGGATATGGATGTATTACTTTATTCTTTAAAAGTATGGAAGTCTTACCATACTTGGATATACGTAATAGTTTATTGAATGAATGGGAAATGTATCTTTAAATTTGTTGTTATGAATTATCTATGCTTTGTTATCTAGATTTCTCTTTTATTTAATGGTTATCTTCATTTAATTTTTTTTCCTTTCTAAGTACTTCTTTATGCTTTATGAATTTTGTTCCTTAATTGATTAAGTAAATAGAGTCATTCTTATCTTCTTGCTAAACATAAAAGTAACCTAAGAAAATGAGATCTTAGGGTGAACCTAGAAAGTGACCTAAGAGATTGAAATCTCTTAGGGTGAACATAGAAAGGACCTAAGGGATTGAGACCCCCTTAGGGTGATGGTAACTAAGTAAACTGATTGATTACATCGAAGTTAAGATAGCTCATCGTGAAGACAAGATGGATAACTTAACTCGCAATATGCGTAGCATACCTACACATATAGACTTGTGTATGGTATGGTGATGGGCATATACCTTCGACTATACTGAAGGTGATAAGTTTAGCTCATCAAGAATGGTGAGATGGATAAGCTTATTTGTGGTAACACATAATATACCTACACAAACATATTTGTGTAGGGTATTGAGTGAGATGTAACTCATTGGAAAAGTTGGGAAACTTAGTAAACTTAAAACCATAGATAAACCAAATGTCGGTTAGGGGTTTATGAATCCCTCTCCATAGTAAAAAAAATCTTTTCTTTTCTTGTGTTTTCTTGTAGCTAGTTTTTTGGGTCATTACATTAGATGGCTAGTCAATGAGGGGGATTTTACAATTTTATGGTTTTATGCTTGGTTGAATTCATATCCTCTTAATAATGATTCTCAATGGCAATTATTGTCTTAAACATATCCAGTTGTAAAGGTCCATAGGTCAAAGACTATGTTAATATAAGCAACAACTCTAGATCATGAATTTTTATTAGTAACATGATTGAAGGAGAGGAACTCAAAATAATAGTACATGATTTTCAAAATATGTTTCAATAGTTCCAGTTACCTATTTTTATGCAAAAGGATGATTTAGTTTCGAATCTATCAAAACATGATAAATACTTGATTAAGTTGGGATATGAAGTTTCAGAGCAACCAAAATATCCTACTTCCAATAATTTTCCTTGGAAGAATGTTTGCTCACTAGAGGCCCTTCATAAGGCTTTAATATTCCTTTAGTTAGAAGTCCAAAGCAATATTCTTATAGGAGAGACTCTACAAAGAAGAAGATATCATGGACCCTTTAGGGGTGCCTTGAGTAAGAAAAATCTAGAAACATTATATTTTCTACTTCTTTATTATCTATTTTCTTACATCATTTAGGGTTGTCTTTTCGAAATATGAGAATATATTGAATAGCTTGATCAACATTGAAAGAGTCGATGAAATGTTGGAATAATTATTTCAAAGCTAATGCATTATGTATTCAATGGAGGACTGGTCCTACCATTATATGTTGGAATTAATAGTTTGAAAGAAAGAATGTAATTTTCAAAAATAAATCTCAAAATCATGTCCAAGTTTTGAATCATATTATTCTCTTTTGTAGAATGTTTATAGCCATGATGGTCATAATGGTAAGTCTCAAGTGCAAAAAAGAAGGTGTTAGCCTCTTGGTTATAGGATTTGCATATGCATGGAAGGGTCATTAGTGACAATGGAGCTAACACATGATTTATTTTAGTCTATGGTAAAATAGAAGTGTATAGAGATTGAGTTTATCAAAATTAAATTTGATGGTGCTTTCAAAGGAAATATAGGAAACGATGCTAGAGGAGGTGCTTTCCAAAATATATATATATATATATATATATATATATATATATATATATATATATATATATATATATATATATATATATATATATATATATATATTTCACTTTCTAAGAATCATATGGAACTTTAACTAACAACTATGCAAAGACTAAGGCACTTCTTATAGGGATCAAAATTGTAATTGAAAAAGGATGGAAATATATTTCAATTAAGGGGTATTAAAAAATGATCATCAATACTATCAACAAAAATGGACATGGAGATTGGATAAAAAATAACATTATTGATGATGTTCATGAACTATTGTTGAAGGAAAACACTTGAAATATAAGCACACATATAAAGATGGAAACTTGATAACAAATAGTTTGACCAATCACAATGATGATCTTTATTTGAGTGAAATTCAAATTTTAGAAGGCAACTAGTTGATTGAGATTTTATCTCTTAATAAAAATGATTTCAAGTACTTGATTGCAAAAATAAATAACAATTTAATATTAACAATATATTTGATAAAAAAATAAAAAAGAAGCTATGATTTACTTGACCTAACAACAAATATAATATTTTATTATTTTGATAAAAGTAACCCTAATAAAAATGTTTAAGAGTCCCATGGGGACAACACAACGGTTCGATTCTTCTTCGGGAGGTCCAAGGTTCAAATCGTATTATGGGTGAGTGTGTGAGAGGTGGATGTGTGTAAAATTCCCTATTGATAAACATAGCTCTAGGCTCTACGAGAGGTTATGGTTGGGAGGAGACTCCTTGTTGGTCGTAGGAGTTTCTCACCTCACACTAACCAAATAAAAAAAATGTTAAAGACAGATAGATAAATATAAACAATTAAAAATATTTGCTACATATGGGATGTCTTCACACATGGGCATGTAGATTATACATATGGCAACCGTATATACATGCATTATACCCAAACATGTGACCAGGTGCATTGCACTTGACAAAATTATTGTGACGAAGACATGGTGTGGCCATCAAAGGCATCTCAAAGGATTGTGAATAGTTTACTTCGTCAAGAAAAGTTGTTTGGGATTTTAAATCATTGAGAACAACTACTTTATTGAGTGATTTAATATTCCTTGCAACAACTGTAAAAACCTCACGCTCTGCCCAAAGTATAGTTGAGAGGGTGCAATTATTATCTCTCCAAATTAATTTTATTAATGAACACTGGGACCCGTAAAATGACTTATCATAGCAACACAAACTCCAGTAGATGAGAAAGTGGTTCATAACCTCATCGCTACGCCATCCCTACGTTTGATTATTGCAATAGATGATTATAATTTGGGAGAGAATAAGGATCTGAGAAATCCAAAGCATAATTCCTTGGATTATCTATACATCCAAAGTTATGTCGGAATATTATTCTTTTTGTAATATCTGTGTGAGCTGGTGCGGGTAAAATATTCCACCATTGTTTATGAGACGCGGTGAATGGGTGTGGAATCGCTATCTTCACTCTACTTTCTAGCATGTCTAGTACTTGTCATACCCAGATCACTCAAATCCAAATCGCACTCTCCTTCCTTCTCTTTTAGGTACAATACCCCACATATTTTCGTATTATATTATATTATGATAAATCATACTAGTTGACAATTGACATCAAAAGTGCCGTCAATTCACATGATTTCCTACCATCCCAATAATGTTTTCAACTTTCAATTTATACATACATTTATAAAAAACACTCTTGTGGTTGCGGGGAATGCCAGACTTCTAGACAAGGAAGTGGGTTGAGAGGGGTGCGGGTACTTCCATAGCGTTTTTTTGCAGGGCGGAGCTTGCCTTCTGCAATTGGATAATCAAACAGATTTCGCAGCAGTAAACGATTTTGTTTTGTTGTTTGCATACATTTTATTATGTCTAACATCCAATTCACTGTCTTCTTTGAAGTCGAGTTTTTGGATAGTCTGACTATTAAGATTTACAAAGAATACTTTGATCAAAAGGAGGGAAAGAAAAAAGAATACTTTGATTAAAAGGAGGGAAAGAAAAAGGTATATGCTCTGAATATCTGTAGCATAGGAAGCTAAGTTATTAAACCATAATGCAGTTTATGTTATTGCTATTAAAGTGATAAGGCTGTTATGTTGGCTGCATTACTTTTCCAAATATATCTAAAACAGATGATATTCAAGAAGGTTGAAGGCTGTTAGTTTTTTTTTTAATCCTTGCTTTGCGACATGGAGAACACTGACTCCTGAGTTGAGGATTGTTTACTGTAAAATATCCCAAACCTGATTTCTAAAGACATGAAATCATTCTTGTTGAGCCCTTTTAAGGACGAGGAAATAAAAATAGTAGTTTTTGAAATGGGTAGTTTGAAAGCCCTCGGTCCAAACATATTTCCCCAATCTTCTTCCAAAAATTTTGACACATTGTGGAGAAAGACATAGGAGATGCCCTGCAAGAGATTCAGTGGTCTAGTACCATTCCCAGGGACGTAAACTCCATGTTCCAAAATCCCAAAGAGCTAAGGTATTTTATGATTTTAGACCTATTAGCCTTTGTAATACCATCTACAATTTTTTAACCAAAATTCTGGTTAATAGGATCAAGCTATTTCTTCCCAGAATTATTGACCCAGCTCAAAGTGGGTTTGTGGTGGGAAGGCAGATTCTAGATGGAATTATTTCAGTTCATTAACTCATCATTCTATGAACAAGAGTGGGAGAGTTGGGCTTTTTCTCAAGCTCGATATGAACAAATCTTATAATAGAGTTTCATGGAGTTTCCTCCTGAAAGTGCTCAATAAATTTGGGTTTCATCAAAGATGGATAAGCCTGAGCAATGCGTGTATCTTGTCAGCCTTCTTCCCAATTATCATCAAGACTGTGGAATACTTTAAAATTTGTTTGGGCCTACGCCAAGGTGACCCCCTTTTGCCCTTCCTCTTTATCATTATGGCTGAAGCATTGGAAATATCTATAAAAGCGGAATCAACCATAGTAGGTATAAAACCAACTCTTTCAGTGGATTTGTTATCCCACCAGTAGTTTGTTGATGACACTCTTATAGCCACCTCGACTTCTATTCCGTAAGCAATGAAGATTAAGGAGATTTTGATATCCTTTGAAAGGGTTGCAGGCTAGAAGATCAACTTTTAAAAAGTTTAATCTTCTTCCTTAACACCCTCCTAGAAGACAAAGGGCGATCTCCCAGATTTTGGGTTATGGGGTGGCTGAATTTTCCTCTATCTACTTGGGATGCCCTTATTTAAGAGGAGATTGAAAGAGAAATTCTAGGACCCAGTTATTGAAAGGATGCAAAGGAAATTGACTGGTTGGAAAGGGTCTCTTCTTAGCTAGGATGGCAAAGCCCATCTAGTTAAATCTACCCTTCAAAGCATTCCTTTATTCTTTCTCTCACTTTTAAAAGCCCTAGCTAAGGTTATTCAAAGAATTGAACTCATCCATAATTCCTTTCTTTGGTCTTTCCTAGGAATAGGTACACATTAGAAGAGTTAAGAGCATGAAAATTGCCTTACTGTCCAAGCAAGGGTGGAAGTTATTCAAGAATGAGAGTGTTGATTGGGTTCACATTCTATTAGTCAAATATATTTCTCAAAACAGAGACTTTCTAGTTGATCTGTCCCCCAATATAGGATCAACATTTTGGCTTGGTATCACTAAGATTTGTCATGTCATTTCAAAGGGCCATAGATGAAAGCTAGAAAATGGCAAAAATATTGATTTTTTGGAAGACACTTGGGTGGGTGATGCTCCTCTAGCTCACATTCTTGAGGCAATAATTGTGAAACCCATAACTTGGGCCTACTTTGGAGCTAAAGTTGCAGACTTTATTCAGGTAAGTAATGAGGTGAAATCCTAGCAGAATCTCAATTTTCCAAACTTGAACCAAGACGAAAGAAAGGCTATGGACTATGCCAATAACATTCTAAGCTTACAGGTCATTAGATCTTGTGATGTTGAAGATTTTGTTCTATGGAAGGGGGAGAAGGACAACACCTTTTCGATGAAGTCTGCTTATTTCCTCTATAAAGTTGATCCTACGGATCCACCTCCTTTCAAAAATATCTGGTATAAATTTCTTACTCCTAAAATCAACTTTTTTATGTGGATTCCTATCCAAAACAAGATTCTCACTATGAAAAACCTCCAAAAAAGAGGAATGGCCATCCCTTTAGGTGCCACCTTTGCATATGTGATGCTGAATCTACTAACTACCTTTTCTTTCTTTGTCTCTTTTTGCTTGAGATCCTCTATCTCCTTCTGAATACCTTGAGGATTTGTTGGGTTGTCCTAGACCAGTTTTTTGATGCCTTTGATCAATGGTCTCCCCCCTTTGCTAGCCTGAGGTTGCATACCTTTTGGTCATTTAGTCTCCCTCACTTGGTATGGGGTATTTGGAAGGAGAGAAACAACATAATGTTTAGGGAAGTTTTTAAAGATGTTGCTTCCATCTAGGTTAAAGTCTTGCCAACAATTGTTGAGAATGCGTTTGTCCTATCTTTGGATGATTCTAGTGGCCCAAATGATGATGCCCTCATTGAAGCCAATATTGGTTTCCAGCAAGCTAAAAGATGAACTATTCAGAATTTAGGGAATACCAGAGCTTAACCTAGTGGATCCCACCCCCTGGAATGGATAAAATTTAACTTTGGTAGTGCCTTTAAAGGAAAACCTAGGAAAGCTAGTGCAAGAGGTGTGTTTCGAGATCACAGTGGAGATATCATTTTGGTCTTTGTTGAAAATATTGGGTCCCAAACTTGCCACTTTGTGAAAGCTAGAGAATTATTCCAAGGGGAAATTCTTCTCCCTTCGATTGGTTGCAAGAAAATTATTATCGAAGGTGACTCATTAAATGTTGTCAATATGATCTTTGGATTGCAAGTCCCTAGCTGGAATATTGCTAATATTATCGAGGAAGCTAATTGGATTATTTATGGCATGGAAAGTATTTAGGTGAGACATATGTATAGGGAAGGTAACAAGGCGGTTGACTTCCTCACCAACATGAGGTTGCTCTAATCTGGGCTATCCATTTGGAGTGATAATCTCCCACAAGACCTAATATAGACCAATGAATCATGGTAGACCTGTCGATGTCCTTGATGGCTTTGCATATGTTTCTTGCCTTCATGTTGGATGGTTATTTGTTTTCTTACTCTCTTGAGTTCTATTTTTTAATTGGTCGTGAAAGTTGTAGGAGGAATATTTTCTCTATGGTTTTTCATGGAAGCTATTTTGCAAGTTGTTGTCTATCCCTCTATTAATTGACTGAGCGAATTCAATGTGGTATCATTTTGCCACCCAGATAATGAGTTGGATGGTATCTCTTCTTGGATAAAAGTGGTGGCATTCCAAGTGGTTCTCAAACTAGGATTTTTGGTAGGTTTGTGTCATAGGATGGTTGACACTAATATGTTTTTAGATACTTTAGGATATTGAGGAGTTGAAGGTTGTCTTAGAATGAGACCAATGGGAGGTCATAATATTTGATTTGCATAAGTTATCTGAGGGGTGAGAATTTATTTTGCTCCCCTCCTTGATTGGTTCCTCATTTTTCTGTAGCTGTGGGTTGTAGTTGGTATCTACTGGTTGGGTGGTTGTTTTTTGGATCTCTTTCTTGTCCTTTTCTCTTGTGATTGTTTGGTTTATTTTTAGTTAATGGTAGGGCCTTGTGTTGGAATAGCAACCTATTGTCTTTTTTGACTGTAACAATTTTCTCTTTGTAAAATTGTAAAAGGTTCGAACAACCTTTCAAAACCCCTTCCAAATAAAAGTTGTAGACACCTAAAATATGTCATGTTTAGGATACTACTCATATGGACACAACCAAAGACTATATGAATGATCTTGGACCTTTCCAAGAGTTAGCAGTGGTCCTAACCACTCAAAAAGGGCAGTTCTAGCCCATCCAAGCTTAGTCACTGTCAAGCACAACGGTCGCCACATCTAGCTGCTGAAGCTGAGAGCGGCCACACCTAGTCTGTGCTCTAAATAGTGGATAGCACCAAGTATAGTGTGTCCATGAATACGAGCCTAGATCATGTATTTTGACTGCACCTTGCATTGCTTATGGGTGGATTTTAGCATGGAACTCCCATAGTTCCTCCTAACTGCCCCTCTAATACAAATTTGTGACTGCTACTTTCCCCTCGGGACGATTACTTGCATGCAAATTTGAATATTGGCTTCTCCAAGAATCTAAGATCTAGATCTAGATCTAAAATCTGAGAGGTCTACTTATGGACTCTTCCAAGAAAAGCAAAAGATCCACGAATATCAAAAAAATTTACAGTGAAGCCCTAACCGATTCGAGAGTGAATCCAAGCCCCCTTTGAGGAGCAGCAAAGTGCTATTCAGCTGAGTTACAACTACGCACCTGCATTCAAATCTATTTATTCTTCACCACCCATAAGTGTACCAAACATAAAGAGGCGACACTTGAACATTAATTGAAGCAAGGAATCTAGTGCTACAGTATTTGGTTCAGGAGGGGAAAGGTTTTATTTCGCATCCGATGTCCTGAACAATGGCACATAGGTATAGCCTAGGGTGTTAGCCATTATTTTCCTTTGTTCTAGCTTAGATATGTTATTGCTTTCAATTTATTAATTAGTTTTAGCATAGATCTAATTTCTTTAATGCATTTGCATTGTTATTTCTTGAGTTATACACACATTTATCATTTAGTTTCATTTCATTTTGATCTTATTATGCTCATATATCATGTTTATCAAATATGCTAACAAGAGCCTCTTTCGGAGAGGCTACCCATGCTACTAATAGTATTTTGTTGTTTCTATGCACGCAGGTTATAGGTTTATAGGATCGATTCAAGGTATTTAGTGAATAAGATACCTCCAAAGTGAAATATGGAGAAGGGGGTGTCTATAAGCCCTCATACAAGTTCGTGTATGAGATCGGGAGGCTTGTGGAAGTGCACCACCCCCTTTGCGAGGGGACATATTCCACACCGTTACTCTGCTTGTATCTTATTGTATCGAACTGGGTATCCCTCAAAGGGATCGATATTGTAATCAAGATTGTGCACAAAAATTAATAAAAGATATTTCTGTATTTTCTGTCAATTTACACAAATGGTGATCACAATAGGACCCTCACCTAGTTTTTATTTTTTGTCAACTTATTGATATTTTTATATATTTTTTGTGTGTAGGTTTAGCCGCTCTGGTTGACAACGACTAGTATATTTTGATTGCTTTTGAAGTCAGCGGACAAAATAAGCCGCTCTGGTCGATAGCAGCCAACATAGAAACAATAGTAGAGAGCAACTCTTTCATCATCATACGAGAAATTTTTTTTTTTTTAAAATGAAAAACTTGTATTAAAACAAAGAACAGTTACAAATGGGAGCAAACACATCCCAACCAAGAGCAAAGAACAAGATTACAAGCGCAGAGCTTAAAAAGTCAACACTTTCCACCGTAGAGCGCAGAAGTCAATAGGGCGCGAAAACGTGACATGTCACGAAATCATGACATGTCACGAAATCGCGACAATCAAACCCGCCTTGGTCGCGCCATAGCCACCAGTCGTGAAAACGCGACATGTCACGAAATCGTGACATGTCGCGATATCGTGACAGCAAGAGCCCTCGGCGCCCGATCGCCAAAAATGTCTCGAAATCGCGACGGTAGCTCCCTTCGGCGCCCCATCACCAAAGGTGTCGTGAAATCGTGACAAGAAATCCAAATGGCTTCTGATCTCTAAAAGTGTCACAAAATCATGACGAGTTTTCTCCTAAGCGCCCAACCGGCAAAAGAGTCGCGATATCGCGACGAGTTTTCCACTTGGCGCCCAGTGTTCAAAAGTGTCGCGATATCGCGACGATTTTTCCCCAAGACTCCTATGCACCAAAAGTGTCACGAAATTACGACGAGTTTTCCTTTCGGTGCCCAACCCTCAAAAGTGTCATGATATCGCGATGAGTTTTCCACTTTGCACCCAGTCGTCAAAAGTCTCGCGATATCGCGACGAGTTTTTCCCATGACGCTAGATTGCCAAAAGTGTCATGAAATCGCGACGAGTTTTCCTTTCAGCTCCCAATCCTCAAAACTGTCGCGATATCACGACGAATTTTACACATTGTGCCCAGTATTCAAAAGTGTCGCGATATCATGATAAGTTTTTCCAATGGCGCCAGTTCACCAAAAGTGTCGCGATATCACGACAAGTTTTCCCAATGGCGCTAGTTCGCCAAAAGTGTTGCGATATCGCGACGAGTTTTTTCCTTGGTGCCCAATCTTCAAAAGTGTCATGATATCGTGACAAGTTATCCCCTTGGTGCCCGTTCTTCAAAAGTGTCACGATATCGTGACGGTTTTTCCCCTTAGTGCCAATTGTCCAAAACTGTCGCGATATCGCGACGATTTCTCCTTGTGGCTTCCAATCTTCAAAAATGTCATGAAATCACGATGGATTTTCCTCTTGGATCCAATTCCCAAAAATTGTCATGATATCGTGACGATTATCCTCCTTGGTGCCCCTGCTCCAAAAGCGTCACGAAATCGTTGCAGCTTCCAGCCAAAGGCCGCAATGGCGCAACAGGTCATGAAATCACGACAGCTTCCCACTAAAGGCCGGGACAACACAACAGGTCACGAAATCACGATAGCATCTCTCCAAGGGCCATGACAGCATGACATGTCATGAAATCATGACATGTCATGATATCACGATAGGCTCCCTCCAAAGGCCGCGATGGCGCAACCTGTCACGATATCGCGACAGCTTCCCACCAGAGGCCGCGACGACGCTACAGGTCACGATATCGCGACAAAAACCTCCCTTAGCATAAAATTTGCTCATTGTCTCAAGGATCGTTCAAGACCTTGCCTAATCGCTGCATCCTCCACAGGCATGTCACTGTGCAGCTGCATCCCAACCTCTTTCTCAGCACCCAACTTTGCAAGGAAATCGGTCGCCTTATTTAAATCTCTACTCACATAGACAGGGATCACATCATCTAATTCCCTCCATAGTTCCTTTATTTGAGAGACTAGAATCTGCAACCTCCAAGCTTTCGATGCAAAGTTCCTCATGCAGTATAAAGTGCCAATCAGAATTTGGGAATAAGACTCGAGAATTATTTTCCTGTGTCCCTGCTTCACAGCCCAGATGGAAGCAGATTTAATAGCAAAGGCTTCTGCTTCATTGTTTGTGGCTCATCCCAGACCTTAAATTTCCCAATAGAGCACAGACCCAGCATGACCTCGGCACACTACTCCAATTCCAGCACTCCTTGGATTGCCTTTTGTAGCTCCATCAGTATTGATTTTGATCCAACCTTCTGGGGGAGGTTTCCAGCTACCTCTAACCTGTCTCTCTTGCTCTACAACTCCCTCTTCCAGTGGCTCAGGACCAACCTGATTTTCCTCCTCAGCATAGATGGCAATCATTTCCACGACTTTGCTCCAGATGACCTGCCAAATTCCATCTAGTGAGGAGAAGGTTTCTCGAAAAATACGAGCATTTCTCTCCAACCACACCTGCCACCAGATGAAAAGTAAGCCAAGCTCCCAACCAATTCGAAGAGCTTTAGATTTAAATCTACCTCTCTTCCATATTTCCCAAATATTGGTCCGAGTCAGATCACCATTAGCCTAGATTTTATAGTGAGAGAACCAATGCTTCCAAATCTACCGTGTGAAAGGGCACTCAAACATCAGATGATCAGTTGTTTCCTCATTCTTGTGGCATAACACACACTGATATGGACCGATGATTCCTCTATTTCTAAGATTGTCAAAGGTGATAATTCCATTGTGCATAAACTGCCAAGCAAAGAAGTTCACTTTTGTCCAGCCTTTGGAATGCCATATCTTCCTCCAATATTGAACCAGAAATAAATGAGGGGGAGGCTCTGGGAGGATCTTATCGTATCCCTCCTTCACAGTATAAACCCCAAGGTTCCCATAACCCCAAGCTAGTTCATCCTCCTCATATCTCCCAGTTAGAAACCTTTCTGTCAAATTTTTGGTCAAGATGGGTGCCAGCTCCGGAGGGATTGTAATTGGCCACTCTTCCAACCGCTTAAATTTCTTGAACTTGTACTCCCCAAATTGGCTGGTGTTGAAATAACTCTCAATTTGAACCCAGCCCTTGTCTTCAATGGTAGATTTAATCGGTTGCAATTCAGGAAACTCAGCAATGATGGGTGGGTGCTGGTCCCAAGAATCAGTCCAAAAATGTGCCTTCTCCCCTCTCCCCACTTTCCAAAACAATTGGTCTTTGATAACCTGAGATCCAAGCTTGAGAGCCTGCCACACTAAGGATCCATTACCATCCAGAGGGAAACGACCCACTTCATTGGGGTGAACATGACCCAAATATTTACTGGAAAGGATTCTGCTGAAAAAGGATGTTGGCTGGGAAATCCACCTCTAGTACAGTTTTCCAGCCAAAGCTTTGTTGTTAAGCTTGGAGCTTCTCAGTCCCAGCCCTCCTTTTTCCTTGGGCCGGGTAACTTTATCCCAACCAACCAAGGCCCATTTCTTCTCCCCTTTTGCACCTTCCCATAAAAATCTTCTAGCCATTTTGTCCAGCTCTTTCCAGATAGAATGTGGGGCAGCCAAGATGAAGAATTTATATATTGGCATGGCTCGAATAACTGACTGTAAGAAAGTTAATCGGCCCCCATAGCTTAACCATTTATGAGACCAATGATTCATTCTATCTTTGATGCCATCCAAAAGATCCTTCTAGATATCTATTTTCAATTTTTTGAAATGCAAAGGAACCCCCAAATAAACTATGGGAAGAGAGGTCCTAGTGAATCCCAAGATCTCTATAACTCTGTCCTGCAACCTTTGGTCAAGATTGAAGAAGACCACTTTGGATTTCTTATCATTGATGACTTGGTTTGAGGCCTTGAGGTAGACATTTAGAGTATCTCTGATTCCTCTTGCTTCCTTGAGACTGGCCACTCCAACCAATCCTGTATCATCCACAAACTATAAGTGAGTCAAAACTTCTGCACCCACCTTGATACCTGTTATCAGACCTTGATGTCTTCTCCTCAAGAAGAGTCTACCTATAGCACCCTAAAATTGGCGCAGTAAAATTGTCATAATTACATTCACCTTAGTAAATAATTTAAATTCAAATTTTAACCTCCCAAACCGCCCGTTAACCGTCGGGTAATCCGTTTCCCCATTTTTCGTGCCATTTTTAGAGGTTGTTTTGACCGTTTGACGATATCGTCGCCGATCAGACGATATCGCCCCAGATCTGACGATTTCGTCTAGGCTAGGATGTCCAGACGATCTTGTCGTAAAACTGATTGTTCACAATTAGCTTCTGTTCCAACGGGCCTCTAATCTGGGCAAAAGCATGTCTGCACCGTTAGAGACCCTCCCCCATTGGAGATCTCCCAAATAGGGATGATCTCCAACCTCCTAACTACTCCCCTAAGCCTATTTAATCCTTAGGACCTTCCCTTCCCAACCCCTGGCTGAAATTATCTGTAACTTAACTTCATGCACGTTAAATCATCCTAAGTTTTCATTTGCAGTAGTCCTATATCAATTTTGTTGCAGGTACCATCTTGTTTTTCAGCCGGAGCAAGCATACATCGTCACCGACGAACCTGTTCAGATTGGAGGCGATCCTGTCGAATCAGAGATGATTTCATACTGATGCGAGATGATCTCGACTGCAGTCCACATTGAGGCAATCAGTGCCATAAGTTTGCATTTCTTCACCTTTTCTTTGTTGTTTTATTTTGCAAATTAGCTAGTTTATTTGATATTTTATGTTATATTGCATTTTGGAGTTCACCCATCTAGATCAAAGGCATAATTAAACCATAATTGTGATTTAATCAGCATCATTCATACATGTTTCGGTCTTTAAGTTTTAGTTTAGTGTTGTCACTGTTATTTTGCACAGTTTTCCTCTACTAGAATAGTTGCATTCTCGGTATTTTGCATTTGTTTTCCTGTTTGCAGGTCTCTGACGAATTCGTCAGATCTCAGACGATCTTGTCTGATCTCAGACGATTCTATCGAATTCCAGATGATCCTGACTGCTTCAAACATCAAAATCTCCATCAGACATCCGGATCAGGTATTCTTCTTATTCTTCCTTAATTTCTCTATTTTTTGTCTTTAAAATTTGTTCTCTGTATTCATTAAAATCTGCATTTTTCATATAGATTAATTTAGACTCATTTGGCCAAACCTAGGATATGAATGCTTAAGACTAAAAATGAACACATAAAAACACATTCCAAACCTAGGCGTGGAAACTGCCATTAAATGTTTCCTGGTGGACCCACCATCCGTCAAAAAATCATCAAAATACACCTCCCTTAAGAGGCGGGACCTTCGTAAAGTCCTCTCAGTCCGTGGTACTATGACATCCTTTTCCCATCCTCCTTCCGGGCATGGATCCTATAGCCTGAAGGTAAGGATGCGAAAAATTTGGAGCGATACATTTTGGTGAACCCGACGTGAATGCATCATAACCTTTTGAAAACAAAAAAACAAAAACAAAACAAAAAAAAATAGAACAACTAAAACATAGATGCATTTTAAAACATTTAAAGTTTAAAATCATGTTTAGATGGTAGCTCCTAAGAAAATATTAGTAGTTACTATAAATGTAGAAAACCAATTGGCAGCCATAGAAATCAACTCTATGCTTAATGTGCCTGAAACAAGTAGAAATCAATTTCTGTGGAACGAACTTGATAGAAGACTTAGTCTCATCTCATCTAGGTCCACACAACTTAAGAAAATCAAGAGGCTAGTCCTAGATAGAATCTTGGATCCTCATCAACTAGTTTTTTATCATGAACTTCAGAGAGCCTGCCATAGATGGTTAGCTTATAGGAGAGCTCTAGTATCTTCAAAATTGTTCACCTTCGAGGAATACCTCGAGAACGCAGCCATTGTACACCAGTTCCTAGGTTGTGTAGAAGACCAAGAGGTTGTTCTTACAGATAGGGAAATATGGAATAGAGTTCCTCGAGCTGTGTTATATCGAGAGTATTGCCACGAGCTTTACTTCTATCAACCAACGATCTTGAGACAGATAATATCACTATAGCTCTTTTCATCAAATTTTTAAAAGAAAACTTTCAATTTGAAGAAGAACACTTCATGACTCCTGAACAACTCGAGCCTATTAATGATATTTATAAATTATTTATAGAAAACTAGATTATTACTTTCAGTCTTATTTCTTGCATTTATTGTGTTGATTGTCTTTACAATATTATTTCAAAAACAAAGAAAAACTAAAAATTAAAAAACAAAGAAAAACTAAAAAACATAGCAAAAACTTAAACATTTCATTTCAAATATTGTAGTAGGTATATAGTAAATATATACCTCTTAATTTTGTTGCATATATATATATATATATTTGCTGAAATCAAAATTTAGCACCATGCCTAAACTTAGGAATGGTAAAGAAACTTTAGGAGAAGAAGAAGATTGGGTACAAGATACAACTAGAGACCCAAATGTCCTTCTTGGAGATCCAACTTCGGAAGGAAAAACTCTAGATCAATCAGAACATGACCTAGGTGAAGATAATGAACAAGAAGGAAGTGTTAAAGAGGATGGATCCTCATCCCCTAGAGTAGCTCTGGATGGAACTATTGCTTTTGACAACATAGATCATTTCAAGAAATTTCTTGATGATAACATTGATGCCATTAATGTGGCAGTTCATATTGATAAAGGGCAAATTAGTGACACTCAGGCAGCCTTGGAACATATGTATGATGTGCGCATTAATCCCTTGTCTTTCATTGATCAAGAAAGTGATAAGGCTGGACCATCCAATACAAACATGGTCACTATGATGCAAAACATGTCAAAACAATAGGCTATCCAACCTCCTAAGGAACCTGTTATTCAACCTAAAATCATTCCCACACAAAAGAAACCTTCCTTCATTACTTTATTCTGCCAAACTATTGAGCAATATGCTTCAAGTAAACAAAAACCTAAAACGAAGCCAAACACCAATTTTCAACAATCCGGAATACAACATAATACAACTTCAAAATTCCTTCATAATACTTTTCCTACCAATAATTTACACAATAGTAACATGGCATCTAATCTTCATGTTCCTCCATCATATGCCCATAAAACCCATGTCAATGCCCTACCAAACCAATATGGGGGGCAAACTAGTAATCTGGAAGCCATGGTGAAACAGTTAGCTTCACGTATGGACCAGATAGATCCCTATCGTCCCTCGTATAATTATTGAGAGATATGTAGTCAACCTTTGGATCCCATAGTTGTAGCTCAACCATACCCTAAGCATTTTCCCATGCCCATCCTGCCTATATATAAAGGAACCGAGGATCCCATAGAGCATCTTCGCATGTTTAGGATAGCATGTCATGACATATCACATGATGACTTGCTATTATTAAAAATGTTCCCAAAAAGTTTAGGTGGAATGGCATTAGAGTGGTACTATCAATTGCCCACTCATTCTTTGAGAAACTTCGAAGAAACAACTGAATCATTTGTCCATCAATTTAGTGCCTACATCGAGAGGCATGTAACTATTAAAGATTTATACAATTTAAAACAAGACAAAGATGAATGTTTTGCCGATTTCTTAGCTAGATGGAGGCAATTGATAGGAAAACTGCACTTTGTGCTACCTTATAGGGAAATGTTGGACATTTTTATCAACAATTTACAAGAACAAATATCCTATGAGCTATCAACTACTACCTTAACTACCTTCGATCTAGCTATAGATTTAGCTCTAAGAGTAGAAGATGCCCTCATTAGGAGAGGCCAACTTAGGAAGAAGGATGATGAGAAAACATCCAGAAATCAATATAAAAACAAACAAGTTGTCGGTGATGGAGTCACTGACAGTAGGAATGTTGCTAATATCAATGCAACGAAGACAACAAAAAAATTTATATTGAAACCTCCTGACAAGCCTCCTCGAGAATTCACTAGATTAAATCAACCCTTATCAACTATTTTACCTCAATTACTCGAAAGAGGTTTGATCCAATTACCAGCTATCCGAGAACCTGATCCAACTATACCCGGATACAAAGCTGACTTACACTGTGATTTCCATAGAGGACCTAGACATTCTACCAACGCTTGTAAAAGGTTGAAACATAAAATACAAGATTTGATTGACAATAATGAAATGGAAGTGCAAGCCTTCCAACCTAAACAAAACCCTCCTAATAATACTCAAAAGACCGTTCCCCAAAATCAAAATCAAAATGCTAATCAAACTTTAGACATATTTCAACACCCTTTACCAAGACATGGTAAAGAGGTAGCCAATCAAATCGAACATCATAATATTCCTCCTCCTACCCGATATGTAGGAACCATTAGCGGACAATTACCTGTTCAGGATCCTCAAATATTTGACACAACCTTATCCCTGGTTATGACCAGGCCCTTACATAATTTTCAAACTTTTGATTCTAGTGATATAGAATCAGATAGTGAAAGTGAACTAGACATTACTTCAAACCAATCGAATAGTTTTGAAAATGAATCAGATCCTATTCAACCCGTCACAGATGCTATGGTTCCAGAAGAACCATTTCCTAGACGAGTTACTACTTGACCTTCTTCTAATATATTCCTTTCTAATGAACAAGCCATAAATGCTAGACCGAGACCAGTTCAACGTCCTCAATATAATATTGTAGGTACCATCAAAGTTGTCACCCGACAACAAGCTCAAAATTCTCAACAAGAACCAAACCAGAACAATGGATCAGCTCCATTCGTTCTGAAAAACCCCAATAAAGGGAATCATGCTCCTAATGTTCAACCTAAATCCCCTTACAATATTAATGAGCAATTATCCAATACTACAGCCAGAATTTCCCTTTTGGATCTATTAAGATCTTCTCCTACCCATAGGGATGAGTCGATGCTTACATTAAGCCAAATATTAAGATCTTCTCCTTCAAGTTCTATCCCTATAAATTCAAAACCTACAGAAACAACTATCATACCTTCCACATCTCAAGATATAGGTAATAAGCCTTCTACATCTTATGCCCTTTCTGATGAACTTTTACCAGATTTATCCACAACCTTAATATCAAAAAAAACAAATGCTTTCATGCAAGATTCAATTCTTTTGAATAATTTACCACCATCTCCTCGTACTTTGGGCCTCCCACAACCTATGGGAAGTACTTACCAATTCGGGAGTTGTGCCTTCATTTATAAAGGATATGACTGGGGAAGAATCCCTCGGAATATCAAAACTCATCATGAGGGATACACTCGGTGTTATTTTACCAATGATTATATTAAAGCTAAACCCATGATGCTTAAAATGGGATATAAAGGGAAAGGCTTAGGACCTTTCCAAAATGGCATGAAAGAACCTTTCGAGGTAGAACCGTGGCCTACCCGCTATGGTGTGGGTGTATTTCCTAGTAAGGGTCAACCCTTTCCTTTTGAAAATGATGACCAACTCATATGTTATCAAGATTATTTGGATAGGCATGTTGATTTGCCTCTTAAAAATTAGTCGTTTTCATGCAACATGCTATCCATAGCTTACCCTGAAATGATTGCGAACCTCGATGAAGCGTTGGAAGGAGATATCTTCCATGATGTCTCTGTTGAAGAGATGTTACACAATGGATTTTATTTTGATGGTTCTATACCAACTATAGCCCAACTTGAGGCCACTAATACTCAAGATGAATTATCTAAATTAACCTTACAAGAATTACAAGAATTGGGTGTTTCACCCGCCCCACCTAATTTTGAAAGAGATCTACACATGGAGGTAGAAAACGTCATTAAAATTAATATTGGAACTGAGGATAATCCTCACATAATCAATATTGGATCAGAATTAAGTCAAGAAAAACAAGAACAATACATTGCATTCCTTAAAGAGTATGAAGATGTCTTCGCTTGGACATATGAAGATATGCCAGGTCTAGACCCTTCGGTAGTCATGCATCATCTAGTGGTCCATCCGGATGCTAAACCTGTTAAACAAAAACTTAGAAAAATGCATCCCAAAGTGGCTCTGCTAGTCAAAGGGGAGTTAGAAAAACTCCTGAATGTTATCTTTATACAAGCTATTGATTATGCTCAATGGATCTCAAATGTAGTTCCGGTCACCAAGAAAGAAGCTACCAAAGTTAGGGTTTGCACAGATTTTAGAGATATTAACGCCGCATGCCCTAAAGATGACTTTCCTCTTCCAAACATGGATCAAATCATTGACTTTACTGCTCGGGAGTGGGATGATCTCCTTAATGGATGGATTCTTCGGTTATAATCAGATCAGGATAGCTCCTGAAGATCAGGCTAAAATAGCCTTTATCACCCCCTAGGGTACCTTTTGCTGGAAAGTGATGCCATTTGGCTTAAAGAACATAGGTGCAACTTATCAACGAGCTATGACCTATATTTTTCATGATATGATGCATGATATCCTACATGATTATGTAGATGATATTATAGCTCGCTCTATTATTGAAGATAATCATTTAGATGATTTGAGAAAAGTTTTTAATCGATTACAAGAATATCTTATTCGATTAAATCCAACAAAATGTATATTCGGAGTTAAGTCCGGTAAACTATTAGGGGTTTTAGTTTCTTTACGTGGTATTGAAATTGACCCTCTCAAGATTGCGGCCATCACTGATATGCCCGCACCTACTAATATATCTGAGTTACGAAGTTTACAAGGTAAACTTCAAGCTATCCGTCACTTCATTGATAAGCTGGCGGACAAAACTGGTCCCTTTCTTAAAATCCTTAAGAAGGATGTCCCTTTTAATTGGGACACCGAATGTAGAGAAGCTTTTGAACTTCTCAAACAATACCTCCTTAATCCACCTGTGCTTTCACCACCTAAACCTGATCGCCCATTTCTCCTATATATTTCAGCTTCAGATTCTGCCTTAGGAGCTATGTTAGCTCAACTTGATGATGAAAAGAGAGAACGTGCTAATTATTATATTAGCCGAACCTTCATCAGTTATGAAACCCGCTATACAACATTAGAAAAACTATGTCTAGCCATCGTGTTTGCTATGCAAAAATTACGACACTATATGCTTAGTCAAAAAATGTATGTCATTGCCAAATACGATCCCTTAAGGTATCTCATGAGTCGACCTTATTTATCGGGTTGCATAGCCAAGTGGGTTCTTGCTCTAAGCGAGTTTGATCTCACATTCATAGGACAGAAGTCTGTTAAGGGTCAAATCATAGCAGATCAATTAGCTGCTACACCCTTAGAGTCTACCCATCCCCTCATCATTGAGTTTCCTGACGAATGCCTTCAATTAGAGGCAGACCATATTGAACAATGGTCCTTATACTTTGACGGAGCCCGATGCATGAGTGGGGCTGGTGCGGGTATTATTTTAATATCCCCACAAAAACATCTTATTCCTCTGTCCTTCAAATTGACATTTGCTTGCACCAACAATACTGCTGAGTATGAAGCTCTAATCCTTGGATTACGAGCTGCCTTGGCGCTAAAAATTAAACATCTTTTAGTTTTTGGTGATTCTCAACTCGGTTATAAACCAAATTAATGAAGTTTATCGGACCGAGAGATGATAAAATGCGCCCATATAAGGCCTATGTTTTACAATTAATGTCTCTATTTGATCAAGTTACCTTAGAAGCTATTCCTCGAACTAGCAACTGTGCAGCTGATGCTATGGCCGCGACTGCATCTCTCCTGCCCTTGGAGTTAGATGACGAATATGCCACTATCATTATTCATCGACTCTAGGAACCCGCTTCAAATAAGTCATGCTTAGAGCCTTTGGATGTGTTTCTAATCAATGAAACTACTCCTGAACCTTGGTATACAGACATATTTGATTTTCTCCAAAATGGGACTTTCCCTGCCAATTCTAATAGAAACCAACGTCGGTTATTACGTCGACGAGCAAGTCGATTTGTAATAATTGGCAATACTTTATATAGGAGATCTTTTGAAGGTATCCTATTAAGATGTTTAAACTTAGAAGAGTCTAAATCAGCCTTGAGTGAAGCCCACGATGGATCTTGTGGAGGACACTTTAGTGGTAGCATCATTGCTAAAAAGCTCCTTCGGATAGGATACTTTTGGCCTACCATGGAAACGGATGCACATGAGTATGTGCGCCATTGCGACAAGTGCCAAAAACACGCTGACCTTGTCCATGCGCTTGCATAAGAGCTGCAGGCTATTTCATCTCCATGGCCCTTTTCCAAATGGGGTTTAGATATTATTGGCAAAATCAATCTTGTGTCATCTGATGGACACAAGTTCATCATAACCGCCACTGAGTATTTCACGAAGTGGGTCGAAGCTATGCCTTTAGCTTCTGCTGCCGGCACACAAGTCTCTAAATTTATTTTTAATCAAATCATTTGTAGGTTCGGAATTCCTGCAAATCTCATCTCTGACAATGGAACTTGTTTCAAAAATAAAGATGTTAAAAAATTATGCCAAAAATATAAGATTCAACATCGTTGGTCCACTCCCTATTATCCTCAGGGTAATGGTCAAGCAAAAGCATCTAACAAAACCTTAATCAAAATTCTCAAAATATTGGTCAATAAAACTGGTCGTGACTGGCACATTCAATTATATCCAGCCTTGTGGGCCTATCGAACTAGTGTTCGAACCCCCACGGGAACTTCACCATTTGTTTTGGTTTACGGTCTTGAAGCAGTTTTTCCATTTGAATTGGAAGTTCCTTCTTTGGCTCTGCTACTTCAAGATACCGAAGTAGGAGATGAATATCGTCTTGGTAGACTCGATCAGTTGGAACTCCTAGATGAAAAATGCATCAATGCTTTGGAACATCTCCGTGCTTACCAAAACAAGCTTAAAAGATCATATGCTAAAAAAGTTCGTCATCGATCCTTTGAGATTGGCGACCTTGTTTTAAAAGAAAATCAAAAAAATACAAATGCAACTAAGGACCTTAAAGGTAAATTTGAGCCCAACTGGCTTGGACCATACATTATTATGGCTAAATTTGAATCAGGAGCATACAAATTATCTACCTTAGATGGTAAAGAACTTAAAGAACCCATGAATATTTTGCATCTTAAACGTTACTATGCATAAATTTGGTCATTTCATCCTTGTATATATTTGTTTAAAATATTTCAAAATTACTATCTTGTATTTCTTTCAAATTTATAAAATCCAAAAACACCAAAAACACCAAAAACATTCATAATCATCAAAAATCTTCAAAAACTATTTGTTACATTTATTTATGGCACTTGTTCAAATTTTTTGTTCAAAAACAAAAATAAAACCAAAAAACAAAATAAAGAATAAAAATCAAAACAACAATATGCTTGACTCTTTCGAAACCAAAACAATATCAAGAAGAAAGAGAGAGTCAACATTCTCAAAACTTCTCAAAAGTGTTTATATATATTTTCTTACAATTATTGCAGTTATATGTTTCAAATTATTTTGGATAAATTAGCATTTATTTGGAATCCCTCACTTGCACACTCACAACAATAAATATCTTGATTTTATCCGGCATGATTACTAATCTCTCTTATATCAAAGTCCACAAAATTCAATTAAATAAAGTTTGAGCATAGAGAATTGATCTTGTTATTTACTTAAACCAAGCACATCTTTTCACAATAAAATGATTATATTTGTAATTTCCATGTTTTGCTACATAGTAGAAGTGATTTCTTGAGCAAAAAGTTTCCCCTGCTATCCTATCATGCACATGGTCTAGAATCTTTGAGAGTTGGCAAAAGGACAAGCTCACCCCTACCCAGAATAAAAATCCCTTGCTCTACAGCTAATCCGAGCAAGTATCCCTAGCAAAGAAAAAGAAAAGAAAAGTTCAAGAAAAAGAGAAAAGAAAAATGTTCTTTTATATCATTACAGCAATATTTCAAGCACTATCTCAAAAATCAAGCAAAAAAAATACAAAAAAAAAAAGAAGCAAAGTTCAAAAGAAAGCAGAAAGCAAGACTGCAATAAAATCCCCTTTCCCTACCCTTTGAAAAGAAAAGAAGGGTTGATGAGCTTGAATCCCTGGAATTCTCAATTATTCGAAAACTGTGAGGTAAGCCCCATAACAGGTGGTTTGTGCCCAACCCGCTTGGCCTTGGGTAACTCCTAGCGTGGTGATATGTCTGTCACATTAGCGACCTTCTTTTGTATAGACCTATGTCCGCTTATGGATTAGCTAGCTCTTGATAATCCGACCTACATAGTAGTCTAGTATGGTTATATGCATCTACATCATGGTTAATGAACACTTATTTGGTTTCTTCAAATCACTTGTATCATATTATCTTGCTCAAAACTGGTAAATGCACAAAGCAATTGCACACACATTTGTATTTGAGAGATTTTGTGTATCATTATGATAAATCAAGATCGGAAATGAATTCACATATGCACATGGGATTCCTTATAAATCTAACTTTTGTCTTCAAAATACTTTGAAATATTATTTTTGCAACTTGTTTGGAATAAATCAAGTACAGTTGCTTAGCATAAAGACAACTATATAATAGAAAAATCAAAATTTCTTTCAAAATATACAATCAAAACATATATATCTGGTTGACTTTCATGACGATGGTATAGTTCCAAAACCAAAATTGGAATTTTATGCCTAGCGCAAGTCCTCATCTTCATATTTTCTGTTTATTAAAAAATCAACCATGCAATAAAACTATCTTTTCTTTTGATTTTCGCGATGATGGTATAAGTCTATACCTACATATTCTATGCCTAGCGCAAATCATTGTAACAATTTTTATTCCCCATTTATTTAAAAATCATGAAAACCATATGACTTAAATCATTATGTTACACAAATTATGCTTTTAAAAAGCAAACACATTTTCATTATTTCATGTCATTATGTCAACCTTCAATTTTGCAATGATGGTATAATTCCTAAAGAATTATCCAAAAATTTTATCACACTTAGGAATTTATGCCTAGCAAAAATCATTTTAACATTATTTCATGCATACTATTTTTATGAAAATCTGAAAACAAACCATCATCACCATCATTTTCACCATTGCACCAAAGTCTTAAGACAGTCTCTTAAGCACTCTTTTACTTTTAACAATATTTCTATCTTGGGATTAGCTTGACGACCGAGTGAGCAGCGACTCCATGAAATGGTCTATAATAGCGACAATGTCCTTTGAAATTATTGTTAGAAGTCTCTTTTTATTTTTTATTACATCACATTACAAACAATCAATTTGTTACATCAGATTATTTCATTTAAAATATTACCGCATGACATCAAAAGTATAAATTTTCAAAACGACATAATTTCATGAATCCTCAATCCAATTATCAAATCAATCAAACAAACATAAAAGCATCATAAGCATACACATAACACAAGTCATATGATCAAAAACATATCATATATATATCCACAGTATATATACATCATCAAAACTGGATTGGTATGCCACAATCTGTACCTCGGCATACTCAATCCTCTATCAACAAAATAATAATAATACAATGTCAATCTGTACAAAGTTATGCAGCCCTCTAGCCTCGAGAGCCCCTCGAGCTCTCCGCCTCATCTCCTCCCCCGCCCTGAGGTGGACGAGGTGGCCCCATCGCAGTCTGAGTAGTCCTAGTCCTCGATTGGGATGAGGTCCTCGATGACCCGATCCTGATCGGATCTACGATGTTGGCTGGCAGGGGTAGTCTATCCGCCTCTGGCACTAGCTGATAGTACAAAGTCTGGTAGAAAGTAAGTTGGGCAATAGCCCGTGTCAGCTCCCCAGTGCTCGCCCCTCCGCCCCATGCCCTGAGGCGTGCAATCTCGTCTCGCAGTTGTGCCACCTCAGCTCGGTGGCGTGCAGCCTCATCCTGTAGAGTCTGCACCTATGCCTAGAGACGATCTCTCTCCACTCAGAGAGTAGCAGTCTCGCTACTCTCCCCCGTGTCAATGCCCTTGCCCTTATCTGGCGATGGTGGCCTCTCCCTCTATGGAGATGGGGGTCTCGCCTCCCTCCTCTCCCTCTGTCGTGGCCTCTCCTTTGCCTGTGGCCTCCTCGGCTCTCTCCCGTCGTGACCCTGGGCCGCCTCCATAGCCGCCTGGCACCGCCTCCCTATCCAACGCACGACTGCGTGTATCGGACCCTGTGCCCTCGTCATCCGAGGAGGGTGGATGCCTGCGTACCAGGCATCGTAGCCATCGGCTACACCTGTGTCGTCCCCATCTACTGGCTGGATGGGGGCATCATCCGTGTCCTGACTCCAGAACCGCTGCATGTCTGGAGCCCCGCTAACTATGGTGTTATCCCGGATAGTTCGAGAAAACTCATAATCCCTTAGAGATGGGATCCCCTGCTATAGACCGAACTGACGCAAAACTCGGTCATAGCGGTGGAGCTCCACCTCTCCCCTCTCCATCCGTAGCCAGCAAACTCGCCTGACGTGAGCCAGCTCCTGTCCATCCTCGGCCCACCCTGGATGCTCCCTCCATGGCCTCCAGGTAATCTGATCTGGGACTAAGTCATCCAGTAGCCTCCGGGACATCGAAAGGTCGATCCGCCGTTGTGACCCTCTTCGGAGCCACCAGTAGAAGACTCGGGGCCTCTCCCCGTCTACCCCTGTCAGAGGAAGCCCTACCGGCCTCCGCACTACAATGTGCTCCCAGCACCAAACCTATAGAAGCGATGTCATCACCAGACATCGGCCGCCCTTGTACACGACCCCATATAGGATCTTGTACAATCGGCATAGTACAAAATTGCCCCAAGAGAACCTGTACCCGTGGTCCCGCATGTCGTAGATCACATCTACGAGCATCCACGGCACCCTGCACCCACTCTGGTGGCACAGAAAAGTCCACCAACTACTCCAGCTAGAACCCGTGTGAGTCTAGATGCCCCAGGCATCTGGCACAGTGCCTCGATATTCACTCCGCCCTTCTCCAGGGTGAAGCTCGGGTCACCACACAATCGTCCCATAGCATGGCCCTGGTTGGCCGTAGGAGTGATCAATCATCCTTGTATGGGGATTCTTAGAATCCTCCATACATCCTCTAGAGTGGGAGTCATCTCCCCTGTCGGTAGCCGAAAACATGAGGAACCCGGATACCATCTCTCTGCTAGGGCCGTCAGTAGCCCCATATCCATAGACACCTGTGGCATCTCTGCCACATGCTGCAAGCTGGCCTGTGCCAGCTGATCTCGCTCTGCCTATGTGAGAGCGGCCAAGTCATCCCTCAAACCTCCATACTTCCATTCCCTGCTCTTTAGCAAACCTCTCTGCAACATAAACAACAAAACAACAAACAATCATTAATAAACAATTCAAGTAATTAATAATGCAAGTTAAAAGTTCAATTTTATGCAATTGATGATATCGCCCACTATTGGACGATATCGTCCCAAATTTGAGCAGAATCGTCTCCGATTTCGCAATCCAAAATCGTCTCTAATTTGATGAAATCGTCCCCCTTTCACCGATTTCGCCCTTGGACGAAATTGACGAAATTGAGACGATTTCGTCGAAATCGGGACGATTTCGTCCCGACGACGTCGACAGCCCAAAAACAGCCGCGATGCTCAAAATTCATCTAAAATCTACCTAAAAAGCATGTAAAATCAAATTAAAGCATTCTAGTTAAGTCTAGACTCTTACCCGTAGACCGCGTCGGACCTCTGTTGATCTGTGCGTCGTCTCCACCATTTTTGCTTCAGAGCTCTAAAAACGAGAAAATGAACAGTAAAAATGAATTAGGGTTTTACCCTATTTTTCTTAATTTTATTCAAAAATAATTTTTGCTTTTTCGCGTTTTTACCTCAAACGTTCGATTTGGGTAAAAACACGGAGGGGGCACCATAGTAAGTTGTCGTACGATTCGACCAAGAATCGTCGCCTAAAAATGGGAATAATTTTTTCTTTCTCGTAGATCGAGAAGAACTCATCTTTAACGCATTTTCTTCAAAAAATTCGCTAAAGAGGGGGCAAAATGTAGCACCCTAAAATTGGCGCAATAAAATTGTCATAATTACATTCACCTTAGTAAATAATTTAAATTCAAATTTTAACCTCCCAAACCGCCCGTTAACCGTCGGGTAATCCGTTTCCCCCTTTTCCATGCCATTTTTAGAGGTTGTTTTGATCGTTTGATGATATCGTCGCCGATCAGACGATATCGCCCCAGATCTGACGATTTCGTCTGGGCTAGGACGTCCAGACGATCTTGTCGCAAAACTAATTTTTCACAATTAGCTTCTATTCCAACGGGCCTCTAATCTAGGCAGAAGCGTGTCTGCGCCATTAGAGACCCTCCCCCGTTGGAGATCTCCCAAATAGGGATGATCTCCAACCTCCTAACTACTCCCCTAAGCCTATTTAATCCTTAGGACCTTCCCCTCCCAACCCCTGGCTGAAATTCTCTGTAACTTAACTTCATGCACATTAAATCATCCTAAGTTTTCATTTGCAGTAGTCCTATATCAATTTTGTTGCAGGTACCATCTTGTTTTTCAGTCGGAGCAAGCATACATCGTCACCGACGAACCTGTTCAGATCGGAGGCGATCCTGTCGAATCAAAGACGATTTCATACTGATGCGAGATGATCTCGACTGCAGTCCACATTGAGGCAATCAGTGCCATAAGTTTGCATTTCTTCACCTTTTCTCTATTGTTTTATTCTGCAAATTAGCTAGTTTATTTGATATTTTATGTTATATTGCATTTTGGAGTTCACCCATCTAGATCAAAGGCATAATTAAACCATAATTGTGATTTAATCAGCATCATTCATACATGTTTTGGTCTTTAAGTTTTAGTTCAGTGTTGTCACTATTATTTTGCATAGTTTCCCTCTACTAGAATAGTTGCATTCTCGGTATTTTGCATCTGTTTTCCTATTTGCAGGTCTCTAACGAATTCGTCTGATGAATTCGTTAGATCTCAGACGATCTTGTCTGATCTCAGATGATTCTATCAAATTCCAGACGATCTTGACTGCTTCAAACATCAAAATCTCCATCAGACATCCGGATCAGGTATTCTTCTTATTCTTCCTTAATTTCTCTATTTTTCTGTCTTAAATTTGTTCTCTGTATTCATTAAAATCTGCATTTTCATATAGATTAATTTAGACTCATTTGGCCAAACCTAGGATATGAATGCTTAAGACTAAAAACGAACACATAAAAACACATTCCAAACCTAGGCGTGGAAACTGCCATTAAATGTTTCCTGGTGAACCCACCATCCGTCAAAAAATCATCAAAATACACCTCCCTTGAGAGGCGGGACCTTCGCAAAGTCCTCTCAGTCCGAGGTACCACGACATCCTTTTCCCATCCTCCTTCCGGGCACGGATCCTATAGCCTAAAGGTAAGGATGCGAAAAATTTGGAGCGATACACTACCTAATCCTTCAGCCAAGATGAGAAAGAGATAGGGAGAGCAAGGGTCCCCTTGATGAAGACCCCGTGTGGCTCCAAAAGGTGGTGAGGGAAGCCCCTTGATTAGAACACAATAAGAAGGCTTAGAAATACAACTCATGACCCAATCTATCCAGTCCTGAGAGAAACCAAAGGCTGCCAACATCTTTGACAGGAAGCCCCACTCCACCCTATCATAAGCCTTGGACATATCCAGTTTAATGAACATTCATTTGTTACTAGATTTTTGCATTATATGGATTGCCTCCTGGGCGAGGACCACCCCATCCAAGATCTGTCTACCCTCTACAAAACCCCCTTGCTCTGAGGAAATGATATTATGAAGGAGAGGTTTTAGCCGTTCAACCACTATCTTTGTGATTATTTTATAAATCACGTTGCATAAGGTAATAGGTCTGAAATCAGAGATATGAACCCCCTCCTCCCCTTTTGGAATTAAAGTGATGAAGGTGTGATTTAGTTCCTTGAGCATTCTTTTATTAGTTCTGGACTCCTCTGTGACAGCCAAAACGTCCTCCTCCAAGGTATCCCAAAAGGCCTAAAAAAACTCAATAGGAAAGTCGTCTGGACCTGGAGATTTGTCGGTGCTCATCCCAAAGACCACATTCTTCATTTCATCTCTATCAATGGGTCTAAGAAGGGCCTGATTCTCTTCTTGAGAGATAATAGAGGGTATGACATCAATAACTTCATTTTGAGCTTCCACATCTTGCTCCATACTTTCCTTAAAATGTTTAGAGAAATAATCCATTGAGTGGGAATGCATACCAAGAAGAGTATCAAAGGAGTGTCCATTCTCATCTTGAAGGGCTTCCATGTTATTCATTTGTCTCCTAGCACAGGCTGATCGATGGAAATTTTTTGTATTTCTATCTCCTAATAACCAAGTGTTTCTTGCTCTTTGTTTCCAATAAGTCTCTTCTTGGTTATCAATGTCCTCAACCGCTTTGTGCAAGGCATAATCCTCTGTTTTAAGCTGCTCAGTAATTGTTCCTTCCCTGAAGTGTTTTTGCACCTCTTCCCATCTGGCCACCAAGGGAGCTCGTTGGAGCTAGAAATATGACTTATTAGTTTGCCTCCACTATTTCAATTTAATCTTGACAAAATGAAGTTGTTTGTGGAATTTAAACATTGCTGTCCCAAAAGGTATGCGGCCTTCTTCCCACCACTGCGGAATTTTCATTCAGATATCCTCCTTTTGCAACCAAAAATTCTCAAATTTAAACGGTTTGTGGTGCTACCCTTTCATGGTCCCTCCCTCCAACAAAATGGGAAAGTGATCTGAAACTGGGCCCTCCAAAATCTGAAATTTAATATTCCACTTAACAAATGCCTCCTCTGAGACCAGAAAATGGTCTAGCTTTACCTTCCTGCTGTGTGGCTCCCTCCTCTTGTTATTCCAAGTAAAGTAGGTTCCAGGGCCTTTGATATCCACTAGGTGAAAGGCCTGGACTTGGGCAATCAGAAGCCGGTCCCCTGGATCCAAAACTGGGATACCACCTTCCTGATCTCGGGCAGATAATTTGGCATTAAAATCCCCAGCAATAATCTAGTCTAAATCTTCCCGTGAGGACCTCATGTTGTGAACAGCTTTCCATTGGAGCCTCTGGCCATCAATGCTTTGAGCCCCATAGAAATTTGTAATTAAAACATGTTCAACTGTGACATTATTCCTAAAAAGAGATGTGAGAACACTCCTCCAAGCTATATGTTCTATTGCTTTCCATTACAAAGGGTTCCAAAGAGTAACAATCCCCCCAGAGGCACCTTAAGCAGCCACATCCATATAACCAACGCCCCTCCATATTCTACTAATAGTTTTACACATAAGATCTAAAGACATTTTTGTCTCCTAGATAAGAAAAAAGTCCTTTTTACACTTTCCTAAGAGTCTTTGAATAGCAGATTTATGGGTTCTACTGTTTAAACCCCTAACATTCCAAGATTGAATAATCATTGAAAACCTTGGGAGCAGTAAGAATCAATTGTCCTCACCGATCCTCCATTGATCAACTTGTCTCCTTGCACTGTTAGTAGATCCTTATTGGACTTTTTGCCCGCTCCTTGAGAGTTACTATTTTTGGATCCCTTCTCCACCTGAGTAATCCCTAGGGTTGGCCTTTCTCTGTTCTTTTTTGCACTTCCCATGTTGACATCCTTAATAACTGGCTGTGCTGGGGAGTGTATTATCAATGCCCCTAGGTTCTCTGGCTGCAATATCTCAGTGGATTCAATCACCTATTCTAAGACAGGAGAAAATGAAGGAGAAGCATGAGTGTGGATGTTATTATCCTCAACATTCCCATCTACGCCTTCCATGACTTGGTCCTCTTGATCCACTAGTGACTTAAAGATTTCATACCGATTGGTTGGCTTGAGTTGTGCCTGCTCCTTGCCATTTTTCTTTTGCTTTCTCCTTCTTTTAGGCTGTTCAAAGCCATATTTCTGAACATCAGTACCCTAGGGAGTATTGGATGGTTCTTTGAAAAGAGTAGCCTTACCCTATCTGGGGCGATTTGGCATTCCAAGCAGAGCCTCCACTTTAGTGTTCAAAATATTTGGACAAAACCTTGCCAAATGGCCATCCTTATGGCAGACTCTGCATCTAAAGGGCAAGGCCTCATAATCTAACTGTTGGATCCAGGATAGTCCTGCCAACTCAAGTTCCACCTCGATCGGTAGACGCTGGCTAATATCCATTTCTACATAGATTCTAGCAAAGACAGTTGTGTTTCCCTCTATGGTGTCTTTGGAGACGCCTAGATGTCTACCTAGGGAATTACCAATCATTTCCAGAACCTGCTCACCCCAAAACTCCATCGGGAGAGCGTACAACCGGATCCATATCGGGACAGCCGTGGGTTCAATACGAGGATCGAAACCCACTCTCCAGGGTTGAACAAATAACCCTGCCCATCATACAAGAATTTTAGGTTGGTGTTATTCCCTGATTTTTTATATTTCTCTATCTGCAATTTATTTTTAGAAAACAACAACTTAAAGCGTATTTTATTAAGGCAACGTAAGAAAATATGGAAGAAAATGTATTTAAAGCTTCTTAATTTTTTCTTTTAGCTTTCCTTTAGTCACTTCTAGGAATAATGGGCCTTCGTTTTCAAGGTCTACCCTAGTCTCTAGCGGTCTAGGCTCTTACATGTTTAATATTGATGGCATGTGTCCCATCTAGAGACTGTTACATCACAAAGTAGAAATTGCATTGTATGAAAGTCATTTAGATAAGTTAGAGGTACATTTTATGAAATCAAACATTATTTTTAGGCATATAGGGAAATAATCATGAATGCTCTTTGATGCATAGATTTCCATTATAAAAATATAAAAAGAAACCCACACATCACATATCACTTTAATGCTAGTGAGTTGGAGGTCATGACCAAGCACTGGTAGAGATCAGCAAGGTGGTTTTCATCTCCACCCGCTACCTCAAATCCTACGTACCTATTATTATTGGCCAATACTAGCTCCAAGATTCATCATAACCCATGGAAAATTTACACGTATCTCTCTTCAAAGAGGTATATCATTGACTACGGGTGAACTAGGTGAGGACCGAGAGAACCTGTGCTCCCTGACCGTGTGTGGACTTCATTACAACATATTATAGGTTGTATTATGTGACCTAGACTTCATCACTAGGTTTTCGAGCTATAAGTATACAGGTGAAATCCATCTGAACACAATAATACCATCCAACGAAATGCAAAACACGTGACATAAGGTCTTCTTTACAAACAACACATCACAACACATAAAATAACTTAGGAAGCACACATTAATCCTTAAATGAGATAAACATTTGTTTGCTTTGCTTGTGTGGTTTGAAATTGACATAAGAAGATAATTCACGTTCATCATGGTATACACACAGAGCAACCGCCCTCGATCCAACACTAAGGTGGAGATTGATGCTTCACACACTCACAATCACAATGGAGTTGAGTCGTCCACCCATAGTGTTGATGTATGAAGTTCAACAAGCCTTATGGGTGACAAATAAATCCTTGGGGGACTCCTCGAGAAACCCCAATGAGAGAGCCATATCTTGGTTCCTCTCACGACATACATACAGAGGCCTTAAGACATCCATCATCACACAAACATGAGGAGGCATCAAGGCCTCAATCATCACACAGACATGAGGAGGCATCAAGACCTCCATAATCACATAAACATGTGAATGCCTCAATACCTCCATCATCACAGAGAAATGTGGAGGTCTCAATGCCTCCATCATCATACAGACATGTGAAGGTGCAAGGCTACTAGCCTTATGGGGTTGATTATGCTGAAAACAATAGAAGAATCACCTGTAAATGGAATCGCTTTTGTAAATTGAAGGAAACCTGAAAGATATAGAATATATTTGTACTCGGATGTCTTAAAAATAAAGTGATTGGGTTAATATACCCAACCAAGGAGTGTGTGCTTGTGAAATGGTGTGACCCCTTGTAAGTTAATATATTAAGATAATGATAATTATATTATGTTAGGAGGGTCCTAACATGCCACCCCCCTTAAAAGAGCTTTGTCCTCAAAGCTGGAAATTTAGAAATTGTTGCTGGATATCTTGAAGAGTTTCCCATGTTGCGTCTTCTAAAGGTAGACCTTTCCAATGGATTAAAACTTTCGTGATATCGCGAGTACGAAGGTGATGAGAGCGGCGATCCAAGATAGCTTCTGGTTTGACTAGAAGTACTTCATCATCAAAAAATTTAGGGAGAATGGTTTGTGTCATGATATGGGCTCCAACTGCAAGCTTAAGGCAAGATACATGAAATACAGGGTGAATTTTGGAAGAGGGAGGAAGCTCAAGTTTGTAAGCAACGGTTCCAATACATTGGAGAACTTTATACAACCCATAAAATTTGGGTGCTAACTTATGAGAACCTTTTTGTTTAAGAGAGGATTGACGGTAAGGTTGGAGCCATAAGAAAACCATATCACCCTCATGGAAACTACATTTGCTTCTATGTTGATCGGCTTGCTGCTTCATGCGATGCTGAGTGATGTGTAGGTTCTCTTTTAGGATCCGTAGTGTGTCATCTCGAGTAGCAAGTTCCATTTCCACCGCATGGATTTTTGTAGTTCCTGGAATATAGGAAGTAAGGGATGGTGGTGTTTGGCCATATAATGCTTCATAAGGAGTCATTTTGATGGACATATGGTATGAAGTGTTATACCACCATTCCGCTAGTGAAATTCACTTTACCCAATGGAGTTGTTGAGTAGAAATAGAACATCGAAGGTATGTTTCCAAGCATTTATTTACAACTTCTATTTGGCCATCGATTTGAGGATGTTAAGCGGAGCTCATACAAAGTTGAGTACCTTGTAATTTGAAAAATTCCTTCCAAAAAGTGCTAGTAAAAGTTGGGTCGCGGTCACTAACAATTGTGGAGGGCATACCATGTAATTTAAAGATGTTATCTAGGAAGAGGTGGGATATAGTGCTAGCAGTATAAGGATGAGCCACGAGACAAAAATGGGTATATTTAGATAAGTGATCAACGACTACAAAAATGGTTATTTTTCCTCCTTATTTTGGTAGTCCTTCAATGTATCCATTCTTCATGCACCTCATCTAACCATTTAGGAATAAGGGAGGAAAGAGCATGGACTTGAGGCATATCTTCAAATTTTCTATAAAGTGCATCAACTGCCATGTTGTCCTTTCCATTTTTATATGTAATTTCATAATCATAGCCAAGAAGTTTAGTAACCCACTTTTGTTGTTCCGGGGTATGAGACCTTTATTCCAAAAAAGACTTGAAGCTATGATGGTCAGTACGTATAATGAAATGTTGGCCAATAAGGTAAGGCCTCCAATGTTGAATAGCGTGGACAATCGCCAACATCTCTTTTTCATATGTAGAATGAGATAGATTCTTAGGAGAAAATACTTTGCTTATAAAAGCTAGAGGTCTTTCCTTTTGCATGAGTACGGCTCCCATTCCTATTCTTGAAGCATCACTTTCAATGATGAATGGTTTAGAAAAGTTGGGCATGGCTAGAACAGGGGTGGTACACATTGTAGTTTTCAAGGTGATAAAGGCCTCATCTGCTTTAGATGACCATTTGAAAGCATTTTTCTTAAGTAATGTTGTTATAGGGGCAATGATTTTACCACAATTTTGGACAAATTTTCTATAATATTCTGTTAGTCCAAGAAACCCACATAGACCTTTTAAGGTTTTTGAAATAGGCCAATTTTTCACCTCCTCAAATTTGCAAGGATCTACCATAACTCCTTCATTTGAGACAATATGCCCTAAGTATTCAATTTCTTGTTTTCCAAAGGAACACTTTGATCTTTTTGCATAAAGTTGATTTTCCTTCAAGATTTGTAATTCTTGTCTAACATGGTCCAAATGTTATTCCCATGTTTTGCTATAAATCAAAATGTCATCAAAGAAAACTAAGATAAATTTACGAAGGAAAGGGTGAAATACCTTATTCATTAGACTTTGAAAGGTAGAAGGAGTATTGGTAAGGCCAAATGGCATCACCAAGAATTCGTAGTGCCCTTTGTGAGTGCGAAAGGCCATCTTAGGAATATCCTTTTTGTTGACTCGTATTTGGTGGTAGCCTGACCGTAAGTCTAACTTGGAAAAATAAGCTGCCCCATGGAGTTCATATAATAGCTCGTCTATGACCGGAATAGGAAATTTATCCTTGATGGTCATTTTATTAAGCACTCGAAAATCGACACATAAATGCCACGATCCATCCTTCTTTCTAACTAAAATAATTGGAGAGGAGTAAGGGATTTTGCTAGGTCTAATGACTCCTGCCTTAAGAAGCTCTTATATTAATTTATCTATTTATATATTTTGGAGGTATGGATAATGATAAGGTATAATATTAGGGGGCTGATGCCTTGGAAGTAGTGGAATAGTGTGATTATGACTTCGTTGTGGAGGTAGTCATTTTGGTTCATTGAATACCACATTATGGTGGTCTAAAATATTTTGTAACTTTGGTGCCTCTTCTTCTTTGTGACTAGGTTGAATTGAAAATAATTGGGTGACCATTCCTTTGTTTCCTTTTCTGATAATTTTCTCCATTCTATGCGAGCTTATGATTTGGGAGGGTCTTGATTTTAGGTCTTTGATAATATCGGTTTGGTTCTTTTCTATGAATTCCATCCATAGTTCATCAAATTTCTATTGGACTACGTCCAAATTTCGTAACCATTGTACGCCTAGTACAATTTCACAACCACCTAGGGGTAGGACGTACATGTCACCTTTCATGTTATAATTACCCATAGTTAGTTTTATATTTCTACATTTTTCTTTGCATGCAATTTTTCCACCATTTCCAATCATCACTTCGAAGTTATTGTAAGGGTATATAAAACAATTTGCTTGCTTAGCCACCTTTGGATCGATAAAATTATGCATGCTACCAGAATCTAGGAGTACAACAAGGTTTTGTTTCTTAAAATACCCTTTAACTCACATTGTTTGAGGGGCAAAAAATCTGGTAAGGGCGTTGAAGGAAACCTTTGGTGCATTTTCTTCATCATTTTCAAGTGTGTCGGATAATACATCTACTTCGAGTTTAGGTTCCTCTTCGGTATAATTCACCCTATTTGTGGCATCTAGAATATATAATTTTTGCGAGGCACATTTATGATTTTTGTTAAATTTCTCGTCGCAATGGTAGCAAAGACCCTTAGCTTGTCTTTCCTTCATTTCCTCGAAACTCAAACGCTTAATTGGTAGAGCGGGGTTAATTTTGGGGGCTGTGTAGGAGTTTTGGGTTCTTCCATTTTGCATTGGTTTGGGGTTGGTATAAGTGTTTGATGGTTTCCCCAAGGTTGGTTTTGTGAACCGATTCCGTGCCTTGATTTTATCTTTCGCTAATTTTGCCAAGCCGATGGTCTCTAACATGTTTGTAGGGTTATACATTTGCACCTCAATTCAAATTTCTTCTTTTAATCCATTGAAAAAACATTCTTGAAAGAAGGTAGTGTATAATATAGATGTTCTATTAGCTAGCCTTTCAAATTATGCTTGGTATTCACTTATCAAAGTGGTTTGGCATAATTTAGTGAGGGCCCCTGTAAAGCTTTGAAAATTTCTAGGACCGAATCACACTAATTTATTCTATGTAAAGGTTGACCATGTCGGAGTGCCGTTAGTTTTATCGAACCATTGGATGGCATCGTTTTCCAAGTAGAATGACGCGATATGCACTTTTTGCATTTCCAAAATTTGATTTAGTGAGAAATATTGCTCTACTCGGTAGATCCAATTTGTAGGGTCGCCACCTTCAAATTTTGGGAAGTCTAATTTGGTCGTTCGTGGTAAAATGGAATTTTGTGGACCTCCTAACATTGCTCGATTTGATGACCCGTTGTTGGTTTAATTTGAATGTGTTGTTGCCTGATTTTGATTGATAGCATCAAGTTTAACATCCATTGCGAATATTTTCTCGAAGAGTTCTCTTGTGTTACGGACATTCTCCTCTCTTTCCTATTTAACTTATTCAGCGAGCCTTTCATGTTTCTCATGAATGGAATCCAATCATCGACATCCGTCAGCCATAGCAGTTGGTTAGATGAGAAAAATTTGTTGTTATTTGTTTGGGCAAAAAATTTGTTTTAATTCTCTTTAATTGGCAAAATTCTCTCAAAAATTTGGGGCTTAATCCCAACAACTATATTTATTGGTAGTCTCTCTTTTGTGATAGTAGCACTTTTATTTTATTTTTAATTTGAATTGGCAAAAATTTTAGAGCTCAAGGCGGTGGAGCGTAAGGTGGGTGAAGAGCGTGTGGTGCAACAAATTCAACAAGCACGACGTAAAACATGAGGTGGTCAGCAATTAGGACACAATATTCGAGGGGGAAGTGGACACAACAGACGAGAAGTAGGGATGAAGCGACACATATGGTGGTAGCAATCACAAGGAGGGCGAGCACGGTAAGTGAGACCAGTCAAGGCATGAGCGCATGGAGGCAGGATGAAAAGCAAGTGTGACCTTAAGTAACTCTTCCTTATAGAAGCATCGTAACTTTTAAACCCCCAAAATACCTTTGATTTGTGAATGTGTGATAATTATTCCTATTCGCTTTTTTTTTTTTCTTTTTTACCATTTTCTTTCGGTAGTCGATGGTATATTTCCCGACGTTGGGAAATTTTTTTAAACTTTAGAAACCTTTAATAATTTTTAAATGTTTTATGTCGGTTTCTCGATTGTCATCAAAAAGCCCTCGATCGTCACCGAAAAATGCATGACATAACTGTAAACGGATTTTCGTAGGGGATTTTGGATGTAAATCACTTTTTACGTTTGATATTTCATGATGGAATGTCGTCGATGGCCTTTTTATCCCTTGTATGCTCTGATTTTGATGATATGGGTTGAATTCGTGCACTGATTTATTGTTGTTCTTCATCGTGGATATTTCTGTGTCAACTACAACAATTAATCGAGTGTTGCGTTTGCAAGTCTTCAAATGGAATTGAGTTGGCACAGACCTCCAAGATGATAAGCTCTGATACCAGATGCAAGGCTACTGGCCTTATGGGGTTGATTATGCTGAAAACAATAGAAGAATCGCCTATAAATGGAATCACTTTTGTAAATTGAAGGAAACCTGCAAGATATAGAATATATTTGTACTTGGATGTCTTAAAAATAAAAAGTGATTGGGTTAATATACCCAACCAAGGAGTGTGTGCTTGTGAAAGGGTGTGACCCCTTGTAAGTTAATATATTAAGATAATGATAATTGTATTATGTTAGGAGGGTCCTAACAGAAGGCCTCAAGGTCTCCATTAGTACACAAACATGTAGAGGCCTCAAGACCTCCATCAATACACAAACATGTGGAGGCCTCAAGACCTCCATCATCACATAAACATGAGGAGGCATCAATATCTCCTTGTACAAAGTTAGAGAGGCATGAACCTTCAATGGTAGGTCAGTTCGATCGTATAAATAGGTTATAAGAAGCACTGCATGTTGAGTGAGAGCGTTTGGTAACCCTTGAGCAAGAAGCATGAAGAAAAATGCATTTGTGTCTGCATGAGCAATGCTTGAGGGAATAATAGATAGAGCGTGAAGAGAAAGCCGATAGGCTAGCTCAGGCTGACCTACACATAGGTGGTGAGGAATACTGATAGGATAGACATGTTGATTCTTAGCATGAGATATGCACTAGACAAATATACGATTACACTCATCATGCCTCACAACATAAACAATACCTGGATCCATAACAAGCACAACTTAATAAGGAATAGGCAGTGATGGAAGATTCAGAACAAATATATCCTAAACCTCCATCCATGGTTATGGGAGATGAATACAGACACCCAAATAGGGTAAACATAGGATTACCTCCCTTACCACCATGAGTAAACCTTTAGGAACAAGAGATTATTTCCTTGAAGGTATACCAAATACTCATTGAGAGAGTCAAATCTCTTAAGAAGTAGGACATAGTTGGAAAAAATCTGACTTTGAGAAAAATACACAACCAACCTTTGTGACCCTTAGTATCGAGTCCTGCATACCCTAGGAAATTTGAGATGCCTAGGCTAGATAAGTTCAAATGAGAGGAAGACATGCAAGAAAACATTATAAATTTCATGAACACGTGCTTCCAACTTGAGTAGAATGATGCCCTAATGCTAAGAATATTCATCATGATATTATCGGGCACCATTACTCAATGGTTCAATCAACTGCCCAAGCACAACATCATCAACTTTGAGCCACTGGTGAATGCATTTCTTGAATGCTTCTCTTTCGACGTCAAGAAGAAGGTGAACTTGTCTGACCTAGAAAAATTAAAGCAATATGACGATGAACTAGTTATAGACTATGGGAATAGATAGAGGAAGATAATGATGAAACTATAATTCTCTATTCCCATTGAAGAACTCACCTAAATGTTCACAAAGAGCTACTCCAAACACATCTCATTGCTATTGCAACTACAACAGTATGAATCATTCGAAGAAGCCTTGGATCAAACCAAGATTATATAGGACATAAGGTTGACAAAGGAGACCTTAAGATTTGGAACAAGGAGTTGAATAATACCAACCACAACAAGAATCAACAGAAGTAGGCCAAGCTTGCTCAAGTCAACTAGGTTGTTTTAAGCATGCCAAAGGGAGACAATGGCAAATAATCATAGAACTATCAGACTTACCCCCCGCTGGCTAATTAAGACCCAAAGAACAACCAAGGCCGAAACAAGGAGTGTCGATCACCTCGTTATTTTATGCCTCTATCTAAATTGATGCAATCGATATTAAATCAGTTAAGTGAGGCAAAAATAATGAGATTTCTTGATGTGCAACTTCTTGACCTTAATCATCCCAAGCCCAAGGGATATAGAGAAGATCAATACTACCATATCATAAAATACAGGGGTATAACATTAAAATATGTATCAAATTCAAGAATATTGTGTAAAACATGATTGAGAAGGGTGAGCTAAAAATTGACAACCCATTAGTCCTCAATAATATATATGAGTATATTTAGGAACCCATTGCCAAATAATGAGACCCCAAGAGATCAAAGCACCCAATTCAACCAAGTTCGAGTCGAGTCGTCCATCAAGGATGCATTAGAATGGTTGACATAGTCAACATGGAAACTAGGTGTCAGTGATATGGTCAACCAAGATCTCCAGTGGCTCCTATTCATATCCCAACTGTACCTTGATAAAAAAAAGTGCAAAAAAATCCTCCAGGTCTACCAGTGTGACCTATGGTATCTATTCAGAGTATATTGGAGAAGAATCTACAAATGACTTTGGCAAAGTTGTCAATTTATAAGCTCATACAACAATCTCCTAGGCATAGGGAGACTTTTATGGAGATCTTGAGATCGATAGAGCTCTAGTCCTAGAACCCAAATGCGTTCACATATTTTATGGGGCAAGTACATCAATGCTAATATCCTATGATCTATTTATATGATAATGAAATCAAGGTAGTGCCTACTACCCTTGTAGACCTGCCTTTGCATATCATTGCGTCAATCAATAACATACCCTTAAAGCATATTCTAATCGACACAGACTCATCGATCAATATTATCACAATAAAGGTTATAGAGCACCTGAAGATCCCTATGTCCAACATTGTACCAACCTCATACACGTTAAGGGCTTTAAATAATACGTTGTACTCCATAGTGGGTACAGTTGTTTTACCTATTCAGGTAGGAAAAAAAGACCACCCTTGTGATGTGTCACATATTGAAGAGGGCAATCCAATACAACATCCTCATAGGGCATCTCTAGATAAATGAAATGCAGTGCATTCACTCAATATTGCACCAATGCATCAAGTATGTATATGAGGGACAAGTTCATGTGGTTTCATTTGATGAAGAGCTATTTAAATACGTACATCAGGTTGACTTGCCAGGGGACTTTATCATTTCATCAACATATATGTACATAAGACCTTCATCCTTGACCACATAGCTAAAAAAAAAGAGTAAATTAGTGCAAGGTGACCCATCCACATCGGCACCACCTCATGCATCTGAAACTACTGGAACTTCTGAGAAGCCTTCAACATCTAAAGCAAAAGATACTCAGAAGTTAAAATCACCCCTAGTGGAGGAAGGACCTAAGGAACTTCCAACTATAGCAACTCCATAAATTCCAAATCCTATGAGGAAGAAGATTCCTAGGACATAGCCGAGGAGGTACCTCAATCTACCTTGCTTGCTTCATCAATGGTGTCATCTGCACTGCATGTGATAGTTTACTTAGCCAACATAGGGCTAGGTGAATATCTTGTATAGAACATGACTTTCACGCCTATTATTGAATCTGCACAAGACATGGGATGACCAAGAGTACCAATTTTTTTGATAGGGATAGTAGTTTCGTTAAGGGTTACCCCTAACCAAACCAATTTAATCTATGTTGGTTTTGACTATGCCCATACTGCTTCTAATAATGAAGTGGATGAGGATGAATCATTCACCATCGATGTTCAGTACTTATCAATCCTGAGTTTGCTCTAAGGTACTTTGAGCAATGTCATTGGCATGGCTATGGATTAGGTTTGTACGAGAAAGGCATATGCTTCCATTTCAGCTATAGTAGCAACTACCTATTGATAGGTGGGGTCTAGGGTATCAAATACAGAGCCAAGATGATTCATTGGTAGCAACCCTAGATAGGCTAAGCTGGGTTTTGAGGAAGATATTGACTAAAATCCCTATCAACCTCCTAGCAGAAACTACTTGGGTGACGGATGGGTGTCTATGGTCAATATAGAATGACCCGATGAGTATCAACCTGATTCCTCTCTTGAAGAACACCCATTAGGAATCATCCTATGGGAGGACAAGCCAATCCATGGATATGAGCAAGAGGAAAATGAGTATGTCACTAGTGAATCTGAGGATGAAGCTAGACTGGCCTACCATGGGCCTCAATATGTTCAACACCTTGCTTGGATAAGATACACAAAGAGTGGATACATTTTAGATGAGAGTGGATATGAGTCAAAGGACTCAACTAAGAGAGCCTACCTCAGGCCAAGAAGTTCACATCACATCATAGGGCCAATAGTAAATGCCAATGGATTCTTCATAAGTTACGATGATTATGAATATGAGACTAAAATGGCCTATCTCAAGCATCAATAGGCAAGTCACCACCCAACTCCAATGGACATGAATGAGGGTTTCTTCATAAGCGATGATGACTATGAGGATGAGACCGAGATGACTTATCTTAGGCCTCGTAACTCATGTCAAGTAAATTTGCTTGTTGAGAGAGAGGCGATACTCTGCACCATAGATCTTGATCTTCACTTCCTAGGAAGACCAACAAATCCAGATGTCATCTATTGCATGGTATTCGCAAATTTGCCAATATTTAGAGAGCTACTACATCCTAACGATCCCATCATCTCTGACTATCCGTAGACCAGATCTTGAGGTCCCCATACCCCCATAGCCACATATTAGGTATGGAAGGCAAATCATTAATGAATAGTTTCACCCATGTGGTCCTAGATATTTCATCCTATCCATCAACATGATCTCCATTGATTTGACCACTCTGCTTCACAACCTAGATGTTATTTATTGGGATCATACTAATTCACCCCTAGAGCCTAAATATTTCTTCCCTAATGAAGATATTCTATAATCATTCCATTTTGCACTAGGATACAAACATGATGTCTATCACATTGGTTTAGACCATGATTCAGTGAAACCTTTAAACCCATCAGACAACATCCATTTAATTCCCACTCCTCACTAGCTTGAGGAGGGGTCACATATGGCAATAGAGGAGACTTTCAAAGTGGACATCAATGATGACCCTTCTAATACAAATAAATTCAAGTTTAGAGAAATTTTATCTCCAAAATAACAAGCCATAATTATCCCTCAATTGAAAGAGAGACCAAGTCTCTTTGCTTAGACCTACAAAGATATGTCGAGAATAGATCTGAAGTTGGTTGTCCATAACCTTTCACTAGATCTTACAAAGAAACCGATCAAGCAAAATCTCAAAAATATGCATCCAACCATCGCTTTGATGGTAAATAACGAGTTAAAAAAATTGTTGGATGTAGTCTTTATTGTTCCCATCGACTATCTAGAATGGGTACCAAACATGGTGCCCGTAGGAAAACCTGATGGAAGAATCCATATTTACATAGATTTCAAGGATCTAAATAAGGAAACACCTAAGGATTAATTCCCATTGCCTAACATATTGTTGGACATTTTGAGTCCATAATAATTGTCATTGATGTCAAGATAGAAATTTGATAGTGTTGTTTTATGAAGTTGTCTTGAATCCAAATAGCAAACCATCACTAATGTCAAGAGTATGTGAAAAAGATATCAAAGTACATCGTGCAATAGTTTGAATGGTAGTTGTTAATGGTTTTTATTAAAACCAATGGTGACATTATTAATGGTTTTTATTAAAACCAATGGTGATAATGTTAAGGTTTTTATTAAAACCAAAGGTGGCAAGTTAAATGGTTTTTGTTAAAACTAATGATGTTGATTTTATCAGTTTTTTATTAAAACCATATGAGCAATTTATAAGGTTTTTCTAAAAACCATAAAGGTCTAAAGTTGGGCTATTTACTTATTAAAATAATTTAATTTATTATATTTACTAAATTAAATGAGAACCAAGAGTTTGAGTGCTTAATAAATCAAGGCGCATGATACAAGGTTGAAGCGCATGAATTAGAATCCTGGAAGCCAAGGTCAAGGAGTGCCCTCCTCATCCGCCGACGTATTGCATTACACAACCAATATAAATAAAATGGAGGACAACATGTATATTAATACCATAGCTTTTGCTAAAGTGAAATGTATCGAATCACCTGTCGAAATTAGACATTCGAAGCCTGCAAAACAATGTATTAGGTTATAGAATATTATGTGGAAGTTGAGGCTATGAGAAACATAGCCGAGGCATGGCTTGAGGTTGCAAATGTAGCCAAGGTGTGGCTAGTGATAGTGAACGTAGCCAAGGTGTGGCTAGAGATAGCAAACGTAGCCAAGGAGTGGTGCAAGGCAATGAGCATAACCAAGGTATAGCTCAAGGCAACAAAAGTAGCCGAGTGACAAAAGGTAGCTAACATAGCCAAGGTGTGGCTTGAGGCAATGAACTTAGCAATACGCGGCTTGAGGCAATGAACAAAGCCAAGGTGAGGCATGGCCTAAAGCAGGTGAAGGCATAAGGTGTGGAGGCTCTAAGGGAGAACGCAGCTCCACAGTGACGTCAGCCAAGATAAAAACACTTGGAAGAAGAAGCACTTAATGCTTTAGTAAAACTGGTAACATTTTATTATTGTGATCTTTAATTTTAATTTAAGCTAAGGTTGAATAAAGTAGAAATAAGGTTATAATTAATTTCATGAATGCCTAAATTAAAAGGGAGTAGTTATTATAAAGTATTGATGTGAAAAGATTTACTTGTGGGTAAAATACTTTTACTTTAAAAAAGGGAAATATCAATTTCATTATCTTATTAAAAGAATTATCTTTAATACAATAATAATTTTACGGAGTTATAAGTAGAAATAGCTTTGGGATTTGAAAAATAAAGTAGTAAAGTGACTTATGCTTGAGAGGTGAATATTCAAATAGTATGGTGTTGGATGTTATTTTGAGATTGGAGTAATAAGGTATACTCATGAATTAATATATGCATTGTTTTGTCATATAATCCTTTTGAGATTGGCAAAGGAATATTGTATTATTGTGGCAGATTGTTGAAGGTCATATTTATCAAGAAAAAGGCATGGGCATATTTTTCAAAGTTAAGTTGATTGGTTTTTTTCTGGAAAATAAGTTTGGAGTGAAAAGGACTTGATTAGGGTTTCCTTTTGAGTGTGTTTGAGTGATTGCTACAAGGTTTTTTGGAATAAAGAAGTGTGGTTAAAACCTTATTTTATAAGCATTGTTGTTGAAGCCATTGGTTGTGTGAAGAACTTGAATTAGGGTTTGAGTATCATTGCTATGTGAAGATTGTTTAATAAGCATTGTTGTTGAAGCTATTGGTTGTTTGAAGAACTTGAACTAGGGTTTGACTATGTGAAGATTTTTTTATAAGCATTTTTGTTGAAGTGAGTTGTTGAGAAAAGAACTTGAACTAGGGTTTGAAAGAACATGAGTATCATTGTTATATGAGGATTATTGTTGAGCATTATTGGAAACATTTTAAGTTTATGTTTACATGCTTGGACTAGGGTTTGTGAGCAAGGGTTATTTATTTGAGTGATTGGTTGAGTAGAGTTGGTTAAGCCCAGTCAAGTGGATGTGTGAAGTGATTGTTTAAGTTCCTTAAAACAAACTATTCTATATTATGTTTTGATTTGAGCAAGTTCTGAGTGGACTTGTTTAGCATATTTGAGCAAGTTTTGAGTGGACTTGTTGAGCAGATTTGAGCAATTTCTAAGTGGACTTGTTGAGTAGATTTGAGAAAGTTCTAAGTGGACTTATTGAGCAGATTTGAGCAAGTTCTAAGTGGACTTGTTGAGAAAATTTGAGCAAGTTCTGAGTGGACTTGTTGAGCAGATTTGAGCAAGTTCTGAGTGGACTTGTTGAGCATATTTGAGCAAGTTCTAAGTGGACTTGTTGAGCAGATTTGAGAAATTTTTGAGTGAACTTATTGAGCATATTTGTGCTATATCGAAGGACTGAGTTTAGTGTAGATTTGAGACAAAGCTTTGGAGGTGACAGAGCAAAGAGGATAGTAGTATACAGTGGATAGAGATCCATAAGCCAAAGTAGTGAGGATATGTCTTCTGAGTGGGGACAAGAGTATTCAATGGAGAGAGATCCACAAGCAAGTGTAGTTGAGGTAGTAGTATTCTAAAGGAGCACCATCCATAGTAGAGGAGAAGGAGTTCTCCTATGGACAGATATCCATGAACCTAATTTAGGGGATCAACATATTCTTTGGATAGAGGTCCATAAACATTGTAAAATGGAAAGTATTCCCAAGAGATTGATTGAGAAAATTTAGTGAAAGATTTTCTTTGTGGATGTAACCCACATTGGATGAACCACGTTAAATTGGTCTCTATTGTGTGTGATGATTTTTGCATTACTTTGGTTATTGTTATTGATATTGTAATTGATTATATTGATTAATAATGTTTGTGAAATAAAATTAAATAGTGGTCTTATACTATTCATCCCCCCCTCTCGGTATAATATTGTGTTCTTAAATTGGTATCATATATGGTTCCTTCGAAAAGGGTTTAACAACTTGAAGGAAGATCTTAAAAGAACACAAATGGCAAAGAAAGGCAAAAGTAGAACCATGAGATACAATAAGAAAAGGACACACATGATCATGAAAGAAAAAGAAGATGAACTTGATATTTTTGTTTTGGGAGGAAGAATAGAAATAGATTCAAGAGATGAATCAAGCAGTGAAGAAAACATAAAATTGATAAAATTGTGTACCAGATGTGGGAACATAGGTCACCATGCAACTTATTATCCACAAGAAGGTGAAGAATGTTTTGTTTGTGGTTAACTCGACCATGATGCAAGTTATTGCAATGGTTTTAGTAGCGATGAAGATGAAGATGATATTTTCAAAAATGAAATCCTAGAGGTTGGTCCAAGAAAGGATAACAGGGACAATAAAAATAGATATGAAGAAAAAATATACTTTCAATATTAGAAGAAAATGCTCCTATAGAAGATCAAAGAAATAAAGAAGAGGAATATTAAGAAAAATAAAAGGAGAAAGTAACTATTAAGGAACTCGTTGAATATAAAAAAGAGAATTTAGAATTGAAGGCTCAAATACAAGAATATGATAAATGTAAGACAAAGCTTCTACAAGATCTCTCTGACTTGAGAGATAAAGTTGAAAAGACAAGAAAATTTAAAGAAGGTATGATTTAAAAGTCAAAGGTAAAAATGATATAATGTGAAAGACTTATGGTTACTCTTGAAGAATTAGAAAGGGTGAACTCAGGATTAAGAGTTCAAGATCAAGAATATGAGAAAGCAAAAACAAAGTTTCTATAGGAACTCACCAACTTCAAAACTAAGGTTGAAGAGGCAAGAAGGATTGAAGAAGGTATGGTTGAAAAATTAAAGGTAAAAGATCTAGAGTGTGAAAGATTAGAATATGATATAGTTTCAGTAAGAATGGAAGTAAAAGGTTCTAAGGACAAGATACATAAGTTTGAGGAAAATTAAAATACTTTAGACAGGATTATCAATGCACAAAGGTCATCAGTCACCATAACATAACTCAGTTTTAAATAAGAACATGGGAAACATGAAGCAGGAAAAGGAGAGTCATGCTCAAACACTAGAAAAGAAGAACCATCAAAAGAAGTAAAATAGAAAGTGAGACTTCTAAGGATAAGTTGGACAATAGAAATTTCAATAAGGAAAGAAATAATCCACAAGGAACAAATGGAACAAGAAATAGGTAGAAGAGACTAAGATACCAATGGGGTCTAGGCAATGTTTCTTCAATGGAAGATGATTTTCATGTCACAGGTTTGGGCACATGGCTTCACAATGCAGGACACATGAAAGACAAGAATATGGGAACAAACAACTTTTATATGGGTATTGCTACTCATGTAATCAATTTTATCACAAGCTAATAAACTATAAGGTTCATGATAGAAGAGGATATGGCTTCACTAGGAGAAATCCTACTACATTTGCACCTCCAAGGAATAATAACATTAAGTGTTATAAGTGCAATAATGATGGTCACATAGCAAAGTGGTGTAGATAAGACATTCCAAAAACAAGTATGAACAAGAACAGGAACATGAATAGGAACAAGAACATGGATATGAACAAGAACAAGAACAGGAATATGGATATGAACAGGAACAGGAACAGGAACAAGAACAAAGACATGGATAGGAATGTAGACATGGATAGGAACATGGATATGAAAAGAAACAATCAGAGGAATCAGAAGGATCAAATAATAAGGAAAGAGGATAAAGGTAAAGAACAATGCTTTATGGGAGTAGAAATACTCCCACCCCAAAATTAACCACCTCAAGAAGGTGGGGGAGGGGCTAAGCTAAGAGGCTCATTCTTAGCCTTGAGCCCCTAAGGTGACCCTTTGCCATTGATGTCAAAGGGGGAGAGATTTGAGTAAGGGGGAGATATTTGATATTTGAGAGATCATTGAGCTAGGGGGAGCAATGTCCCAGGGGGAGCAGAACAAAGGAAAGATCAATTTTTTAGTTAAAATAATTTGGGTTACCATCAATGAAAAATGGGGATATTGTTGGACATTTTGAGTCTATAAGAATTGTCATTTATGTCAAGATATAAAGTTGACAATGTTGTTTGATGAAGTTGTTTTGAATCCAAATAGCGAACCATCACTAATGTTAGGAGTATGTGAAAAATACATCAGAGTACACCATACAATAGTTTGAATGACATTTTTTAATGGTTTTTATTAAAACCAATGGTGACATTATTAATGGTTTTTATTAAAACCAATGGTGATAATGTTAAGGTTTTTATTAAAACCAAAGGTGGCAAGTTAAATGGTTTTTGTTAAAACCAATGATGTTGAGTTAATCGGTTTTTTATTAAAACCATATGAGCAATTTATAAGGTTTTTCTAAAAACCATAAAGGCCTAAAGTTGGGCTATTTAATTATTAAATAATAATAATTAAATTCTTAAAATAATTTAATTTATTATATTTAATAAATTAAATGAGAACCAAAGGTTTGAGCGCTTAATAAATCAAGGCACATGATACAAGGTTGAAGCACATGAATTAGAAGCCCAGAATCCAAGGGAAAGGAGTGCCCTCCTCATCCACCAACGTATTGCATTGCATAGCCGACGTAAATAAAATGGAGGACAACATATATATTAATACCATAGCTTTTGCTAAAGTGAAATGTATCGAATCTACCGAAATTAGGCATTCGAAGCCTGCGAAACATTGTATCAAGTTGCAGAAGATTATGTGGAAGTTGAGGCTATGAGAAACATAGCCAAGGTGTGGCTAGTGATAGTGAATGTAGCCAAGGTGTGGCTAGAGAAAAAAAACATAGCCAAGGAGTGTTTCAAGGCAGCGAGCATAGCCAAGGTGTGGCTCAAGGCAACAAACATAGCCAAGGAGTGGCGCAAGGCAGCTAACATAGCCAAGGTGTGGCTTGAGGCAGTGAACGTAGCAAGACGTGGCTTGAGGTAGCGAATGAAGCCAAGGTGAGGCGTGGCCTGAAGTAGGTGAAGGTGTAAGGTGTGGAGGCTCCAAGGGAGAACATAGCTCCACGGTGGTGACAACCAAGAGGAAGGCGCTTGGAAGAAGAAGCACTTCATGCATTAATAAAATTGGTAATATTTTATTACTGTGATCTTTAATTTTAATTTAGGCTAAAGTTGAATAAAGAAGAAATAAATTTGTAATTAATTTTATGAATGCCTACATTAAAAGTATTGAGGTGAAAAGATTTACTTGTGGGTAAAATACTTTTACTTTAGAAAAGAGAAAGATAAATTGCACTATCTTATTAAAAGAATTATCTTTAATGCAATAATAAGTTTAGGGAGTTATAAGTAGAAATAGCATTGGGCTTTGAAAAAAAAATTAGTAAAGTGACTTATGCTTGAGAGGTGAATATTCAAATAGTATGGTGTTGGATATTATTTTGAGATTGGAGTAATAAGGTATACTCATGAATTAATATATGCATTGTTTTGTCATATAATCCTTTTGAGATTGGCAAAGAAATATTGTGTTATTGTGGTAGATTGTTGAAGGTCATATTTATCAGAAAAAGGTATGGGCATATTTTTCAAATTTAAGTTGATTGGTTGTTTTCTAGAAAATAAGTTTGGAGTGAAAAGGACTTGATTAGGGTTTCATTTTGAGTGTGTTTGAGTGATTGCTACAAGGTTTTCTGGAATAAAGAAGTGTGGTTAAAACCTTATTTTATAAGCATTGTTGTTGAAGCCATTGGTTGTGTGAAGAAATTGAACTAGGATTTGAGTATCATTGCTATGTGAAGATTGTTTTATAAGCATTGTTGTTGAAGCCATTGGTTGTATGAAGAAATTGAACTAGGGTTTGAATATCATTGTTATGTGAAGATTATTTTATAAGCATTATTGTTGAAGTGAGTTGTTGAGGAAAGAACTTGAACTAGGGTTTGAAATAACATGAGTATCATTGTTATGTGAGGATTGTTGTTGAGCATTGTTGGAAATATTTTGATTTGATGTTTACATTCTTGGACTAGGATTTGTGAGAAAGGGTTGTTTCTTTGAGTGATTGGTTGAGTAGATTTGGTTGAGCCTAGTCAAGTGGATGTGTGAAGTGATTGTTCAAGTTCCTTAAAACAAACTATTCTATATTATGCTTTGAGTTGAGCAAGTTCTGAGTGGACTTGTTGAGAAAATTTGAGCAAGTTCTGAGTGGACTTGTTGAGCATATTTGTGTTATACCAAAGGACTGATTTTAGTGTAGATTTGAGACAAAGCTTTTGAGGTCATAGAGTATAGAGTATAGTAGTCTCTAGTGGATAGATATCCATCAGCCATGATAGTGAGGATAGGTATTTTAAGTGGGGGCAAGAGTCTTCAGTGGAGAAAGATCCACAAGCCAATGTAGTGGAGGAAGTAGTCTTCTAGAGGAGCACCAGCCAGAGCAGAGGAGGAGTTCTCCTATGGATAGAGATCCATGAACCTGATTTAGGGGATCAACATATCCTTTGGATAGAGGTCCATAAAAATTTTAATAGGGAAATGATTCCCAAGATATTGATTGAGAAAATTTAGTGAAATATTTTCTTTGTGGATGTAACCCACATTGGGTGAACCATGTTAAATTGGTGTCTCTATTGTGTTTGATTATTTATGCATTACTTTGGTTATTTATATTGATATTGTCATTGATTATATTGATTAATACTATTTGGGAAAGAAAAGTAAAAAGTGGTCTTATACTGTTCGCCCCCCTCTTAGTATAAGCTTGTGTTATTCACATATATGCTCTTGTTGATCCAACTGCAAGTCATGAGATGCTCTCCTTAATGGAAAATTTTTATAGTTACAATTAGATTCAGATTAAACCTAAAGACCAGTATAAAAACACATTCACCACTTCATGGGGAACATTCTGCTACAAAGTAATGCCATTTGGTCTTAAAAATGCTAGTGCCACATATCAGCAGGCTATGACATAGATTTTCCATGACTACATCCATAGGATATTAGAATATTATATCGATGACTTAATATCCAAGTCATTGTTGCATTAAGAGCATACTGATATCCTCAAAAAGGTCTTCAATTGCATGATTGAGCATAATGTCAGGTTGAATTCCAAGAAATGCATCTTTGGCATAACTTATAGAAAACTCTTGGGATTCATCGTTTCTAAGCGAGGCATCGAGGTATAACTAGAAAAGGTAAAGGCTATCCTATAAATGGCCCTGCCTACTAACATCAAAGAGATGAGAATATTATAGGGCAAATAAGCATCCATAAAGTGATTCATTGCACAACTATCAGATAAATATTGACCCATGAATCGACTACTACACAAGGGAGTCATATTACAGTGGGACAAATAATGTCAGCAAGCCTTTACTGAAATCAAGAAATACCTGGCAACGCTACTAGTCCTAGCCCCACCAAGGCCAGACATGCCATTACTACTATATATATCCACTACCGATTTTGCTTTGGGAATCATGTTGGCTCAAAAGAATGTGCAATATAAAGAACAAGTAATATATTACATCAGTCACATCTTGGTGAGCTATGAGATAGGATACACATATGTAGAAAAGTTATTCCTAGAAGTGGTCTTTGCAATGAAGAAATTGCACCACTACATGCTGAGCCATATGACGTATGTAATATCCAAAAAAAATCCTTTGCAGTACATGATGAGCAAGACATATTATAATACACGTACTACAAAGTGGATCATGTTATTGATAGAATTTGACTTGGAATTCATAAGACAAAATTCCATCAAGGGACAAGTCATAACTAATCAACTGGTAGAGATGCCTCTTCAGAATAGTGGGCCCCTCACCATAGAACTTCCTGATGATGCATTATTTGCATTTTTAGAAGCACCCAAACCCAAAGAACTAGAGAATGAAGCTGCCATGACTTTATTCTTCTATGGTTAGAAGTGTGAGAAAGGAGACAGTTTAGGGATTATTTTTTTCATGCCATGAGGTGCTTTAATTCCCTTGTCATTTAAAATAGACTTTCCTTGCATGAATAAAAACACCAAATACGAGGCCCTAATATTGGGTCTCCGAACAACCATCGCTATGAAGATCAAAAGGATAAAAATATTCGATGACTCCCTCCTCATAGTCAACCAATTCAAGGGACTATTTCAATGCAGGGATCCAATATTGAAAGCTTACAAAGAGCTTGTTGACACCTATCTAGCCTAACTAGAATGGTACAATATCAAGGTAATCCCTCTTTCATCAAAAAAATTTGCAAACACCATGGCATATTTGGGATCCTTGATCCCTCATAATCCATCTACTAATTTCACTACCATTCATGTGAAAATTCTCTTGCACTCAACGATGCAGTGTGAGGCTTTTGATAACAAAGAATTAGTCAACATGATTCATATAGAACCAGACCATGAATAGTTTTGTAAATCCAAAAAAAAAATTAAATAAGGCACCTTGAGGGTCCTTGATCTCACATGGTCCTATGGAGAATGGTACCACCATTCACCACAAGGTTGTTTCTCAATCTGTATTTGTGCACATCAAATCATAGGAGAAACAAGTTGTCTTATCTATTGAGGTTGTAGCTTATTAGGATTGGCTATCCAAGTTACCAAATTTTTTGAAGCTTAAAATTATCCCACAAGAACTGTTGCATACCAAAAGATAAGCATTTAAATAAAAATAAATAAGATATGTCTTTCTAGGAGGAATATTGTATCATTTAATCTACGATGGAGTCCTCTTTCACTACTTAGAGCCCCAATAATTAGCTTGGGTGATTTCGTAAGTTCACGACGGTACATGTGGTGGCCACTTCAGTGGTATGGCCATTGTCAAGAACATCCTTCGAATGGGTTATTATTGGCCCACCATGGAGAAGGATTGCTACAAGTATATCAAGAAATGCATTAAATGTCAACATCATGCAATCTGATACACTTGCCATCACAGATTTTACAAGCCATTCAGGTGACTTGGCCATTTTATTAGTGGGGTTTTGATCTAATCATAAATATTTATCCCCTATCATCGATCCAACACATGTTTATCTTAACAACCACTGAGTACTTCACCAAGTGGGTGGAAGCAGTCCCTTTAACATCAACAATTGGAGCACAAATTGTGGAGTTCATACTTCATAACATCATCTGTCGTTTTGGGGTCCCCTTCAAGATAATATTGGATAATGATCTGTCATTCAAAAACAAAAATATGTGGGCTTTAATGTACAAATACACCATTCAACATAGTTTTGCGACACCATACTATCCATAGGAAAATGGGCAAGAAGAGGCCTCAAACAAGACAATAGTAGCCATATTAAATAAGTCGGTGAAATAAAATCATAAATATTGGCATATGCAATTATCCCTTGCATTATGGGATTATAGGACTAGCGTACGAATGCCCATTAGGGCAACCCCATTTTTGCTTGTATATGGCACTGAGGCCATTATACCCTTATAGTTGGAAATTCCAACATTATGGATCGCATTGAAAGAGTTCTTCAATGATAACATTGCGCAACAAGCTTGCTTGGATCAGTTGACCCTTATGGATGAACGTCACATCAATGCTCTTGAGCATATTTGCAATTACCAAGATAGTCTAACATGAGCTTATAAAAATAAATTCCACCTGAGAGAATTTAAGGTTGGGGATCTTGTACTTAAAGAAAACCAACCTAACTCAAATCTACCCTCACACCTATGAGATAAATTTACGACCAACTAGATAGGTCCTTACATAATCTTTGAGAAGTGTTGGAACCAATTCTTGCATCCGTAGGATTTCAACTATCACTCTACAAGAATCTGTTTGAAACCAACGAGCTATTACAGGCTCTGGTCGACCTACCTCATTGTTCTGCTAAACACAAATATTGCTAAAGAAAACTACATAATGGGTAAGGAAACCCCAATGGTAATTCTATGGCTAAAACTCTAATTACACGCTCCAGATTTATATTATATTATATGTATTAAAATGACCAAGCATGAAAACAACCATTTTTTATGCCTTATGTAGACCGGTGCCTAGATTCATTGGGATGTTATAGCAATTTAACAACAATTTTAATATGAAATAGAAAGAAGGGGAGAAGTAAAATTGGTGTTCTTAATCTCATTCGAATATCACAATAAAATCAAGAGTTAACCAATGAAAGAAACATATATAATGTGTTCAAATAATGTAACCCATTACATAGTGACACACAGTACTGAGACAAAGATATGATAGGAATAAAATTTAGAATTGTATTGATTTCATAAAATATTACATGCAAAGTGGATGAAATGCCTTTTAACTCTATTTTTCTCAAAGAAATACATCAATACAATGAAGAGGACTCTTTTCAAATAATGTAACAAGTCTCTCCAACTCTCCTTGTTCCAATTTGGTAACAGTAGAGTCTCTGAATCCTAGGATCAAAAAGGTAGGAAATGATCTCAGCTTCTTGAGCACTTTCCTATCACAATCCTGCAAAGCAAAGGGAAGAATAAGAAATGAGAAAGAGAAATAGATACATAAGGGGATACAACAACACAACTAACATGGCACTCAAGTATACCTCTTAGCAAAAATGCTATTCTCTAATTGCTTGATGTAGAATCTATCCACAATTGCCTCTTCTTATAGCCTCTGGTTCTTGATTTTGTTATTTTTGGTTTATTTCTGGCCTTACACTTGTCTTTATCTGATTTGATCTTCAAAATTTGGTACATTTGGCTTCCACTATTTTTACCTGCTTGAAATGAACTCTTCTTCTTGACCTTTTCAAATAGTAGTTTATTTTAGCCAGTGATGGTGGTCTTGGGAGAACCCATTTCTTCTTGTACCACCTCCTTCATAACTGTTCCCAATGTTTCTTTTTGGACTGTCTCTTTAACTACTTCAGATATTTGTTCTATTAGCTCAGGATTTTGTTGTGATGAACCTATTTCCAGATGCTGATTGGGAGTTCTAATTTCCTTCCCTTTTTAGACTTTTTGCAGCTTTTCTATTTGCTCAGTCATCAATCTCCATACCTCTGTGTCAAATGTGGTTGCAATCCTCAACATATTCATTTCTTGCAGAATTTTGTTCTTCTGTATGGTAATATTGGGTGTGTTTCTTTCATACTTAAAGAGTAACATCTCTACAGTGTTTACCATGAGTGTTGTTTGTCTAATCATTTCTGCTTCATCACCTATTTCACAATCGAACATTTCCACGATGCTTTTGAACACTTCTTCTATATATGTGGCTATTAACAATTGGTCTAAGGATAGACCAATGTCTACCAATCTGTCTGTTGCATCTCTTACCAAGTCATCCATTTCATTCACAACATTGACCCATATTTCTCAGTTTGCCCCAAATATGGCTGCTTTAAAGAACTCAAAATTGAGTTGGATTTTGTTGCCATCATTTGTTATTATTTCTCGTCCCTACAGCTCTTCAAAATGATCTCCTATAAAATCCAAGGTAGGGTGAATGATTTCAAAATCTTCTTCTCTTTCTTGCATCAGGGTGAGAATTTCTTGAGCGATTATTTGAATCACCCTTATTTGTCTGAACATTTCATTAAAGCCCTTGGCATGAGCTCTTATCTTCATTGACATATTTTTCTTCATTGTATCAATATAATAAGCATGATCTTGAATTTTTACCATCGAAGGGGATGGGTACTAGAGGCATCTCTTCGATTTAATTCTTCCTGTTGCTTATTTATTAATGCCTTTAGCTCTACCTTTTCCTTTCCCTCTTTCTCCAATTGTTTCCTTAGCTCTGTAATTGTTCCCATGAATTGATCTATGGCTTGATTTTGCATTGCTTTGACAACTTTGGCCACTTCACCTTCTTTCCCTAGTACCGATGAGCTCCTGATTTCTTCATTGACTCTGAAGACTAGTGGGTCCTGTAGAGCAAGAATATTTATCTCTGCAATATCTGATATAGGCACCTCTGATTTATATTCTTTTGTGAACTGTCCTTCTATATTCCCCATCCCTACTACTAACTGCAATTCTTGTTCATCTACAGTAGTGAAGGTAGTCTGTTCATCTATTCTTTCTAGGACAACCTTTGTAGAGGGTAAAGACAATCTGGGTTTCTTATTTTCCACATGAGTTACCTCTTCTTTGTTATTCACTAAGTGACTTCGGAAAAGGCCACCCAATCCACCAGTTCTCCTAGGATTCATTTGTATTACTGATGGAATTTTAATCTCTTGTCCCTTTATTGTTATAGTGGTAGGGATAGCCATGGGTGCCAATTTATTTACACTTGTTATAGTTAGAACTCTATCAAAAATAGGAACTATGGCTTGTTCTAAGAGGGGAGACTCCTGAGTTGGTGTTGTTGTAATCTCCTTCCCTTTATCTGTATTTTGGTTTTTGGAAGCTTCCTAGGAAGTGCTTGGTGCTGCTTATATTATGAGGTGAGTACTTTTGGAAGGCCCAACCTATTGCTCTACTATATCTATAGTTTTGATAGTGACTTCCATTAGATCAATACCCTACTCTTCTATCAACTCTAATAAGGGGTCTTCTTTGATCTCTTGGCATATTCCTAGTATAATAGGTGCCACAACATCTATTGAACCTTCTCGAAGCCTCCTTAACTCTGTGGGGTAATCATAGGCTTCACAAACCTGTGTGTTGCCCCTCATTTCAGGAGGGAAATCATCCCATACTTTTTGCAAATCTAATCCTTTTTCCATAGCCTCTAATAAGATTTCTTCAAAAGCATCTTTGCGGTGTAGTATTCGGGCGTATTCTCTTTTCACCATCATTCTATTGTATGTTCCTTTTGGGTCATAAAATCTCCAAGTTACTTCATCGAATCCCATGTTATCTAGCTCAAACATTCCTTTGAGCAAGGAGGGGTAGCCTACAAATATAAAATCTCCAAAGCGATAGGGAACATCGAGCTAGGGAACCTTACCATGTTTCTTCACCAACCTCATCTTAGCCTCTTTGGCCACTTGCCTGCATAATTCCAAAGCTACTAGGGATAATGGGCAGTACCTCGGTAGTAATTTAGGGGGAATTTTAGCCCCATATAATATGATATAAGTAAAAATTTATGTAAAGAAAAAATCCCCAATTTCCTTCTCTTTGATAAAGGCTCTCACCCCTGGCCCTAACCTCTCAGGGACTAATCCTGTTAGAACCCAATGAATTTCTATCATGAAACGGTCACAAAACCAACCCATGTGAGTTCTTCCTTCTTGTATTCTCTAGAAGTTATTCTGAACATAGGGGCTATCAATGGCTCTTACTCTTTTATGGGCTTCTTCTCCCAATTGACCCACTATTAGATGGATAAAAATTGAATATTGTGAAAAATGGGGCATCTCCTACCTCTATTCAAAAACTGCTTTCCTTAATTCTACCATTTCTTTATGCATCTGGGTACTTAATTCCAATTCCCAGGCATATATTGGAGTGTTATGTGCCCTATTGCATTGTGCAGCTAAATATAAAACCCTTTTTGTTATTCTACTGAGATCCTGTACTCCCAAAACTATGTTTATCATATCACAGAAATCTTGGACCCATGGCTTAAAGGCATTTTTCCTAATTGGGATTTTTTTGTCTATTTTCTCATGTGTATCAAACAAGTTTTTAAAGACTTCCATATCTATAAACATACGAGATTGGTGTTCGATTACCTGGTCTACCAGAAAGGTGGTATACGCTGTCAATTTGAAAACTTCCTAGATGTGCTCGACCTTAATGCTGAACATCGATCGATTTTTATTGTCTCAAAATGTCCTTGTTCTTTCGTCATATACCACCACCAGCCATGCCATCAAATTTGAGGAGAAGTACACTTTCGGACATACCAGCTTCCCAAGGTTGTTGTTCCATCTATTATTTCTATGGAAACCCCTGTATTTCAACCTATGAGCTTTATGAAATAAGTCAACCATTATCCATGGGGTCCGGTCATCATTCTCCATTACACGAGAAAAAGATATTTATACATGCATTGTAGATTTCATACTACTGGGCTAGAGTAGGTCTTTTATCAGCTCTACACTTCTGAGCAAATTCATACATGGTGGTACTAGGAACAGGCGGTCCAAAGATCACAGAGTATGGTGACTTGTTTGTGATGAATTATACGGCTTCTCTAGTGTCTTTGGGTATGAAAACATCTCCCCATGATGCCATTGTTCTTAGAGTAGCAGATAAGGTCTTTCTATTACTGTGAAGATTGAAAATATTCTTCTCTCTATATTTTTTGCATATCAACTTATGTTCTTAGCTCACCAGGGTAGTGGCATTGACTATTTTTGGTGAGCTCATATATAGGGTGGCAGAATGGGTTCGATAATCTCGCACGTTTTGTCATTAACACGATGCCACCAACTATTGTTTAAAATTGGCCAAAGAAATCATGCCAACGCATCCTTTTCTAGGGTTTAGCATTTATGATGGGTAACGTCCTTCATCCTACGTGTCCTGGGACCTTTTGATTTATGTGCCTGTAATCATTAAAACCTTCACTATTCATCGTTGGAACCTTTTTAAGCTGGCATGGAATTGATATGTGTAATGGGGGTGGTTTCCATTTTGAACCTCGTGCCACCTCAGACTTGAATGATAACTAAATTTTTGGGATCGATTATACTTCACTTCAGGCAGCAATCACCCTCAAGATCTTCACAAGATTCGATCTTTGGTGTGAGTGCCTGCTATTATTATCTCGGATGTCCTTAGCTCTTTTGAGTCAACCGTGATCAAGCACTACCATTGGATATGAGTGGAGGTGAGCACATCCATTAGATCTATCAAAATATGCCTATCATTTAAGCTCTACTTATTTCAACCTTGAATTGCTTGCTGTCATTAGATCTTCTTGCTCTCGATGAAGTGCTACCATTGATGTCCTAGAACCTGCATGATAATTAGTATACCTATTCATATATAAACCTTTGAAATAATATGGTTTATTAATCCTTATTTAATCATGATTATCCAATGTTTATCCCCATGATTTTTGACCTTAACCACTCGATTTAAACCTAGGTATCATATAACATGTTTACCCTTCCTTGCGATCATCATTAGATCTTACCATGGTGAAGGTGCGACCGTTGGATATTTCGACCATGTGCTCGATTTAACATAAGATAGAAGGGACAAATAATAAAGTTATTTAATTAATCAAAAGAAACCTTCTAGCTTAAACCTTGATCACCTTTGCCGATGCGCTACCGTTAGATCAGTGTGGAGATAGGCATTGTCATCAGATCTATGGATCATTTTTTACCTTCGTTTTTGCTTTTGATTTTTCATCGTCATTATAGACCTTCGCATCCATTGATCTTTGGGCTCGTTCGAGCATTGCCATAGATCTTAATCAACCTATGGGTTAGTTTATGATGGACATATAATGTTAACATTGATTAAGTTGAAAGGGGGAATGATTATCTAACGTGTTTAGACCCTTGATAACTTTGTTTAATAATTTTAATTAATCTCTTAGGGATTTTATCTTTTTAATGCTTCTTGCATGGGCACGCCATCGTTGGATTAGATTTGGATCGAACGCTGTTGTCCGATTTTCCAAATTAGCTTGATGGTTATTCCAAAGGGGGCGCATACCTTTAAATCCTTTTACCATAGCATTTTAACACATGATTAAATTAAAACAAATGCAACCATCGATCTTGAGCTTGCTCGAGTGCTATCGTCTGATTCACTAGATTAGCTCATTGCTTAAATAGAATCTTTGACCCGCAATGACTCATTTAAAGCTTTGACTCCTTGGAGATTTGTGCAGCCATTGGATTTGGCCAGGATCAAGCACATCCGTTCAGATCCTCGGAGTTGCATGGATTTTAATTGATTCTGTCCTTAGGTTATAACCTTTTTAGACCTTTTGACTTATCATTCGGGTTTCTTCATGAGAGCGCATCCGTCGGATCAGTTTAGATGATGCGCTATCATCCGATTAAGCCTAAGATGTAACCTTTTTACTTCGAACATGGCTTTGACTTGTTTGACTTATCTCTTGATTGATTTATTAATGCTTCGTCATCTGATTAGAACTAAGTCGAGCGTGGTCCTTAGATTGAATCTAAGGTGTATGCCTTTTAGTTAAATGGGATGCATGCCCTCATGATTTTAATTAAAGACCTTATTGCTAATTTTAATTTTTTGGGTTTTAGACCAAGGTGTTTAATTAGAGTATTACCTTTGAAAACCTTAGGACTTAAGGGTTTATCTTTTGGTTTAGGCCCAAGGGAAATTTTTCTATGAGGATCGGATTTCGGGTTAAGTAATCTGATTAATAAAATTTTGCCTTATTCATTTCTGAAGACAATTGAGCATTTATAAAAAGGCACATTTTATTAATAACCAAGGTTAGACTTCATCAAACTAACCAATGAAAAATTAAGGTACTCACACCAATTTGAAGAAGCGACCAACCTTATTATCATTTTGATTGAAACCAAAAATTTAAATTTGGGGGTTTCAAAGTTGAGTCAAATTTGGCTCCAACATAGGCTATGACTGGGACAAGGTGTTGAAAATATGAGGCACTTGAGAACCACAAAATCTCCTGGTTTTATTTGCAAAAGAAATTGAACAAAAATTAAAATTTTTGACTGTTAAGTAAAGATTGAAATACATAAAAGAAACTTTTTCTTCCTCTTTTCTTTTTTTTCTTCTACTTTTTTTTTTTATATATACTAAGAAATTGTATGAACAACATGATATCAAAGTAAATAGAGTATGGAAAACTGTAGATCCCTTTTCATTCAATTTGGAAACAAATGTTAGAATTTTATAAATTAATGAGTTTTATTTTGAAATATTGTAATGCTTGTTTTAGCTAAGTCATAAGATATGATTACACAAATTTTTTCATAGTCGCTTGCTTCATAATATTTGTGCCCATGTGTGTGTTTGTGCATTCTTTTTGTATTTCTAAATATTTCAAAACTTTACCATATTTGAGCAAAATAGTCAAGCGTAATATGTGATTTCACTCTTTAAAAATTTTGACCATTCTGTAGGGCTCCACTGCTAGTCAGACATCTATAGCCCCGGTGGAGTTGCTTCTAATCCCATATTAGTTTTACCCTACTACTAGTCAAGTGTCTATAGCTCTGGTAGAGGTTTTCCAAGATATCTCAGGGAGTGACTCAGTTTTACTTTATTTTTTATTTTTATTTCTCGTGAGAGAAGTATTTGGATATATAATCAAATTGTGCAATAAGTATGCCTAAGTTGAGGATTAGTTTTTGGATAAAAAATATAAGTGTAATAATTTTTGGCTCAACTACCCTCTCAAAGATAACTCAGTTCTTCGAAACTTTGAAGTTACTCTAAGTATTATTTTTAATGTGAGGCTTGACATGATGTTTCAATCAACTTTGTTTTTTTTTTTTTTTTATCTCATATCAAGTAACTATTGCATAAACACTCATATTTGAAAAATTTGTAAACATCATCAGAATCTAAAATAAATACCCTTTCTTCTTATTTTTTTGGGTGGAATAAACAGTTATATATACTCATCAAACTAAGATATCATGTGTACAGTAAACTCATAATTATTCAAGAACAGAAGAGAAGCTTAACCAATACGCAAAAACACCACTCTATTTTAGAATTTTTGCTTTTTTTTTTTTTGTATTGATTTTTTTTAGTATAGTACACCTTCAACAAGGATTGTACATTTTGAGGTGTTGGCCATTAATAGGGATAACCATTATTTCTCTTTGCAATGTCTGTAGCTTGTAAGTATTCTTACTAATAACATGGGCAATTTGATATGGACCAATCCATTTAGGTTCAAATTTACCTTTTTCACCATGCTTATCATTTTTAGGATCCCAATAGATGACTCTATCTCCTTGAGAAAAAGTATTACCCTTAGTTTTCTTATTAAACAATTCCATGGTTTTCTTGGTTTGTTCCATCATTCTATTAATGGTCTCTCTTATTTGCTCTTCTAATAAGACAATTTGATCAACACTTCTCTGTATGTGATTGGGGTCTTAATGGTCTTGTAACAGGAGGTAAAGTGCTAACTTTTCTATTCTTGGGGGTAACAGATCCTTATATCCATATACCATCTCATAAGGGGTTCTCCCTGTGTTTCTTTTGACAGATAACCTATCAAACCATAAAGAAAATTTTAGTTTATTATCCCATCCTCTTTTATTCTTCCCTAATGGCCTTTTCATTCTTGTTATTATGTTTTAATTTGATGACTCAACTAGGCCATTTCCTTAGGGATAATAATTAGAAGAATGAGATAATTCAATTCCATATTCAACACAAAATTCTACTATTTCATATGAAACAAAATACTGTGCATTATCAGTAACAAGTTTTTGAGGAACCCCAAACCTAGTTAAGATGTTTTCTTCTAAGAACTTGATGATAGTGGTAGTATTAGATGTCCTTAGGGGTCCAACTTCTACCCACTTTGTGAAGTAATTTGTTGTAGTTATGATCCACTTATTTTGTCTGGATGAATTAGGTTTGATCTCTCCAATCAAATAAATACCCCATTGGGTGAATGGTGCTTCAATGATTACTGGCTTGAGAGGTATCCCTATCAAATGCTTTGACTTATTTTACTCTTTATTGATTTATTAACGCGTCGTCGTTCGATTAGAACTGAGTCGAGCGATATCCTTGGATTGAATCTAAGGTGTATGCCTTTTAGTTAAATGGGATGCATGCCCTCATGATTTTAATTAAAGACCTTATTGCTAATTTTAATTTTTTGATTTCTTTACCAAGGTGTTTAATGAGATTATTACCTTTGAAAAACTTAAGACTTAAGGGTTTATCGTTTGGTTTAAGCCCAAGGGAAATTTTTCTATGAGGATTGGATTTCGGGTTGAGTAATCTGATTAATAAAATTTTACCTTATTCATTTTTGAAGACAATTGAGCATTTATAAAAAGGTACATTTTATTAATAACCAAGGTTAGACTTCATCAAACTAACCAATGAAAAATTAAGGTACTTAGACCAATTTGAAGAAGCGACCAACCTTATTATCATTTTTATTGAAACCAAAAATTTAAATTTATGGGTTTCGAAGTTGAGTCAAATTTGGCTCCAACATGGGCTCTAACTGGGACAAGGTGTTGAAAACATGAGGCACTTGAGAACCACAAAATCTCTTGGTTTTATTTGCAAAAGAAATTGAACAAAAAATAAAACTTTTTGACTGCTAAGTAAAGATTGAAATACATAAAATAAACTTTTCTTCATTTTTTTAAATATATATACTGAGAAACTGTATGAATAACATGATATCAAAGTAAATAGAGTATGAAAAACTGTAGATCCCTTTTAATTCAATTTGGAAACAAAGGTTAGAATTTTAGAAATCAATGAGTTTTATTTTGAAATATTGTAATGCTTGTTTTAGCTAAGTCATAAGATATGATTACACAAATTTTTTCACAGTCGCTTGCTTCCTCATATTTTTACCCATGTGTGTGTTTGTGCATTTTTTTCGATTTCTAAATATTTCAAAACTTTAAAATATTTGAGAAAAATAGTCAAGCCTAATATGTGATTTCACTGTTTAAAAATTTTGACCATTCTGTAGGGCTCCACTGCCAGTCAGACGTCTATAGCCCCGGTGGAGTTGCTTCTAATCCCATATTAGTTTTACCTTACTGCCAGTCAAGTGTTTATAGCTCTGATGGAGGTTTTCCAATATATCTCAGGGAGTGACTCAGTTTTACTTTATTTTTGAATTTTCTTTCTTGTGAGAGAAGTATTTGGATATATAATCAAATTGAGCAATAAGTATGCCTGAGTTGAGGATTAATTTCTGGCTAAAAAATATGAGTGTAATAATTTTTGGCTCAACTACCCTCTCAAAGATAACTTAGTTCTTCGGACCTTTGAAGTCACCCTAAGTATCATTTGTAATGTAAGGCTTGAAATTATGTTTCAATCAACTTTGTTTTCTTTCTATTTTATCTCATACCAAACAACTATTGCATAAACACTCATATTTGAAAAAAATGTAAACTTCATCAGAATCTAAAATAAATCCTCTTTATTCTTATTTTTTTTGGTGGAATAAACAGTTAGTATACTCATCAAACTAAGATATCATGTGTACATTAAACTCAGAATTATTCAAGAACAGAAGAGAAGCTTAACTAATACACAAAATACACCACTCTGTTTTTGGATTTTTGCTTTTCTATTTTTTTTGTATTGCTTTTTTTAGTATAGTACACCTTCAACAAGGATTGTACATTTTGAGGTGTTGGCCATTAATAGGGATAGCCATTATTTCTCCTTGCAAAGTCTATAGATCATAAGTATTCTGACTTATAACATGGGCAATTTGATATGGGCCAATCCATTTAGGTTCAAATTTACCTTTTTCACCATGCTTATCATTTTTAGGATCCCAATAGGTGACTATATATCCTTGAGAAAAAGGAGTACCCTTAGCTTTCTTATTAAACAATTCCATGGTTTTCTTTGTTTGTTCCATCATTCTATTAATGGTCTCTCTTCTTTGCTCTTCTAACAAGACAATTTGATCAAGCCTTCTCTGTATGTGATTGGGGTCTTAATGGTCTTGCAACAGGAGGTAAAGTCCTAACTTTTCTATTCTTGGAGGTAACATAGCCTTATCTCCATATACCATCTCATAAGGGGTTCTCCCTGTGTTTCTTTTGACAGATAACCTATCAAACCATAAAGCAAATTTTAGTTCATTATCCCATCCTCTTTTATTCTTCCTTAATGACATTTTCATTCTTGTTATTATGTTTTAATTTGATGACTCAGCTAGGCCATTTCCTTGGGGATAATAATTAGAAGAATGAGATAATTCAATTCCATTTTCAACATAAAATTCTACTATTTCATATGAAACAAAATACTATGCATTATCAGTAACAAGTTTTTGAGGAACTCCAAACCTGGTTAAGATGTTTTCTTCTAAGAAATTGATGATAGTGGCAGTAGTAGATGTCCTTAGGGGTGCAAATTCTACCCACTTTGTGAAGTAATATGTTGTAGTTATGATCCACTTATGCTGTCCGAATGAATTAGGTTTGATCTCTCCAATCAAATCAATGCCCATGGGGTGAATAGTGCTTCAATGATTACTGGCTTGAGAGGTATCCCTATAAAATGCTTTGACTTGTTTAACTTATCTCTTGATTGGTTTATTAACGTGTCATCGTCCGATTAGAACTTAGTTGAGTGTGGTCCTTGGATTGAATATAAGGTGTACGCCTTTTAGTTAAATGGGATCCATGCTCTCATGATTTTAATTAAAGTCCTTATTGTTATTTTAAATTTCTTGGGTTATTGACCAAGGTGTTTAATTAGAGTATTACCTTTGAAAACCTTAGGAATTAAGGGTTTATCTTTTGTTTTAGGCCCAATGGAAATTTTTCTATGAGTCTCGGATTTCGGGTTAAGTAATATGATTAATAAAATTTTCCCTTATTCATTTTTGAAGACAATTGAGCATTTATAAAAAGGCACATTTTATTAATAACCAAGGTTAGACTTCATCAAACTAACCAATGAAAAATTAAGGTACTTACACCAATTTGAAGAAGCGACCAACATTATTATCATTTTGATTGAAACCAAAAATTTAAATTTAGGGGTTTCAAAGTTGAGTCAAATTTGGCTCCAACATAGGCTCTGACTGGGACAAGGTGTTGAAAACATGAGGCACTTGAGAACCACAAAATATCCTAGTTTTATTTGCAAAATAAATTGAACAAAAATTAAAACTTTTTGACTGCTAAGTAAAGCTTGAAATACATAAAAGAAACTTTTTCTTCCTCTTTTCTTTCTTTTTTCTCTTTATATATATATATATATATACTGAGAAACTGTATGAACAACATGATATCAAAGTAAATAGATTATGGAAAACTGTAGATCCCTTTTCATTCAATTTGGAAACAAAGGTTAGAATTTTAGAAATCAATGAGTTTTATTTTGAAATATTGTAATGCTTGTTTTAGCTAAGTCATAAGATATGATTACACAAATTTTGTCACAACCGCTTGCTTCATCATATTTTTGCCCATGTGTGTGTTTGTGCATTCTTTTTTTTGATTTCTAAATATTTTAGAACTTTACCATATCTGAGAAAAATAGTCAAGCCTAATATGTGATTTCACTCTTTAAAATTTTTGACCATTCTATAGGGCTCCACTGCTAGTCAAATGTCTATAGCCCCGGTGGAGTTGCTTCTAATCCCATCTTAGTTTTACCCTACTGCCAGTCAAGTGTCTATAGCTTTAGTAGAGGTTTTCCAAGATATCTCAAGGAGTGACTTAGTTTTACTTTATTTTTTATTTTTCTTTCTCGTGAGAGAAGTATTTGGATATATAATCAAATTGTGCAATAAGTATGCCTGAGTTGAGGATTATTTTTCTGGCTATAAAATATGAGTGTAATGATTTTTGGCTCAACTACCCTCTCAAAGATAACTCAGTTCTTCAGACGTTTGAAGTCACCTTAAGTATCATTTGTAATGTGAGGCTTGACATGATGTTTCAATCAGCTTTGTTTTCTTTCTGTTTTATCTCATATCAAACAACTATTGCATAAACACTCATATTTGAAAAAATTGTAAACCTCATCAGAATCTAAAATAAATCCCCTTTTTTCTTATTATTTTTGGTGGAATAAACAGTTAGATATACTCATAAAACTAAGATATCATGTGTACAGTAAACTCAGAATTATTCAAGAACAAAAGAGAAGCTTAACTAATACACAAAATACACCACTCTGTTTTTGGATTTTTGTTTTTCTATTTTTTTTTGTATTGTTTTTTTTAGTATAGTACACCTTCAACAAGGATTGTACATTTTGAGGTGTTGGCCATTAATAGGGATAGCCATTATTTCTCCTTGCAAAGTCTATAGCTTGTAATTATTTTGACTGATAACATGGGTAATTTGATATGGGCCAATCCATTTAGGTTCAAATTTACCTTTTTCACCATGCTTATCATTTTTAGGATCCCAATAGATGACTATATCTCCTTGAGAAAAAGGAGTACCCTTAGCTTTCTTATTAAACAATTCCATGGTTTTCTTGGTTTGTTCCATCATTCTATTAAGGGTCTCTCTTCTTTTCTCTTCTAACAGGACAATTTGATCAAGCCTTCTCTATATGGGATTGGGGTCTTCATGGTCTTGCAACAGGAGGGAAAGTGCCAATTTTTCTATTCTTGGGGGTAACAGGGCCTTCTCTCCATATACCATATCATAAGGGGTTCTCCCTATGTTTCTTTTGATAGACAACCTATCAGCCCATAAAGCAAATTTCAGTTCATTATCCCATCCTCTTTTATTCTTCCCTAATGAATTTTTCATTCTTGTTATTATGTTTTTATTTGATGACTCAGCTAGGCCATTTCCTTGGGGGTAATAATTAGCAGAATGAGATAATTCAATTCCATATTTAGCATAAAATTCTACCATTTCATATGAAATAAAATACTATGCATTATCAATAACCAATTTTTGAGGAACCCCAAACCTGGTCAAGATGTTTTCTTCTAAGAACTTGATGATAGTGGCAATAGTAGATGTCCTCAGGGGTGTAGCTTCTACCCACTTTGTGAAGTAATATGTTGCAGTTATGATCCACTTGTGTTGTCCGGATGAATTAGGTTTGATCTCTCCAATCAAATCAATGCCCCATTGGGTGAATGGTGCTTCAATGATTACTGGCTTGAGAGGCATGGCTGCTAGATGCTTCTTTCCTACAAAAACTTGGCAGTTATGACAATTCCTAACATATTTATATACATCTTTAAAAATGGAAGGCCAATAATATCCTACTCTCATAATTTTATTAGCGGTAGCTCTTGGAGAAAAATTTCCCCCACAAAAACCATCATGGAATTCATTGATTATTTTTGGGACTTCATTTTCATATAAATAGACTAATAATACTCCATCAAGGTGTTTCCAATATAGCACACCATTCTGTATATAATATTTTTGAGCTTGAAGCTTGATTGACCTTATTCTGTTTATTGACATGTCTTTAGGGAATGACAGGGTTTGTAAGTATGACAAAATTTCTTCATACCATTTGCACTCAGTATTATTGATTCTTCTAAGATCATATGCCTCATCTATGGTGAGAAAATTTTCAAACCCTTCTCTTTCTTTGTTTGCCAACAATTTAGCTAAACCTTACCCTTTGATAGTTTTAACTATTTTGAATTCAACATCATACTGCAGAAGTTTTACCATCCATCTTGTTGGTCTTCCTAATGGCTTTGATTGAGAAAAAATATCTTTTATTGCTATAAAAGGGATGCAAAAATAAACCTTATTTGAACCAAATATACCTTTGAAGTGTTCTAAATATTGTATGACTGCATAAGCATGTTTTTCTAGCAAAGTATATTTAATATGTGCTCCTTTTAATCCTAAACTCATGAAGGCTATTGGCCTTTCATTATTTTCATTATCTTTCTATGAAAGAACTACAGCAATAGAGTGTTCAGACGCATATGAATAGATATTAAAATATTTTGCATAATCAGGGCAACTTAAAGCTGGAGTGGTTGATATGGCTTCTTTGATCTTGTTAAATGCTTCCATATTTTCTACTGTCCATTTTATTTCTCTAGTTTTCTTAACCATGTCATTTATGGGTTTGGTCATTTCAGCAAAATTTGGGACAAATCTTCTGATGAAATTTATCTTGCCAAAAAATGACCTGACTCCTTTTAAATTTCTAGGTGGGGGAATTTTGAAAATGGCTTCAATTTTATCTGGATCAATACTTATTCCTTTTTCTGAAACTATATGTCCTAGCAGATTTCCTTGTGTAGTCCCAAATATGCATTTCTTGGGATTTAAAGAAATTCCAAATTCCTTACACCGATCAAAAACTGCAATCAAATGTTCTAGATGATCTTCTAGACTTTTAGAAAATACTGTGATATCATCTAAGTATACAACTACAATTTTGAACATTAATCCTTTAAAGGTGAAGTCCATTGCTCTTTGAAAAGTAGCACCAACATTCATTAGTCCAAAAGGTATCCTTAAATATTCAAATATGCCCCAGGGTGTAGTGAATGTTGCCTTATGTATATCTTTTGGATTTATCTGAATTTGATTGTACCCTAAAAATCCATCTAACAAAGGCAATCTTGTTGAACCAACTACTGCTTGCAATAATTGTTCCATGTTGGGTAAGGGGTAATTGTATTTTAATGAACTCTTGTTTAAATTTCTAAAATCTACACAGAGTCTAATATCCCCATTCTTTTTTTTGACTGGTACTAAATTGGATATCCATGAAGAAAATCTTACCTTTCTGATTATTTTGGAATCCAGTAACTTTTGTACCTCCTTTTGCATTATTGGGTGTAGATTTGGATTGTATTTCCTTTGTTTCTGTCTGAATGGCTTGGAATCTTCCTTCAAAGGTATTATGTGAGTCATTACATCTGTCTTGAATATTTTGAGGTCTTCATAAGTCCAAGAAAAATGTTCTTTATTCTTTTTCAAGAAACTGATATATCCAGCCTTTTCTTTAGCAGGTAAATCCATGTCTACTTTCACTATTCTGGGTTCTTTCATTGAACCAATATTAATATCCTCAGATATAACTTCTCTTTATAAAGGTTTATAGGCTTTGTCAAAATCATCAAATAGACTCTCTAGAGAAACTAATCCTTTGGGTATCTTATTAGTTTTCAACTGGATTACTTCTACCGGCTCTCCTATTTGATCTTTTAGCTTTTCTTCATATTTTTCATCATAGATTACATCTGCATACTGATTTTGTAGAGTCATAAAATCTTTAATATCTATATCATCCTGAAATACCTATAAATAGACTATGTTATCTGGTACAGAAGGTTTATAGACTGAGATAGTTGGAAATATATCCATATATTCTATAGTTATCTCTGGGTGATCTAGACCTGAGGTATTCACAACTAAAATATCTGCAACATGGTTTTGTTCTCTAGGAATATATGATATATTGAAAGCTAAAAATTTATCAATTTCTTCCAATACTGCATTTCTATATTGTTTAAGCCTAGGATGCTTAGTCTGATATTTACCTTTGATCTGTAGTATAATAAGCTTTGCATCCCCTGTTATAGTCAAGTAGTTAATACCTAGATCTTTTGCTTTCCTTAGCCCTAGTAGTAAGGCTTCATACTCAACTACATTTTTTGTGCAAGGAAATTGCAATATGTAAGGAATACTAAGGTATTTTCCTTTAATATTAGTCAAATTTACACATGCACCTGCTCCAGATTGGGATTTAGCTCCATAAAAAGACATGGTCCACATTTCTTGAGTCAAAACTCTATCTGATTCGACATCTACTATTTTTATATCTTCTAGATCCATGTTCTTTGCATCTGGTACTTCCACCAGGAATGGGTTGTGCCATATTGAATAAACTCCCATCCCTTTTTCTTCCATAGAGTTAACTAAGTTAATCATGGTTTCATCTGTTTGAATTAACTCTACAGAATGTTTGTTGAATGGTTCCCTTCTCAAAATTATATTCTCCTTATCTGATATTGGGATTGTAGCATAGGACCAGTCCAATTGAATCGAACCTCCTAGTTGTTCTGCCCAATGTCTATTGAGTAATAATGAGAAAAATGGGTCAATGTCAACTATTGCAACATCCATGACAATGCCATTTTTAGGGTTTTGGTCTAGGTAAAATAATAATCCAGTTATCACCCCTACACATGGAATTTTTCTACTATCCATTACAAAAATAGGGGTAGAATATCTAGTACAGATTAATCCCATTTGGTCAACTATTAGCTTAGGCATGATATTATGTGAAGCTCCACTGTCTAGCATGCAATTATGAATCACATATCTTTCCCCTTCATCTGAATTATATCTTAATGACACATAGAAGGGTCTAACATAGGATGGTGATCTTGTATCATGTTGATTTTGTCTAGCAGCATGGCAAGTTGGGTCTTCTTTTAGTTCTACTAATCCAAATGCTCTGTAGACTTGTTCTTTGTACTATTGAACTTTCATAAGTTCTCCAAATGTGATATTAACCTTTTTCTTATTGAGTTCTGACCCAACATCAAATTCTATCTTCTTTATATCCAATGGTTTATTACTTTCTTCTTTGGGAATCTCTTCCACTAATTCTATTACTTCAGGAGTAATCTTGTTAGGGTTCTTATCAGTTTTCTCTTTACTGATATCTTTATTGGTGAAAGTTTGTTTTCTTGTTTCACTTGTAGATGCTTTCTCCATATTTTTAGGGACTGTTCTATTCCTTAAATTCAGAACATGGGTTGCCTCTAATTCCTCAACCTCTTGAGTAGTGGGGATTAATTTCCCTTGCTTCATCTTATCATATCTTGACTCATGTGATTTTTGCAATATTTTAGTTCCTTCAATTACTAAAATTTGAGGATGATGATTTGAAGCATATTTATCCATGTCTTCTTCAAACAACCTTTCTCTGGATTCATCTTCAACGGACCAACATGCATTGATTCTTATATCTTCTTCTGATTCTACATGCATATCTACATTATGTTGATCACTTAGGTGAATTCCACATGCATCAGGGTTATGAGGTGCATCACAAGTAGAGCAAAAATAAGGAAAACCTTCTGCTACATTGGCAGATGGCATTGGGTTAGGAACATTGTTCTGATCCCTATTAGAATATATGTTTTTCTAGCTATTATTTCCATTACCTCTATTCCTATTTCCTTCTTCAAAACCATTATTATTCCCCCAATTCTTATTGTAATTTTTCTTAAAGGGGGAACGGTTGTCAATATGTGGTTGCTCTGTTTGTGAAGATTCACCATTATTTCCATTTCTTTCAATTCTTGCTAACCTGTTACTCATGTTGTTGAATATTTCTGTCATCTGACTAGTCAACTTCTCCATAGGATCAATTTTAGTTCTTCTTTGTATATCAAAAGCCACTCTCTTAGGTTTTCTCTCAAGCATGTTAACTTCTAAATAATAAGGCTTCATCTTACCACTTTCAAGCATATTTATTTCTATATCCATTGCTTTTTCCATACAACCATCAATGGTAGTGGCTTGTTCTTGCCTTAATTCATAGTTAAACTCTCCTTGAAAAGTATTCTTATAAAAAAAATAGATTGAATATCACTAGGCCTAAGGTTGGTAGGGATTTTGTTCCTAGTATTTGAAAATATTGTGTTAAAATCACTAACAACTTCATTTTATTTCTTCTTCATAGTGGCTAGCTCAGTTAACAATGATTGTTCATTTTTCTTTCACCATACTTCTTTAGGAACACCTCTTCCATTTTGGTGAAGTCTAGGATATCATTGTTAGGAAGGGAATTAAACCATTCTCTGACATATTTTTCTAAAGTCTGTAGAAACAATATTAATACTACATCTTCATGTTCAACTTCCAGACTATCCATTGCATATAAGAAACTTTTGATATGATCCTCTCCAGTTACTGCACTATTTCCTAAAAACTTAGGGAGGTATTTGTGAGCTTTACTGGGTAAGGCATTTAAATTTACTGGTAATTCAAAAGGTCCATATCTATTAGGTCTCCATAAATTAACATTAACCTGAGCCATTTCTACTATAGAATTCAATTTCACAGCTGTAGTACCTACAATGGTATGGGTCTGGGCAACTTGAATGTAAACTGATGGATTATCTACCTTTGAATTATTATTATGATAATAATCACATATATCTTCTATCACTAATTTTAAACGTTCATCTACAGTAATATCAATAGTAATAGTATTCTAATTTTTCTTTACGTACTTTTTACCGCTAGAATTTGATCTACTATTATAAGAAGTATTCTTGAAAAATGGAGTTTTCTGAGTATGTATAAATACCTCTGGATTATCAAATTTTGGGAATAGCTCTTTACCACTTCTCCTTGTGTTTGCCAACACATTCTATTCTCTCACTTTTTATATTTTTCTTCTGGGTTCATCCAGTAGAGTCGCCAGCACTAAGGTGTAGAAATAACAACATATACTTTATCAAGAACACTTGATATTATCACTCATTCTCATAGGGGTCACTTCTTGGGGTAATTTCAAGAAGATCAAGAAATGTAAAGAAATTAAGAAATAAAAATAAAGAACATAGAAAATGTAAAAAATTAAAACAAACGCTCTTTATTCTATCTAGCCACCCTTTGATTAAAAACAATGTCATAAAATCTAGGTTTAGAATGTAAAAATTCTCCTTGAAAACGACGCAAACAACTATTGGAACCGATTCTTGCATCCATAGGATTTCGACTATCATGCTACAAGAATCCATTTGAAATCAATGAGCTATTACAGGCTCTGGTCGACCTGCCTCATTGTTCTACTAAAGAAAACTACATAATGGGTAAGGAAACCCCAGTGGTAATTCTATGGCTAAAACTCTAATTACACGCTCCAGATTTATATTATATTATATGTATTAAAATGATCAAACATGAAAACAACCATTTGTTATGCCTTATGTAGACCGGTGCCTAGATTCATTGGGTTGTTATAGCAATTTAACAATAATTTTAATATGAAACAGAAAGAAGGGGAGAAGGAAAATTGACATTCTTAATCTCATTTGAATATCGCAATAAAATCAAGAGTTAACCAACGAAAGAAATGTATATAATGTGTTCAAATAATGTAACCCATTACATAGTGACACACAATACTGAGACAAAGATATGATAGGAATAAAATTCAAAATTGTATTGATTTCATAAAATATTACATGCAGAGTGGGTGAAATGCCTTTTAACTATGTTTTTATCAAAGAAATACATCAATACAATGAAGAGGACTCTGTTCAAATAATATAACAAGTCTCTCCAACTCTCCTTGTTCCAATCTGGTAATAGTAGAGTCTCTAAATCCTAGGCTCAAAAAGAAATAAAATGATCTCAGCTTCTTAAGCGCTTTCCTATCACAATCCTGCAGAGCAAAGGGAAGAATAAGAATAAGAAATGAGAAAGAAAAATAGACACATAAGGGGATACACCAACACAACTAATAGGGCACTCAAGTATACCTCTTAGCAAAAATGCTATTCTCTAATTGCTTGATGTAGAATCTATCCACAACTACTTCTTCTTATAGCCTCTGGTTCTTGATTCTATTATTTTTGGTTTATTTTTGGCCTTACACTTGTCTTCATATGATTTGATCTTCAAAATTGGTACAACTAGCTTCCACTATTTTTCCTGCTTGAAATGAACTATTCTCCTTGACATTTTCAAATAGTACTTTATTTTAGCCAGTGATGGCGGTCTTGGGAGAACCCATTTCTTCTTGTACCACCTCCTTCACAACTGTTTCCAATGTTTCTTTTTGGATTGTCCCTTTAACTACTTCAAATATTTGTTCTGTTAGCTCATGATTTTGTTGTGATGAACTTGTTTCCAGATGCTGATCAGGAGTTCTAATTTCGTTCCCTTTTCAAAATTTTTGCAGCTTTTCTATTTGCTCAGTCATCAATAGCCATACCTTTGTGTCAAATGTGGCTGCAATCCTCAGCATATACATTTCCTACAAAATTTTATTCTTTTGTATGGTAATATTGGGTGTGTTTCTTTCATACTAAAATAGTAACATCTCTACAGTGTTTACCATGAGTGTTTTTTGTCTAATCATTTTTGCTTCATCACCTATTTCACAATTGAACCTTTCTATGATGCTTTTGAACACTTCTTCTATATCTGTGGTTATTAAGCACTGGTCTAAGACTAGACCAATGTCTATGAATCTGTCTATTGCATATATTACCAAGTCATCCATTTCATTCACAACATTGACCCATATTTTCTAGTTTACCCCAAACAGGGCTACTTTAAAGAAATCAAAATTGAGCTGGATTTTGTTGCCATTATTTGTTATTATTTCTTGTCCCTGCAGCTCTTCAAAATGATCTCCTATAAAATCCAAATTAGGGTGAATGATTTCAAAATATTCTTCTCTTTCTTGCATCAGGGTGAAAATTTCTTGAGAAGTTATTTGAATCACTCTTATTTATCTGAACATTTCATTAAAGCCTTTGGCATGAGCTCTTATCTTCATTGACATATTTTTCTTCATTGTATCAAGATAATAATCATGATATTGAATTTTTACCATTGAAGAGGGCTCGGTATTGGAGGCATCTCTTCAATTTAATTCTTCCTGTTGTTTATTTATTAATGCCTTTAGCTCTGCATTTTCCTTTCCCTCTTTATCCATTTGTTTTCTTAGCTTTGTAATTGTTCCTATGAATTGATCTATGGCTTGATTTTGCATTGCTTTGACAACTTTGGCCACTTCACCTTCTTTCCCTAGTATCGATGAGCTCCCGATTTCTTCATTGACTTTAAAGACTAGTGGGTCCTGCAGAGAAATAATATTTATCTCTACAATATCTGATATAGGAACCTTTGATTTATATTCTTTTGTGAACTGTCCTTATATATTCCCCACCCTGCTACTAACTGTAATTCTTGCTCATCTGCAATAGTGAAGGTAGTATGTTCATCTGTTCTTTCCAGGAAAACCTTTGTAGAGAGTAAAGACAATCTGGGTTTCTTCTTTTCCATATGAGTTACCTCTTCTTAGTTATTAACTAAGTGACTTCAAAAAAGACCACCCAATCCACCAGTTCTCCTAGGATTCATTTGTATTACTAATGGAATTTTAATCTCCTATCCCTTTATTGTTATAGTGGTAGGGATAGTCATGGGTGCCAATTCATTTACACTTGTTACAACTAGAAATATATCATAAATAGGAACTATGGCTTGTTCTGAGAGGGAGACTTCTGAGTTGGTGTTGTTACAATATCCTTTCCTTTATCTATATTCTAATTTTTGAAAGCTTCCTAGGAAGTTCTTGGTGCTGCTTCTATTCTAAGATGAGTAACTTTGGAAGGCCCAATATGTTACTCTACTATATATGCAGTTTTAATAGTGACTTCCATTAATAAATACCCCGCTCTTCTATCAACTCTAACAAGGGGTCTTATTTGATCTCTTGGTATGTTCCTGGTATAATAGATGCCACAACATCTACTAAACCTTCTCGAAGCCTCCTTAACTCTGTGGTGTAATCATAGGCTTCACAAACCTGTGTGCTACCCCTCATTTTAGGAGAGAAATCATCCCATAATTTTTGCAAATCTAATCCTTTTTCCATAGCCTCTAATAAGCTTTCTTCAAAAGCATCTTCGTGTAGTATTTGGGCATATTATCTTTTCACCATCATTTTGTTGTATGTTCCTTTTGGGTCATAAAATATCCAAGTTACTTCATCGAATTCCCTATTATCCAGCTCAAAAATTCCTTTGAGCAATGAGGGGTAGCCTACAAATATAAAACCTCCAAAGCGACAGAGAACATCGAGCCAAGTAACCTTACCATGTTTCTTCACCAACCTCATCTTAGCCTCTTCGACCATTTTCCTACATAAATCCAAAGTTGTTAGGGCTAATGGGCAATACCTTAGTAGTAATTTAGGGGAAATTTTAGCCTTATATAATCTGATATAAGTAAAACTTTCTATAAAGAAAAAATCCCCAATTTCCTTCTCTTTGATAAAGGCTCTCACCCCTGGCCCTAACCTCTCAGGGACTAATCCAGTTAGAACCCAATGAATTTCTACCATGAAACGATCACAAAACCAACCCATGTGAGTTCTTCCTTTATGTATTCTCCTAAAGCTATTATTAACATAAGGGATGTCAATGGATCTTACTCTCTTATGGGCTTCTTATCCCAATTGACCCGCTATTAGATGGATAAAAATTGAATATTGTGAAAAATGGGGCATCTCCTGCCTCTATTCAAAAACTACTTTCCTTAATTCTACCATTTATTTATGCATATGGGTACTTAATTCCAATTCCCAGTCATATATTAGAGTGTTATGTGCCCTATTCCATTATGCAGCTAAATGTAAAACCATTTTTTTTATTCTACTGAGATCCTGTACTCCCAAAACTATGTTTATCATATCACAAAAATCTTGGACCCATGGCTTAAAGGCATTTTTCCTAATTGGGATATTTTTGTCTATTTTCTTATGTGTATCAAAAAAAAATTTAAAGACTTTCATATCTGTAAACATAAAATATTGGTGTTCGATTACCTGGTCTACCAGAAAGGTGGTATACGTTGTCAATTTGAAAACATCCTCAATGTGCTCGACCTTGATGCTGAACACTAACCAATTTTAATTATCCTGAAATGTCCTTGTTCTTTTGTCATATGCCACCACTAGCCATGCCATCAAATCTAAAGAGAAGTGCACTTTCGGACATACCAACTTCCCAAGGTTGTTGTTCCATCTATTATTTTTGGAGAAACACCTGTATTGCAACCTATAAGCTTTATGAAATAGGTTGACCATTATCCATGGGGTCTGGTCATCATTCTCCATTACATGGGAAAAACTATTTATACATGCATTATCAATTTAGTACTGCTAGGTTGGAGTAGGTATTTTATCAGCTATGCACTTCTGAGAAAATTCATACATGGTGGCAATGAGAACAGGTGGTCTAGAGATCACAAAGTATGGTGACTTGTTTGTGACGAATTGTACAGCTTCTCTGGTGTCTTTGGGTATGAAAACATCTCCCCATGATGCCATTTTTCTTAGAGTAGCAGATAAGGTCTTTCTATGACTACAAAGCTTAAAAATCTTCTCTCTATATTTTCTACATATCAACTTTTGTTCTTAGCTCACCAGGGTAGTGGCATTGACTATTTTTGGTGAGCTCATATACAAGGTGGCAGAATGGGTTCTATAATCTTGCACATTTTGTCATTAACACGATGCCACCAACTATTGTTTTAAAATTGGCCAAATAAATTGTACCAACACATCCTTTTCTGGGGTTTAGTATTTATGATAGGTAAATTTCTTCATCTTACGTGTCTCAAGACCTTTTGATTTATGTGCTTGTAATCATTAAAACCTTCACTATTCATTGTTGGAACCTTTTTAAGCTAGCGTGGACTTATATGTGTAATGAGGGTGGTTTTCATTTTGAACCTTTTTAAGTTGGCATGCCGGTGATAAACCTCGGACTTGAACGATAACTAAATTTTTAGGATCAATTATACTTTGCTTCAGGCAACAATCACCCTTGGGATCTTCACAAGATTTGATATTTGGTGTAAGTTCCTGTTGTTATTATCTCAGATGTCCTTAGCTATTTTGAGTCAACCATGATCAAGCGCTACTATTGGATCTGAGTGGAGGTGAGCACATCCTTTAGATCTATTAGGAGATGCATGTCATTTAAGCTCTGCTTGTTTCAACCTTGACTTGCTTGCTGTCATTATATCTTCTTGATCCCGATGGAGTGCTACCATTGATGTCCTAGAACCTACATGATAATTAGTATACCTATTCAAATATAAACCTTTGAAATAATGTGGCTCATTAATCCTTATTTAATCATTATTATCCAATGTTTATCCCCATGATTTTTGATCTTAACCACCCGATTTAAACCTAGGTATCATATAACATGTTTACCTTTCCTTGTGATCGTCATTAGATTTTACCATGGTGAAGGCGTGACCGTTGGATCTTTCGACCATGTGCTCAGTTTAACATAAGATAGAAGGGACACATAATAAAGTTCTTTAATTAATCAAAAGAAACCTTCTAGATTAAACCCTGATCACCGTTGTCGAAGTGTTGCTGTTAGATCAGTGTGGAGATAGGCGCTTCTGTCAGATCTATGGATTATTTTTACCTTCATTTTTGCTTTTGATTTTTTATCACCATTATAGACCTTCGCAGCCATTGATATTTGGGCTTGTTCGAGCACTGTCATAGATATTAATCAATCTACGGGTTAGTTTATGATGGGCATATAATGTTTAACATTGATTAAGCTGAAAGTGGGAATGATTATCTAACGTGTTTAGACCCTTGTTAACCATGTTTAATAATTTTAATTAATCTCTTAGGGATTTCATATTTTTAATGATTCTTGCATGGGTGGGCCACCATTGGATTAGATTTGGATCGAATGCTACCGTCCTATTTTCCAAATTAGCTCGATGGTTATTCCAAAGGGGGTGCATACCTTTAAATCCTTTTATCATAGTATTTTAACACATGATTAAATTAAAACAAGCGCAACCGTTGATTTTGAGCTTTCTTGAGAGCTATCGTCTGATTCACCAGATTAGCTCACTGCTTAAATATAATCTTTGACCAGTAATGACTTGTTTAAAGCTTTGAATCCTTGGAGATTTGTGTAGTCATTGGATTTGGCCAAGACCAAGCGCATTTGTTTGGATCCTCGGAGTTGCATGGATTTTAATCGATTCTATCCTTAGATTATAACCTTTTTACACCTTTTGAATTATCATTTGGATTTCTTTATGAGAGCACATCCGTCAGATAGGTTTAGATGATGTGCTATCGTTTGATTAAGCCTAAGATGTAACCTTTTTACTTTGAATATGGCTGAGACTTTTTTGACTTATCTCTTGATTGATTTATTAATGCATTGTCATCCTATTAGAACTGAGTCAAGCACGGCCCTTGGATTGAATCTAAGGTGTATGCCTTTTAGTTAAATGGGATGCATGCCCTCATGATTTTAATTAAAGACCTTATTGCTAATTTAAAATTTTTAGGTTCTTGAACAAGGTGTTTAATTAGAGTATTACCTTTGAAAACCTTAGGACTTAAGGGTTTATCTTTTGGTTTAGGCCCAAGGGAAATTTTTTTATGAGGATCATATTTTGGGTTAAGTAATCTAATTAATAAAATTTTGCCTTATTCATTTCTGAAGACAATTGAGAATTTATAAAAAGGCACATTTTATTAATAACCAAGGTTAGACTTCATCAAACTAACCAATGAAAAATTAAGGTACTTACACCAATTTGAAGAAGTGACCAACCTTATTATCATTTTGATTGAAACCAAAAATTTAATTTTGGGGATTTCAAAGTTGAGTCAAATTTGGGTCCAACAAGAAGATTGGACCTGGGGTATATCACCTAATATCACTAGAATGTGTTGAGGAGCCAGAACCTCTCAACATCATTCATCTAAGGGTGTTTCACACATAGGGTGTTTGAGTCTCATGGAAAACCTCAAAAATTCCCTCATAGCAACAAATCATGTCATTAATAAAATCATCAACTTTATTTAGGAGGTTTTGTTTATTAAATGGTGTACATGAATAGGACAGATACCAGATAAATGTTATCAATGATATTTAAATAGTCACTAACTATTTTGTGCATATCTTTTAATTTACAGAAGTTTATAAATAAAGCACATACATATCACATCATCACATATCATATAAGATGTTTAAATGATTAATTATTATTACAAGAGTTATTATTTATTCATGATTGATATACATTCTGTGGTGTCACCCATTATATTATAAAACTTATATCACATACATTCCTTATGTTTGAAGTGATTAAGACATACAGGTTCATTTACATTAGATCATCATCATAGTGCATTACACACATTGCATTCATCATATCATAACAACATAAATTAAATGCATACAATAAAATAAAATTAAACATGCATTTAAGACTAGATAGTGCATCTATATACGCATCCATCATCATAACGCATCCGTACATCTACATCACATATAAAGCATGCATCACATCATATAGCATAAGATCATAAAATTGCATCACATAAACACAAAAGTAAAAACATATATACACATAATAAGTCTAAAAAATGATATCATTTATATGTGTTCAATAAGTACATAAGGGTACAAAAATGCCCACAAGCTACAACTATGTAGGTCATTCGACTTTACACTCAAAAATAGTACAAATGACCAAAGGCATACTCATGAGTGGCATGTGCCACTAGCACCACCTCCATACTTGTCGCCCTCTTGGGGAGGTGGCCGAGAGATGGTACTTGTGATCTACTCTATCCAAGTCCTGGTCCTATGGCTCGACTAAACTAATGACTACCCTGATGTGCTCCACCCACTCCTATGCGATCCTCTAGTTTTAGACCTATTTGGTAGATGATCTCCTCGAAGCCTGACCTTATGCTCTAGTACAAGGATGTAAGCATTATATCATGTGCACTGATATAAGTCCTCTAATTGAAGACTATGTAGATGTATGATCTCCACATATGCATCTATCCCATTTGGTCTCTGAGATGCTAGCATAGCTAGCACAACCTGTCCTTGGGAAACATCCCTCTTGATCGTAAGTTGATCTATCCTAATATATACTGAGTTGATCTGTGTCTAGAGAGTAGCACTCTCCTCCTTAAAACTTTGGACATGTGTTTATAGCCCAGTAATAGTAGAATACTGATGCTAAATCTATATCTGATCTACCTAAAGCTCGGTCTCAATGTGGTGCAACTCCTCCTTCTCTGGAGCCACCTGCTCCTCTATGACCTGTGACTCTACTACTTGATCTACCTTGACTTGTCCCCAGTACTATGTTCAAGCCTACACTCGGCACTCCTCTGGATCCTCCTATGTAATGACCTCATATAGATCTCGAACTAAGATACCACTACCCTACCATATCCAAGTAACCCACCATTAGGTATAAGCCTTTGTAACCCTGACATCTACTATACCTGCATCCACTACTAGAGGGTCATCATCCTTTGTGACTACTGTAACTTAGGGTAATGCAAGATCCCTCTCTAAAATGACCTACCTATACAAAACTAGTTGAAGAGGTACATCCTGCTATAGACCAAACTTTTGGAGCATCCTGGAATAGTGGAAGAATTCCCTAATGCTACCCTTGCGGTTGATAACCCATCGGTCATGTTGAGTCTAAGTTGTGAACCTATCTTGCCTAGGCGGGGCACTCATTATAAGGTCTCCATATGATATCCTTGGCCTACAAGCTAGTCAAAGAGGCTGTGTAGTGTCTCAAATCCCCTACATGACACCAACTCTTATGCTCCTCTCACTCTCGGGGCCACCTAGATCTATAGCAATGAGTAACATCAGCTATGACAATAATATCAATAGGTAATCCTCCTGGGTAGTCCACCCTGATGTTCTTCCAACACCATATCTATAGGAGTAAGCTACAAGTAATGCTAGCTTATCCCTACCACTAGATCCTATAGAGCTTATCATAGTAGTGAGCCAACAGTGCACTCACCCAAGCCATGATGATAGGCTCTGTACTATCAAGAAAGTACTAAACCATCGCCAAGAGGTTCTATGGGAACCTCACTCTAGAGTAATCAAGTAAGAGTAAGTTACATATAACATGCAGCAAAATGACATACCTCTAAGATAAGACTCTCTCTCGGTACTAATGAGCCATGGAAATCCCACCAGATAGGGTATCATAGAATGCTGCAACTACATGGATTCCAAAAACCCTTGTAAAGACTACATTTCTGGCATTAGTAGGAGAGGACACGATGGGAACTCCATCAAAAGGAATCCAAAAGATCCTGCATACATCCTCTAGTGTGATGGTCATCTCACCAATAGGGATATGGAAGGTGTTAGTGTGATAATCCCACCTATGTACTAGGGTAGCGAGGTAGGCCTGATCCGACATGATCATTGGTAGCCTAGTAACGTATTGTATTCCATGGGTATCCATGTAGTCCCAATTTGTACCATCCATCTAGGGTAAAATATCCACAAGCAATTTAGGGTCCTGAGCCTTTGCAAACAAAATCTAAGAGTGCAAAATAAAATGCCTAAATTAAATGCACTTACAAGCTAAAGGGAAAAATAAAACAAAAATGGTATGGAATTTATCTAATACAATCTTAAGACTATGAAAACAATGACTAAATGCACCTGAACATTCAAAAAAATCAAATTCTACACTTCAAAATTGTAAAAAAAAACAATTAAATTCCTTAAAAAGCAAAAAAAATTCAAATTTTCTCCTAAGGTTGCTCGGCTACTCGCACCAAGAGCGGCCACACAACAGTCACTGAAGCAGATAGTGGCCAACCGCCAACGGTTAAAAATTTGACCATTGGAATTCAAGTTGGATGCCAACAATAGTAGAAGCCCCTCTTTGCCAATTAGGGTCCACCCTAAGCATCAACGACCATGAGGTGGCACACCAACGATGTTCGCCCTTAGCCAAAAACATTAAAAAAACTTGAAAAATCTAAAAATTTAATAGAACCCACTGAAATTAAACATAAACTAAGCCTATCTACGATTTCGGTTTATTGCCAACAGGTTTAGTTTCGTTCATTTATCGATTACTTAGTGAGGTTCATTTTACCCAATAAAACAAATAAAAATATAGGGTTTGAGAGATGCACGTGAGTCATCGGTGCCTTCGCTTGTCGAAGCCTCTCCCTGCTTAGCCATGGTGTCTAGTTTCGACAACATCTTAGATCACAATCAATTTATCTCACCTCAAAACTCAAAAGTGCAAATTGATAATTGACAATAATAAAAGTCAAAACCTAGAAATTGATTTTATATTTTCAATTTATGCCTTGGCCGCTACTAGCATCAACGACCCGCAATTTTTGGTTTTTGGACGTGATAGTGGCCACGAAGTGGTAATTAGGGGTCGCTGGACCTCACAACGGTTAGGAAAAAAAGAGAAAATCACATAAAGTCTCACCATGAGACCTCAAAATGGGCCATCAAACATACCTATCGATCCAAAACAATCAAAAATTGCACAAATACCAAAAAAATCATGTAAATAAAAATAAAAAACAATATAAATTGTAGTACCATGCAAATTTATTCCAGGATATCATTCCACATGCATGTGCAATAGCGCTGGGAAGACGTCACACACCACAATGGAGAGCCAATAAAACTCTCTTCAACATCGCACCTCCTAGCATTACAATATCAAAAATTCATAAACAAACAAAAATTTAAATTAACACAAAAAATCAAATAATATCAAAATCTCAATTGAGCCTTGTATTTAGTTATTTACTCTATACACTTGATGGTTGCAATGACTTGCGCTCCATGCAATCCAACAAGATGAGTAAATTACCATAAGGCCACTTGGGAAAAATTAGTTATGGTTGAATGGAGACGCGTCATTTCAATCTCGAAGAAGGCCATGACATCCGAACTGCCCCACGGGAGCGAGGAGTCATCTCATTTCTTTTATAACAAATGTTCAACAAATCATTGAATGTAGTGATTTGACATAGGCTTAAAAAGTATTGCTATCATCCTTTATTCCCTAAGAAGGCCATTACGGATGAACCGTTCCATGGGATAGAGATGTACAATTACTAAAAATGGTTGGAACCACACCTGAGATGGGACCTACCCTATAACAACAAAGTAAACCTCTAAAAGGGTCTAAATCATTCATCTTGGTCAAGCGACTCATAGCTTTATTTATTGTCCTTCCCTCATCGACTCGTCATTTGAGGGGGTAGTCATAATATCAATAATCATAATCAAAATCAACAAAATATCACTCGATCATGTCAAATTGCATTTGTCTTATGAATCATTACCAACAACTATCATAAGCTTACCCTTTGCTAGGGAAAAAATAAAATATGACAGTTAAGTTTGTAGCTCTCCTCCTTTCGAATCTATAGTCACACTGAAGCCTATAGTAGCACTGAAGCTACCCAATTTCCTAATGGATGTGTGCAAGATTTCATAAATTTAAGCCTTCCATCCTATTAGAAGCAATGATTATAGGATACACACCCTTTCTCATGACTAGGGCATCCAATTTTGATCAGATCAATGATCATCACACAACCTACAATGTGGCCCTCGGTGGTCTATTTTTGCTCTGCACTGTGTTTTCCCATAATGCATCCCAAAAAGGGGTATCTATAGACACCTAAAACATGTCATTTTTAGGATACTACTCATATGGATACAACCAAATACCATAAGAATGATCTTGGACATTTCCAAGAGTTAGCAGTGGTCTTAACCACTCAAAAAGGATAGTTCTAGCTCATCCAATATTATTTGTTGTCAAGCACAATAGTCGCCACACCTAGCCACTAAAGCTAAGAGTGGCCATACCTAGTCACTGCTCTAAACAATGAATAACACCAAGCACAATTTGGCTAGGAATACGGACCCAGATCATGTAGTTTGACTACACCTTGCATTGCTTACGGGAAGATTTTGGCATGGAACTCCTAGAGTTCCTCCTGACTATCCCTCCAATACAAATTTGTGACTAATGATTTGCCCTTGGGATGGTCAGTTGTATGTAAATTTAAATCTTGGCTTCTCCAGGAAGCCAAGATCCAGATCTAGATCTAAAATCTAAGAGGTCTACTTATGGACTCTCCCAAGAAAAGTAAAAGATCCACGAATATCAAAATTTTGTACAACAAAGCCCTGGACGATCTGAGAGTGAATCCACGCCCCCTTTGAGGAGCAACGAAGAGTTGTCTGGCTGAGTTACGACTACACATCCGCATTCAGATCCATTTATTCTTCACCACCCATCAGTGTACTAGACACAAAGAGGTGACCCTTCAACATCAATTGGAGCAAGGAATCTAGTGCTACAACCCTTGTTTCGCAAGGTGTAAAGGTTTTATTTCGTAGTTGCTATCCTATATAGTGGCCCGTAGGCATAGCAGAGGGTTTTAGAAATTATTTTTCTTTGTTCTAGCATATATTTGTTATTGCTTTCAATTTATTAATTAGTATAGATTTGATTTCTTTAATGTATTTGTATTGTCATTTCCTACGTTATACATGCATTTATCATTCAGTTTCATTTTATTTTGATCTTATTATTGTTGAGCAAGGTGCAGCAATAGTATTGTCATTGTTGTCAACACAGTCAGACAGATCGGTTGATGCAATGGACAGGAGTTAAGAGGTTCTTCAGAGTATGTACAGTGATTTTCCAAAAGATCGAAGTGGCCCATATGCTAAAAATCAAAAGAAAATCACAAGGAAGAAAACTATCGTGATATCGCGACATGTTGAGCAAGAAAGAAAAACTGTCGCGATATCGCGACATGTTGAGAAAGAAATAAAAATTGTCACGATATCGCGACATGTTGAGAAGAAAGAAAAACTATCACGATTTCGTGACATGTTCGAAGAGAAAGCGCAAGTAGGAAAAACTGTCACGATTTCGTGACATGTTCGAAGAGAAAGCGCAAGCAAGAAAAACTGTCATGATTTCATGACATGTTTGAAGAGAAAGCGCAAGCAAGAAAAACTATCACGATTTCACGACATGTTCGAAGAGAAAGCGCAAGCAAGAAAAAGTGTCATGATTTCATGACATGTTGCAAGAGAGATAGTATGGAAGAAAAAGTGTCACGATTTCGTGACATGTTGGAAGAGAAAAAGGCAAGTAGAAAAAGTGTCACGATTTTGTGACATATTGCAAGAGAGATAGTACGGAAGAAAAAGTGTCATGATTTCACGACATGTTGGAAGAGAAAAAGGCAAGTAGAAAAAGTGTCACGATTTCATGACATATTGCAAGAGAGATTGTATGAAAGAAAAAGTGTCATGATTTCATGACATATTGCAAGAGAGAGAGTCCGAAAGAAAAAGTGTCATGATTTTGCGACATATTGCAAGAGAGATTGTACGAAAGAAAAAGTGTCACGATTTTGTGACATATTGCAAGAGAGAGAGTCCGAAAGAAAAAGTGTCACGATTTCACGACATATTGCAAGAGAGATTGTACGGAAGAAAAAGTGTCACGATTTCATGACATATTGCAAGAGAGAGAGTCCGAGAGAAAAAGTGTCACGATATCGTGACATGTCGCGTTTTCATGACCCGAAGGCAAGAGAAAGAGCAAAGGAGAAAAAGTGTCACGATATCGTGACATGTCACATTTTCATGACTAAAGGAGGAGAGAGAAAGTAAGAAGGTAGAAGTGTCACGATATCGTGACAAAAGTAAAGAGGAAGAGTACGGAGGCGAAAGTGTCACGATATCGCGACATGTGTTTTCACGGGTACAAGCCAAGAAAAGAAGCAAGGAGGCGAAAGTGTCGCGATATCGCGACATGTGTTTTCATGGGCAAAATCCGAGAAGAGGACAAAGAGGCAGAAGTGTCACGATTTCGCGACAGGTCACTTTGGCACGAGCTAAGAAGAGAACCCAACCGAAATAAGATATGTGATAGTTAACTGAAGTTATACGACAGTTACAGGGGCCGTTGCAGAAGAAAATCATGCAGCTAAAATAAGAAGAGTTAACTGAAGTCAGTACGATAGTTACAGGTGTAGTTACAGAGAAAAATCATGCAGCTAAAATAAGAACAGTGAACTGAAGTCAGAACGACAGTTACAGGGCCAGTTACGAAGTGAAATCATCGAGCGACGGTTAAACTGAAAGTCATCAGTCGAAGACCAAACAAAGAGCCGTAACTATTAATAGGCTGCATGAGAGAATACTGTGTGATAAAGGAGTTACATATAGAAGTTTCTATTAATAAGTTGCATGCAAAAATATGGAAGTTAAAAATAGAGTCATAACTTTGTTATAAAAGGAGGTCTACATGGAGAATTACAGAGCTGAAAAAGAGTGAAAGTGCTGCAAAAAGAGGGTTGGAAGAGTGCCGTAAGAGAGCGTTAAGCAGAGCCATGAGAGCCATAAGAGTGCAGTAAGAAGCACAGCAAGAGGGCTGTAAGAGGGCCGTAAAAGTGCAATGAAGCGAGCCTTAAGTGTGTGTGGTGTTTTGGTGAATAGCGAGAGAGGTTGGGTTAGCAATAGACCAGTCATGGTCTTGTATAAGCGAAGGCATTTTTATGTCAATCTTATAGTTTCAAAATTGCAGTCCAAGTTGGTGCTTGGAATTAGGGGTTGGTGCTCCTTTCTATTGGTGCAGATAAATTAGGGTTTGGTGCTCCTTTCTATTGGTGCAGATAAATCAGGGGTTGGTGCTCCTTCCAGTGGGTGCTGGTAAATTGATTGTAAAATTGGTATTTTGCAAAGGCTAGATTTGGACGGGAATCCAAGTAATCATTTTTGAGTAGTCAAATTGGTGAACCTCGTTACATCGTGTGTTGTGGAATGCTCTCTTGTTATACTTGCTTTATCTGATTTTAAATTTTCATTGTTTCGGCGTTAAGAGTTGTAGATTTGAATTTAAATAGCTACACTGATTCACCCCCCTCTCAGTGTCATTGTGAGACTAACAATTGGTATCAGAGCCAAGTTCCTGAACAAGCTTAATCGGCTAAGGTGATCTTGGAAGTGAGACAATGGCAGGTGGTGAAGGATTCTCATCAAACAAAGCACCATTGTTTGACGAAACTAATTACGCATTTTGGAGACTCAGGATGCAGACATATCTATGTGCTTTGGGATACGACATTTGGGAGTCAGTAGACAGTGGATACACAATACCCACCACTCCTCCAACCGATGCTGCCGGTAAGAAACTATTTGAGAATAACTCTAAAGCAAAGAATGCTATCATGTGCGGTTTAGTGGACAACGAACTGATAAATATTATGAGTTGTAAAATGGCAAAAGACATGTGGGACAAACTAAGGAGCATTCATGAAGGAGACGACAAGATCAAGGAGGCCAAGTTACAAACGCATCGAGCTCAGTTCGAAGCATTAAATATGAATGACGATGAGAACATAGAGGCATACATGCCGAGAGTTAATGGAATCATTAATGCGATTAGAGGACTCGACGAGGAAATGGAAGATGTTGTCATCATGAAAAAGGTACTAAGATCTCTTCCCCAAAGATTTGATTCTAAAGTTTCAGCAATAGAAGAAGCTAAAGATCTAAATACTTTTAGTATGGATGAGATGCATGGTTCTTTGACCGCATATGAGATGAGAATAGGAAAAACTAAACCCACAGACAGAGAAGCTACTTTTAAAGCACATAAAAATATAAAAGCAAAACAAGAATCCGAGGAAGAAGAGACATCAGATGAAACGGAAGCAAACTTTGTTCGGAAACTAATAAGGGGAAAAGGAAAATACAGAGGAAAGCTACCATTTAAGTGTTTCAACTATGGAGGCATTGGGCACTTTGCAGCTAAATGTCCACTTAATGAGAAAAACAAAAGTGATGAAGGTTCACACCAAGAAAGAAGTGACTGGAAGAAGAAACCAAATTTTAGAAAAGGCAACTTCAAGAAGAAAAGTTTCATATCCAAGAATGTCAATCCTTTAGAAGACAACTCCGATGAGGATTCTAAAGAAGAAATAGGTGAAGCTCTTTTCATGGCATTCGAAGAAGAAAAAACAGAGGAAAAATAGGAATGTGATAAAAAACTTGAGGCTGAGGCTGAAGTAGATCTGGAAGGTGAGTTGGTCGCTGCACTTAAAGAGCTGAGTATAGAAAGGAAAAAGAATAAGAAAATTTCAAGAAAGCTTGAGGATGCCAATGAAATCATAACCAGCTTGAAAGTATAGATAGACGAATTTAAGAAAATATCTGAAGATATCAAAGTACAATTAACCATGAAAATAGATGAGTGCAACAAGCTAGAAGAAGAGATTGTTGGTTTAAGGATGCAGCTAGAAGAGATGAATCAAAAAATGAGTTGTTATCACAAACTTGAAGAAAGTTCTGTGAAGCTGGATAAGATTATAAATAACCAAAGGACTACAGGCATCAAATTTGGTTTAGGCTTCATCAAAGGAGAATCATCAAATGGATCAAAGGCCATAACTGTAGAACCCATAAAGAATGAAGATAAGATCAGGGTTGATCAAGAAAAAATGAATCATGCTAAAGAAAGCAATAATGCCAGGCACGAGAGGAGTATTGACAATGATGGATTCACCAATGTCACTCATCAAAGGAGAAGAAGATTTATGGCTCCCACTACAAAATGGCAAAGACCATCACCCAGGTTCACTCATTCCTTTTCTCGGTTATTATTTTAAATGTAATGGTTATGGACATAAGATTTCAGATTGCAAGTATAATGTAGGACAAAGGAACTTTACCAAGTAGAAATGTTTTTTCACCGTTGATGGATTATGCAGTAGAATGTTATAACTGTCATAATTTTGGGCACATTGCAAGAAATTGTCGAAGTACATTTGCAGCAAATAAACATCAAGGAAGAAAATTTCAACCAAATGGTTTGAGACAAAATAGAAAATTTCTCGAAAAACATGCACAGGCTACTAACAAAGAAAAGTCAAAACAAGTGACCAAAACTGTAATCAAACCAGAGTGGAAAGAAAAGGAGCGACCCAAGGAAGAAAAGGAATCCTTGATCGTACAGACAACATTTAAAGCATAGAACAAATCTGCACCATGGATACTTGATAGTGGATGCTCCAATCATATGACAGGTGACAAACAAAAATTTGAGAAGTTACAAAAATATGAAGGTGGTTCTGTAAAATTTGGAAATAATGATGGAGCTAAGATAGTTGGCAAAGGATCAGTTAAGATCAGTGATGGAAAAATCAAGTCAAAATAAGTCTTGTTTGTGATTGGTCTGAAGCATAACTTGTTAAGCGTAAGTCAGATTTGTGATAGAGGTCATGAAGTAATTTTCAAGGAAGGTGGTTGTGAAGTCGTAACAACAAACTATGGAAAGTTGATAGCAACTGGATCAAGGACATCTGGCAAATTGTATACTCTCTTAGAGACTTCAGAAGGAGCGTGCTTTATTAGACAGGAAGAATAAAATTGGTTGTGGCACAAGAGGCTCGGTCATATCGGTTTTGACAATCTAGTAAAAATCAGCTCAAAAAGGGCAAGTGAGAGATATTCCCACCATTGGCAAACCATTAAATAGCATTTGTGCTTCATGCCAAAAGGGGAAGCAAACTAGAGCCACATTTAAAACAAAAGAGTACTTCACAAGCAAACCTTTAGAACTAATACATACTGATTTATGTGGACCCATGAGAACGCAAAGCATAAATGGTGACAAATACTTTATGTTGTGCATAGATGACTATTCCAGGATGACATGGGTACTATTTTTGAAGCTTAAATCAGATGCCTTTGAGATGTTCAAGATTTTCAAAAAACAAGTTGAGAATCAAACAGGAAAAAGGATTAAATGTTTAAGATCAGATAGAGGAGGAGAGTTCATTTCAGAGGAGTTTGCAGAGTACTGTGAAAAATATGGGATTAGGAGACAATTTTCAGCAGCAAGGACACCTCAACAGAATGGTGTGGTAGAAAGAAAGAACAGGACAGTGCAGGAAATGGCACGGACTATGTTGACTGAGAGCAAAATAGCAAAAATATTTTGGAAAGAGGCAGTCCATACTACGGTATACATCCAAAATAGGTGCATGTTGAGGACGCATGAAAGCAAAACTCCGTATGAGCTGTGGTTCGGTAAAAAGGCAACAACAAGATACTTTAAAGTTTTTGGCAGCAAGTGTTACATCAAAAGAACTCAAGATAATCTTGGTAAGTTTGAAGATAGAGCCGATGAAGGTATTTTTCTTGGCTATTCGACAAAAAGCAAAGCCTACACATGCTACAACAAGAGGCTAAAGAAAATTGTGGAGAGTGTCGATGTTAAAGTTGATGAAGGTAGGGAACGAGAAATAAGCTATGAAGAAAACTACCCAATTTATGAAGAGGTTATTGAAGGAGATGAGGAAAAGGAAATGGAAAAGAAACAGAAAATTGACTCAGATGATTTAAGTAGTGATTCAGAAGAGGAAGAAAACAAGAAATTCAAAACATGTAGCTAGCAGAAAAATCATCCTAGAGAGCAAATAATTGGAGACCCCATAGTTGGTGTTCAGACAAGAAGAAGAGTAGTAAGTAACTACTCTCTATTATCCAGCATTGAGCCCAAAAATGTTGCTGAAGCAAGCAAATATGAAAGTTGGATGACGACAATAAATGAAGAATTAGATCAGATCGAGAAAAACAAAACCTGGGAGTTAGTACCAAGACCTGCAAATAAAAATATAATCGGTACTAAATGGATTTTTCGAAACAAATTGAATGAAGATGGACAGGTAGTCAGGAATAAAGCAAGATTGGTCTGTAAAGGCTATGCACAAGTTGAAGGTATTGACTTTGAGGAAACCTTTGCACCAGTGGCTAGACTAGAGGCAATTAGAATGTTTCTGGCTTTAGCAGTTCACAAGAATTTCAAAGTTTATCAAATGGACGTGAAATCAGCATTTCTGAATGGAAAACTTGAAGAAGAGGTCTATATTGAGCAGCCAGATGGTTTCCAACTTGGTGATAATCCCAACTTCATCTACAAGTTGAAGAAAGCATTGTATGGCTTGAAACAGGCACCCAGAGCATGGTATGCAAGGCTAGACAACTATCTTACTCAACAAGGGTTCAAAAAAGGTATGGTGGATAGCAATTTGTATGTCAAAATAGAGAATGGCCATCTCATTGTCCTTGTTGTATACGTAGATGATATCATTTTTGGCAGTAGCAATGATGAGTCGTGTAAAGATTTAGCAAATAAGATGCAGAAAGAATTTGAAATGTCAATGATTGGTGAACTTTCGTATTTCCTCGAACTGCAAGTTAATCAAAATGAGAAGGGCATATTTATTTCTCAAGTTAAATATGTGAAAGAGATGCTAAAAAAGTTCACAATGGAGGATTGTAAGCCTGTTAGCACTCCCATGACGACAGGTTGCAAGTTGAGCAAGGATGAAAAATCTCCAGATGTTGATCAAACCATGTACAGATCTATGATTGGGAGCCTACTATATTTGATAGCTACCAGACCAGATATCTTGCAGGAAGTTTGCATGGTAGCACGACTTCAGGCTAGTCCCAAGGAGACTCATGTGACAGTAGTGAAGAGGATTCTTCGGTATCTAAAGGGTACTATGGAGTATGGGTTATGGTATCCGAAAGGTAAGGACTTCACCCTTATTGCGTATTCAGATGCAGATTGGGCAGGATGTGTCGATGACAGAAAGAGTACCAGTGGAGGTGCATTCTATCTTGGAGACAGGTTGGTCGCATGGCACAATAAGAAACAAGAGTCAGTCTCCTTATCCACAACAGAGGCAGAATATATTGCAGCAACTACGTGTTGTACGTAGGTCTTATGGATGAAACAAACCCTAAAAGATCTTGGCATTAACTTCAGTGAGCCAATTTTAGTTAAGTGTGATAACACCAGTGCCATTAACATCTCAAAGAATCCGGTTATGCATTCTCGCACAAAACATATTGCTATCCGATATCACTTTCTGAAGGAGAAAGTTGCGGAAGGTGAGGTTAAGTTGGATTTTGTCCCAACTACAGAGCAAGTAGCGGATATCTTCACAAAACCGCTGCCCAAGGAAATTTTTGAGTACCTTCGCAATAAATTGGGAGTGGTCACGCTTCCCAAGAACTGACTAGCTATCGGGACCACATTCTCAGGGGGAGCATTTATATATTTGATTATCTTTTTGCTCATGTTTGTAATTTTTTCTAACTGTAATAATTTGTGCTCGAGAATGTTGTGCATGGACTCAGGGGGAGTCTGCAATAACCCTTTGGTATTATTGTCAAAGGGGGAGAAGAATTACAAGAAATTGCACGTGTGTTGCCAACAATTCCAAAGGGGGAGATTGTTGAGCAAGGTGCAACAATAGTATTGTCATTGTTGTCAACACAGTCAGATAGATCGGTTGATGCAATGGATAGGAGTTAAGAGGTTCTTCAGAGTATGTACAGTGATTTTCCAAAATATCGAAGTGGCCCATATGCTAAAAATCAAAAGAAAATCACAAGGAAGAAAACTGTCACGATATCGCGACATGTTGAGCAAGAAAGAAAAACTATCGCGATATCGCGACATGTTGAGCAAGAAAGAAAAACTGTCGCAATATCACGACATGTTGAGAAGAAAGAAAAACTGTCATGATTTCATGACATGTTCGAAAAGAAAGCGCAAGCAAGAAAAACTGTCATGATTTCATGACATGTTTGAAGAGAAAGCGCAAGCAAGAAAAACTGTCATGATTTCATGACATGTTCGAAGAGAAAGCGCAAGCAAGAAAAACTGTCATGATTTCGCGACATGTTCGAAGAGAAAGTGCAAGCAAGAAAAAGTGTCACGATTTCGTGACATGTTGCAAGAGAGATAGTACGAAAGAAAAAGTGTCATGATTTCGCGACATGTTGGAAGAGAAAAAGGCAAGTAGAAAAAGTGTCACGATTTCATGACATATTGCAAGAGAGATAGTACGGAAGAAAAAGTGTCATGATTTCACGACATGTTGGAAGAGAGAAAGGCAAGTAGAAAAAGTGTCACGATTTCGCGACATATTGCAAGAGAGATTGTACGAAAGAAAAAGTGTCATGATTTCACGACATATTGCAAGAGAGAGAGTCCGAAAGAAAAAGTGTCATGATTTCACGACATATTGCAAGAGAGATTGTACGAAAGAAAAAGTGTCACGATTTCGCGACATATTGCAAGAGAGAGAGTCCGAAAGAAAAAGTGTCACGATTTCGTGACATATTGCAAGAGAGATTGTACGGAAGAAAAAGTGTCATGATTTCGCAACATATTGCAAGAGAGAGAGTTCGAGAGAAAAAGTGTCACGATATCGCGACATGTCACGTTTTTGCGACCCGAAGGCAAGAGAAAGAGCAAAGGAGAAAAAGTGTCATGATATCGTGACATGTCACATTTTCACGACTAAAGGAGGAGAGAGAAAGTAAGAAGGCAGAAGTGTCACGATATCGCAACAAAAGTAAAGAGGAAGAGTAAGGAGGTGAAAGTGTCATGATATCGCGACATGTTGTGTTTTTACGGGTACAAGCCAACAAAAGAAGCAAGGAGGCGAAAGTGTCACGATATCGTGACATGTTATGTTTTTGCAAGTGAAATCCGAGAAGAGGACAAAGAGGCAGAAGTGTTGCAATTTCATGATAGGTCACTTTGGCACGAGCTAAGAAGAGAACCCAGCCAAAATAAGATATGTGATAGTTAACTGAAGTTATACGGCAGTTACAGGGGCCATTGCAGAAGAAAATCATGCAGCTAAAATAAGAAGAGTTAACTGAAGTCAGTACGATAGTTACAGGTGTAGTTACAGAGAAAAATCATGCAGCTAAAATAAGAATAGTGAACTGAAGTCAGAACGACAGTTACAAGGCCAGTTACGGAGTGAAATCATCGAGCGGCGGTTAAACTGAAAGTCATCAGTCGAAGACCAAACAAAGAGCCGTAACTATTAATAGGCTGCATGAGAGAATACTGTGTGATAAAGGAGTTACATATAGAAGTTTCTATTAATAAGTTGCATGCAAAAATATGGAAGTTAAAAATAGAGTCAGAACTTTGTTATAAAAGGAGGTCTGCGTGGAGAATTACAGAGCTGAAAAAGAGTGAAAGTGCTACAAAAAGAGGGTTGGAAGAGTGCCGTAAGAGAGCGTTAAGCAGAGCCGTGAGAGCCGTAAGAGTGCAGTAAGAAGCACAGCAAGAGGGCTGTAAGAGGGCCGTAAAAGTGTAGTAAGCAGAGCCTTAAGTGTGTGTGGTGTTTTGGTGAATAGCGAGAGAGGTTGGGTTAGCAATAGACCAGTCAGGGTCTTGTATAAGCGAAGGCATTTTTATGTCAATCTTATAGTTTCAAAATTGCAGTCCAAGTTGGTGCTTGGAATTAGGGGTTGGTGCTCCTTTCTATTGGTGCAGATAAATTAGGGGTTGGTGCTCCTTTCTGTTGGTGCAGATAAATCAGGGGTTGGTGCTCCTTCCAGTGGGTGCTGGTAAATTGATTGTAAAATTGGTATTTTGCAAAGGCTGGATTTGGACGGGAATCCAAGCAGTCATTTTTGAGGAGTAGCCAAATTGGTGAACCTCGTTACATCGTGTGTTGTGGAATGCTCTCTTGTTATACTTGCTTTATCTGATTTTAAATTTTCATTGTTTCGGCGTTAAGAGTTGTAGATTTGAATTTAAATAGCTACACTGATTCACCCCCCCTCTCAGTGTCATTGTGAGACTAACAATTATGCTCACATATCATGTTTATCAAATCTTCTAATAAGAGTTTCTTCCAAAGAGGTTGCCCATGCTATTTATAGTATTCTATTGTTTCTATGCACACTGGTTATAGGTTTATAGGACCTATTCAAGGCATTCAATGCATAAGATCCCTCCAAGGCAAGAGAAGGAGAATAAGGCATCTATAATCACTCATACCAGTTCATGTGCGAGATCAGGAGGCCTATGAAAGTGCATCACCCCCTTTGTGAGGTAACATCTTCCTCACTGTTACTCTGCTTGTATCTTATTATATTGAATTGGGTATCCCCAAAGGGATCGATATTGTAACTGGGATTGTGCAAAGAAATTTACAAAATATCTTTCTTTATTTTATCATTTTTGTGTTGTCTATTGCTTTTTGGTCTTTCATTCGATATAATATTACAAGTAGTGTAACGGTAGTGCATGCTTCCCAGGGTCGTACAAAAGTAACCATAACTTTTAAAAAATAAATTACACTCCAAATAGATTTATCTAAGTGAGGCCCTTGGTAAGGTGTGGCATATGTGATCAGATTCATGATATATTGGGCATACTGCTAATCCTACAATCCAAAATTGAGGTAGGAGGGGTTTTTCACCCTTAGGATCTACAAAACGATTTCTTTTCTTTTTATTTTTAAGCAAAATAGAAAAATAATAATAATAATAATAATAAAAACCCAAAAAATAGATGTATAAGCCTTCCGTCATAAATTTACAGTTGAGGCATAAAGACTACAATGATTAGTTGTAACAGTAAATGGTGAATGCAAGGTGTAGCTATAACCATTGTAAAGTCACATCTGCAAGTTAGAGAGATTTTTATGCTCAAGTTCAAATTATTGATGGCAAAATCAAGGCGAGGTTTCTCTTTAGTGGACACGTTTCTCAAATTTTATAGTTATATGTGATTATTTAAAATGATGTGTTTAAACGTGTAATCGAACATGTTTTAAAAAATATATTTTTTATTTAGTAGAATCACTTATCAAACATTAAATATTCATTATTTTGAAGAAATACTTTTTAAAAGTTAATTGTTTTAAAACCAAAGTTATTTAATTCTAAAAATATTAGAGATTTGTTTTCGAAGAGAACATATTATAATAACATGGACTAGCCATAAATATTATCTTAGTTATATTTATGTATGAAGGTTTATATTATTTAATCTTTAAATTTAGTATTTTGCATAATCTTAAATGTTAATTCAAAATAACTTCACATAAATTTAAAAAAAAATTGTTATTTTTTCATAGGTTTTTATGAAAAGTTCTAGTCCTTTCATTTTAAGTGGGGTTTGAACCTTGGACCTCTCTCAAAGAGAGGTCAAATCCCTTACCACTTCAGTAGGCTTGCAACTAATATTTTGTTTCTTATTATTTATTTTTATATGAGATATTTTTTTGAGAAAACTCGGTTTCTTAAAAAATTTAAATATTTAATTATAAAAATAATTATAAATTGAGATGCAAAAATTATAAGAATATAGTGTAACTATTTTTTCGTAGTATCTTGATATATGCATTTAGGTATTACTAATGCAGACAAGAGAAGGGAGTTCTCCTATGGATAACATTTTCATGAAGCAAAATTTTCTCTTAACCAATAACCACCTAATGCATGATATTCACATGTGCAAATATGAGTGTTCTCACCACCGTATGATCACATTGATTGTATGACAACATACATAGTTTAATAATACAATACCATTCAATCATGCAATAGATTCTTTAGTCATACGATATCTACAATCGAATGTAAGCCATCATTTAATTGTACAACACAATCATGTTATAGCTCTGAAGACATGTTAATGCTATAAGGTCATATTTATTAGTTAGGTTCCTGATTAATTATTATGAGGCTTTAATAAAACCTCATTAGAATAGGTTATTTTAATGTGTAATATTATTTCATGTTCATTTGAATTTCATGTAATATGGATTTGGGAACCCTAACCCTAATCTCATATTTCTCAATATATAATTCCATAACACAAAGGGAGAGATGTGATTTTTCATTCTTTCAATTGTTAGAAATATTCTCTTTTTTTCTTGTTTCATGTGGTTGAGCTTGGGTAGATATCATTGATCCTTACTACAAGTGGTAATAGAGTTTGGATGTTTACCCCTCCCATAACCAAGCTTGGAGAAGCATTGCATTCCCCTCCTTTCCTCAACAAATTTATGTGTTGATTTGAAGGAGAGCATGAGGATGTTGCATGAGGTTTCATAAAACCTCCATAGATTTTCACTTTATTATAGATATTAGCTTGTATCTCTATTTGTAGGTGTCCAAAATTTGGATAGGATCTAGTTCGATGGCCTTTGTGCAAATCAATCGTGTTCATTTTTTATGCAGCCATACAATGTCTAAAATATGGATCTAATGGATTTCAATGGCCTTTGTGTAAACTGATCATGTTTGTTTTACACAACCATGTAGTCAGACTAACCTTTGTGTAAACTGATCATATTTTTTTGACAACACAATAGGTTTCTAGCCTCTCTATTTTACTTGTATAAGTGACTTACAAAAATTTCCACATTACTTTTGGCTAACTTATAGCCCTTATTTTTAAAATTTATTCCACTTGAATTGTGAGCAAGGTCTAGTGGATCACACCTAACATATATACAACCACATTAAAACTATAATAACACTCCATATACACTCCAAGTCTATATTAAATTTTCATTTGCTTTCTTTCATTACAAATAAATTTACATATTTGGATCATCACTAAAAGAAACTCATATGATGACTCATTTCATAACCTTACCTTGTTACAGGTGCCACTTCCTTGGTGATGGGAAATCCACATTAAAGGCCTTGTGAGTCAAAACTGGACTGGAATTAATGAGAATATATAGTGAAGGGGGTTAGCCATACCTACAAACCTTTGGAAAGGGATCATCCTTTCACCTATGCTTAAAAAACTAAAAACTCTTAATCAAGATTAAAATTAAGCCAGTCCAATATCCATCATAGCTATGGAATAGAGCATGTACTTCTCTTCAGAGAGTATATCATTGACTACAATAAACTAGCTAAGGACTAGTAGGACTTGGGATCCATCACAATTTATATTTCATCATCGAGCATCTGTATGTGGGCATCCAGGTGAAGGCATTAATTTGAGACAATCTCATTATACCTCTTCAACTTTCAACACCTCACCTACTTACAATCATAATATTCATCCTACACTTTGGTATTCAGTTGTGTAATCTAGTATTGGAGCTATTGGCCTGCACATTCATCTGTTGGAGATATTAACTTTTACATTTATCTATAGTATTTTATTTTGGGCTACAAAACTTTTTTTTAGTACTTCAGGTTTAGCCACATCTTCATCATCATCCTATTGCATCAACACTCATAGCCACTTGTATAAATTCATCTTTTGTAAAAGAGATTCCACTTATATGGTGAGTAAGGTCTAAATTATCATATTAATTCATTGTTATCACTTGGATAATTATCTACTGGTGCATTTTGTCTCACTTAGTCCTATGTTCCTTGTTCACACCTTGATACACCTCTTTTAGGTCTTTGTAATGTTACAAGTCATAATGACTTCCAAATTCAAACAAAATGTTGGATGTACCCTCAAAGGTAAGGATAATTGGGATCAATGGTTCATAGGTCTTATGACAACTGTAGAATTTGAGAACCTATGGCGCAACCATATAGATGCAAATCCCACACTACCCATAGATATTGTTACCCTAGAAAAATGGTAGATAGATGATGATCAAATTTGTATCGGTGTCCTACTTGTCACAAAATATCACCTTCATAATTTGATTGATGAAGCCAATCATGACACAACATCGTCAGTTCTTGAAGTCTTCATGAAAAAATTTGACACCAAATTTGACATATAATTTGTTCATCTTGTCCTCAAGATGAATCAAATAAATATGAAATAATTCTAAAAACTTTAAATTATATTTTCCAAAATAATTCAAAATTGATTAATACAATTTCTAAGGTTCTAAGTATTCAATTAGTTAAATTATACCTCCATTAATTCAATTAATCTATGATGTACTAGATTAATTAATCTCAACCTTAAAATAATTAATAGTAATATCTCTTATGTCTCCTTAACATTTTAAAAATTTAATAAATAAAATGTTATGTACCTCCTTATGAATGGTGTGTGCTAATTTTGTTTATCAATACTTTGACCTTCCCCTACTTTCTTGCAGGGTTCTTTATCAACCAAATTAACTCCTCTAAATTGACATGCTATAATTTAGGATGGCTTCTATGTAAACCTACGTTCTCCATGAATTATTCACTCTTCACGAAGGTATCAACTCCTTAATTCTTCCATGATATTACCTCCAAGTGTGGGTTTTGATGCTTTCGATTTCCTCCATGTATGGGCTCTGAATAGCTTCTTTAGACTTAGTAATAACTTTAACTTCCTCTCTCTTCAATTATGAGCTTATCCATGCTCCAAATAACACTCTCCTTCAAGCGCTCTTCAACTACAAGCTCGAGCCTCGATATTTTAGGTTTGTTCTTCCTTTTCTCTGCCCTCTGTAGTGTAACATCCTTCAACATATTTAATGCAGTTTGTAAGGCATTATTTCTTCTACTAATGACACGGTATTCCTCCTTCGATGTGCCAAGTGAAAATAATATTTTCAATGGCATTTTAAAATGGCTATTTACCTCCTTTAAAAAACTCATTCTTTTGTAATGCTCAAATTGCACTTGAACTCCTGAATTCCCTTTCAAAAAAATGCTCACCTGACTATGTCATTCCTTCTACCTTATCCTACACCAAATGCCACATGGTATTCAACTTGTTGATGGTTATGGAATCCAATGTTTGCTTCCTTCTGAATTTTACAACTTTTATTGTCTCTTCTATGTTCTTTTGATGTCTAACCAAAGTTTATTCAATTTATCACTCTCCTATGTGCGTTGGTGATGCTTCTTCTAAGACTTGCAATTTTTTGTTACTCCAAACCTTACATGAATTCCATAACTTCTACTCTGTATTTTATATATTCTCACAACTATATGCAATTGAAGCATTTGGCCTCCTCTTTGTATTTGCACTTACATATTTCTTAAACAATTTATTCAATGGAGTGGATGACTATTTGATTTCCTTCTAATGGCAATTGGATTTCTTCCAAGAGCTCACTCCAAGTGGCACATGTTTTGATGCTCTTCATGAACTCTTTTTAATGGCCCTTGTTATCATATTTTGTGGCTCCTTTCCTCCTATGTATGGTGGCTCAACCTCTCCAAATTGATGGTAGTTTCCAATGCTCTACATTGGATGAATGGTGAAAATGACTATCTCCTTAAATAAGGTTGTTTTGCAACTTCTTTGGTATCTATTCTTCACCAAAAACCTCTAAAAATTTTAGTGCCTTTATTGTTGGACATTTTGAGTCCCTAAGCCAAAGTTGTCATTGATGTCAAGATGCCGGTGATAGTTCTTCTCCAGTTCAAGTGCAAAGTTCAATGGAAGTTGTAATGGGTTAAAATATTTTTATTTTACACCCAAAAGAATGGGTCAGAAAATGGTTTCAGTTCTCCTTTGGAAGAAAATATATCCGAAGCAATGGAAGGATATAATATTATAATATTTATTATAATATTTATCCAAGGTGGTGAAAAACCCAAATAAATTATTATAATTTTAATTATAATATTATTTGGTTTACAAAGGACAATTAATTATTTTTTATAAAACCCTAAGGTTGGGTTTTGGAGGGAAAAATATTTCAAAGCGCAAAGTTTAAAGTAAATTAAACCCAAAGTTGGGGTTTAAAGAAAAAGGCTTTCGAAGCCTCTATATTTCCGCCGACGTCGTCATGGAGGAGCTAGTGCCGACGTGTCCAAATCAAATATAATGCATATAAATACTTTGCCAAAACCATTGTAAATTTACCCTTGCTTGAATTAATAAATCGGTGGCATGCAAAAAAGAGGTCTTGTGATTTACGAAAACATGGTAGCGAAAGGCATAGAGGAGGAAGGTTCCATCCTCAAGTTTCATTGGGCAAGCATGGCCTAGTGGTAGTTGGGAAAGCGCAAAGGCACTGGCAACAAGGTGGTTGACGTTTTGAATCCCCGCATGCATTTTTTGGTGTGTTGTTTGAGGCACCCAAGGCGCATGACCTTTTGCCCTTGGTGGAAGGTGGTGTGAGATTAAGAAGCACGTGGTGCTTCTTTAATCTCAAGCGAGCGCTTGGCTCGTGCGGTGACTTTGGCCGTGGTTAAGGCGCTTGTGGTGAGACGAGGTTGAGGGTTCGATTCCCTCCAAGGACAAGGTATTTAATTTTTATTTAAATTTTGTTAGTTGCCTAATGTTGGAGGAATAAGGGTGCATAAGTGATTATTATTTTTATACATTAAGGCATGAAATTTATGGTGAATGTTTGTTGAGGATTATTGTGGAAGGTTTGATATTTGAGATTTATGGTGAATGTTTGTTGAGGATTATTTTGGAGGTATTGATATTTGAGATTTATTATTTTAGGAGTAATAAGGAGTTTTAGTAAAGTCTTAATTAATTTCTTATTAAGACTTTTGAGCATTATTTTTGTATAAGGGTTTTTCTATTTAAAGAAGACTATGGTGAATGTTATTTTTGAGTTGGAGTAATAAGGTGTATTTTGGATCATTATTTTGTATTGTGATTTGATTGAAGTCTTCTAACCCTTATTGAGATTGGAAAAGAGAAATTTGTGAGTGTGGCAGATTTGTGAGATCAACTCCTTGTCAAACAAAAGGTATGGGAAAATTCTTCTTTGGTTGAGTTGGTTGATTGGCTTACTTGAAAATTAAGTTTGGAGTGAAAAGGATTTGATTAGGGTTTCCTTTTTGAAAGTGTTTGAGTTAATGCTTCAAGGTTTTCTGAATTGTGAGTTGTGATTAAAACTTTGTTTTATAAGCATTGTTGTTGAGATCATTGGTTGAGTGAAGTGTTTGAGTTAATGCTTCAAGGTTTTCTGAAATTGAGAGTTGTGTTTAAAACCTTGTTTGATAAGCATGGTTGTTGAAGTGAGTTGTTATACAAAGAACTTGAACTAGGGTTTGAAAAGATCATGAGTATCATTGTTATGTGAGATTTGTTGTTGAGCATTGTTGGAAATATTTTGAGTTGGATGATACATGCTTGGACTAGGGTTTGTGAGCAAGAGTTGTTTCTTGAAGTGATTGGTTGAGTAGAGTTGATTGAGCCTAGTCAAGTGGATGTATGAAGTGATTGTTCAAGTTCCATAAAATAAACTATTCTATATTCTGATTTGAGTTGTAAAGATTGAGTTTTGAGAATAGAACATATTGAGTCTCTAACAATTCTCTTTATGCTTCTATGAGATTGAGTTGAGAAAGTGATTGAGTTTTGAGAATAGAACATATTGAGTCTCTAACAATTCTCTTTATGCTTCTATGATATTGAGTTGAGAAAGTGATTGAGTTTTGAGTATAGAACATATTGAGTCTCTAACAATTCTCTTTATGCTTCTATGAGATTGATTTGAGTTGAGAAAGTGATTGAGCATTGAGTATAGAACATATTGAGTCTCTAACAATTCTCTTTATGTTTCTATGAGATTGGACAAGTTATGTGTGAGCTTGTTGAGAAGATTTGAACAAGTTCTGTGTGAGCTTGTTGAGAATATTTGGACAAGTTCTATGTGAGCTTGTTGAGTAGATTTGGATAGGTTTTGTATGGACTTATTGAGCAGATTTGGATAGGTTCTGTGTGAACCTATTGAGCAGATTTGAGCAGGTTTGAGTGGACTTTGAATTGAGCAGGTTGGATTTGAAATTGATTGGACCTATTGAGAAGATTTGAGTAGGTTTAGGTGGACTTTTGAGCAGATTTGAGTAGGTGAGGGACCTATTGAGAAGATTTGTGCTAGACTGACTAGATATGTTTAGTGTAGATTTGAGTGGACTTGTGCTAGACCGACTGGATTATGTTTAGTAGAAGAGTTGAGCAGATTTGTGCTAGACCGAATGGACTGTTTAGTGTGTTTAGTGCAAGAGATTGAGCAGAGTTGTGCTAGACCGACTGGACTATGTTTAGTATAGAATTGAGATAGAGCTTTGGAGGTGATAGAGTAGAGAGGATAGAGTCTCTAGTGGATAGAGATCCATCATCCAGGGTAGTGAGGATAGGTCTTCTGAGTGGGGACAAGAGTCTTCAGTGGAGAGATATCCACAAGCCAGTGTAGTGGAGGTAGTAGTCTTCTAGAGGATCACCAACCAGAGCAGAGGAGAAGGAGTTCTCCTATGGATAGAGATCCACAAACTAGATTTAGGGGATCAACATCTCCTTTGGATAGAGGTCCATAAACATTGTAATTGGGAAGGATTCCCAAGAGATTGATTGAGAAAATTTTAGTGAAATATTTTCTTTGTGGAGGTAGCCATATTTGGGTGAACCACGTTAAATTTGTGTCTCTATTGTGTATGGTGTTTTGTGCATTGCTTTGATTACTTCTATTGATACTGCTATCTATACATTGCATAATATTGATTTGGAAAGAAAAGTAAAAAGTGCTCTTATACTGTTCACCCCTCCTCTCAGTATAAGCTTGTGTTCTTCAATTGGTATCAGAGCGGGTTCCTTCAGAAGAGTTTGACAGCTTGAAGGAAAAGTGGTCAAGAACACAATGGATCAAAAGGATCAAAGGGATGGGTCCATCAATAATACAGTACCAGTATTTGATGGAAGTGACTTCTTGTATTGGTGTATGCTAATGAGATTTCACCTGATGGCACTTGGCAATGAAGTTTGGGATGCAATGGAACTTGGATATGATTCAACAGTCAATCCTCCTACAGATAAGGAAGGTAAGCTTCTAATGCATGCAAATTCAAGAGCTATGAATGCAATTATAAAAGGGTTGCGTAGATCAGAATCTATGAAGGTTATGGATTGTAAAACAACAAAAGAAATGTGGGAACTACTGCATAACATATATGAAGGAGATAAAGGTGTCGGAAAGCTAAGATCAAAAATCTCAAAGGAGAATTTGAAAACTTAAGAATGCGGGATGATGAAAACATTCGTGACTATCTCAGTAAGATTGATGAACTTGTACATGAGATGAGAGGTCTTGGAATGAAGGTCGATGAATCTGATGCTTGTGATAAGATCTTGAGAACTCTTCCAAAAAGGTACAGTGAAAAGGTCTCTGCTATAGAAACATCAATTGATAGTGATTTTCTGACAAGAAATTCTTTACTTGGCATGCTTACAACTTTTGAGATAAGAACAAAAGATCCTATCCCTCCGAAAGAGGTTGCATTCAAAGCAAACAAGAAGATAAAGGGTAAGAAGTCAGAATCAAGCAGTGAGTCATCTAGTGATGAAGAAGCTAATTATGGTAGAAGAGATAAAGGTTCCAGAAGACCCATAGATCTAAGATCTGTTAAGTGTTTCAATTGTGGAAAGTATGGACATTTTGCAACAGATTGTAAAGAGCCAAAGAACAACAATGGTGAAGAAAAATAGGATCACAGGTACAGGGAATCAAAAAGATATAGGCATCAAAAGAAAAGCAAGGATGGACAAAGCAGACAAGGAAAGAAGTTCTTCCAAAGACAAAAGAGAAGCTACTATGCGGATAATGCAAGTAAGTACTCAAATGATAGTGATGCTAGTTTTTCAGACAATGATAGAGATGAAGTCCTATTTATGATTGAAGAGAAAGAACCAGTTAAGAAAAAGACTCCAGTTATTCTCAAGTGTTTTAGATGTGGTAAATTTGGACATCTTGAAGATGATTGCACAAGGGATGGTTATAGTTTCAGTGATGATGACTATGAAGATGCACTTGAAAGACCAGATGAAAATCTTCTAATGGCATTAGAAGAAGAAGTGAGTGATCCTATAGAAGACAAGCCAAAAGAAAGTAATGATGTGGACAAAGGTAAACAAATAGAGGATTATTCAGCAGAGAATGGTTATGATCTCAAGGGAGAACTTATCTATGCCCTTGACATGGTAAAGAAGGTAAGAAAGCAACACTCTAAGCTTGAAATTCAGTTTCAAGAATGTGATGAAGAAAGATTATTGCTCATAGAGGATTTAGAAAAATCAAAGGCTAAGGCAAAGAAGTTCAAAGATAAGTTAGAAGCAAAGATCTTGGAATGTGAGAAGTTAGCACAAGAAGTGGCACTACTAAAGGAATATGTAGAAGACTCCAAGAATAAGCTATACAAGTATGTAAATAGTGCAAAGAGTGTGGATAAAATAGTCAAGATACAAAGAGGAGCAACAAAAAAGATAGGTCTTGGTTCCAAACAGGTTCAAAATAAATGGGAAGAAGAGTCTACTTCAAGTCTTGAAGAAGAAGAAACTTCAGATGAAGATACATCAGAAGAAGACAGTGTAAGAGGGAGTGAGACATCAGAGGATGAGTTGGACAATAAAGAGTTCAACAAAGATAGGAACAATGCACAGAAAAGATACAGATGGAACAACAATCAGAATAGGAGACCAATGAGGTCAAGACAAGGAAGCTTCAATGGAAGATGTTTTTCATGTCACAGGTTTGGGCACATGGCTTCACAGTGCAGGACACATGAAAGACAAGAATATGGGAAAGGATAAATTTTCCATGGGTATTGCTACTCATGTAATGAGTTTGGTCACAAGGCAATGAATTGCAGGGTTCATGATAGAAGAGGATATGGCTTCACTAGAAGAGATCCTAAGACATTTGCACCTCCAAGGAATAATAACATTAAGTGTTATAAGTGCAATAATGATGGTCACACAACAAAATGGTGTAGAGCAAATATTCCAAAAATAGGTATGAACAGGAACAGGAATATGAACAGGAACAAGAACATGAACAGGAATAGGAATAGGAATAGGAACATGGATAAGAACAGGAGTAGGAACATGAATGATGACAAGAACAGGAACATGAATAGGAACATGAATATGAATAGGAACATGGATGAGAACAGGAACAAAAATAGGAACATGAATGATGACAGGAACAAGAATGATGACATGGATAGAAACAATCAGAAGAATCAAAAAATTCAGAAAAGAAGGGAAGAGGATAAAGGCAAAGAACAATGCCTTTTGGGAGTAGAAATACTCCCACCCCAGAATTAACCACCTCAAAGGAGGTGGGGGAGGGGCTAAGCTAAGAGGCTCATTCTTAGCCCCGAGCCCCAAAGGTGACCCTTTGCCATTGATGTCAAAGGAGGAGAGATTTGAGTATGGGGAGAGATTTGATATCTGAGAGAGCATTGAGCCAGGGGAGCAATGTCCCGTGGGGAGCAGAAGAAAAAGAAAGGTCAGGTTTCAGTAAAAAGAATGTGGGTTGCCATCAATGACAAAGGGGGAGATTGTTGGACATTTTGAGTCCCTAAGCCAAAGTTGTCATTGATGTCAAGATGCCAGTGATAGTTCTTCTCCAGTTCAAGTGCAAAGTTTAATGGAAGTTTATAATGGGTTAAAATATTTTTATTTTACACCCAAAAGAATGGGTCAGAAAATGGTTTCAGTTCTCCTTTGGAAGAAAATATATCCGAAGCAATGGAAGGATATAATATTATAATATTTATCCAAGGTGGTGAAAAACCCAAATAAATTATTATAATTTTAATTATAATATTATTTGGTTTACAAAGGACAATTAATTATTTTTTATAAAACCCTAAGGTTGGGTTTTTGAGGGAAAATATTTAGTAATTAAACCCAAATTTGGGGTTTAAAGACAAAGGCTTTCGAAGCCTCTATATTTTTGTCGACGTCATGATGAAGGAGCTAGCATCAATGTGTCCAAAGCAAATATAATGCATATAAATACTTTGCCCAAAACCATTTGAAATTTACCCTTGCTCGAATTAATAAATCGGTGGCATGCGAAAAAGAGAGCTTGTGATTTACGAAAATGTGGTAGCGAAAGGCATAGAGGAGGAAGTTTCCATCCTCAAGTTTCATTGGGCAAGCGTGGCCTAGTGGTAGTTGGGAAAGCGCAAAGGCGTTGGCAGCAAGGTGGTTGACGTTTCGAATCCCGCGTGCATTGTTTGGTGTGTTGATTGAGGCGCCCAAGGCGCATGACCTTTTGCTTGGTGGAAGGTGGTGTGAGATTAAGAAGCACGTGGTGCTTCTTTAATCTCAAGTGAGCGCTTGGCTCGTGCGATGACTTTGGCCATGGTTAAGGCGCTTGTGGTGAGACGAGGTTGAGGGTTCGATTCCCTCCAAGGACAAGGTATTTAATTTTGATTTAAATTTTGTTAGTTGCCTAATGTTGGAGGAATAAGGGTGCATAAGTGATTATTATTTTTATACATTAAGGCATGAAGTTTATGGTGAATGTTTGTTGAGGATTATTGTGGAAGGTTTGATATTTGAAATTTATGGTGAATGTTTGTTGAGGATTATTTTGGAGGTATTGATATTTGAGATTTATTATTTTAGGAGTAATAAGGAGTTTTAGTAAAGTCTTAATTAATTTCTTATTAAGACTTTTGAGCATTATTTTTGTATAAGGGTTTTTCTATTTAAAGAAGACTATGGTGAATGTTATTTTTGAGTTGGAGTAATAAGGTGTATTTTGGATCATTATTTTGTATTGTGATTTGATTGAAGTCTTCTAACCCTTATTGAGATTGGAAAAGAGAAATTTGTGAGTGTGGCAGATTTGTGAGATCAACTCCTTGTCAAACAAAAGGTATGGGCAAATTCTTCTTTGGTTGAGTTGGTTGATTGGCTTACTTGAAAATTAAGTTTGGAGTGAAAAGGATTTGATTAGGGTTTCCTTTTTGAAAGTGTTTGAGTTAATGCTTCAAGGTTTTCTGAATTGAGAGTTGTGATTAAAACCTTGTTTTATAAGCATTGTTGTTGAGATCATTGGTTGAGTGAAGTGTTTGAGTTAATGCTTCAAGGTTTTCTGAAATTGAGAGTTGTGTTTAAAACCTTGTTTGATAAGCATGGTTGTTGAAGTGAGTTGTTATGCAAAGAACTTGAACTAGGGTTTGAAAAGATCATGAGTATCATTGTTATGTGAGATTTGTTGTTGAGCATTGTTGGAAATATTTTGAGTTGGATGATACATGCTTGGACTAGGGTTTGTGAGCAAGAGTTGTTTCTTGAAGTGATTGGTTGAGTAGAGTTGATTGAGCCTAGTCAAGTGGATGTATGAAGTGATTGTTCAAGTTCCATAAAACAAACTATTCTATATTCTGATTTGAGTTGAGATTGAGTTTTTATAATAGAACATATTGAGTCTCTAACAATTCTCTTTATGCTTCTATGAGATTGAGTTGAGAAAGTGATTGAGTTTTGAGTATAGAACATATTGAGTCTCTAAAAATTCTCTTTATGCTTCTATGATATTGATTTGAGTTGAGAAAGTGATTGAGTTTTGAGTATAGAACATATTGAGTCTCTAACAATTCTCTTTATGTTTCTATGAGATTGGACAAGTTCTGTGTGGACTTGTTGAGAAGATTTTAACAAGTTTTGTGTGAGCTTGTTGAGTTTTGGACAAGTTTTGTGTGAGCTTGTTGAGAAGATTTGGACAAGTTATGTGTGAGCTTGTTGAGAAATTTTGGACAAGTTCTGTGTGAGCTTGTTGAGCATATTTGGACAAGTTCTGTGTGGACTTGTTGAGCAGATTTGGATAGGTTCTGTGTGAACTTGTTGAGCATATTTGAGTAGGTTCTGTGTGGACCTGTTGAGCAGATTTGAGTAGGTTTTGAGTGGACTTATTGAGAATATTTGAGCAGGTTCTGAGTGGACCTATTGAGCAGATTTGAGCAGGTTCTAAGTGGACCTATTGAGTATATTTGAGTAGGTTCTGAGTGGACCTATTGAGAATATTTGTGCTAGACCGAATAGACTGTGTTTAGTGTATATTTGAGTGGACTTGTGCTAGATCGATTGGACTGTGTTTAGTGCAAGAGTTGAGCAGATTTGTGCTAGACCGAATGGACTGTGTTTAGTGTATATTTGAGTGAGCTTATTGAGAAGACTTGTGCTAGACTGATTGGACTATGTTTAGTGCAAGAGATTGAGCAGAGCTATGCTAGACCGATTGGACTATGTTTAGTATAGAATTGAGATAGAGCTTTGGAGGTGATAGAGCAGAGAGGATAGAGTCTCCAGTGGATAGAGATCCATCATCCAGGGTAGTGAGGATAGGTCTTCTGAGTGGGGACAAGAGTCTTCAGTGGAGAGAGATCCACAAGCCAGTGTAGTGGAGGCAGTAGTCTTCTAGAGGATCACCAACCAGAGCAGAGGAGAAGGAGTTCTCCTATGGATAGAGATCCACAAACTAGATTTAGGGGATCAACATCTCCTTTGGACAGAGGTCCATAAACATTGTAATTGGGAAGGATTCCCAAGAGATTAATTGAGAAAATTTTAGTGAAATATTTTCTTCGTGGAGGTAGCCATATTTGGGTGAACCACGTTAAATCTGTGTCTCTATTGTGTATGGTGTTTTGTGCATTGCTTTGATTACTTCTATTGATACTGCTATCTATACACTGCATAATATTGATTTGGAAAGAAAAGTAAAAAGTGCTCTTATACTGTTCACCCCTCCTCTCAGTATAAGCTTGTGTTCTTCAATTGGTATCAAAGCGGGTTCCTTCAGAAGAGTTTGACAGCTTGAAGGAAAAGTGGTCAAGAACACAATGGATCAAAAGGATCAAAGGGATGGGTCCATCAATAATATAATACCAATATTTGATGGAAGTGACTTCTTGTATTGGTGTATGCTAATGAGATTTCACCTGATGGCACTTGGAAATGAAGTTTGGGATGCAATGGAACTTGGATATGATTCAACAATCAATCCTCCTATAGATAAGGAAGGTAAGCTTCTAATGCATGCAAATTCAAGAGCTATGAATGCAATTATAAAAGGTTTGCGTAGATCAGAATCTATGAAGGTTATGGATTGTAAAATAGCAAAAGAAATGTGGGAACTACTGCATAACATATATGAAGGAGATAAAGGTGTCAGGAAAGCTAAGATCAAAAATCTCAAAGGAGAATTTGAAAACTTAAGAATGCGGGATGATGAAAACATTCGTGACTATCTCAGTAAGATTGATGAACTTGTACATGAGATGAGAGGTCTTGGAATGAAGGTCGATGAATCTGATGCTTGTGATAAGATCTTGAGAACTCTTCCAAAAAGGTATAGTGAAAAGGTTTCTGCTATAGAAACATCAATTGATAGTGATTTTCTGACAAGAAATTCTTTACTTGGCATGCTTACAACTTTTGAGATAAGAACAAAAGATCCTATCCCTCCAAAAGAGGCTGCATTCAAAGCAAACAAGAAGATAAAGGGTAAGAAGTCAGAATCAAGCAGTGAGTCATCCAATGATGAAGAAGCTAATTATGGTAGAAGAGATAAAGGTTCCAGAAGACCCATAGATCTAAGATCTGTTAAGTGTTTCAATTATGGAAAGTATGGACATTTTGCAACAGATTGTAAAGAGCCAAAGAACAACAATGGTGAAGAAAAATAGGATCATAGGTACAGGGAATCAAAAAGATATAGGCATCAAAAGAAAAGCAAGGATGGACAAAGCAGACAAGGAAAGAAGTTCTTCCAAAGACAAAAGAGAAGCTACTATGCGGATAATGCAAGTAAGTACTCAAATGATAGTGATGCTAGCTTTTCAGACAATGATAGAGATGAAGTCCTATTTATGATTGAAGAGAAAGAACCAGTTAAGAAAAGGACTCCAGTTATTCTCAAGTGTTTTAGATGTGGTAAATTTGGACATCTTGAAGATGATTGCACAAGGGATGGTTATAGTTTCAGTGATGATGACTATGAAGATGCACTTGAAAGACCAGATGAAAATCTTCTAATGGCATTAGAAGAAGAAGTGAGTGATCCTATAGAAGACAAGCCAAAAGAAAGTAATGATGTGGACAAAGGTAAACAAATAGAGGATTATTCAGTAGAGAATGGTTATGATCTCAAGGGAGAACTTATCTATGCCCTTGACACGGTAAAGAAGGTAAGAAAGCAACACTCTAAGCTTGAAATTCAGTTTCAAGAATGTGATGAAGAAAGATTATTGCTCATAGAGGATTTAGAAAAATCAAAGGCTAAGGCAAAGAAGTTCAAAGATAAGTTAGAAGCAAAGATCTTGGAATGTGAGAAGTTAGCACAAGAAGTGGCACTACTAAAGGAAGATGTAGAAGACTCCAAGAATAAGCTATACAAGTATGTAAACAGTGCAAAGAGTGTGGATAAAATAGTCAAGATACAAAGAGGAGCAACAAACAAAATAGGTCTTGGTTCTAAACAGGTTCAAAAGAAATGGGAAGAAGAGTCTACTTCAAGTCTTGAAGAAGAAGAAACTTCAGATGAAGATACATCAGAAGAAGATAGTGTAAGAGGGAGTGAGACATCAGAGGATGAGTTGGACAATAAAGAGTTCAACAAAGATAGGAACAATGCACAGAAAAGATATAGATGGAACAACAATCAGAATAGGAGACCAATGAGGTCAAGACAAGGAAGCTTCAATGGAAGATGTTTTTCATGTCACAGGTTTGGGCACATGGCTTCACAGTGCAGGACACATGAAAGACAGGAATATGGGAAAGGATAACTTTTCCATGGGTATTGCTACTCATGTAATGAGTTTGGTCACAAGGCAATGAATTGCAGGGTTCATGACAGAAGAGGATATGGCTTCACTAGAAGAGATCCTAAGACATTTGCACCTCCAAGGAATAATAACATTAAGTGTTATAAGTGCAATAATGATGGTCACACAACAAAATGGTGTAGAGAAAATATTCTAGAAATATGTATGAACAGGAATAGGAATATGAACAGGAACATGAATATGAACAGAATAGGAACATGAACATGAATAGGAACATGGATAAGAATAGGAGTAGGAATAGGAATGATGATAGGAATAGGAACATGAATATGAACATGAATATGAATAGGAACATGGATGAGAATAGGAATAAAAATAGGAACATGAATGATGATAGGAACATGAATGATGACATGGATAGAAACAATCAGAAGAATCAAAAAAATTCAGAAAATAAGGGAAGAGGATAAAGGTAAAGAACAATGCCTTTTGGGAGTAGAAATACTCCCACCCCAGAATTAACCACCTCAAAGGAGGTGGGGGAGGGGCTAAGCTAAGAGGCTCATTCTTAGCCCCGAGCCCCAAAGGTGACCCTTTGCCATTGATTTCAAAGGAGGAGAGATTTGTGTATTGGGAGAGATTTGATATCTGAGAGAGCATTGAGCCAGGGGGAGCAATGTCCTAGGGGAGCATAAGAAAAAGAAAGGTCAGGTTTCAGTAAAAATAATGTGGGTTGCCATCAATGACAAAGGGGGAGATTGTTGGACATTTTGAGTCCCTAAGCCAAAGTTGTCATTGATGTCAAGATGCCAGTGATAGTTCTTCTTCAGTTCAAGTGCAAAGTTTAATGGAAGTTTATAATGGGTTAAAATATTTTTATTTTACACCCAAAAGAATGGGTCAGAAAATGGTTTCAGTTCTCCTTTGGAAGCAAATATATCCGAAGTAATGGAAGGATATAATATTATAATCTTTATTATAATATTTATCCAAGGTGGTGAAAAACCCAAATAAATTATTATAATTTTAATTATAATATTATTTGGTTTACAAAGGACAATTAATTATTTTTTATAAAACCCTAAGGTTGGGTTTTAGAGGGAAAAAAATTAAACCCAAATTTGGGGTTTAAAGAAGAAGGCTTTCAAAGCCTCTATATTTCCATTGACGACATCATGGAGGAGCTAGCGTCGACATGTCCAAAGCAAATATAATGCATATAAATATTTGCCAAAACCATTGGAAATTTACCCTTGCTCGAATTAATAAATCGGTGGCATGCGAAAAAGAGAGCTTGTGATTTATGAAAATGTGGTAGTGAAAGGCATATAGGAGGAAGTTTTCATCCTCAAGTTTCATTGGGTAAGCGTGGCCTAGTGGTAGTTGGGAAAGCGCAAAGGCATTGGCAGCAAGGTGGTTGACATTTCGAATCCCTGCGTGCATTGTTTGGTGTGTTGATTGAGGCGCCCAAGGTGCATGACCTTTTGCCTTTGTGGAAGGTGGTGTGATATTAAGAAGCACGTGGTGCTTCTTTAATCTCAAGCGAGCGCTTGGCTCGTGCGATGACTTTGGCCATGGTTAAGGCGCTTGTGGTGAGACGAGGTTGAGGGTTCGATTCCCTCCAAGGACAAGGTATTTAATTTTGATTTAAATTTTGTTAGTTGCCTAATGTTGGAGGAATAAGGGTGCATAATTGATTATTATTTTTATACATTAAGGCATGAATTTTATGGTGAATGTTTGTTGAGGATTATTGTGGAAGGTTTGATATTTGAAATTTATGGTGAATGTTTGTTGAGGATTATTTTGGAGGTATTGATATTTGAGATTTATTATTTTAGGAGTAATAAGGAGTTTTAGTAAAGTCTTAATTAATTTCTTATTAAGACTTTTGAGCATTATTTTTGTATAAGGGTTTTTCTATTTAAAGAAGACTATGGTGAATGTTATTTTTGAGTTGGAGTAATAAGGTGTATTTTGGATCATTATTTTGTATTGTGATTTGATTGAAGTCTTCTAACCCTTATTGAGATTGGAAAAGAGAAATTTGTGAGTGTGGCAGATTTGTGAGATCAACTCCTTGTCAAGCAAAAGGTATGGGCAAATTCTTCCTTGGTTGAGTTGGTTGATTGGCTTACTTGAAAATTAAGTTTGGAGTGAAAAGGATTTGATTAGGGTTTCCTTTTTGAAAGTGTTTGAGTTAATGCTTCAAGGTTTTCTAAATTGAGAGTTGTGATTAAAACCTTGTTTTATAAGCATTGTTGTTGAGATCATTGGTTGAGTGAAGTGTTTGAGTTAATGCTTCAAGGTTTTCTGAAATTGAGAGTTGTGTTTAAAACCTTGTTTGATAAGCATGGTTGTTGAAGTGAGTTGTTATGCAAAGAACTTGAACTAGGGTTTGAAAAGATCATGAGTATCATTGTTATGTGAGATTTTTTGTTGAGCATTGTTGGAAATATTTTGAGTTGGATGATACATGCTTGGACTAGGGTTTGTGAGCAAGAGTTGTTTCTTGAAGTGATTGGTTGAGTAGAGTTGATTGAGCCTAGTCAAGTGGATGTATGAAGTGATTGTTCAAGTTCCATAAAACAAACTATTCTATATTCTGATTTGAGTTGAGAAAGAGATTGAGTTTTGAGAATAGAACATATTGAGTCTCTAACAATTCTCTTTATGCTTCTATGAGATTGAGTTGAGAAAGTGATTGAGTTTTGAGTATAGAACATATTGAGTCTCTAAAAATTCTCTTTATGCTTCTATGATATTGAGTTGAGAAAGTGATTGAGTATTGAGTATAGAACATATTGAGTCTCTAACAATTCTCTTTATGTTTCTATGAGATTGGACAAGTTATGTGTGGACTTGTTGAGAAAATATTGAACAAGTTATGTGAGAAGAATTGTATGAGTTTAGAAAGTTGTGTGAGCTTGTTGAGCAGATTTGAACAAGTTAGTGTGAGACTTGTTGAGCAAAATTTGGACAAGTTGTGTGAGCTTGTTGAGTAGATTTGGATAAGTTTTGTGTGAACTTGTTGAGAAGATTTGGATAAGTTCTGTGTGAACTTGTTGAGCAGATTTGAGTAGGTTCTGTGTGGACTTGTTGAGAAGATTTGAGCAAGGTTCTAAGTGGACTTGTTGAGAATATTTGAGCAGGTTCTGAGTGGACCTATTGAGAAGATTTGAGCAGGTTCTAAGTGGACCTGTTGAGCAGATTTGAGTAGGTTTTGAGTGGACCTATTGAGCAGATTTGTGCTAGACCAACTGGACTGTGTTTAGTGCATATTTGAGTGGACTTGTGCTAGACCGACTGGACTATGTTTAGTGCAAGAGTTGAGCAGATTTGTGCTAGACCGAATGGACTGTGTTTAGTGTAGATTTGAGTGAGCTTATTGAGCAGACTTGTGCTAGACCGATTGACTGTGTTTAGTGCAAGAGATTGAGCAGAGTTGTGCTAGACCGATTGGACTGTGTTTAGTATAGAATTGAGATAGAGCTTTGGAGGTGATAGAGCAGAGAGGACAGAGTCTCCAGTGGATAGAGATCCATCAGCCAGGGTAGTGAGGATAGGTCTTCTGAGTGGGGACAAGAGTCTTCAGTGGAGAGAGATCCACAAGCCAGTGTAGTGGAGGCAGTAGTCTTCTAGAGGATCACCAGCCAGAGTAGAGAGAAGGAGTTCTCCTATGGATAGAGATCCACAAACCAGATTTAGGGGATCAGCATCTCCTTTGGACAGAGGTCCATAAACATTGTAATTGGGAAGGATTCCCAAGAGATTGATTGAGAAAATTTTAGAAGAAATATTTTCTCCATGGAGGTAGCCATATTTGGGTGAACCACGTTAAATCTGTGTCTCTATTGTGTATGGTGTTTTGTGCATTGCTTTGATTACTGCTATTGATACTGCTATCTATACACTGCATAATATTGATTTGGAAAGAAAAGTAAAAAGTGCTCTTATATTGTTCACCCCCCCTCTCAGTATAAGCTTGTGTTCTTCAATTGGTATCAAAGCGGGTTCCTTCAGAAGAGTTTGACAGCTTGAAGGAAAAGTGGTCAAGAACACAATGGATCAAAAGGATCAAAGGGATGGGTCCATCAATAATACAATACTAGTATTTTATGGAAGTGACTTCTTGTATTGGTGTATGCTGATGAGATTTCACCTGATGGCACTTGGCAATGAAGTTTGGGATGCAGTGGAACTTGGATATGATTCAACAATCAATCCTCCTACAGATAAGGAAGGTAAGCTTCTAATGCATGCAAATTCAAGAGCTATGAATGCAATTATAAAAGGTTTGCATAGATAAGAATCTATGAAGGTTATGGATTGTAAAATAGCAAAAGAAATGTGGGAACTACTGCATAACATATATGAAGGAGATAAAGGTGTCAAGAAAGCTAAGATAAAAATCTCAAAGGAGAATTTGAAAACTTAAGAATGCAGGATGATGAAAACATTCGTGACTATCTCAATAATATTGATGAACTTGTACATGAGATGAGAGGTCTTGGAATGAAGGTCGATGAATCTGATGCTTGTGATAAGATCTTGAGAACTCTTCCAAAAAGGTACAGTGAAAAGGTTTCTGCTATAGAAACATCAATTGATAGTGATTATCTGACAAGAAATTCTTTACTTGGCATGCTTACAACTTTTGAGATAAGAACAAAAGATCCTATCCCTCCGAAAGAGGTTGCATTCAAAGCAAACAAGAATATAAAGGGTAAGAGGTCAGAATCAAGCAGTGAGTCATCCAGTGATGAAGAAGCTAATTATGGTAGAAGAGATAAAGGTTCTAGAAGGCCCATAGATCTAAGATCTGTTAAGTGTTTCAATTGTGGAAAGTATGGACATTTTGCAATAGATTGTAAAGAGCCAAAGAACAACAATGGTGAAGAAAAATAGGATCACAGGTACAAGGAATCAAAAAGATATAGGCATCAAAAGAAAAGCAAGGATGGACAAAGCAGACAAGGAAAGAAGTTCTTCCAAAGACAAAAGAGAAGCTACTATGCGGATAATGCAAGTAAGTACTCAAATGATAGTGATGCTAGCTTTTCAGACAATGATAGAGATGAAGTCCTATTTATGATTGAAGAGAAAGAACCAGTTAAGAAAAAGACTCCAGTTATTCTCAAGTGTTTTAGATGTGGTAAATTTGGACATCTTGAAGATGATTGCACAAGGGATGGTTATAGTTTCAGTGATGATGACTATGAAGATGCACTTGAAAGACCAGATAAAAATATTCTAATGGCATTAGAAGAAGAAGTGAGTGATCCTATAGAAGATAAGCCAAAATAAAGTAATGATGTGGACAAAGGTAAAAAAATAGAGGATTATTCAGCAGAGAATGGTTATGATCTCAAGGGAGAACTTATCTATGCCCTTGACACGGTAAAGAAGGTAAGAAAGCAACACTCTAAGCTTGAAATTCAGTTTCAAGAATGTGATGAAGAAAGATTATTTCTCATAGAGGATTTAGAAAAATCAAAGGCTAAGGCAAAGAAGTTCAAAGATAAGTTAGAAGCAAAGATCTTGGAATGTGAGAAGTTAGCACAAGAAGTGGCTCTACTAAAGGAAGATGTAGAAGACTCCAAGAATAAGCTATACAAGTATGTAAACAATGCAAAGAGTGTGGATAAAATAGTCAAGATACAAAGAGGAGTAACAAAAAAAATAGGTCTTGGTTCCAAACAAGTTGAAAATAAATGGGAAGAAAAGTCTACTTCAAGTCTTGAAGAAGAAGAAACTTTAGATGAAGATACATCAAAAGAACATAGTGTAATAGGGAGTGAGACATCAGAGGATGAGTTGGAAAATAAAGAGTTCAAAAAATATAGGAACAATGCACAAAAAAGATACAGATGGAACAACAATAAGAATAGGAGACCAATGAGGTCAAGACAAGGAAGCTTCAATGGAAGATGTTTTTCATATCATAGGTTTGGGCACATGGCTTCACAGTGCAAGACACATGAAAGACATGAATATGGGAAAGGACAAAATTTTCATGGGTATTGCTACTCATGTAATGAGTTTGGTCACAAGGCAATGAATTGCAAGGTTCATGATAGAAAAGGATATGGCTTCATTAGAAGATATCCTAAGGCATTTGCACCTCCAAGGAATAATAACATTAAGTGTTATAAGTGCAATAATGATGGTCACACAAAAAAATGGTGTAGAGAAAATATTCCAGAAACATATATGAACAGGAATAGGAATATTAACAGGAACAAGAACATGAACAGGAACAGGAACAGGAACAGGAACATGGATAAGAATAGAAGTAGGAATAGGAATGATGACAAGAATAGGAACATGAACAGGAACAAGAACAAGAACAGGAACATGGATGAGAACAGGAAAGAAAAAGGAACATGAATGATGATAGGAACAAGAATGATGACATGGATAGAAACAATTAGAAGAGTCATAAAAATTAAGAAAAAAAGGGAAGATGATAAAGGCAAATTGGGATTAGAAATACTCCCACTCCATAATTAACCACCTCAAATTAGGTGGGGGAGGGGCTAAGATAAGAGGCTCATTCTTAGCCCCGAGCCCCAAAGGTGAACCTTTACCATTGATGTCAAAGGAGGAGAGATTTGATATATGAGAGAGCTTTGAGCCAGGGGGAGCAATGTCCCAGGGGGAGCAAAAGAAAGAGAAAGGTTAGGTTTTAGTAAAAAGAATGTGGTTTGCCATAAATGACAAAGGGGGAGATTGTTGGACATTTTGAGTCCATAAGCCAAAGTTGTCATTGATGTCAAGATGCTAGTGATAGTTCTTCTCCAGTTCAAGTGCAAAGTTCAATAGAATTTGTAATGGGTTAAAATATTTTTATTTTACACGCAAAATAATGGTTCATAAAATGGTTTCATTTCTCCTTTGGAAGCAAATATATTTGAAGAAATGGAAAGATATAATATTATAATATTTATCCAAGGTGGTGAAAAATCCAAATAAATTATTATAATTTTAATTATAATATTATTTGGTTTACAAAGGACAATTAATTATTTTTTATAAAACCCTAAGGTTGGGTTTTAGAGGGAAAAAAATTAAACCCAAATTTGGGGTTTAAAGAAGAAGGCTTTCAAAGCCTCTATATTTACATTGGCGTTGTCATGGAGGAGCTAGTGCCGATGTGTCCAAAGAAAATATAATGCATATAAATACTTTGCCAAAACCATTGGAAAGTTACCCTTGCCCGAATTAATAAATTGGTGGCATGCAAAAAAGAGAGCTTGTAATTTATGAAAATGTGGCAACGAAAGGCATATACAAGGAAGGTTCCATCCTCAAGTTTCACTGGGTAAGAGTGGCCTAGTGGTAGTTGGGAAAGTGCAAAGACGCTGGCAGCAAGGTGGTTAACATTTTGAATCCCCGCGTGCATTGTTTGGTGTGTTGCTTGAGGCGCCCAAGGCACATGACCTTTTGCTTGGTGAAAGGTGGTGTGAGATTAAGAAGCATGTGGTGCTTCTTTAATCTCAAGCAAGTGCTTGGCTTGTGCGATTACTTTGGCCATGGTTAAGGTGCTTGTGGTGAGACGAGGTTGAGGGTTCGATTCCCTCCAAGGACAAGGTATTTAATTTTTATTTAAATTTTGTTAGTTGCCTAATGTTGCAAGAATAAGGGTGCATAAGTGATTATTATTTTTATACATTAAGGCATGAAATTTATGGTGAATGTTTGTTGTGGATTATTGTGGAAGGTTTGATATCTGAAATTTATGGTGAATGTTTGTTGAGGATTATTGTGGAGATATTGATATTTTAGATTTATTATTTTAGGATTAATAAGGAGTTTTAGTAAAGTCTTATTAATTTTGTATTAAGACTTTTGAGCATTATTTTTGTATAAGGGTTTTTCTATTTAAAGAAGACTATGGTGAATGTTATTTTTGAGTTGGAGTAATAACGTGTATTTTGGATCATTATTTTATATTGTGATTTGATTGAAGTCTTCTAACCCTTATTGATATTGGAAAATAGAAATTTATGAGTGTGGCAGATTTGTGAGATCAACTCCTTGTCAAACAAAAGGTATGGGCAAATTCTTCCTTGGTTGAGTTGGTTTATTGGCTTACTTGAAAATTAAGTTTGGAGTGAAAAGGATTTGATTAGGGTTTCCTTTTCGAAAGTGTTTGAGTTGATGCTTCAAGGTTTTCTAAATTGTGAGTTGTGATTAAAACTTTGTTTTATAAGCATTGTTGTTGAGATAATTGGTTGAGTGAAGTGTTTGAGTTAATGCTTAAAGGTTTTCTAAAATTGAGAGTTGTGTTTAAAACCTTATTTGATAAGCATAGTTGTTGAAGTGAGTTGTTATACAAATAACTTAAACTAGGGTTTGAAAATATCATGAGTATCATTGTTATGTGAGAATTTTTGTTGATCATTGTTGGAAACATTTTGATTTGGATGATACATGCTTGGACTAGGGTTTGTGAGAAAGAGTTATTTCTTGAAGTGATTGGTTGAGTAGAGTTGATTGAGCCTAGTCAAGTGGATGTATGAAGTGGTTGTTCAAGTTCCATAAAACAAACTATTCTATATTTTTATTTGAGTTGAGATTGAGTTTTGAGAATAGAACATATTGAGTCTCTAACAATTCTCTTTATGCTTCTATGAGATTGAGTTGAGCAAGTGATTGAGTTTTGAGAATAGAACATATTGATTCTCTAAAAATTCTATTTATGCTTCTATGATATTGAGTTGAGAAAGTGATTGAGTTTTGAGTATAGAACATATTGAGTCTCTAACAATTCTCTCTATGTTTCTATGAGATTGGACAAGTTCTGTGTGAGCTTGTTGAGCAAATTTGAAGAAGTTCTGTGGGAGCTTGTTGAGCAGTTTTGGACAAGTTCTGTGTGAACTTGTTGAGCAAATTTGAATAGGTTTTGTGTGGACCTATTTAGAATATTTGGACAAGTTCTGTGTGGATATGTTGAGCAAATTTGAGCAGGTTATGCATGGACATGTTGAGCATATTTGAGGAGGTTCTACGTGGACCCATTGAGTAGATTTGAGTAGGTTCTGCATTGACCTAGATTTGAGAAGGTTCTAAGTGGACCTATTAAGCATATTTGAGTAGGTTTTGAGTGGATGCATTGAGCATATTTGTGCTAGATAGACTGGACTGTGTTTAGTGCAAAATTGAGTGGACTTGTGCTAGACTTACTGGATTGCATTTAGTGCAAGAGTTGAGCATATTTGTGCTATACCGAATGGACTATGCTTAGTGCATATTTGAGTGAGCTTATTGAGCATACTTATGCTAGACCGACTGGACTATTTTTAGTGCAAGATATTGAGCAGAGTTGTGCTAGACCAACTGGACTATATTTAGCACAGAATTGAGACAGATATTTGGAGGTGGCTGATCAAAGAGGACAAAGTCTCCAGTGGATAGAAATCCATCAACCAGGGCAGTGAGGACATGTCTTCTGAGTGGGGACAAAAGTCTTCAATGGAGAGAGATCCACAAGCCAGTGTAGTGGAGGCATTAGTCTTCTAGAGGATCACCAACCAGAGTAGAGGAGAATGAGTTCTCCTATGGATAGAGATTCACAAACCATATTTAGGGGATCAACATATCATTTGGACAGAGGTCCATAAATATTATAATTGGGAAGGATATGCAAGAGATTGATTGAGAAAATTTTAGTGAATATTTTCTCCGTGGAGGTAGCCATATTTGGGTGAACCACATTAAATATGTGTTTTATTGTGTATGGTGTTTTGTGCATTGCTTTGATTACTACTATTGATACTGCTATCTATACACTGCATAATATTGATTTGGAAATAGAGGTAAAAGGTGCTCTTGTACTATTCACCACCCCTCTCAGTATAAGCTTATGTTCTTCATTTATTAATGTTTTTAGACACCTTAATTTTGCTATCTTTGAGGAATTTATTCGGCCTTCTTTTCCTTAATAGAACTAATATAAAATTTTGCACTTTATTTGATTATAAAATAGCATTCATTACTAGTATTATCTTCTCCTTATTTCTCCTTTTCAAGCAAGCTTTAACTCTACTCTTTGCAATGATAACAATGTCTCCTTCTTCAGCTTGGAGATACTCTACTTTGACTTCCTTTTGATGGCTTTAAAACTTGAATATGTAGCTATTAAAATACTTTCTTTTATGCTTTAAGAGAACACTTTTATAGTTACCTTTTTTCTTGCCAAGTTCACTACCTAATAAGATGCCTTTAACTTATAAAATTTGCAACACCTTTCTATGACCAAATGCTATCCAATACTTCTCCCAAATTTACCTCCAAATTATCCAAAATTTAGATCTCTAATTTCTTCTTAATGCTACCCAAATTTTCAACAAAAAACTCTTTAGTTTTCTTCTCCAAAAACTAATTTCTTCTCCTTTATCTCGTTGTCCAAATAAAATATTCAATTCCTTAGAATTGTTGTCTTCTTTTATTGTCAATCACTCCTTTAATTTGTTGTCCAAGGTAACTTCAAAAATTACCCAAATCTTCTTCAATTTGCAACTCTATGTCACCTTCAATTTGTTATCCTGTGACTCTTCAACTTTTGCTACAAAAATAAGCAATCTTCTTCTCTGTAAATCAACCTTCAAGATCTTAATGGCTATCATCAAACTTCTCAAATATATGGTTTCTTCAATTATTCTTTCTCCTCCTATATCTTGCTAAAATATGATTTCAAATCTGGCCTCTTTTGTTGGCCTCTTCTTCAAGAATCTGGATGTCTTGAATTCTTAAAAAATACTTTCTCAAAATTGGTAAACTTTTTTCCAAAATCTTTCTTCCTTTTGGGTTTGTTGTTGGATGACAACAATTATCCCAAATTATTCTTTCTAGGAGCTTCACCTACTTCTAATCTAATTCCTCAAACTTTCTTCAAATCTTCTCCAATGGCCACTTCTTCAACTTTCTTAATAGGTCTTCTCTAGTCTTCTTATTTCTCCTTTCAAATTTTCTTGAGATCTCTTCTCTTAGGTCTTCAAATTTTGCAACTCTTCAATTGGACTTTTTATTAGTCCTCTATATTCTTTCTAAAAAATTTAATGGAGACCTCTTTTCTTAGTTCACCTCCTTCTCAATATTCTTTCTCAAATATACTATCTCCTTTCTCAAATATATAATAGGGACCTCTTCTCTTGAGTTTCCTCCTTATCAATATTCAATCTGATCTCTTTATTATAAATATTCAATTTGCTATGGGAACCTCTTTCTTGAGTCTCCTCAGTATTCAATATTCAATGGGGGCCTCTTTCTTGGGTCTCCTATATCTTCAATCTCTAATGGGGACTTTATATTAGACCTCCTTAATCTTCAATGTCTACTTTTTTTCTACAACAAAAACTTTATCCCTGCACGAGGAAAGCACATAGACTTTTAGGCAAATGAATATGAATTCTTCTCTGTATATTGTAGGAAGATTCTCAACTTACGAGAACTACTTTTCTACAACAAATATTAGACAACAACAATCAAATATCTAGAATTCTAAAACTAATAAACTTCACTAGTTATCCTTCAATCTAGTGGAAAGAGGTCTATGTTGAGTCATAATCTTCACGAGTTCTCCTGTAACCCTGTGGGAAGATTCTAGCCAAAATTCTACTTTAAATTTTTTGAAAATGAAATCTCCTCATCTCCTCTCAATCTTCCTTGCGGCTCTAATACCACTGTTAGCTTTTGATGCTAAATACCTAATGAAAATAAATGCAATATCTAAAAACAGGAGTGGTATATCAAATATAAGATAATGGTAATATTCTAAACATATAAAACTCATGAATAAATTTTGCAACTACTCATAAAACTACCATTAATAAAAGCTCACAAAAATAGTATTTGATATAGAATGGAGATCTCAAATACTCCATACTTCATACACTCTTGCTCTACATTGTGACTTGTGTCACTCTACATTGTGTCTTGTGACACTCTACATTGTTGTATCTACTCTCACTCATAGACACATATATATAATAGAGTGTGAATTGTTGCGGGCCAAACAAGGTTAACTTTTTCCTACTTTTGTCACATGCCCATGCATTTAATTATCAACCCAGGGAGCTTCATAAACTTGTGAAGGGTCTGAATAAGATTGCTTACAATACCACTTGAGATGAATCCGCTAATCCTACTATTGGGGGGTGTTTTCAAAATGGTTGTCAATCATTCATGCACTCCTCAATAATTTACGTAAGAAGAAAATAATTAAATCTACGAAAATGAAACATTCACACATTCCTAAAAATGAATCTACTGCAAATACTGGGAATAGTAATGAGGTAAACGATATTTCAAAAGCAATAGACTAATCTAGAAAATGGAAGAAAAGTGGGGAAGAAATACTGGCTTGGAGTGGGCCCAGGCTCCAGCAGCTTCCTCCCAGCTTGAACACGCACTAGAACTCTTAGAACTGTAATATATTTATCAAAGTGTTACAATATCTATCTACCTCTGTATCTCTATATGAATCTATCTCAATATATATATATCTCAGAATGGTCTGCGTATTTATATAACACACCCACAGAAATTTTGTTACAAAGAGGTTACAACAGTTGATTCATCCCAAACTAAATTAAGACAGTCTAGCGAATGCAATCAACATCTGCTTAAAACTGGCATTTGGTTCTAATAGCGGTGTGTTCGCTGATTGGTTCATGCTTCTCCTAGAATTGGTAAGACATTTTCATATGTTGGTGCGATCTCCGATTTAGCTCTACATGACGTAGAGTTGGAACTGCACCAGCTGTTGTTGTCCACGTCATGCAAATCTGGTCAACAGGCGAAGAACAGAGGTGCCTTCCTTATGAGGAAGGCATCTTATTGTCGTGGCACCTTCCTGGAAGAGGAAGGTGCTTCCCTTCTATTGGTACCTTCCTATGGGAGGAAGGTGCTTGCCTTCTAGTGGCACCTTCCTTATGGGAGGAAGGCGCTCGCCTTCTGTGAGGAAGGCACATCTTCTAGTGGCGCCTTCCTTATGGGAGGAAGGCGCTTTGCCTATCGTGGCGCCTTCCTATGGGTGGAAGGCACTTTGCTTGTCGTGGCGCCTTCCCATTGGTGCCTTCCTTATGAGAGGAAGGCACTTCCTTCCCTTTGGCGCCTTCCTTAGGGGAGGAAGGCACTTTTTCTTTCCTTGGTGCCTTCCTAGAAGAGGAAGGTGCCTTCTTACTTTTGGCGCCTTCTTGGAGGAGGAAGGTGCCTACGTTCTCTTGGCGCCTTCCTGGAAGAGGAAGGCGCCTACTTTCTCTTGGCGCCTTCCTGGAAGAGGAGGGCGCCTATGTTCTCTGCATTGATCCCCACAAAAACAAAGTGCCAGGTCCATCAAGAAGACCTTGACTGATCCAAATCTAACTAAACCAACTACAATTCCACAAAATACATTGAAAACACACAATTTAGATAACACGCATAATTTCATCAAATATCTATATAATCATTTATAAAAGTACACAATCCTTATTATATAGTCACATAATGATCAAGAAAATGTGTACAAAATATGAGCATTTTTGGTGCTCATCATCCCCCCATGCCTAACATATGCCACACCCTCGTGGCATCAAAACTGTAGGTAGCCCGGTTGATCCTTCATCATTGTCATTTCTTGGAGGGTTCGGCTGCCCCTACGGCCCGAGTCTATCTCTTCTGCACGCTAGCATCTAAAGGTGTGGCTCACCTTTTCCTACGTGGAATTGAGGGTGTGGTTGTCGATTATCCCTTTCTCATTCTGGCCACTACTGGCGGTGATCTAGCCAGTGTCATCTCTACTGACTAGAATGCAGCTTCAACAGCTTGCCAGAGGTCAGCATCTGGAGGTCTTACTGCTGCTAGAGGGATATCTGAATTATCCCCCCTAGAAGGTACTACTTGGGCTTTGTATAATATGGATGCTTTAGGAGTAAGCCCTACGTTCTCTTTTGCAATGGCAGTGGCCTCCAATTTGGGGCCATATACCCCCCATCATTCCAAATACCTTCTCATCATGGAGGGTCATCCCCGGGATGAACCATAAATATCCCAGAACTGGCTATCCTTTGTCAGATTAACACAAATGCCAGAGTCTCCTCTCATCCTCGAGGCTGCCTTCCTGGCCTCTTTGACTGCTTTCATCTCCTTGAGAAATCATTCGAACTATTTTTACCTTTCGAAAAATGACTGCATATCCCACTTGTCCTCTTCTGGCTTGGCGAAGGTCACCTTCACCTTATTTCAAGTCGTCCTAGGCATTTTTCCTCTGGCCTCTATGGAAAATGTGGTGGCTCAAAAAAGGGGTCTTATATTTCTCCCTCGTGAACATCTCCTCACTCTGAGGGGCCTACTATAGAGCGTTCTCTTTATTCTATGCTGCTATCTCTGGGGGTGATCCTTCGTTCTCCTGTCTGTCCGGTGTCGACCCCTCAGGCTCTTCTCCTTCTTCAGGTCTGGGGAGTTCCTCCTTATCCTCTGGTCCTGTCTACTGCTGGAGGTCCTCGTCCTACTCTGTATCACTTAGGACGATGACAGGGGGTATTATGGGACTTCTCTCCCCTTCACTCCCAAAAATAGAGGAATTCTCCCCTGCCTTCGGGCTGCTCTGTCGGGTGTCCGATCGAATTTCCCCCAAAGAAAATACTCGTTCGACAGATGTGGGAGAATTCGTCGGGACTTCTTTTGCCCAATCAATTTGAGTGTACACATCCCTTCTTTTTGTTCCTCTATCCTGAAGTAGTTGGTTTTCCTCCCGCAACTGTTGGACCAACTGCTCGAGTTGGGCGATCCATCTGTCTCGTTCCTTCAACTCCCCTGCATGCTTGTTTTGGCAGTCCTCCAGAATTTGCTGGGTCATCTAGCAATTGGTTTGCCATTCGAGTGCCTCCTCCAAGGCCGCATCGACCTGGTCATTATTCTCAAGAAGTCCCTGCATCTTGTGGGCTCCGATTCATCAATTCCCAGAGGGTTTGGGCTGCAATGTCTACTTTTGGGTCACTCTGTTCTTCCTCTATCGAGAGGAGTCACCACAGACGTTTCCTCCTGGGGACTGGTTCTGTTGAGTGAAACTCATCCTCACCGCTAACAAGTGGCGCTCCTTCCTCCTCATGCTCAGGCACTGGGGAATGCCCTCTTCCCTTCATGCTCTCGGGTACTGGTGACTACCCTCCTTCCTCTGTGTTTTTGGGCACTGGTGACTACCCTATTTCCTCTATGAAATAGGGCAATGCCAATTGCCCAATGCTCGTTATTTCCTCTATAGGGCATCCCTCATCTTGCCTTGCTTCGATAATAGTATTATGTTGCCTTTCTTGGCCGCCATCTCCCTCTGCGTTGGGGTTCTGCCTCTGCGCTACTACATGGTGGGCTAGTGCTAATATCAGCCCATGGTGGGCTAAGGTGGATGGTGCCCCCTTCTGGTACCGAGCCGCTTCATCCTTCAGAGCATTTTCCAGGTAGAAGGGCACATTTAACTTCCTTCCATGCACCAGGTGATTGAGAAACTGCACATGATTAGCATGCAGATGGGTATATTTCTTAGTGCATGTGAAGAATCGAGCAACCTGCTCAAATATCTTCTATAGATTCATGGGGAGGCTATTTTTGGGTAGCCCCTCCTCTATCTGCACATTCTCTCCTGGTAGTAACACCTCGACGTACGGCTTCAACAGTCCACCTTTGTATACACATTCCCCTATGAGGGGCAATCCAGTCGCCTGTGAGATGAACTCAGGGGTGACTGGAATTTCTACTCCTCGTACTTGGGCCACATCGCCCCTCAAGGAGGCATCGAAATCCTTGGCTACCTCCATGTCCTGGCCCTGACTGACCAAGGTACAATATTTGAGCCATCCCTTGGCCTCGAACTGTGTTTTCACCGCTCCTCTGATTCCATTCGTATCACCTGGTTCATTCTTCTTCACTGCGTGATTCTTAGACCTTCCTCCCATGGTGCCTTCCCTTACTACTACTATTTTTTTTGTCCTTCCTTCCTCAGGAAGGCACCTTCTTATAGGGAAGGCGCCTAACCCTAGCAATTATGGAAGGTGCCATATCATTGGCACGTGGTTTCGGCTATGGGGGGATATGATCTTTATGACGATGGTATCTTTTTTGGTACTGCATATTTTATAAATAATTATATAAAAATTTGAATTAACATGCGTGTACCTGATTCGATGTTTCAGGCATCGTGAAGGCCGTTGATTCACCGATTTGTGACACGAGGGAGGGGTATGGTCATCTGGTGCCGCTCATTCGTGTGATGCTTCATTCCGCTCAAGGTGTTCAGGAGGCGTGAGTGTTGGCTGTATGCGGAAGGCATTCTTTGGTACCTTCCCCATGTGGAAGGTGTTGATGTGGTGCCTTCTCGATGTTTTTGGTGCTTTCTAAAAGGATGCGCCTTTTGATGATGGAAGGTGCCTCTGATTGGATGTGTCATCCAATGGTGGAAGGCACCTTCTTGATGATGGCGCCTTCATGCTATGGAAGGTGCTCCTGATTGGGTGCACCTTTTCGATGTGGAAGGTTCCTCGACCTACATGCGTCATATCGATGATGGAATGCACTTCTGTTTGCATGTGCCTTCCTGATGTGGAAGGTGCCTATAGCTGGATGCGCCTTCCTAAATTGGAAGGCGCCTTGGATGGATGCGCCTTCCTGATGTGGAAGGTGCCTTGGTTTTTTTTTTTTTTTTTTTTTTTTTATGGTACCTTCCAGCCACGAAAGGCGCCTATATATATTATTATTATTATTTAACTCTTATAACTGGGTTGGGCACCTTATTTATAAGGAAGGCGACTTATTCTGGCTGGGTGCCTTCTGGATGTGGAAGGTGCCTTCTTCTGGATGGGCGCCTTCTGGATGTGGAAGGCACCTTATTCTGGCTGGGTGCCTTCTTTATAAGGAAGGTGCCTTATTATGGCTGGGTGCCTTTTGGATGTGGAAGGTGCCTTCTTCTTGTTGGGTGCCTTCTTTATAAGGAAGGCACCTTATTCTGGCTGGGCGCCTTCTGGATGTGGAAGGTGCCTTCTTCTGGCTGGGCACCTTTTGGATGTGGAAGGCGCCTTCTTCTGGTTGGGCACCTTCTTTATAAGGAAGGCGCCTTATTATGGTTAGGCACCTTCTGGATGTGGAAGGCACCTTCTTCTATCTAGGTGCCTTCTCTTCAGCAATCATGTTGCGATTGACTAGGAAAAAGGGTGATCAAGCCTTCCTAGTCTTGCTTCATGCTGCCCCAGCTTCTACCTATGAGCGGGTGTCAAAATTTGAGCCGAATCAGGCCTGGTTTCCCAGATACCTCTTCCTCGTGCTGTCAGGTCCTCCACCTACAAAAAACAACCAAAAAAAAGGAAAATAAAGGCAGTTAGATGCATTCTGTGTCTTTTAGGCCCTAGTTTAGGATGTTTGCAGCTTGCATGCAGGCGTCATCCCTGTAAAAACACACTATATATAAAAACTATACTAACTAATTTTGGGTGAGCACTTCCATGCCCACCATTTCACCTGTGATAGTTTGGTCCAAATCTAGCAAGATGGGGTCTCCCCCATGCCTATTATGGATTCTATCTGTAACATTTCAGACATATTATAGGGGCATAGTTAGTGGCCATTGACTATGAAGATGGTGTAGTTGTCGTCAATTGTATTAACGTGCATCGCCCCATTTTTGATGAGCTAAACCACCTCATACGACCCCATCCATCTCTGCATTAATTTTTCCTTCCTCTCTTGGAACTAAGAATCGTACAACAGTACCCATTCCCCTTCTTGGAACTACTTCAACTTAATGTGGCTATCATGCCACCACTTTCTTTGCTTCTGTATAATTTTTGTCCTCTGCAAAGCATCTAATAGGATTTCATCCAGCTGATCTAGCTATCGAATCCTTTGTTTTTGAGCTTCATCCAAGCTCAAGTTCAATTCTGAAGCCATTCTCAGTGTCTTGATTTCAAATTCGATGGGCATCATCGCATTTTTCCCATAGACTAGTTGGAAAGGTGTAAATCCTATAGTGGATTTCCACGTGGTGTTATATGCCCAGATTGCCTTCGGCAATCATGTAGCCCAATATTTCCTGTGTTGCTGCACGGTCTTCATCAGGATGTTCTCTATTTCTCTGTTTGTCACTTCCACTTGCCCATTTGCCTACGGATGGTAGGGCGTAGTTTTATTGTGCCGAACTCTGTATTGCTCCATCAGTTCCTCGATCAACTTGGAGGTAAATTGAGGCCCTTGGTCTATTGTTATCTCCCGAGGGACCCCAAATCGTGTAAAAATATGGGCAAATAAGAAATCGGTGACCGTTATTTCCTTTGAATCCCTCAATGCATGTACTTCAACCCATTTGGTAACATAATCCGTACATACCAAAATAAACCTCCTCCCCATCGAAGGTGGATTAAATGGTCCCATGAAGTCCATGCCCCACTTATCGAAAGGTTCCAGGTGTACCTGAGGCTAGAGGGGCATTTCGTCTCGATGGGTTGGTCTACCCATCCTTTGGCATTTATCACACTTGCTGGTATACGTAGCCGCATCCTTAAATAGAGTGGGCCAAAAGTACCCAACCTATAGGATTTTGTAGGCAGTTTGTTTCCCTGCAAAGTGTCCTCCGCATGGCTCGTCGTGACATGCTTTGAGTACTTCTGAGAACTCCTGTTCTGCTACGCATCTTCTTATAATTTGGTCACGTCCTATTTTAAATAGGAGACCATCCATCCATAGAAATGATGCACTTTTATCTATGACCGCCTGCTTTTCTCGATAAGAGAGAGTAGGTGAGGTCCTTCCGATGGCCAAGTAATTGGCTATATCTGCATACCACGAGGTTTGCTCACTAATAGTGAACAAATATTCATCTAAAAATTGGTCTTCCACTGCTTGATGGTCTGCTGGTATCAATCTAGATAGAAAATCTGCCACGACGTTATCCTTTCCTGGTTTGTCGACTATGGTGATGTCGAATTCCTATAGTAGCAACAGCCATCTGATGATTCTTCCGCCAATAGCCGGCTTGCTCATTAGGTATCTGATAGCCGCATGGTCCGTATGGACAAAAACCTTATATCCGATGATATAGTGGCAGAATTTGTTTATAGCATGGACAACTGCTAGGAATTCCTTCTCTATCACTGTGTAGTTGAGCTCTGCTCTTGCCAAGTTTTTACTGACATAATAAATGGCATAAAATTCTTCCCCATATTTTTTCCCGAGGACTACTCCAATCACACCGTTGGATGCGTCACAGTAGATATGGAATGGTATGGCCCAATTTGGTCCTCTTAAAACTAGTGCAGATATCAGTTTCTCCTTAAGAAATTGGAACACTTCTTCGCAGTCTTCCGTCCAATTGAACTCCACATCCTTAGATAATAGAGTGTGCAGTGGTTTGGAAATTTTGCTAAATTCGAAGATAAATCATTGATAGTATCCGACTGATCCAAGAAAACTTCTTACCTCCTTCTGCATTCTAGGGCTGGGTAGGTCTCTTATGACCTCAACCTTCCTTTTATCAACTTTTATTCCTTCTACAGAGAGGTGGTGCCCCAGTACGATGCCTTCTTGCATCATCATAAAACATTTTTCATTACTTAGGGACAAATTATTTTCCTTGCTTCTGTCGAGCACTCTTTCCAAATTCGTCATTGCCTCCTCGAAGGTTTCTCCATAGATGGTGAATTCATCCATGTATACCTCGACCCTATCTCCCATCATGTCTGAGAATATGCTAAGCACCGCCCTTTGAAAGGTGGCAGGTGCGTTGCACATCCGAAAGGCAATACCCTATAGGCAAACGTTCCCCATGGGCAGGTGAACGTTGTCTTATCCTGATCTTCTTCTCCTATCTGGATCTGGTTGTATCCACCGAATCCATCCAGAAAGGAGAAGTACTTCCTCCCCGAGAGTGTGTCCAAGACCTGATCAATGAACGGGAGCGGGAAGTGGTCTTTCTTGGTTGCTTTGTTCAATGCTCTGTAGTCCACACAGATTCGCCACTTCCCGTTCTTTTTAGGGACCACCACTAACGGTGATACCCAATCGCTATCAAAAATTGGATATATGAATCTAAAAGCCAAGAGTTTGTGCAGTTCTTCCTTGACAATGTCTTTCATTATCGGGTTCATTCTTCACTGTGGCTATCGGCTTGGAGTTTCTTGATCATCTAGATAAATCCGATGGGTACATATCTTTGGGCTGATGCCCTGCATATCCGAGTAATCCCATGCAAATGCTTGTTGGTGCCTTACCAAGAGCTCTTCTAATTTTTTTAGTTGTGTGGGCATCAACCTACTACTAACATTTAATGTTCTTCTTGGCCCAACATGTATCTGTTGGACGTGGTGATCTTGGGCACCAATCAACGACAATCCAGGTGCGGAGATGGAGGGTTCTCCATGGAGAAACTCCACAATAGCACCATCTTCGTCCTCTTCTGTCAACTCCTCCAATGTCATCATCGGCTGGATTATGGATAGCTCCGTATTTCCATGCTCGGTGATCATGGGTTCTGCTACTGAGTCGACAGACTGTGCTAGAGGTGAAATGGTCAGCCTTTTAACATTTTGCCCATCGAAGATGGTCATCAACCCATCCCGACAGCTGATGTAAGTGTCAGCTGTTGCCAGCCATGGCCTCCCCAAGATGAGCGGGTAACCGCCCAGCCTAGTTTTGGATTGCAAAACTAAAAAGTCAGCTGGGTATTCCCATGCACTGACCATTACTATCATGTCTTCCAACATCCCTTCCAGGGATACGGTCGATCGATCGGCTAGCTGCAACACTATCATGGTGGGTTTTAGGTTCGTGAGTTGTAGCCTCTGCATGGTCTCCTGAGGCATTACATTGATGGCTGCTCTGAGATCGACCAACGTATTGGACAAGGAATGTCCCTCGATTTTTACAATCAACACCGGGCTGCTTGGGTCTGCATACTTCAGATGGCATGTTCTGCCCATCATCAAATCTGCTAGTTTACCCACGACGTTGATAGTCTGGGTTGCTTTTCATCCCGGCTTCCTCAGACACATCTCTCTGATTGCCTTGGTATATATGGGAACATCTCAGATTGCTTGAAATAATGGAATTGTCACTATGAGGTTCTTCAAGCTTGACAAGATGTCAAATTTTGGTTGTGTTACTTTTCTCTGTTCTTGCAGCCGGCTAGGAAATGGAGCCTTCGCTCTCTCAAGTGTTTCTTCCTCTTCTACCAAAGGTGTTTCTTCTACCTCTTCCTCCTCTTCTACCAATGGAGGTGTTCCTACTCCTAGTTGCCTACCTAACCTAAGATGAATATTTTACATAGGATACATCTCACCCTCCATGTTGTATGCGGTCTGGTTCACTCTATTATTCGGATTTGTCATCGGTTGTGTGGGTAGCTGTGCAGGTCTCACTGCTGGAAATGCCGATAAATTCTATTGGGGGTGAGCAGGTGCTATGTTCTGTGGAGCCTGATTCCACGTAGTATGGCCTCTCCACTGCTGCCCAGGATATGGATATGGCATCCATGGTTGCTAGTTCAAGAATGCTATTGGGGGTGCGTTAGACCAGGGTGATGGCCCCCACCACCCCATGTTAGGTGGTTGAGGTGGTCCTTGGTGCATGTATGGCCCTCCCCCATATGGCGGCATTCCGGTTGGCATATTCCCCATAGGGGGCTGTGGCCAACTCTTCCTATTGCCTATGAAATAGGCATCCATGCTTTCAGCCTCCTCCTGATTACTGGGCAGTCATGGGCACAATCGAGTTTTATGATTCAACCTGCAAACTACGCATACTCTGACTTTTTTCTCTAGGCATGCATTCTTTGCATGCCTCCCTCTACATTTTGGATAGAAATAAGCTAATGTTGCGTCATTCTCTTGCTTATTTTTCTCTAACAACAACGTATCCATCTGTAATGCTAGAGATGAGAGCATTTCGCTCTTTAAATCCTCCAACATGTTACCTATTTTTGTCTTTGTGACTGAAGCTATTGCTTTCATGGTTCTAGAGGTGGCCTTGCCTTGCCTTCTTGAGTAGTTCTAGCATAATTTTCGGATGTCTTCCATAGCATGCTGGTAGACATCACCTCCGGAGATCATGTTAAGAGCCTCCAGTGATTCATTGGTAAGTCCTCTTAAGAAGATGCTTTTGAGGGACTTATCAGATAGTCTCGCATGAGGAGATCATTGAAGATTAAATTTGAATCTCTCCCAGTACTCCTCGAGAGACTCATCTTCTTTCTGTGTCATGCTCAGGACCTCCTCCCTGGAGTCTCTTGCTCTCCCAAAATCTTGGTATTGTTCTAAAAAGAGCCTCTTCATCTGGTCCCAAGTGGCAATGTGTTTGTCTCCCAGAATCGATGAACCACCGCAGAGCTACATCGTCTAATGTAGAAGGAAAGAGTTTCAACTTCTACGTATCGGATTTGTAGTCCACAGACCTGCATAAGACATCAAACTTAAATAAAAATAGGTCAAGGTCCTCAGTCGGGTATCCTATGAAGGACGAAAGGTGAGCAGGGGATATGTTTTTCATTTTAGCATCTCCTACTCCTTCCTCTATCGAGAAACTAAAGCCAGATGAGACCTCATCGTTATCAACCATTTTTTCAGGAAATGTGGTTTCTAATGCAGTGCTTATGGCCTTATGGTCGTTTAAGACTTTCTGAGTCAAAGCTCTAAGGTTGTCTGGTGATATCGTCCGATCTTCTACAACCTTCCACAATAGGGCTTCTTCTAAGGGAGTCCTATTAAATAAGGGATTTATGATGATTCATTCTTCCCCACGTTGGTGGGATGAGGAGGCACTTTGCACAAAGTGTGGTTCCTCACTCCAATGGATTGCTGGTGGGTCGGGTGAGTCTAATTCAAATTTAGAATGCTCAATTGACTCTGGTTCTGATGGATTGGTTCTTACAAACTGATCGTCCGGTCCTCTTCTTCTCGAAGAACTCATACAAGGTCAGATGGAAGGTTTCAGGGTATTGTAAATAATCTACTTGAGACACTTCCTCGACAACGGTGCCAAAATGTTGTGGGCCAAATAAGGTTAACTTTTTCCTACTTTTGTCACATGCCCGTGCATTTAATTATCAACCCAGGGAGCTTCGTAAACTTGCGAAGGGTCTGAATAAGATTGCTTACAATACCACTTGAGATGAATCCACTAATCCTACTATTGGGGGGTGTTTTCAAAATGGTTGTCAATCATTCATGCACTCCTCAATAATTTACGTAAGAAGAAAATAATTAAATCTACGAAAATGAAACATTCACACATTCCTGAAAATGAATCTACTGTAAATACTGGGAATAGTAATAAGGTAAACGATCTTTCAAAAGCAATAGACTAATCTAGAAAATGGAAGAAAAGTGGGGAAGAAATACTGGCTTGGAGTGGGCCTAGGCTCCAGCAGCTTCCTCCCAGCTTGAACACGCGCTAGAACTCTTAGAACTATAATATATTTATCAAAGTGTTACAATCTCTATCTACCTCTGTATCTCTATATGAATCTATCTCAATCTATATATCTCAGAATGGTCTGTGCACGTTTATATAACACACCCACAGAAATTCTGTTACAAAGAGGTTACAACAGTCGATTCATCCCAGACTAAATTAAGATAGTCTAGTGAATGCAATCGATGTCTGCTTAAAACTAGCATTTGGTTCTAATAGCGACGTGTTCGTTGATTGGTTCGTGCTTCACCTGGCATTGGTAAGATGTTTTCATATGTTGGTGCGATCTCCGATTTAGCTCTACATGACGTAGAGTTGGAACTGCACCAGCCACTGCTGTCCACGTCATGCAAATATGGTCAACGGGCAAAGAACAGAGGTGCCTTCCTTATGAGGAAGGCATCTTATTGCCATGGTGCCTTCCTGGAAGAGGAAGGTGCTTCCCTTCTATTGGCGCCTTCCTGTGGGAGGAAGGCGCTTGCCTTCTAGTGGCACCTTCCTTATGGGAGGAAGGCGCTCACCTTCTGTGAGGAAGGTGCGTCTTCTAGTGGCGCCTTCCTTATGGGAGGAAGGCGCTTTGCCTATCGTGGCGCCTTCCCGTCGGCGCATTCCTTATGAGAGGAAGGCGCTTCCTTCCCTTTGGCGCCTTCCTGGAGGAGGAAGGCACTTTTTCTTTCCTTGGTGCCTTCCTGGAAGAGGAAGGCGCCTTCTTACTTTTGGTGCCTTCCTAGAGGAGGAAGGCACCTACGTTCTCTTGGTGCCTTCCTGGAAGAGGAAGGCGCCTACTTTCTCTTGGCACCTTCCTGGAAGAGGAAGGTGCCTATGTTCTCTGCATTGATCCCCATAGAAACAAAGTGCTAGGTCCATCAAGAAGACCTTGACTGATCCAAATCTAACTAAACCAACTGCAATTCCACAAAACACACTGAAAACACATAATTTAGATAACACACATAATTTCATCAAATATATATATATATAATCATTTATAAAAGTACACAATCCTTATTATACAACCACATAATGATCAAGAAAATGTGTACAAAATATGAGCATTTTTGGTGCTCATCATTAATCTTCATATGGAGAAATATTGACCTTCACTCTCCTTGAGACTCTTCACTTTCCTATTCTATGGACTCATGTGCATATGGAATATTACACATTTACATTATTGAGTACTTTGCACACTCTAATAGTAATTGTGCATTTATTACATTGCATAAAGTAAATACTCACTCTAGTCTAAGAAATACTCCTAATATAAAGATGTACCCAAGGTGGTACATTAACATGTACCAAATAATGCAATATATTCTAACAAAAACATCATATTTTTACTTCTTCATTATCCATTTTCTTACATCATTTAGGGTTGCCTTTTCAAAATATGAGAATATATTGAATAGCTCCATCAACATTGAAAGAGTTATGAAATATTAGAATAATTATTTCAAAGCTAATGCATTATGTATTCAATGGAGGACTGGTCCTACCATTACATGTTGGTATTTATAGTTTGAAAGAAAGATTGTAATTTTCAAAAATAAATCTCATAATCATATCCAAGTTTTGAATCAAAAAATTAACTCTTTTGTAGAATATTTATAGTCATGATGGTCATCATGGTAAGTCTCAAGTGCAACAAAGGAGGTGTTAGCCTCTTTGTTATAGGATTTGCATATGCATGGAAGGGTCATTAGTGACAATGGAGTAACACAAAGGATTTGTTTAAATCTTTGGTAAAATGGAAGTGTATAGAAATTGAGTTTATCAAAATTAATTTTGATGGTGCTTTCAAAGGAAATCTAGGAAACAATGCTAGAGGCGATGTTTTCCAAAATAATAAAATTTTCACTTTCTAAGAATCATATGGAACTTCAACTAGCAACTATGCAAAGTCTAAGGCACTTCTTATAGGGATCAAAATTGTAATTGAAAATGATGGAAATATATTTCAACTAAGGGGAATTAAAAAATTATCATCAATGCTATCAATAAAAATGGACATGGGGATTGGATAAAAATAACATTATCAATGATGTTCATAAACTATTGTTGAAGTAAAACACTTGAAATGTAAGCGTATCTATAGATATGATAACTTGATAGCAAAAATTTTGACCAATCACAATGATGATCTTTGTCTCATTGAAATTCAAATTTTATAAGGCAATTGAATGATTGAGATTTTATCTCTTAATATAAATGATATCAAACAATTGATTGCAAAAAAATAACAATTTAATATTGAGAATATATTTGATAAATAGATAAATATTAACTTGAACGGAATTCCAATAATGAAATATGCCACTAGACTTGCTTCATCACATTAACAACAAATTAAATGATGAATATCATTGATAAAAAGAGAAGCTATGGTTTACTTGACCTAACAACAAATGTAATATTTTATTATTTTTATAAAAGTAATCCTAATAAAAACTATATATAAATTATTAAAAATAATTAAAAAAAAAACTAAACATAGCATTCACATAAGTTTACATAGAAATTTAATAATATCATAATAAATATGACTTGAATGTTAATAAACAAACAAATAAATAAATAAATAAATATATATATATAAACAATTAAAAATGTTTGCTACATGTATGGGAGGGTTAGGTGGAATGGTAAGACGTTGGCACTTATCAAGAAAAGACTTAGGTTCAAATCTTGGGGGCATGCTCGATCTGGGCAAAGATAGTAGTCTAAACTGAATCTGCTAGTGTGCGCCAGCTTGATGATGATGGTGAGTCACACCCCAGATCAAGTTTACCGACGAGAGATAGGGATTAAAGTGGTAGCACCATGATTTAAGGGTTATAGTGATAGCACTATGATTTGAATTTATGATCAGAAGTAATACAACTTGACACAGTGACCAGTTATTAAAAAAAAAAAAAAGTAATTGCCAATTCTTTGTATATATATTTCTTACATATAAGCTGTCATACATATGGCAATCGTATATACATGCATAATACCCAACCATGTGACCAGGTGCATTGCACTTTACAAAATTCTTGTGACGAAGACATGGTTTGGCCATCAAAGGCATCTCAAGGGATTTTGAATAGTTTGCTTCCTCAAGAAAAGTTGTTTGGGATTTGAAATCATTAAGAACAACTACTTTATTAAGTGATTTAATATTCCTTGCAACAACTGTAAAAACCTCACGCTCTACCCAAAGTATAGTTGAGGGTGCAATTATTATCTCTCCAAATTAATTTTATTAATGAACACTTGGACCCGTAAAATGACTTATCATAGCAACATAAACTCCAGTAGATGAGAAAGTGGTTCATAACCTCATCGCTACGTCATCCCTACGTTTGATTATTGCAATAGATGATTATAATTTGTTAGAGAATAAGGATCTGAGAAATCCAAAGCATAATTCCCTGGATTATCTATACATCCAAAGTTATGTCGAAATATTTTTCTTTTTGTAATTTCTGTGTGAGCTGGTGCGGGTAAAATACTAAATTCCACCATTGTTTATGAGACGCGGTGAATGGGTGTGGAATCGCTATCTTCACTCTACTTTCTAGCATGTCTAGTACTTGTCATACCCAGATCACTCAAATCCAAATCGCACTCTTCTTCCTTCTCTTTTAGGTACAATACCCCACATAAATTTGTATTTTATTATATTATGCTAAATCATACTGGTTGACATTTATAAAAATACACTCTTGTGGTTGCAGGGAATGCCATGCCAGACTTCCAGAGACAAGGAAGTGGGTTGAGAGGGGTGCGGGTATCTCCATGGCCTATAACATCTCACACATTACCGATGTCATGACTAGTAGTGATAGTTCATTATGGCGTTCACCAGTTCCATATTTGTTGGGAGGAGTATGCTGGCAGTGATAGAAAACTGGAGTTTTTTATTTTATCGCTAGAAACTTAACTTATTTGGCAGAAGTCGTGGAAAAAGCAGAAAATGCAAAACGCAACACTTGTATTTGTTAGTTTCAATGATAAAAGTAATAGAACTTCTTTTATGAAAATCTGATACAAAACCAATTTTCTGGCTCTCCAATTTAGAATACCAAATTTTTACTGAGTTTCCTGGCACTCATCTTTCTGGCCTTTCCCACCTGAAAGAAATCCGGTGATCGTGACCAACCAAGTGATGAAGATGGGCATAGTCAGAGCAATAGTAGTAAATAGTGGTGACTCAATTGAGAACGTGGAATCAAAGAATGGAAAAGCAAATGAGAGCTACTGGAATGGCAAAACGGAGGTCGTAATGGTGGGCGATGAGAAGCAAAGTAGAGGTTGCTTTCTGCGATTGGATAATCAGACAGGATTTCGCAGCAGCAAACGATTTTGTTTTGCGGTTGTGCTCTGTGTATCTCTATCAAAGACAACTAAGTTGTGAAACCATAATGCAGTTTATGTTATTGCTATTAAAGTGATAAGGCTGTTATGTTGGCTGCATTACTTTTCCAAATACATCTAAAACAGATGATATTCAAGAAATCTCTCGCTGGAGGTTGTTAGTTTTTTTTAATCCTTGCTTTGCGACATGGAGGACAATGACTCCTAGGTTGAGGATCGCTTACTGCAAAATATCCCAAACCTGATTTCTGAAGACATGAACTCATTCTTGTTGAGCCCTTTTAAGGATGAGGAAATAAAAAAAGTAGTTTTTGAAATGGGTAGTTTGAAAGCCCTCGATCTAGATGGATTTCCCCCAATCTTCTTCCAAAAATTCTGGCACATTGTGGGGAAAGATATAGGATATGCCTTGAAAGAGATTCAAAGGTTTGGTACCATTCCCAGGGATGTAAAATCCACCTTCTTGGTCCTTGTTCCAAAATCCCAAAGAGCTAAGGTCTTTAGCAACTTTAGACCTATTAGCCTTTGTAATACCATCTACAAGTTTTTGATAAAAAATTTGGCTAATAGGATCAAGCTATTTCTCCCCAGAATTATTGACCCATATCAAAGTGGGTTTGTGGTAGGAAGGCAGATTCTAGATGGAATTATTTTAGTTCATGAACTCATTCATTCTGTGGACAAGAGTGGGAGAGTTGGGCTTTTTCTCAAGCTCGATATGAACAAAGCGTATGATAGGGTTTCATGGAGTTTCCTCCTAAAAGTGCTAAACAAATTTGGGTTTCATCAAAGATGGATAAGCTTGATCAATGCTTGTATCTCATCAGCCTTCTTCCCAGTTATCACCAATCGCTAGACTACGGGATACTTTAAAAGTTGCAGGGGTCTGCATCAGGGTGACCCCCTTGCACCCTTCCTCTTTATCATTATGGCTGAAGCATTGGATATATCTATAAAAGCAGAGCCAACCATAGTAGGTATAAAACCAACTCTTTCAGTGGATCTATTATCCCACCAACAATTTACTGATGACACTCTTATAGCCACCTTGGCTTCTATTCCGCAAGCAATGAAGATTAAGGAGATTTTGACATCCTTTGAAAGGGTTGCGGGCCAAAAGATCAAATTTTTAAAAAGTTTAATCTTCTTCCTTAACACCCTCAAAAGACAAAGAAATGATCTCCCAGATTTTGGGTTGTGGGGTGGCTGAATTTCCCTCTACCTACATTAGAATGCCCTTATTTAAGGGGAGATTGAAAGAGAAATTTTGGGACCCGATCATTGAAAGGATGCAAAGGAAATTGGCTGGTTGGAAGGGGGCTCTTCTCAGCTAGGTTGGCAAAGCCCAACTAGTTAAATCCACCCTTCAGAGCATTCCTTTATTCTTTCTCTCACTTTTCAAAGCCTCAACTAAAGTTATTCAAAGAATTGAACTCATCCAAAAGTCCTTTCTTTGGTCTGGAAATGAGGAGAAGAAAAAGTTTCACCTGGTTTCCTGGGAATATGTATGCACTAGAAAAGAATTTGGTGGCCTTGGCCTTAGAAGAGTTAAGAGCATGAACATCACCTTACTAGCCAAGCAAGGGTGGAAGTTATTCAAGAATGAGAATGTTGATTGGGTCCGCATTCTGTCAGCCAAATATCTTTCTCAAAATAGAGACTTTTTGGTTGATCTACCCCCCTCTCCAGGATCAACTTTTTGGCTTGGTATCACTAAGATTCATCATGTCATTTCAAAGGGCCACAGATGGAAGCTAGGAAATGGCAAAAATATTGATTTTTGGGAAGACACTTGGGTGGGTGATGCTCCTCTAGCTCACATTCTTGAGGCAACAATTGTGAAACCCATAACTCGGGCCCGCTTTGGAGCTAAAGTTGCAGACTTCATTTAGGTAAGTAATGGGGTGAAATCCTGGCAGAATCTCAATTTCCCAAACTTGAACCAGGAGGAAAGAAAGGCTATGGACTATCTCAATCACATTCTAAGCTTATAGGTCATTAGATCTTCTGATGTTGAAGATTCTATTCTATGGAAGGGGGAGAAGGATGACTCCTTTTTGGTGAAGTCTGCTTATTTCCTCTCTGAAGTTGATCTTGTGGACCCACCTCCTTTCAAAAAGATCTGGTATAAATTTCTTACTCCTAAAGTCAACTTTTTTCTGTGGCTTGCTATCCAAAACAATATTCTCACTATGAAAAACCTCCAAAAAAGAGGTATGACCATCCCTAATAGGTGCCACCTTTGCAGATGTGATGTTGAATCTACTAACCACCTTTTCTTCCTTTGTCCCTTTTCACTTGAGGTCCTCTATCTCCTTCTGAATACCTTGGGGGTCTGTTGGGTTGTCTTGAAACAAGTTTTTTGATGCCTTTGATCAATGGTCTCCCCCTTTGCTAGCCCGAGGTTGCGTACCTTTTGGTCGTTTAGTCTCCCTCACCTAGTTTGGGGTATCTGGAAGGAGAGAAACAACAGGGTGTTTAGGGGAGTTTTTAGAGATGTTGCTTTCATCTAGGCTAAAGTCTTGCCAACAATTGTTGAGAATGTGTTTGTCCTATCTTTGGATGATTCCAGTGGCCCAGAGGTTGAAGCCCTCATTGAAGCCAATATTGGTTTCCAGCAAGCTAGAAGAGGAACTATTCAAAACCTGGGGAATACTAGAGCTTTAACCAAGTGGATCCCACCCCCTTGAATGGATCAAATTTAACTTCGATGGTGCCTCTAAAGGAAACCCCAGGAAAGCTAGTGTAGGAGGTGTGTTTCGAAATCATAGTGGAGATATCATTTTGGCCTTTGCTAAAAATCTTGGGTCCTAGACCTACCACTTTGCGAAAGCCAAAGCATTCTTCCAAGGGGTGGTGCTTCTCCCTTCGATTGGTTGTAGGAAAATTATTATCGAAGGTGACTCATTAAACATTGTCAATATGATCTCTGGATTGCAAGTCCCTAGTTGGAATATTGCTAATATGGTCGAGGAAGCTAATTGGATTCTTCGTGGCATGGAAAGTATTTAGGTGAGACATACGTATAGGGAAGGTAACAAGGTGGTTGACTTCCTCACCAACCTGGGGTTGCTCCAATCTAGGCTATCCATTTGGAGGGATAATCTCCCATAGGGCCTAATCTAGATCGATGAATGATGGTTGACCTATTGGTGTCCCTGATGGCTTTGCATAGGTTGCTTGCCTTCATGTTGGATGGCCAGTTGTTTCCTTACTCTCCTGGGTTCTGCTTTTTGATTGGTTGTGAGAGTTGTAGGAGGAATATTTTTTCTCTTTGGTTTTTCATGGAAGCCATTTTGCAAGCTATTGTTTGTCCCTCTGTTAATTGGCTGAGTGGGTCCAATGTGGCATCCTTTTGCCACCCAAATAATGAGTTGGATGGTCTCTCTTCTTGGACAAAAGTGGTGGTGTTCCAAGTGGTTCTCAAACTAGGATTTTTGATAGGTTTGTGTCATAGGCTGGTTGGCACTAATATGCTTTTAGATACTTTGGGATATTGAGGAGTTGAAGGTTGTCTTAGACTGGGACCAATAGGAGGTCATAATGTCTGATCTGCGTAAGTTGTCTAAGGGGGGTGAGAATCTGTTTTGCCCCCCTCCCTGATTGGTTCCTCCTTGTTCTTTTGTAGCTATGGGTTGTAGTTGGTGTCTCCTTGTTGGGTGTTTTTGGGTCTCTTTCATGTCCTCTTCTCTTGTGGTTGTTTGGTTTAGTTTCAGTTAATGGTAGGGCCCTATGTTGGGGTGGAAACATGTTGTTGATTTTTCAGTTAATAGTAGGACTATGTTAGAAGATCCTTTCAAAACCCCTTTTTCAACTAATAAATCATTTTAAATGAAGTACACTCCAAATAGATTTGTCTAAGTGAGGCCCTGGATAAGGTGTGGCACCCGTAACTAGATTCATGATCTATTGGGCATACTGCTAATCTTACAATCCAAAAATGAGGCAAGAGTGGTTTATCTATAAAACTATTCTTTTATTTTTATTTTTAAACAAAATAATAATAAAATAAAAAATAAAAAATGGAAAATAGACATATAAGCCTTCAGTCACAAATTTACGGTTGAGCCATAAATATTACAAGGATCAGTTGTAACGTTAAATGGTGAATACAAGGCGTAGTTGTTGTCATTGTAAAGTCACATCTGCAAGTTAGAGAGCTTTTTATTCTCAAATTCAAATTATTGATGGCAAAATCAAGGCGAGGTTTCTCTTTAGGGTACGGGTTTCACAAATTATTAGTTATATGTGATTATTTGAAATGAAGCCTTTAAACCTGTAATAAATGTTTTATAAAAAAAATATTATTTTAGTTAGTACTATCACTTATCAAACATTAAATATTTACTATTCTATTTGAAGAAATACTTTTTAAAAAGTTATTGTTTTAAAACCATAGATATTTAATTCTAAAAAGATTAGAGATTTGTTTTCGAAGAGAACATATTATAATAATGTGTACTGGCCATAAATATTATCTTAGTTATATTTATGTATGAAGAAGGTCTATATTATATAATATATAAATTTAGTATTCTGCATAATCTTAAATGTTAATTCAAAATAATTCCACCTAAATTTTATTTTTAGAAATATTTTGTTTATTATTTTTTTCATATGTTTTTATGAGGGGTTTGGTCTCCTTATTTTGAGTATCACATTTATTAGGATCACATTAATATGACTGTTCTCACCATATTAGGATCACATTTATTGTAGGATAACATACATTTTTTAATAATACGACACTATTCAATCGTGCAGTAGATTATTTAGTCATACGATATCTACAATCAAATGTACATCATCAATGAATTGTACAACACAATCATGTCACAACTATGAAGACATGTTAATGCTACAAGGTCATGTTTATTAGTTAGGTTCATAATTAATTGTTATTAAGATTTAATAAGACCTCATTAGAAAATGTTATTTTAATGTGTAATGTTATTTCATGTTCATTTGAATTTCATGTAATAGGGATTTGGGAACCCTAACCCTAATCTCATTTTTCTCAATATATAATTCCATAACATAAAGGGAGAGATGCAATTTTTCATTCTCTCCATTATCAAAAATCTTCTTCTCATTTTTTTTTGTTTCATGTGGTTGAGTTTGGGCACATAACATTGATCCTTGCTACAAGTGATATTAGATCTTGGATGCTTTCCTCTCCCACAACCAAGCTTGAAGAAACATTGCATTCCCCTCCTCTCCTCCACAAATTTATGTGTTGAGTTGAACAAGAGCATGAGGAAGTTGCATGAGGTTTCATAAAATATCCATACATTTTATTTTTATTGTAGATATTAACTTGTATCTTTGTTTGCAGGTATCCAAAATCTGGATCAGATTGAGATTGATGGCATCTGTGTAAAATGAATGTGTTTTTTTTTACATAGCCATACGGTATCCAAAATATGGATCTGACGAAGTTCGGTGGCCTTTGTGTAAACTGACCATGTTTATTTTTACACAACCATTTAGTCAGATTGGCCTTTGTGTAAATTGATCATGTTTTTTTTTGACAACATAGTAGGCTTCTAGCCTATCCATTGTACTTGTATAAGTGGCTTACAAAATTTTCCACATTGCTTTTGGCTAACTTATAACCCTAATTTGTAAAAGTGATTCCACTTGAATGGTGAACAAGATCTATTGGATCACACATAACATACATACAACCACATTAGCATTATAATAGCAATCCATTTGCACTCCAAGTCTATTTTCAGTTTTCATTTTCTTTCTTTCATTGCAAATTGATTCACATATTTGCATCATCCCTAAAAAGAACACATCCAATGACTCATTCTACAACCTATCCTCTTGATAAGGTGCCACTTCTTTGGTGGTGGAAAATCTACATTAAAGGCCCTATGAGTCAAATATGGATTAGACTTAACGAGAATGCATAATGAAGGGGGTTTGCCATACCCACAAACATTTGGAAAGGGATCATCCTTTCACCTGTGCTTGAAAAAATAAAACTCTTAATAAATATTAAAATTAAGTCGATCCAATATCCATCATAGCTATGGAATAGAGCACATACTTCTATTCAAAGAGTATATCACTAACCACATTAAATTGGATAAGAACTAGTAGGACTTGGGCTCCATCACAACTTGGATTTCATCATTGAGCATCTGTATGTGGGAATCCAGGTGAAGGCATTAATTTGAGATAAGCTCATTATACCTCTTAAACTTTCAACACCTCACCTACTTGCAGTCATAAGATTGAGGTTACTAGTTTTGCACATCCCACACTTTGGTATTCAGTTGTGTAATCTAGTGTTGGAGATATTATATTTTACATTCATATGTAGTATTTCAGTTTATGCTACACATTTATTTTAGTACTTCATATTTAGCCACATCATCATCCTGTTGCATCAAGACCCATAGCCACTTGTACAAATTCATATTTTGTAAAAGAGATTCCACTTGGATGGTAAGCAAGGTCTAGTGAATCACATTCATTCATTATCATCACTTGGCTCATTATTTACTGGCACATTTTACCTCACTTAGTCATCTATTTCTTGCTCACACCTTAACACACCTCTTTTAGGTATTTGTAGTATCACAAGTCACAATGACCTCTTCAAAAAAAAATTGGATGTACCCTCAAAGGTAAGGATAATTAGTATTAATGGTTCATAGGCATTAGGACAACTGCAAAATTTGAGAACCTATTGTGCAACCATTTGGACACAAATCCCACACCACCCACAAATGTTGTTGTTCTAGAAAAATGGTAGATAAATGATGATTGAATTCGTTTCGACATCCTAATTGTCATAGAATATCACCTTCATAATTTGATTGATGAAGGCAAGCATGACACAACATGGTTAGTTCTCGAAGTCTTCAAGAAAAAATTTGACACCAAATTTGACCTAGAATTTGTTCATCTTGTCCTCAAGATGAATCAAATAAAGATGAAATAATTCTAAAAACTTTAAATTATATTCCCAAAACACTTAAAAACTGATTAGTATAATTTCTAAGGTTCTAAGTATTCAATTAGATACCTTATCCCTCCATTAATTCAATTAATCTATTAAGTACTAGATTAATTAATCTCAAAATTAGAATAATTAAAAGTAATATCCCCTATGGATCCTTAACCTTGCAAAAATTAAATTAAATCAAATATTATGTACTTCCTTGTGAATGGTGTGTACTAATTTTATTTTTAGTGCTTTGACCTTTCTCTACTTGCTTGCAAGCTTCTCTATCAATCAAATTAACTCATCTAAATTTTATGTGCTATAATGTAGGATGGCTTCTACATAAACCTATGTTCTCCATGAAATCTTCACTCTCCACAAAATTCTCAACTCCTTCGTTCTTCCACGAGATTACCTCCAAGTGTGGGCTTTGATGCTTTTGGTTTCCTCCACATATGGGCTCTGAATAGCTTCTTCAGACTTAGTAATAACTTCACCTTCCTCTCTCTTCAATTATGAGCTTCTCCACACTCCAAATAGAACTCTCCTTTAGGCGCTCTTCAACTACAAGCTCAAGCCTCGATATTTTTAGGCTTTTTTTTGCTTTCTCTTTGTCCTTTATAGTGTAACATCCTTCAATATATTTAATGCAGTTCATAAGGTGTTATTTCTTCTACCAATGACCCTTGGTGTTCCTCCTTCGATGTTCCAAGTGGTAAGAATATTTTCAATGGCCTTTTCAAATGTCTTTTTACCTCCTTTGCAATGCTCATTCTTTTTTAACGCTCAGATTACACTCAAAATCCTACGTACCCTTTCAAAAATAATACTCATATGACTACGTGATTCCTTCTACCTTATCATCCACCAAATTCCATGTGATCTTCAGCTTGTTGATGGTTATGGAATCCAATATTTTCTTCCTTCTAACTATTACAACTTTGGTTGTCTCTTCTACGTTCTTTTGATATCTAACCAAAGTCTATTCGATTACTCACTATACTATGTGCGTTGGAGATGCTTCTTCTTCTAAGACTTAAAATTTTTGGTTACTTCAAACCTTAGGTCGATTCCAGCGAATCAATTTTGTATTTTTTCTCTTCTCACAGTTGTAGGTGATTTAAGCATTTGACCTCCTCTCTGTCTTTGCACTTATGTTCTTCAACCATTTCTTCAATGGAGTGGATGACTATTTGAGTTCCTTCTAATGGTGGTTGGATTTCTTCCAAGATATCACTCCAAGTGGCACATGTTTTTATTATCTTCAAGAAATATTTGTAACGGATCTTGGTCTCATATTTGGTGGATCCTTTCCTACCATATATGGTAGCTCTAGCTTTTAATGGTGGCTCAACCTATCCAACTTGATGGCAATTTTCAATGCTCTATATTGGCTAAATGATGAAAATGGCTATATCCTTCAATATGGAGGTTTTACCACTTGTTTGGTGGCTATTCTACACCAAAAACCTCTACAAATTTTAGTGATTTTCTTAGACACCTTAAGTTTGTTGTCTTTAAGCACTTTATTTGACCTTCTTTCCTTAATAGAACTAATAGAAAACTCTACATTTTATTTGATTATAAAACAAAATTCATTACTAGTATTTTCTTCTCCTTATTTCTCCTTTTCAAGCAAGCTTTAACTCTACTCTTTGCAATGATAACAATATCTCCTTTAGCTTGGAGATACTCTACTTTGAATTCCTTTTGATGGCTTTAAAACTTGAATATGTAGCTATTAAAATACTTTATTTTATGCTTTAAGAGAACACTTTTATAGTTACCTTTTTGCTTGCCAAGTTTGCTGCCCAATATGTTGCCTTCAACTTCTAAAATTTGCAACACCTTTCTGTGACCAAATGTTGTCCAATGCTTCTCCCAAATCTACCTTGAAATTCTCCAAAATTCAGCTCTCTAATTTCTTCTTAATGCTGCCCAAATTTATAGCCAAAAACTCTTCAGTTCGCTACTCCAAAAACTAATTTCTTCTCATTTATCTTGTTTTCCAAAAACAACATTAATTTCCTTCAAATTTTTGTCTTGTTTTGCTATCAATAACTCCTTTAATTTTCTATCCAAAGGAACTTAAAAAATTAACCAAATCTTCTTCAATTTGTATCTCTATGCCACCTTCAATTTGTTGTCTTGTGACTCTTCAACTTTTGCTGCAAAAATCAGCAATCTCCTTTGCAAATCAACATTTAATATCTTAATGGCTATCCTCAAACTTCTTAAATCTATGGCCTCTTTAATTCTTATTTCTCCTCCTATCTCTTACTAAAATTTGATTTCAAATCTGGCCTATTTTGTTGACCTCTTCTTCAAGAATCTGAATATCTTGAAGTCTTCAGAAATACTTTCTCAAATTTGGCAAACTTCTTGCCAAAATATTTCTTCCTTTTGGGCTTGTTGTCGGATGGTGATAATTGTCCCAAATTCCTCTTTCTAGGAGCTTCTCCTACTTGCAATATTCTTCCTTAAACTTTCTTCAAATCTTCTCCAATGACCACTTCTTCAAATTTCTCAATAGGGCTTCTTTAGCCTTCTTCTTTCTCCTTTCAAATTTGCTTGAGATTTCTTCTCTTAGGTCTAGTTAAAATTATACAACTTTTCAATTGGACATTTTCTTAGTATTTATCTATATTATTTATCAAATATGTAATGGGGACCTCGTCTCTCGGGTATCCTTCTCAATATTCTTTCTCAAATATCTTATCCCCTTTCTCAAATCTACAATGGGGATCTCTTCTCTCGGGTATCCTCCTCAATCTTCAATATAGACTCTTTCTTTATTCTCAATATTCAATCTGCTATGGGAACCTATTTCTTGGGTCTCCTCAGTATTCAATTTTCAATATTCAATGAGGACCTATTTATTGGGTCTCCTCAATATTCAATCTCAAATAGGGCCTTTATCTTATACCTCCTTAATATTCAATGTCTACTCTTTTCTTGCAACCAAAAACTAATCCCTGCATGAGGAAAGCACATAGAATTTTAGGAAAGTGAAGGTGAAATTCTTCTCTATATGTTGTAGGAAGCTTCTCAACTTTTGAGAAATACTTTTTTGCAACAAAATATTATACAACAACAATCAAATCTCTAAGATTCTAAAATCAATAAATGTCACTAGTCATCCTTCAATCTAGTGGAAAGAGATTTATGTTGAGTCTTAGTCTTCAAGAGTTCTCCTACAACCCTGTGGAATGACTCTAAAAAAATGCTACTTTAATTTTTTTTTAAATGAAATCTCCCCATATTCTCTCAATCTTCCTTGGGGATTTGATACTACTATTAGATTTTGATGCTAAATACTTAATGAAAATAAATGCAAGATCTAAAAACAAGAGTGCTATATCAAATATAAAATAATGGGAATATTCTAAACATGTAAAACTCATGAAAAAATTTGTCAACTACTTATAAAAATTCCATTAACAAAAGCTCACAAAAATAGTATTTGTTATATAATGGAGATCTTGTTGGGAGTAGTCAAAATGAAGGGATTGATTTTATTGATACTAATGGTTACAATATATAGGCATAAGCCTATATTCAACACATGACACTTGTCAAGACAAACTGACAAGTGTCAAGGTGAAGGCATAGTGCACTTTAACTCTAACATTCCCCCTTAAAGTGCACTATCCTAACTAAAGAAGAAACAAAATAAGTCAACATTAGGTAACATTCCCCCTTAATGTTGACTTCTCTAAAACAACCTATTATCCTCTCTTATTGTTGATATGGTCTAGGCTCATGCTCTGTGCTTGGCTTTCCAACTGTGAATAATGCTAGATTCACTGTGTATACATCTCGGTCTATTGCCTCAGGGTCAGCCACTTCCAAGGGTCTGTTGCCATTGGGTCAGCCGTCTAAGTGCCTCAGGGTCATCATGGGTGCCTCAGGGTTAGCCACTTTTGGGTCTATTGCCTTTGTAGGTCATCCTTAGAGGATGTTGCCTCTCGTAGGTCACTGACTAGATTCACCATAAATATCAAATCTCTCTTTATGGTGAACTCAATCTAGAAGGTGTCGGTCTCTGCCGAAAATGCACCTAATACAAAGGAAAAAATGAGCCATATAAGAGTGTCGGTCTCTGCCAAAAATGCACTCAATACAATAAAATGAGTCATAGATCAATAATAGGAGGAGAGAAGAAGAAAAGAAGAGAATCTTCTGAAGTGTCTTTGTCTATAGTCTTCAGAAGTAGATCTGAAAAAAACCTCGGATAGAGTCTAGGGTGTCTTTGTCTATAGTCCCTAGTATAAGTGTCCTTATGGTGACCATGTCATCCCATCAAAATGCATGGGTAACCAGTCGCTACATTCACCAAGTGTATAGAAAATATCACTAGGTACAAGGATCACACGGGAGTGTCGAGTACAACTGAGAGTGCACTCCAAGGTATAAAAAATATGAGGCTAAAAAACTCAATTGAAATAGCCTCAAAATTACAATATGACACCATCATTGTTTTCGTTGCTAAAAAATGTTTCCAACGACTATAAATACCCCTATATTCCACCATCAAAGGGGCCTTCATCATGTGGAAAAACCATAATGCCTATCTAAGGCAACAAAATAAACCTCAGGAATATCATATTCCTTGCATCGCACTATGGCGGAATAAAAAAAGTCTTAAAATTTCCCTCACAGGGGAATTACATGGGCCATCTAGGCCTTTCACTTCCACTTCAATGTGGAAAAACATAAAAAACGACCAAGGTGGCCATTTTATCGACCAATAGAAAAATTCATAAAGTTTCCCTTAAAAATGGCCCTTTACTTTGAAAATTTCAATTCCCCATACATAAAAAATTAAGTGGTCCTCCCCACTTTAATAAAATATGCCCCCTTGCTTTTTAATTAAATATTATTAAAGTGGCCCCTTCCCATGATATTAAAATAAAAATATTTGGGCCCTTATAATTTTTCTTGAAAGCAAAGCCTTATAAAAATGTGATAGCTTCCTCTCTGCGTGTCATGGTCCTGGCTCCAACATGATATGGACATGTGGTGCCACCTCTTCATCGTCGACGACAGTTCCAGTGACAACATCGTCCACCACGGTGAGCAATATCCTTTTGCAGGTGGAGGGGTTATGCTTCGGCATCCACCTCCGCTGAAAAAACTAGCCCACTGCTACTACCACTGTCGCAATAGTAGAACAATGCCTCCACCTGGCAGTAAAACACCAGTTTAGTAAAATTTGCCCAAGACTCTCTCCGATCGCCATGTATCTACGAGGATCTTCAGTCATGATATGTGCCATGATTTCGCATGATTGCTATGCCACCCGCATGTCCTTTGTTAACTGTCACTTCCATGATCCCTTGTAGTTGCAGCGATACCAAAAAACCGTCAATGGCCAATTCCTCCATGAAACACTACACTCGAAACTTTTCACCAACCATCGCCTAGGTTCTTACTCGTAACTATGCATTCACCGCCTCAACATTAATGTCATCTCCAGATCATGTTATCAATAGGAAAGAAAAAAATCATGTTACGAGTAGCCACGCTAGCCACATACACCATGGTAGATCTGGAATCACGGTTAGTTGCAGATGCATCCCTTCTGCGTGAGCCTTGTTATGGATTATAGTGTTGCTAAGAAAACTCGGATGGATGGCCTATGTGAATTCGAGTGGCCCTTGCTTGTGGCAGATCTGGATGACCTCGATACCAACAAACATCCCTCATCATAGCAGCAACATCTTCAGTTTGGGCAGCATATTCTCTTTCATCAACCCATACAATATGAAGTCCATTCCCAGCCTTCGTCTCAATCACCAACGTTGCATCATCAACAGACATTACAGCAGTTACAGCAACCACCAAGGCAGGTATTGAAAGCTATCGCCATATGAACCTAAATATTATTTTTCCCAAAGTCTTCACGCGATCAATGGCTGTAGGTCGCATCATCTTTGGAGTTTTTGTTTCTAATGACAACATCTAAAGAGTAGATTTGAATATCAACAGGATAGGGTTTTGGAATTCAAAGTAGCATATTAAATCACTCAACAGGTCAAGTTTTAAATCAAGGTGCTCTTATTCAGAGGCATATGCCCATAAGACAACAACAAGTAGTTGAACAATACCAACAGGCACCCCAAAAACTACTGTATCAACAACATTTACAACAACAACAACAGTAAATTCTCAAAAAAAAGTTTCAACAACAGTCACAACTTGTGTCATCAATTCTTTAGCAGCAGCAGCAGCAACATCAACAACCTATCATGCAACAAAACCAGCTCCCGACATCCCAACAGTCTATCATGCAACCAGTTCAGCCATAACAAAATTCTCAATCTCTGCTTCAGCAACAATACCCTTCAGTAGTTAATATTTCAAATATGCACCAGCAACAACATCAACTACAACAGATTCTGCAATCCAAGACTGCTCAACATCAGCAAACACAACAGCCATCATCAGCATTGTTGCTATCACAATCACAGTAGTTGTAGCAATAGTCACAGCAACATTACAGCATGAGCTACAAAAAATGATTCACGCATCAGGTGGTTTGTTATAGAAACAATAACAGAATTCCATTGAACAACAAAAGCAATTGGGCTCAACAGCTCAAAGTGGGCAACCAACTGTTGACATGCAGGAGAAGATTTTTTAGAGGTTGCAAAGACTTAAGGAAACATATTTTCCAGAGATAAAAGAGTTGTTCCTAAGGCTTCATCAGAAGTCTCAACAGCCTATGCTATCAGAAAAACTGTAACTAGGACCCTAAAAACTAAAAAACTTTTCCCATCATCCATGGTTTTTCCAAAGGTCTAGTTTTTGATTCATCCATCAAGGATGAAGAGCATACTCCCTATTTTGAAAAAATAATGGGAAGAAAATGAAAAAATGGGAAAATGGGGGGAAAGGATGAGGGGGGAGGGAGGATTTCCATGAGAAAAATCCCCCTCAAGGGTTTCATAGGGTAGGGAAAGCCCGCTCTGATACCAAATGTTGGGAGTAGTCAAACTGAAGGGATTGATTTTATTGATACTAATGGTTACAATATATAGGCATAAGCCTATATTCAACACATGACATTTGTCAAGACAAACTGACAAGTGTCAAGGTGAAGGCATAGTGCACTTTAACTCTAGCATTCCCCCTTAAAGTGCACTATCGTAACTAAAGAAGAAACAAAATAAGTCAACATTAGGTAACAGATCTCAATTACTCCATACTTCATACACTCTTTCTCTACATTGTGATTAGTATAACTCTACATTGTGTCTTGTGATACTCTACATTTTTGCATCTACTCTCACTCATAGACACATATATATAATAGAGTGTGACTCTTCATATGGAAAAATCTTGGCCTTCACTCTCCTTGAGACTCTTCACTTTCCTATTCTATAGACTCATGTACACATGGACTATTATATACATTTACATTATTGAATACTTTGCACACTTTAATAATACTTGTGCATTTATTACATTGCATAAAGTAAATACTTACACTCTAATATAAGACACACTCCTAATCTAAATATGTGTTGGTTGTGGAGCCTAATTCACTCTCTAATTTGGAGGTCTTGTTTTTAGTTGCACTTGGACCCTCTCAATGAAGGGGGGGTGTAGGAGGGGAAACACCCGCCTACTTGTGTCCTCCAGGGGGTCCAAGGGGGCAGGCTTTTTTTCCTAAAATATATGTTTTTTCTCTATGTAAATCTAGACCATTTATTATTAGGTCATAGATTGGACGACGGATTTTAGGCAAGCTTTTTTACCCTAAAATTGTAATGCATTTAAATAAGAGAATGATGTATGGTGGCTATATGTAGTATGGTAATGTGCGATGTGTGTAATTGTAATTGATGATAATAGAGCGAAGAGGAAGTTACATTGGATCTGTTGTAGGTTGTATCCCTTCATGGTTTTTTGGATGGAATAAAAGACCTGGTTAATTTCTCCATGGATGTAGCCCACATTGGGTGAACCACATAAATTTGTGTCTCATGTATTACTTTATTCTTCTACATTTTATTTTTGCATTTATTTATTGCTTGCATTTTATTATTTAATCCTAACAAATGGTATGAGAGCCTAGGGACTTGAAAGGAGGGTTTCCTAGTTCGAGTGGGAGGAATGGCAAAAGAAGGTAGGTTTAGGGTTGAGAATTTTAATAGCCAAAAATACCAACTTTGGAAGATGCAAATGGAGGACTATCTATATTAGAAATATTTGTACCTACCAATAGGTAAAAATCAAAGAAGTCGGTAAATTTATTAGATGAATAATGGGAAGTTCTTGATAGAAAGGCAATAGGAACAATATGACTATGCCTGACAGCATCGGTGACCTTAAATATTTCAAATAAAAAGAGAATAGAGGATCTAATGAAGGCATTGGCAAAACTATATGAAAAATCCTCAACTTTTAACAAGGTATTTCTTAGGAAGCATTTATTTAATATACAGATGTCAAAAGGTGGGTCTATTACCGATCACTTAAATTATTTTAACATGGTTACCAATCAGTTAAATTCTATTGGAGTAAATTTTTATGATGAAGTTAGGGCTCTTTTGATCTTGTGCTCATTGCTAAAAAGTTGGAATGGCTTGGTCATGGCTATGAGTAATTCTATTTTTGGTACAAATAATTTAAAATTTATTGATGTTATTGTTGTTATCCTTAGTGAGAAAATGCAACGAAAAAGCACATGTGAGACATAAGGTAATGCATTGACTATGGAAAATAGGAGAAGATAAAAGGAGAGAGGAAAGAGTATAGAAAAACATGGAAAATCAAAGAAATGCAGATCCATATCCAAAAGAAAGTAGTTATAATGCTAGAACTATGGGAAGAAAAGGACAAATGAAAAGAGAATGTTAGTCTCAGAAAGAAAAATAGAGAGATGAAAATTAGGAAGCAAACGTAGCAGGTGATGTATTGCATGATGCTTTAATTCTTTCACTATATAATTTTAATGATTACTTGGTGCTAAACTCAGGGGATTCATATCATGCCACACCCCATAGGAAATATTTTCTAGATTATGTTTAAGGTGATTTTGGATAGGTTTATTTGGGTGATGATAGACCATGTAAAATCATTGGAAAGGGTAAGATCCAGATAAAATTACCAAATGAGAACTAATGATTTCTAAACGAGGTAAGACATATTATTGATTTGAGAAGAAATCTAATTTCCATAAGGTAGTTGGACAACGAAGGATGTACAATTACATTCTCAATAAATTCATGGAAGGTTGCTAAAGGATCATTGATATTAGCAAAAGAAAAAAGTTAGGTACGTTGTATGTCTGTACTGGTAATACTAATATTTCTATTGCTTTAGCCTCTATAGGAGCAGATACAGGTTTGTGGTATCATAGGCTTGGGTACATGAGTGATAAGGGGATGCAGATTCTCCACTCAAGGAAATTATTGCTAGGTTTGAAGCAGGTTGATTTGGAATTTTATGAGCATTGTGCTCATGGAAAATAAAAAAGTCATATTTCTTAGAGTTGGGAAAGAAAATAAGAGTGAAAATCTAGAGCTTGTGCATATAGACATATGGGGACCAACTCAAGTATCATATCTTGGTGGCTCTTATTATTATGTTATGTTTATTGATGATGCAACTAGAAAAACTTGGGTTTATTGTATTCAAAATAAATCGGATGTCTTTGATACTTTTAAGAAATGGAAAGCTTTGGTTGAGAATGATACAAGAAATAAGTTGAAGTGTCTTAGATCAAATAATGGAGGTGAGTACTATAGCAAAGAGTTTGATAGTTACTATTCATACCATGGGATTCGTAGAGTGAAGACAATTCTAGGAAATCCATAATAAAATGGTATGTCAAAAAGGATGAACAAGACTATCATAGAATGTGCTAGGTGTATGATATTACATGTAGGATTGCCCTTATAGTTTTGGGTAGATGTTGTGGATATTGTTGTTTATTTAATAAATAGAGGGCCTTCAAGTTCCATGGATGGTGGGATTCCAAAAGAGGCATGGACATGTAAGCCTATTAACTACTCATTTTTGAAGACTTTTGGTTGTGAAGCATTCATGAATATTGATAAAGAAAATAGAACTAAAATTGAGGTAAAATCCAAGAACTACACTTTCATTAGATATGGAGTTAATGATTTTGGTTATCATTTTTGGGATTATGAAAATCACAAAATCATTAGGAGTAGAGATGTGGTATTCAATGAGAATGTCATGTATAAAGACCAATTGCAACAAAATAAATAGGAAAAGGTAAACACAAAATACATAGTGCTTGATGAAATTGAAACTCCAAAGGTTCTATAAAATCAACAACAGCAACAACAAGCACCTCAAACTCTTGAAAATGTTGTTAGAAGATCTACCAGGATAGGTAGACCCCCTAAACATTACTCTCCTTAATTATATTATGTATTATTGTTTGGCTCTGGTGAACCTGAAACATATGAAGAAGGGATGCAGTTAGAAACCAAGAAGAAGTGGGAGCAAGGCATGAAAGAGGATATGGACTCCTTGGTATACAATCACACTTGGAATATTCGATTGCCTGCAGGAAAAAGAGCATTACAGAATAAATAGATTTCCAGGGTGAAAGAAGAATATGGAGGTAAAAGAGGTATAAGGCTAGACTAGTTGTAAAGGGGTTTGCACAAAAGAAAGGTATTGATTATGATAAAAAATTCTCCTGTTGTTAAAATGACTTCAATTAGAATTGTTTTAAGCCTAGTGGCTGTAGAGGATTTGCATCTTGAACAATTAAATGTAAAAACAACTTTTCTCCATGAGGATTTGGAGGAAGAGATTTTTATGCAGTAGCCATAGGGCTATGAGGTCAAAGGAAAAGATGAGTTAGTATGTAGGTTGAAAATGAGCTTGGATGTCCTTAAGTAAGCTCCAAGGTAGTGGTATATGAAATTTGACAGGTTTATGTCATAACAAGGTTATAGTAGATGTTATTCTAACCACTATGTTTATTTTAATAGATTGGATAGTGGTAACTATATTATACTATTATTGTATGTAGATGACATGCTTGTTATAGGGTCTAACATGTAGGATATAAATGTGTTCAAAAGAAAATTGGCAGATTTATTTGCAATGAAGGATTTGGGTGCTACAAAGTAAATCCTTGGTATAAGAATAATAAGGGATAAGAAAAAATGTAAATTAATATTATCTTAGGGTGAGTACATTGATAAGGTGTTGAAAATATTTAATATGTAGGATGTAAAACCTATTAGTACACCTTTGTATAATCATTTCAAACTAACCAAAGATATGTGTTCTAAGACACAGGAGGATTTAAAATACATGTCCAAGGTTCCTTATTCATTAGTAGTTGGAAGTTTGATGTATGTGATGGTGTGCACAAGGCCAGATATAACACATACAGTGGGAGTTGTGAGAAGATTTATAAGCAACCCAGGAAAAAGGCATTGGGAGGTAGTAAAGTGGATTCTTAGGTATTTAAGAGGTATTGTCACTCAGGTATTATATTTTGGAGGTACTAACACTATTTTACAAGGATATGTTGATGCAAATATGGCAGGTGATATAGATAGTAGAAGGAGTACCACATGATATGTCTTTACTGTAGGTGGAACTATAGTAAGTTGGATTTCAAAATTACAAAATATTGTTGCACTTTCAACAATGGAAGCAAAGTATGTTACTATTACAGAGGCTACTAAAGAGATGATTTGGTTATAAAGGTTTATGAAGAAATTGGGAAATAAGTAGGAGAATGACATATTATATAGTGATATTCAGAGTTTCATTCATATTTCCAAGAAATCAGTATTTCATTCCAATCATTAACATATACATATCAAGTACCATTTCATATGATCAGTTTTAGAAGGTGGACAGTTGAAGCTAGAAAAGATACACACTAGTTAGAATCCTATAGACATGTTAACAAAGACAGTAACCAAGAAGAAACTGAGCTCTTGCTTAGTTTTAGTTGGTCTTCAAGCATGATAGTAAAGGTGAGAAAATTTCCAAGTAGGTGCAGTAGCGGTGGAGTTACTATGATCAGTATCCAAGTGGGAGATTGTTGGTTGTGGAGCCTAATTCACTCTCTAATTTGGAGGTCTTGTTTTCAACCGCACTTGGACCATTTATTATTAGGTCACAAATCAAATGATAGATTTTAGGTAGGATTTTTTCCCTAACATTGTAATGCATTTTTATAATAGGACGATGTATGGTGGTTGAATTTATTATGGTAATGTGCGGTGTGCGTAATTGTAATTGACAACGATAGAGAAAAGAGAAAGTTACAACAGATCTTCTGTAGGTTTTATCTCTTCACGATTTTTTGGATGGAATAAAAGGCCTAGTTATTTTCTCTGTGGACGTAGTCCACATTGGGTGAAATACGTAAATCTGTGTCTCATATATTTCTTTATTCTTCTACATTTTATTTTTGCATTTATTTATTGCTCGCATTTTGTTTTCGTATTTATTTATTTATTGCTTGTATTTTATCATCTCTTTACTAGCCTCTTCACTTTCCTATTCTTTGGAATCATGTGCACATGGACTATTATGCACATTTACATTATTAAATACTTTGCACACTCTAATAATACTTGTGCATTTATTACATTGCATAAAGTAAATACTTACACTCTAATGTAAGACACACTCCTAATCTAAAGATGTACCTGAGCTGGTACATTAGCATGTACCAAATAATATAATATATTTTGACATAAACATCATATTTTTACTTCTTCATTGTCCATTTTCTTACATAATTTAGGGTTGTCTTTTCAAAATATGAGAATATATTGAATAGCTCCATCAACATTGAAAGAGTTGATAAAATAATGCATTATGTATTCAATGGAGGATTGGTCCAACCATTATATGTTGGAATTTATAGTTTGAAAGAAATAATGTAATTTTAAAAAATAAATCTCAAAATCATGTCCAAGTTTTGAATCATATTATTGACTCTTTTGTAGAATGTTTATAGCCATGATGGCCATCATGGTAAGTCTCAAGTGCAAAAAATGAGGTGTTAGCCTCTTGGTTATAGGTTTTCCATATTCATGGAAGGGTCATTATTGACAATGGAGTAACACAAAGGATTTGTTTCAATATATGGTATAATGGAAGTGTATAGAAATTGAGTTGATCAAAATTAATTTTGATGGTACTTTCAAAGGAAATCTAAGAAACAATGCTAGAGATGGTGTTTTCCAAAATAATATAATTTTATCAAATCCTAAGAATCATATGGAACTTCAACTAGCAACTATGCAAAGTCTAGGACACTTCTTATAGGGATCAAAATTGTAATTGAAAAGTATGAAAATATATTTCAATGAAGGGGAATTAAAAAATTATCATCAATGCTATCAACAAAAATGGACATGGAGATTGAGTAAAAATAACATTATCGATGATGTTCATGAACTATTGTTGAAGGAAAACACTTAAAAAGTAAGTGTATCTATAGATATGAAAACATGATAGCAAATAGTTTGACCAATAAAAAGTATGATCTTTGTATAATTGAAATTCAAATTTTAGGAGGCAATTGGTTGATGGAGATTCTATCTCTTAATAAAAATGATGTCAAAAAATTGATTGCAAAAAAATAACAATTTAATATTAATAATATATTTGATAGAAAAATAAATGAAAAATATCATTGATAAAAAGAAAAACTAAGGTTTACTCGACCTAACAACAAATGTAATGTTTTATTATTTTTATAAAAATGACCTAATAAAAACAATTATAAACTATTAGAAATAATTTAAAAAACTAAGCATAGCATTCATATACGTTTACATAAAAAATTAATAATATCATAATAGTTATGACTTGCATGTTAATATATATGTCCCAGGGGGACAATGCAACAGTTTCAAGATTTGGCTCTTCTTTGGAAGGTCCAAGGTTCAAACCATGACGTGGGTGAGTGTGTGAGCAGGTGGGTGTATGTTAAATTCCCTATTTATAAGTAAAGCTCTTGAATTTATGAGGCCCAGGGGGGACAACACAATGGTTTGTATTTTGGATCTTCTTTGGAAGGTCCAAGTTTCAAATTGAGTGTGTGAGGGGGTGGATGACGGTTTGGGTTTTGGATCTTCTTTAGAAGGTCCAAGGTTCAAACCAAGTGTGTGAGGGGGTGGGTGTGTGGTGGTTGTGTTAAATTCCCTATTGATAAGCATAACTCTTAGATTTACAAGGGGTCATGGTTGGGAGGAGACTGCTCAACCCTATGCATTGGTCATAGGGATTTCTCACACTAACCAAATATATATATATATATATATATATATATATATATATATATATAAACAATTAAAAATGTTTTTTGCATGTCCGTGAGGGCTAGGTGGATTTGTAAGACATTGTACACTTACCAAGAGGAGACCTAGGTTAAAACATCGGGGGCATGCCTAATCTGGGAAAAGGTAGTAGTCTGACATGAGTTCATTAAGTGTGCGCCAACTTGATGATGATGATACTAACCTCGAGCCACACTCCAAGTTATGTTTATAGAGCAGAAATAGGGGTTATAGTGGTAGGACCATGGTTTGACTCTATGATCGGAGGCAATGCAACTTGACCCTATGACCATTTGTTCAAAAATAAAATATAGTTGATGATCCCTCTATATATTAAAAACAAACATTTGCTACATATGGGATGTCTTCACACATGGACATGAAAATTATACATATGGTAATCGTATAACAAAGGTGAAGATTCTACCTTGTCATCCACAATCAACATATCATGAGTAGCATTTACCAAAACTTGGTGAGCCATTGTAATTTCTTATTTTTCCTCATGGTCTCTATCATCATCATCATCATCTTGTAATCCTTCATCTTCATGGATGACCTGTTTTTCAAACACACCAAAATTAGGCACCCAATCAAAAATATGTCCATCCTTTTTAAACCATAGATCTTGTTGATCAAACAAAGCAATATTTTCTTTAGGATGAATAGAAAATTCTAATTCCTTGTTAGCCACCCATGGAGTTTCTTCATTTGAATATTCAAGATAATCATGGGAATTTGCACCCAAATTTTTAGTATTCTAGAATGAAAGAGAATATTTTACCTCTTCCTCATCCAAAATAGATGAATCATAAGAAAAATTTACCATTTCCTCTCTTTCTATTGTAACAAGTTGGTCCACAAAATCATATTTAAAATGATCAAATTTTGAAACATTCTATATTTCTACAAATGACATGCCATTTTTAGGTTGTACATGAATTAAAATATCTTCATTTGAAATAGAGATTTCAGTATCTTGCATCTCAAGTGAAATAGAAATTTCATCAATAGGAGTGTGCGAAATAAATAATTTCTCATATCTTCCCCAACCATTATAATAATTATATTCCTAAAATATTTGATGAGATTGCATTCCTTCTTTCATTTCTACTTGGTCATTATTTTGAGGATGTTGAAGGTTTTGATCATAAATTTTAATAATCTCATCTAAATTGATGGAAGGTCCTGATTTGTCATATGTTTCAAAACTAGTCCATTCTAGAACCCCTCCACTATCTAAAAGAATATAATTTTTAATATCTTCAATATTTGTTTCATGAGGATGATTTGTAAAACTATCAAGATATGTATCTTGAGGCATTTATCTCTGTAATTGAGCGATGTTTATTTTAAACTATATAACTAGCCTTTGCAACTTGTCCTGCACATCAGGTGAAGTGAGTACTTCATTAGAAAGAGCAGAAAAGTCCTCCCATTTATTCCACCAAAAATAATAATAATATAAAACTAGGGTGTGAAGTTCAACCACTTCTTCACAATCTTTAAATTTAACAATCGATTGCTTTTAAAACTCACATTCATTCACTTGTGAGGGCTCAATTTCTTCTAAAATTGGATCATTTAGTTTTATATGATTATCCCAATCATCCTTAGTGAATAATGACTCTAAAAAATTTATTTCTAAAGGTTCATACATTTCCAAAACTAAGCCAATATCTACATTTTTGTTAACTTGATCATCACAATCCTCATTGATGGGTAGTGACTTTGAAACCTACACCTCATTTTGGACAATATATAGGGTGGTTATGACATCTAGACCGTCAATTCTATCTCTTTTATTAGACATCATTTGATTTGAGGGTACTAGATTGGATGGTTGATATTGGTTGGAATCCATATCACTTGGACAACAATTCATCATGGGAGAAGGTTGTGCATCAACCTGACCCATTTGTGGTATATGATTTTGAACCTTAGGTTCAAGTAATTATAATTGAATCACCTCAACCCCTTTCAAAATTGACTATTTTTCTATGGTTATTGACTTCTTGTAGGCTCTACAAGGATGGACTTTTAAGACGCCTCCTTAAAAATGTAGAAGTAAAGGGGTCTAAGGCCTCAAAGTACATTTGAATTACTTCTTCTTCTAAAATGATGTAATATGTCTCTATTTGGGTATACAACCTATGGAACCTATCATTGAATTGAATCATGGATTCATTAGGTTCTTTACATATAGATGCAAACTGATTTGCTATAATATCCATGTTGACCAACTTTCCAAAATGTTCAAGAAAGGTTGCTTCTAGTTGATCCCAAGAAGTGATAAAATCCATAGATAAATTAAGAAACCAATCATAAAAAAAAACCATTTAATGTGTATTTAAACATTCTAGATATAATATCTTCAAGCATAATTTATAATTCAACCATAGTGTTTTTGTATGCCTGAATATGTTCCTTAGCCGTACTCATTCCATCATGCTTATAATGTGGTAAATATGTTTCTACCATTGAACTAGTTTCAACATGTAGATCTATGTATGAAAAAAAATTCACAACAATTGAATCATAAATTTTTTTTCAAATTTATAGCAGATCAACACTAATGCAGCATAAACTAGAAAATTTCAATTATATATATATATATATATATTTTTCAATGATAATTTTGAGCAACTTCAAATGCTGAAAATTAACTATGCTACCTTTCAGGCCCTCCTTCTAGCGCCAATTATGTTGAGTTATAATTTTTCCTGGTTGCAATACTACACTCACAGTTAGGATTTCTGAATATAAAACCCTCTTTTGCAAAGAAACAGTTAGTTTCTCCAAGGTTTCGTGTTACAATGTTCTTAAAAAGTGTAAAATATTGAAGTGTGAAAATGATGTGAATATAATGATACCGAAAAAATTTCAAGGTGCACATAACCATTAACAAGGGTCCTGGATTTAGGTATTTGATTTACAATCATTAAATGTGATGTTCATGAAGTTTACTCTCCAACTATAATATTAGTAATTAAATTTGCCCAAATCTGACTTTATAAAGTGCAAAATTTAATTAAAACCTTGAAAATTTATTTTAATTAAATTATGTTCAAATACTTTAGATTAAAATTTGCATGAAAATCATTTGAACATTTAATTAAAATATTAATGTTTATTTCCAAATATAAAGTTTCGTGAAACTAAAATGTGAAATAAACATATTCTCTAATTATAAAGTTTTAAACTTTAGAATATCAAATTAGGGTTGTGATTCAGAATTTTTTTTTGGAATGAAACCTAACCTAGATTAACGAGTATTTACACAGTTCGATCTAAGTTAAGTGCTATCTTCTAAGGGAGAAATAATTTAAATATATCAAATTTATCAAACATATGAAACACCATCAACATGCATGTCTCAATATAATAAAAATGAAATATTTAATCAAAATTGAAATGTATTAAATCATTAAACTTATGAAACACCATCAACATGCATGTTTCAATATAATGAAAATAAATACATTTATTAAAACATTACAAAATGCTTTTCTAGAAATCTCTATGTTCAACAGTGAAGCTTTCTGTGTAACCTAGGAGGATCCTTTGGCTATCTTCCACTTTTTCTTTGATCCTTCTCTGCCAAAATCATCCGACCTCTTTCTTGAAATCTCCATGATTATTTATAATTTGAACCTTGTTCAGTTTTCAATCTGTTAATTCAGTTTAATTTATAGGTTTTGCAATGAACTTTGCTTTATAGGGGCGATAATACATTTATTTTTAAACAAATAACCTAATAAGGTATATCCAAAATATCCTCCTTAATCAAAGTATAATAAAATATCAACATACGCTATCTTCTTATTACCATTCTTCATGACAACATTGAAAGAATATAATCCTTTCCTAAATTATTCTTTTGTCTCTAAGTAGAAGCACTATGATGTGGACACAATATTTTCACGAGCGAAAGTAAACATGAGCTTGAGTGCATGACTTTTTGGTAGGGTAAGTGCTATTTTCTAATTAGAATCTACCTGTGATAACATGGTTTCCCCTATACCACCATGCTAGATGACCTTATGGCTTCTTTTCCAAATTCTAAGGTGAACATTCCCTAGCAATGTGTATTTTATCATGTTTGTTTATAAAAAAAAAAATGTGTTGCTCTTCATTGTACCATCAAATCCATGAAATACCACTCGTAAGTCATAAAATTTACATATATTTCAAAACCCAAACCTCTTGTTCTTAATGACATGAGTTCTTATAGAATGACATTTACTTCTCTTATCTGCACACGTGACGAAGTGAATTCCTACAATTCTTAATTTTCTACGTCTTCACCTTGGAAAATCCATTTGAATTCAAATGTTGTTGCTATTCATCAAGAATGCATATTAGCCATGATACAGGCTAGTTTATTCTCCATAATAACCTCTGATGAATACATTTAGTGAGAAATTTAATTGTTAATGTTAACTCTACGTAGTTGTGATAAAGCATACCCATGTCCGTTTGTAACCAATCATTCGTAGTTTACATCATCGTGCTCCTTTCCATCCCAGGTCATCATGTCGTTCATCACTGCTTTATTATTGGTATCAATAGTCACAAAATTGTCTAAAATAATTACTTTTCCCTCAAAATCCAAATTTGCCTGCATGAAAAACTTTGTTGCTTTGATAATGTATCAATTACCTCCATGTGATGTTGAAATCACTGTAGAAACCTCAACTAAAATGAACTTATGTCACATTATGAACTCTAAAAAATATGAAATCTATCGGTGACAACCTTGACCCCAGCGGTAAGAATTTTAATAATATGTAAATAATGAGCATATCATGTCAAATAGAATCATATTACCATTCTATTTTTTCTACAAGAGCCTAAATATTCCATGCAACAACACACACACCAATGCTTAATGGGATATAATCCCACATGTAACCTGAGGCAACATACAATGGGTTTATTAACCCAAACAAGTACTAAAGTAGTGATTCAGCTAGGCCTTTGGAAGGCCCCTTGGTTTTTGTCCTTCATATTGGCTGCGTTGACCTCTCACCACGGCCCACGTATCCTATATGTATAACCAAAAAAAAACATAAATACCGTGATTTTTTTTTTTAAGACATTTAATTAATCAATTTTAAATAATTTAACTTAAATTTTTAAAATTTAAATATTCAAAATTAAAACATTTAAAATCACAAGAAAATATAAAAGAAAATAAATAAACTTGAAAATATAAACATTAACATAATACCACATTAAAACAAATTAATCCATAAAACAATGTCAAAATTTCAAAATTTTGTGGTGGGTCCCCATAATTGGGGAAGTTGTGAAATGATCACAACAAATGGTGACTTTTTTGGGAAATGCTCCTGAGTATTTTGGACTAAAGTACCCAATTTGAAACAAAAAAAAAACCAAATATTTGAAAAATAAGTATCAATAATATCCATAGAATGTGAATAGACAATTTCAAAATGGAACAACTAAATCATTTGCCTCTGCTCAATGTGTGAAATGTGATTCATTTTGCATTCCTAAAACTATTCATATTTCCATTATTAGTTTTGCAGTTAGGCTATAGAATTTCATTCAAATAATGCACCTCTGCATTGATCCACTACCAGTCAAGCATCTATAGCTCCGATGGATATAACCTTGCTTTCTTCGAGATCTTGCTCTACTGCTAGCCAGGCATTTATAGCCTCGATAGAGGTTATCTGAATCACCCAAGTATTAAGTAAATTTTGCTTTTGAATATTTTCATTATTTGTCGTAAACATAGTTCCACTGCCAATCAAACATCTCTAGTCCTGGTAAAGATTATCTAGACCATTTTGACTAATTTGAATTTACTTTCCATTATATTTTACTTTGCTTTTTGTATCAAGCTTATGTTACTTTGAAAAATTCACCTGCCACTTAGGTTAGAGATCAAGTAAGGTTAAAAATTGAGTACATTCTATTTTTACCTTAATTTACAAAACTGAATAACCTCATCCTTCAAGATTTCAAAAATATTTCTTTTAATATGATGCAATACCTGTTGAACTTTTACAATATGGTTTCATTGTTCCAAATTTTACTATCTTGATCCAAATTCATAAGGATACATATTAAAAAATATTATTTTTCTTTTCTTCAAGTTTTGTATGATTTCAAAATAGGCAATTAAACACTCTTATTTCCTTTTATTCTAGATAATCAGCCCCCCATCCTAGAGTGGGTTCCCATTGGATTCCTACCCCAAGTGAGTGGCTGAAACTTAATTTTTATGGTGCCTCCAAAGGAAACCCAAGAGACGATGGTGCAGGTGGTCTAGTCAAAGATAGCAGTGGTCAAGTTAATATGGCTTATGATTAGTATTTGGGGTGCCAAATAAATCATTTTGTTGAAGGTCATATGGAGAGGACTAGATCTTCTCAAGGATTATAAAGGTAACCTTTTTATTGAGGGAGATTATTTGAACATTATAAATGCTCTTAAAAACAATAGGATTTCCTCTTGGAATGTCACAACTATTATTCAGGAAGCAAAGAAGCTATCCCAAAATTTCAATGATATCTTTATCAACCATGTGTATTGCCAAGCTAACATACCTGTAGATATTCTTTCCAATTGGGGAGTTACCCATAAATCTTTGTCCATTTGGGAAGAAAGCTTTCCCCAATAAGTTTTAAATACTACTAATAATGATTTGGTTTGAAAGTTGTCATCACAAATTTTTGGTGGGTCAACTTATCCAATGCTAACTCTACCCTTTTCAACATGATGTGTTTCTTTGGTTCTAATTCTTAAGGGAAACAGTTTCTAATTAGCATGACTCTCTGCCTTGCTATCAATGCTAGAATTTGGTTCTCTCGTTTCCCTTTCATGAAGTATGCAATATCCCAATATAGGCCCTATCAATGGGTTTACCTTGTGGTTGTCTTCTCCAAGCATGTCAAGTCCTTGAGTAGATCTAGGTTGTGTAATTGGATGTTATAAAATAATGTCAATATGCATCAAGTCTTGAGATGCTTAATTTTATGTCTTGTGAATTTTGAGATGCACTCCCAATCCTATCCCAGCCCTATCATGTGTGAATTCTATCCTATGCCATGTCTATTTTTTCCAGTGGCAGTTTCCTATGGAGAATTATTACATGGTTTGCCAATCACACCAACTCAACTTATAAAAAGGGCATCTATTGTACCAAAATTTTCTATATTTACATCCTTGTTCTATTTCAGTCATTGTCATCTAGTTTTATTCATCGTTGTGTGTCCTAGGCAGTAATAAGCTTCTATGGTCTTCATTTCTCCTCAGTCTTGCCAATATGGCCCTGCTTGAGCCATCTTCCCTTCAACTTGATCTCCCATATCACACCTTTCTTGAAGCTCATGGTATCATTTCATTTCTAAGAAATTTAAAATGGGCTGAGAAAGATAACACTGAAGCCTTTGTCATTTCGTGGAATAATGGTTATGTTATTGTGCATAACCTCCATTTCAGATTTACTGTTAAGCTGATGGTTGAGGTGATAAAAGTATCGATGAGAGGGTAAGTGGTGCGAAGAGATCGTCATAACTAGGAACTTGAGCTCCAAGGTTTCCAAAATTATTCAAATATTTTCAAGTGGAAGGGTGTTGTTGTTGATCATGGGTCACTACCTATGCCCTGGAACATGGTTTCTATTATAGTCTTTATAGATCTTTTGTGAGCTTTCCCTGTGTAGGTTTTTATCATAGATCCTCTACAGGTTTTTCAGATAGTTACTTCTCTTAAGAAACCCTTGCATGGGTATTTCTTGGACTAAATTTTTATTTTTCTGATGTCAAGCGTCCATCCAACCTTATCTATTATTGTTTTAACCTTTTTCTTCAGGTTTTTGTTGGCCAATATGTAGGTTTGTGTCATATTATGTTATTGGTTTAGCTACCAGTTTATGTACTTGGGTTTGGGGCCCATTTAAACCCCATGCTTAATCAATTTTACCTTAAAAAAGAAGGTAATTTATCCTAAGTGACATAGGAACAAATACCAAAAAATTCATCAAGTGTTTATTGAAATTACAAAACCTATCTCAAACAGAAGAATAAAACCAAAAATTTTTACAAAAGTTAAGAAATAAAAAGATAACATGAACTGAGATCCAAAACTTGGCATAAGCCAATTTTATTGCAAACCAAAAATGGAAATAAATCAAAATTTCATGAACAACATGAACATCAACAAATAGGTGATGACTAACAAAACAAAAGCAACAAAACTATATATACAAGTAAACTGCAAAACCAAAACACTATGTACAAAAATATACAATATATGTACAAGATAATGCCAAAATTTAGGCTATCATTTTCCTGGATCCCAAATGTGATTTTCACAATTTAAAAGACATCTATCCTGATATGCATACCAAGCTTTATAGGAATAAAAAAAAAAAAAATTTTAGGCCAAACAAAATAAAAATTCTCATTCTGCCTCTTTCAGCCCACCATTTTAATCTAGTTCCATTAGCAATCCCATAGTGAAGTTTCAATTCATCAAAATGATAAGACAATGATTGATTTTCAATTCTTTCTTGTCTATTATTTAAAATATAGATTTCACAATTCAATTCATGATTTAGAATTAGGGTTTCTTTTTCAAATATGAAGTCTTGGAAGTAGGAACCTATTTCTAAAATTTTTAAAGCCAAATCATTTTCCATGTTTTTAGGCCAATCAAACTTGTACAATGATTTGCAAGCATCTAGGATATCTACTAAACAATAATCATTACAAGTTTGAATTCTAGATTCAATAATTAATTGCCTATGAACTTGATTCAAAGCTTCAATCATGTTTTCTTTTGTTTTATTTATGGCAATAAATTTAGGAGTTATCTCCAATTCCTTGTTAACAACTCTTGATATTTCATCATCAATAGCATTGGCATCCAAAGGAACATCATACCACTTATTACCTGGAATTTCCATAGCCAATAACAAAGGTGAATATTCTACCTTGTCATCCACAATCAACATATCATGAGTAGCATTTACCAAAACTTGGTGAGCCATTGTAATTTCTTCTTTTTCCTCATGGTCTCCATAATAATCATCTTGTAATCCTTCATATTCATGGATGACCTATTTTTCAAACACACCAAAAGTAGGCACCCAATAAATAATATGTCCATCATCTTCAAACCTTAGATCTTGTTGATCAAACAAAGCAATATTTTCTTTAGGATGAATAGAAAATTCTAATTTCTTGTTATCCACCCATGGAGTTTATTCATTTGAATATTCAAGATAATCATGGGAATTTGCACCCAAATTTTTAGTATTCTAGAATGAAAGAGAGTATTTTACCTCTTCCTCATCCAAAACATATGAATCATAAGAAAAATTTACCATTTCCTCCCTTTCTATTATAGCAAAGTGTTCCACAAACTCATATTTAAAATGATCAAATTTTGTAACATTCTCTATTTCTGCAAATGACATGCCATTTCCAGGTTGTATAGGAATTACAAGATATTTATGTGAAATAGATATTTCAGTATCTTGCATATCAAGTGAGAAAGAAATTTCATCAATAGGAGTGTGAGAAATAAATAATTCCTCATATCTTCCTCAACCATTATAATAATTATCTTCGTAAAATATTTGATGAGATTGCATCCTTTATTTCTTTTCTACTTGGTCATTATTTTGAGGATGCTAAAGGTTTTGATCATCAATTTTAATAATCTCATCAAAATATATGAAAGGTCCTATTTTGTCACATGTTTCAAAACTAGTCCATTCTAGAACCCCTTCACTGTCTAAAAGAATATCACTTTTAATATATTTGATCTTTGTCTCATGAGGCTGATTTGTAAAACTATCAATATATGTATCTTGAGGTATTTTTCTCTGTAATTGAGTGATGTTTCTTTTAAGCTGTAGAACTAGCCTTTACAAATTGTCTTGCATATCAAGTGAAGTGGGTGCTTCATTAGAAAGAGTGACAAAGTCCTCATATTTATTCCACCAACAATAATCATCTTATAAAACTAGGGTGTGACGTTGAACCACTTCTTCACAATATTTAAATTCAATAATTGACTAATTTTCAAACTCACCTTCATTCACCTGTGAGGGCTCAATTATTTCTAAAAGTGGGTCATTTAGTTTTCTATGATTATCCCAATCCTCCTTAGTGTATAATGACTCTAAATGTTTTATTTCTAAAGGTTTATACATTTCCAAAACCAAGCCAATATCTACATTTTGGTTAACTAGATTATCACAATTCATTGATGGGTAGTGAATTTGAAACATGTACCTCATTTTGGACAACATCTAAGATGGTTATGACATCTAGATCATCAATTCTATATTTTTGATTAGACATCATTTGATTCGAGGCTACTAGATTGGATGGTTTGTATTGGTTGAAATCCATATCTCTTGGACACTAATTCATCATAGGAGAAGGTTGTGTATCAACCTAACCCATTTATGGTATCTAATTTTGAACATTAGGGTCAAGTAATGATAATCGACTCACCTCAACCCCTTTCAAAATCAACCATTGTTCTACGGTTATTGCCTTCCTGTAGGCTCTAGACAAGGATGTATTTTTAAGACGTCTCCTTAAGAATGTAGAAGCAAAGGGGTTTAAGATCTCCAAGTATATTTGAATGACTTATTTTGAAATTATGTAATATCTCTATTTGGTTATACAACCTATGGAACCTATCATTGAATTGACTCATATATTCATTAGGTTTTTTACATATAGAGGCAAATTGACTTGCTATCATATCCATGTTGACCAACTTTGCAAAATGTTCAAGAAACATTGCTTCTAGTTGATCCTAAGAAGTGATAAAATCTATAGGTAAATTAATAAACCAATCACAAGCAAACCCATATAATGTGTATTTAAAAATTCTACATATAACATCTTCATTCATAATTTATAAATGAACCATAGTGTTTTTGTATGCTTGAATATGTTCCTCAATCGTACTCATCCCATCATTTTTTTTATCAGTAAAAAAATTCATTAAAAGTGGGTTTTGAAAGGGACCCCAAAACCTTTTTATAAAATGTCAACAGAACAACCAAAAGGCCAAAGGGTAGGCTTAAGGAGAAAAGGAGCACAAGGGGGCAGTACCGAAGGGACCATAACCAATATACATTTAAACATATACATTAAAAATCTCGCAAAAGGCAAGAAAATTTAAAAAATCTTGTCCAGGGAAAGAAAATCTAAAAATCCCCAAATTTAAATATATTCATAAAAAATACCATCGAAGGTAGGAAAATTTAAATAATCTCACCCAGGGTAGGAAAAAATGAAAATCCTTCCCAAGGAGAAAATTGGAAACCTAAATTCCACCAAGGAGAAACCAAAATTCAAAGCCACCTGGAAAGGAAAACCATCCTAGGAGAGGCAACTAGACCAGTGAAAACCATCAGTCAAAAGTGGATGGGCTATCCTACCCAAGCAAGGCTGGGACAAACATGTGTAAACATAAAAAACTGGAATCCCACCCAAGAAAACCAAAAATTGCTATAGATAAGTTGGAACAGTTGAAATTTGAATTTTAATACCAAGATCCCACCCAAGGATGGCCTAGGAAGGTAGTCTAGGAAGCAACATCCCACATAGAGCCTAGAAAGTGGAACAACAAGTCACAGGATCTCCATAGACCATGAGATCCCTTACACATGAGGTCAAGCTACAAGAATGCCAAAAGGAACTAGAAGAAGCAATGAAAATGGACCCACCAACCATGAGCAAAGGAGTGGGAAGGTCCCAATAAACCTAATTTGAAGGAGCCACATGGTGATCAAATCTACAGGTAATAAGCATAGGTCCCCCTCCATGAATGAAATATGCAGTAGATGACCCAATGAAACCAAACAAATAGGGAACATGAGGATGACCAACCCTGCACACAAACAACTTTAGGGATCCAGATCTAGAAGACCAACGTGATCATCTCATCACAAAGCAAAAGCATAAGACCTCCTCCAAGGCCATGAAAGATACATTGAGAATCCACCATGTAGACCAGATCCAAGAAACCCAAGGAGAAGATTCACTAAAAATGAGGTATGAGGTCCCTCCTAGACCAAAAGGATGTAGTGAAAAACCTCTCGAGAAGCACAAGGATGAAGTCAAACCCCCATACTAAAGCCACGATGCTTCATAATCAAGGAAAAGATAGAATCTGGCACCAAGTAGAAAACCTGCAACAAACCTGGGAAAGACCTGAGAGCATATAGGGAAAAGGATCTCAAAATTTCAATAGGATACCCAGGGGATACCCCAAAGATACCCCAAGATAAGGGCATAGGCAGGAAACCCTCAATCAGGTAGGGAAAGGAGTAGACAAGTGGATCAAGGACCTCCCACCCAAAGGAGATCATTTGTAACCACAGTAAGCCTAGATAGAAAGGCCTAGGATGTACCATGAAATTGGGTTAAAACTAGGGGAGGGGGAAGTAGGGAAGCGGATCGAGACATCATGCGTGGAGTGGTAAGTCTCCTGCTTTCCCCCCATACTTCTAGAGAAGCCAATACAAAACAGTTAGTGATGACCTCAAGTGGTAAATAAGTTTTTGCAATTGAACCTATTTTAACATGTAAATATATGTATGGAAAAATTCACAACAATTGAATCATAAACAAATTTCTGAATTTATAACAGATCAAAACTAATGCGGCATAAACCAAAAAATTTCATTTTTTTTTATATTTTTTTTAATGATAATTTTGAACAACTTCAAATTCTGAAAAATCAACTATGTTACCTTTCGGGCCCTCCTTCTAGTGCCAATTCTATTGAGTGATAATTTTACCCAGTTGCAAAACTACACTCACAGTTAGGATTTCTGAATATAAAACCCTCTCTTGCAAATAAACAATTAGTTTCTCCAAGGTTTTGTGTTACAATGTGCTTAAAAAATGTAAAATATTGAAGTGTGAAAATGATGTGAATATAATGATGCTGAAACAACTTCAAGGTGCACATAACCATTAACAAGGGGCCTGGATTTAGGTATTTTATTTACAATAATTAAATGTGATGTTCATGAGGTTTACTCTCCAACTATAATATTAATAATTAAATTTACACAAATCCATCTTTATAAAGTGCAAATTTTATTAAAACCTTGAAAATAATATTTTAATTAAAATATGTTCAAATACTTTAGATTAAATTTTGTATGAAAATCATTTGAACATTTAATTAAAATATTAATGTTTATTTCCAAATATAAATTTCTATGAATCTAAAATGTGAAATAAACATATTCCCTAATTATAAAGTTTTAAACTTTAGAATATCAAATTAGGGTTGTGATTTCATGAATTGAAATTTAAATAAAGATAAAAGTTGAGGGTAAGTAAAAATAAAATAAAAATGAAACTTTTTGCAGGTTACTAAACAGAAACATAAAACTTTTTTGGAATGAAACCTAACCTAGATTAACCAGTATTTACACAGTCTGATCTAAGTTAAGTGCTATATTTTGAGGGAGAAATAATTTCAATATATCAAATTTATCAAACATATGAAACACCATCAACATGCATGTCTCAATATAATAAAAATAAAATATTTAATCAAAATTGAAATGTATTAAATCATTAAACTTATGAAACACCATCAACATGCATGTTTCAATATAATGAAAATAAATATATTTATTAAAACCTTACAAAATGCTTTTCTAGAAATATTTGTGTTCAATAGTGAAGCTTTCTTTGTAACCTAGGAGGAAATCATTTGGTTATCTTTCTTTATCTTCCGCTTTTCCTTCGATCCTTCTCTATCAAAATCATCCGACCTCCTTGAAATCTCCATGATTATTTATAATTTGAACCCTGTTCAGTTTTCAATCCATTCATTTGGTTTCATTTACAGGTTTTACAACAAACTTTACTTTATAGGGGTGGTAACACATTTGTTTTTTTTTTTAAATAACCTAATCATGTTTACCTTGACTATCCTCAATTAAATTATAATCAAATAAAAAACATACATTGTCTTACCCAAAATAATTACCATTCTTCATGACAACTTTGAAAGAATGTAAGCCTTTCCTAAATAACTCTTTTGTCTCTACGTAGAAGCACTGTGATGTGGGTGTAACAGATTAATTATCCAAAGTAAACTTGAGCTTGAATGTGCGACTTTATGGTAGGGTGAGCACTATTTTCTAAATAGAATCTACCTGTGACAATATATTTTACCCCTATACCACCATGCTAGATGACCTTCTGGCTTCTTTTCCAAATTTTGAGGTGAACATTCCCTAGTGACGTGTATTTTATTATGTTTGTTTATCAAAAACAAAGTGTGTTGCTCTTCATTGTACCGTCAAATCCATGAAATACCACTTGTAAGTCATAAAATTTACATAAATTTCTAAATCCAAACCTCCTGTGCTTAATGACATGAGTTCTCATAGAATGCCATTTACTTCTCTTATCTACACACCTAAAAAAGTGCATTATTACAATCCTTATCTTTCTGCATCTTCATCCTTGGTGAATTCATTTGATTTCAAATGTTGCTGCTATTCACTGAGAACGCACATTAGTTGTGATACAGGCTGATGTATTCTCCATAATAACATTTGATGAATCCATTTAGCAATAAATTCAATATTTAAAATTAACCCTACGTAGTTGTGATAAACCATGCCCACGTCTGTTCTTAACTAGTCATTTGTAGTTCATGTCATCATGTGCCTTTCCGTCCCAGGTCATCATGTTGTTTGTCGTTGCTTTCTTATTGGTATCAACGATCATAAAATTATATAAAATAATTACTTTTCCCTTAGCATCTAAATTTTCCTATGTGAAAAACTTTGTTGCTATGATAATGTATCGATTACCTCCATGTTATGTTGAAATCACTATAGAAACCTCAACTAAAATGAACTTATGTCAAATTATGTACTCTGAAAAAAATATGGAATTTATTGGCAACTTCAACCTTGAGCCCGACAGTAAGAATTTTTGAGAACATGTAAACAATGAGCATATTGTGTCAAACAGAATCATGTTACCATTCTATTTTCTTTGCATGAGCCTAAAGACTCCATGCAATAGCATGCACACCAATGTTGAATTGGATATAATCCCACATGTAACCTGAGGCAGCATGTGATGGGTTTATCACCCTAAACAAGTACTAAAGTAGTAATTCAACTAGGTATTTGGAAGGACCTTTGGTTTTCGTACTTCATGTTGACTACATTAACCTCTCACCATGGCCAGCGTATCCTATATGTAGAAACAAATAAAAACATAAATACCATGCAACAAAAATTTTACAAGACATTTATTTGATCAATTCAAGAAAACATAACAAAAAATAAATAAACTTGAAAAGATAAACTTTAACATAATACCACATTAAAACAAATTAATCCATAACAATGTCAAAATTTTAAAATTTTGTGGTCGGTCCCCATAATTTGGGAAGTTATGAAATGGTCACAACAAGCAGCTCTCGAGGTTTATTTCTAACCTATTTTTGCCCCAAGGGTTAGGTTGATTAGTAATTGTTTTTTTGGATAGGCACTTACCCACAAGAGACCTAGGTTCAAATCTTGGGGGCATGTTTGTTTGAAAAGGTAGTAGTCAGCTCTGAATTCTCTGAGTGTGCTCCAGATTGATGATGATGGTACGATCCCAAGCGTTCTATGGTCCTCTTCACATTCGGTCATAAAATAATGAGGTGGTATAGGCTTGTTGGCGCAAACCTTATGGTTTGAACCCTACACTTGGTAGTTACTAAAAATAGTGTGGATGTAACCAACTTCCCTATGTATCAAAAAAATATATTAATGTAAGAAGGTTTATATTAATTTATTCTATAAATTTAGTAGTTTTGCATAATATTAAATGTTAATTCAAAATAGTTTCACGTAAGTTTTTTTTGTAGAAATATTTTGTTTATTATTTTTTTCACAAGTTTTTATAAGAGGTCTCGGTCCCCTCATATTGAGTGGGGTTTGAACTTTGGACCTCTATCAAAGAGAGGTCAAAGCCCTTACCACTGCAATAATTTTTCAACTAATATTTTTTTTATTATTAATTATTTTTATATGAAATATTTTTTTGAGAAAACACAGTTTCTTAAGAAATTTAGATGTTTAATTATAAAAATATTTATAAATTGATATGCAAATATTATAAGACTATAGTATAACTATTTTTTCGTAGTATCTTGATATATGCATTTGGGTATTATTGATGCAGACAAGATAAGGAAGTTCTCCTATGGATAACCTTTTCATGCAATAAAATTTTCTCTCAACCAATAACCACCCAATGCATGATATTCACATGTGCAAATATGAGTTTTCTCACTATCGTACAATCAATTGATGGTATGACAACATACATCATTTAATAATACAACACCATTCAATCATGCAATAGATTATTTAGTCGTATGATATCTATAATCAATTTTATGTCATCATTTAATTGTACAACACAATCATGTCATAGCTCAACTTCTTCTAAGACAACACAATCCTTAATGATAACTCTTCGATTACACTCCATGAAAATTTTATTTGAATGATGAGCTACCTAACAACAATTCAAACTAATGCCAATCAATAAAACTATGATCCCTTTCTCACTTGGATGGTTCTTCCATATCCAAACAATAATATACCCTTTGACAATGACTCCTCTTCATAGCATTATTGTTACGTGAATGATGAAACTTATTTGCATGACTACAATATTTCAGTTGAATGACACTTCAATCCTTCACTTGACAATGTTAAGTCTTTTGAAGCATAATGGTTTTATTTTCTAAAATTAATGTGGATGCTTCTTAAGATTGATATTTCACTCATATCCAATGACAAAAATCAAGGCTTCAATGTTTGAACAATAGCAATCTCTAGTTTTTTTGGAGCTCAACCACTCTTTACCTTAACAACAGACCTGCAATCCTATATTTTTAGCTATTATTTATAAAACTAAGAACATCGAGCATTTATCATTCAATACACACACAAATATAATTAGGCAATAAAAATTAGTTTATTTCTAAAATGCATGAAGGTTGTAAATTCAACACATTGCACTTGCCCCAAATGCTCACACATGCACTCAAATAAAACAAAGGTGTTCTACTAAAAAACTCTCTCCTAAGCCATATTAGACCTACAGATCCTCCTCTCCCAAATTTTTCATTCTTTAATTTTCTCTGTGTCTCTCTACCTGTTTTCTTTCTCTCCAACCCATCCTTTATTTTGGGTCATTTCTCTTATCTTTCTTTCTCATCTATGTCCATTCCACTCCCCTTACTGATTTCTTCCCTCTTTTTTTCTTATGCTCAATCTAACATTTTCTCTCTTGCTTCTTTTATCCATTTCTATCCTCCTTCACGCACCATTGTATCTTCCTCTTACTCTTTATTTTCTCTTATTATTCTTCTCTCCATGTTTACCATATCATATTCTAGGAAATAAACGTGTATATTTTATTTTATACATGGGTGTGGTTACACTCTCGGTAACCACATGGATGCTTTGCATCATACTCACCAGGTAAGAGGAAATTTTACATGATCTCTAGCTCATGAACATGAATTGTTCTTCTAAGCTATTTCCATTTTATCTTGGTTGTATCCAGTTTCATATTTGTTTGGAGGAGTATACTGGTGGGCGATGAGAAGCCCGTGTTCTTGTATACATGCACCACGTTGTTACATTAAGCTCAATGATAGACATAGGTCATCACTGTAAAAATAAACAATGAAGTAAAACACATATAAATATTATGTTTTTTAGGTAAATTTATTAGCATTTTTTACAGGGGGTTGCCTTCACAGATAGGATTTCACAGCAGTAAACAATTTTATTTTGTGGTTGTTCTCTTTTTTTTTTGTCATCCTTCTCAGGATGATGTGACCGATCATAAAATTTTATTTGCATACATTTTATTATGTCTAACATCCAATTCACTATCTTCTTTGAAGTCAAGTTTTTGGATAGTTTGTAATATTAAGATTTACAAATAATACCTTGATAAAAATGAGGGAAGAAAGAGTTATATGCTCTGTATTTCTATAGCACAGAAAGCTAAGTTGTTAAACCATAATGCAGTTTATTTTATTGCTATTAAAGTGATAAGGTTGTTATGTTGGCTACATTAATACATCTAAAACATATGATATTCAAGAAATTTGGCTGGAGGCTGTTAGTTTTTTTTAATCCTTGCTTTACGACATGGAGGATAATGACTCCTGGGCTGAGGATCACTTATTGCAAAATATCCCAAACCTAATTTTTGAAGACATGAACTCATTCTTGTTGAGCTCCTTTAAGGACGAGGAAATAAAAAAATAGTTTTTAAAATGGGTAGTTTGAAAGCCCTTGGTCCAAAAGGATTTCCTCCAATATTCTTCCAAAAATTTTGGTACATTGTATGGAAAGACATAGGAGATGCCCTAAAAGAGATTCAGCGGTCTGGTACCATTTCTAGTGATGTAAAATCCACCTTCCTAGTCCATGCTGTAAAATACCAAAGAGCTAAGGTCTTTAGCAACTTTAGACCTATTAGCCTTTGTAATACCATCTACAAGTTTTTGACCAAACTTTTGGCTAATAGGATCAAGCTATTTCTCCTCAAAATTATTGACCTAGATTAGAGTGGGTTTGTTGCAGGAAGGCAGATTTTAGATGGAATTTTTTCAATTCATGAACTCATTCATTCTATGGATAAAAGTGGGAGGGTTGGGATTTTTCTCAAGATTGATATGAATGAAGTGTATGATAGGGTTTCGTGGAGTTTCCTCCTAAAAGTGTTGAACAAATTTGGGTTTCATCAAATATGGATAAGCTTGATCAATGCTTGTATATGGTTAACCTTCTTTATAGTTATCATCAATGGCTAGACTGCAGGATACTTTAAATGGTTAGCCTATATACTCATGTAGACTATGTTTAGCCATTATATGGATGTAGCTCATATTAAGTTAGTCGTTAGCTACCTACCAGGGTTAGTTAGCATATTTGATATTATTCCTCCCTATTTCTCCTCCAGTGTGATCTAGGCATATGGACACAATATTTGGGTGTATTGTTAATGTATTTGGATATATTTGTGACTATATAAATCTTTGAAATAACAAACATATTAAGTTGGTTTTTGGACCTCTTCATTTGGTATCAGAGCACCGATAATGGGCTCATTTAGCGATTGAGATTCATTGAAATTTCATCGCTCTATTTGGTTTAATTCCATTTGGCATTTGGTTTTTTTTTTCATTCATTCTGTGGGTAGATGTTGACTAATTGTGGGTAATTTTTTAATTTTTTTTTAGATAATTGTGAACATTATTAAGCTAATTTAGGTGGCTAGTATCCAGCTCCACCTCAAAGCAAGGTGGCCCAAACTCCTAGTGGGGTCAACCTAGGTGGCTAAATCCACTTCCTCCTCAGATTGAGGTGGCCTGTTTGGTGAAGGATGACTAAACTAGCCATTAGAAGCTAGCGAAAGGTGACAAACTCACCTCGAAGAAGGCATGATAGAAGACCACCAAAAAAATTTCGATAAGATTGACCATGCGGTCAAAATACCGCTAGTAGACAAACTACACGGTGGACACATCTAAGTGTTGGACATTTTGAGCTCATTTAGTTGTCATTGATGTCAAGGTGAGAAGTCATCATTGATGTCAAGGTGAACACATGAAGCTATCATTAATACCATGGAGTACACCATTACTATCACCAGGAACAATGCAAAGAGTTGAAGAAAAGTTGTCAAAATATTTTTTTATAAGGGTTTGTGTTAAAACCATGGTGAAAATTAAAATATTTTTATTAAAACCATGGTGGCAGAATAATATTCATAAAATCAATGGAGTAAAAATTAAAGGTTTAAATTTTATCCCAAGGAAGGCTTTAATTTTTATTAAAGTCAAAGGTTTATAAATATAATTTATAAAATTTAAATTCTTTTAGAATTTAAATAATTTATAAATTATAAAAGGTTTTAAAAATATCAACATCATAAAACTTAGTGGAGTGCTGACGTCTATGGAAAAAAGGGAAATCATGTATAAATACCATGCCAAATAACATTAGAACTCACATTCTTCGATTAAATTTTATGCGACCAAAGAGAAAGATAATTCATGCAATCATTGAGGAAGAAGACAAACTCGTGTTGTCTTTTAGTGCTAGGGAAAAATATGAAAATGGGAGGAGAAGGCCTCACTCCCATTGGATAGGGTGGTCCATTGGTAGCGCACGTTTCATGAGAGCTTTGGGAGTGGAAGTGACCATGATAGATTCACGTGGTGGTTAGTTTACGTGTTCATTTTGAGCACCAAGGGGAAAGCCTTTTGGCACGCGCTTGTTTTGAGTTACAGACTTAGGAGAAAGAGAACGAAGTGCTCCTAAGATTTCAAGCTTGTATCTAGCGCACGTAGTGGTCAAGACCGTGATTAGAATGCTCATGGAGGCAGAGATTGTGGGTTGATCCCACTAGTGGCAAAGGTATTTTTAATTAAATTTTATTTGCCTAAGGTTTTCTATAAAGTGTTATTTGGAGTTATAAGGGTTTATGAAAGGTTGTTTTATTGATAAGTGATTTATGTTATTGGAGTTATAAGGAAAGTAGATTTGATTTTTGCCAAAGTTATTTTTGCCATTAAATCTGAGTAAAGAGGTTTTGAGTTAATTTTGGTGGATGTTGAATTTATTTTTAATTGGGAGATTATAAGGTGTTATTGGATAAATATTTTATGTATGTTGATGGTTGTTTTGAAATATGGAGTGATAAGGTGTAATTGAGTTTTTACATTACATTGTGAGAAAGATTTATCTTCTAACCTCTTTGAGCTTGGCATAGAAGTGTTTGTGGTTGTGACAGATTTATGAGATCCCTTCATCATAAAGAAAAATGTATGAGCACATTCTTCCATAGTTGAGTTGATTGATTGGTTTTTTGGAAAATAAGTTTGGAGTGAAAAGGACTTGATTAGGTTTTCCTATTGAGTGTGTTGAGTTAATGCTTCAAGGTTTTATGGAATAAAGAATTGTTGTTAAACCTTGTTTTATAAGCATTGTTGTTGAAGTGAGTTGTTGAGCAAAGAACTTGAAATAGGGTTTGAAGAGAACATGAGTATCATTGTTATGTGAGAGTTATTTTATAAGCATTGTTGTTGAAGTGAGTTATTGAGTGAAGAACTTGAACTAGGGTTTGCAAAGATCATGAGTATCATTGTTATGTGAGACTTGTTGTTGAGCATTGTTGGAAACATTTTGAGTTGATATTTATATGCTTGGACTAGGGTTTGAGAGAGAGGATTATTTCATTGAGTGATTGGTTGAGTAGAGTTGGTTGAGCCTAGTCAAGTGGATGTGTGAAGTGATTTTTCAAGTTCCATAAAATAAACTATTCTATATTCTGAATTGAGTTGAGAAAGTGATTGAGCATTTAGTTGAATTTGAAGCATATTGAGTCTCTAACAATTCTCCTTATGTTTCTAAGAGAGTGATTGAAATTAATTGAGCATTGTGATTAGTATAGAACATATTGAGTCTCTAACAATTCTCTTTATGTTTCTATGAGATTGGACAAGTTATGTGTGGACTTGTTGAGCAAATTTGAGGTAAGTCTTTGAGGAGACTTGTGGACTGATTTTTGTGAGCTTTTGTGAAAGCTTACAATACAAATTTGGATAAGTTCTTGAGAGGACTTATTGAGTAGATTTGGACAAGTTCTAGAGAGGACTTGTAGAGCATATTTGGATAAGTTCTAGAGAGGACTTATTGAGCAGATTTGGATAAGTTCTAGAGAGGACTTGTCGAGTAGATTGAGCAATTTCTAGAGAGGACTTGTAGAGCATATTTGAGCAAGTTCTAGAGAGGAATTGTGGAGAAAATTGATCAAGTTCTAGAGAGGAATTGTAGAGTAGATTTGAGCAAGTTCTAGAGAGGACTTGTAGAGCATATTTTAGCAAGTTCTAGAGAGGATTTGTGGACAAATTTGTGCTAGACCAAAAGACTATGTTTAGTGTAGATTTAAGAGACGATTTTGGTGCAAATTTTGAGGATTGGTTTGTGCCAGACCAGAGATAGATATTGAGCAGAGTTGTACTAGAATGAAGGACTGTGTTTAGTGCATATTTGAGAAAGAGCTTTGGAGGTGATAGAGCAAAGAGGAAATTAGTCTCCAGTGGATAGATATCCATTAGCTAGGGTAGTGAGGATAGGTCATATGAGTGGGGGCAAGAGTCTTGAGTGGAGAGAGATCCACAAGCCAGTGAAGTGGAGGAAGTAGTCTTCTAGAGGATCACCAACCAAAGTAGAGGAGAAGGATTTCTCCTGTGGATAGATATCCATAAACTTGATTTATGGGATTGGTGTCTCCTTTGGATAGAGGTCCATAAAAATTGTAATAGGTAAAGGATTCCCAAGAGATTGATTGAGAAAATTTTAGTGAAATATTTTCTCTATGGAGTAGCCCACATTAGGTGAACCATGTAAATTGTGGTGTCTCTATTGTGTGTGGTGATTTTTGCATCACTTTGATTAATTCTATTGATATTGTTATCTATACATTGCATAATATTGATTTTGAAAGAAAAGTAAAAAGTGGTCTTATATTGTTCACCCCCCTCTCAGTATAAGCTTGTGTTCTTCAATTGGTATCAGATTGGGTTCCTTCAGAAGAGTTTAACAGCTTGAAGGAAAATCTAACAAGAACATAATGGATTTTAAGAATGTATCCTCAGATAATTTAGCACCAATATTTTATGGAAGTGATTATATGTATTGGATAATGAGAATGAATATCTACCTAATGGTGCTTGGCAATGAAATTTGGGAAGCAGTTGAATTTGGATATGATCCCTTAATTAATCCACCTACAGATAAGGAAGGTAAGCTCCTACAACATTACAATTAAAAAGCAATGAATGCACTTTTGAGAGGTTTGCATAGAACAGATTCTATGAAAGTTATGCATTGTCAAACTGCAAAAGAAATGTGGGATAAATTGCAAAATATATATGAAGGAGATAAATGTGTCAAGAAAGCAAAGATGCAAAATCTCAAAGGACAATTTGAAGAGTTAATAATGAAGGATGAGGAAAAAATTAGTACTTATCTACTTTGAATTGATGAGGTTGTTAATGCTATGCAAGGACTTGGAATGAAGATTGATGAATTAGATGTTTGTGATAAAGTTTTAAGAACTCTTCCAAAAAGATTCAGTGAAAAGGTTTCTGCTATAGAAGTGTCAATGGATGGTGATACTTTGACAAGATATATGTTGCTTGGTATTCTTACAACACATGAGATAAGAACAAAATAGGAACCAAATCCTCAGAAAGAAACAACATTCAAAGAAATCAAGAAGACAAAGGGTAAGAAGTTAGAATCAAGCAATGAGTCATCCAGTGATGAAGAAGCAAATTATGGTAGAAGGAATAAGGATTCAAGAAGATATAGAGATACAAGATCTATTAAATGTTTCAATTGTGGAAAGTATGGTCATTATTCAACTGACTATCAAGAAGCTAAGAATAATAATGATGAAGAAAAATAGGATCACAAGAATAAGAAATCAGAAAGATACATACACCAAAAGAAGAGCAAGGATGGACAAAGCAGATAATGAAAGAAGTTTTTCCAAAGGCAAAAGAGGAGCTACTATGCAGATAAGGCAAGTAAGTACTCAAGTGATAGTGATGCTAGATTTTAGATAATGATAGAGATGAAGTCCTATTTATGATTTAAGAAAAAGAACAAGTTAATAAAAGGACTCCAATAATTCTCAAGTGTTTTAGATGTGGTAACTTTGGACATCTTGAAGATAATTGTACAAGGGATGATTATAGTTTCAGTGATGATGAATATGAGGATGCACTTGAAGGACTAGATGAAAACCTTCTAATGGCATTAGAATAAGTAGGTGATCCTATAGAAGACAAGCCAATAGAAAATAAAGATGTGGACAAAGGTAAAAAAATAGAGGAATATTCAGAAAAGGATGGATATGATCTCAAGGGAGAACTTATTTATGCCCTTGACATGGTAAATAAGGTAAGAAAGCAACACTCTAAACTTGAAATTCAGTTTTAGGAATGTGATGAAGAGAGAATATTGCTTATAGAGGATTTAGAAAATTCAAAGGCTAAGGCAAAAAGGTTCAAAGATAAGTTAGAAGCAAAGATCTTAGAATGTGAGAAGTTAGCACAAGAAGTGGCACTAATGAGAGAAGATTTAGAAGACTCCAAATTCAAGATAAAAGGGTTCAAAAATAGCTCAAATAACTTGGATAAGTTCATCAAGATACAAAAACCTACATCAAGCAAAATAGGTCTTGGATTTGAACAGGTTCAAAAGAAATGGGAAGGAAAGTCAACCTCAAGTTTTGGAGGAGAAGAAACTTTAGATGAAGATACTTCAAAAGAATACAGTGTAAAAGGAAGTGAGACATATGAGGATGAGTTGGACAATAGAGAGTTCAACAAAGACAAGAATAATGCACAAAGAAGATACAGATGGAACAAAAATCAGAATAAGTCAAGAGAGACTAGGAGACCAATGAGGTCAAGACAAGGAAACTTCAATGGAATATTTTTTTCATGTCACAGGTTTGGGCACATGGCTTCATAGTGTAGGACACAGGAAAGATAAGAATATGGGAACATACATATTTTCCATGGGTATTGCTACTCATGTAATCAGTTTGGTCACAAGGCAATGAATTGCAGGGTTCATGACAAAAGAGGGTATGGCTTCACTAGGAGAAATCCTAAGATATTTGCACCTCCAAGGAATAATAAAATTAAGTGTTATAAGTGCAATAATGATGGTCACACATCAAAGTGGTGTAGAGCAAAAATTCCAGAATCAAGCAAGAATAGGAACATGAACAGGAAAAGGAATAGGAACATGGATATGAATAGGAATAGGAACAAGAATAGGAACAAGAATATGGATATGAATAGGAATAGAAACATGGATAGGAATGTAGACATGGACAAGAACATTGAAAGAAATAGTTTGAGGAATTAGAAGGATCAGATAAGAAGAAGAGAGGATAAAGGTAAATAACAGTGCTTTATGGGAGTAGAAATACCCCCACCCCTGAATTAACCACCTCAAGAGGAGGTGGGGGAGGGGCTAAGCTAAGAGGCTCATTCTTAGCCCTGAGCCCCAAAGGTGACCCTTTTCCATTGATGTCAAATGAGGAGAGATTTGATTAAGGGAGAGATATTTTGTATTTGAGAGAGCATTGAGCCATGGGGAGCAATGTCCCAGGGGAGCAGAACAAAGGAAAGGTCAAGTTTTTAGTAAAAATAATTTGGGTTGCCATCAATGACAAAGGGGGAGATTGTTGGATATTTTGAGCTCATTTAGTTGTCATTGATGTCAAGGTGAGAAGTCATCATTGATGTCAAGGTGAACACATGAAGCTATCATTAATACCATGGAGTACACCATTAATGTCACCAGGAACAATGCAAAGAGTTGAAGAAAAGTTGTCAAAATATTTTTTTACAAGGGTTTGTGTTAAAAACATGGTGAAAATTAAAAGGTTTTTATTAAAACCATGGTGGCAGAATAATATTCATCAAATCAATGGAGTACAAATTAAAGGTTTAAATTTTATCCCAAGGAAGGCTTTAATTTTTATTAAAATCAAAGGTTTATAAATATAATTTATAAAATTTAAATTCTTTTAGAATTTAAAATATTTATAAATTATAAAAGGTTTTAAAAAGTGTCGACGTCATAAAAATTTGAGGAGCATCGAAGTCTATGGAAGAAGGGGAAATCGTGTATAAATACCATGACACATAACATTAGAACTCACCTTCTTTGATTAAATTTTATGCGACCAAAGAGAAAGATAATTCATGAAATCGTTGAGGAAGAAGACAAACTCGTGTTTTATTTTAGCACCAGGGAAAAATACAAAAAGGGGAGGATAAGGCCTCACTCCCATTGGATAGGGTGGTCCATTGGTAATATGCATTTCATGAGAGCGTTGGGAGTGGAAGTGACCATGATCGATTCACATGGTGGTTAGTTTATATGTTTGTTTTGAGTGGCAGGGGGAAAAGCCTTTTTACATGCACTTGTTTTGAGCACCAGACTTAGGAGAAAGAGCACGAAGTGCTCCTAAGCTTTCAAGTGTGCATCTAGCGTACATGGTGGTCAAGCCTGTGGCTAGAGCACTCGTGGAGGTAGAGATTGTGGGTTTGAATCCCACTAGTGGAAAAGGTATTTTTAATTAAATTTTATTTGCCTAAGGTTTTCTATAAAGTGTTATTTGGAGTTATAAGGGTTTATGAAAGGTTGTTTTATTGATAAGTGATTTATGTTATTGGAGTTATAAGGAAAGTAGATTTGATTTTTGCCAAAGTTCTTTTTGCCATTAAATATGAGTAAAGAGGTTTTGAGTTAATTTTGGTGGATGTTGAATTTATTTTTAATTAGGAGATTATAAGGTGTTTTTGGATAAATATTTTATGTATGTTGATGGTTGTTTTGAAATATGGATTGATAAGGTGTAATTGAGTTTTTACATTACATTGTGAGAAAGATTTATCTTCTAACCTCTTTGAGCTTGGCATAGAAGTGTTTGTGGTTGTGAAAGATTTATGAGATTCCTTCATCATCAAGAAAAAGGTATGAGCACATTCTTCCATAGTTGAGTTGATTGATATGTTTTCTAGAAAACATGTTTGGAGTGAAAAGGACTTGATTAGGGTTTCCTATTGAGTGTGTTGAGTTAATGCTTCAAGGTTTTTTGGAATAAAGAATTGTTGTTAAACCTTGTTTTATAAGCATTGTTGTTGAAGTGAGTTGTTGAGCAAATAACTTGAACTAGGGTTTGAATAGAACATGAGTATCATTGTTATGTGAGAGTTGTTTTATAAGCATTGTTGTTGAAGTGTGTTATTGAGTGAAGAAATTGAACTAGGATTTGCCAAGATCATGAGTATCATTGTTATGTGAGATTTGTTGTTGAGCATTGTTGGAAATATTTTGAGTTGATGTTTGTATGATTGGACTAAGGTTTTAGAGAGGATTATTTCATTGAGTGATTGGTTGAGTAGAGTTAGTTGAGCCTAGTCAAGTGGATGTGTGAAGTGATTGTTCAAGTTCCATAAAATAAACTATTCTATATTCTGAATTGAGCAGTGAGTTGAATTTGAGGCATATTGAGTCTCTAACAATTCTCCTTATGTTTCTTAGAGAGTTATTGAAAGTAATTGAGCATTTTTATTAGTATAGAATATATTGAGTCTCTAATAATTTCCTTTATATTTCTATGAGATTGGACAAGTTCTATGTGGACTTGTTGAGCAGATTTGAGGCAAGTCTTTGAGGAGACTTGTGGACTAATTTTGTGTGAGCTTTTGTGAAAGCTTGCAATACAGATCTGGATAAGTTCTTGAGAGGACTTATTGAGATTATTTGAACAAGTTCTAGAGAGGACTTGCAAAGAAGATTTAGATAAGTTCTTGAGATGACTTATTGAGCAGATTTGGAAAATTTCTAGAGAGGACTTGTGGAGCAGATTGAGCAAGTTATAGAGAGGACTTGTAGAGCAGATTTGAGCAAGTTCTAGAGAGGACTTGTGGAGCATATTGAGAAAGTTCTAGAGAGGAATTTTAGAGTATATTTGAGCAAGTTCTAGAGAGGAATTGTAGAGCATATTTGAGCAAGTTCTAGAGAGTACTTGTGGACATATTTGTGCTAGAACGAAGGATTGTATTTAGTGTAGATTTGAGAGCAGAGTTTGGTGTAGATTTTGAGGATAGGTTTGTGCTAGACCAGAGATAAATATTGAGAAGAGTTGTACTAGATCGAAGGATTGTGTTTAGTGTAGATTTGAGAAAGATCTTTGGAGGTGATATAGCAGAGAGGACATTAGTCTCTAGTGTAAAGAGATCCATTAGCCAGGGTAGTGAGGATAGGTCATTTGAGTGGGGATAAGAGTCTTGAGTGGAGAGATATCCATAAGCCAGTGTAGTGGAGGTAGTAGTCTTCTAGAGGATCACCAACCAGGGCAAAGGAGAAGGAGTTATCCTATGGATAGAGATCCATGAACTTGATTTAGGGGATTGGTGTCTCCTTTGGATAGATGTCCATACAAATTATAATAGGGAAATGATTCCCAAGATATTTATTAAGAAAATTTTAGTGAAATATTTTCTCCATAGAGTAGCCCACATTGGGTGAACCCTATAAATTATGGTGTCTCTATTATGTGTTATTATTTATACATTGATTTGATTATTGTTGTTGATATTTCTATCTATATATTGCATAATATTTATTTTTAAATAAAAGTAAAAAGTGGTCTTATACTATTCATCCCCCTCTCAGTATAAGCTTGTGTTCTTCACTAAGCACACCCATAGAGTATGGCAGAAATAGATAGAGACAACATATTATCTTGACGTAGGATAGTTAAGTGTTGAGGTGGAATCCATGCTGATATGGACTCTATGCTGAGGTGGAATTAGTAGTCAAGGAAAAGCCTAACAATTAGGCATAAGGGGTAAAAAAATAGAGGACTAGGTGGCAGCGTGCGAGTGGATGAGTAGGAAAGCAAAGGATGGTTTCGAGGAGGGGTCAACCACCTACTGGTGGTCACTACATTTAGTGTGAATTTTCTATTTTAAACCCTTTATTTGTCCTCACATTCCCCATGTGGGACTAAAAATCCATAATTTTTTATTTGTAGCCATTGTTCACAAGACAACCATTGTAATTTCTTTTGTTTGCATATGTTCCCCTCCAGGAAATTTTGTGTTCGCAGGCACATGTAGTAGATTTTTGTTTGCATAAGTCAATGTTGGGATATTAGTAATTTAATAAAATATATTGTAGGGTCATTGTAAATCTCTATCCAACTACTAGTTTAGCCATTTATCGGTCCAGATACTAGTCTAGCCATTTGGGCATCTGAGTCGTTGCAAGTTTGAGGTTTTATAGGCTGAAAACTTGCTCGTCATTGACAAGCACAAGATGATTGGATACTGGCTATATGTCAACAATTGATGTTTGAATTTGATACTCAGAAAAATGTAGATATTATCTAATCCTACATTGGTGGTTTTCACGACAAATCCACCGACTAAAATTCTACTGTGCAGGCAAGAGATATTTTTACGGTGATCGCAACAACTATTTTTTTCAGTCACTCAACCAACCACGCAGATTCTACTCTTGGATGAAAGTGTTTAGGTTATCTAGGATTATTAATCCCACATTTTTTGTGGGATGGCCATTTAAGGCCTTTAAGCGAGTGAAGGCATACTATCATATTCGAGCACCATGCAATGGTTAGAGCCTACACGGTGGCCATTGCCCACTAGTTGATAGTAGTTTCTGACTGTTATCGCTTGTTGCATTTCTAATATTCCACCAATGGAATGTTGTTACAAGGGTTGAATATCAACCCAATTGGCCATAATTAGCCATATTAATTGTGCTAAAGGTATATAAAAAAACAATTTTTTTTTTTAAATTAAGTTGTTTTAATTTATTCAATCTAAATTAATTAAATAAAAGCATTACAATTGCATCATTAGTTTTGCAATTATACCTTAGCAACAAGGTCAAACCTTGTAATAAGCCCAAGAGGCTCAAAACTATTTTGCACATTTGTGCAACTCACAAAAGCATTGTAAAAGCCTAAGAGGCTTAATTTATGTAACATTTTGTAATCCATAAATTTGGGAAATATGCTTTTGTAATTGCCATGCAAAGGCAAAGCTTGAAATCCTTTTAGCTTCTTGTAGAGTGCTTAAAAACCATAACACCATTGTAATTGCCTACGAGGCAAATATTGAAAGCCTTTTGGCTTCTTTTAGAGCGTTTGAAAACCATAGCACCATTGTAATTTCCCTGCAAGGCAAAGCTTGAAAGCCTTTTTGTATTCTTGTAGAGTACTTGAAAACCATAGCACCACTAAAATTTCCCTACGAGGAAAAATATTGTACTCCTTTTGGAGACAACTTGATAGCCTTCTTGGCTTGTACCAAGGGATGAATGGCTATTGCTTTATATACAAAGTGGTCAGACTAGTTGTTGTAGTTAGTCTCCTAGCCTAAGGAATTTTGGTCCTTCTAAGGAGGTCATTATACTTCTATTGCTCCTATTTCTCCTCTTATTATTACACCTCAAACACTGCAGCGATCTCTTCCAATTTCATCTTCATAGATTCCTGATGTTCAACATATTTTGTAGTTTTCAGCGCATGCACTTGCTCCTTGTCCTAGTTTTTTACTTGGCAAGGGTGTTATTTACTGATGTTTTTTCTCTACACCAGCATCTTGAGGCTTTTGTGATGTTTTTCCATCTAGTTATGAGACATATATGCAGTGTTGAGTGACTCATGGGGAGGTATGAAGAGGGTATCACTTTATCATAGGATTATTTGTTCATATTAGGTTACTATTTCTTAGGATTAATATTATTTTCCTATGTTTATAAATCACACTTGAGCCTATATACTCATGTAGACTATTTTTAGCACATTAGCTAGATGTAGCTCATATTAAGTTAGTCATTAACTATCTATTAGGGTTAGTTAGCATATTTGATATTATTCCTCCCTATTTATCCTCTAGCATGATCTAGGCATATGGCTACGATATTTGGGTGTATTATTAATGTATTTGGGCATATTTGTGCCTATATAAACCTTTGAAATATCAAAAACATTAATTTGATTTTTGGACCTCTTCACTATTCCTCTTTATCATTATGGCTGAAGCATTTGATAGATCTATAAAAGCGAAGCCAACCATAGTAGGTATAAAACAACTATTTCATTGGATTTGTTATCCCACTAGCAATTTTTTGATGACACTATTATAACCACCTCAAATTCTATTATGCAAGAAATGAATATTAAGGAGATTGACATCCTTTAAAAGGGTTTTGGGTTAGAAGATCAAATTTTTAAAAAGTTTAATCTTCTTCATTTAACACCCCCTAGAAGACATAGAGTGATATATTAGATTTTGGGTTATGGGGTGGCTGAATTTCTCTCTATCCACTTGGGATAACCTTATTTAAGAGGAGATTGAAAGAGAAATTTTGGGACCCAATTGTTGAAAGGATGCAAAGGAAATTGACTGGTTAGAAGGGGGCTCTTCTCAGCTATGCTGGTAAAGCCCAAATGGTTAAATTAATCCTTCAGAGCATTTCTTTATTCTTTCTCTCATTTTTCAAAGCCTCAGTTAAGGTAATTCAAATAATTGAACTCATCCATAAGTCCTTTCTTTGGTATGGAAATGAGAAGAAGAAAAAGTTTCACTTGGTTTCTTGGGAATAGGTATGCATTAAAAAAGTATATGGTGGCCTTGACCTCATAATAGTTAAGATCATGAACATTGTATTACAATTCAAGAAAGAGTGGAAGTTATTAAAGAATGAGAATGTTGATTGGGTTTGCATTTTATCATCCAAATATATTTCTCAAAACATAGACTTTCTGGTTTATTTGCCCCCCAATCTAGGATCAACTTTTTGGCTTAGTATCACTAAGATTCATCACATCAAAGGGCCATATATGGAAGCTAGGAAATGGTATAAATGTTGATTTTTGGGAATACACTTGGGTGGGTGATGCTCCTCTAACTCACATTCCTGAGGCAACAATTTTGAAACCCATAACTCGGGCCTACTTTGGAGCTAAAGTTGTAAACTTCATTTAGGTAAGTAATGGGGTGAAATCCTAGCATAATCTCAATTTATTGAACTTGAACCAAGAGTAAAGAAAGGCTATATACTATGCAAATCATATTCTAAGCTTACAAGTCATTAGATATTATGATGTTGAAGATTTTATTCTATGGAAGGGGGAGAAGGACAACTCCTTTTTGGTGAAGTCTACTTATTTCCTCTCTGAAGTTGATCCTGTGGACCCACCTCCTTTCAAAAATATTTGGTATAAATTTCTTACTCCTTAAGTCAACTTTTTATGTGTATTTATATCCAAAAAAATATTCTCACTATGAAAAAACTTCAAAAAAGAGGTATGACCATCCCTAATAGGTGCCACCTTTGCATATGTGATGTTGAATCTACAAACCACCTTTTATTCCTGTCTCTTTTCACTTGAGGTCATCTATCTCCTTTTTAATACCTTGGGAATCTAGTAGGTTGTCCTAAACCAATTTTTCGATGCCTTTGATCAATGGAATCCCCCATTTTATTGCCTGAGGTTGCATACCTTTTGGTCATTTAGTCTCCCTCACTTGGTCTGGGTGTCATGACCCACCTTGATAGGAATATTTTTCATGATGAATTAGGACCTAATTATTAGTTTTGTAATATTTTGTAAAGTTAATTGATGCTTTTGTAAAATATATATTTTGGAAAATATGTTTTGAAAAAAAAAAAAAGTCAATTAATCATGGTTTAATTAATCTAATTTCATGTTACCTTATTAATTTGGTAGGTTTTGGAGTGCAATTAGGTAATTTTTGTCTTCACAAATGGTGTCTAATTTTGATTTTATAGCACTAAGATAATTTAATAATATGATGATTATTTTATTGAAATAGGGGATTATTCCTCCTTCCCCTTGGTTGCTTCATAGAGTTTAATTTTAAAGGATATTACCATTATTATGCTTTAATAGTTTTAAATTTAGCATATTCATGAGGAGAGGAAAATGAATAAGGGGATGATTCACCTTATCCCTGCCTATAGAATTTATATTATTAAACTTGTCTCTTCCTATAATGGAGAAAATTAATGGTTTAATAGAAGGCATCTTGCCTTATCGGAGATGAATGTCTTTAAAAGAGCCTAGAGGGATTTAGTTCAAACTAGAAAATGAGGAGACTAGGAGACTAAAGAGCTTAAGGAGTCCAATCCTATCAAGAGGATGAGGTTGGGGGTTTCCATGCTTTGATTTTCCTTGAATGCTTCTTGATGCATAGTTTTTAATGAAATTGCTCTTAGTCTTGATTTACTCTTGCTTTTGGTTTTCCAATTGATTACAAGTCTAGGTGATAAAGATCTATGGTTTTAGAATCCATTTAGTGCTTGCTTTAGCACCATTTGTGGTTGATTTAAGCCCTAAGAAAGAAAATGTTTTGTAGATTTTGAAAGTACCCCTTTTTAATTGGATTGAAGAGATGCTTTTATTTTGTAATTATCCTGAGATAGCATGTGCTCTAGCAATATTAAATACTATATTCATAGCCCTATGTTTTTTTGAAAGGATGGACTTGTTAGGTATTCCTACAACCTGATTAAATATCTATTGTAAGATGTTATTGATTGATATAGTATGATTCAGCCCTGTGTTATGATGTATGTTCTATGCCTTAGCTTGGATGCCTTAACACAGGTATTTCATGCTCATTTTGATGGAAATATTATATTATATACCTTTGTGAGCCTCCCTATTGTAGTATCTCAAAATGGATGTCCTTGTGCTGTGATGTTGTGATCTATCAAAATAGGCATTTAAACAAAAATTTAATACCTTAGATCAACCTGAATAGATGTTTATATGCTTACCTTAGTGCTTTGAGGAGACTTTAGTGGGATTTTAGTTACCTGTGAGTTGGTCCTTGAGTGATTGAAGTGCTATATCTTCTTGACTTCACTCAGATGAAAGGCTTCTAAGAAGCCTTCTGTGAGTATTATCCCACATAGGATGTGCTCGATTTATGATATATTTTAAAGGTAGCATGGCTACCTAAATCTATCGACTACCAAGTGGTGGTCATGAGACCGATACACTTGTTGGTTAGCTAATTTCCAATTGGATGTATGCTTGGTGTAGTTTGCTATTGCCACTTGGCAGTCTGACCTTACCCCTATATTGCCACCTAGTTGTTTTTTATCTTTTACCTAATATCACCACTTGGTTTCTTGATATTCATAATATCCTATGTGTTTGTAGGGGTGATTAAACATATTTGTTTCTTTTATGGGATTAATTTATCCCACATTGCTATTGTGGAAGAAATTATGTGGTTTAAAATGGAAATATCATCTCTTAAAGAGTGACCACCACTTGATGATAAATGTGGCCACCGAGCGGTGGCCACTATGAGCTAGTTGGAGGTTATTTGGACATATGGTAGCTTTGAATGGATGCTATTAGTTGTTGATCTTCCAGTTGACCCGCCTATGTCCACCATGTAGCAAAATTTTATTGATTGGTTGATGGTCTTTGGTGGTTGACTATGCATGCTTTCCTAGGGGAAAAAGTAAAAATCATTTAAAAATACAAGTGGGATTTATCCCACATTCTTGGTGGGGGCATTCAAGGAGATTAAATAGGTGCAAAAACCCCTATTGAAATGACCATAAGGTGGTGGTAAATCTAGCCGAGGAGGCTAGGGTACCAGTTGCTTGGTGCTATAGTTTGAATCATTGGTGAAGGTTTGACTTACTAGCGGAGGCTTGAGCGTTGTGGCTTAGTGCTAAGGAGGTTGATTGGTTGGAAATAAATTGATTAGTTTGACCTGATTAATCCTTGTTTTGGTGAAACAAACCTTAAGTGATATTGTTGTTAAACCACCTTTTTATGTTGTCAAAATTATCTTTTACCTTAGAGGATATTTGAGCTCTTTAAGACATCCCATATAAGTGGTATAGTTTAATGCATTCCAAAGTCAAATTTTGGAAAACAATTGATAGCATTATAGTATAATTTTATGGAAAAATTGTAGGCTAATGATAGTACAATTTTATGGAGAAATTGTAGGCTAATTATGGAATAATTTTATGGGGAAATTGTAGGCTAATTATGGAATAATTTTATGGATAAATTGTAGTCTAAATATGGAATAATTTTGTGGAGAAATTGTAAGTGAATTATAGAACAATTTCATGGAGAAATTGTAGGGGAACTATAGTACAATTTTGTGGAGAAATTGTAGGTTAACTATAGGACAATTTCATGGATAAATTTAAAGTGAACTATAGGACAATTTTGTGGGAAAATTGTATGTGAACTATAGGATAAATTTGTGGAGAAATTGTAGGTTAACTATAGGACAATTTTAGGTCCGAGGTGTAGACCAATTGATTCATCCAAACCCCATAAGGGGGGCGGAGGTCCAAGGTTCAAATATCGGGCCTCGTCGGACTGAACGCTTGTCCCTTTCCTGGTGCTTTCAGTGGTGTAAAAGGTTTAAAATGATTGTGGCATGGTGGTTATAGGGACGAACTGCATGAAGTTCTATGTGGTGGCTTTCGGGGTGGACAACGTAGAATATTGTGGCGGCCATAAAAGCTAGACAGCCTGCCCGAATTTGTGGCAGCTATCGATTCCACCATGTAAATACAAAAAAAACAAAAAAAAATCTATAGGATATTTTTTTGTGGAGAAATTATACATTAACTAGGGAAATTTTGTTGAAAAATCGAATGCTAGTTGAAGGAATATTTTGTGGAAAATTTAAATTCTAGTTGAAGGAATATTTTGTGGAAAAATTCAATGTTTTATTTACAAACAATTTTGTGGAAAAATTGGATGATTTATAGATCAAAATTTTATGGATAGGTTAAATGTATGTATCATTTGTTTAAATGCTATTTCTATGTGAATGAAAATTAAAGGAATTTGCTTTATAAAAGTACCTTCTAGTTATGAACAAGAAAGAATGGGTGGGGAACCTATTCTTTGGAGAAATTTATGGGGTTCTCTCTTACTTGGACTAGAAGTGATTGCTTGAATTAAGGAATCTTGGAAAATTAATTACAATTGCATATTCTAAGTTATGAACAAGAAATAATGGATGGGAAACCTATTCTTTGGGGGAGTTTATGGGGTTATCTCTTATGTAGTTGTAATTGATCTAACAAAAGAATATATTTTTATGGAAAAAAGGTATGTGATAAAAGAATGAATGTGGAATTGTTTCTTGGGAAATTATGGATTTTCTTCCTTTGTTGAAATGAATGTATAATGCATGGTTATATTTTGGTGAATGTATATTGCATGGTTGCATTCAAATGTGAATGGATTTCTTTATGATAGAATATATAGAAATGTGCATTCAAGGAAAAAATACATGAATATCATGAGTTGTCCTTATCCCTTACCACCATCAATCGAGTGATGGAGAGGTAATATGGACTAGTGAAGACTTATACAATTTAGATATTGATCCTTTTGACATATGTTGTATTAAGGCTTTCATGATGGAAAGCTTATTGTAAAATATACTTCTAGCATGAGTATTATTTTGTAATTTGGAATGGATGTATTGCTTTACTCTTTATGAAGTATGTAAGTAATGGAAATTCCAGTTATGCTCAATATGTGTATGATGTAGCTTTGTACTCTGATTTATGATTTTGTATATATATATCAACATGTTTATGGAAATAGGGATTGCATCTTATTTAAGTGACTTCCTGATGAATAGTTAAATGTTAAATTATTTAAGTATATGGACTTAAATAAACACCCTAGAAATAGGCAAGCATGACCTAGATCATTTTAAGTAGGGTGATAATGGTCAAAATTAAAATGGCACCCAAGGATGAGGTGTATAAATAGATCCATACAGGATAGATTGATGAAATTATTTGATGAGACATTAAATGGGTTAAAATACCATAAAGGGGGACATGTGTGAAGAAATAATAGGATTTCAATCACGTTGGAAAATATTATAGCGCCAGGTGGATTAGAGAAATTATATATCCCTAGTTATTTAATATGAGAACGATGATGGATGGACAAAAAGGAATAAGGAATCCTAAGTTGATTGATATATGATCCATAGAGGATGAATGTGGAGTATTGAGATGACCGAGATGTGATCAACTAGACGGTTGAGCAAGATCAATGTGTCATAAATTGGTGGTTGGTTAGACACTTGGCATTGATTGAAGGAGTAATGCTAACTCCACAACATCAAGAAAATAGGTTAAATATATAAAATAATCTTGGAGGATTTTTATTCAACATCAAGGAAAGAATTAACCTATTAACTACTCATGGTGTTTAATGCAATTATACTTGTATTAGGATTTTCATTATTGATATTGATTATACTTAGAGTAAATCCCATAGTATGCTTCATGATTCTTTTGCTTATGATTGCCAATCTACTGGTGCATACATTTTGAGAAGAGAAGATGTATTTTGGCGATGCTAGAAAAATTTGGGGAGGTGGTGATGAGACAGAAGAAATAATGCCATTGAAGATTATTAGACCACACAACACATTTAGAGCCATATTTTGGGATGTGTGGAATATGTTGGACGTTGATGACTGGTAGTGGCTGAGAGAAATAGGATTAGAAGTAACAACACATCTAGATCTAGTGCATGCAGATAGATGCTATATATCAACCTTGATTGAAATATGGGATCTCGATAGGGGGACATTCCAGTTACCCACTAGAGATATTACCATCACTCTAGAATATATATATTGAATATATCGATTATCAGTAGAGGGATGTATGGGGATCATTGTAGATGAAGCAATAAAAGAGTAGATTTTGAAAAGAGTACTTAGGTCATATTGGAGAGATGTGAAAATTAAGAAATTTAGTATAATGTGTGAGATATATTATGTGTTTGGAAGACTAACACATAGACAAGCTATGATGATGGTGCTTATATCAAGCATTATTTTACCTAATTCACTAGGTGCACGATTTCCCTAGAATATGCTAGGAGTGGTGTAGGACCTAGTGGAGAGTTCAATCGTGTTCGCATGGGCATCAAAATTTGTTAGGAATAATAAATGTGAGCAATAATATAGACACAAATATATAACATAGAAGAATACAATACAAGAGAGACACATATATACATGGTTCACCCAATATGGGCTACATCCACGGAGAAAATAACCAGGCCTTTGTTTATTTCATCTAGTAAAAATGAAGGGATACAACCTACAACACATTCACTGTAACCTCCTCTTCTTTCTATCTCAGTCTATTTTCCACCAACCACCATACATCATCCTCTTACACAAGAGTTACATTTTAGGGCAAAAACGACAACATAAAATCCTACCATCCAATCTATGACCTAATAATGAATGGTCCATATTTACAAAGGAAAAAATGCATTAATTTTTTAATTCTCACCCTCTTGGACCCCCTTAGCAATATCAAGAGGGACAAGCCCCCCCACACTCCCCTTCATGGAGTGGGCCCAAGTATGACTAAAAACAAGACCTCCAAATTAGAGAGAGAATTAGGCTCCACAACCAAGAACCTTGTTAGCCCAAAATTATAGAAATTTATTTGAGGTATGAATGACAAAGCAAATAGAGATGAGTTGTTACCTCTTACTACAAGTATGGGTCTTGGAACATAAGGTTGTGGAAAGACCCCAAGGATTTCCTTATGATGTACATAATTTGGTAGGGCCAGGGATACCTTATGCATTAAGGTGACAAAGGGGGAAATATTTGAATATTAACAAACCACATGGAGGCAATAGAGAGTGGTATCACTCTATATGGAAAAAATTTCAATCCTAAGATGTGATCTAGAAACCTAGGAGGAAATGCCTAGTATAGGTAGAAGATGGAATGTAACTAACTCATGTACGATGAGCAAGGTGGATGATTGGGTGAGTGAGCATGCATTATGAGTATACTCGAGTATTGTGATAATTTAGTATTAGACAAAGAATGTCAAATCCACTTGTGATATACATGAGAAAAGAAAGGAATAAAGTAGTACCTCCACAAATGGAACCAAAAGTACAAAAACACATGCAAACAAGTAGATTACGTAAATAGATGCTAAAAGGAAAAACAATGCAAAACATGAAAGAAAATAGATCAAATGGCAAAGGAATTAAGTTATATTAATCTTGCATTGATTTATTCCAAACGTGTTACATAGTATCCCATTCAGGGATTTCACCAATGATACAATTTTACAAAACTATTCCTTGGTGTACTCTAAATGCTTTTTTTACCCACAACAATTCTTGGAGAGTAGGTTTTAAGAAACCACCTCATGAAGGTCGAATATGAGAGTCTTTCACAATGTTTGATCCTATAACCTGTATGCAAAAAAACAAATGCGAGATTAGTAGCATTTACGGGACCCACTTAGATTGGATCCATCTTGATCACAAGATAAAACAAAATGAACAAAACTAAAAAGGGGTTGCATGTGATGAAAAGAAAGGTCTATGCTAATGCAAAAAATGAAATACGTCAAAAAAATTATGTACTGCTAAAAGAACATGCAAAATATAGATCTAAGTTAAAATGCACAAAAATATAAAAATACACCACCTAATCAAGGGCCATATTAGGGTAAGGTGACCTTGCTTGTGGGTCATCTCGAGGTGATACAGTCGCTATCATAAACCTGCAACTCTTACAAAACAATTTAAATTATGTTGGGGTGATCCAAAGGTAGTTTTATCAATGAATTTCTTATGAGTGAGAGTGCGAGCTTGTTGATTTATGTGATCCAGAGTAGAAAAGTGTAGACACCTAAAACACGTCATGTTTAGGAGACTACTCATATGGGCACCTTTGCAGACCATATGAATGAGCTTGGACCTTTCCAAGACCAAGCAGTGGTTCTAACCACTCATTTTAGGTAGTCTAGGCCTATACAACCTTAGCCGCTGATAGCATCAGTGGCTAAGATCCCAACCACTGATGATCAGAGTGGCTAAGGGCAGCCTACCCCTAGCCACTGAGCAAGAGCGACTAGCCCTATAACAAACTCGGCCTTCTTGAGCCGAGAAAAATTAGTTGCAACTACCCAAATTGCAATGGTTTTGGAGCGGTTTTGGGTTGGGAAGCTTCTAGAGGTTTCCTCCCAACTACTCAGGCCAACTAATTCTTGATCTTGGCTTCCTTGAGAAGCCAATATTGGGATTTGGGGAAGTCTATTTATAGACCCCCCAAAGAGGTATAATGATCCCGAATTCATTGTAGTGAAGCTCTACCAATTTGAAGACTGACTTTACAACCCTTGAGGAGTAGTGAAGTGCTATCAAATTGGAGAATGACACTTGTTGCTATGTCAATGGAGTTTCCAATAGCTTGAGGAGCAAGCTTGCCATTCCACATCAATCCATCATGAATTCAAGATATTTCAATCATAAATCTATGTTTAGACACCCATGTGACCCTTGACCATCAATTCAATGGAGGAATTGTGCATCATCAAGCCTGATTTCAAGAGCAGAACACTTTCCCCATGGCCATTATTTTCAATAATGGCCCGTAGGCTTAGCTACTGGATTCAACAGTGGCTAGCAGAGCCAGCTACTATGAGCTATAGCGGCTAGGGTTTGACATGCAAACTCCTTCAATTTAGCCATAGATTTACATTTCTTAGCATGCATTTAGCTTAACTTAGCATAGATTAATCACATTTCATGCATTTCCATGGTTTATTCATAGTTTCATAGGCATATTTGCTTTCATTTGTGCACTTCATGCTTTCCTTTACATGCTTTCATATATTAGGTCCCTTTATGCTTAATTTGCAAGATTACATGCATCTTTAGGTTCCTTTATATGTTTCAAGCTTTGCTTCATGCTTTATTGTCAATATTTTAGGTAACTTTATGCATCTTTATATATGTTCATGCATTCTTTACATATTTGCTCTATTTCATGCACTTTCTTGGAAATCAGCCTCATCATGAGAGGCTTCATGTGCTACTAATGTGCTTTGTTGTTTCCTTACATGCAGATAACAGATCTCTCAAAGACAAAGCATCTTTCAAGACTCTTCCTCTTGACATTTGAGAAGGAGGCATCCTAGTAAGCCCTCAAGCAAATTGGTGTTAAAGTGAAGACCATTCAAGTGCATCTTTCCCCATTGAGGGGCCTCAACTATTGTAACAATTGTATCAATTTGAGTTACTCCCTAAGAGGGAGAGATTGTAATCAAGCTTCATCATTTTTAATAAAAGAGCACCCTCATTTCTTGAATATATTTTATTTGTGCAAATGATTACTTGATTTCCTTTGTCAAATTGTTATATGCTTGCAATAGTGTAGATGCATGGTTTTTACCTTTATACAAGTGGTGATCATGATCGAACTAACCCTATTTTTGTGCTGCTAACTTATGTTTTTATGTTTTTCCTATTGTAAGCTCAACTACTCTAAGCAATAATGACTAATAGTCTTAGCCATGGATGGCATCAAGCTAGCATCCTAGCCACTCTGATCAATAGTGACTAATAGAAAATATAGTTAAAAATAGTCAGTAACCTGTTTCTCCATTAGATGAGGATTCCATGGTAAGTGGTCTTCTCTGCATTTTCTGTATTCTATCTGTATTTTTGTCTATCTGAATATAAATTATAGTTTAATTAGCAAACATAGCAAAATTTTAAGGGTAAATTTATGAAAATTCCATGTTTGTTGCTAGCCGCTTTTAGGAACAATGGCATGTGTTGTTAGCTACCCTAAAATCTAATGGCTAGGTTTTCTGATTGCTACTCTATATAGTGATTGAGTCTGTTGCCTTATATACATAGTAGTGGCCCTTATTTAGATTATGTGTTAGGTTTTGCTTGTTTGGGGCCTGATCAAAGGCCAATCTCATGTTAATTTTGCATTAGACATTCTAAATTTTAAAGAGCATTTAGTCTTGCATTTTTCTAAAAATGAAATGTTATTTTCTAGGCATGTAGAGAAAAATCATGAATGCTTCTTGATGCATATTTCCTTAATGCAAAATTAAAAGGAACACACACACACACCATGATCCAAATTAAACATCAATGGTATTGGGCTTTCACATCCAACCCATTGATCAAGACCAATAGTGGAAGTTATTACCACTCGGTTGGCTTGTCTGACATTGTATCATCGAGACCCATCCGTGGCCAAGGCTGATCCAAGAACTATCCTATCCATAGAAAATTGCATGCATTCCTCTTTGAGGGTGTATAGCTAACTATGGTGTGTTGGGTGAGGGTTGGTAGTACCTATGCTACCTCATTGAGTATGGATTTCATCTCCATATTCTGGCATGTGCGAGTATATAGGTGAAAACCTTTTAATAAACTGAGTATAACATCAACTATTGTAAAAACATGATAAGAGTTAGATTGTATACTCAACAAATCAAAATGCACTAAATAGTTTTAGGGATCACAAAGAAAATTTAAAAGAGATAATCATATTGTATACTTTGTTTGCCTTAAAACTTACATATGAGATAATTCACAAGCTATGGTTAATACATAGGGTCATCACCCTCGATCCATGATCGAGGTAGAAATTGATGCCCCAACCAACACATAAAATAATGAAGTTGAACCTCCCACATAGAATGCTTCTGAATGATGTTCAGCTAGCATTAGAGGTGATAACTCAACTCATGGGGGTTCTCATTAGAACACCCCAATTAGAGGATAAAATACAAGATCCTCGTATGATAGAAATGAGGGTGGTTCAAGACCCCCATCATCACAAGATAGGCATAGACAAGATCCACCCAATGAGGGGCAAGATGAAAGGGCTACATCAGATCATAGACCCATAAAGACTCCAAATCATACTGAACCTGGAAGGTTTGTGATAGATCTCAATACTATTGGGGTAAATGGTATACCTCCTAACCAACCTTGGAGAACTAGTCAACTCAATGGACTAGATCAAGTGCTAGGAATATTAGGGTGTAGGACCTCTACTGCTCACTCTCATTCTGAGAGTACATGTAGTGAGGATAGAGAGAGGTATACTTATGCACAGGGGAATGTTCAAAATGCTCCTATAACACATGCACCCCATCCACACATGCGAGCATAGAATAAAGGCCTCAACACAATACCAATGTAGTATTTATAGATAAAGGCAAGAGTGTAGTGGACCAATCTATTGGAGCTCATACCCATAAGGCTCCTCGCATAGAATTACAAAGCCAAATACCCTACATAATCGATCATGTAGATCAAGCATGTAGGCTTTGTTTAGGATAGAGACAACAAATACTCCAAGATCAATTGGAGGATTTGCATAGAGCATGAGTGGCTCGAACAAGATGACACACAATGATAAATGTTGCTTTAACAATGTTTATATGAGCATCACTTATGGGAGTAATGCATCCTCGATCAGAAGGAGCATGAAGAGAGAGAGGATAGGTTAGCTAGGGCTAACCTACCTCCTATTAGTGAATATAGGGAGCAGCATAACACTAGATGTGTTGTATCACATCCAGAGCTGCACCCTAGGCAAGTCGAGAATCACACTTATCATACTTCCTAGCACACTCCAAGGCAACAACAATATCAAATGCTAGACCATCCTGGGCATAGTTAGTATGAGGAATCAAAAAGAGATGGCTAGGATCAGTAATATCCTGAACCCTCTTCTATAGATGTGGATGATGAGCACAATCATCCATCTCGATCTTAGAGAAATTTACCTCCGCTTGCACCACAAAGGTCACTTAGAGAAGAGGAAATTGTATCCTCTCAAGCGTACAGAGTCCTTGCTAAGAAAATCAAAGCTATTGAGAAATAGGGGATGACTTATCAAAATCCTACCCTAAACAAGATTCATAATCAACCTCTGTGTCCCTTGGTCCCTAGCTTAACATATCCTAAACATTTTGAGATGCCTAAGCTAGACAAATTTTGAGGTGATGATGATGCACAGGAACATGTGACTAGTTTCATGAATCTATGCTTTCAGATTCAGAATAATGATGCCTTATTGCTAAGGACTTTCATGATAACCCTTTCAGGCCCAACCTTAGAATGGTACAATCAATTGAAGAGGTATAACATCACCAACTTTGAATAGTTAGTGAATGCCTTTCTTGAATACTTCTCATTTGGCATCAAGAAGAAGACCAATCTGTCTGATCTGGCTGCTTTAAAGCAATACGATGATGAGCCAATCATAGACTATGGAAATAGATGGAGAAAATTAATGGCTAAACTTCCATTCTCCATCCCAACTATAGAATTAACATGAATGTTTACTAAGAGTTGTGTGAAGCACATTTCACTATTGCTACAACTACAATAGTATCAAACATTTGAAGAGGCCTTGGTGCAAGCCAAAGTCATTGAGGATATCAAGTTGCAAGAAGGAGACTTGAAACTCTGGACTAAGAAAGAATGGAACAATAAGAACATGAGGAATCAAAATCATCAGGCCAAGCCTACACATGTTAATCAAGTCATGTTGAACCTTCCAAAGGGGGACAAAAGCCAACAACCACAAAATTATTAGGCACAACCACCCCCTGCGCAGTACAATCAATGCAATAAGAAGCAGGGAAAAGATAAGGAACGTCACCCACCTCACCAATTTATGCCATTGTCTGAGACTTTGGCATCAATATTTAATCAATTATGTGAGGCTAAGGCACTTCGATTTCTCAAAGTGCAGCTGCTGGATCCTAACCATCCTAAACCCAAAGGGTTTAGAGAAGATCATTATTGCCCATACCATCAACAAAAGGGCATGACATCGAAGTGTGCCATGATTTTAAACATATGGTGTAGAATATGATCGATAAGGATCAGCTATGGATAGACAACCCCTTGGCACTAGATAATCAAAATATGGGAATCTTCAAAGATCCCTTTCCGAATCATGAGCCACCAAGGAACAATGTCGGACAAGTCAACCAAGTGTGGATTGATCCACCTACTCAAGGATTTGTCGGTATGGTGAATGTGGTCACTAGAAATAGGAGGTATAATCAACTAGAACCTCCTATAGTACCCATTCGAATCCAAGCTGTACCTCAATAGAGGCTAGTGTAGAACCCATTGCTAGGCCCACCAACAAGACCGGTGGTAACAATTAGGAATAGACTCATCCAGAGTCTACAGATAGCCTCAATGAAATTATCGATATATGAGATCATACAACAATATCCTAGGCATAGGGAGATACTTATGGAAATATTAAGAGCCATAGAAGTTCAACCCTAGGATCTCGAAGCTTTCACTAACTTTGTGGGGCATGTGTAATAGTGCCAAGAACCTGTGATCTGATTTTACGATCATGAAATCAAAATGGTTTCCACTGCTATAGCGGACCCACCACTACATATCATTGCATGTGTGAACCACACTCCCTTCAAGTGGGTTTTTATTGACATAGGATCATCAATCAATATAATAACCACAAAGGCCTTAGGACACCTAAACTTACCTAAGTCACATATTGTACCTTCAACTTTTACGTTGTGAGCTTTCAATGATATGTTGTGCTCGATAGTAGGCACAATAGTCCTTCCTATTCAGGTTGGGCTAAAAACCATCCTAATGATGTGCCATGTTCTAGAGGGTGCTATGCAGTATAACATTCTCCTAGGTCATCCATGGATAAGGGACATGCATTGCATCCCCTCGATTTTGCACCAATGCATCAAGTATGTGCACGAGGGACAAGTACATGTGGTCCCTTCAGATGAAGAGCCATTTAAATATGTCAATCAAGTTGACTTGCTAGGAGACTTCATCCTCCCATCTACTCACTTGGATATTAGACCTACATCTCCTATCAGACATCTAGTGGGTAAATCAAATTTAGTGCATATCGATCCTTCTACGTCGGCACCACAACCAACCCCTAATACAATGGTTACTTCTGAAAAGCCTACAACATCGACAAAGCTAAAGAATGATCAGAAGCTAAAGGTAGTTTTAGGTGAAAAGGAACCTAGGGTAATCCCAAACATAGCAACTATTGAGATTCCAAATCTTATGGAGGAGGAAAATTCATAAAATGTAGTCGAGGAGGTACCTCAACCTACCTCACCTATGTCATCAATCATATCATCTGCATCGTAGGTGATGATTCACCTAGTCAACCTTGGGTTAGTTGAATACCTGGTGTAGAATGTAACTTTTACACCGATCATAGAATCTACATAGGATATGGGTAGGCCTCAAGCTCATCACTTTCCTATTGGGATGGTGGTACCACTAGGGGTGCCACCCAATCAAATAAATTTTATCTATGGGGGTTTGGATCAACTCATAGATCGCTCACCCATGGAAGAAGATGATGATGAACCTTTTATCGTAAATGTTCATTATCTATCAAACCTAGAGTATACCCTTAGTTATTTTGATCATTACCATTGGCATGGTTATGGACTAGGTTTATTTGAGCAAGGGTATCAAACTCTATATCAGCTATAATACCAATTGTTGACTGATAGGTTTGGTCTAGGTTATCACATTAGAGGTCAGGATGAGTTATTAGCTATATCTCTAGATCACCTAAACCTTAGCCTTGGGGATGATGTTGATTGGAATCCCTATCATCCAAACCCTTCACACTCATGGAGGGGTAATTGGCCTATGACCATGGTTATAGAAGAACCACCTTTGGTTTACCATCTAGGTCTCTCCTTAGAAAGGTCCAAATCAGAATCCATTTTTGAGGAGGAAAATCTAGAATACAATTCTGAATATGATGAGAGTGAGTATGTCAGTGATGATGATGAGTATGAAGATGAGACTAAGTTGGCTTACCTAGGCCCTCAACATTTATGTCATATTTTACCCCATGTGGACTTGGAGGAAACATATTGTATAATTTTCCTAGGTCCTCCCATCCAAAGAAGGCTAGTGAATTTAGAAGAGATATATCATATAGCTTTTCTTGGTCCTTCAAACTTAAGGCAATTGCTTCCCCCTGAGGATCCAATTGTTATGTCTATTCCCAGAGTAGACCCGGTGATCCCCATACCACCTGAGCCACATCTAGAGCAGGGGAGCAACCCAAAGATAGTGAGTTTCATCCATATGGTCCTAGAGATTTCTTCCATTCCATCAACATGATCTCCATCGATCTGACCACTCCACTTCATAATCCATCTGACCCTTCAAAACCTTTGCACCTCAATCCTGAGGCCATTGATTTTGATCACATCAATTCACCCTTAGAGCCTAAATATTTCTTCCCCAATGAAGAAATGTTACAACCATTCCATTTTGTGCTAGGTTGTGCACATGATGTCTATCATGCTGAGGTCGATCCTAATTTGGTGGAACCTTTAAACCTAGTATATGACATCCATTTGATCCCTACGCCTCACCATCTTGAGGAGGGATCACATATGTCAATAGAGGAAACCTTTAAAGTGGATATCAACGATGATCCCACCAATCCAAAGAAGGTTAAATTTGGAGAGAGCTTATCTCCTGAGGAGCACACCAACCTCATTCCTCTATTGAAAGAGAGACCTGATCTCTTTTCTTGGACCTATAAGGACATGTCGGGTCTGGATCCAAAATTGGTTACTCATAACCTTTCATTGGACCCTACCAAGAAATTGGTCAAGCAAAAACTTAGGAAGATGCATCCAACCATCACCTTGATGGTTAAATATGAACTGCAAAAGTTGTTGGATGTAGAGTTCATAATTCCCATCGACTATCCAGAATGGGTATCAAACATGGTACCCATAGGAAAACTTGATGGAAGAATCCGCATATGCATGGATTTCAGGGACCTCAATAAGGCAACACCCAAGGATTCATTTTCGTTGCCTAATATCGATGCTCTTGTAGATGCAACTACAGGTCATGAAATGCTTTCTCTCATGGATGGTTTTTCTGGTTACAACCAGATTCAGATTAAACTCAAAGATCAACACAAAACCACTTTCACCACTCCATGGGGAATATTTTGCTATAAAGTTATGCCATTTGGCCTCAAAAATGTTGGTGCCACATATCAATGGGCTATGACATACATTTTTCATGACTATATGCATAAAATATTAGAAGATTATATCGATGACTTACTGGCCAAGTCATTATTGCATGAAGAGCACATCGAGGTCCTAAGGAAAGTCTTCGATCACCTGATAGAGCACAATGTCAAGTTGAATCCCAAGAAATGCATCTTTGGCGTAACTTCAGGTAAACTCTTGGGATTCATCATTTCTAAATGAGGGATCAAAGTTGACCCAATGAAGGTCAAGGCTATATTAGAAATGTGTCCCCCCACAAACATCAAGGAATTAAGAAGCCTACAAGGCAAGGTAGCATCCATAAAGTGCTTCATCATGCAATTATCAGATAAATGTCGACCCATGAATCGACTACTACACAAGGGGGTCCCATTTAACTAGGATGAAGACTATCAAAAAGCCTTCATTGAGATCAAATAATACCTGGCATCACCACTAGTATTAGCTCCACCTAGACCAGATGTGCCATTTTTTGTATATATCTACCATAGACTTTGCACTGGGAACCATGCTAGCCTAGAAGAACATGCAAGACAAAGAGCAGGTGATATACTACATCAGTCGAACCCTAGTTAGTTACGAGCTATGATATGCATATGTAGAAAATTTGTGCTTAGTAGTGGTATTTGCAACTAAGAAGTTGCACCACTACATGTTGAGTCATACGATATATGTAATATCAAAACAAAATCCTTTGTAGTATATGATGAGCAAGACATATCATAACACATGTACTACAAAGTGGATCATGCTATTGATAGAATTTGACCTAGAATTCATCAGTCAAAATTCAATCAAAGGATAAGTCATAGCTGATCAACTGGTAGAGGCTCCTCTTTAGGATCATAGGCCTCTCATCATAGAGCTTCCTGATGATGTAGTCTTTGCATTGTCGGAGTCACCCAAACTTGAAGAATTAGATAATAAAGTCGATATGTCTTTGTTCTTCGATGGTTCAAAATGTGAGCAAGGGGGTGGTATAGGGATTATGTTTTTCATGCCACAAGGTGCTCCAATGCCCTTGTCATTTAAACTCAACTTCCCTTGCACCAATAACAATGTTGAATATGAGGCCCTAATCTTGGGTCTCCAAACAATGCTCACCATGAAGATCAGAAAGTTGAATATCTTTGGTGACTCCCTTCTCATAGTAAATCAAGTTAAGGGAATTTATCAGTGTAGGTGTCCCATATTGAAAGCATACAAGGAACTTGTGGACACTTACTTAGCCCAATTGGAGTGGTATGACATCGAGGCAATCCCTCGAATATCCAATATATTTGTAGACACTATGGCATCTTTGGGATCCTTAATCCCTCAGAATCCATCTGCTGACTTCACTACCATCCAGGTAAAAATGCTATCACAATCCATGATACGATGTGAGGCTCAAGAAAATCATGAATCAGTCCACATGATTCATATAGAACCAAACCATGAGTGGTTCTATAGAGCTAGAGACTTTCTGAAGAAGGCACCTTGGGGATCTTTGCTCTCGTAGGGTCCTATGGAGAATGGTACCACTATTCTCCATAAGGTTGTTTCCCAATCTACATTTATGCAAGTCGAATTACAGTGGGAACATGTCATCCAGTTAGTTGAATTCATTGCTTATCAAGATTGGTTATCACAATTACATGATTTCCTTAAGCTTGGAGTAATCCCATAGGGATTATCGCATGCCACAAAAAGAGCATTTAAACAAAAAGTGACTAGATATGTCTTGTTAGGAGACATCTTGTATCATCATAGCTATGATGGAATTCTCCTTCATTGCCTTGAGCTCCAAGAATCAGCTTGGGTGATTTCACAAGCTCATGATGGTACATGTGGTGGCCATTTTAGTGGCATGGCCATTATCAAGCGCATCCTTCGAATGGGTTACTATTGGCCCACTATGGAGAAGGATTGCACAATGTATGTCAGGAAGTGCATTAAATATTAGCACCATGCTAATCTTATGCACCTACCATCGTAGGCCTTACAACCCATCCAAGCGGCTTGGCCATTTGCTCAGTGGGGTTTGGATCTAATTGGTAAGATCTCTCCCCCATATTTGGATTGACACACATTTATCATAATGACCATTGAGTATTTCACCAAATGGGTGGAGGCAATCCCTTTAACTACAATGATAGGAGCATGTATTGTGGAGTTCATACTCCATAATATAATATGTCATTTTGGGATACCATCCAAAATAATATCGGATAATGGAACTTCATTCAAAAATAAAATTGTAAGGGCTTTAACATCCAAGTATAATATTCAACATAGTTTTGCAACTCCATATTATCCATAAGAAAATGAGCAAGTAGAGGCCTCGAATAAAATAGTGGTAGCAATATTAAAGAAAATTGTTCAAGAAAATCATAAATATTGGCATATTCAACTACCTCTTGCATTATGGGCTTATAGGACTAGTATACGGATGCCCATTGGGGCAACACCATTCTCACTAGTATATGGCATTGAGGCCATCATGCCCTTGGAATTGGAAATTCCAACATTGTGCATCACATTGAAAGAGTTCATCGATGATGACACTACGCAGCAAGCTCACCTAGATCAATTGATGCTTCTTGATGAACATCACGTGAATGCTCTTGAGCATCTCCAAGTTTACCAAGATCGGCTAAAATGAGCTTACAATAATAAAGTCCACCTGAGAGACTTTAAATTTGGGGATCTTGTGCTAAAAGAGAACCAACAGAACTCAAACCTACCATCGCATCTATGAGACAAATTTACGACCAACTGGTTAGGTCCATTTATCATTTCAGAGAAGATAGGACCTGGTACTTATCACCTAACATCACTAGAAGGTGTTGAAGAGCCTGAACCTCTCAACATTCTTCATCTAAAGGTATTTCATACATAAAATAAAAAATCCAAAAATATTTGAAAAGCACTCAAAATTCAAAAACAATTTAAAACATCAAAAATCCAAACAAATCAAAAAGCAATAAAATTCAAAAACATTGCAAAACATCAAAAATACAAAAACATTTACATTTGGTATTGCATTTACATTTTGCATATGCATTCATTTAATTGCATTGCATTAGGCATTTTCATCCATTGCATTTGCATTAGGATAGGTTGTGTTTACAATCTTACAAATGACACCACATTTGTATCTCAATCATGCATCTTTCATCATCATCCATCACCCTTGTGAGTAATTATGTTTTTCAACACAACCCTTCCTGTTGCTATAAGGAATATACTAGGGTTTTTGGTCATTCAACCATACCTAGTGATCTTCTCAGATTTTGTAGAAAGCTATCTTCACTTTTGGATATGAGGTCTAGTTTTGATAGTACCTTGCATATTTCAAAATCCTATCACAATTTAAACATTAACAATCCTAGTTTGAACAAGGAAATATGAACACTACAAAGTGGTCCTAGTCACCTTAAGTGAAAGGTTTTTACTTGCTCATCTTGTGATGCACATGGTCTAGGATGTTGATCATTGAAAAAAGGACAAGCTCCCCCCTACCCAAAGAAATCCCTTGCTTTCATACAAAATAAGAAAAATTCCAAAATCAAAGCAAAATCCCTTGCTAAAAAAAAAAAAAAAAATGTAAAATAAATAGTGATTTTCATCACTAAGCATGAGCAAGTATCCCAATAAATGAAAATAAAATAAGGGGGTGAAGAGCTTGAATCCTTGGAATGGTCAGTATTTGAAGCCATTGAGTGATCCCCATTACAACAATGGGCTGAATGAATCCCACCTAGAAATGGGGTAGTTCTAAGCAATTTACAAATGAGCTAGCTTTAGGTGGCCTGTATTACCTAGTAGTCTAGTCCAACTACATCCAAACTTAGGATCATGATGAACATTTGGTGATCCTCATTACAACAATGGGTTGAATGAATCCCACCTGGAAATGAGGTAGTCTTATGTCTCATCTAATATATTCATTTGCACACACAGGGATAATGAATATCTTGGTCTTCATAACAAAATCTTTTATCTTTCAAGAGTCCTGTATAGTCATTATACAACTTTTGATTAATCAACTAGGGTGTTTGAGTCTCATGGAAAACCTCAAAAATCCCTTATAGCAACAAATCATCTCATCAATCAATCACCAATTTTCCTTATGAGGTTTTGTTTATTAAGGGGTGTTCATGAAATAGGATAGATACCATATGGATATCAACAATGATATTTAGATGACCACTAACTATTTTATGCATATCTTTTAATTTACAAAAGCTTATAAGGGAAAACCATACATCTCACATCATCTCATCTCACATATGGATGCTAAAATGATTAATTCTTATGATAAGAGTTACCATTTTCATTCATGATTTTTATACATTCTGTGGTGTCATCCATTAGTTTGTAAAACACATATTAGATTCATTCCTTATGTTTTAAGTGATTAAAGCATACAGGTTCATTTGCATTAGATCATCATCATGTAATTAATGCATTACATTACATATCATCTATCATATCATATCACATAGATTAAATGCATAAACAATTGAAACAATTTAAACATGCATTTAACATTCATCATTGCATCCATATATGCATACATAGTAGTGCATCTATACATCTAGATCATAACATCTAATCATACATCTATCATCTAGCTAGTGCATGTCATTAGTACATCACATCCATATAGCATAATCAAAACATCATATAAGCATTGCATACATATGCATAACATGAACATAAAGCAATAAAATGATACACATAATGAGCAATAAAAGAGTATCATATATAAATATGTGTGTCAAAATATACATAGAAGAGGTACAAAAATGCCCATAGGCTACAATAGTGTAGGTCCTCAGACCTTACACTCAAAAATGATATAAAGATATCATGTCATATCATACAGGGCCTATGCCCCCTGAGTCACCTCCTCCCTCAGCTCCCTCTCTACGAGGTTACTTGGAGCTAGTGCTCATCGATCTCTCTGATCGAGCCCCTGATCTATGACTAGGATGCACTAAGGAATATCCAGACTCACTTTGACTCCTATGAGATCCTCCTGTAGTAGACCATGTAGGTAGAGTACCCCCTAGCATGGCCACCTATCCCTCTAGCTGTAGAATGTATGTACCATCAGACTGGCACCTCGCATCATATTGGTTGAGTAGACCCTATAACCTAGCCACCTATGCCTGTAATGCTACTACATCTCCTATAGTAGGTGTACCTAAAGCTGCCTATCCCTAAGTGGCTAGAGTGGATGGTGTGATCTAAGCAATAGTAGGAGCCCCTAGCTGTGTCCTAAGAGCATCTCTCTCAGTAGTCCTAGCATCCAACTATACCTATAATAAATCCCTCTAGGAAGTGACCTTGTCTATCAAGGTCTATATTGAATCTAGCTGAGCTTAGAGGAGAGTCCTCTCCTCCTCATACCCCCACCATCATGCCTATCCTACACTCATTTGGCTCTATGCTGTAGCAAGAGAGGTATCCCTCTCCATGATATGATGGTGGGATATCTGTAGCTCTACCTGTAAGTTATGCACCTCAGCTCATAGTGGTGACTCCTTAGTATTAGGGGCATCCTCCTCGCCCTCCTCCTCCTCTTATGGCTCCTCTACCTATGTAGTAGCATGACCCTATGCTTTATATTTTTCATTTTTTCCTTAGCCACTAACAACAACAACGAATGCATATCAAGGCAACCTCAGTCGCTGACAGAAACAATGACTAAGAAAATTATAAAAACTAGCTACGAATTTCGAAAACGACTAGGAATTTTTAATAAATGCACTAATTTTCCAATAGTGAGGAGCTTCAAAATGGACAATAATAAATATCTACTGGTCCAAAATTCTCAAAAATTTCAAAAATAACAAAAAAATCAAATAAATAAAATTTCAAGTATACCTCGTACCTAGTTATTTATTCTACACACTTGGTGGTTGCAATGACTTGCACTCCATGCAATTCTAAAAGATGAGTAAATTACCATAAGGCTATTTGAACCAAATTATTCATTGTAGAATTGAAATGTTTTCACTTCAATCCCAAAGAAGGCCATGGAGGCCGGATTGCCCCACGGGAACGAGGCGTTCATTTCACTTCTATAAAATTTTAGCAGATCATCGAACATAGTGATTCAGCACATGCTTAATTGAATTGCTATCATATTGATTCCCTAAGAAGGCCATTGTGGCTAGACTTCTCCATGGGATAGAGATGTACAATTACTATTAATGGTTGAAATCATAGTTGTAATAGGACTTGCCATATAACAATATGTAAACATATTGAATTATCCAAATTATTCATCTTGGTCAAGCGACTCATTGCTTTCATCACTTATCATTTTCCTCATCGACTTGTCACTTGATGGGGTGGTCATAATATCAACATTCATAATCAAAATAAACAATGGATCACTTGATCATATAAATTGCGTTTGTCTTAAGAATCATTGCTAACAGCTATCACAAGCTTACCCTTCTGCTGGGGAAAAAACATTAATAATGAACTAAATATTTGGTAATCTATTCTTCAATCATTGTTGGTCAAAATAATTCGTTCTAATTTCATGCAGATCACATCCAAATATTTACTCAAGCTAAGCCTTTCATTCCATTGGAAGCAATGATTCTAATATGCACACCCTTTCTGTGATTGGGGCATCTAGCATTGACAAGATCAATGAACATAAAAAAACCTAGAATATGGCTTTAGGTGGTCTATTTTTTCTCAGCATCATGTTTTCCCACAATGCATCCTAAAAGGGACATCTGTAGACACCTAAAACATGTCATGTTTAGGAGACTACTCATATGGGCACCTTTGCAGACCATATGAATGAGCTTGGACCTTTCCAAGACCAAGTAGTGGTTCTAACCACTCATTTTAGGTAGTCTAAGCCTATCTAGCCTTAGTTGCTAACAACATCAATGACTAAGATCCTAGCCACTGATGATCAGAGCATCTAAGGGCAGCCTATCCCTAGTTATGTTGAGCAAGAGCAACTAGCCCTATAACAAACTTGACCTTCTTGAGCCGAGCAAAATTAGTTGCAACAACCCAAATTACAATGGTTTTGGAGCGGTTTTGGGCTAGGAAGCTTCCAGAGGTTTCCTCCCAACTACTCAGGCCAACTAATTCTTGATCTTGGCTTCCTTGAGAAGCCAAGATTGGGATTTGGGAAGTCTATTTATAGACCCCCCAAAGAGGTATAATGATCCTAAATTCATTGTAGCAAATCTCTACCAATTTGAAGACTGAATTTACAACCCTTGAGGAGTAGTGAAGTGCTGTCAAATTGGAGAATGACACTTGTTGCTGTGTCAATGGAGTTTCCAACAGCTTGAGGAGCAAGCTTACCATTCCACATCAATCCATCATGAATTCAAGAGATTTCAACCATAAATCTATTTTTAGACACCCAGGCAACCCTTGACCATCAATTCAATGGAGGAATTGTGCATCAAGATTGATTTCAAGAGCAGAACACTTTCCCCATGGTCATTGTTGTCAACATCAACCCGTAGGCTTAGCTACTGGATTCAACAATGGCTAGCAGAGCCAGTTGCTATGAGCTATAGCGACTAGGGTTTGACATGCAAAATCCTTCAATTTAGCCATAGATTTATATTTCTTAGCATGCATTTAGCTTAACTTAGCATAGATTAATCACATTTCATGCATTTCCATGATTTATTTGCAGTTTTATAGGCATATTTGCTTTCATTTGTGCACTTCATGATTTCCTTTACAATGCTTTCATATATTAGGTCCCTTTATGCTTAATTTGCAAGATTATATGCATCTTTAGGTTCTTTTATATGTTTCAAGATTTACTTCATGCTTATTTTTCAATATTTTAGGCAACTTTATGCATATTTATATATGTTCATTTATTTACATATTTGCTCTATTTCATGCATTTTATTGGAAATCAGCCTCATCATGAGAGGCTTCATGTGCTAGTAATGTGCTTTGTTTTTTCCTTACATGCAGATAATAAATCTCTCAAAGACAAAGCATATTTCAAGACTCTTCCTCTTGACATTTGAGGAGGCATCCTAGTAAGCCCTCAAGCAAATTGGTGTTAAAGTGAAGACCATTCAAGTGCATCTTTCCCCATTGAGGGGCCTCAACTATTGTAACAATTGTATCAATTTGAGTTACTCCCTAAGAGGGAGAGATTATAATCGAGCTTCATCATTTTTAATAAAATGACACCCCTATTTCTTGAATATCTTTTATATGTGCAAATGATTACTTGATTTCCTTTGTCAAATTGTTATATGCTTACAATAGTGTAGATGCATGGTTTTTACGTTTATACACAAAGTTAATCATGGGATAATATGGAAGGTAGCCTCGAAGCTTGCGTAGTAATCGGATAACATAATGATAGCAAGGAAGCATGGTGAGTAAATTTGATAGCACTTTATGGAGATAAGTACTTAAAAATCGAAACCTTTTTCAAAGGGAAAAATATCCATTTTATAGACCTCTCGGTATGCAGTCGAAGAGGGAAAAGTGGCAGTGCATAGCTTCCTAGTTGCCTAATTGCAGTAAATTGTAGGTGGCAAAGGAATATCCATTACCTATGGGGTGCCTAGTGTTGGTAAAAAATGCACTGCCACACTGATAGAAGTCGGTTATTATTATTATTTTTTAAATTTTTATGCACATGTGGCCATCTTAGGTCAATATGATCATGAATTTGAGGTCATCTCAGGTCGATATGATCATTCTTCCCATGGAGAAAATATACCTTTTACTAGGAAAAGACATCAAATGGCCCTAAGGCTGCCCTGGGTGGGTTAGACAAGTTATAAGAATATATTTTGGAGAGTCTCCTTGTGATTACACATTTTAGGTGTCTATAGATACCCCTTTTTGGGATGCTTTGTGCCTAAGCACAATTTAGAGCAAAAATAAATGACCTAAAATGGTTGAATTGATGATGGATGATGTTAGTTGAAAAATTCAATGTGATATACCCCAATCATAAAAAGGGGTGCACATATTTTGAATTATTACTTCCAACATATTGATGATTTTGATTTGATTTTTGGTATTCTTTTAGCCAAGGATAAATACTATGTAGGTATACCAAATAAATAGGTAATAGAATTTTTAGCCTATTTTGTTTTCTTTGAATTTGTTTTTGGTTGTTATCTACCCCAAAAAAAGGGTACATGATTGTCTTTGGCAATGATTCTTGAATGAACATAACTTTAGATTTTGAGTATTTTATTTATGACTTGATTTTGACATGATTTTTGTAGTTATTGACTACCTCCTCAAGCAATGAGTTGATAGAGGAGATGAAAAATGATGAAAGTGATGAGTCTCTTGACCAAGAAAACCTAATTTGGATTTTATTGGGTTAATGCGATGTTAAAGGGCTTTTAAACTCTATGAAAAGCTTGATTTTAACCCATTGTGACTTTTTGTAATTTTTATGGATTTTACGAGTTTTAGGATGATGTTTTATTTTATATATATAATTTTGGTTAAAACCATGGTCGTCTCACCCTAAGACGATCATATTTTGTGCCATGCATCCATCTTTGATGGTTGCATATTTGTAAAACTATAAATAGAAAACAAGGATTTTTTGATGTCATTTTCGTTGTTAGCAATGAGAGAAGAGAGAAACAGTGAGGAGGGAAGTGATTTTATGATGTGAAGCATTGCCAAAAAATATATCAACCAGATGATGGACCTACCCGAGGCTTCTTTGAGTGGAGGAGACCAAGCAAGGAGGGTAAGTACCTTGTTTTCATTAGTCTATTGACTCTAAGGATAAAATGAACCTCATTAATTAAAAAATAAAATGTTAAGGAACATCACATTAATTTTTAATGTAATGAACCTAACCTAGGTTAGATTAGATTAGAGGTTGTGTCCTTTTGTCTTTACGTATTTGATGTTGCATTAAATTTTTAATGTGTATGCATGTACTTTTTATTTTTTAAAATTGGGGGTTGTCTCAACGTGAGATGGTTCCTTATTTTGGTAGTTTATGATCATTAGTTCAGTAGTCAAAATGTTCTAACCATGATGATGACCATCTCAACCTGAGACAACTACACCTAGGGGCCATTTTGATCTAAGACACCCTCACTCAAGGGCCATATTGGAGTGAGATGACCTCTTGGGCTTAGGATTTTTTTTTGTTTCCTTGGTGTATTTTTATTTTCTTTTTTTTTTCTACGTGTAGATTGATTTTAAAAGTTGCAATTTTATTTTTAGCTTATTAGAGCCCAAAATAGGTTTACCTACATCTTTAGGAGAGCATGAACTACTCTCTTTAATGATGATTGGGAGTGGCTTAAGGCCCTTGGCCTTATGCATGTGACTAGATTGGAGTTAGTATATGTGGATCAGGCCTATTTGATGATATTGATAAACCTATGGGACAACTAGATAAACACATTCTACCTCTCAATTGGTGATATGACCATCACTCTAGAGGATGTCTATAGGATTCTTCATATTCTGGTAGAGGGAGATCCTATTTTGTTGTTACCTACTAGTCAACATGTGAGAGTACTATAGCGAGTATACCATGAGCACTAGCAGAATGTAAAGCATTATCTAGAAAGTAGTGGGGTGAGGGTGGAGGAGGGCTATGATGCATAACTCCTGACTTGTAGGTATGTAGTGCTTATGTCACTCATATCTAAATTTTTTATTGCCTAATTTTTTTGGTGTGAGGTTACCATGGAATCTCCTTGACATTATTTAGGATTTGGTGAAGTGTATAGTGAAATAGCCATATATTTTGGCTTAGGAGACTACCATACTAGTATAACTATATGATGAACTCTTTGAGATCAAGTACCATGGTAGACTTGGGATAGGGTGTAGCTTCCTATTACAGATATAGGGTTGGCAGTATATTCGAATGGATAGATCGAATGGGCTACCCTAGGTGATGCAATAGTATATGGTGGATAGGGAGATAGGATATGCTATACTATGGAGATGGGATGAGAAGCGAGGATGAAGTCACCCCTACTCAAGTATGATTGATCATTATATTAACTCTTTGGTGAGGTTGAGGCTGGACCATGTGGTATTGCGATCATGGAGGGACTATCCACCTTGGGTAGAGGTAGATCAGTAGCTAAGATGAGTGAGATACATTCAATGGTTGATCAGCCATCATGGTAGTGAGTGTGAGTACTTCTAGTACTCTTGCATGACCTATCAACTTCACTAGGACATACCAGATGAGTCGATCATTTATAGGTAGTGGATAGATGAGATAGAGATAGCTTCTCTCCAATTTGATCCATTAGAGGATGAGGTAAATGAGTCCTTAGTTGATCCTACTATAGAGGATGCAAGGACTACTCTTGAATATAATGCCTAGTGGGTGACTTGGTTGTGGTAGGGAGGTCAAGTAGGTAGGGCAGTGGATTATTCACAATAGTGAGTGCATCATCATACTAAGGAGGAGTGGGCTATGACCTTAGAGAGTGGTGTGAAGGAGGAGGAGGGTAAGTATTAGGAGGAGTCTAAGGAGGAGGATCCTCAAGAGTAGAATACCACACTTAGGGAGCAAATCTACATTCTCTAGGGATAGTTGATTGATAGGAATACAATGTAGGAATTAGCACATAGTTAGTTGGCCAACGAGAGGTAGATATGGTGGGATTTCAGTGAGAAGAGGTAAATACTTTAGGATCAGGTTGAGAGCCTGAAGGATGAGGGTAGGAGGTTGACGACAGAGTGAGATGCTTTATAGGTTTAGGTATCTAGAGTCATAGTAGAGCGAGACACTGTATAGATGTGACTAATAGGTGTTACAGTAGAGCATGATGCACTACAACTATAATTGAAAAGGATGGTAGTTGGATAGGGTTCATGTGGACAAGCCACATGATATGTGGCTAGGCTTCAAGCTTATGAGATAGATATATAGGAAACATTATCTCATTAAATATATTATTGATGTTTAGACCGAGACTACATATCTCTTCTAGAGGATGGGGTAGAGTGATTAGGTGGTAGGCTACCATATTGAGATTCAGTTAAGCCATCACAGTAGATTCAATACATCGAGTTTGGATAGTTATTAGTGAGACCATAGGTTCCTAGGTTCTCAAACACTCCGTAGATTTCAAGTGCTAGTGGTGCAAGGTAGCCTCATCAAGATGAGGTTGAGGGTAGTGGTAAGACTAGCAGAGTAAGGCTAACATGATTTATATATATATGCTTCTCTTTTTTAGTGTGAGGTTCGAGGATCCACTCCATTGTAGCTTGTGGGTATTTTTGTACCGTGATGTACTTTCCATGATATATATAAATATATATGATCATGTCAATTATGTGTTATCATGTTGTTTACTACTTATGTCATTTCATGTATGGATATGTTTATGGATACCATGATGTATGCTAGATGTATGCCTAGATATTGTAGTATGATTATGCATGTATGTTAAAGCTAGGATGTGTGCATGGAACTATGTATGTATATGATGCATTAGTGACATGATGATATAAAATATGATGTGTATGTTGACGTGGTAAAACTAAATAAATGAATCTAAAATACCAATAAACTAAGTGTGAGCACCACATGATGTTTAAAAGTCAATAATCAAAACACTTAAACTTTTCATAAAAGTCACACATTTGAATATGAACTAGATGAAATATAATGTAATGTAATGGATGTCAATGATGGATGTGACACATTTGATACAATGAGATGTTAGAAGAGAACAACAAGGCTTTTCATGAGACTCAAACACCCTTGTTGACAAATCAAAAGTTGTATACTAACTATACATAACTCTAGAAGATAACAATCTTCTAGGAAGATCGAGATATTCAATATCATTGTGTGTGTATAATGAAGTTTATTAATTTGATGCATAAGACTACCCCATTGCTAGACTGATGTTTATAGCCCATTTTTGTAATGGGTATCACCCTATGATCATCATTACCTCAATTTCACACATGGTTGGACTAGACTACTAGGCAATACAAGCCACCAAAATCCAACTCACTTGCAAGTTGACATTCATTTTTACAAAAGAAGGTCACTAATATGACAAAAATATCACCATGTGTAAGGCTACTCCATTGCTAGGCTGAAGTCTATAGCCCATTGCTAGTGATGGAGACTGCTCCATGGCTTTCAAAATTTGAGAATTACATGGATTCAATCTTATCACCCCCTTCTTTTCTTTTGATTTTTTTAGGGGGGATGCTTGCTCATTTTGTTGAAGATCAAGAGGATTTGTTTTTGAGGGATACTTGCTTATTTTTTATTGGAGAAAGGGATTTTATTGCTTTGGGTAGGGGGGAGCTTGTCCTTTTGTCAATTATTAGAATTCTAGACCATGCACATAATAGGATGATTAAGGGAAACCTTTCACTTAAGGGACAAGAACTACGTTGTAGTCTCATATTTCCTTGTGTAAACTAATATTTAAGATATGAAATTGTGTTGGGATTTTGAGATATGCAAGGTACAATCAAAGTAAGACCCTACCTTCAAAAAATCAAGATATCTTCCTACAAAATCTAAAAAGGAAACTAGGAGTGACTAAATAACTGAAAGGTCCTATTGAACACCCTATAACAACTTATTGGGTTAGGGGAAATACACAAACACCTAGGATGGAGAATATGGATGGAAATGCTTTGTTTGATGTGTATGCTTTCCTTATGAACTTTTAAAAACTAAGAGGTGTGCATAAAATAGTTAGTGATCATCTAAACATCATTGTTGATGGTCATTCGATATCTACCCTATCTCACGAGGATCACTTTATAATCAAAAGATCACAAGAAAATGTTCGATTAAGACTCATGATAGTCATACAAGCATGGTCCTCTATAGAATGCAAATAATGTAAATGATTATGTGGTGTGTGTAATTTTTTAATGATCTTTCAAACATTAAGGAGTGTGCATAAAATAGTCAATGGTTGTATGAACATCATTGTTGATGGTCATTTGGTATCTATCCTATCTTATGAAGATCCCTTAATGGCTAGAAGACCACAATGATAAGCATAAGTTACGATAAGATGCAATACATAGTGATGTTAATGCAATGATTGATATACCTAAAGTAATTTATCAATGAAATGTAATGATGTGTAATGCATGATGATGTAAGCATTGCAATGTATTTGTGAGTTTTAATTTTTGTATTGCTTTTGTTGTTTTTGTTATTGTATTGTTTTAGGTTTTTTTGTGCATTGTGTGTTATGCACGAAATACCCATCAATGGAGAATATTGAGAGGTTCAGGTTCCTCAATACCTTCAAGGGAAGCTAACTGATAAGTACCCAAGTCTAATTTATGCATGATTAAGAACAAGCCTAACCAGTTTGTGGTAAATTTGTCATTAAAATGGCTATGTAGATTGGAGTTCTATTGATTCTCTTTGAGTACATGATCTCCAACTTAGAATTCCCTAGGATGAACCCTTGTATCATAGGATTTCTTAATACAATCTTGATAAACATGCAAATGCTCAAGAGCATTAACACATCACTCATCAAGAAGTATAAGTTGATCAAGGTGAGCTTGTTGTATAGCATCATCATCGATGAATTCTTGTAATGATATACGTAGTGAGGGAATTTCAATATCTAATGGTATAATGGCCTTCACACCATATACTAGTGAGAATGGCATGGCTCATATTGGCATCTAAACACTCGCTCGATAGGCCCACAAACCTAGAGGTAGTTGAAGTTGCCAATCCTTGTGATGATTGTTGATTATCTTTTTCAAGATTGTGATAATCATTTTATTCGATGCCTTAGCTTACTCATTAGCTTACAGATAATAAGGAGTTTAAAAGTTGTGTTGTATGTGATACTTTGTGCAAAAATCTCTAACATCCTTATTATTAAATAATGGTCCATTATCGAAGATGTTTTTGTATGGAAAATCAAAATGATATATGATATTATGAAAAGGAACTCCACAATGCGGGCTCTTGTCATAATGGTAAATGGGATTGCTTCAACCTACTTTGTGAAATACTCTGTGGTTGTTAAGATGAACATGTGTTGACTAGAATATGGGGGGATATTTCTCCAATTAGATTAAATTCCCATTAAGAAAAGACCACAACAAGTGGATGGGTTGTAGTGCTTATGAAGGTATGTGTGATAAGTTAGCATGATGCTAACACTTTATGCACCTTTTGACATAAGTGCAATAGTCTTACTCCATAGTAGGCTTGTAGTATCCCATTTGAAGAATGTGCTTTGTGATGGCCATACCACTAAAATGACCACCACATGTATCATTTTGAGCTTGCAAAATGGCCCAAGTAGATTCTTGAGGCTCTAGACATCGAAGAAGAATACCATCATAACCTTGATGGTACAATATGTCCCCTATCAAGACAAATTTAATCACTTTTTTATTTGAATGTTTGTTTGGTGGTATGTGAAAAGCCCATAGGATGGCTACCAAGCTTCACAAAATATTTGATCTGGGAGAACCAGTATTGATATTGCTCAGATTGTACTAAATGGACTTTGTGCTCCTCTCTATAGTCATTTCATGCAAATGTAAATTGAGAGAGAATCTTAAGATATATGGTTGTGACATTATCATATGGAACTTGTATGATAAAGGATCCCCAAGAAGCAAGTTGCAAGAAATCTTAAATTTTAGAGAATCAATCAAGGTAGGGTTCAATTTGGACCATTTTTATGCTTTGCTCTATCATGGTAGTATCTCATGATATTGTGGATTGTGAGAGTGTTTTGACATGAAGAGTGGTGACATATTCTAATGGGTTTTGTACAATTAGGTATCCTAAGGAAGTCATTCTATCCACAAAATAATTTTAAGAATGAGGGATTACCTTGATGTCATACCATTAAAACTTTACAAGCAATTTACATTGGTATATTTCTTTATCTTGATTAACGATGAGCAAAGAGTCACCAAATATTTTGATTTGCTTGATATTCATAGTGATAGCTATTTGAAGACCCAATATAAGGGATTCATTATAAATATTATTATTGGTATATGGGAAATCAAGTTTTAATGAAAGCATAAAAGGAGTCCCTTACAGTGTGAACAATGTGATTCCTACACCACCCCCTCGCTCACACTTAGAACCATCAAAGAATAATGTGAGATCAACTTTTGGTTCTTATTCTTTTGGTTCGTTTGAGTTAGATATTATGAAGATAGCATCATCTAGTAGCTCAATTGTCATAGGTCTATCATCTTGGAGAGGCACCTCTACTAGTTGGTCTATAATGAACTAACCTTTGATGGATTTTTTCCAATGAATTCCAAGTCAAAATCTATTAAGAGCATGATCCACTTTGCAATGTAACTATTATGATAAGTACGACTCATCATATACTGTAATGAGTTGCATTTAGAGATGACATAGGTCATTTTATTTATCATATGGTGATAGAGTTTCTTGGTGGTGAAAACCATTGTTGAGCAAAGTTTCTCCACATAGGTGTATCTGATATCATATGAGACCAAGGTGTGACTGATATAGTATATGGCCTAATCCTTACCTCGCTCCTTTGGGCCAACATGGTCCCTAAGGCAAAGTTAGTGGTCAAGATGTATAATAAAAATTGTGCACTAGGTTTCATAGAGGACAATACCAATGTATAATCCAAGTATTGTTTAATATCTATGAAGACCTCTTGGTAATATTTATTCCAATGAAAAGTTACCCCTTTTGTAGAAGATGATTGAAAGGTTGACATTTGTATCTTCCAATGTAAGTTGTAAAACTTCTTAGTATTGGTGGGAGGAGGCATGTGTATTATCACTTCTACCTTTTATGGGTCAACTTCGATGCCTTGTTTTGAAATGATGAAGCCTAAGAGTTTTCTATATGTGGATCTGAATACACAATTATTAGAATTCAATCAAACATTATGCTCGATAAGGTGATCAAATATTTTCTTTAAAACATTGATATGGTCTTGATGTAATAGATATTTAGCTATAATATCATTGGCATAATATTCAACAAGCTTATGTATGTAGTCATGAAAGGTATACATCATTGCTCGCTAGTAGGTAGCACCAAAGTTATTCAAGCCAAAGGGCATGACCTTGTAAAAAAAGGTCCCCCAAGGTATAGTGAAGGTTGTTTTAGCCTAATCCTTTGGATTAACTCATATTTGGTTGTATCCATAGAAGCCATCCATGATAGAGAGCATTTCATGGCCTACAACCACGTCTACTAGTGTATCAATGTTTGACAAAAAAAATTCATCCTTAGGGCTTGCTTTATTGAGATCATGAAAATCGGTGCATATGCACACCTTCCCATTTGGTTTCCTAATAGGAACCATGTTGGAAACCCAGTCGGGGTAGTCAATGGGTTGGATGAATCCTGCATTCAAAAATTTCTATAATTCATCTTTAATCATGAGACCAATTGTTGGATGCATCTTTCAGAGTTTTTATTTACTGGTTTAATTATTGGATTTAACATTAAATTATGAACCAATAGGTTCGGTTCCAAACTGGGCATCTCCTTGTAGAACCAAGAAAAATCATTTTTATACTTCTTTAGAAGAGATAAGAATGTTGCACATTCTTTGGTTGAAAGACCTTTCTCCAATTTGAGGATCTAGATATTTTTGAGATCATCACTGATATTGGTGTCAACCATCTCTTATATTAACATATGTGATCCCTCTTACAATTGATGAGGAGTAGGTTCAAGTGAATTACATCATTTGGATTGAGTTAGATACATTGTTAGTCTCAATTTCAGTTTGTAAGACATCTAAATAAGGATGCGATAAGAGATGGAATGGTTGCAACATGTCCTCAACAGGGAGAAACTTAGATGACGATGGTTAAAGGGTAGTGTGATCAAAATGAATAGCCTCAATATTGAGGGATGATGATTTGAAAGGATCAATGGGATAATGGAGTGGAGTGGTGAGATAAATGGAGATCATATTGATGGTTGGCAGATAATCTCCATACTGTGGGAATATACGATTGAAAATGGGTGGACACAAATTTTTAGGAGGTGGTTGAGGTAGAATTGGCATGATGGTAGGTTCCCTATAATGAGCACATGCAATAGTATCCTTAGGTGGGATAATTTTATGCCATAGGGGGAGCAATAATCTCAAAAAGAAAATAAGATATAATTCATCTAAATCATTGAGAGCCTCAATAGGGGTAAATTAATATTTTGAGCTAAAAGAGGTGATGGAAGTGATCTCCTAACCATATTTTGATCCCTATTCATGCTCAAGCCTCTAATTGTCTCCTAAATCATAATCATATTTTGACTCATGATCTGACTGATTAGAGTCAGCAATAGATAAAGTAGTAATGTGTAAATGATTGCTAAGTAGGTGAGTGTTACCAAGATTAGTATACTCATTACCATCAATGTATCCCTCGAAGCCTAAGTTAAGCTATTGTAGGAAGTCAGCAAGGAGCTCATCAGGTAAGCACATATGATATCCCCAACTTGCTTTATTTGTGGGAAGTTGATATTGTGGTTCTACAGGTATCTGAGTATCTTGTTCATATCATCCTAATTTATTTCCATGCTAATGAAATCAATGGAAATATCACATAGCAAAGGATGGACTTGACATGTAATCGATGTTAGCTTGAAACAACTCCATATATTCAATTTGTAAAGGTACATCTGTACCGATATCAATGCCACCATAGATGAAATTGGTTTACCTTGGATAAGATCCAAGGGGGACAATGGTGCTTATAGGTAACAATATATTGCAAGGATGACCAAAATCCCTAATTGACTCAATGCGAGGGGTGAACGTAACATTGTGTACTACACATTAATCCAAACTCAGGTTAGTCATATGAATGTTGATTTGCAAGGGAGGAGAAGATGAGGATGGAGATAAAGATGTGGATGATGATGGTTTTTCTTCTATGGGAGTGATATGAGGAGTTGTTGTTGAAATGGTGGAGATTAAAGATATAGAAGGAAGAGTTGGAGATGGAGATTTGTAAACTGATGATGGTGGAAGTGAAGTTGATTGTATGGCCATCTTCTATGGATTTCTCATGGGAATATCAAATGAATGAGAAGGGGTCATCAAAGGAGCTGATGAGAGTGGTTTCAATGATGATGAGGGTTATGATAATGAAGGTTGCAATGATGATAAGGGTTGTGATGATGAGGATAATTGGGATGATAAAGGTATGCAAGACCTTTATGGAAGATGTGAATAAGTGGTGGTATGATTATGTTGGATATCCAAATGCATTTATGGTAATGTGTACTCATAAGGAAGTGAGATCAAATTGTAGAATTGGCATGATTCCAATTCAATAAGGATGCAATGCACTTGACCTCCATGTACATAGTTTATGCTTTGGTGGATAATTCAAGGTACACACTTCATATCCTAGATCTATGGTTGACCAAGCAATAAGTTATACTACATGATCCCTTCCATATTATGAAAGAGTGTGTGAGTGGTCTTCTATCCAAGTCAAATAGGAAAGACTACCATCCAATTGTGGAACATAGTGCATCATTAAAGGCTTGGAGGGTGAATGTGGATGTTGTGATATGTGAAGGTAGAAGATTAATATGCACGAGGGTGGTTGAGGTGATAATGTTGATTTATGAGCCAACGTCAATCAAGACTTATTTGTAAGGGATATATTCCACACCAGCTACAATGTGCAAGGGAGAATCGAGTATTGTAGTAGGGATTTTATTGATCTCATGATCATGAAAAGTTATTACAAGCTCACTATAAATTTGAACTTGCCCCACAAAATTAGAGAAGATGTTGAGGTCTTGTGTAGGTAAGTCAATTGATTTTAGGATCTCCATAAAGGCTTCCCGATGTGGCATTGATTATTGGATTATCCCATAGATAGAGAGCCTTGTTGATGCAAATTTTAGACTTTGGGTAAGTCTCCTTCTTAAAGTTAGCATCGGTCAAGGTGGGGTAGGTATGCTTAGGTTTTGGTGTGAAGGTGCTTACAATGTGGAAGGGACATTCGAAGGGTCCACGATTGGTGTGGGTTGACTTGGGTAATATCTATTTCATGTCACTATGTTGATCATCCCCACAAATCCTTGATTGGATGGGGTAGCTTGCACCTGATTGACCTACTTGCATTGTTCTGGTGTAGGTGTTGTATTCATTCCTCATTGGGGTAAGGGGTCTTGGTAGAATCCTATGTTTTTATTATTTGAAGCAAGAGGATTATCAATATGAATCTCCTACTTCTCGATCATATCCTACACTATGTTTTTGAATGCATAACATGATTGGATGTCATGTCCCTTTTATCAATGATAGTTGTAGAATTGATCCTCCTTGTAAGATTTTATTTTAGGATGAATATGGAAATGGTATATTGGTGAGGCAAAGGATGTTGTTGATTTTGGAGTTTTTTTTGGTTGTTGCATCTATTGTGAATGATACTATGTGGGTGGAGGTTGCACCTGATAGTTGGGTTGTGAAGGTGGAGTTTGATTTGATGGCCTGAGGGACACTCAAAACAACTTGATTAATTGGAGATGCCTTTGGTTGTATTTGATTACCCTTTATATTCTTATTTGGCCATTCCTTTTTTTAGAGCTTAATCTCTCCTTATTGGACCTTTATGTCCTCAATGACTTTGGCCTAGGCTAGAGCCTCCTCGAAAGTTCTATATTGTTGGAGTTGTAATAAAAGTGATATTAATTTTGAGCAACTCCTTGTGAACATCCGAGTAAGTTCTATAATGGGTAAGGTGAAGGGTAATTTTGACATAACCGTTCTCCACTTGTTCCCATATTCCATGATTGGCTCATCATCAAATTGATGAAGGCTAGACAAGTCAGTCATGTTTACCTTTTTCCTAATGTTAAAGGTAAAGTGTTTCAAAAATGCATCTGCTAATTGCTCAAAGGTGTATATGCTATGGCATGGTAGATGATTAAACCATTCCAAAGCACTCCCTACCAATGTTATAAGGAATGTCCTTAACATCAAGGAGTCATTATCTTGAAGATGAAAGCACATATTGATGAAGCTTGTCATGTGCTCTTGAGCATCTTCATCACCTTTGAAATTTTCAATTTTAGGCATCTCAAAATGCTCAAGGTAGGGTGGTGATGGAACTAATGGGTGCAAAGGCTAGTTGGTAAGCTATCGTAGGGTAGGTTTCTGGTAACCTGCACCTAAGGTTTGCTTCTCTAACAAGTTGAGGTACTCTATCAACCATTTATAGGCTTTAGGTGAGATGATGGCATCGACTCACCTTTGGCCTTGATTAGTTTGAATATTTTTGTGGTTGATGAGTGTTATCAATAGGCATGTCATCATATGTCACCTCAAGATATGTATCAATTTGGTCTTGATACTCAAGTTGTTGTTCCTCATAGGCTTTAGGGTCTTGTTGATAAGGGTATGCTTGATAGTATTCTAGAGAATGAGGTTGATGGTGATGAATGGGTGGTGGTCTAGGCTGTTGATGATGAGTTGGATTTAGGCATGGGTGAGGTGGAAGATTTAAATTTGGGCATGGTGGAAGGTTTTGATATTGTGCTTGGTACCCTAAGTTCTGTTGGACTGGTTGCCTTTGTTGCATAGGCATGGGTAACCTTTGATGTATTTCCCATTGCAATCGATGGTCTAAGGTTGTCTTGGGTACCTAGTTTTGGTTTACTAGGTCTATGGTGTGTGGCCTATTCATATGTGTGTGAGTGGCATGAATAGGTGTGTGTTGCACCTCACCCCTAGAGAGATCAATAATTTATTTTCTAGGGTTATGAGAGGTTGCATTGACTTGATACTCCTATTGAAATGTGGGTTTTATATAATTAGGAGGTGTTAAAGCACATCATCCTTGACCATACTATATATCATAAGGTGTAGTAAGAGGATCAAAATCATCATCCTTGGGCCCATGAGTTGATATGATAGGATTGTTATTACTCTAAGCATTGTACAGTGTTCCAATGATCATACTTATGGCTCATCCAGGGATGATATGCTGGAGTAGTTTGAACATCCCTATATTACTATGGGTTGTACCCTTGATCCTGATCTAGGGGAGTCATAGGTTGAGTTAGGATACGAATGCATGGTAGGGATCTCCTAGATGTTTCAGCTTGGTTATAGTTATCCCTATAAAAGGTGCACAAGGTATCCTGATCAAGATAATCCATATCTTGATCATAGTCAGTACTAATGGGTGAGTTGTGGATGCTGTATTCTGTATGTTTTGAGGTCAATGGAATGAGGGATCCCCTTTGAACTAGGAAGATCACATCACCACTCAGGAATGATAAGGTCCTATGGCTTAATTCAAAGAGGGTCCATGGTTCTAGGTGATGGATCGGTAGCGTGAGCTTGTGAATGAGCCTGGTTGCATGTTACAACCATTTTATAGGTAAAATGCGTAAAGAACCATGATAATGCCCTCAAGCACTTTCTAATATATGCAAACAAAGTAATAAAAAAATCACTCTTTGTTTTTATTTTGATTTTTATAATTATTTTTTTGGTTTATTTTTATTTTTATTTTGTGTGCTTTTGTTTTTCAAATCTTCTACTCCTAGAAAACTATAAAAAATAAAGAGGATACTAAAAAATATGTACTTTGTGTACATCCTCTATCGATAAATGCAACACAAATGACAAAAAGTGGCTTCCTATGTTGGATATGGCTCAAGGTAAACCTATGGAAATAAATAACCCTTAAAGGGGTTGTGCAATCTAATGTCCTCCTACCGACATACCCATGCTTTCGCTTAACCTCCTACATGTGAGCTTGGACATGAACGACAACTACGATTCCATAAATTATTAAGCCCTAGGAATTAGAGGGTGTCTAACCTTCCTACTTTAGGATGCACCCAAAAGTAGGGGACTTTTTGGTGATGAAGTCCAAAAAACCACTCGCTTGGGGCTACTATGGTTGCTATGGGGCCAATCCACGGTGGGAGATGAATGCCCATATCGCATGATTGTTGTCGGTCGTTGGTGATGAAATCCAACTAACTGATGTTATATTGCCTCGTGTGTGTGTGAGGGTTCATTTTAATTTTTTGCAAAAAGATAAATCAAAGAGCATACGATGATATTTCACTAAATGCAAAAACTTACATTTGATATTCAAAAAACCCTACATGATATTCAACCTTTAAGTAGGCAATCAAGCAAGCAAACCAAACAATAGTAGATAGAGGCCATCTGATACAGAGACAACCATGAACAAAGGTCGTTTGGACCTAATATGACCATAAACAGGGGCCATATGGACCTAAGATGACCATCAATAGAGGTCATATAGACCTGATATGACCACAGACAAAGATCATATCGACCTGATATGGTGGCTATGTGACTAACCTAAAGCTAAAAAGCTTCTATAATTTTTGCTATAAAATGAAATTTCTTACTTTTATTTGTAGAACAACAAATGATTTACCTTTTTCTACAGAAAATAGGATAGAGGAGGATAGATGACTTACTTTGAAAGCCTAAGTCTGATGTAGATTGTTGATCTTATTACTATTTTGCTTTTGCTTTGGGGGTCATCCTGACCTAATATGGCTATAGTACAGGGGTCATCTCACCTTGAGACGGTGGTGACTATGTACATTTGTAGAAGACTTACCACTTTGTTACTATTTTTGGCTTCTACTTTAGGGTCATCTTAACCTGAGATGGTTGTAGTACAAGGGTCATCTCAACTTGAGATGGCTATGATTGTGTACCTACAAATCATCGAGACATACAAAAATTAGTCATTTTGATTCATCAAAACAATAAATGATGAAAAAGGGGGACCCACAAGGGGTCCCACCGTGATCACCATTTGAAAGCACAAAAAATGCATGCATTGAAACAAGTAGACTAGGTAAACAAATGCTGAAAGGAAAACACAATGTAAAACATGAAATAAAAGAGATCAAATGGTAATGGAATATGATTATATTAATCTTGCATTGATTTATTCAAAATGTGTTACATAGTATCCCCTTCAAGAATTTTACCAATGATAAAATTTTACAACAATATTCATTGGTGCACTCTAAATATTTTTCATGCTCCACAACAATGCTCAGAGAGCGGGTTTTTACCAACCTCTGCATGAGGGTTAAATCTGAGAAATTTTTTCACTGTTTGATCCTATAACATGTATGCAAAGAAACAAATGTGATATTAGTAGCATTTATGGGGCCCACTTAGATTTGATCCATCTTGATCACAAGATTAAAAAAAATGAAAAAAATTGAAAAGGGGTTGCATGCGATGAAAATAAAGATCTATTCTAATGCAACAAATGACATACATAAAAGAAATGATCTAGTGCTAAAAAAACATCAAAATATAGATCTAAGTTAAAATGCACAAAAACATAAAAATCCACCACCTAATTGGGGGCTATCTCAGGATAAAATGACCTTGCCTGCAGGTCATATCGAGTTGAGACAACCACTATTGTAGACCTGTAACTTCTATGAAACTAGTATGAATGACATTTAGGTGATACAAAGGTGGTTTTGTTGATTAATTTCTCATGGGTGAGAGCATAAGATTGTTGATTCAGGTTATCTAGAGAATCAAAGTTAATCATACGATGAGATGAAAGGTGACCCCAAAGCTTGGGCAACAATCCAACAACATAACAATAGTGAGGAAGTGTGGAAATAAAATCCACTATCACTTCATGGAGGTAAGTTTTTGAAAATCTAGTCCTTTTAGAAGGGAGAAAACCCTATTTTTTATAGCTCTCCTGGCATGCATTAGAGGAGGAACAAGTGGTAGTGCATGACTTCCTCACTACCTATTTGCAACAAAACTACAGGTGGAAAGAGAATATTCACCACCTATAGAGCCCCTAGTATTGGTAGAAAATCTACCACCATGTTGATAGGTACCAATTATTTTTTTGTTTTTGCATGTGCATGGCCATATCAGGTCGAGATGATCACAACTTTGAGGCCATATTAGGTTGAGACAGTCATGAATTTGAGGTCATATCGGGTTGATACAGTCATGCCTTTGAGGCTATCTCAAGTTGATAAGATCATGCTTCCCATGGAAAAAAGTTACTTTTGCTAGAAAAAAACACCAAATGGCCCTGAGGCTATCCTAGGTGGGTTAGATGGGTTATAAGGATAAATCTTGGAGATTATCCTTATGATTACGCATTTTAGGTGTCTACAGGAACCATTGACCTTAGAGGTAGATGAGGTAATATGGGTATTATATAAGGATGATTCTGGTACAACTCTAGAGTACAATAGATGGTGGGCCACATAACCATGTCAAAAATAGAAAAGTACAAAAGAAGAAAGTGGTAGAGTAGCAAGAGAGATAGTTGAGGTTGTTGGTAGAGAAGAGTATATACCTGAGGGTATAGAAAAGTAAGTTGAGAAGGAACTTCCTGGATGACATGTACATCATTAGCTAGAGATATAAGTAGATCCATAAGACTATCTAGAAGATGACGGTTGGTGATCCATGATGGATGGATTATGTGAAGTGAAATCTTTGAGGCAACAAGTCCGGTAGCTAGAATCATAATAGATTGAGTGAGAGAGTCTTTGGGCATAAGAAAATACAAGACTATATTATAAAAGGGATGCCACCATTGCAAAGTGGGATATAATCCAATAGGAGTCAGCACAAAGAAGTGGTTGGGAAGCATCAACAACCATTTAGGCTAAGAATGCACAACTACGACAAGCTAAAGAAGATTATAGAATTACATACTTGACTTTGTGTTTTGATGTGCTAGTGAGCCATGGTATGCTCACTCCATCATAGCCTACGACCATAGTACAATGTGTGCATATAAGGACAACATAAGCAAGATAATAAAGATATCAAACAAATTATTTAAGAGAATTAGGTGTAGCATAGAGTAGTGAATGGCTTGAAAGATAGTAGTAGTGAGGCTTGTTTTATGGTGTGGCTAAAAAGCCACTATTCATGTATTATATTAATGTGTGATATGTTTACCAATGGAATTTATGAATTTAATCCATAAACATATATTTTTATATATTAAGGTATGTTTATTTAATGCTTGATATAAATGAATGGGGTATATGTAGTCTATCTAAGCTTGAACATACCTAATTTGGAAAGAATAGGTGTGGAATCTATTCTTGAGAGGAGTATGGGATCCTCTCAAAAGCCAACTATTCTTAGTTAAGTTTGATCATACTTAATGAGAAGGAATAGATGGGAAAATCTATTCTTGGTTAAGCATTGATCATACTTAATGAGAAGGAGTAGAAGAGAAAATCTATTCTTAGTTAAGTTGATTATACTTAATGAGAAGGAATAGATGATGAATCTATTGAACATTCTTAATGGGAAAGAATATATGGGGAATCTATTCTTGAGAGGAGTATGGTATCCTCTCTAATATATTTAAGAATGTACCAAATTATGAGACTATATTAATCGTTCAAATAAATAAGATTAATAGAAATATTAAGGTTCCTTGTGGACTCGTGAGCCCATGGGATGGGAAATTTCTAAACTTAAATTCTATTAAGAATTGGACCAAATGATCCCAATACTTGAGGGGAGTTATGGAAGGCAACACTCAAGTCTTCTTATTTTGAGGGGATTTGTGGTAGGCAACACTTAAACCTTCTTGAGGATAGTTGCAGTAGGCAATGCTCAAGTTTTCTTGTGACATTCAAGATGGTATAACCTAGAGGATTCCAAAAAATAGGAAAGCTTTTGGAAATTTCTAAGCGAGAAAGCTTGGACTAATTATCCTACTATGGAGGTATGGGTTATTATCACAAGTTTGTGTTGGCACCTTAGGATTAGGGAGGCCAAGCTATTTAGTAATAATAACCTTAATTAGCCACATGGTAATTAAGCACTAAGTCCTAGATGACTCATTGTGAAGGAGCATAGGCCCAAGGTAAATACGCCAAGATCCTACATAGACATAATTATGTATGAATAGGGAATTTTTATGGACTAAAAGGGATAACCCTACGATATGGTCAAATGGTATTACATTCATTAAAATTGGTAAGACAATGTGGGTAGACCATTAAGGCATCCTTTGTATCGTGGAAGTATATAAAGGTATCCTTATACTGTGGAGGTATATAAAGGAAAAACCCTAGAATTACAAGATGGGGCCACATCCTAACCACTTGAGTGTCATCTACAATGACTAGTTCTTAGTTGTGGTATGCCTTGGTATGGAAGAAGAATAAATATGGGATGCATCTAAGTGAATTTAACAAACTTATTGGGAAGAAATCCTAGAAAGAACAAGGATTTCAACATAAGGGATGGACTCTTATGTCTTAAAAATTAGGTACTTATACCCAAAATTGGAAATTAGAGGAGATTGGTTATGTGGGAAGCACATAGTTCTCCTTATTTTACTCATATTAGAGGGGCTAAGATGAGTGAAAACATGAAAAAGACCTTCTAGGAAGTTATGAAGAAGAATATCATTGATTTTGTTGCTCAATGTTTGGAATGGCACTCAGTGGATGATAATACTTTTGGAATGACACCTTATGTGGAGTAAGTGTAGTCATAGATATTATCAATGGATGATAATATTATTGGAATGGCACGTTACGTGGAGTAAGTATGAACCTTGATTTTGTGGGTAGGAAAAATAATAAAATAAAGCTTTCTTTTATTGGGTCGTGTTATAATACAAAACTGACCTTTGGCTAGGGAAATAAGTGTAACATCTTAGCCATGGTGAAAGAATGCTGAGATAAAACCAACATGAACCTTAAACATACCCCATCAAATTTGAAGATAGAAGTAAACATAACATTTATCATGAATGATACAACATCAAACATCACTGTCTACAAAACAGAGCAATATGTTATCCAACCACTGGGTGGTGGTCGAGTTTAATGGCATTTTGTGCACTATTTAAATAATGGTTTATACCATAATAGAATGCATGTGGTATTATTAATATTCCTCCCACTATTGGAACCATTGGTGAATCAAGTGGAAGAGCTAAGCGAACCCTCCATATTTTGTGGGTCTTAAGCAATGTACCTTAGACTCTTTTGAGGACTTCACTTGGCATCTATGCAATAGTCAATAGGTTGACTAAGGATGTATACCAAGGGACATCAAGGATGATGCATTGGTGGTGGCAAATATGTTTTCCAAAGAGAATTTCAAGATATATGGGTATCCTAAAGTGATATTTTGATAAACCTAAATGTATTTAGACTTGTGTCTAAATTATTATGGAAATATGATTGTATCGTTCCAAATTTTTTGTATCCTTACCTTCAGGCTAAAGGATCCGTGCCCGAAAGGAGGATGGGAAAAGGATGGGACAATACCTCGGACTGAGAGGCCCTTTGAAGGTCCCACCTCTTGGGGGAGGGGTATTAAGGTGATTTTTTGACGGATGGTGGGGTTCACCAAGAAACTTTTGAATGGTAGTTTCCATGCCTAGGTTGGGAATGTGTTTGATGTGTTCAATTTTACATTTAATCATTCAAATTCCTAGGTTTGGCCAGATGAATCTAAATTGTTCTATTATGAAAATACAAATTAAATGAATACAGAAAACAAATTTAGACAGAAAACACAAAGAATAATTAAGTGAAGAAATTCATACCTAGTTCCGGATGTCTGATGGAGGTTCTAATTTTTGAAGCAACCAAGATCGTCTGGAATTTGACAGAATTGTTTGAGATTTGACAAATTCGTCAGAGACCTGCAATCAAAGAAATAGATACAAAATACAGAAAATGCAACTATGCCAACAGAGGGCAATGATGTAGAATGATAGTAATAATGTTAAAATAATAATAACAAACAAAAACACGAGTGCATTACAATGATTTAATGACAATTTATGATTTTATTATGCATTAAAGCTATATGGGTGAACTCCAAGATGCAGAATAGCAAATAATAATAATAAATTGACTATATGTAGAATAAAACAACAGATGAGAAGAGAAAAATGCAAACTCTAGGCAGTAATTGCCCCCAATGTTGACTGCAGTCGAAATCGTCTCGAATTGGTATGAAATCGTCTCGAATTGGACAGGATCGTCTGTGACGATCTGAGCTTGCTCCGACTAAAGAATAACAAAGTTCCTGCAAACAAAATTAGAAAAATATGAAAACAAATGGTGATTTAAGATGGTCTAATACATGTAGAACTCGTGTTACAGGAAATTTCAGCCAGGGGGATGTCAAGGGGAGGGCATAAGATTAAATAGGCTTAGGAGGGAGTTTGGGAGGTTGGAGATCATCCCATTTTGGGAGATATCCAATGGGGGAGGTCTCTAACGGCATAGACATGCTTTTGCCCAGATTAGAGACGCCATTGAAACATAAGCTAATTATGAAAAATCAATTTTGGGACGAAATCGGCTAGATGTTCTGCTCCAGACGAAATCATCCGATCTGAGGCGAAATCGTCCGATCTGAGGTGATATCGTCTGATCAGAGATGATATCGTCTAATGGATGAAACAAACTCTAAAAATGGTGTGGAAAATGAGGAAACGGGCAGCAGGCTGTTTGGGAGCGATTTTGGGGTTAAAATTTGAATTTGAATTATTACTAAGGTAATTTTAATTATTTGCTAAGGTTTATTGTGCCAATTTTAGGGTGCTACGTTTTGCCCCCTATTTAGCAAATTTTCTAAGGAAAATGCATTAAATATGAGTTCTTCTCGATCTACAAGAAAGCAAAAATTATTCCCATTTTTAGGCGATGATTCTTGGTCGAATCGTACAATAGCTTATTATGGTGCCCCCTCCGTGTTTTTACCCAAATCGAATTTTTGAGGTAAAAACCTAGAAAAGCAAAATTTTTAAAATTTTGTATAAGTGTTTTTGAATAAAATTTAAAAAAATAGGGAAAAACCCTAAGTCATTGTTACTGTTCATTTTTTGGTTTTTGGAGCTCTTGCAAACAAAATGGTCGAGACAGCGCACAGATCGATAGAGGTCCGACGCGGGCTATGGGTAAGGGTCCAAAATTAATGTAGAATGCTTTAATTTTGATTTTGTTATGGTTTTTAGATTAATTTTAAATTATTTTTGAGCATCGTAGCCGTTTTTGGGCCATCGACGTTGTCGGGACGAAATCGTCTTGATTTTTTTGAAATTGTCTCGATATCGCCGATTTTGTCCAAGGGCGAAATCGGCAAAATGGGGACGATTTCGTCAAATAAGGGACAATTTTGGCTTGCAAAATCAAAGACAAATTTGCTCAAATTGAACTTGTGTTACTTGCATTTTTAATCACTGTTTGATTAATGATTTTTATTGTTTTGTTGTTTATGCTGCAGAGAGGATTACTAAAGAGCAGAGAATGGAAATACGACGGGCTGAGGGATGACTTGGCCGCTCTATCATAGGCAGAGCGAGATCAATTGGCTCAAGTCAGCTTGCATCATGTGGTAGATATGCCATAGGTTTCTATAGATATGGGGATATTGATCACCCTAGCAAAGAGGTGGTATCCAAGTTCTTCTTGTTTTCGGTTACCGATAGGGGAGATGACTCCCACACTGGAGGATGTATGGAGGATTTTGAGGATCCCCATATAAGGATAGCTAATAACTCCCACAGCCAATCAGGGCCACGCGATGATGTGACTGTGCGGATATCTGAGCTTTGCCTTGGAGAAGGGTGGAGTGAACATCGAGTCGCTATGCTAGATGCCTGGGGCATCTAGACTGACACAGGTTTTGGCTAGGGTTGTAGGTGGTCTGCTGTTATGCCATCAGAGTGGATGCAGAGTACCATGGCTACTGACGGATGTGGTCTACGACATGAGAGACCATGGGTATAGGTTTTCTTGGGGGAGTTTTGTACTATGCCTATTGTATAGGATCCTGTATGGGGTCGTATACAAGGGCGACCAATGTCTGGTTATGACATCACTACTACAGGTTTGGTGCTGGGAGCACATCACAGTGCGGAGGCCGGTAGGGCTCCCACTAATAGGGATTGATGGGGAGATGCCCTGAGCTTACTAATGGTGGCTCTGGAGAGGGTCACAATGGCAGATAGATCTGCTAATGTCCTGGAGACTACTTGACGACTTCATCTCCGACCAGATCACCTGGAGGTCTTGGAGAGATCATCTAGGGTGGGCCGAGGATGGATAGGAGTCGGCTTGTGTTAGGCAAACCTGTTGGCTAAGGATGGATAGGGGAGAGGTGGATCTCCATCGCTACGATCAAGTTTTGAGGTAGTTCGGTCTACAGCAGGGGATCCCATCTCTTAGAGACTACAAGTTTTCTCAGACCATCCGAGATAACACTACAGTTAGTGAGGCTCCAAATATGCAGCGCTTTTGGAGTCAGGACGCAGATGATGCCTCCATTCAGCCAGTGGATGGGTATGATGCTGGGGTATTCGACGACTACGATGCTTGGTACACAGGCATCTGCCCTCCTTGGATGACAAGGGTGCAGGGTTCGATTCATGCAGTTGTGTGTCAAATGGGGAGACGGTGCCAGGAGACCATGGAGGTAGCATAGGGTCATGGAAGGAGATATCAGAGGAGGCCACAGGCTTAGTATAGGCTACGATAATAGGAGAGGAGGGAGGAGAGACCCCCTTCTCCATGGAGAGAGAGGCCACCATCACCCGATAAGGGCAAGGGTGTGGACACAAGAGAGAGTAGTGAGATGGCTACTCTCCGAGCGGAGACTATCCGTCTCTAGGCACAGGTGCAGACTCTATAGGATGAGGCTACATGCCACCAATCTGAGGCTATGCAGCTCAGAGGTGAGGTTGCATGCCTCAGAGCACAGAGTGGAGGGGCGAGCACTCGAGACCTAGCACGGGCTATTGCCTAGGTCACATTCTATCAGAAACTATACCACCATATGGTTCCATAGGGGCAGAGGTTACTGTTGTCTACCCATATTGTAGAGCCTATCATGATGAGGTCATCGAGGACATCATCACGATCAAAGTCTAGGACTCATAGCACCACACGGACTACGATGGGGCCACCTCGTCCACCTCAGGGCAGGTAAAGAGATGAGGCTGAGAGCTCGAGGGGTTCTCGAGGCTAGCTGCTACATATTGCACTGCATAGATTGATACATAGTGCTTATTATTATTGATAGGGGATTGAGTATGCCAAGGTACATATTGTGGCATACCAATCCAGTTTTGATATGATGTATATATTGTTGATATATATATATATATATATATATATATATATATATATATATATATATAGATGAGATATTTTTGATCATATGACTTGTCTTATGTGTTTGTATGATGCTTTTATGTTTTGATTTGTTTGATTTGATGATTCATGTAATTATGTCGTTTGGAAATATTATGGTTTTAATGTCATGCTTGTAAAATTTAAATGAAATAATCTTATGTAAACAAATTGGTTGTTTGTGGGATAATTTGATAAAAATAAAAGGGGACTTTTAACAATAATTTCAAAGGACATTGTCGCTATTATAGACCATTTCATGGAGTCGCCGCTCACTCGGTCGTCAAGCTAATACCGGTATAGAAATATTGCTAAAAGTAAAAGAGTGCTTAAGAGACTGTCTTAAGACTTTGTTGTGATGATGTAAATGATGATGATGATGATGATTTGTTTTCAGATTTCCATGAAAATATTATGCATGAAATATTTTAAAATGATTTTGCTAGGCATAAATTCCTAAGTGTGATAAAATTTTTAGGATAATTCCCTAGGAATTATACCATCATTGCAAAATTGAAGTTTGACATAATGACATGAAATAGAATAAGTGTTTGTTTGTTTTAAAGCATAATTGTGTAACATAATGATTTAAGTCACATGTTTTGATGCTTTTAAATAAATGGAAAATAAAATTGGTACAATGGTTTGCGGTAGGCATAGAATTATAGGTATAGACTTATACCATCATCACGAAATCCAAGGAAGAAAATAATAGTTTTATTGCATGGTTGATTTTTAATTTTTGAAAATAATCAGAAAATATGAAGATGAGGACTTGCGCTAGTCATAAAATTCCAATTTTGGTTTTGGAACTATACCATCGTCGCGAAAGTCAAAAGTTATATATAAATGTAACTTGATTGCATATTTTTGAAAATGATTTTGATTTTTGATAATGCATGTAGTCTTTATACTAAACAACTATTCTTCAAAGAAGAAAATGAATTTATTCCAAACAAATTGCAAAAATATTTCAAAGTATCTTAAAGACAAAAGTTAGATTTATAAGGAATCCCATGTGCATATGTAAGTTCATTACCAATCTTGATTTATCATAATGATACACAAAATCTCTCAAATACAAATGTGTGTGCAATTGCATTGTTCATTTACTAGTTGTGAGCAAGATAATTTGATACAAGTGATTTGAATGAACCAAATAAGTGTTCATTAACCATGATTTAGATGCATATAACCATACCAGACTACTATGTAGGTCGGGTTATCAAGAGCTAGCTAATACATAAGTAGAAATAGGTCTATACAAAAGAAGGTCGCTAATGTGACAGACATATCACCACGCTAGGAGTTACCCAAGGCCAAGCGGGTTGGGCACAAACCACCTGTTATGGGGCTTACCTCATAGTTTTTGAATAATTGAGAATTCCAGGGATTCAAACTCATCAACCCTTCTTTTCTTTTCAATGGGTAGGGAAAGGGATTTTATTGCTTTTTGCTTTTGCTTTTCTCTTTCTTTTTTTTTCTCTTTTTGTATTGTTGCTTTTGTATTTGAGATAATGTTGAAATAGTGCTGAGATAGTACAAAATGATACTGGAATAATGCTTCTTTTTCTCATAATTTTGTTTGATTTTTCTTTTTCTTTTGCTTCCTATGCTAGGGATACTTTCTCGGATTAGCTGTAGAGCAAGGGATTTTTATTTTGGGTAGGTGTGAGCTTGTCCTTTTGCCAATTCTCAAAGATTCTAGACCATGTGCATGATAGGATAGCAGGGGAAACTTTTCGCTCAAGAAACCACTTCTACTATGTAGCATAGCATGGACATTACAAATATAATCATTTTATTGTGAAAGGATGTGCTTGGTTTAAGTAAATAACAAGATCAATTCTCTATGCTCAAACTTTATTTAATTAAATTTTGTGGACTTTGATATAAGAGAGATTAGTAATCATGCCAGATAAAATCAAGATATTTATTTTTGTGTTTGTGATAGAGAGGTATTCCAAATAAATGCTAATTTAGCCAAAATAATTTGAAAATATAACTGCAATACTTGAAAAAGAAATATATACAACAAATATTTTTGAGGAGTTTGATGATCTTGACTCTCTCTTTCTTCTTTATTTTTTTTGGTTTCAAAAGAGTCAATAATATTGTTGTTTTTACTTTTTATTATTTTGTTTGTTTTTGTTTAAACAGTTATATATATATTTTTAGAATGAGACAACATGCAAAATATGTACAAATGATGAAATGACCAAATTTTATGCGTAATATCGCTTAAGATACATAATATTCATAGGTTCTTTTAAATATTTACCATCTAAGGTAGCTAATTTGTATGCTCCTGATTCAAATTTAGCAGTGATAATATATGGTCCAAGCCAGTTGGGCTCAAATTTACCTTTAACGTCTTTAGTTGCATTAGTAATTTTTTAATTTTCTTTTAAAACAATGTCGTCGACCTCAAAGGATCGATGACAAACTTTCTTGGCATATGATCTTTTAAGCTTGTTTTGGTAGGCACGAAGATGCTCCAAAGCATTTATGCACTTTTCATCTAGGAGTTCCAACTGACTGAGTCTACCAACTCGATATTCATATCCTACTTCGGTATCTTGAAGTAGTAGAGCCAAAGAAGGAACTTCTAATTCAAAGGGAAAAACAGCTTCAACGCCATAAACCAAGACAAAAGGTGAAGTACCTATGGGAGTACGCACACTAGTGCGATATGCCCACAAAGTTGGATATAATTGAATGTGCCAGTCGTGGCCAGATTTATTGACCAATCTTTTAAGAATTTTGATTAAGGTTTTGTTAGATTCTTCTTCTTGACCATTACCCTGAGGATAATAGGGAGTAGACCAGCGATGTTGAATCTTATATTTTTGGCATAACTTCTTAACATCTTTATTTTTGAAACAAGTTCCATTATCTGAGATGAGATTTGCAGGAATTCCGAACCTACAAATAATTTGATTAAAAATAAATTTAGATACTTGTGTTCTAGTGCAGGAAGCTAAAGGCATAGCTTCAACCCACTTCGTGAAATACTCAGTGGCGGTTATGATGAATTTGTGTCCATCAGATGACACGGGATTAATTTTACCAATAATGTCTAAGCCCCATTTTGAAAAGGGCCAAGGAGATGAAATAGCCTGTAGCTCTTGTGCAGGTGCATGGACAAGGTCAGCATGTTTTTGGCACTTGTTGCAATGGCGCACATAATCATGTGGATCATTTTCCATGGTAGGACAAAAGTAGCCTATCCTAAGGAGCTTTTTAGCAATGACACTACCACTGAAGTGTCCTCCACAAGATTCATCGTGGGCTTCACTTAAAGCTGATTTGGATTCTTCTAAATTCAAACATCTCAATAGGATACCTTCAAAAGATCTCCTATATAAAGTATTGCCAATTATTACAAATCGACTTGCTCGTCTACGTAATAACCGATGCTAGTTTCTATTAGAATTGGCAGGGAAAGTCCCATTTTGAAGAAAATCAAATATATCCGTATACCAAGGTTTAGGAGTAGTTTCATTGATTAGAAACACATCCAAAGGTTCTAAGCATGAATTATTTAAAGAAGGTTCTTGGAGTCGACGAATAATGATGGTGGCATATTCGTCATCTAACTCCAAGGGCAGAAGCGATGGAGCTACGACCATAGCATTAGCGTGTTTCACACGTTTAGATGAAAAATAAGAATTAGGATGTGTGGATGACAGAGCGGGGCAAAATTTCACTCCAACAGGTTCTACCAAAGCACACATATCAAAGGGTATAGGGTCACCATGGATAGTGACCAACTGATTTTTAAATTCAAATTTAACACACTGATGTAAAGTGGAGGGAACCGCTCACATCACATTGATCCAAGGGTGACCCAAAAGTATATTGTACGATGTTGGGCAATGTACAATAAACACGGTTGTATCTAGGGTTCGAGGACCAAATTGCAAGGGTATAGTAATGACTCCACACATTTCTTGTGTCTCGTCATTGAAAGCTTTGATAATCATATCCATTTTTTTCATTTCATCACTTCTAAAGCCAAATATTTGGTAGAAGTCAAAAGTGCATATGTTTAAAGATGAATCATTATCAATAAAGACTCATTTAACAACTACATCTCCAATTAGGGCAGTAATATATAAGGGGTTATCCTTATGTAAACTATGTTGTGGGATGTCTTTATCCTAGAAGTCAATACAATCGACCTCTCGAGTGATAATAGTATTGGACATGGCTTCGGGTTGAATATTTTGAGGTACCATAATTTGGCTTAATGTGAGCATTAATTCATCTCTATGGGTAGGAGAAGATCTTAACAAGTCCAAAAGGGAAATTATAGTTGTAGTATTGGATAATTGTTCATTAATATTGTAAGGAGGTTTTGGTTGAACATTAGACATATGATTCCCTTTATTGGGATTTTTCAAAACAAATGGAGCTGATCCATCATTCTGAGTTTGATCCTATTGAGAGTTTTGAGCCTATTTTCTGGTAACAACTCCGATGGTACCTACAATGTTATATTGAAGATGCTAAACTGGTCTTGGTTGAGCGGTTATGGCTTGTTCATTAGGAAGGAACTGATTAGAAGAGGGTCGAGTAGTAACTCTTCTAGGAAATGGTTCTTCTGGAACCATAGCATCTGTGATAGGTTGAATAGGATCTGATTCGTTTTTAGAACTATTCGATTGATTTGAGGTGATGTCTACTTCACTTTTAGTATCCAATTCTACATCACTAGGATCGGGAGTTTGAATATTATGTAGGGGCCTAGTCGTAACCATGGATAAAGTCATGTCAAATTTTTGTAAATCATGATTAGGTAAATGTTTGCTAATAGTTCCTATATATCGGGTAGGAGGGGGAACATTATGATGTTCGATTTGATTAGCCACTTCTTTACCATGTTTTGGTAAAGGATGTTGAAATATATCTAATGATTGATTAGCATTTTGATTCTTATTTTGGGGAATGGTATTTTGAGCGTTATTAGGAGCATTTTGTTTAGGTTGGAAGGCTTGCACCTCCATTTCATTATTATCAATCAGATCTTGTATTTTATGTTTCAATATTTTGCAAGAGTTTGTAGCATGTCCAGGTCCTCTATGAAAATCACAATGTAAATCAGCTCTATATCCGGGTATAGTTGGATCAGGTTCCCAGATAGCTGGTAATTGAATCAAACCTCTTTCGAGTAATTGGGGTAAAATAGTTGATAATGGTTGATTGAGTCTAGTAAATTCTCGAGGAGGTTTATCAGGAGGTTTTAATATAAATTTTTCTGTTGTTTTTGTAGTATTAACATTAGCAATGTTTCTACTATCAGTGACTCCGTCACCTACAACTTGTTTGTTTTTATACTGATTTTTGGATGTTTTCTCATCATCTTTCTTTTTGAGGTGACCTCTCCTAATGAGAGCATCTTCCACTCTTCGAGCTAAGTATATAGCTTGATCGAAGGTGGTTAAAGTAGTAGTTGATAACTCATAGGATATTTGTTCTTGCAAATTATTGATAAAAATATCCAACATTTCCCTATAAGGTAGCACAAAGTGCAGCTTTCCTGTCAACTGCCTCCATCTAGCTAAGAAATCAGCAAAACATTCATCTTTGTCTTATTTTAAGTTGTACAAATCTTTAATGGTGACGTGCCTCTCGATGTAGGCACTAAATTGATGGACAAACGATTCAAATTGTTTCTTCAAAATTTCTCAAAGAATGAGTGGGCAATTGATAGTACCACTCCAATGCCATTCCTCCTAAACTTTTTGGGAACATTTTTAGTAATAGCAAGTCATCATGTGATATATCATGACATGCTATCCTAAACATGCGAAGATGCTCTATGGGATCTTCAGTTCCTTTATATATAGGCAAGATGGGCATGGGAAAGTTTTTAGGGTATGATTGTGCTACAACTATGGGATCCAAAGGCTGACTACACATCTCTTGATAATTGTACGAGGGATGGTAGGGATCTATCTGGTCCATACGCGAAGCTAATTATTTCACCATGGCTTCCAGATTACTGGTTTGCCCACCATATTGATTCGGTAGGGTATTAATATGGGATTTGTGAGCATATGATGGAGGGACATGAATATTAGAGGCTATATTGCTATTGTGTAAATTGTTGGTAGGAAGGGTGTTATGAAGAAGTTTTGAAGTTGTATTATGTTGTATCCCCGATTGTTGAAAATTGGTGTTTGGCTTCATTTTAGGTTTTTGTCGATTTGAAGCATATTGATCAATAGTTTGATGAAATAAAGTAATGAATGAAGGTTTATTTTGTGTGGGAATGATTTTAGGCTCAATAACAGGTTCCTTAGGGGGTTGGGTAACCTGTTGTTTTTGCATGTTCTAAATCATAGTGACCATATCTCTATTGGATGGGCCAGCCTTATCACTTTCTTGATCAACAAAGGACAAGGGATTAGTGTGTATGTTAAACATATCTTCCATGGTTGCTTGAGTGTCACTAATTTTTCATTTATCAATACGAACTGCCATATTAAGAGCACCAATGTTATTATTGAAAAATTTCCAGAAATGATCTAAGTTATCAAAAGCAATAGTTCCATCTAGAGCCATTCTAGGGGATGATGATCCTTCCTCTTTAAGATTTTCTTATTGTTCATTTTCTTTAGCTAGCTCATATTTTGGATGGTCTAGAGTTTCTCCTTCCGAAATTGAATCCTCAGGAAGGACATTTGGGTTTTTTGTTTTGTCTCTTAACCAATCTTCTTCTTCTTCTTCAGTTTGTTTACCATTCCTAAGTCTAGGCATTGTGCTTAAATTTAGATTTCAGCAAATATATATATACTTGTATATATATATATATATGCAACAAGCTTAACAGGTATATATTTTAATTATATACCTACTATAGTAATAAAAAATAAATAAAAATAAAATGTTTTAGTTTTGTTCAATTTTGGTTTTTCTTGTTTTTCTATTTTTTTGTTTTTGTAACAATATTATAAAGATAACAAACAACAAACTAAATGCAAGAGATAATAATAATGAAAGCAATGATATAGTCTTCTATAAATAATTTATAAATATCATTAATGGGCTCGAGTTCTTCAGGAGTCATGAAGTGTTCTTCAAATTGAAAATTTTCTTTCAAAATTTTGACAAAAAGTGCTATAGTGATATTATCTGTCTCAGACTCTGGTTGGTAGAAATAAAGTTCGTGGCAATGCTCTCGATATAACACAACTCTAGGAACTCTATTCCATATTTCCCTATCCGTAAGAATGACCTCTTGATCTTCTACACAACCTATGAATTGGTGTATAACAGCTACGTTCTTGAGGTATTCCTCGAAGGTGAACAATTCTGAAGACACAAGAGCTCTCCTATAGGCTAACCACCTATGGTAGGCTCTCTGAAGTTCATGATAAAAAATGAGTTGATGAGGATCCAGGATCCTATCTAGGGCAAACCTCTTGATTCGTTTAAGTTGTATTGATCTAGATGAAATGATACCTAGTCTCCTATTAAGTTTTTTCCACAAAAGTTGATTTCTATCTGTTTCAGGCACACTAAGCACATAATTAACTTCTATGGCTGCTAATTGGTTTTCAAAATTTATAGTGACAGCTAGTATTTTCTTAGGAGCTACCATCTAGACATGATATGCAACTTAGTAGTTTTCTAATGATTTGAAATGCATCTATGTTTTTTTGTTTTTTTTTCAAAAGGTTTTAGTTTCACGTCGGGTTCACCAAAATGTATCGTTCCAAATTTTTCGCATCCTTACCTTCAAGCTAAACAATATGTTACCAGAAGGAGAATGGGAAAAGGATGGGACAATACCTCATACTGAGAGGCCCTTTGAAGGTCCCGCCTCTTGGGGGAGGGGTATTAAGGTGATTTTTCAACGGATGGTGGGGTTCACCAGGAAACTTTTGAATGGCAGTTTCCATGCCTAGGTTGGGAATGTGTTTGATGTGTTCAATTTTACATTTAATCATTCAAATTCCTAGGTTTGTCCAGATGAATCTAAATTGTTCTATTATGAAAATGCAAATTAAATGAAGACAAAAAAAAGATTTAGATAGAAAACACAGAGAATAATTAAGTGAAGAAATCCATACCTGGTTTTGGATGTCTGATGCAGGTTCTAATTTTTGAAGCAGTCAAGATCATCTAGAATTTGATAGAATCGTCTCCTATCTGACAAGATCATCTGAGATCTGACGAATTCATCAGACGAATTCGTCAGAGACCTGCAATCAGAGAAATAGATACAAAATACAAAAAATGTAGCTATGCCAACAGAGGGCAATGATGTAGAATGATAGTAATAATGTTAAAATAATAATAACAAACAAAAACATGAGTGCATTACAATGATTTAATGACAATTTATGATTTTATTATGCATTAAAGCTATATGGGTGAACTCCAAGATGCGAGAATAGCAAAAAATAATAATAAACTGACTAGATGTAGAATAAAACAGCAGATGAGAAGAGAAAAATGCAAACTCTGGGCAGTAATTGCCCCCAATGTTGACTATAGTCGAAATCATCTCGGATTAGTATGAAATCGTCTTGAATTGGACAGGATTTTCTGCGACGATCTGAGCTTGCTTCGGCTGAAGAATAACAAAGTTCCTATAAACAAACTAAGAAAAATATGAAAACAAATGGTGATTTAAGATGGTCTAATACATGTAGAACTCGTGTTACAAGAAATTTCAGCCAGGGGGATGTCAAGGGGAGGGCCTAACATTAAATAGGCTTAGGAGGGAGGTTGGAAGGTTGGATATCATCCCATTTTGGGAGATCTCCAATGAGGGAGGTCTCTAACGGTGCAGACACGCTTTTGCCAGATTAGAGATGCCATTAAAATAGAAGCTAATTATGAAAAATTAGTTTTGGGATGAAATCGGTTAGACGTTCTACTCCAGATGAAATCATCCGAACTGAGGCGATATTGTTTGATCGGAGACGATATCGTCCAACGGACGAAACAAACTCTAAAAATGGCATGGAAAATGAGGAAACGGGCAGCAGGCGGTTTGGGAGCAGTTTGGGAGCGCTTTGGGGTTAAAATTTGAATTTGAATTATTACTAAGGTAATTTTAATCATTTGCTAAGGTTTATTGCACCAATTTTAGGGTGCTACAATGATTTCATATCATCTCTATGAAAACAATTTGTAATTCTATTATCATTGTAGGACTCTACTATAGTTTGACTATGCATTGATAGATGTTTCAATGCTTTGACTCTATGATGAGATTTATGTATTGATGGATGTTTCAATACTTTATGTTTATGCAATATGGATGTTTTATTGCATTGAGGACATGGTACTGTTGATATTTTGTTGAATTACAGGTCCAGGTACTCTCATGGGTGGAAGAAGATGATCAACCACCGGGAATGAGATACTAGAAAAAGGGAAATGATGATGAAGATAGCTCAAGATAACATGGAATATTACCCTCATGTAGTTGCATTGCATTTTACTTATGCTCATGTTTGCACCATTGGACCATGATATCTAGTACTAGTCTCCTTAGAGTTGGTTGGTGGTAGTTGAGTCTATCTTAAAAGAGTCTGCCCACTTAAGGATAAAATAATGGTGTGAAACATTGAGAATGCATTTGATGCTTGTGATTGCTGATTTGTGAAAGTATATTGCTTATTTTTTAATTTGCAATGCTTATGGAAATATATAATTGCTTTATGCTTTCTATTATGAGAAACACAAAGGATTGTGTTTAGTCCAAGGGGGGTAGTATGTCATGACCTGCCTTGGTAGGACCCTTTTTCATGATGAATTAGGACCTAATTCTTAGTTTTGTAATGTTTTGTGAAGTTAATTGATGCTTTTGTGAAAGATATATTTTAGGAAATATGTTTTGGGAAAATAAAAGCAAATCAATTAATCATGGTTTAATTAATATAATTGCATGTTACCTCATTAATTTGGTAGGTTTTGGAGTGCAATTAGGTGATTTTTCTTCACAAATGGTGTCTAATTTTGATTGGACAAAAAGAGCTCTAATATAATTTAATAATATGATGATTATTCTATTGAAATAGGGGATTATTCCTCCTTCCCCGTGGTTTATTCATAGCAGTTAATTTTCTAGGAGATTACCCTTTTTATCCGTCAATAGTTTTAAATTTAGCATGTTCTTGAGGAGGGGGCAAGAAATAAAGGGATGAGACATATTATCCCTACCTTTAGATTTTATATTATTAAACTTGTCTCTTCCTATAATGGATGAAATTAACAGTTTAATAGAAGACATATTATCTTATCGAAGAGGAATACCTTTAAAAGGAGTCTAGAGGGGCTTAGTTCAAACTAGACAAGCAAGAAGGAGACTAGGAGATTAGAGAGCTTAAGTAGTCCAACCCTCTCAGGAGTATCAAGTTAGGGGTTTCCATGCATTATTTGCCTTGAATGCTTCTTGATGCATAACTCTTAATGAAATTTCTCTTAGTCTTGATTTACTCTTGCTTTTGGATTTCCAATTGATTGCAATTCTAGGTGATAAATATCTTTGGTTTTAGACTCCATTTAGTGCTTTATTTAGCACCATTTATGGTTGATTTAATCCTTGAGAAGGAAAATAGTTTGTAGGATTTGAGAGATCCCCTTTTTAATTGGATTAAAGAGATAGTTTTATGCTATAATTAGCTTGAGACGTCGTATGCTCTAGCAAGATAAAACACTAGATTCATACCCATGTGATTTGTTGAAGGGATGGACTTGTTAGTGATGCCTACAACCTGATTAAATGTTAATTATAATATGTTATTGATTGATATAGTATGATTTAGTCATGTGTTAAGATATATGTTCTATGCCTTAGCTTGGATGCTTGTATGTTTTGATGGGTATTTTTTATTAAATACCTCTATGAGCCTACTTATTATAGTCTCAAAATAGATGTTCCTATGTTGTGACGCTATGATATATCTAAATAGACATTTAAACCAAAATTTAATACCTTAGATCATACCAAATAGATTTTTAGATGCTTACCTTAGTGCTTTGAGGAGACTTTAGTGGGGTTTCAGTTGTCTATGATTCATCCCCTGAGCGATCGAAGAACTAGATCATGATCAGCTCTACTCAGGCAAAAGGCTTCTAAGAAGCCTTTCATGAGCATGATCCCACATAAGATGTGCTCGAGTGATGATAGACTTTAAAGGGAACATGGATCCCTAATTCTATCGACCATCAAGTGGTGGTCATGAGATTGAGGCACTTGGTGGTTAACTAAGTTCCAATTGGAGGTACACATGGTGTAGTTTGTTATTGCCACTTGGTAGTTTGACCTTACCCTGATGTTGTCACCTGGTTGTTTTTTGTCTTCGTCCAGATGTTACCACTTGGTTTGTTGCTATTAACTATCTCCTACATGTTTGTAGGGGTGATTAAACATATTTTGTTTCTTTTGTGGGATCAATTTATCCCACATTGCTCCTATGAGGGAAATTTTATGGTTTACATGGGAAAGCTCACCCCTTAGAAAGTGATAACCACTTGCCATGTAGCATAATTTTATTGGTTGGTTGATGGTCATAGATGGTTTATATGCTCCACTGCCTAGGGGTAAATTATTTCAAACATTTAAAAAATGCAAGTGGGATTTATCCCACATGCTCTCGATGGGAGCATTAAAGGAGCTTAAATAGGGGAAAATACCCTTATTTAAATGACCATAAGGTGGTGGTCATCCTATCCGAGGAGGCTAGGTCACCAATTGCTAGGTGCTATAGTTTGACTCATTGATAGAGGTTTGACTTATTGACAGAGGCTTGAGTGTTGTGGCTTATCACTGAGGAGGTTGATTGGTTGGAAACCAATTGATTAGTTTGACCTTCTAAACCCTTATTTTGGTGAAACAAACCTTAAGTGATATTCTTGTTAAACCATATTTTTATTTTGTCAAAATTATCTTTTGCCTTAGAGGATATTTGAGCTCTCCAAGACATCCCAGATAAGTGGTATAGTTGAATGCATACTTAAGTCATATTTTGGGAAATATTTGATAGCATTATAGTAAAATTTTATGGAGAAATTGTAGGCTAATTAATGTATAATTTTGTGGAGAAATTGTAGGCTAATGATAGTACAATTTTGTGGAGAAATTGTAGGCTAATTATGGAATAATTTTATGGAGAAATTGTAGGCTAATTACAGAAAAAAATTGTGGAAAAATTGTAAGCTAAATATGGAATAATTTTGTGGAGAAATTTTAAGGGAATTATAGAACAATTTCATGGAGAAATTGTAGGGGAACTATAGTACAATTTTGTGGAGAAATTGTAGGTTAACTATAGGATAATTTCGTGGAGAAATTGTAAGTGAACTATAGGATAATTTTGTGGAGAAATTGTAGGTGAACTATAGGATAATTTTGTGGAGAAATTGTAGGTTAACTATAGGATAATTTTGTGGAGAAATTGTATGTTAACTAGGACAATTTTGTGGAAAAATTGAATGCTAGTTGAAGGAATGTTTTGTGGAAAAAATGAATGCTAGTTTTTTTGTGGAAAAATTGAATGTTTTGTTTACAAACAATTTTGTGGAAAAATTGGATGGTTTATAGCTCAAAATTTTATAGATAGATCAGATGTATGATTCATTTTTTGAAATACTATTTCTATGTGAATGCAAATAAAGGAAATTTTCTTAATAAAAGTACCTTCTAGTTATGAACAAGAAATAATGGGTAGGGAATCTATTCTTTGGGGAAATTTATGGGGTTATCTCTTACTTGGACTAGAAGTGATTGCTTGAATTAAGGAATCTTGGAAAATTAATTACAATTGCATCTTCTAAGTTACAAACAAGAAATAATGGGTGGGGAACCTATTATTTGGGGGAATTTATGGGGTTCTCTCTTACTTGGACTAGAAGTGTTTGTAATTGTAATTGATCTAACAAAGGAATATATTTTTGTGGAAAAAGGGTATGTGATAAAAGAATGAATGTGGAATTATTTCTTGGGAAATTATGGGGTTTCCTTCCTTTGTTGAAATGAATGTATAATACATGGTTACATTTTGGTGAATGTATATTGCATGGTGACATGAATATCATGAGCTATCTTGATCCCTTACCACCATCAATCAAGCGATGGAGAAAGACTTTTACAATTCAAATATTGATCCTTTTGACATATCTTGTATTAAGGATTTCATGATGGAAAGATTATTGTAAAAGATACTTCTAGCATGAGTATTATTTTGTAATTTGGAATGGATGTATTGCTTTACTCTTTATGAAGTATGTAAGTAATGGAAATTCTAGTTATGCTCAAAATATTTGTGATGTATATTTGTAATCTGATTTATGATATTATATATATATATATATATATATATATATATATATATATATATATATATCAACATGTTTCATGGAAATTGTTGGCAATTTTGGGTTTGAGATCCTAGCTTCTTGTCTATGAGTTGTCATTGATGTCAAAAGGAAATGGCATTAATGTTAAGAGGATGTGTTGGCTTCAAAGGTGGAAGATTCCAAGAGAATATTTTTAAGAGAATCCGGAGAGATTCCATTGGCAAGGGTTTTTATTAAAACCAAGTTGGATAGGGTTTTTATTAAAACCAAGTTAAATGGTTTTTATTAAAACCAATGGAGGTTCTCTTTATTATTTATTTAATTATTATTTAAAACCCTTCAAGGTTTTAATCAATTAATTATTTAATTAATTAAGGGAGAAATTATTTTTAATTTATTAAAAATACTTAAAGGTTTTTAAACCTTTTTTTTATTCTTAATTTATTAAAATTATTTAAGGGTTTTTAAACCCTTTTTGAAAAGACTTTTGATTAATTTTGAAATGGTCTTTATTTTCATCGACGTCAAGGTGTCTTCGAAGAGACTATTTATTCTCCAACTCCTAAGGTTGGAAGGCTAATTAATTCAAAATTCCTCGAATGCAATTTGCGGTGTTTGTGCTCTGTATTCGTTGCGATCGAAGGAAGACTTAGAAGCACGTGCGGTTGAAAAGTCTTCGGGAGTTTTTTTTTAGGGTGAAGTGGAGGGAAGTTCACTTGTGAACTTCGTAGCCCGCATGGGCTAGTGGCAGGGAAGGCTGCTGTTGGGCACTGCATTGGCGGAGGTCATCGTTTCGAGTCTCGTGGGGGTGCTTTGCTAGAGTAACACACATTTTTATTAAAACGTCTTTATGCCACGAAATTCAAATTTTCTTAGAAAACGATTTATAAGGTGTGATTAAATTTTATGAGTTTTGGCTTTTGTGATTAGCATTGAATAAAAGCTTAGGAGAAATAAGGGCATATTTCTTTGGATGTATTTTTAAGATTATTGTTTGCTATGCTAAAATTAAAAATGGAGGTATAAGGTGTGAGTCTATGATTGTTGATTTATTGGCATGTTATGGTGGTTGTGTTTAAAGAAGTGGAGCCTAAAGGTGTAATAAAGGAAGTTTATATTATTGCTCATTTCTTTTTATTCTAACCCTAACTTGGTTGGAAGTTTGAGAGTTGTGTGTGGTGACAGCTTTAAGGTTCAATTATCTTCTACTCCAATAAGGTATGGGCACATTCTTCTTATGAGTATGATTGGTGTATGTTTTCTGAAATAAGGTTGGAGTGAAAAGGTATTCTACTAGGTATCCTTTGGCTAGGTGTAAATCCTATTTTCTGGTTTGTTGAAGACTACTTATGCATCCTTAAGAAGAGTTTTTGGTGAATGCATAATTTTTGGTTTGAGATAGTGGAAGCTTTGTGCACTACGGTTTATATTTGTGAGTCTAGCTACTTGCATTGAGTTGGTGGAACCCTTGGTTGGATGTTTTGAGTTTGATGGTTGAGTTGCTTCCATAGAGGTTGTTTTATCAAGTTATTGCTTTACTTGATTCATGATATTGGGCTTACTCCATTGAGTTGATTTGAGCAAGTTATTCTTTGCATTTGGTGATATTGTGTTGGTGGCTGTTTTGTTCAAATATCTTTGGAGGGAAAAGGATTTCTACTTGTTTTCTTTTCTTGTGATGATTGGTTGAATGCTTCAAGGTTGATGTTGAGTTGAATGGTGTTGTTTGATTAAGCCTTGTTGATAAGCATTGTTGTTGAAGCCCTATTTGGTTGAGAAAAGTTATTTGGTTGTGGAAAGAACATGAGTATCATTGTTATATGAGATCTTGCATGGTTGGAAATTGTTGGGTTGTGTTTCATGTTCTTGATAAATGCAAACTTCATTCTATCTTATTCTTCTGAGATTGATTTGAGGTTGATTTGAGTTGAGTTTTGAGATTGGGATTTGAGTATAGAACATATTGAGTCTCTAAAAATTCTCTTTATGCCTCTATGAGTTTGATAAATCACATTGGGTCTCTAACAATTCACTTTGTGATTTCCTACTAAGAAAGTTTTTCTTTGTGAGCTTTCTGAGTTTTTGGACAGGTTCCAATGGGGACTTGTGAGCAGTTTTTGGACAGGTTCCAGTGGGGACTTGTGAGCAATTTTTGGACAGGTTCCAGTGGGGACTTGTGAGCAGTTTTTGACAGGTTTTGGTGGGGACTTGTGAGTAATTTTTGGACAGGTTTCGATGGGGACTTGTGAGCAGATTTGGACAGGTCCTAGCAAAGGAATTGTGAGCTGAGTTTGATAGTTCTATCAGAGAACTTGAGGACAGAGGTGCATTGGTTCTATGAGAAGAACCTAAGGACAAATTTGGCAAGTCTTTGAGAAGGCTTGTATGCAGAGGATTGATTTGTTCAAGAGTTGGACAGATCTGACAGACAGAGGAAGACTTGTACTAGACCGACTGACTGTGTTTGGTACAGGTTGCTAAGCTATTGTGGACGTGATCATAGAAGGTAGAGGTCTCTTAGGCTAAGCATTAAGGATAGGAGGTCTTCGATGGAAAGGAGTTCCATGTGCTGGTAAGAGATAAAGGCAGTTGATCTTCTAAGGGATCATTTCCAGAGCAGAGGGGAGGGTATCTCCTTTGAGCAGAGGCTCATAAATTTTGATTGGGGGAAGGTATCTCCTTTGAGCAGAGGCTCATAAATTCTGATTGGTGGAAGGTATCTCCTTTGGGCCGAGGCTCATAAACATTATAATTGGGAAGGATTCCCAAAGAACTTTGAGGTAACTTTTAGAGAAAAGTTTTGTGGACGTAGCCCAGCCATTCTAGGTGAACCACGTTAAAATTGGTGTCACTTTGTGGATGATATTATGCATTGCTTTGATATTGCTTTGGGTATATTGCTTTACTGTTTTGAAGTATAAAGGAGTAAAAAGAGGTCTTATACTGTTCACCCCCCCCTCTCAGTATAAGCTTGTGTTCTTCAACATGTTCTTAGCATATTTATGATTATATATATATATATATATATATATATATATATATATATATATATATATATATATATATCAACATGTTTTATGGAAATAGGGATTGCATCTTATTTAAGTGACTTCTTGATGAAGAGTTAGATGTTAAATTATTTAAGTAGATAGACTTAAATAAACACCCTATTTATGTATTTGAGAGAGATATGTTCAAAGGAATGGATGATAGACTATCCTTATGTGTATTAAAAAAAAATCTCTCTCAAGATGGTTGGAATATAAGGTTTGTTACATTGGGGCATCTGGAAGGAGAGAAATAACTAGGTGTTGAGGGAAGTTTTTAAATATGTTTCTTCTATCTAGGCTAAGTCTTGCCAATAATTGTTGAGAATGTGTATGTCATATCTTTGGATGATTTTAGTGTCCCATAGATTGAAGCCCTCATTCAAAACAATATTGGTTTCCAACAAGCTAGAAGAGGAACTATTCAAAACCTAGGGAATACTAGAGCTTTAACCAAGTGGATCTCTCCCCCTAAATGGATCAAATTTAACTTCAAAAGTGCCTCTAAAGGAAAACCTAGGAAAGCTGGTGCAAGAGGTGTGTTTTGAAATCATAGTATAGATATCATTTTGGCCTTTGTTGAAAATATTGGGTCCCAGACCTGCCACTTTGTGAAAGCTAGAGGATTATTCCAAGGGGTGGTGCTTCTCCCTTTGATTGGTTGCAAGAAAATTATTATCAAAGGTGACTCATTAAATATTATCAATATGATATATGGATTGCAAGTCCCTAGCTGGAATATTGCTAATATGGTCAAGGAAGCTAATTGGATTCTCCATGGCATGGAAAGTATTCAGGTGATACATATGTATAGGGAAGGTAATAAGGCGGCTAACTTCCTTGCCAACATGGGGTTGCTCCAATTTGGGCTATCTATCTGGAGGGATAATATTCCATAAGGCCTAATCTAGATTTATGAAATATGGTTGACCTATCAATGTCCTTGATGGCTTTGCATAGATTGCTTACCTTTGTGCTTGATGACCATCTATTTCCTTAATATCCTAGGTTCTACTTTCTAATTGGTTGTGAAAGTTGTAGGAGGAATATTTTTTCTCTTTGGTTTTTCGTGGAAGACATTATGCAAGTTGTTTTTGTTGGCAATTTTGGGTACCTTGAGTACATTGCATTTGCTCAAGTGAATAAGTTGTCATTGATGTCAAGAAGCTTTTGAAAGAATTTGATTTGATGTAAAAATAATGTGTTTTGTTGAAGGTTCGACTTGACAGGTTCGAAAGAAAGTAAGTTGGAAAAGTGTCGCGATATCGCGACATGTCGCATTTTCGTGACTTAGGCAGGAGAGAGAAAGCTTTTTGAAAAAGTGTCACGATTTCACGACATGTTGGAAGAGAAAGAAGAAGCTGGAAAAACTGTCATGATTTCGTGACATGTTGGAAGAGAGAGAAGAAGCTGGCAAAACTGTCACGATTTCGTGACATGTTGGCAGAGAAAGAGAGCAAGGTGGAAAGTGTCACGATTTTGCGACATGTCACATTTTCGTGACTCGAAAAGTGCAGGAAGGCAAAGAAGGAAAAGTGTCATGATTTCGCGACATAATGCAAGGAAGGTTGTATGGATGAAAAAGTGTCATGATTTCATGACATGATGCAGAAGGGAGAGTCCGTAGTGTGAACTGTCATGATTTCATGACAAGTTCGAAGAGAGATAAAGTATCTCGAAAAGTGTCACGATTTCGTGACATGCTGCAAAAGACTAAGTGAGGACTGTCATGATTTTGCGACATGCTAAAAAGCTCAAAGTGAGAACTGTCATGATTTCATGACATGCAGCAAAAGGAAGAGTCTGAAATGAGAAGCATCACGATTTTGCGATAGGCTACAAAGAAGTTGTACGGATGTAGAAAGTGTCATGATTTCATGACAGGTTGAAGAGAAAGCTTGCGAATGCAAAAAGTGTCACGATTTCATGACAGGTTGAGATGGCAGCTTTGAGTTGGAGAAAGTGTCATGATTTCATGACAGAAATAGTTAGCAAGTCTTCAACAGAAGAAGCATCATGATTTCATGATGAATTGAAGAAGGAAGAGCTCGAAGGCGAAAGCGTCACGATTTCGTGACATGTTCCATTTTTGCTAGTGCAAGCAGAGAAGAAGGCCATGAAGACAAAAGTGTCACGATTTTGTGATAGGAGTGAAGATGACGTCAGCAAAGACAGAAGTGTCACGATATCATGACAAGAACGTAGTCAAGGCAGACAAAAGCAAAAGTGTCACGATATCACGACAATAGCCAAACGAAAGTGTATGGCTACAAAAATGTCATGATATCATGACATGTTGTGGTTTCACGATAGAAGCTACTGAACCACAGAGGCGGTTGAAGCCGAAAGAGTTAAAATTGGGCCGACGAAGATTAGGGCATGCAGCCAACGGAGTTAGGGTTTGCATTTGCATAACAGTCGACTAAGACCAAGGTTTAGATCTTGATTATGTTAGTATAAAAGGAGGGCTGTTTGAAGAGATTTGGCATCGATCGAAGTGTGCGTTCAAAGTGCGACTTTCATAGATAGAGTGCGAGGAGAAGTTCGATCGTCGAGAAGCAGAGTGCAAATTCGATTGCAATGTACAGAGTGCATTCCATCGAATCTTCTAAGTGAGAGAGATTGCAAGGAAGCAGAGTGCGTGAAGATCATGCTATCGTGTTTGTGCAGAGGTGCATAAGTTGATGTTTGATCGAGTGCTATTGTGATTGCACAGAGGTGCATAAGTTATGTTATAGGTTGTGATTGCATAGAGGTGCAATTTCGAGGACATTTGTGCTAGACCGAAGGACTGTGTTTGGTGCAGAACAGAGGAAGCGAACGAGGACATTTGTGCTGAATCGAAGGACTGTGTTTAGTGCAAATTCGAGGACCAGCTTTGGAGGTGAAAGAGTTGAGGATAGAGGTCTCCAGCCAGAGCAGGGAAGACAGGTGTCTTCTATGGATAGAGTTCCACTTGCTAAGGGCAGAGGAGGCAGAGGTTTTCTAGAGGATCACCAACCAGAGCAGAGCTAGGGGATTGGTGTCTCCTTTGGGTTGGTGCCCATAAACTTTGTAATCGGGAAAGGTTTCCTAGAATTTGAGGTGATAAAATTTAGTGAAATATTTTATCCGTGGAGTAGCCCGCATTGGGTGAACCACGTAAATTGTTGTGTCTCTATTGTGGATGGTATTTTGTGCATTGCTTTGATTACTATTTTTGATACTGCTATCTATTCACTGCATAATATTAATTTGAAAGTTGAAGGAAAAAGTTTAAAGTGGTCTTATACTGTTCACCCCCCCTCTCAGTATAAGCTTGTGTTCTTCAATTGGTATCAGAGCGGGTTCCTTCAGAAAGTTTAAACAACTTGAAGGAAAAGCTTGATAAGAACACAATGGATTATTCAAGTGGAAATGCAACACCTATTCTTGATGGATCAGATTTTGGTCTTTGGAGTGCAAGGATGAAGGTTCATCTAATGGCACTTGGGAATGAGGTTTGGGAAGTGATTGAAGATGGGTACACTATTCCTGTAAATGGTCCATATACTAAAGAAGATAGGCTTCTACATCACAACAATTCAAAAGCAATGAATGCAATCCTGAAAGGCTTACAGAAAGCAGATCTCACCAAAGTAATTCACTGCAAGACAGCTAGTGAAATGTGGAAACAGTTGCAGGTGGTTCATACAGGTGATGCAAATGTCAGAAAGGCCAAGTTGAGACATTTCAAAGGTATGTTTGAACAACTCAAGATGAATGATGATGAAAATATTAGTGACTACATGCTTCGCATGGATGAGGTTGTTAACTCCATGAAAGACTTAGGTCTTGAACTTGCTGAAAATGATGTTTGTGATAAAATCTTAAGATCTCTTCCTAATAGATTCAGTGAAAATATTTCTGCTATTGAGGAAGCTAAAGATTTGGATAAGCTAAAAAAGGATGAGCTTCATAGCATTCTTGCAGCATTTGAGTTGAGAACTCAGGTGAAGGTTGACGTCAAGAAAGAGGCAACTTTCAAGGCTACCAAGAAATCTAAGGGTAAACAACTTCAAGAGAGTGATGAGTCTTCTAGTGATGAAGAGGCATATTACAGCAAGAAAGGCAAGTTATCTAGAAAGCACAAAAGCATGAAAAATATAAGATGCTTCAATTGTGGAAAGTTCGGTCATTATGCTACTGACTGTACTATTTCCAAGAATGAAAGTGATGAAGAGAAACAGGATGTTAAGAGCAAGGATTCTGAAAAGCACAGGTATTACAAAAAGAACAAAGATGAGCACAACAATCAAGGAAAGAGGTATTCACACAAGAACAAGAAGAGTTTCTACCTAGACAAAGCAAGTAAGTGTTCTAGCAGTGATAGTGAAAGCTCTTCAAGTGATGAGGAAAATGAGATGTTGTTCATATCAAAAAAGGAGGAAGAACCGAAACATAGATTCATTATTATGAAATGTCTCAGATGTGGAAATTTTGGTCACCTTGAGGATGACTGTACAAATAATGATTTGGTTTCCAGTATGTATAAGGATGCTTCAAAAAACTATCAAGAAGATGCTTGTATGGTTTTTGAAAAAGGTAGCACCTCTAGTGATAAGAAATCTGGAAAAGGCCTTGAGGATTCAGAAAGCAAACAAATAAAAGATCTTGAAAGTGAACTTAATAATGCTCTTAGTGTTTTGAAAAAGGAAAGAAAGAAGAATGATAGACTCAAGGATAAGTTAGATGAATGTTGTATGGAGAGAGACGATCTTATAGAAAGTCTTGACTTCTCTATAGCTAAAACACAGGAACTCAAGGATGAGTTAGAGTCTAAGATTCTTGAGTATAATGAGTTGGAACAGAAAATGGCTTCTCTGGAAGTGGAAACTAAAGAGTACAAGGATAAGTTGTACAGGTTTCAAGATAGCTCCAAAAGGGTTAAGTCTCTCATCAAAGGTCAAAGAAATCCAACAGATAAAATAGGTCTTGGTTTTGTTAAGCCGCACAAAGAACAGGTTGGGGAATCTAGCAAGAGATTCCAAAAGGAAGAGAGTTCTGATGAAGAAAGTACTTCAGAACATGAGTCCATGAGTGATCGATGCGCAGAAATAGAAAACAAAATTCAGAATGCGAAGAAGAAGTTTTCAGGACCCAAGAGGTCGTATAAAGGAAAATTTCACGACAGATGTTTTGCGTGTTACAGGTTTGGTCACATGGCTGCACATTGCATGGCTCAAGTAAGGAAGATAAATGACAGTTTCAGAGGTGGTAATTTCTTTCAAGGGTATTGCTACTCGTGTAAACAGTTTGGGCATAAGGCAATTTTTTGCAAGGCTAATAACTGGAACAGGGTTAGTCAAAATAGGAGGATTCAAAGAACAAGTATGCCTAAAAGAAATAACATTGTTACTTGTTATAAGTGCAACAATGAAGGCCACACAACTAGACAGTGTAGAGCTGATCTTCCAAGGTACAAGAATAGGAACAGTGGCATGATCAGGTCCAAGGATCAAGGCATGAAAAAGGACAGGGATGAGAACAAGAACAAGAACAGTGACAAAAATAGGAATGCGGGCAAAAAGTTCAAGAAAAGGCCGGGCAAGGAAATTATAGACACTGATGATGATCAGTGCCTAATGGGAGTTTTACTCCCACCCCAGTTTTAATCTCCTCATGAGGAGGTGGGGGAGGGACTAAGCTAAGAGGCTCATTCTTAGTCCCAAGCCCCAAAGGTGACCCTTTGCCATTGATGACAAAGGGGGAGAGATATGAGTAAGGGGGAGAGATATGAGTAAGGGGGAGAGCTTCAATGTAAAGAGGAAAGCTTCAAGTCAGGGGGAGCAAAACTTCAATAGGATATTTTCAGCTGTTAGCACAGTTGGTTTCAGTTTTTGCTCCTGAGACGTGTTTTTAGTAAAGGGTTGCCATCAATGACAAAGGGGGAGATTGTTGGCAATTTTGGGTACCTTGAGTACATTGCATTTGCTCAAGTGAATAAGTTGTCATTGATGTCAAGAAGCTTTTGAAAGAATTTGATTTGATGTAAAAATAATGTGTTTTGTTGAAGGTTCGGCTTGACAGGTTCGAAAGAAAGTAAGTTGGAAAAGTGTCGCGATATCGCGACATGTCGCATTTTCACGACTTAGGCAGGAGAGAGAAAGCTTTTTGAAAAAGTGTCACGATTTCGCGACATGTTGGAAGAGAAAGAAGAAGCTGGCAAAACTGTCATGATTTCGCGACATGTTGGAAGAGAGAGAAGAAGCTGGCAAAACTGTCGCGATTTCGTGACATGTTGGCAGAGAAAGAGAGCAAGGTGGAAAGTGTCACGATTTCGCGACATGTCGCATTTTCGCGACTCGAAAAGTGCAGGAAGGCAAAGAAGGAAAAGTGTCACGATTTCGCGACATAATGCAAGGAAGGTTGTACGGACGAAAAAGTGTCACGATTTCGTGACATGATGCAGAAGGGAGAGTCCGCAGTGTGAACTGTCGCGATTTCGTGACAAGTTCGAAGAGAGATAAAGTATCTCAAAAAGTGTCACGATTTCACGACATGCTGCAAAAGACTAAGTGAGGACTATCATGATTTCGTGACATGCTAAAAAGCTCGAAGTGAGAACTGTCACGATTTCATGACATGCAGCAAAAGGAAGAGTCTAAAATGAGAAGCGTCACGATTTCGCGACAGGCTACAAAGAAGTTGTACGGATGCAGAAAGTGTCACGATTTCATGATAGGTTGAAGAGAAAGCTTGCGAATGCAAAAAGTGTCACGATTTCATGACAGGTTGAGATGGCAGCTTTGAGTTGGAGAAAGTGTCATGATTTCATGACAAAAATAGTTAGCAAGTCTTCAATAGAAGAAGCGTCACGATTTCACGATGAATTGAAGAAGGAAGAGCTCGAAGGCGAAAGCGTCACGATTTCGTGACATGTTCCATTTTCGCTAGTGCAAGCAGAGAAGAAGGCCATGAAGACAAAAGTGTCATGATTTCACGATAGGAGTGAAGATGACGTCAGCAAAGATAGAAGTGTCGTGATATCACGACAAGAACGTAGTCAAGGCAGACAAAAGCAAAAGTGTCACGATATCATGACAATAGCCAAACGAAAGTGTACGACTGCAAAAATGTCATGATATCATGACATGTTGTGGTTTCATGGTAGAAGCTACTGAACCACAGAGGCGGTTGAAGCCGACAGAGTTAAAATTGGGCCGACGAAGATTAGGGCATGCAGCCGACGGAGTTAGGGTTTGCATTTGCATAACAGCCGACTAAGACCAAGGTTTAGATCTTGATTATGTTAGTATAAAAGGAGGGCTGTTTGAAGAGATTTGGCATCGATCGAAGTGTGCGTTCGAAGTGCGACTTTCATAGATAGAGTGCGGGGAGAAGTTCGATCGTCGAGAAGCAGAGTGCAAATTCGATTGCAGTGTACAGAGTGCATTCCATCGAATCTTCTAAGTGAGAGAGATTGCAAGGAAGCAGAGTGCACGAAGATCATGTTGCTGTGATTGCGTAGAGGTGCATAAGTTGATGTTTGATCGAGTGCTGCTGTGATTGCATAGAGGTGCAATTTCGAGGACATTTGTGCCAGACCGAAGGACTGTGTTTGGTGCAGAACAGAGGAAGCGAACGAGGACATTTGTGCTGAACCGAAGGACTGTGTTTAGTGCAAATTCGAGGACCAGCTTTGGAGGTGAAAGAGTTGAGGACAGAGGTCTCCAGCCAGAGCAGGGAAGACAGGTGTCTTCTATGGATAGAGTTCCACTTGCTAAGGGCAGAGGAGGCAGAGGTTTTCTAGAGGATCACCAGCCAGAGCAGAGCTAGGGGATTGGTGTCTCCTTTGGGTTGGTGCCCATAAACTTTGTAATCGGGAAAGGTTTCCCAAAATTTGAGGTGATAAAATTTAGTGAAATATTTTATCCGTGGAGTAGCCCGCATTGGGTGAACCACGTAAATTGTTGTGTCTCTATTGTGGATGGTATTTTGTGCATTGCTTTGATTACTATTTTTGATACTGCTATCTATTCACTCCAAATATTAATTTGAAATTTGAAGGAAAAAGTTTAAATTGGTCTTATACTGTTCACCCCCCCTCTTAGTATAAGTTTGTGTTCTTCAGTTTTGTGTCCCTCTATTAATTGGTTGATCAGGTCCAATATAGTATCATTTTGCCATCCACATAATGAGTTGGATGGGCTTTCTTCTTGGATAAAAGTGGTGGCATTCTAAGTGGTTGTCAAACTGGGATTTTTGGTAGGTTTGTGCTATAGGCTAGTTGTCGCTAATATGTTTTTATATACTTTGGGATATTTAAGAGCTGGAGGTTATATTAGACTGGGACCAATGGGATGTCATAATTTTTAATATGCGTAAGTTATTTGAGGGAGGTGAGAATTTGTACTACCCCACTCCTTGATTGGTTCCTCCCGATTTTTTTGTAGCAGTGGGTTGTAGTTGGTGTCTCCTAGTTGGCTATTTTTTTTTTATCTCTTTATTATCCTCTTATCTTGTAGTTGTTTGGTTTAGTTTTAGTTAATGATAGGGCCCTATGTTGGGGTAGCAACCTGTTGTCTATTTTTTTTAATCTTTTGGTTGTAACAATTTTCCCTTTGTAAAGGGTTCGAAGATCCTTTCAAAATACCTTCCAAATAAAAGTAACCATGGCTTTTAAAAAATGAAATACACTCCAAATAGATTTGTCTATGTGAGGCCCTAGGTAATGGGTGGCACCTATGACCAGATTCATGATCTATTGGGTATACTGCTAGTTCTAAATCCAAAAATTAGGTAGGTATGGCTGATCACCTTTAGGATCTATGAAAATATTATATTCTTTTTATGTTTAAACAAAATAATAATAAAATAAAAAATTAAAAATTAAAAATAGACGTATAATCCTTCAATCGTAAATTTACGGTTGAGGTATAAAGACTACAATGATCAGTTATAACATTAAATAGTGAATGCAAGGTATAGTTGTAGCCATCGTAAAGTCACATCTGCAAGTTAGAGAGCTTTTTATGCCCAAATTCAAATTATTGATGGTAAAATCAAGGCAAGGTCTCTCTTTAGTGGACACATTTCTCGAATTTTATAGTTATATGTGATTATTTGAAATGATGCATTTAAATGTGTAATCGAATATGTTTTAAAAAAATGATTATTTTATTTAGTACTATCACTTATCAAACATTAAATATTCATTAGTCTGTATGAAGAAATACTTTTTAAAAGTTAACTATTTTAAAACCATAGTTATTTAATTCTAAAAAGATAAGAGATTTGTTTTCGAAAAGAACATATTATAATAATGTGGAGTACCATAAATATTATATTATTTAATCTATAAATTTAGTATTTTTCATAATCTTAAATGTTAAATCAAAATAATTTCACATAAATTTTTTTCTCAGAAATATTTTGTTTATTATTTTTTTCACGGGTTTTTATGAGGGGTCCTAGTCCCCTCATTTGAGTGGGGTTTGAACCTTGGACCTCTCTCAAAGAAATGCCAAAGTCCTTACCACTTTAGTAAGCTTGCAACTAATATTTTTTTTAATATTAATTATTTTCATGAGAGATTTTTTTTTTTTTTTAGAAAACTCAGTTTCTTAAGAAATTTAGATGTTTAATTATACAAATAATTATAAATTGAGATGCAAATATCATAATACTATAGTGTAACTAGTTTTTCGTAGTATATTGATATATGCATTTGGTATTACTAATGTAGACAAGAGAAGGGAGTTCTCCTATGGATAACCTTTTCATGCAGTGAATTTTTCTCTTAACCAATAACCACCCAATGCATGATTTTGAATATGAGTGTTCTCACCATCATACGACCACATTGATTATACAACAACATACATCATTTAATAATATGACACCATTCAATAATGCAGTAGTTTCTTTGATCGTACAATATCTACAATCAAATGTACATCATCATTTAATTGTACAACACAATCATGTCATAGCTTTGAAGACATGTTAATGCTACAAGGTCATATTTATTAGTTAGGTTCCTAATTAATTATTATGAGGCTTTAATAAGACCTCAATATAATAGGTTATTTTAGTGTGTAATATTATTTCATGTTCATTTGAATTTCATGTAATATGGATTTGGGAACCTTAACCCTAATATCATTTTTTCTCAATCTATAATTCCATAACACAAAGAGAGAGATGTGATTTTTCATTCTTTCCATTGTCAAAAATCTTCTCTCTTTTTCTTGTTTCATGTGGTTGAGCTTGGGCACATAGCATTGATCCTTGCTACAAGTGGTATCAGAGCTTGGATGCTTACCCCTCCCATAACCAAGCTTGGAGAAACATTGCATTCCCCTCCTCTCCTCCACAAATTTATTTGTTGAGTTACCAAAGGAGAGCATGGTGATGTTGCATGAGATTTCATAAATATTAACTTGTATCTCTATTTGTAGGTATCCAAAATATGGATTTAATCAATTTCAACGGCCTTTGTGTAAATTGATTGTATTTATTTTTACACATCCATGCAATATCCAAAATAAATATCTAATGAAGTTCGGTGACCTCTATGTAAACTGATCATGTTTATTTTTATGCAACCATACAATCATATTGGCCTTTGTATAAATTGATCGTATTTTTTTTTACAACACAACAGGATTTTAGTCTCTCCACTGTACTTGTATAAGTGGCTTACAAAATTTTCCACATTGCTTTTGGTTAACTTATAGCCCTCATTTTTAAAAGTGTTTCCACTTGAATGATGATAAAGATCTAGTGGATCACACCTAACATGCATACAACCACGTTAGCACTATAATAGCATTCCATCTACACTCCAAGTCTATTTTTAGTTTTAATTTTATTTCTTTCATTACAAATTGATTCACATATTTGCATCATCCCTAAAATAAATGCATTCGATGACTCATTCCATAGCCTAGCTTTGTGATAGGGTGCAACTTCCTTGGTGGTGGGAAATCCACATTAAATGCCCTATGATTCAAAGCTAGATTAGACTTAATGACAATACATAGTGAAGGAGGTTAGCCATACCCATGAACATTTGGAAAGGGATAATCCTTTCGCTTGTGCTTGAAAAACTAAAACCTCTTAATCAATATTAAAATTAAACTGGTCCAATATCCATCATAGCTATGGAATAGAACATGCACTTCTCTTTATAGAGTATATCGTTGACCACAATAAACTGGGTGAGAACTAGTAAGACTTGGGCTCCATCACAAATTGGATTTTGTCACCAAGCATTTGTATGTGGGCATCTAGGTTAAGGCCTTAATTTAAAATAATCTCATTATACCTCTCCAAATTTTGACACCTCACCTACTTATAGTCATAAGATCAAGGTTACTAGTTTTACACATCCCACACTTTTGTATTTAGTTATGTAATCTAGTGTTGGAGATATTGGCCTACACATTCATCTATTGGAGATATTAGCTTTTAAATTCATTTGCAATATTTTAGTTTGGACTACACACCTTATTTTTAGTACTTTAGATTTAGCCACATCATCATCCTATTGCATCAAGAATCATAGCCACTTGTACAAATTCATATTTTGTAAAAGATATTCCACTTGGATGGTGAGCAAGGTCTAGTGGATTGCATTTAATTATTTTCATCACTTGGATCATTATTTACTAGAACATTTTACCTCGCTTAGTCATATATCCATTTTTCACACCTTGACACACCTCTTTTATGTCTTTGTAGTGTCACAAGTCACAATGACTTCCAACTTCAAATAAAATATTGTATGTACCCTAAAAGGTAAGGATAATTGGGATCAATGATTCACAATACTTAGGACAACTACAAAATTTGAGAACCTATGGCACAACCATCTGGATGCAAATACCACACCACCCATAGATGTTGTTGCCCTAGAAGATGGTAGATATATAATGATCAAATTCGTGTCAACATCCTACTTGTCATAGAATATCACCTTCATAATTTTATTGATGAAGCCAAACATGACACAACATTGTCAGCTCTCAAAGTCCTCAAGAAAAACTTTGACACAAAACTTGACCTATAATTTGATTATCTTTTCCTCAAGATGAATCAAATAAATATGAAATAATTCTAAAAATTTAAATCGTATTTCCCAAAATACTTCAAAATTGATTAATATAATTTCTAAGGTTATAAGTATTCAATTAGCTACCTTATCCCTCCATTAATTCAATTAATCTATGATGTACTATATTAATTAATCTCAACCTTGGAGTAATTAAAAGTAATGTCCCATATGGCTCCTTAACCTTTACAAAAATTGAATTATATCAAATTTTATGTACCTCCTTGCGAATGACATGCACTAATTTTGTTTATCAATGCTTGGACCTTCCTTTGCTTGATTGCAAGCTTCTCTATCAACAAAATTAACTCCTTTAAATTGGCACACTATAATGTAGGCTGGCTTCTACATAAACATACATTCTCCATGAAATATTCACTCTTCAATAATTTCTTGACTCTTTCGTTCTTCCAAAATATTACCTCTAAGTGTGGTCTTTGATGCTTTCAATTTCCTCAACGTATGAGCTATGAATAGCTTCTTCAAACTTAGTAATAACTTTGCCTTCCTCTCTCTTCAATTATGAGCTTCTCCACACTCCAAATAGCACTCTCCTTTAGGCACTCTTCAACTACAAGCTTGGGCCTTGATATTTTTAGGCTTGTTATTCCTTTCTCTTTGCCATTTGTAGTGTAACCTCCTTCAACGCATTTAATGTTGTTGATAAGACATTATTTATTCTACCAATAACCCTTGGTATTCTTCCTTTAATGTGCCAGGTGAAAAAAAAAAATTTAATGGCCTTTTCAAATGGTTCTTTACCTCCTTTACAATGCTCGTTCTTTTATAATGCTCAGATTACACTCAAACCCCTATGTACCCTTTCAAAAATAATTCTTGTCTGACTATGTCATTCCTTCTACCTTATCATCCATCAAATGCCATATGGTCTTCAGCTTATTGATGGTTATGGAATCCAATGTTTACTTCCTTCTAACTATTATAACTCTGGTTATCTCTTCTACATTCTTATTATGTCTAACCAAAGTCTGTTCAATTGCTTACTCTCCTATGTGCATTGAAGATGCTTATTATTATTAGACTTGAAATTTTTGGTTACTCAAAACCTTAAATCGATTCCAACACTTCCACTTTGTATTTTTTTCTTCTCATAGTTGTAGATGGTTGAAGCATTTGACCTTCTCTTTATCTTTGCACTTATGTTATCCTTCAACTGTTTCTTTAATGGAGTGGATGACTGTTTGAGTTCCTTCTAATGGCGGTTGGATTTCTCCCAAGAGATCACTCCAAGTGGTACATGTTTTGGTTCTCTTCACAAAATCTTTGTAATGACCCTTGTTCTCAACTTTGGTGGCTGCTTTCCTCCTATGTATGGTGGCTCAACCTCTTCAACTTGATGGTGATTTTCAATGCCCTATGTTGATCGAATTGTGAATATGGCTATCTCCTTAAATATGGTGGTTTTACCATTTGTTTGGTGGCTATTCTACACCAAAAAAATCTACAACTTTGAGTTCATTTCTTGGTGTCTTTAGACACCTTAAGTTTATTGTATTTGAGAACTTTATTCGACATTATTTTCCTTAATAGAGCTAACAAAAAATTCTGCATTTTATTTGATTATAAAACAACATTCATTACTAGTATTCTCTTCTCCTTATTTCTCATTTTCAAGCAAGCTTTAACTCTACTATTTTCAATGATAACAATGTCTCCTTCTTCATCTTGGAGATAGTCTACTTAAAATTCCATTTTATGTCTTTAAAACTTGAATATGTCGCTAGTAAAATACTTTCTTTTATGATTTAAGAGAACACTTTTATAGTTACCCTTTTGCTTGCCAAGTTTTCTACCCAATATGTTGCCTTCAAATTTTAAAATTTTTAGCACCTCTTTGTGACCAAATGCTATCCAATGCTTCTTCCAAATATGCCTTGAAATTCTCCAAAATGCATCTCTCTAATTTATTCTTAATGCTTCCCAAATTTACAACCAAAATATCTTTAGTTCGCTACTCAAACTAATTTCTTCTTAATGATGCCAAAATTTACAACCAAAAATTCTTTAGTTCACTGCTCTAACTAATGTCTTCTCCTTTATCTTGTTGTCCAAAAATAATTTCAGTTCCTTCAAATTTACCTTCTTATTCTATCAATCCCTCCTTTAATTTTTTGTCCAAGGGTACTTCAAAAATTACCCAAATCTTATTCAATTTGTAGCTCTATGTCACCTTCAATTTGTTGTCCTGTGACTCTTTTGCTGCAAAAATCAACAATATTATTCTCTATAAATCAACCTTCAAGATCTTAATGGTTGTCCTCAAACTTCTCAATTATGTGGCTTGTTTATTTTTTCTTTCTCCCATCTCTTGCTAAAATCTGATTTTAAATCTGGCCTCTTTTGTTGGCCTCTTCTTCAATAATCTAAATGTCTTGAAGTATTTAGAAATACTTTCTCAAATTTGGCAAACTTCTTGCAAAAATATTTCTTCCTTTTGGGCTTGTTGTCACATGGCGATAACTATCCCAAATTCATCTTTCCAAAAGCTTCTCCTACTTGCAATATTCTTCCTCAAACTTTCTTCAAATCTTCTCCAATGGCCACTTCTTCAACTTTCTCAATAGGGCTTCTCTAGCCTTTTTTCTACTTTCAAATTTGCTTTAGAACTCTTCTCTCGGGTCTTCAAATATTATAACTCTTCAATTGGACCTTTTCTTAGTCCTTCTCTATCTTCTTTCTCAAATCTGTAATGGGGACCTCTTCTCTTGAGTCTCCTCCTTCTCAATATTCTTTCTCAAATCTCCTATCTCCTTTCTCAAATATGCAATGGGGACCTCTTATTTCGGGTCTCGTCCTTCTCAATATTCAATCTGACCTCTTTCTTCTCAATATTTAATCTGCTATGGGGACCTATTTCTTGGGTATTCTCAATCTTCAATCTTCAATAGGGACCTATTTCTTGGGTCTCATCAATCTTCAATCTCCAATGGGGTCTTTATCTTAGACCTCCTTAATATTTAATGTATACTTTTTTGTTGTAACCAAAAACTAATCCCTACACGAGGAAAGCACATAGAATTTCAAGAAAATGAATATGAAATTCTTCTCTATATGTTATAGGAAGCTTCTCAACTTATAAGAACTACTTTTTTTGTAATAAAATCTTAGAAAACAACAATCAAATCTCTAGAATTATAAAATAGTTATCCTTCAATCTAGTGGAAAGATATCTATGCTAAATACTAGACTTCACGAGCTCTCCTGCAACGCTATGGAAAGACTCTAGCCAAAATGATACTTTAAAATTTTTGAAAATGAAATATCCCCATCTCCTCTCAATATCCCTTGTGGCTCTAATACCACTGTTATCTTTTGATGCTAAATACTTAATGAAAATAAATGCAAGATCTAAAAACAAAAGTGCTATATCAAATATAAGATAATGGAAATATTCTAAACATGTAAAACTTGTGAATAACTTCTACAACTACTCATAAAATAGCCATTAATAAAAGCTCACAAAAATAGTATTTGATATAAAATGAAGATATCAAATACTCCATACTTCATACACTCTTGCTCTACATTGTGACTTGTGTCACTCTACATTGTGTCTTATGGCACTCTACATTTTTGCATCTACTCTCACTCATAGACACATATATATAATAGAGTGTCTCTTCATATGAAGAACTCTTGGCCTTCACTCTCCTTGAGACTCTTCACTTTCCTATTCTATGAACTCATGCATATGGACTATTATGCACATTTACATTATTGAATGCTTTGCATACTCTAATAATACTTGTGCATTTATTACATTGCATAAAGTAAATACTCACTCTAATCTAAGACACACTCTTAATATAAAGATGTGCCCATTGTGGTACATTAGCATGTACCAAATAATGTAATATATTCTAACAGAAACATCATAATTTTACTTCTTCATTGTCCATTTTATTACATCATTTAGGGTTACCTTTTCAAAATATGAGAATATATTGAATAACTCCATCAGCATTGAAAGAGTTGAAATATTAGAATAATTATTTCAAATCTAATGCATTATGTATTCAATGGAGGACTGTCCTACCATTATATGTTGGAATTTATAGTTTGAAAGAAAGAATGTAATTTTCAAAAATAAATCTCAAAATCATGTCCAAATTTTGAATCATATTATTATTATTATTATTTTCTAGGAGAACATTTACAAATTACATCAACAACCACCTTCAATGGGTTTGAACACAAGACCACTTAAGAAACAACCACCATCTTAGCCACTAGGGCAACTGCTTGTTGGTAAAATAGCCATGATGGTCATCATGGTAAGTCTCAAGTGCAAAAAATGAGGTGTTAGCCTCTTGGTTATAGGATTTGCATATGCATGGAAGGGTTATTAGTGACAATGTAGTTAACACAAAGGATTAATTTCAATCTATGGTAAAATAGAAGTGTATAGAGATTGAGTTTATCAAAATTAGTTTTGATGGTGCTTTCAAAAGGAAATCTAGGAAATTATGCTAGAGGTGGTGTTTTCCAAAATAACCGAGGTGTATGCCAATTGGTTTGACAAAACCCTGTAAGGGCGACGGAGGTACAAGGTTCAAATCTCGGACCTCGTCAGACTAAACGCTTGTCCCTTTCCTATGCTTTCAACAACGTAAAAGGTTTAAAATGATTATGACATGGTGGATATAGGGATGAAATGCATGAAGATTTGTACGGCGGATTTTGATATGGATAGCGCAAAATACTATGGCGACCATAAAATACTAACAGCCTGCTCGGATTTGTAGCGGTTACTCGATTCCACTATGTAAATTCAAAAAAAAAAAAAAAAAAAAAAATCATATGGAACTTCAACTAGCAACTATGCAAAGTCTAGGGCACTTCGTATAGGGATAAAAATTGTAATTGAAAGGATGGAAATATATTTCAATTATGGGGAATTAAAAAATTATCATCAATGTTATCAACAAAAATGGATATGGGAATTGGTTAAAAAATAACATTATTGATGATGTTCATGAACTATTGTTGAAGGCAAACACATGAAATGTAAGCGTATCTATAGAGATGAACACTTGATGGCAAATAGTTTAAATCAATCACAATGATGATCTTTGTATGATTGAAATTCAAATTTTAGAAGGTAATAAATTGATTGATATTTTATCTCTTATTAAAAATGATGTCAAAGATTGATTGCAAAAAAATACAATTTAATATTAAGAATATATTAGATAGAAAATTAAATGAAAAATATCATTAATGAAAAAAAGAAGGTATGGTTCACTTGGCCTAACAAAAAATAAAATATTTTATTATTTTGATAAAAATAAACCTAATAAAAACCATATATAAACTATTAAAAATGTTTGCTACATGTCCCCAATGCCTAGGGTTAGGTGGTGGACACTTATCAAGAGGAGACTTCGGTTCAAACCTTGGGGGTATGCCCAATGTGGGCAAAGGTAGCACGTAGTCCCCGAGGGCTAGGTGGATTAATAAGATATTGGACACTTATTAAGAGAAGACTTAAGTTCAAACCTTGGGGGCATGCCCAATCTAGACAAAGGTAGTAGTTAGTCCGCTAAGTGTGTGCTAGCTTGATGATGAAGGTACCAACACCAGCCACACTCTAGATCATATTTCCAGATCATATTTACAGAGGAGAAATAAGGGTTATAGTGGTAGTACTATAATTTAACTCTACGATATAAAGCAATGTAACTTAACCTAATATAGTAGCTGATTCTTTTATGTATCAAAAAAAATATTTGATATGTGGGATGTCTTCACACATGGACATGTAGATTATACATATGGCATGCATTATACCCAACCATGTGACCAGGTGCATTGCACTTGACAAAATTCTTGTGACGAAGACATGGTGTGGCCATCAAAGGCATCTCAAGGGATTTTGAATAGTTTGCTTCCTCAAGAAAAGTTGTTTGGGATTTGAAATCATTAAGAACAATTACTTTATTAAGTGATTTAATATTCCTTGCAACAACTGTAAAAACCTCACCGTCTGCCCAAAGTATAGTTGAGGGTGCAATTATTATCTCTCCAAATTAATTTTATTAATGAAGACAGGGACCCGTAAAATGACTTATCATAGCCACATAAACTCCAATAGATGACAAAGTGGTTCATAACCTCATCGCTACGTCATCCCTACGTTTGATCATTGCAATTTCGTTCCTATACTTTAGGAGAGAATATGGATCTGAGAAATCCAAAGCATAATTCCTTGGATTATCTATACATCCAAAGTTATGTTGAAATATTTTTCTTTATGTAATTCCTGTGTGAGCTGGTGCGGGGAAAATACTAAATTCCACCATCGTTCATGAGACGCGGAGAATGGGTGTGGAATCCCTATCTTCACTCTCCTTCCTTCTCTTTTAGGTACAATACCCCACATAAATTTGTATTATATTATATTATGCTAAATCATACTGGTTGACATCTATAAAAATACACTCTTGTGGTCGCAGGGAATGCCATGCCAGACTTCCAGAGACAAGGAAGTGGGTTGAGAGGGGTGCGGGTAACTCCATGGCTTTCAAGATTTTTTTTTTGATTAATTCCAGAATTTACCAATTTACTGACCTTTAAACTAACCATGACTTTTAAAATATGAAGTACCTTCCAAATAGATTTGTCTGGCCGTGGGTAAGGTGTGCACGTGTGGCCAGATTCATGATCTATTGGCCATACTGATAATCCTACAATCCAGAAATGAGGTAGGAGTGGTTTATCACCCTTAGGATCTATGAAAGTTTTTTTTTTTTTTTTTTCTTTTTTATTTTTAAAACAAAATAATAATAAAATAAAATATAAATAATAAAAAACGGAAAACAGACGTATAAGCCTTCGGAAGCAAATTTACGGTTGAAGCATACAGACCTCAATGATCAGTTGTAACGTTTAATGGTGAATGCAAGGCGTAGCTGTAGACATTGTAGTCACATGTGCAAGTTATAGAGCTTTTTATGCTCAAATTCAAATTTTTGATGGCAAAATCAAGGTGAGGTTTCTCTGTAGTGGAAGCGTTTCTCTAGTTTTTTTTTTTTATAATTTTTTTTTTTTATATTAGAGGAGGTATAAAAAGATAAGGTTAAGTTTTTCTAATTTTTTGAATTAATGATTAAAAAATCTTTTATATTAGAGAAGGTATAGAAAGATAAGGTTAAGTATAGATCAGTATTCAAGGTTTAAAAAAAAAAAAAAAAAAATTAAAATAACTATCCAAAAGCAAAGGCTAACCTACTACTTGACGGAATATAAGAAAAAATTTATTTTAATTGAAAATGTTTTTTAAAAGATAATTTTTTTATTTAGTACTATGAAACATTAAAATTTATTATTATTATTTTTTTTTTGATGAGGAATCTTTTTCTCCATAACTAGAGAGTTTTAACTACCCACTTGCTCTCCAACTCCTCTAGTTATGGGTAGTTAAAAAGTATTTCTTCAAAAGAATAATAAATTATCCGTGAGGGGAAAGATTTGAACCTGGGCTTCTCCATAACTAAAGAGTTTTAACTACCCACTTGCTCTCCAACTCCTCTACATAAGCAGATAATTTATTATTCTTTTGAAGAAATACTTTTTAAAAAGTTAATTGTTTTAAAACCATAGTTATTTAATTTGTTTTTATAAAACATTAAATATTCATTATTATGTTTGAAGAAATGCTTTTTAAAAAGTTAATTGTTTTAAAACCATAGTTATTTAATTTGTTTTTATAAAACATTAAATATTCATTATTCTGTTTGAAGAAATACTTTTTAAAAAGTTAGCTATTTTAAAACCATAGTTATTTAATTTTAAAAGGAATAGAGATTTGTTTTCGAAGAGAACATATTTGTTTTAGAAATTTGTCGATATTTGTTTGTCTTTGTAATGTAAGTGAAGAAGGTGAATCTATCCTGTTGAATGGGAGGTCCATGGTTCGAATCTCTGTGATGCAAAGAGACACAAAAAATCTCTTGTGGCTTCCTTCTAGATAGTGGTATACTCATATGGGATGGCATTTTCGACCACCTAAGAGTGGTTGTTTAGGTTTATTTTTGACCTAAACGTTTTATCCGCAAGGGCTAGGTGGATTGGTAATTGTTTGTTTGGCTAGGCACTTACCCATAAGAGACCTAGGTTCAAACCTTGGGGGCATGCTTGTTTGCAAAGGTAGTAGTCTGCTTCAAATCTTGTGAGTGCGCATTTGATCAACGATGATAGTACGAATCTTGATCTATAAAATAATGAGGTGGTATAGACTTGTTAGGGGCAACCCCTATGGTTTGAACCCTATACTTGGCAGTTACTAAAAATATTGTGACGATGATAGTACAAATCTCGAGCTATAAAGTAATGAGATGGTATAGACTTGTTAGGGGCAACCCCTATGGTTTGAACCTTGCACTTTGCAGTTACTAAAAATAGTGTGGATGTAACCAACTTCCCTATCTCTCTCTCTCTATATTTATATTTATTTATGTACGAAGGTTTATATTTTTTTGGTAAGTTAAGTTGAATTAAAAGTAGGTTTTTATCAAGGATCTCAAAACCTAATTACATCAAACTACAAGAGGAATAGTCCAAGGATGGACAACAGGAAAGGTTTGAGGAATGCCTTGAGGAACACCTTCAGGAAAGCATTCAAGAAGGTAGTGAGGAAAAATACGTGAAACAAAATTTGAAAATCCCACCAGGCGGGAAAGGAGAAGGCGGTAGAAGAAAATAGAAAACCCGCCTAAAATCAAATTTGAAACTTCCCAAAGGCGGGAAAAGAAAACAAACACCTAAATTTAAATTTGAAACATCCCAAGGGCGGGAAAAAGAAATAGGCACCAAACCACCCATGGGAAACTAGAAACCATGAAAGATACAACTTCCTACGCAACCAACCATAAGCAGAAAAACCACCCTACATCAAAGGGTGGAGCAGATAAACTGCTATTACAGTAAATCTCGCCTAAACAAGGATGGGAAGTAAGTAGGGACGCCACAAGATCACTCAAAAAAAGAAAAAATCGAATCCCTTGCGAGTCTGAAAGGTAGAACAACCAAAAAAGGATTTCCTTAGGCCACGAAATCCTCAAGCATTAAATCACAGGCCTGGAAAGTGGGTCAACATACTAAGGAACTCCACATGCCACTAAGTCCTCATGCAATGAAGAAGGAAGCCTTCAAGGATGCCAACCCAGTAGAGGAAGCAACAGAAGCTGAATAACACACCATAGAAAAAATATAAGAAATTTCCCAAGGAACCCAAGAGGAAGGAGTCACGAGGAAGCCTAGTTGTAGATGATAAAGCCCAGACATAAAGGATGCAACCAAAAACCCAAAATAGCCTTCAACACCACCATCGAACAACTTCAAGGAAACATATGAGGAAGTCCTACAAGGAAACAACAATGAGGAAAACAAAGGCCCTCCCAGGCAGGCCACAAAAGAAACTAAAATCATGTTGGACCCACAACATCAATCCCAAAGAGCAAAGTTCCTCCCCAAGACCAAAAGGATGTGCAAAATTGCTCATGAAGCCACATTCCTACAACCTTAGCATTATGTAACTGAAGAAACTCCAAGGGCAAACATCAAGAAGACACCTAAAAAACCTAGGAAAAACTGGGAAATCCAAGGAAAAAATCCTTGAACAACCCAAAAAACCTAGGGAAAGTCCTAGGGAAGAACCCAAAACCATCCTAGGACCTAGGCATCGGAGGAAAACCCCACCAAAGGGTAAGGAAAGGGGCAGAACATTGGATCAATGATCTCCCACCCCAAGGAGATCATCTGCAACACCATCCTACCAAGAAGGAAGGGTTAAGGAAGTTCTAGGGAAGTTGGGATAGGATCAGGGACCTGGGACAAGGCCATGGAAGGGATGTAGGGAAGTGGAATAGGACTTCCATAGGAAGTCACCTACAGAGTCCCTTGTGCAAAATACAATTTTAAGCAATTTTATTGGCCCATATGAAGGTTTATATTAATTTGATCTATAAATTTAGTATTTTGCATAATTTTAAATGTTAATTCAAAATAATTTCACGTAAGTTTTATTCTTAGAAATATTTTTTATTATTTTTTCATAGGTTTTTATAAGGGAAGAGATCTTGATCCCCTCATATTAAGTGGGGTTTAAACCTTGAATATCTCTAAAATAGAGTCCAAAGCCCTTACCACTGCAATAAGTTTGTAACTAATATTTTGTTTATTATTAATTATTTTAATATGAAATATTCTTTTTGAGAAAACTCAGTTTCTTAAGAAACTTAGATGTTTAATTATAAAAATATTTATAAATGAGATGCAAAGATTATAAGACTATAGTGTAATTAGTTTTTCATAGTATCTTGATATATGCATTTGAGTATTACTGATGCAAACAAGAGAAGGGAGTTATTGTATGGATAACCTTTTCATGCAAAAAAAAATTCTCTCAACCAATAACCACCCAATGCACGATATTCACATATGCAAATATGAGTGTTCTCACTATCATACGATCAGATTGATCATACGACAACATACATCATTTAATAATGCGATACCATTCAATTGTGCAGTAGATTATTTAGTCGAATGATATATTATAATCAATTGTACATCATCATTTAATTGTATAACACAATCATGTCATAGCTCAACTCCTTCTAAGACAACAAAGTTCTTAACGATACGATACCATTCAATCGTGCAGTAGATTATTTAGTCGTATGATATCTTAAAATCAATTGTACATCATTATTTAATTGTACAACACAATCATGTCATAGCTCAACTCCTTCTAAGACAAAAAAGTTCTTAATGATAACTCTTTAGTGACACTCTCCATAAAACTTTTCTTTGAGCGATTGGCTACCTAACAACAATTAAAACTAATATCAATCAATCAAATGAAAAGTTTCAATTAAAACTAATGCCAATCAATCATACTAAGGGCAAATATTGAAGAAAGGAAAAAAAGAGAGATAAAAATAGCTTTCTTCGAGAGGAAGAAGTAAAAAATTCCTATTGAACCAAAGTTACTTACAATTTTTAATATCATCATCCAATGCTTGGATTCCAATCCGAGTTGTCTCCTTTTACTCTTTGTCTATCATATCATGAGATCATGTAAATGGGATTGGTATTTATTTTTAAAATTCCAAAATAGACCTACCCTCAAAATCTATTTATACTATAATTTTTTATACTCTATTATCTATTCTTAATTTTAGTATTTTTGGAAAGTAGATTTAGAGTGCTTTTAAGGCATATACTAAATAATATGTTTCTTTGATAGCAAATATAATATTTTAATTGTTAATGATAGCAGATAGAATATTTTAATTGTTAAAAACTAGTTAACAATTCAAAATTACAATCAGTGATAGCAATTTTCACCTTGATGAGAGTTGAAAACTTTAAATCTTTGTAACTTTTTATTTGATATCCAAATTTATCTTATAACCACTCATTATAGGGGTTTATTCCATAGTCTATATGCATCTATAGGGTAAAAATTGGTGTAGAAAGCTTAAATTTTATTATTGCTAGGAAAAAATTGCACTAATTAGCAAAAAAATAATATATTGTCTATTACACTTGCCAAAAAATGGTTGATCTACCTAATATGGTGGCTATATTGACCAATAAATTTAATTATATCTCAATGTCTACACCCCAATATATCTTCCAATGTGCAATGGCTATTGTGATCTTGAGATCCTTGCTAGTTGGATAGTAGATATGAAGACATGGTTCAAGTACAACAATGTTTAAAAAGAGAACAAAATATTATTTTTTAAATTGAAGCTAAGTGGCATGGCTAAAGTTTAGATCATAGACAATCAATAGTTTGAGAATCCCATCAACACATGGAATAACCTTGTTAAAACTCTTAAAGATATTCTTTTCATCTCATTACATAGAATATTTGGGTATCAAATGGCTTTGCTTATAATAAGGACCTGATATGTCCATGCAAGGTCACATCTATAAGTCCATATATTTACAAATTATGTTGAATGTAGTAGATTATACAATAACTATTATCCTCAAGTTCAATAGTGGCTTACATGGACACCTATAACAAGAGATAAAATATTTGACCATTGACACACTTGATGCAATGTTCAACCAAGCACAATTAGTTGAAGAGAAATTTTCTACTATGAATAGAGGTACACATCCTTATTTTTCATCTAGCACCTTTAGATCATCATTTTCAAGACCGACACAATCATCAACAATAAGGAGATAGTCATAATCTTCTCTAGCAAGGCATACTTTTTATCTAGTAAGGCCTTCCTATTGGTTGAAAAAAGAGTATTATATAATATAATTGTCCAAATTTATACTAGATAAAACAAGATGCTAAACTAAGATGGAAAAATAGTAAACTAATAGTAAATACCACAAATTTATCCTAGTTCAAACATAAATAAACATAAATCCCTCATGAATAATTGTGCTAAAATTATCCATGATATGCTAGTAAGTTATGGCTAATATTAATATCGTAAAATAATTACTTGATACATAGGGCATGAAGGACCAAATCATGTCATAAAAAGAATGATAAATATTTCACTCTTATTTACACTTGCTTACAATGTCATAATAGTAAAATAAGGAGAGATCACACTTGCAATTAACCAACAACCGATGGATTTGGTTTTACCTATTAGAACAATAAAGGAGAGAGAGAGAGAGAGAGAGAGAGAGAGAGAGAGAGAGAGAGAGAGAGAGAGAGAGAGATTGGTAATTTAATGAGAAAATGAGAAAGTAAAAGGAAGATTTATAGCAAATGCAATAAAACAAATTTTCTTTAGAGTTGATAACTCATGATTGTGAATAAAAAACCCTAAAAATAATTGAATGACCATGATCATCACTTAGAGTGATGATCATGGCACCATCAACTTTTAGGAAGAGTTCTTTCAATGACATGTGCCACAATGCTCTTTAATCCTATCTCTATCCTTATTTTAGGTTTTGGAAAATTTAGAAGGTAAAAACATCAAGAAATGTGGCTAAAAAAATAGAAATAAAAATTCTATGCTATGGAATAAAAATAAAATTTTTATGATATTTTATTTGATTGTCTATGTGACAATCAAATTTTTTTGAATGAACTAAGTATAAATAAACAGAAAAATTAGCCAAAATTTTGAGATTAGAGGAAAATTTATTGGGTTCAAAATGAGAAAAAATCAAATGTACAAATGGGTTTGTGATGCAGATGAGAGAAGGGAGTACTCCTATGGATGACATTTTCAAGTAGCACAAGTCCCTATCATCAATATGCATGATAATCACACATGCAATAAAGCAAACTCCTATCATAGTAAAGCCTTAATACATTAGTCCTATAATATGGAAACACTTCATTGCACAAGATGACACTTATTTGAGGTAGCACACTTACCATCCTTGTATGATATTGTACAATTGTATGATTGGTCTTTAACTGTATGACACTTATTTTGCATGACACCCCTCAATTTTTGTATGATAATGTCTTCCTTATTGTACAATAACCTCCATTATACAATAACATGCATTATACAACAACAATCAATTTTATGATAAAATTAATTATATTGTGGGTTCATTGGTATTTTTAATGATAAAAATTCCTAATATTAATTATTTACTCATTCCCCTTGGGATAACACTCATTCGATGACAATAGTTTAGAAAGTTATACTCCTATCAACACTCCACTCAAATGTCTCACTTATAATAATTTTTTATTTGTCTTGATTTAGATGGAACCTTTTTTACCACATGAGCGACACATAATTATAAATTTAAAAGGCCCATGCATGTATGGTAATCACACATACAACATGTCAACATAGTCTCAAGATGTCGTTGTATCATCAAACAACCCTTTGTTGATTTGGTTGAACAACAATTAAACTTGAATATTCTCCACTCAAGAAACAACCAAGTCTTTACTCAAAAGATACTTGGATCTTCACTTGAAAAATGCTCAAAAACTTGGAATAATGTATTTGCTCATGTTTTAACATTTCGTTGGTCTTCACATGTAAACCTATACTTTTGCATACACCATGCCATGCAATCTACCAAAAATAATTCTAATAATAAAATGCATTCACTTTTAGGCATTCAAACAACAAAATGGGATACAACTAAAATTGAGTATATTTATTCTATTGATTTACACAACAATTTCATTACAATATCAAAGACAATACACAAAATAACATAAACAATGTTTACTCATATTGAACAAAATGACAATACCATTGCTCTTCTCCCCATAATTACTTTTTTAATTGAATTTTCCTCGTTTTCTTCCTTTTTCTCTTCCTCTACATCCATTTTTTGATGTTTTCTCTCCTCGTTTTATTCTTCAACACCTATTATTTTAGGGTTTATCTTTTCTATTCTATTCCTCTTCTGCTTGTCACTTCACCTCCTTTCAATTCCTCTTCTCTCTTCTTGTGGGTTTTCCCTATGGTGTGTTGCCTCTTCTCCCTATACCATCACTTACTTTTATTTTTTTCATTTCCTCCTATTTATTTCTCTATGAGATATCTATTTTCTATATAATAATTTATATTATGTATATGTGGATGGCAAGGATGGTTTCCCCTCATGTAACCATCTAGATGTCCCTGCATCATACTCACTAGATAAGAGAAAATGTTCCATAAGCTCTAGCTCATGATGATGAATTTTTTCCAACTCATTACCATTTTAGCTTGGTTGTATCCACAAGGACAACATTTTTGTCTTATCCAAGACTTCCTCTGAGAAATAAAACTCCTCTTATATAATGCACTCACCATTCACTTCACCTTATCCCATTCCATTACTTCCATACAACAATAATCAATATGTATTTTGTTGGATACTTTCTATTGATTCCAACATCTACTTTTGTGGTGATTATATCCTCCACATATCTCACAAGGATGTAAGTTCCAACACTTACTTGCAACATATCCAAATATTTCACATTGACTACAACAATCCATTCTTGAATCTTCATCCCTAGTACTACTCTCTCTTTTCACAAATTTGGTGTTACTACTTCTTGCTTAACTTGTACATCCAATGCCTTCATTCTTTGGCCTTAATTTTGGCAGTATAGATATTTTATTACACCATATATCCCTAATCCCTTACCATTGTACCTCATTATTCTCATAAAATTGGAGCCAATACCTTTGGTTAGTCTTTCAAAGCATTCAAACTCTTCATCTCCACTTTGATCACAATGTCCTTCACCATACTTCAAATCACCATTGTTACTATCAACTCTGGCAATATAACCTTCATCACAACCATAAATGACCTGATAAGGTTCATCTTCCTCTATTATCTCTTTACAATTTCTCTTCTCTTTCTATTTATCCTTATCTATAATAGGAATTATTGCACTATTCTCTTCATAATCACTACTATTGGTGACCTAGGTTAATTGCCTCTTCTCTATGATTTTTCTTTTGCTTGTTACTAATTTTACTTCCTCATTCTCCATCAATGTCATCCTATAAGTTGGCTTATTATGTAAGCTCGATCTAAAACTAAAATATATCTAATGACCAATGCTCCTCATGGATGGAAAACCATATTTTAAAAGAATATATACATATTATTCCAAAAAATCCTTCACTTCATGTGATATTTCATCCAAATTGTCCACCATCTCTTCTTTTATGGTTTTATTAGTTAAATTTAATATTACTTCTTTATTTCCTTCAAGGATTGTTTTTTGGTACCCATGTACACTGTGGTATTGTTATTCACTTCTTTCCCTTTGTCCTTCAATGGACTTAATGTGTACATATTGTCCTCAATAGTGTAGGTTTTCATGCTACCACCATGCACTGCCCTTCTATTAGACTAACATGGCCTTCCCAATAAGACATGATAATCATCCATAGTCATAACATCACATAGTATCTCAACCTTGTAATAACCAATTTGCAAGTCTATAATACATTATTTAGTTACAAAATTTAAAACACCTTTTGCAACCATGAGACTCTATATCAATTTGGATGTTCAATTATTTTTAACCTAACCTTTTCTACTATATCTATAGATACTATATTATCTATACTTTTGCTCTCCATAATCAGTTTGTAACATTTCCATCCCAATTTGTAAATCATTATGAACAAGATCCTTATTTGCTCAAGATCATACACCTCTTTTGCTTGTTTCAATGATACCATTTCTATCATAAGGGATTCTCCTTTTTTAGGTTCTTATATGTGATTTAGTGAAGTGATACTATTTTTATTTACTTGTACAATTTGATTATGGACTTCCTTTCCATGCCCACTAATATATTGTGCTTAAGGATACTCAAATTACCTATGTTCTTCTTCCAAGCACCTATAACACTTGCTAGTAAAACCATGTCCTCTTCCTCTATAAAATCCACCTCATCCTATCATGACCCACATTGGTAGAACTCATTCAAAACTTGGATTATATATTATTGTGTGATTGAACAAATGCTTAATTGTTAAGTGTTTTTTTTTATTTTTTATATGCAATTGATATTTTTGTGATTATGTACGAGGATATGATATTGTTGATATCATATGTGGTTGTAGGACCACGTACTATTGTGGTTGTATGTGAATTTTGATCATAGAGAATGAGAGGGATGAAAAGAAGGGAAGTTATGGTCAATTTAATTGAAGATAGCTCCTGGGTAAAAAAATGTTACTCGCATGTAGTTGCATTCATATTGATGTGTTTGAGGGTAATCACCATCATCTGAAGTTATCCATAGCAAAAGTTGATAGCCTTGAACCTATCATAAAATATTTTGCTTAAGGATATGGGCAATAGGGTATGGTGGTGAATTACTTATTTTTGTTTGTTTATGTTTGAGTAATGTTTATCTTATGAGAATGATGCATGAAAGGATAGGATAAGCATTTCTTTTGATATAATTAAAGGAATTATATTAAAAATCATATTAATATGTTAATGTTTGATATTAATATTGGTCATTTATTAAATTATTTGAAATTCTATTTAATCCATCCTTATGCTTTATTAGTACAAAATAAATTTTAAAGAGAACACAAATGAATTGATAGACTTGCTTTATTTCTAATATCGTGCAATTATTAGAAAAGAAAACTTAATAGCTTTATTTCTAATATCATGCAAATATTAGAAATGAAATATTAATAGTGGAAGAAACTATTAGAAATTAATAAATTTATGTTTCTAAAAAGAGGAGGCTTTCTCTTAATTAAAGGAATAAAAGCTTTCTTTTTGCTTTTATAAAAAAAAAAACTGAATTGTGCAGTTAAAAGGGATTTAGGGGGATCTTTTATATGGAAGAAAGAAAGTAGAGGATGTGACAGAGGAAAATATATTATCTTGTTCTTTGTAAACACCAAAATGATACGAAACCAAGAAGCATAGAAAAATATATTGAGGGATACACCTTCCAAAGTAAGAAGCTTAGAAGCATTTGAATTTTCCTTTGGGGATTAATATATCAGGTTGGATCTGAAACCACCTTCTACTTGTATTTTCCCTCATTGTGTGCTTTTAGTTTTAAAAATTCTTATATCTATCTTAAAAGAATATTGTTGCATATGTTAAGTGAGATGATGTTTTCATTTACATTAAAACATTAGCGTTGTAAAAAATTATCTCTCCATCATTGCATTGTGCATAGAATAATAAGTTGGTTGAGCCGAGTTTATCATGTAGAAATACTTTGTTTTCTCTACCAGAATCTATCGACCATTCAACGTCTAGAAACCTTTTTACTATAGTAAGTAGGGTTTATTTTTCTATTGAAGGCTATGTATTATTCTTTGTAATAGATTTTTAGGTGAAGAGGCATCTAAGTTTTATATCGAACTAGTTTTCTTTTGAACTCATTACATTCACCCTGAAGGGAGTTTGGTTTGTGTATTTTAAGCACCTTTGATTTTTGTTGTACACCCGATCTATGTTTCCATGTTGGTTGTTCTAGTTTTGTTTACTAAACAATCACCATGTTTTGATGTCTTTAAACAGCCATAGAGTGCCTACTGTAGTATAAAATTGTGATGTCTTTTGCTATGTTTTTATTTGTCATTTTGACTCACATAGAAGGAGTTACCTTACTATTGTTTTAATCGAATTTAATTGTGATATATTCAATTGAGTGCTTAATTTTTAATCATAAACTCATAGGAGATGCATCTTCAGGTAAAACATTTTCAGCCTAGAAAGTAATGAACAAATTACTATCGAATAGCCTGAGTTAACAAGAATGCTTGTTAATTAGATATTGGATTGTGTGTTGTTCGTTCCATGCATAAGTTTGAAATCTAAATGATATTATTTGGACTATGTGGTGTTTATAAGTCACAAAAATCTATATAACTAAGGTTTTATTAATTTATTAAGGAACACTTACCCTTGTATAAGCCAAATATATTGGTTAATTTACACTCCAATAAATTACATATGAGTTTGACCACATCTTTAAGTCGGCAACTTCATGTTTGACTACTTTGCAATGTACATGTTTAGGGCCTAAACCAGTGAAATAATTCATTTAGTGGATGCCTTTATGATATTCGTTATTATATTAGATATAATGTTAAAGAAAATATTTATTATATTTTTATTGAAGCATACTATTTGGAGCTTGAATTCTAAGAAACGTTTGGTTATTGGGGTAAAAGGGATTTGGCTCTTGGGTGATGAGTGTATCTTATTATTTTAATTAAGGAAAAAAGAGGAGGTTTGCTTAATCAAAGAATGATATTAAATTATTATTTTTAATAGGATTCTTGTTTGGCTTTAGTATTAAAGAAATACTGACTAAATTTCTTTAGTATGGAAATTATACCAGGATGCTTTATTATGGGAAGATATAAAGTATGTTTTTGTATTATGGGTTAGTTTCTAATTAAAGTGAAAGTTTATGAAATGAAAGAAGATGAAATATTCCTTGTATGTATTGTGTTAAAAAAAAATTCAAATGGGTATGGAGTCCTTTTGAATGAGGAAATTATGGGGTTTCCTCATAAGTTGGTTTTTAGGAAAAATAGTAGAAATGAAAGGGTCATTTCTATTTGGGATGTTTGATGTTGTGAATGCAGTAATGTGAATGGTCATTTTTATTTTTTTGTTGAATGCATTGAAAAGTACTTAGGATTGCGTTATCATATTAAGGACTTGTCTTGATTTCTTACTCCCTCTCTCTCTCTTGATGGAGCTCAAGTAATTTAGTGTTCAAGGTGATGGTTAGAAGGAAGCCTATCATTTTTTTCTAGTGATAATAATGATTATGATTGTAATGTAATTGGGACCTCAAATAAAGTGATGTAACAATAAGTAGTTCATGGGTTTGAGTCTATGCATATTGATTTATTATGTTAATAAGTTTCTTGATTATGTGAAGACCTTTTTTTTATGATTTTAAGTAATTACCACTCTTACTTCCAATAATTTTGATAGAATTGAATTATGATAATCCTTTTATATGATCAAATGGGGAGATTATGTATATTGGTAAAATGAATGGAAAGTAGTTGTGAAATTTAGATATAAAATATGTTCTTGCTCACCAATAGGGTAACTTCATTAAGATGCTTTAATGCTTTCAAACATATGCATTAGGAATAATCAAATTTATTTCCTCATTAGGCAAAAGAGTATGATTTAATCCTCTAGGTAAATAGAGAGAGTTAGTTAACACATCTATATTTTATGCTTTTGGATTTATTAAGGTCTTGGGAAGGGTACACTCACATAAAAACCAGTTAGTACCCTTGTTAAGATAAAACCCAAGATTTTATCAAGTTGCAAGTAAGCAGTAGTCAAAATGGTCGTAATAATTACATCTTGAGTGATGTAGCTCAAGATGTATTCCCAAAATCATGGATCTTATAAGGAAGGTTCTTAAGCATGTATCTTGAACCACATTTCCTACAGTGAAGGTTAGAAAATCATTTGTGACATAAACAAGTGATGACGCCTTGGTCAAGAAGGACCATGTAGTGTGTATTATCACGTGGAGTGATAATATCCTTAATAATCCCACTATGGATATGTTTTCATTAAGCACTAAGTACTAGTCTCATCACAGAGATGAGATATCTAGACTTTAATGCATTATGCCTAAGAACACCAACATATATTGACTTATGCTTGGTAAGAAAATTGACATCCTCTTCTCTAAATACTGATAAGATATAATCCCATATGATATAGTTAGAATGAATTAACTCATGGAGGAGATAAGGAATGTGGGGAAACCATTAAATGAATATTTTCTAATCTACAAAGATTTTAAAAAGTTTAACCCTAAAGAATGCCATGGGATATTGGCCAGTCTTGTCTATTTAAGTGTCATTGGCAACTACAGGAACTAAAAATATAGTTATGCCTTAGCTCATGAAAAATAAAATATTTTGGAAATATCTCTATTGTTAACTTTACTTGTGAACCTATGTGAAAAAATACTCTCTCTCGAGTTGGTTAGAAATTGGGTTGTTACACATCCTCTTGATGATTCACCCCTTTTTTGGGTACTTTGGTGGAAATCAGTTTGAGAAGTACTAATATATCCTCCTTGTAAATGCTTTCCTCTACCATTTTTTTTATTTTTATCTTCCTCAAAAGGATAATCCTATTTCTCTTGCATTATTTTGTTACGTATGCAACTTTTCCTGTGCCTTGAGAGGATACTGATATACCTCTTCAATGGTTCTAATATGAAGTAAGCCAATTTAATATTGTATGAACAACCTTAGTCCATTTATGTATCTTTCCATATTCTCCTCATTATCTTCAATGTGACCTACCCTTATGGTCAATTTAAAGAACTCCTCCATATACTTTTTTACTTCTAGTTTCTTTTGTTTGAGATTTTGGAGTCTTCTAAACAACCATATTTGGTAATCAATAGGAAAAAAATTAGAATTCAATTTGATTATAAAATTATCTCAAGTTTAAATTTTATATTTCCCTTTCCATTGTATTATTTTTTAGGCATGATACCACCATAAAAACACATTTCCTTTTAACTTTGTACAATCAAATTTAACATTTTTAAGGTCTTCTATTCATTCAAAATCTAAATATATATCCATATCTACGATCCAATCAATAATTTCCTTAAGTTTTAGAATTCTATTATATGATGGAATATTAAACTTTGGATTCCTACCCATGTTATAAATTGCATAATTTAATATTTCTTCTAGATCTCCTCCTTGTTCATCATTATGATCTTCTGGTTGGTTTGTTTCTTCCTCTTCACTGTTACTTATATATTCTACATGAACGCCCCTTCATCTCATTGAGAAGTGATTCCTCTTAGAATCTTAGCTATATCTATGTCCTAAGGACTTCATGATATTCCTATTTACCTTTATGCCATATTTCCTTTGGAATATATCAAACCTTAAAGATCAACTTGATTTGATATCAAATAATGTGGATGAGAGAAGGGAGTCCTCCTATGGACAAAATTCTCAAGTAGAACAAGTCCCTATCCTCAAGATGCATGGTAATAACACAGGAAATCAATAAGTAAAATCCATTAACAAAAATTCCTTAAGATATTAGTCCTATAAGACAACAACACTTCATGACACAAGATAACACTCCTTTAATATGGAACACTTATTTTCCTTACATGACATCGTATAATTATATAGTTGGTATTTAATTCTATGGAACTCCTTTTGTATGGAACCCCTCAACCTTTACATGACAATGTATTCCTTATCATATGATCATCACCATTGAACGATGACATGTATTGTATGAAATGGGTCAATTGTATGGTGGGTTCATTAGTATGATAATTACTCTAAACAATAACATTTTATAATATGAATGGTGTATTCATACCCCTTGGGATAGCACTCATTTGACAACAATAGTTTTAAAAGATATATTTCTATGAACAGTCCACTTGAATATCTTAGTTACAATAACTTCTCATTGGCCTTGACTTGGACACAACCTTATTTACCACTTGAATGGTACACAATTATATAGTTGAACATACTAGGTATGTATGGTAATCACACATACATCACATTGGCATGGTCTTAAGATGGCGTTGTCTCCTTTAACAATGCTTTGTCAAGTTGGTTGAATAATAATTAAATTTGAATAGTATCCACCCAAGAAACAACTAAATCTTTACTCAAAATAAGCTTAGGTCTTTATTTGAATGGTGCTCAGTGACTTGGATCAGTATCTCTACTTGTATTGTAACCTATCTTCTTTCTCCACTCATCACCTAAAAACCTACAATTTTGCATATACCATGCCATGCATTCTATCATAAATAATTCTAATAATAAAATGTATTCACTTGTAGGCATTCACATGGCATAATGAGATAAAACTAAAATTGAGTATATTACTTCTATTGATTTACACAATAATTGAATTACAATATCAAAGTTGGTATGCAAAATAACATAAATAATGTATACTCAAATTGAAAAAAGTAGTAATACCACTACTCTCCTCCCCATGATTCCTTTCCTAATTGTGTTTTCTCCTTTTCCTTCCTTTCTAATTTGTCTCAATGTCCATTCTTTGATATTTTATCTCCTTGTTTTTTTCTTCAAAACCTAACATTTTAGATTTTCTCTTTTCCTCTTCTATTCCTCTTCTACTTGTCACTTTACCTCTTATTGATTACTCTTCTCTCTTCCTTTTGGTTCTCCCTATGGTGTGTCACCTCTTGTCCCTGTCTCATTGCTTCCTTTTCTTTTACATCATTTTCTCCTCTTTATTTCTCTATGAACTATCCATTTTCTAGATAATGTGTATTATGTACATATGGGTGGCAAGGATGGTTACCCATCTCATAGCCATCTAGATGCCTTTGCATTGTTTGTAATTTTCCAAAATTCCTGAAAGAACTATTGTTTTTCTATATATGAGTTTTTTCTTTTATTTTATTATATATTTTATCTATCTATGTGATTATTTGAATAACTGCATATTTATTTTGTATTACATTTATTTCACTAATTGCATATGCATATGATTTGTGTGGCTCACAATGACATACAAAATATATGTGTGACACTCACTCAAGGTTTGTGTACTATATGGTGGCATGTCATATTTTTAGAAGTTGGATGACACATACTCAAGATTTTTGTAGCACATGATGATGTATCATTTAAGAAATTTAATGATGTATACTCAATATTTTTGTAGCACACAATGACGAGTATTTTATGAAATTGCATGTATGATTTAAATAGAATTTGATGTTACGCATGATAATAAAATACTATCTACCTATAGGATAGGCTATCCATGGGATGGTATTCCTCTCATACATTCCACTAAAGTAGGAAATCCACATGTAGTATCTAACAAGTGTCAAATACCAACAAACACACACAACACTATAATGGATGGACTAGAAGAAACCAACTCACATGATGTACAAACATAGGTATTTGACCTAAATCCTAAAGTAAACCATAAAATAGACATAGATGTAATCTATGGTAGTTAATAATGTCCATACAATACTATAGGGGCCAAGGGGATGCCAACCTATGACAAGAGAAATATGTAAGTATATGTCTCCAAAGCAAGCTCATGCCTTACCACTAATGATGGATCTATTACTCAATTAGGCACACTTATCACAAAATAAAAATAGTAGAAAGATAAGAGAAAGAAATAGATGGGATATATACATGTTGTAGCTTATTCTAGGAGAGGGATATCCCATGGAAGGAAAATTTACTATGCTCCCACTACGATGGGGTTTTACACTATAGTGTCTAGTCAATCATGTTGTTCAAAAAGGCATACTTGCCACTATATTGGGATACTAAAAGGAAGATAGTAATTAAATATGGTATAGATACACACTATAACTCATCCTAAAGGAGGTAAATCCCATGTAAAGGAAATTCATCATACCCTTACTATAGCAAGGTTTGCCACTATAGTATCTGATCAAGTACATTGTTCAAAAATGCACACTTACCTCTACAATAGGATACCAAATTATTGATTGATTAGAAAGATTGATTATTTTTACTACACAAAAATTTAAAGGAATGTTGCCTTGGTATTTTGATTGTATACCATATATGATATGGTATGGATTTAACTAATGTGGTTCTTTTATGGAACTTAAATTATGATACTAACATGAGCAAGACTTTGAAGACATCACGGTGATCCTTATTGGAAAGAGTAACACCATGAAAAAGAAAGGAAAACATAACATAGGCAAAGTTTATGGTAATAAATGCCAATTAAAGCGAATGGAAAACACCAAAAAATAAAGGAACACAAAAAAATATCAAAATAAAGAAAAATAGAACCAAATAGTCAAAGTAACCATGATTACTACTTTAAGGGGTGATCATCATCAAGCAAAAGTAAGTCACCAATAAGAGAGACTAAAAGCTTGGACAACCAAGATAATTACTTTAAAGGGCAATCATAGTCATGATAAGAAGAGATAACAAAATGCATAAAATAAACTAAGGAATATATAAGACTATCACACACAAGTAGACAATCAAAGTAGTCAAAGTGAAAAACAAGGCACCAAAGTCAACACATAAACCAAGAAAACACAAATACTATATATAGAAAATCCAGAGGAGGCTATGTATAGATGTATTTGATATGCATGGAATTGGTAGGTTCATCCAACACAACTATAACCATTGTTTGCAATATTATTACCCCAATTTGAAATAAAACTTTGATAATATATGGACCAAGAAATTTCTACATTAATTTTCCATCGCATTCCTATGGAGATTATCAAGCTTGAGGACTAGGTACCTAACTTTGAAATCATGATGATAAAATTTGTTATTGTATTTTTTGACAACACAACTCTTGTAGGATATATTATGCTCAAGCACATGTAGACACCTCTTATCAAGTTTAGTAATTTTAATGAGGTGGACCTCCCTATACTCCTAATGGTACTTATCATGACTCAACAAATTTTATAAAGAATATGTAAAAAAGATAATTTAATTTTGACTAGTAGAATATATTTAGTACAATAAATCAGATAAAAATGGGTTTCCCCTATAGACATTTAAATATGAGTGTGGTACACCCACAATACAAGATATAATTCTAAGTGTCAATATTTCTTTGATTCTTTAACTATCTTTTTCAAAATACTAAACAAAAATTTATTACTAGATTTAGCTTGACCATTCTCTTGTGGATAGTAAGGCATAGAAAAATGATGTTGAATCCCTAACTAGGAAGTCAAATATTACTTTTCTTTATTTTTAAAAACAGTACCATTGTCTAAAATGAAAGTGGAAAGGATACCAAAATGATATACAATTTGATTAAAAATAAATTTTGATATAATGAGAGTTGCTTGATTTGTTAGTGACATAGCTTCTAACCATTTGGTAAAATATTATATGGTTGGTATAATGAATTTGTACCCATATGAGGATACAAGAGAGATAAATCCAACAAGGTCAATACCCCAAGTGGAAAAGGCCAAGGAGACTTCATTATATGAACCTAGGTAGGGGCATGAATTTCATCATTATGAAAATAACACTTATAATAAAATTTAACATAATTATTAGCATCAACTTCCATGGTTGGTCAAAAGTAACCCATTTTTAACAAGTTATGAGTTATGAAATGACCACTAAAATGTCCTCCATAGTCACCACTACAAACATCAAAAGGATCCTTGGATACTTTAATTCTATATGGCATTATAAGAAAATATTATCAACATTATGGTAGTATAGGAATTTCCAAGAACAACACATTTTAATTCTTTATTATGAATACAATCCTACTATTTAGCATTAGCTATAGGTTGGAAGGATTGATCATCAAGAAATCATAAATGTTTCCATACCAAGGATCATCAAAAGGGATTTAAAAATCAATAGTATTGATCTCAATTATATGCACATCTATTAGGCCATTGGTGATAAAAATAATAGATTCATCATGAAATTTGACCTTAAAATTAGTTTCAAAATATTTTTATGTGGATAAACTTACTAGTCATATTAACTAGCGAGTCATCCTTAGCATTATTACCCCTAGGGTAATGCAAAATAGTAAAGGAATTAAATAAATCTATCAAATTCTTAGACACTTGGTGGCAAGGAATTAAATGGGGAGCTTTAATAGCATATTCATTAACAATCTATAAAAACCATAATTTGAGAGTCTCCCAAGACTTTATGTGTTTAACATTTATATTTTGGGTAGTCAGGAGACCTAATTTTTTTTAAACTAAAAAACCCTTGTGGGGACGCGTTGGTCTAAGAGACCATGAACAGGGGGTTCTACATCCTCAAAGTCACCCAGGAGTCGCACTCGACCCTGCCCGCACCAACATTATCAATTGGATTTTGGATACCCAATTCAACTTTTTGGTAGGGTGGATATTTGAACCTGGGACCTCCCATGGAGGATTGTCCTCTCCTCTCCAACTCACCTACAACACCTGGGTAGGAGACCTAAAATTATTTTCTCATGTTATACATCATTATTTGCAATGCAAAAAATATTAAGTTAAAGGCAATAGGAATAGCTATCCCTAAGGAAACTTGAGAAATATACTAGATTGGTGCATCATCCCTAATATTTCATGGTGTAAAATGTATAACTTTATTCAACTTGTCTACCACCACAAGTATTGCATCATGTTGGTACCTTGTCTTAGGTAAAACCACAATAAAATCCATAGATATAACCTACCACTTATGAGTAGGTATATCATGTGGGTATAATTTTCTTGTTGGATTCTAATGTTCTACCTTTACCTTCTAGCATTCCAAACATATAACAAAGAAACTATTAATATCCTATTTCATTCCAGACTAGTAGAATTTTTTTTCACGTTTTCTCTCATCTTTGCACCTTTTGGATGAGTAGAATATGGAGAACTATGTGCCTCCTACATAATAATTCTCATTAAATCACTAGTCTTGGTTGTGAAAACCCTTTATTTGAAAAATTCAAGTCCATATTTTATGTTAAAATCCTTATTTTCCTTAGGATTTTTCCTCGTTTTAGCCTATATTTCAATGCATTATTGATCATGTAACTACATATGCTTGAATTTTTCCATAAATTCTACATGACTCTAGGTCAATGTTGTTATATGCCTTCTCCTACTTAAGGCATATACAACCTTATTTTCCTTTCCTTTGATACACTATATATTTACCAAAGTTATATTCGGCTAGGAACTCTATCCACCTTCTTTGCCTTGCATTAAACAATGGTTTGGTAAATATATACCTTAGGCTTTGGTGATCCATCCTTAGCTCGAAAGGTTTTTCCAAAAAATAGTGCCTCCATACCTTAAGAGCATGCATACCACTACCAAGTCTAGATTATGTGTAGAATAATTCAACTTATGCTTATTGAGTTTCCTAGATTCATGCTACTATAGCTTCATTTTGGGATAACACCCCTCCCAAACCTTCTAGGAAAGCATCTGTACATACTATAAAATTTCCATAAGGATTACGGTATCGTAAGAATTAATATTGTAGTCATATTATTCTTTAGATTTTCAAAGGTGACCTCACACTTATCCATCCATTTGAACTCTTTTTCTTTTATCTAAAGGTTGGTAATAGAGTAGGCAATTTTTGAATAGTCTTTTACAAAACACCTATAATACCCAATTATTCCCATGAAGATTTTAACTTCAAATACATTAGTGGATGTAGGCCAACTCAAAATACCTTTAATTTTATTAGGAACCACAACAATCCCCTTTGTAGATATAATATCCCAAATACTAAACTTGTGAAGCATACAACTCACATTTTGAAAACTCTTCATAAAGTTGATTTTTCCTCAACACCTCCAACACCAACCTCAAATGTTGGTCATGCTCCTCTCTAGTGTGGGAATATATCAATATATCATCTACAAATATCAAAACAAAATGATCTGGATATTTCCTGAACACAGTGTTCATCATATTCATAAAATCCACTAGTGCATTTGTTAATCCAAATGGTAGCACTATGAACTCATAGTGTCCATATCTACTTTAAAAATATGTTTTGTGAGTATCCTCCTCATGAATACTTAGCTATCCTAACCTCAAATTATTTTTTTAAAATATAGTGGCATATTTTAGTTGATCAAAGAAATCATCAATCCTTGGCAAAGGATACCTATTCTTTATGGTTACTTTATTCAACATTTTGTAGTCAATGCATAATATTAAGGAACCATACTTTTTATTAATAAACAACACTAAAGCACCCTAGGGTGACACACTAGGTTTAATAAAAAAATTATCCAATAACTCTTTAAATTGCACTTTTAACTTTTGAAACTCAATAGGAGTATTTATGTAAGGTGTCCTTGCAATAGGTTCATATCCAGGCATTACTTCAATGGTGAAATCAAATTCACATCAAGGTGGAAGACTTGGGAGATCTTCTAGAAATATATCCCTAAATTCATGCAAAATTGGATGTTTCTTAAATATTTTTGCATCCCCATTATCACATTTCTTTTCATTTATATTAACCACATACAACATTCCACCTCTTTTGATTGCCTTCTTAACCTGCATAGCTAACAACAAACATGATCAAAAATACCCTTGCCTACTTTGAACCTTTAAAATTTTTTTATCCTTATCAGTATAGTCCATCCACCTTTCTTAGAAATTGATTAAGGCTCCATGAGATTTTAACCAATCCATCCCTAATATAATATCAAAGGCATGTAGCAATGATACATATAAGTACCAAATAGTGGATCCATTGGGTAAGGTGATCTCAACATTAAGCATTGATGCATTGAGTAAGTATTTCCAGACCCATACTCAATTATTCACCCTTGTGCTGGTTTTTTTTAGCATGTCCCTTATAATACTAGTGGAAATAAAACTATCTAGAGCTCCACAATAATTTAGAACTTTAACATCTCTATCTAAAAACTTACCATTCAACAACATGGGAGTTGCATGACCATCTAGGTTCTAAATTTGTATGTCTGCATAGATTTGGTGAGGTTGTTTCTCATATCTGTTACTTGATTCTAGCCATTGGGGATACATATTTGTATAATGAGAACCCCAAAAAATAAAATAAATTGTCCTAGGCACCTGAGGCCTTTCCTACTTATTATCCCTTGTATTCTCTTTTTGAGTTGAGGCATTCTAATTTTGATGTTAAGGTTTTGAATTATCCCTTTTTTGGAAATTCATATAAAATTCCATTGGATCCCATTGTTCTTATTTCTAAACTTTGGGTTTCTTTTTCTCTTTATCTCATTTCATAAAACCAAAATTCTTCCTCTTCCCGAGTTCTTATTTCTCTCCTTTTGGTAAAACCCTCCATTGTTCTTCCATAATTACTTTGGGGATGAGCTGCAACTTCCTCCTACATAGTTGACCCTACCTTCTTGGATGATCCTCCTCTCAAAATAGGTGTCATATCCTATCCACAAAAAGGAGTTGGATAAGTTACAATTTCTCCAAAATTATACTTATGATTAGTTATTTTCATCTTCCCATGAACTAAATTATACCATTATCACTCACATGATAATGATCATGGTCACACTTGCCTCACCACAAGGTTCCATCCCAATAAGAAGCTATACTTTCTAGGATTTTTAATCCTTGGTATAATCGATCAAGATGACATGCAATACCCACCTTGTCCCAAATCAACTTAAGATACCTAGTAGAGTAAGCCTCCCCAAAGTAGCACATAAAATCAAGGCTTAACCTAGGTTATCTCCATATAATATTCTAGTCCTATGACCTAGGCTTTGATACCAAATGTAACAATCCATCAAATCAACCCAAGGGAGAGAGAAATTTTTTATTTTCACAAGGAAAACTTACAAAGAAGTCCCAATATTTTTTCAACATTGTAACACATAATCACATTTGAGTTCATTATAACTACAAACAACACTCAAGTGGATAGAAGTGGTCAACATCCCATATTTTTGGGGTTCACATTTCTAAAAATCACAATTTAGAAAGGATGCCATCAATGGTCTCCCCATTTTTCCTATACACTCAATGATAAAGAACAACTTGACTACAACATAGGGATTATCCTTTAAGGCTCATAACACTTAATTGGGGGATGCTTATTCTATAATCCTATATAAGTCTATATATGTAGGATTACTCTAGCATAATACCTTAGTGCTTAGTTACCTTCACCTCTATGGGCTAACTAATGCCATTACCACTCACTTGGAAATGAGCATGGTCACCTGAGCCTCACCATTCAAGGCATCACCACTATATTGTCTTGTTAATGATTTAGTGGTTAAACCATAATTTAGATTCCTAAACCTCATTAATAGGAATACTTTCAAGCCTCACCACTATGGACTACAAAAAATCCTCACAACTTTGGGAACACCCAAGCCTCGTCGTTCAAGGTGTATCATTTAGAAAATATGGTTATTACATCACTGCAACTCCTTCTAGATTCAAAAATACCCAGTTATTACATCACTGCAACTCCTCCTATGATTGGGTACATATTGACACATGGGTTTCCTAATATGGATATAGATTCATGCCCAATGACTTAAGTCTAAACATTTAAAAAATATGAACTCCCTCAAGGAATATAAAGTGCTAAATAAAAACACAAACAATGTATCATGACACTTTTCTAAAGACTAAATACTTTCAAATCATAATATTATCATTTAGAATTTATTTTATTTTCTATAAAAAATAATAAACCAACGGTTTAAATAAATTATAGCTATAATCCATGAACTATATTCCATATTTCCTTTCAATCATACATTCTTTCCATTAAACCAAACATTGAAAGTTCTTTACATAAAATAATAACAACACTTAATATTCCATTATTTAAATAATATAACAAGAATACTATATACAACAATATTCATTCCATCCTCATAATCATGAACTCATAATAATCCTCATCCTAAAATATTACATTTAATTATTTAAGAACATAAATAAACATTTATCTTTCCTTCAATATCTCCACTTGTTGAGTCTTCTTCAACAAACTTGGAGCAATTTAGGGATCAAGACAACTCTTGGAAATGCATATGTAAGACTAACAATCTAACATGCACTATGTAAGCATATATCGATACATTAATATACAACAAAACCATACAAGGTCTATGAGAGAATCCCATACTTCTCTTTAAAAATATATTCCTTAGCTTCCAAAGCCTCATCCATTTAATCTACATTAATGAATTTTCAAACATTACTCTTTTCTTTCAAAAATAATAAAAACAATATCTTCAAAAACTATTTGTTTCCAAATATAGACAATAATTTCCACAAATTAAGCAATACTAATAATAACAAGAAATTCATTTTACTTCAACAACTAATAGTTCTTCTCAAATATTATTCAACTACTCACCAACACAACATACAATAATTCATTTAATAAACCAATGTCATTAAGGCCATAGTTCTCCAACATTTTTAACAACTTATCTTTGATATTCAATATTGCTTCAACATCAAAAATATTAAAGGAAAGTGAACTCATTCCATTATTAGTCTAAGATTAAGCATAAAGTATAAGAAAAGCTCTACCAAATCAAGCATATTTACAAACACGCACTAGACCATATTATAGATCAAGCAATGTGAACTCTATCAACTCAGCCATGCTCATAGACGCTCACCAAACCAACACGAAGACAACATTAGATACTAAGTCAAACCAAGGGTTACATTTTTCAGCTTTCATAAAGAACCAGGTTATCACCTCAAATCTATAGGTAAACCTTCAAAATCTAGATATAAGCTACCTCTATCTTAAGACACATAGGTAAAACCTCTAAATATTAAATAACCATGCATGCTTTAGGAAATTCTATGCACAAAACAAGACCACCAAGAACTCTAACCACAAGAAAACAACATCGATTACCAAGGCTTAACAGTCTTACTACTACACAAGTTATTAAATAAATTTCCCCTCAAAACAAGGTTGACGTCTATGATATTAGAACACAAATCAATCATAAAGAGTGATTATTTCTAAAAATGAACTAAAGCAATATTTTGAGTGCAACATATCAAAACAACAACAAAATAAACATAACTAGTTGATTAGAAGAAAATTAACCATTACTCAGTGCTTCTAATATTTGTTTTGCTCTAAAGTTTTAAAGTTATAGCTCCCTTTATCTTTCATCACTTCTAGTCTAAAGCTCCTCTACTCCCATCGTCACCCTTCTCCATGGCCCTCTTGCTACTATATCAAGCAAAAGCTACATAATGAACCTTAGCATTATGAGAAAGATTCCACCAATATTGGAAACATATGTTGCCCATGTCTATCTAGGTGGATAACTTCACTTGGGATTACTTTTACCATGCTTTAGCTAACTTAGAGCATAAAAAACTTGGTTCTTGAGCATTTCTAAAATACAAAATTCAACTTGAATTTAATTTAAAATTATAAATCAAAACATATTAATATTAATCTACTATTTCATTTTTAAAGCAAGGTATTCAATAATAAGTCATTCACTCATCTCATGAAATAATATTACTTGACATCGAATGTTAATATTAACCATTAACATCGATATCTAATATATTTAAGTACTAATAATATTTACACTATTATTAATACTTATCTTGATTAAATAGCCAAACAATTTCTATGCTTCAAATTGTATACCTAATGCATCCCAATGATAGATTACAATCTAAAATTCCAATCAATAATATGCATAAACAATGATTTTTACTTGAGTAAGAGGCTTTACGATAATTGCAATGTTATCACCCACCTACTAAGGATGGATATTTTACTTGATAGCAACCTCCTTGCCCAATGGTGTACCAAATCAAACATATACATATGCAATGCACCTATATTAAGGGTTTCTTTTTACCCTTGAGCTATTGATGATAATTGCATCCATAATTTCCTTTTTCTCTCAACTTTGGTGGTTATCCTATACCAATCCACCAGTGAGAGTACCTGGTCCTGCAACCATTATTTTCATTGGTAGTACCATATTCTAAAGTAGCATAATTAAAATTTAGAAAGCATAAAGTGCAACAATTATCAAATCTTGATAAATTTAAATGAGATTATACATTTTATATCCACATATCAATACATAAACAAGTGTCAATAAAAATTCATGCCAAGGAGGGTCATTACAAGAAAGGCCTTGTTATAACGTTCATCCCACTTAACTTAAGATATTTTTTAAGCAAGTGATTTAATGGATGAAATTTAAAATTTATCTCAGGGATAAAGTTACTAATAGCTCCAATATTCTCTAAAAATAATTTAATATCTTTAATAGTTTTAGGGGGAGGCATAGCATCAATGACATTAATATTGTCTTGATCGACATCCATTCCCATATTGAACACCATAAATCCTAGTAGATTACCACAAGTGACACCAAATACATAATACTTAGAATCAAACATGAGCTTATAATGATGAAATTTCTTAAATATGATATGAATTTTAGTTAGGTGGTCATTTAGCTTCTCCAAATTACCTAAGAGGTCATCCACATAAGAGTATATTATCTTTCCCATCAAGTCATGAAACACCATTGCCATAGCCCATTGATAAGTAGGACCAATATTTTTAAATCCAAAAGGTATGACAACATAACAAAATATTCCTAGGGTGTATTAAATGTTAGCATTCATGACATATCCTTATTCAAAATGGTCCATAGTAGGTAAATACTATCTAGTTTAGGATTAATCTCAACCTAGAAAATATAGTTTGACCATTTGTGCCTTTCCTATTTATGATTAGGTTCTTGAAGGAACATTATCTTATGATATTTTTGGGTACTCCTTTACTCTCTAGCATATAGAAATTACAAGATACCTTTATCATTAGGCAAGGATGAGAGAAGGAGAATATTATTAAGAGTTTGGATTACTAGTTATTTCACATGTCCCTTGACCCCAAGCTTGGTGGATATGTTAGTATAAGATTAATTATTTAGGATGATAGGAAAATGCTTACTGGGGTATGGTATTATTTGCTTGTGAATTTTTATTAAAGCCTTTATGAATTTTAGAGGTATTACATTATTTGGTATCTAGCATGATTAATGCAAGTACCTTGTAAATATTTTGTAAGCAGTTTATATTATGAAATAGTTTAGGGTGTGTTTAATAGTCGAGTCTATAGGAGGATTCAGGTTATTAAGTGTGAGTTATATGAGTGATATGTTATTTTTAGGAGTAAGGAGTTATGAGAAAATATGAGAGATTTTAACTTTATGTAAATATGTGAGATTTTATTATTATGTAAGAGATAAATGTGAAGAGTTGGATCTCCCTTAAGTTTGAGGAGATGAAGAATTTATTTAAGAGCAAAGTTCAAGAGTCATGTGAATATGAAGAGTCTCATGTATGTATATATTAAAGACAAAGTCTTGTAATATGTATTGAACAAGCATTATATTTATGCATTAGAATAGTAGATATTTTTCAATAAAATATTCTTAGTTTTATATTCATTATTATGATATATTTATATTTGAGTTATTGTAAGATCCTGTTAAATTATTCTATGAAGAAAAATTATTAAATTTCTAAGGGTATCAGAGCCACATTGGATGGACTTTGTGAAAGTCACAGTGAGCATTTGGTGAGAAATATAGTAGTAATAAGACCATGTTTGAAAGGATATATTCCTTGTATAAGAAAGACCCATAATTTTAGAGGATAGACAAGAGCCAAGCCTTGTAGAAGGAAGGCCCACAATTGTACTAAAGTTTTTTGTGATAATGCAAGAGTTGAGATGTAGTGGAATTCAAAGGAAGACATCCCTATGAAATATTATTTGGATAGAACATCACTCAACATAGCTACAATGGAGAGAATCTAGATTGAGTGCACTAAAATATTGAAAATAAGTAGGGTCAAGATTGCCCAAGTCCACTGAAGAATTTCAAGAAGATATTCAAATGAAAATACCATTGGAAATTGTAGAAGATGAGAAGGAAAACCAATATAAGGTAAATTTAATTATTTGAAAAAAGTTATATTACTAAAAGACTTATTTTTTATTAAAGAGAAAAAGATTTTTGAGGAAGAAAAATTTACAGATTTTATAAGAAAAATTTAATATATTGAGGGAAATAAAGAAGAAAAGAATATTGAATAAGAAGATATAATTGAAGAAAAAATTGAAAGAATAAGAATAAACATTGAAGAAGAATGATTAAGTGGATTTATAAGAAGATTATTAATTATTGAAAAATAAATTAGAAGAAGATTGAAGAAAGAAAAGCGGAAATAATTGAAGAGGAAAGTATTGAGAGGAATAACAATTAAAGAAAAAAGAATTGAGTTGAAGAAAGAGAAATATGAGTAGAAATTGTAGGTGGTAAAGAGAAGAAAAAATATAATGTTATCATCTATGGCAACTCATTTTTTAAGCAAGAACTATTTATTTCATTCGCAAATTTGTGTCAACTTGCTTAAGGCTAAACGAAGGAAGTGATTGCTCTGAACAACTTCTTTGGAATTCATATATTTGAAATTTGGTAGCTATATCTTGCTTGATATTCCTAGGCATGTTAGATGAAAAAATAAAGAATAGTAGGAAAATTAGTTGTTGTAGAAAGACGAACAATTGAGACATAGCTACATGTAAGCTATTTATTTATAATGGAATTAATGGATTAAAAAAATATTATACAACTAGGACATGAGAATAATAGATTTAATTTTGCATAATGGCTAAGAAGGTAATTATGAATAATGAACATAATTTCAAGTTATAAACACCCAAGGTGGAGTTACAAAAAATAGGAGTCAAAATAGTTGTAGGTTAAATCAATATGTGAGTGACATTAAAGTCAAAGAAACAAAAAGTATAAGGTTATGGAAATATAATAATAATTATGTCATTTATTTTTAAAGTGAACACCATGAAAATAGGATTTCCCATTGCATCACCAAATAATAATGAATTTGAGAGGAGGATTGAGATGTTCATGGGGAATTATGTGTATAATGACAATACATACCTATCATCTATGGGCTATCTAGGTGTAACAAGGATACCATCAACACTGCCTAGGAGGTCGTCTACTTTTTTTGGTGGCCCCAAATTCATATTTTCATTACCACCAATGCTATCCACTTGAATTATAAGTTGAACAAGTCCTACAATGATGTTATCTATATTTCCAAAAATATGGTTGCCTATGCTCATAGTCTCAACTGTGTTGATGTTGAGTTCAACCTTGAGGATGTTAGCAAATCTAATCATGAATTTATTAATAAAATACTATTCTAAGTCAAGGTAGGAGCAACCAATTTAAATATTTTGGATACTATGGGATACATTCCGCCAACTAAATTTGGAAAACTAATTGCAGGAATAAAAGCCAATACTAAGAGTATGAAGAATGTTATCATTTCAATGCACTGTTAGAATAACCTTGGCCTTGCAACTGTTAGAATTAAAGTGCACTATGCCTTCACCTTGACACTTGTCAGTTTCTCTTGATAAGTGTCATACATTTCATATAGGCTTATTCCTATATATTGTAACCCTTTTTCATTTTTTATATCTCATCTTGTTCATTCCATTATAGTCCTAACATTTGGTATCAGAAAAGGTTCCCTCTCCTGCCTGTGAAACCCTTGAGGGGGGATTTCCCTCATGGAAATCCTCCCTCCTTCCTAATTTTTTTTTTTTAATTTTTTTTACCGAGGGAGTATGCTCTCCATCATTTGATGGATCAGAAACTAGATGGTAAGAATTTTAAATTTTGGGAAATCTTTTTCAAAATTTAAATTTTTTTTAAGATCTGCAGAATGGTAAACCTTGACGGAGCTCTCAGATCTGATCTTGTTGCAGCATTTTTTTTTTTTTGATTTTCTTGTTTGCAATATGTGGGTATCGAGGGTTTCGGTAACGGGGTGAACGTCTGCCAAAATTTTAACATTGGGATCCCCCACCATGAGGTTAATGAATAACCTATCTTGAACTAAATGAATGATGCCTTTCACTATTGTAATGCCACGTTCTCAGAGTCCCCGGATGAATGATGTGCGGGATGCCGTTTTGAAGAAATATTTAGTGTTGCTATTGGGTTGTTCATAATGGAAGATATGAGTTTGATATTCACTGCTTTCTTACTTTCAATGTTTTATTCAAAGTGATATTGTGAAGCAATTGTGTTGTTCTCTCTGTGAATTCGATCAAGGTAGGCAACAATGGCGTCCTACGGGCCTTACTATGAGTCTTACATAAGCGGATTTCCCAGCCAACATTCTGCTAGTACCGGTTGGGACTACGGTGCACTCAAGAATTTTAGAAAAACAAGCCCACAAGTCTTCGTAATCTATCCACGGTTGGGGTTTACCTACACATTTTCTGGAATGTCAGAGGTCTCCTCATGGGAATCGCGTCCATCATGCTCGTTGCCTGAATTTCATCCATTTCCCCTTCTCTGTACAATGAGTTGAATAGGGTGAAGTTGTTGATGGCGGTTGCGGTGTGCCAAAGCACTAGTATTGGGCCACTTGTGGATTTTGTAATTAGCATCGATTCGAGTATTTTTGGGATGGCCATCATGGGAACTGGCCTAGCATTTGGATGCTTTTTGGGGGTGGTAATCCTAGCGCGGCATAGGGAGTTTTTGTTTATTGGGTAATTATTGGCCTCGGGTCTTAGTATTTTACTGTGGCTCAACTTTGCCTTGGCTAATTTTTGGCGTGCTTCTACCTACCTGTTACTACATGTACAGTCAGATATGGTGGAGTGTGATTTCAATCATCAACATCATACACCATAAAGGGCCCTTCAAGGAAATGAGGATACAGGTTTTTTTGAGTGCAAATTGGAGCATGTTAGTGGGATCTACATAACCCACATGATATAGATTTCAATGCCAACTTTCTTTTTTTTATATATAATGCACAAAGGCCATGATATTGCAGATGTCCAGATATATTTTTTTGAGCCTATGGGATTGTTTTCGTTGATGAAAGAGCATATTTTGAGCATGACCTCTGCGGTATTTTTTTCCATGCAATTGGTTATGGTGAAAATCAAGGTTCTGTTGCATGATGAGGGATATTAATGATGACATCATAGTAGCATGGAGATGGAGGTAAAGTTTCGGGCCATGGTCATGAACATAATCGAGCGGTTGAAGGTCATATTTCTGAAAAGTGACTTGTTCCTCGAACCTGTGGAGATCCAAACCAGATGACTTAGTCATAGATGAGCTTCTCCTTGCTAATGATGACAAATAGACGAGATCTACAAATAGTTTTTTTTTTTTTTGGTAAGTAAGAGAATATTATAATTAACACCGGGTTTTAACTGGTTGACCCAAAACCATTTTACAAAATAGGGTCCACTGACCAACTGGACAAAGGCCAAGCCCTAAAAGTTTAAACCGACAAAAAAAATGGCCAAGACCTACTCTTCCATTATAATACGACCAAACTAAACTATGGAAGCCTAATATTATGGCCATGAGAAAAGAAAGACGCAAAAAATAACTAACAAAGACAAAAACTAATCATGCAAGCACCATGCCGAGTAGCTTGTGCCCATATAAAAATAATAGAATATGGTCAAAAAAAAAAAAAAAAAAAAAAAACATCCCATAGAATGGACGACCAAGAGGCCAAGCGAGTCTTCCTTGTAGTCCTCATCTAACTTCTTATCATCGTTCTTGCCATCATATTTAGATTTTGCCTTTGACTCCTTGTGCCCCTGGAGCTGCGGCTATAAAACGAGAAGATTTAAGGAATCACACAAATCAACAGCTGCACTGATGAGGCCAGACAGACTCTTCAACTGGTTGATACTTGTTGGAGGTCGATGAAATTGTCATCTTCTCCAAGACTATTATGGTGGGGTCTGGTGCCTCATTGTCAGGGATCTCCAACACTTTGTTATTTCTTGCTAGGGCCTTTTTGCGACATCGAATCCAAACACACCTTGGGAAATACTTGAGGCCAAAGCAGATTTTTCCCATGCATGAATTTGTAGATAAAAAACCTATATCAGTGCCCCACCAGCTGCAAAAAACACTAGTCACATGAACAAAAAAAACAAATATGACAAAATCCATTATAAGGTTCAAAATTTTTTTTAAAAAAATGCCCCCATTTTCTGTCATTGATCCACTTTGAGCCTTCCAATCTAAATTTTTTCATTATCTATCACCATTGAGACTGCATGAGGAAGATTTTCAGTCCACGTGATCAAATTTGCTGCTACAATGCCTTCATTTGCCAGCCTATCAGCTGCCATGTTTGCTTCCCGAAAGGTATGCAAAATTATGGCCTCAGGTCGGTCATGAATTAGAGCCCTTGCTTCATGGATGTAGTCATCAAATCTCCAAGGAGCTCTCTTAGTGTTCTTTAGAAGATTTATAATAATAAGAGAATCACCTTCCACCAACAGTTTCCCTGGATAATTCTCTGCCACCTTGAGGCTCCTCCAAACTGCCCTTGCTTCAACCACATTGTTAGTTTGAGCTCCAAGATGTTCTGCAAAAGCTACAAGCACCTCACCCTTGTGGTCTCTAAGTAAGCCACCAGCCCTTACTTCACTTGGGTTGCCCCTAGATGTCCCATCAAAATTTAACTTAATCCACCCTAGGGGGGGTGGGGTCCATGTGATCATGGTTCTAGGACGGACTTGAGGATGATTGAGGCCATGAGTGAGAGGTAAGTTTAATGACCGGCCTAATGAAGCTTCAAAAGGATTTGGAGGTCTAGATGCTGCAGGCACTAAACAAGTATTCTCATTAGCATATGCTAAAATTTTTGACGGAGACGAGAGGATGACCGAGAAACCTTATCCAAGAAGGCCCGACGATTCCTTTCCAACCATATCTACCACAAGTAGTGATGAAGGCATATCTTCCACATATACCTAAGACGCCTATTCAAAAATGGATAAGGCCATTGGACAAATAAGTCAAAAATGGACTGAGGATGGACCCAATAAATATGAAACACTTGTAATGAGACCTAACAAGATTGAGACGAGAAAAATTACAATACGAAACAAATGATCAATAGACTCCCACTCAGACATACAAAGATAACACCTATTAACAACAATCACACCTCTTTTTATTAAGTTATCCATGGTGAGGATCTTATTTTGGATGGCCAGCCATGCAAAGATCTACAAATAGTTTTTCATGGCTAATGTATTCACTCTCTTGACAGCTTGTGACATCCCAATACTGCCATAATATTATTGTACATTTGTTGTGTGTTTAAATTATTGCACATTTTCCATGTTTTCTATTGACATATGGGACCACTGTGCATGATGAAGTTGTTGGAGCGGACCGAGATTTTACCGTGTTAACACTCATGTACGATAGCGGCAATCCTATGGAAGTCATTTTTTATTATATATGGTTTTTTTTTCTCATTTGGGGAATGTTTTGCATAAAGTGAGTGAGTGGGACATTTTATTATTTAAGGGAATGAATTTTATTGATAGGGCATATTTTATAAAATGAAAGGGGGGCCACTTTATAGTTGTTTTTTAAAATGATGAAAAGCATGACCCAAGGGCCATTTGCAATGGCGAACGTCCACTTCCTCTTAAAAATACAATGTAATGGGGAAGAATTTTATTTGAAAAGGGGCATGTATTATTAAAAGTACACGGGATCAATTTCATTTTCAAATTGTATGAAGACTTTATTGGAAGTTTCCATGCCTATTGGCCGACAGTATGGCATATTTGGCCATTTTTAATGTTGGAGAGTGAAAGTGGAAGAGGCCCACATGGTCCTTATTGTATTTTTTTTTAATTTTAGAGATGACAACCTACATGACCCATGTAATTTCCCCTGTGAGGGAAAATGAGATGCTGTTTTTTTTCCACCATAGAGCGATGCCGCCATTGTGTGATGATGCTCTAGTTGCTGCCTTGGAGAGGCATGTTATTTTTTTTCAATATGATGAAGGCCCATTCGATGATGGAACATAGGGGTATTTATAGTCGTCAAAAATATTTTTTCAAGACGGACACATTGGTGGTGTCCATTTGTAATTATGAGGCTGTTTCATTTGAGTTTTTAAGCCTCAAAGTTTTCTACCTTGGAGTGCACTCTCGGTTGAACCCGACACTCCCAAGGCACTTGTAAGTGAACCTAGTATCTAGTATTATCCTCTTTCTACTTGGTGGATGTAGTGGCTTGTTACCCATGCATTCTGATAAGATGATATGACTACCATAAGGACACTTATTCTAGGGACTACAGACATAGACACCCTAGACTCTATTCAATTTTTTTCCGGATCTACTTCTGAAGACTACAGACAAAGACACTTCAAAATATCTTATTATCTTCTTGGAGATCCAAACCAGATGAGTTAGTCGTAGATGAGCTTCTCCTTGCTAGTGATGACAAATAGACGAGATCTACAGATAGTGTTTCATTGCTGATTTATTCGCTCTCTTGACAGCTTGTGACATCCTAATACTTCCAGAATATTATTGTACATTTGTTGTGTGTTTAAATTATTGCACATTTTTCATGTTTTCTATTGACATATGGGACCACTATGCGTGATGAAGTCATTGGAGCCGATCGAGATTTGACCACATTAACACTCATGTATGATAGCGGAAATCTTGTGGAAGTCATTTTTTATTATATATGGTTTTTTTGTCTCATTTTGGGAATGTTTTAGATAAAGTGAGCGAGTGGGACATTTTATTATTTAAGGGAATGAATTTTATTGATAAGGCATATTTTATAAAATGAAAGGAGGGCCACTTTATAGTTGTTTTTTAAGATGATGAAAAGCATGACCCAAAGTCCATTTGTAATGGCAAACGTCCATTTCCTCTTAAAAATACAATGTAATGGGGAAGAATTTTATTTGAAAAGGGGCATGTGTTATTAAAAGTACATGGGATCAATTTCAATTTCAAATTGTATGAAGACTTTATTGGCAGTGTCCATGCCTATTGCCCAACAATATGGCCTATTTGGCCATTTTTAATGTTGGAGAGTGAAAGTGGAAGAGGCCCACATGGTCCTTATTGTATTTTTTTTTAATTTCAGAGATGACGGCCCACATGACCCATGTAATTTTCCCTGTGAGGGAAAATGAGATGCTATTTTTTTTCGCCATAGAGCGATGCCGCCATTGTGTGATGATGTTCTAGTTGCTGCATTGGAGAGGCATGTTATTTTTTTCAATATGATGAAGGCCCCTTCGATGATGGAACATAGGGGTATTTATACTCGTCAAAAATATTTTTTTGAGACGAACACATTGGTGGTGTCCATTTGTAATTATGAGGCTATTTCATTTGAGTTTTTAAGCCTCAAAGTTTTCTACCTTGGAGTGCACTCTCGGTTGAACCCAACACTCCCAAGGCACTTGTAAGTGAACCTAGTATCTAGTATTATCCTCTTTCTACTTGGCGGATGTAGTGGCTGGTTACCCATGCATTTTGGTAAGATGAGGTGACTACCATAAGGACACTTATTCTAGGGACTACAGACATAGACACCCTAGACTCTATTCAATTTTTTTTTGGATCTACTTTTGAAGACTACAGACAAAGACACTTCAGAAGATTCTCTTATTATCTTCTTGTTCTCCTCCATATTTGGATCTATGGCTCATTTTATTGTATTGAGTGCATTTTCGGTAGATACCGACACTCTTATATGGCTCATTTTTCCTTTGTATTAAGGTGCATTTTTCGGTAGAGACCGACACCTTCTAGATTGAGTTCACCATGAGGAGGGATTTGATATTCATGGTGGATCTATTCAGTGACCTAAAAGAGGCAACATCCTCTGAGGATGACCTACAGAGGCAATAGACCCAAGAGTGGCTGACCCTAAGGCACCCATGATGACCCTGAGGCACTTAGATAGCTGACCCAGAGGCAACAGACCCGAGGAAGTGGCTGACCCTATGGCAACAGACCAAGATGTATACACCGTTGATCTAGCATTTTTTCACAGCTGGAGAGCCAAGCGCATAGAGCATGAGCCTAGACCAAATCAGCAATAAAGGAGGAGAAGTCAACATTAAGGGGGAATGTTACCTAATGTTGACTTATTGTTTTTATTTAGTTAGGATAGTGCACTTTAAGGGGGAATGTTAGAATTAAAGTGCACTATGCCTTCACCTTGACACTTGTCAGTTTCTCTTGATAAGTGTCATGTGTTTCATATAGGCTTATGCCTATATATTGTAACCATTTTTCATTTGTAATATATCTCATCTTGTTCATTCCATTATAGTCCTAACAGCAACAACCAACACATTGGTAGGTATGTATGTAGAGGTCAGGTAAGTGGAGGTCAATGTTAATGACATTGGTGAAAGAGTAGGAAATGCTTCATTATAGGAGGTCATCATGGCAATAAAATATCATGGTCAATAGTAATTAAGGGGGATTTACACTAAAATAAATACACTAGAATACTACATAAATTAGTAGATAATGTAGATAAATGCATGATCTTAGAAAATAAAGAATTGTATGATATTTAATTCAAAACATTGAATCCAATAACATCTATTTTTGGATATCTTAACCATTGAATTTCTACAATAATGAGTGGATGCATGTGCTACCTTAGGTTCCTGATATAGTTAAACTTTAATCTATGTAAACTTGTAGTCAACTTGATTATTTTTTCTCATTTGCATTTTTTCAATTTTATCATTCTCTTACTATACCTAAACTTACCTAGCATATGTGGGATGCTAAGAACCTGATGTATGCAGTTGAACCTCAACATGGGTGTAATTTGATAGCCTCTATCATATTCTATAGATGTATGAGTACCAAATAGGTAGATAAGCAAATGTTAAATATCCAAAACAAATGAAAAACATGAAATTAATACCAAATAATGCAATATAGGAGGGTGTTGGTGGTATTAAATGATTTGGTATCTTGCATTATTAATGAAAATACCTTGTAAATATATTGTAATTAGTTTATGGTATGTTTAATATTTAAGTCTATAATAGGTGTCAAGTTATTAAGTGTGAGTTACATAGGTTATGTGTCAAGATATTAACTGTAAGTTATATGAGTGAGGTATCATGTTTAGAAGAAATGAGTTAAGAGAAATTATAAAAGATATTTTCTATGTAAACATGTGAGATTTATTATTATGTAAGAGAGAAATGTGAAGAGTTAGATATCCCATGAGTTTGAGGAGATGAAGATTTTATGTAAAAGAAAAGGTCAAGTGTCATGTGAATATGAAGTCTCATGTGTGTATTTATTGAAGACAAAGCCCTATAATATATTTTGAACAAGCATTGAATTTATGCATTGCTATATTAGGTATTTTTCAATATTTTTTCTTGATTTTTATGTTTATTGTGTGAGATTTGTACTTGAGTTATTGTCAAATATTGTGAAATTATCTATGAATAAATAAAATTAAATTGCTAAAAATCAAAACCTTAGTTTTTAGCTCAATAAAAGAATCAACTTTGATCAAATGCATTGCCAAACAAGAGAGTGTAGGATAAAAAAAATAATCAATCCATTTAACAAACAACTTACCTATATCGAAAAAAATAGATCTAGAAATAGGCTAGCAAGGATGGGAAGGAATGCTTAGGCACTCTTTATTTCTCTTAGATCTATAGAAGCCATGATCATAATATTTTGGTATGGTCATAGTTATCAAGAAATATCCTAAAAAATGTAATAGTCTAGGCACAATAGGGGTTCTATAGCTTAAATAGTCCTCAAGGACTATCAAAATAGTAGGAACAATCCTAAAAATTGGTGAAAAAATAGAATTTGTTGGGATTGCCAATTTTTGAGGTATTCCAAAATCTACTAGAACATGTTTAATAGATAGTGAGTCAACAAGAAAGTCTAGTTTAATATAATTAAAAATGGTATAGGCATAAATATTTTAAAAAATAGATAATTCCTACAACTATAATAGGTAAACAAGTTATTGTTATCCATTGCACAAAAAATTATAATGGTTTAGGATAGAATAAACGATGATAGAAAAATCAGTTATTCTATGCCTATACAACCTAGCTTTGCATTAATTACATTTAGAATTATTAATAATATAATAGGTAAAAAAATTAGTGCTATCCATTGCACAAAATAATATATCATGTTGATCATCATTGTCATCTAAAAAAGTAACTTCCATTGAACATAATTGATAAATCCCCACACCCACATCAAAAATAGTAGTAGAAGGGGAATTTATGTTTCAACATTAATGGTTTGATTAAAATAATTGTGTATATCACTACTAGTTTCCTTCCCATGCTATTATTATCTTCCCAAAATGTTCCTTATTTTAATTTGGCAACATCATCATGGAATTTATGTAATTTATCCCACCTTTGGTAAAACAAAATAGGAACCTCTCTTTATTTAATCTTTAACAATGGTGGCAATTTTTTAACTACCTCATGAGGAAGAGGACTAAAAATATTCATATCCAGTTGTCATATTTAGATTCATACGTCTTTTAGGGGTATTTCAACCAAAATTTAGGATGTCCCTTGAGTAATTTCTTCTAGAAGTCCACTAAAGCTCATGTTCATAAATGTGAACTTTCTATGTTTCATCCATAGAAGAAATATAATAGTTGTCATTTCTTGGAGGAAGAGGTCCCTAAGGATGTATATATCCTTCTAAAGTGAAAACATTTTCATCATAGACATACTTAACCACTTGACAAGTAGAGGAAAATATAGCTCTTATATTATTAGCCCAAGGTCTATCTAATAGCATGTTATAATTTGTCTAAAAATCAAACACCATAAATTTCACTCTTACTTCTTTAGGCCCAACTAAAATTAACAACCAAATGCAACCCATAGGATCTTGAGGTTTACCATTATGATAATAGCAATGAATTATAGTAGAAATAATATTTTCTCTAGGGATATTCAACTTATCTATCAAGGAAAATAATATAACACATGTACCACTCCCATAATCCGCTCACAATCATCATCAATGCTAGGTCATTAACCTTTTCTAGATAATTTACAATAATCATTTCTCTATAGCTGGTATATGCATCAATGTAATTGTTTTCTCTATATGATTGAATATACTACACTTCATGAGATCCTTGAGTGGTAGGCATAGTGTTAGAAATCCTTGGTTCAGGCATACCCATCTGATCTAGTAAGCTTCTTAACCTTTGTATTTAATATGGAGATGTCCTAAGTAGCTCTAAGTATGGTACCTTGCAAGGGGTCATACACAACTCTTCAACAATATCCTAGACTTTTGTCCTACTCATGACTACTTTTAGAAAATTTTATTTAAGTTGGGTGATATCCTATCATGTTTCTTCTATGCGTGCTCAGATCACCATTTTAAACAATGATCATGGTATTTCACTACTTTTAGAAATGATAGGTTTCATAGACTAGTTTGAGGTCTTCTTATGAATATTTTCTATAGTTTTTGATGTTTCTATATTAATAATAGGTTTTTAGATGACCAATGGGGATTTGGAATTTTATCAATAATAATAGGATTAGTCTTTTATTAAATAGGTTCTTTCTATTTGTATTTTTTTATTTTTTATCTTTAGAAGGTTGCTTTTTTAGATTGAGGTGTCCTCCTAGTAATAGCAATAATTTGTTGTTCCAAATTTGTAATTGTTTCTCTTTGCACCTATGAATATTAACATAATGAAGCATATTTGGTTGACTACAAACATACTATTCATTTGGTTTAGGTTGAGAAATTATTTTATTAACTTGGGAAGTATTTTGAGAAGTGCTAGCTCCAAGGTTTCAATTATGGGAGTAACTACCATTTTGATTCTAATAATTGTTACTCCTCTTTCATTTCCTAAGTTAGAGTTGTATACTTAGTTTAAATAGTTTCTTTGGTTGTCCTGATTAAACCGTTGAAGTTGATTTTGGTTCACTCCTTGCTATTGATTTGGAGCTTGTTGTTCATGGTTGGTAAATTGAGTGTTATAGATACCTAAAATTTGGTTGTGAGGATGATTAAACCTCTTCTAAATATTTATTTTTATTTTGTAAAATAAAGTAATCATATCATTGTTAACTTGCTCGATATTAAAATTAGGATCAAAGGATTACCTAAGGTATTTATTTCAAAAATTTGCACAAGTGGGTTCACCATGATGATATGTTCTATTTCAAAAGAAAAATTTATTACCATCATGCCATATTGGAGCTTCAAGCCTATCATTGATATTATATTTTTCCAACTTAGAAGGTGGAAAAATTTTAAGAATATCCTCATGTATCCATTGAGGTATATATTATTAGGTTTTTGACCACCCCTAGATTTTGAATAGGATATTGAAAAATGCTTTAGCTATTTTATTTCATGGAAGGTATCTTGGACATCTACATTGTAGACCTCATCCCCTATAATATTTTTATTAGGGTTTTAAGGTTTTAAGGCTTTTTAGCCATCCTTTTTTCCTTGTATTCAAGGATTTTTATAAAATGGATAAATTTTTCAAGGGAAGGTAAATAACAAGGATTATTTTCCTTAATATTAGCTTGAAAAAGGGTTTAATTTTTTTACAAACATAATAGTATCAATATCTTTAGTTATATTCATATTTGTATGGTGTTTGAGTATTTTCCACATTTTTAAAAATCTAGTAATAAGTTCATTAGGTTCTTGCTTTGGGTTTACAAAATCATAAATTGCTTCTATAACAGCTATAACATCATCAAATTCTTGTTTCAATTTCTTAACAAAAGTATCTAGGGAATCAATGGAATATTAAGGTAACGATGCAAACCAATTTAGAGCATTTTCTACCAAATCCCTAGTCATTAATTTTGATAAGGCTTTATCATTATGAGGTCATTCACTATAATATGCCATGAAATTATCTATAAATATTAGGATTGATTATTCCCATAATAAAAGAACTTATTTGCATGCCTAGATAGGTCAATATATTTCATATTAGGGGCCAAAGATAGACTCCTATAATTTCTTAAAGTTGTATTAGTTAATGTAGGTAAATTCTCCCTAGGGTTATCTAGGGGCAAGGGGAGGAGGAGAAATAACATTAGGCTTCATGATTAAGGGAGGAATAATAGCCTTTACTATATAGTTTCTATTAGCACTCAAATTTTGATTTATATTAAATATGAAATATTGCATTTGCTTTTATGATTCCCTCCTAGAAGCCTTCATCTATCTCTTAAAGCCTCTAGTTACATTTTAGTATTTTACATATAACTATATAAAAAGTAAGTGATGACTTCTTAACTAGATTAAATCATAGGTACCAATATCTAGGATCTAATATTAATCAATATTGAAGCATATAATTCTCTGGCCAATATAAATAAAATCACATTCATGAAATAAAAGCAATATTTTAGAATATAAAATTATAATATTATTGATCAAATATACAAGATTTCTTGTATTCTTCAAGATTCAATGCTTGATACAATGCTTCATATCATCTTCCTTTCTTGTATTACAATACATGGAGCTTTGTATCCATAATATAACTTTACACATGACCTTTCAATACTTTGACTATTGCTCTCCTCACATATCCGAGATATTCATCCTTTTCTATTCATCATATATGATAAACCTCTCATGTTTCTTCACTTTACATCTTGACACATATCACGTGTCTCTTAACCTATATACTTGACACCTACACACATGACTCTTGAATTAATTACATGACACATTACACACTCTCACATATTACAGACTTGCATACTTTGTTACATGACACTTGGACTAATTTCACACTATAATGTAATATTTACATATGTACAAATGCACCAAGGGATACTATCACAAAGTACTAAATAATATAATATCTTCAACAACCCCATATATTACATTATTTGGTTTGAATAATTTTGGTATTCAATATTCATATTCATATTTCCTCTTGTGTCCATCCATGGCCTATGACTGTTAACTCTAACTGATAATATTGCATTGTGCTTAATCCACTTTCTAGTTTCTTATATTTTGGAGAAATTAAAAATAATGATCATTAAATTATTATTGAGGTAAAATATGGTTTAAGATTTATTATAATAATCCTATTGTATAAATAGCAAATATTCCATTCTTGATGGATCCCATAGCTTCAATTTTGATTTATTTCTTGATGACACATTTTTTGTTTCCATTTATGTATTTGAATTCCACTATCCTACCTCTTTCAACCAATTGAGCTACTAAGATAAGATTATTTGATAATCCTAGAACATATAATACATCATCTAGCATGAAATATGAATATGGAATACTAGGTATAATTTTTCTAGATCCTTGGACATGATAAATCTTATCATCTGCTATTTTTAGTGGAATATTTGGTTTGACTTCTAATAATTCAAACTAATACAAATTTCCAATCATATGATTATTGGAACCTAAATCTATATACCATGTGTCTTTTCCATTTATCATGTTTTGATGGGATCCAAATGATATTGTTTCATGTCTTTGATATAATTTTTTATTATGAAACTTTCCTCTCATAGAATTTTACCCTTTATTTTTTTATGAATTTTTTCTTTGTCTTCTATCCATGATATAAATTTCTTCAAAGAATTTTCAAATTATTACCTTTGTAGTAGAAATACTTAATTTTTCAAACAACCAACCAATTTCAAATATCTAAAATTAATCAAGCAATCATGCAATCAATTCGTCAATTTTAGTTTCAATCTTATTATAACTCCAAAAATAATTTCTTTTCAATTTTTAAATTTCAATTTGCAAATTAAATAAATCAATTTTGCATTCATCAAACTTCAATTATCAAATTTCAATTTTATTTAATTTCAAATTTTAAATGATTTATTTTCTTATGAATCCCTTGCATCAATTTTCTATCTATAAGGTTATACCTTATAAAATCATATTTTTAGTTTCTTTTAGAAACCTTCAAACCCCAACTTTTAATTAAATCAAATTAAAAAAGTCTTAAACCTTATAATTCCAATTATGCCCAAAATAAATTTTACCTGAAATAATTTAAAGGTGCAAAAATTATTTTAAGGCACTTACTTAATGTTATGCACCTTTATTTTCATTAAAAGTATTATGTCTTCTTGATCCCACGTATTATTTTCCATGTCAAGTGTTAATAAGAGATTAGGAAAAAAGTTATGCCTTTTAGTAATGATAGTAAACAATATGAATTACACCATTTTGAATATTCTAAACTTAGCTTAACCTTTGAATTTCCTCTACATGCTAGTCAGGTTTTCAAAACACATTCTTTAGCTCAACTCTTCTAGTAGTCTTCACATTCTACATTAGCAGGCTTGAATATTTATAAGTAGTATTCCAACATTATCTTCATAGCTCACTATTTCAATGCAATATCAGTCGTATTCATCCTTAATCCTCATTAACCACCTTATCCAATAATATCAAGCAACATTAGTTCAAACATACTCATTTTTTAAGCATTCAAGACTTTTATAAATGATTTTTACACTACAATATTCTACCACTCTACATGTTATAATCTGCTTCTTCTCCTTAGCCTTCCTTCTTCATGAAGAATTTCTTCTTGGATGGTAACTATATTCACATTCCACTTTAAAAATACACTTTATCTTGGATTTCTCCTCTCTTTTGCTAATTTTCCTCATGGATACTTTACTATACTTTAGCTTGGCTTTCAAACAAAATTCTACTTATTTGATACTAGTCTTCCTCAATATGGTTCTCTTTCCACTCAGGTGATTTTATCTTCATCAAATTATATTTTTTCTAAATATTATTCCACCAATAATATTTATTTTCTCAACCACTATGACTTTAATGGTCTCTTCTCTTAATTATCGGGTGCTATTATCAACCCAATTTTTCTCAACTTTAGGGTGAAATCAACTCTTTCTTCTATCTTATCTTTGGTACACATTTACACTAGAATTTCTTCTCACATAGAGTGAGGATGTGTGGATTTGATTCTTCTGATGGATTTTTATCCAGATTAAATCATAAGTCCCAATATCTAGGATCTCATATAAATCAATATTGAAGCATATACTACTATGACCAATGTAAATAAAATCATATTCATGAAATAATAACAATATTTCAAAATATAAACTCATAATATTATTGATCAAATATTAAATAGTTCTTGTATTATTTTATATTCAATGCTTAGTACAATGCTTCACCTTATCTTCCTTTCTTGGATTACAATGCATGGAGCTTTATCTCCATAATATAACTTTATGCATGACCTTTCAATACTTTGACTATTTCTCTCCTCACATATCTAGGAAATGCATTATTTCCTATTCCTCATATATGACAAACCTCTCATGTCTCTTCACTTTACATCTTGACACATATCATGTGTCTCTTCACTTATATACTTGATACCTACACACATGACTCTTGAATTACTTACATGACACATCACACACTCACATATTATACACTTGCACATTTTATTACATGACACTTGGACTCTTTTCACACAATAATATAATATTTATAAATGTACAAATGTATCACGGGGGTACTATCACATATTAACCAGTAATGTAATATTTCAAACAATCAGTCAAATATTTCCTAAGGTTCATCATGTATGTAACCACTTTTTTATCATGAGGCTTAGCATAAGTATTGGATCTTGAAGACTGGTGTTTAACCTGTAATATTAATATTCATGCATTCATCTACCTCAAGAAAAGATCTATATTTTACGGTGATCATGGTCATGACATGAATACCTGATTAAAGGGAAGTTTGGGTTCATCATTGTGCTCATATTTGTTATTTAACATCAAATTTTCTATAGGTTTTTGGAACCCTATGTAAGATTTATATAGTTCATCAAATAAATATTAGGGACCTTTTCTTCTTCTAAATCAAAATACTTATCAATCCAATATATAACCATAGTTTCATAATCACAAGTAAGTGGAAAGGAATTATCGATATAATTTTGAAGAGTAAGAGGAGGAAGATTCCCTCCAATTTTTATAGTTTCTAGAACAAACTTCTTCAGACCATAATATTATTCTATGGGAGGTATTTCAGGCTAACTCCTTTAAAAATCCATTTATATTTTTGTCAATGTGGGTTAAACATCCGGACTTCAAGAAACGAATAGAGGAATGGTGGCATCAACCTATCCAGGGAAGTGCTTCCTTCAAACTATCTCAAAAACTTAAGATGGTGAAAAACAACCTTAGAATATGGAATAAAGAAGTCTTTGGAAATATTTTTGAGAATAAGAGAGCAGTGGGGGAAAAAATGAGAATAATAGAAATAAAAATCCAAAATGGAACCTATGATGAAGTGACAAGGGTTGAAGAGAAGGAAACCCTTTGTGAGTTTTATAATATTTTAGCTTGTGAAGAGATGTATTGGAGGCAGAAATCAAGGGCATTATGGCTAAAGGAAGGGGACTCTAATTCAAAATTTTTCCATGTTACCACATTGAGCAATAGAAGCAATAATAATATTAGAAATTTAACTAAGGTGGATGGATCCTCAACTCAAAAAATTCGGGATATCAGGGACGACGTTGTTAATTTTTTTAGTTCATTATTGGGTGAAGAACGGGCCTATAATGCCCAAGCAAAGGACTCTCTACTTCAATTCATTCCACAACTCATTTATGAAATGATTAACAAGTCTCTTACAACATATTTTTTAGATGAAGAGATCAAGGAGGCTTTGTTTAACATGGATCCTGACAAAGCTCCTAGGCCGGATGGGTTTTCACCGTGGTTTTTCCAAGTTTGTTGGGATATTGTTGGAGTAGAAGTTATTGTTGCAATCAAGGATTTCCAAAGTTCAAATCATATTCCAAGGGGTTTCAATTCAAATTTCATTGCTTTGATCCCTAAATGCCCCAACCCCAAGACTATGGCTGACTTTAGGCCGGTTAGCCTGTGTAATATATCCTATAAAATTTTGTCCAAAGTTTAAGCCAATCATTTGAAGAAAGTTCTACCGGTTATCATTGATCCAAGTCAAGGAAATTCTGTACAAGGAAGATCAATCTTAGATGGAGTTATTACTGTTCATGAGGCTCTTCATACAACCACTCAGACCAAAAAAGCAGTCATGGATTTAAATTTAGACATGAACAAAGCTTATGACAGGATAAATTAGGAATTCCTAGAGGCAGTTTTATTAAAATTTGGCTTCAACATGAAATGGGTCAAGTTAATAAGAGAGTGTATTTCTAAGCCTTTTTTTTTAGTTTTAGTTAATGGGTCTACTACAAGTTTTTTTCAAAGTAAATGTGGTCTAAGATAAGGATATCCCATAAGTCCTATGTTGTTCATCATTGTAGCTGAGGCCTTGGGAAGAACCATTAAGGAAAAAATAGTAGCTGGACTCATATCAGGTATCAAGGCCACATCGCTAACTACCCCAGTGACACATCAGAAATTTGTTGATGATACATTGTTACTGACTTTGGGTTCTATGGTTGAGGTAAGAAGGATTAAAAATATTCTCATAATGTATGAAGAAGCAACTAGACAGAAAGTGAATTTTTATAAGAGCAAACTTTATTTCATCAATACCCCCATTCCTAGGCAAAACAACATAGCAATGATCATGGAATGTCAAATTGCATCCCTTCCCACCTCCTATTTAGGTCTTCCCCTGTTTATGAGGAAACCTGAAGGATCGATGTGGAACATAGTTCTAGAGAGGATCCAAAAAAATATAGCAGGTTGGAAAGGACATCTGTTATCTCAAGCAAAAAAAGTAGTTTTAACTATGGCTTCACTTCAAAGTATAACCGTTTACTTCCTATCAGTATTCAGAGCTCCCAAAAAGGTGTATCACAAAATTGAGCAACTTCAAAAAAAAATTCTCTGGTTAGGGACTAAGGATAAGAAAAGGATCCATTTAGTAGGTTGTAACAAGGTTTGCAAACCTAAAGCTGATGGGGGGTTAGGATTGAGGAGAGTTGCTCATCTATATACAACTCTGTTAACCAAACAAGCATGGCGGTTATTGACTAAGGTCGATAATGAATGGACTACCATAGTTAGGAGGAAATACCTCCAAGGTGTGAAATTCCTTAATGACAACTTAGCAAGCAGGGGGTCTATTTTTTGGAAGGTAATCCTCATGAGCAGGGATCTTGTCAAGAAAGGTCTTAGATGGATTCTAGGAAATGGGAAAATAATAGACTTTTGGAAGGATCGGTGTGTGAGAGCTGAGGAGTTATCCCAGAATCCTCATTTGGCTAGGATTCAAGAGCATATGAAGAAGCATATTGGGAAGAAGGTTGGAAATTATATGTGGTAGGATATAAATATCAATAGGTGGAAACACACCAGAGTACAGGGTTTTGAAGCGAAGTCTGAAGAGCTTTATAACATTTTAACTCAACAAATTATTCCCTCTAGAGAAGATGAAGATCACATTGTTTGGGCTAAGACTGAAAGTGGTGACTTCATAGTTAAGTCTACCTATAATTTGATTCTTAATATTGAAGATCAATAATTTCAATCGAGTTTGGTTTGGGTCAAAGGCTTAATTCCTAAAATATCCTTGTTTTCATGGCTGGTGATTAAAGGAAAAATCCTCACTATGGACAATATATTATCCAAAGGTATGGTTATTGCTAACCGTTGCTACATGTGCAGGGCAAGATGGGAGACAACCCAACACTTGTTTCTGGAGTGTCCGATAGTGGAGTCCATCCTGGATGAAATTTTCCAAGCCTTTAGGATCTCGTGGGTTAAGCCTGCTCTTATATCCAAAGTGTTCCATCAATGGCCTCAACCCTTTGTTAGCCTAAAACTTAAGTACCTATGGAAAATTTGTTGGCATCATTTTATCTGGCAGATTTGGCTAGAAAGGAACCATAGAGCCTTTAAGGATACCATTCACAACCCAAAAACCATCCTCAACAGGATTATTGTCTTTGCAAAAGAAAACCTTAGCACCTTAGTGGATGAGAACCACTCAATTCTTCCCCAAGAAAAATAATTAGCTCAGGCCTTAGGTATTGAGGACAAACCTTCCATTCCTTTTCCCAATCCCAAAAATGGGATTTCTTGGGAGCCACCCCCCAGGGTTGGTTTAAACTAAATTTTTATGGTGTAGCCAAGGAGAACCCGAGAAGAGCTGGAGCTGGAGGAATAATCATGGATCATCAAGGAAATTTGGTCAAGGCCTTCGCTAAACCATTTGGAATAATAACTAATAACGAAGTAGAAGCTAGATCCCTTTGGAGAGGGTTGCAAGTAGCCCAAGAAACTCAAGGTAACTTGATTATTTAAGGTGATTCTATGAACATCATCAACTTGTTAACCAATGGCAAAAAACCTCCATGGAGAATCGAGGGAGTCATCCATGAAGTGAGGATCCTTTTTGCGGAAAGATAGAATAGGAGGGCTCGTCACGTGTACCATGAGGCCAACAGGTCAGCTAAAAAATTAGCCAACATAGGTGTTGATGTTGGTAGTTTGGTGACATGGACACAAGGTGTGCCACGTGAAGTGGAAAACATTATTAGTCATGAAAAGAAAACTACCCATTAAGTAGAAATATGAATGGGTGTTCTTTCCCCATGGTGCTGGTAATAACTATGGGGTCTCCCTCTAAATCATACCAAATTGTAAATGAAGGTAACAGGGTGTAAGCCTTGGAAGATTTCGACAGAGAATAAGAAATGGGCAAGCAACAGGTTTCACAAGTGCAAAGTTCCAAACTTCAATTCCTGTCAATGTAAGTAATGTTTACAATTATGTTTAGGTATGGGTGTGCTTTTTTAGTAAGGTGTTGTAGGGGATTCAACACAATTTCTAGTAATAAATTTTCAAGGATGACTAGGATCTACAATCTCAGCAGAAGGCTGGATATTGAAATAGGTTTTGGGTTAACCTGCAAAACTCGATAATTAATGAAGACTTTTATTTACCAAAAAAAAAAAAAGACCCATAAGGTAAAGTAGAATAACCACTCAAGGATAAATATGGTTTTATTAAAATGTTCTACCCTTAAGCAAATAAACTACCAAAACCCTTACAAAAAAAATCATTTTTGGAAAATCCCTAAGAGAAGGAAAAAACTACAATAGTTTTTATTCAGCAGACTAAAAAGTGATGGCCAACACAAACCCTATAATAGCTAACACACCAAAGTATAGTGTCTAAAAATGAAAAAATATCTAAAAATATGGATTCACATTGGGTTCACCAAAATGTTTGTAGGAAAAGTGGTATCTAATATAATTTTCTAAATTAAAATGATATTATCAAAGATGCTAAAACTAAGATAGCAAAGTAGTAAATTAACAATAAATACCCAAAATCTATCCTAACTCAAGCATAAATAAACTTAAATAATTCATGAATAAATACATTAAAATTATCCACAATATGCTAGTAAGATACATTTAATCCTAATGTAGTAAAATAATTACTTGATACATAGGGAATCAAAGATAAAATCATGTCATAATAAGCCTAGTAATTTTTTCCTCCTATTCCCACTTTTTTACAATATCACCATGAAAAATAAGGAGATATCACACCTGGTATGTTCATAGAGGGTTTGAATTGCCTTGGAATCTAGTCCTAAAGTGGAAATCTTTGACCTTTGGCTAAAAAAATTAGAAGAGTGACCTATCCTTCTTCATAGAAGGAGATGAACTATCTATTGATGGATTTGGTTTTTCCTAGAAGTAAAAGAGAGAGATGAAAATAGAGAGCATGAAGCAATAGCAATAGAGGTAAAATTTTGAGAGCAATGTTAACATAAAATATTTTTATGAGTGTTTGGTAATGATTTGACAAGAGGTTTTTGACGATTGGTAATTTGATGAAAAAATGAGAAATTGAAAGGGTATTTATAGAAAATGAGGTAAAATAACTTTTTTTTCTTTAGATATAATGGTTGATTTTAATGCTTTTTAAGGTCATAAAATCATACCTATCAATATAGATGACATTTCACTCAAAACGTAGGTGTAAAAGCAAACTAGAATCATGATCATGCATCAAAAACCCTAAAAATAATTAGATTACCATGATCATCACTCAATGTGAAAATTGTGACATTTTATATTTTTTGGAAGTATGATTTTGGGTACATGTGTCACATTGTCCTTTAATCTCACATATGTCTTTATTTTAAGTTTTAGGAAAGTGGAAAAAATGTTAAGAAAGGTGTCCAAAAAGTGGGAATTGAGTGAAGAAAGAGAACCATAACTATTGTCCAACATGGCTCACTATCATCCTACCTAAGGACTAACAAAATTATTCAACCCATATCCTATAAATATGATTATACTATCCACCATCTATGGAGTTAGTCGTTAGTGCTCTTTTTACAGATACCAAGAAAATATTTTTCAAGAAATCAATTTTTACTTATTATTTTGGTCATTATTTTGATACCAAACAATTTGGTAAGTTTTGTAATCATTGTAACAAATCAATATATGTAAGCTCTAAGAGTTTAAAATTAAAGGAGAAGGCTTTGATTGTATCATATCATTATGAGGAAATGAGTAACATTCCCATTGAGATCCATAGTGAAGATAGGTAATGTGAGGAGTAGAAAGGTTGAATCAATAAGGTCACTTTGTGCATCACCATTCTATTTTAGTGGGCTGAGATAGTTTTTTAATCACTAATTCCCATATTATATATTATATTTTAGTGGATTATATATTTAACAATGGCTCATAGAAAAACTTAATTGTGGGATCCATTATAAAAAAAATGCATTTATAAATGTAACCTCATACTGATCCATATTCTCTTGTATAGAAGGATATTGGTTCATACACATTAATCATGCATATATGAACTATATCCTTTGATTTTGGTCCCATGTATGTGGATAATGTTTGTTGTAATTTGAATGATCTAGTTTATTTTTATTGTTGCCTAAAAAACCCCACAAATATAATAGGGAATCATTTTATGATGCTTACAATAGAATCCATATACTACAAAACAATGATAAAAAGCAAATAATAAATATCAATACAAAAAATTCTTGGTACTTACTATAGACATAGAAAATTGACACACTTTAGTCAGCAATATTCCTTGAACCTTCTAAGAAGCCTCTAGCACTTAGCCTATTAGAAAATAGAATACTTGATATTATTCATTGAAATGAGCCTTGCTTAAATAGCAAATGCATACAATATTATCTATTGGATCATAAAAAATTGAGCTAATCTCAGCCACACAGATTATCCTAGTAACAACTTAGGATATTATTTATTATTCTAACACCCCCTTAAGTGGCACTAGGATATACTAACATCCCCCTTCAAGTGATACTATGAGGTAGCAAAAAACAATAAAACTAAACAAGTGGCAAATCCACAAGTATGAGTCCCAAAAAAAGGCCTGATAAGGTACTCATGTACAATATATACATAAGAAAACTCTGCTGGAGAGATGAAGAAAAAACCACAAGGGAAAAACCACCTTCCAGAATAGAAGAAGAAGAAGAAGGAATGTACATGGAATATGGAGAGGAAGGAATATATCCTCTTCAACCCCCCTAGGACAACTTCCATAAAGAAACCTGCAAAGGATCCACCAGATGTCTCAAAAAAGTAGAGAAGCCTCATCATCGAACGAAATGAAACCATACTTCCAGAATGGTTCTAGTGACACAAATCAAGGCTATGAACCATGAAAAATATCACTAAATTAAAGCCCCTGAAACCAAAGTGTCTCACAAAAATAAGAGTGTGAAGATAGTATGGAAAGAACCACAAGAATCGCAAGGGATGTAAAAATTGACTCCTCAAGCATAAGTAGTGGTTTCCACCTATATGAACAGTCCAAAACTTATGGACAAATAGTAAAACAAAGGAATCAAAAAATTAATGGGACCAATAGATCTCAAATGTGTCCTTATGGTGACCTCCTCATCCTACCAGAATGCATGGGTAACCAACCGCTACATCCACTAGGTGATATAGAGGAGATGACTAGATACTAGGATCACTCTAAAAAATTTCTAGGAGTGTCAGGTTCAACCGAGAATGCACTCCATGATATAATATATTGAGGCTAAAAAAAATAGGTTAAAGTGCCTCATAATGGACAAAGGACACCACCATTGTGTCCATCTCGGAAAAACCTTTTCGATGACTACAAGCACCCCTATGTTCAGGTGTCAATGAGGCCTTCATTTGTAGGAAAAATAGTCTTCTTCTTTCCCTCACAATAGAATATGTTGGAATCTTAAAAATACAATATGATTCTAAAAATATCTCTACTTATAGATTTCTCCTTCACAAGAAATTACATGGACCATTTGGCCTAAAATATTTTTAAAAAAATACCCCCAATAAATTAAAAAAAAATACTCCACTAGAAGACAAAGTCTTCCTATATTAAAGTACTCCCACTAGAAGACAAAAGCTTCCCATATAAAAGTAATCCCTCCAAAAGTCAAAATATTCCCATATAAGAGTACTCCCACCAGAAGACAAAAGATTCCCATATAAAAGTACTCAAATTTATGTTGTCTCCGAGAGCAGCATCATTGTCGAAGAAGTTTCCTTAATAATAAAAATACCCTTTTAATAATTTAAATTAAGGTATTTAAATAACCTTTTGTAATATATGTTTTGATAAAAACATACATTTTAAAAAATCATTATATGGCCATCATCATAGCTTCCTTTTGATAGCCACAATGACGTACCAGAGCTTAATTTGAAAAGCCATCATCAAATTATGGAGATGTCGATGCGGGTACCAAAAAGCATCAAAAAGTAGTCCTAGCTCATAACAGTTGCCAAATAATTACCATGTATGTCCAGGATTTTTTAGTAGCATAGGAAATCCACAACGAATTGCTTGTTTACTACAACATCAAAAACTGGAGTGGAAACATCACTCCGCCTCTTCAGTATGGCTGACACATATTAAAAAAAAATCCACATCAAACATCTTCGAAATCTATCCTCTCCATCATCACTTGCAACACACAACAATAGAAAAAAAATATTATCATACAACGGCAGCAGTCCACTACAAACTACCTCCAACGCGCTAGTGTGGAGGAAACGTGGCTCTCACCATAGCGGTAAATCGTTGTGATAAAAAATGTATCACCATTTCATTCACATCAAACTTTCATCTCCAAGAATGACCATCATGCACGTTCAATAGCAGATTAGGATCAGGTTTTTTATCTCCTTAAATATAGTTCCCACGCACACTTGCAATCCCTCCAGGAATTTTCCCATCAAGGTTGTGTAAATAGTTTACGTGGGCATAAAAATTTTGTGCTCGAATTAAAATAACTCTGTAGTAGCATTTTGCCCCAAATTGGGCGTATTGTTGCCCCATCGCCAATGGCAAAAATGCTATAACAGCAAGGCCCCACTCTCTTGCAGGTGCAGTAGCAACATCGAGAAAAAATATCATGGATTCTAGAGGACCAGTAACATAACGAGAGGTCAGCTACAATGTATAAAATAATGTTCGAGTGTCATGGGACTTGGTTAATTAGTGAGAGCTATGTTACCACTGGGAGTAATCTGTTGACTACAATTTTTAGATGCACACATCACTAGTATATGCACTATCACTGACACATGGCTGGTGACCCCGATATGTAGAACCACATCATCTTCTTCAAGGAACTCCACCCGAATCATAAGCTTGAAATATAAGTGCAAGGGTCAAAATATTTGGACACCGCACTAGTGGATCACGTCACCTTACTCCATGGCATTTGATAGAAATTTGAGTCATCTGGTGATGTTCATGCTCTTGGAAAAACAACTCACTACCTGGAGCTCGTTACTATTTCATTACATAGGCAACAAATGAAATTTATTCTAGCTGAGTGAGATCAACAAACAAATCACATGAGGAAATCATAGACATTGGATATAACTTTCAATGTCGTACAGCATGCATAAATCACACTGGCCAATGTTCCTTAATTTCCATGATCTGGGAAATCCCACCACGAGATAACAATAATAGTTTTAAAATCCATACAATATTTACATATATTTAATTAAGTTGTAGGTATTAAAAGATAACAAAATATAGTGTGCATCTATAGTTAATTCTATTTGTGCATTTTTCCTTGAGCCCTTTCTTAAATATTGTTTATTTATAACCCTAGGTTAGAAAGCATCCAAATAAAGAATCATTCTAGGGTTAACTCTTGTATTACTTCATTATGTATTTTTTAATTGTCCTTTATATTTCATAGCATAAATCTAGAAAGGCCAAATTCAGGTGATTGCTTTTAACTGAACACATCAAACATTCTCAAAATTCCATAGGATTTGGAGTGAGTCCTTAAACCATTCCTGGTGAACCCTTCCCCCCTAGCATTGAGTGTAGAGAACAACACAGCCCCTATGGTTCACCCCATAAGGCTTTATCTCTTATGTATCCATACAAAATTTACATAGCTATGTGGATGGCTTTGGTGGCATGTATATTTTACATATATAGGATCCTTAGTAAGGATATGTTCATCAACAACCTTGGGCTAATTTTTGTAAAACTTTTTGGGTCAACCTATAAAACCCGGTATTAATGTTATAGTATCTTATCTACCAAAAAAAAATAGTTTCAAAATCCCAATGAAATTAGGATGAAGCTTGGTGACAACAACTCGTGTATTATCCGCATCATGCTCTAATATTCCTCCAATTCTAAATACGGGTTCAAAATGGCTACATGGACTTCCATAATTAACATCAATAGCAAAAATACTATTCAGAGGGAGCACAATTTATTATCATCATGCGATAAAAAAAGAACGACATGTTTGCACACCTTACCACCATCAAAAAACTATCCATGTGAGGTGTGCATTCCTCGACATCCATCAATGCCACTGCTGGATCTTTGTGATATCCACATCCTTTGTTGTATTTGAAATTTTAATGGCTTTTATGCTACACCAAACTGGACGATGTTGATAAGATGTGTTGCACAACATTATGAAGTTTGCTTTCAAAGTTTTTGATCCTCCACCAACCCCATAGCTAAATATTATGCACTCACATCTACAATATTTGTATTTGTGAAGAGGACAAAGCCAAAGATCATTAACTAGATTAAAGATAGTCAAATTTCATTTGCTACCTGTGTAATGAAATAGTAAAGAGCTCTGAGCAGTGATTTATTTTGCAAAGAGCATGGGTATCACCAGACGACTCGAATTTCTATCAAATTCCATGGAGTGAGGTGATGTGATACACTAGTGTGGCATACAAATATTTTGATCCTATGTAATCATATTTCAATCTCATGATCCAGGTGGAGGAGTTCCTGGAAGAATATGATGTGGTTCTATGGATCGGGGTCATTAGCCATGTACTAGTGATAGTGCACATACCAGTGATATGCATGTCTAGAAATTGCAGTCAAAATATTACTCTCAGTGGTAACATAGCTCTCACCAAGTCACCAAGTCCCATGACACTCGAACATTATTTTATGTGATGTAAATGAATTCCTGTTATGTTACTAGTCCTCTAGAAACCATGATATTTTTTCCTAATATGTTGTTGTTGCACCTACGAGAGAGTGGGAACTTGCTATTCTAGCATTGCTACCACTGGTGGTGGGACAATAGTATGCCTAATTTGGGGTGGAATTCTACTATGGAGTTATTTTAATTCAAATGCAGAATTTTTATGCCCACGTAAATTGTTTACACAGCCTTGATAGGAAAATGCTAGGGAGAAAACCACAAGGGATAAAACCATCTACCAAAATAGAAGAAGAAGGAGGAATATGTGCATGGAGGATGGAGAGGAGGTAAGATGTCCTCTTCAACCCCCTAGGAAAACTTCTATCAAAAAGCCTACAAAGGATCCACCATATGTCTCAAAAAATTAGATAAGCCTTGTCATCGAACAAAATAAAACCATACTCCCAAAATGGTGCTAGTGACACAGATCAAGGCTTTGATACCATGTTAGAAAATATAATACTTTATATTATTCATTGAAACGAGCCTTGCTTAAATAGTAAATGTATACAATCTAATCCATTGGATCATAACAAATTGATCTAATCTCAGCCACACGGATTATCCTAGTAAAAACTTAGGATATAATTTATTATTTTAACATACCCAAGGCATGGGATAGGCCCCTTTCCCTTTGTTTCTCCCTTTTTCCTCCTCTATGCGAAATCACGCCCGGTTAAGATGGGGCACGACTTCGCATAGGCAAAGTCACGATCGACCAAGATGGGGCGCGACTTCACCTTTTTAGGGTTTCTCCCATAGAAACCCTAATTCTTCTAGCTGGCATGTTTTGGCATCGACCTTCCTGGGTTTTTCTCGCTCTTTTCATCTTCAAGCTCGCTATAAAAGGAGGGTTTAATCCCTCATTTAAGAGACACAACTTGATGATTTTTACATGCGATTATTCTAACATGCTCGCAATTGTTTTCTATCTACTTCCTTTTCTTCTGCAAGCAAGCTAACACTTAAGTGCAAATTTTATCTTCTGCTGCATTGATTTGATTTGTTGTTCGCTCTGGTGGATTCGTGTCGTAGCCCGAAGGAGAGATTAACTACTCGGAGGTCTCGACCCTTCTGCCTACTTCTGCACCATTCACTAGGTGTTTTTATTTGGTTTAAGATGTTTGCATTGCATTTCATATTTTGTTTTTATTTTCTTCGCATCTCAGGTGAAGTCACACTAGGTATTAATGGGGCATGACCTCATAGGCCCGAACTTAGGGCTTCTTTTCTGTAGAGGTAAAATCGTGCTTGATCCATATGGATGGGATGCGACTTTGCCTTCTACGTTATCGCGCTAGCTCTCTGAGGAGCATGACTTCACCTAGAGTCAATCTGGGGGTAATTTGATATTTCTAACTGCATGATAGCATTTTAGACTACATTTTGATCATATTTGCATACTCTGTATTCTATTTATATTCTGTTGCACTATTGTTTTATGATTAATATCCAAAGGTCAATTTTTGCTTCTATTCTTAAAGGTCATCTAAAAGGACCTAGGGGGCTTGACTATTGCACCTCCAAGCATTATTGTACAATGGCCTAAGCAAGCCCCCTAATGCTAATTCCATTTTCAAGTGTTTCTTAAGTTATCTTGCAGGAACAGGAATTGTTGATATCATTGGACAAGAGGATGAAAGCTTGGATCAACCACCGGTTAAGATAAGTGTTCCCATTAAACTATAGGTTGTTTTTTGAGTGCTTATAATTTTGTTTCAAACCCTAGATCTGATTTTATAGAAATATATTTAATTAAGTTCTAGGCATTAAAAGATAACAACATATAGTGTGCATCTAGGGTTAATTTTGTTTGTGCATTCTTTCTTGAGCCCTTGCTTAAAGATTGTTTATTTAAAACCCTAGGTTAGAAAGCATTCAAAGAAAGAATCATTCTAGGGTTAGCTCTTGTATTCTTGCATTCTGTATTTTTGCATTATCCTTTATCTTTCATAGCATAGATCTAGAAAGGCCAAATTCAGGTGATTGCTTTTAACTGAACACATCAAACATTCTCAAAATTCTAGAGGACTTGGAGTGAGTCCTTAAACCATTCTTGGTGAACCCTTCCCCTCTAGCACCGAGTGTAGAGAACAACATAGCCCCTATGGTTCACCCCATAAGGCTTTCTCTCTTGTGGATCCAGCCTTTTGGGAATTGTACATGGTAGGGTAGTTTTCCCCCTCTACATATTTGGTGAACCCGATGTGAACACCTCCTTTCTTGTAAAATATTAATCAAGATCATTAATTTTTCTTGTGTGTGATTGAAAACCTTTAATAACATTATTAAAACCCCTATGTTAGTGTTTTCCTCCATCCGTCTTCACTCCTTCTAATGGCTCCTTTCCTTAGAAGTCAGTGGAGATAGTTGGAATCTGATTATGTTCCTCCGAAAGATGATCAGATTGATAGGGAAGACCCTAATGTAGATCCAGAAGAGCAGAATGATATGGATATGGAAACTGATACAAATTTTGATCCTTATGAAGGACCCAATGGTGGGTTTGTCTTTTCATCATTTGATCATATTTGGGGTTTCATGAAAGCTAATAAGGATAAGTTGTTGGAATGTATAGAATGAGAAGCTCATCTTGAAAAAGAGGATGCTCCTCATTCTCCTCCAATTAGGTCTCCTTTGCTTAATCAGGATAACCCTACATCCCAATCAATGCATTTTGATAATCTAAAAAACCAAGTGACTAGTACCATTACTACAACCACCAACATTGGAAGGAATCTACAAGTCCCTCTAATTAGTAATGGCACCCAAAATTATCTTCAATTTCCTTCTCAATCTCCAAATGTCAACACTTTTGCTTCTATCCCACCAAATGTTAGTCATCCATTTTCACAAAGCATCATAAATAATAAAAGTATCCAAATCCCCAACTTAAATCCTCAATATACATACATTCCTTCTTTAGGGAATCTAGGGAACACACATAGCAGTAATCCAGAAGTGCAAAGTTTGGCAAATATGGTAAAATAGTTGGCTTCAAATATGGAAATGATTCAGCCTTCAGGTTTCACTTACAGTTATAAAGAGATGTGTAATCAGCCATTGGATCCCATTGTTGCTGCCAGACCTTATCCTAAGCATTTTCCTATGCCAGTGTTACCAATTTACAAAGGGATAGAAGATCCAATAGAGCATTTAAGAAGGTTCAGAACAACTTGCCATGATCTCATTTATGATGATATGTTATTATTGAAAACTTTTCCAAAGAGTCTTGTTGGCATGGCATTAGAATGGTACTATCAGTTGCCTAATTATTCTTTGAATAATTTTGGAGAGACTGCAGAATTATTTGTTCATCAGTTTAGTGCATATATTGAAAAAGAAGTATCAATGAAAGATCTTTATAATTTAAAGCAAAATAAAGAAGAAAGTTTTTCAGAATTTTTAGCTCGTTGGAGAAGTTTAGTGGGTCGGTTAAGACATCTTGTACCTCAAAAAGATATGCTTGACATATTTATTGGTAATCTACAAGAACAATTATCTTATGCACTAGAGACTACTATTGTCACATATTTTGATCAAGCAATTGAGTTAGCTAGAAAAGTGGAACATGCCCTTATTAAAAGAGGCCAACTTAAGGTTAAAGAAGATAAGCCCACTAAATCTCAGCATAAGAATAAACACACAGGAGGTGATAGTGATAGTAGGCCTGTTAACAATGTCACTAATAGCCTACAACAAAAGATAATACTTCAAAAACCTCCTCAAAGGAATTTTACAAGGCTTAACATATCTATGGAAGTAGTTTTGAAGCAACTTTTAGAAGCCAAGGTAGTTGAGTTACCTCCCGTAAGACAACCAGATACTACAACTCACTGGTATAAAGCAGGTCAATATTGTGCATATCACAGAGTAGAAGGACATTGGATGAATTCTTGTAAGAAATTGAAGCATGTGGTTCAGGATTTGATTGATGCAGGATGTATTGATTTGAGGAATGCTCAAACAATGAACAATCAGATTCCCACTCAACAAGCTCCAACTACTAATCAAGACATGGGAATATTCAAAGATCCACTACCAAAACATGACCAACAAATGGTAAACCAGGTGGCTCATCATAATGAGCCCCCATGCCACAATAATGTGGTCGACATGGTTGGAATAACCACAAGGAAACAAGCTCAGAATCAATAGAATCAGCAAGGACAAAGTTCAGTGTCGCATCCCAGCTCAGTTTTAAAGGAAAATCAGAAAAATGATTCAGCTACAAGGATTCCACCTTTAGTGTTGAAACCACAACCCAAGATTTCATTTGATCTTCAAAAATAGTTAGCTAATACTCCAACAAAGATATCAGTTTTAGAACTTTTGCAGACCTCTCCTGATCATAGAAATGCTTTGATGGAATTTTTAAAGCAGCAATCGGTTCCTCCAGATATTTCCCCTGATGCCATAGTTGATGTCGTAGGTTCTTTTGGGATACATCATGTTTCATTCTCAGATGATGATAAACCTTCCTCAAACTTACATGGAGATTCTTCACTTTACATCACTACACTTATTGGGGATACCCTTATCAAATGAGTCTTGATTGATAATGGCTCTTCCCTCAATTTGTGTACATATCAATTCTTTCAAAAATTTGGTTTAAGAGAGGAAGATTTAACAAAAATTGATATCATCATAAAAGCTTTCAACAATGAGTCCCAAGAGGCCTGTGGTGTCATTTCTCTTCCCCTCAAAGTTGGACCTAAAATATTGGATACTTTATTCTATGTGGTACATTGTCCTACATATTTTAATCTTCTTCTTGGGTATCCTTGGATCCATGCAATGAAGGTCGTCCCTTCTACTCTTCATCAATATCTCAAATTTGAATATGGTAATCAAGTTGTCACCATTCTGGGTGATCCTCGACCATTTGAATTTTGTTCAAATATAGAGTTAGCTCAATCTGAAGTCAATTCATGTCCTTCTATTTCTTCAGCAATTTTTCCATGTTCCTCATCTCAAATCTCAGAATATTTTCAAAGTCTAAAAGTGAGTGAGGAACATATCTCCAATTTTTCATCTATGGATCATGATAATCAGTTTCTTCAAGAACCTCTTCTGGATCTGGCCAAGCTACCACCTTCACCAAGAACCATGGGCTTACCCCATAAGAAAGGTGATGTTGTACACTTTGGCACATGTACCTTTATCTTCGGAGGAACTACCTTTGAAGAAAGGATTCATGGTAGCAACCCCTCTCCTAGTGAGCACTCTTTTGCTCAATGTTACCTCACTAATGATTACCCTCTTCCTAAGTAGATCCTATCTAGTATGGGATATGTAGGTAAAGGTTTGGGGCCACAATAGAAGGGCATTCAAGAACCCTTGGATGTCGAGATTTGGCCTGGGAGATGTGGCATAGGTTTTATACCTAATAAAAACCAACCTTTACCATTTGAGGATGATGACCATCTTATAACTTATGCAGAATATATGGATTATCAGAATTTAACAAAGAATAAAAATAAAATTAAAAATGATGCTTTTCCTTTTTCTTCAAAAATATTGTTTTGTAATATGGTTGGTTCTATTCATTCTAACAATAGACCTGCTATTGTAAAATAAAATCATGATTTGTTATATGGTGTTTCTTATGTTAAAAAGAATGGTGTTGTTCAAAAATGTAATGATTACCATGCCATGACTGTCAAAAGAGAAGCCTTAGAGGAACTCCTCTGTAATTTTCATTATCGAGAGGACATACTTTCTAGGGATCTCCTCAATCTGATAGATCATGGCATGCTTATTCATTATAATAAGATAAATGGTGCATTTAGATTTTGCATTGAGTATAATTCTGCTCACTCAAAAAAAAAAAAAAAAATCATCATATTAGCTGCATTTGCATCCACCTGCTTGCTCATATTGCATTGTTTCCTATCATACTTGCATGATTGCTTGACATCTAAAATAACTTGCATGATTGAGTGTCATAAAATTGCATGGTTGATTGTTCATGACTTCCTGATCATGTAGATTTTTGGGGATCTGGTGACAATGGCACGTGATGATACCTAGTTAGGTCATAGCTCACATGCATTGCACTATCACTAGGACTCTGATGCCTAGCTAGATCCCCACCTAGGGATTCTTCTTCCATATTCTCTTTGGTGTTGTTTCTTTCTCCTTATTTCTTCTTGCTCTTGTAAAAACACAACTTTATTTTATTCTTCTCTTCGACCTCTTTTTCACATTAGCACACACTCACAGTGTCCTCTGTATTCTCAAAACCCCTATCTGGGATAGCACTTGCAAAAATTTCATATTACACCCCACATGGGATACTTGTACATCCTAGCAGGTATTACATCATCTATGATCTTCTATCAGGTCATACTCTCTTTTGACTCAATAGGCTCAACACCCCATTATAGGATAAGCTCCTTGGTCGGTATCAGTAGACCTCGACATACATCCTAGTAGGTAATCACCTCACAATAGTCAATAAGGGAGCAACCACCCATAGCGGGTTAGACTCTAAACATTTTGCACTTCAAGCAAGTGCTAGGCCCATAGCGGGTTTAGCCCTTCTTTTTTGGTATGATCCATAGTATTTAACTACACTGGTTCCTTGCAACCTATGCTAGTTTTATATTGTGAATCACTCATCCTTCTCTATTTTATATGGTTGACCTTTGGATCTTCTTCTTCTTCTTCTTCTCTTTATTCTTCTTCTTCTTCTTCTTCTTCTTCTTCTTTTTCTTTTTCTTCCTTCTCCTTCTTCTTTCTTCTTCTTATTTCTTCTTCTTTCCTTTTCATCCATGCATTTCATGTAGTTTTGCATTAGGATAGTTTTTGCATACATAAAACATAAAACATAAAGTAATGAACAAAATAAATTAAATCATCATACATGTATAACACATAAAATAGAGTAAAGGAGAAGCTCTATATTACTTGAGATAAAAAGAGATATAGCTTAGTGTCTGGTTGGTGTACCACAATCTAGACTCGGTACACTCAACCTAGGGATGCACACCATAATCCAAAATTGGTGTGTCATCTTAATCCCTAACCCTAGCTCTAGGAGCTTGCTCCCTCTAACCCACCCTAAGGAGGAGGTAGCCTAGGCTGTTGCATGCCCATGGACTGTGTAGCTGACACTATCTAGGATCGATATCATGACCTTCTAGTTGATTAGAGGGATAGAGGGAGTGGCATCCTTCACTCCATAGGACCATTGCATAGTACACTATCTCAAAAAATGTAGCCCATTGAATAGCTACCTCCAGCCTCTCTCCTATCCTTTGTAGCTTTACTTGTAAGAGTTGGGCTTCATCACTTACTTGGCTGCTCTCGATGATAGCCATACCCTCAACCTTGGCCCTTTGATGCTCCCCATCTAGATGGGTCACCTCCCCTTGAAGTCGATCAACCTTCACTCGAGTTGCATCCCTCTCTACCTCTATGACACTCAATGAGCTTTATAGTCCCTCTAGCCTCCTGGCCCTATCCTCCTAGATCTGGGTCATATACCCCTGTAGAGTCACTACCTATACTTGTAGCTCCTCTATCTCTCCTCATCCCTCTTGGCTAATCATTATTATAGATGTTGAGGCCTCTCTAGGATCTCCACCATGTAGCCTCCTGGTCTCTATGGGGTAACTCTCATTGTCCCTACCTCCCTTGCTCCTACAGAGTTGGTGGCCTCCACCACCAACATAATCTGGGCACATGTCTACCTCTACCTTAGGTCTATAGGACCCTACTATACCCTCTTCATGGCTTGATGAGCAACCTCTCAAAAATCCCATTGCATGCCTAAGCTCATGACTTGGTACCTCTATATTGGGATAGGTAGGGAGATCCTCTAGGGTACAACTCCTCTATACCATTACCTATACCTGACAACCACTCCTGCATCATCTACCCTTGGGTCAACATAAGGAGGATCATCCAAGTCCTCCTTGACCCACCTGGTGAGGTTTGGCTCACCTTCGACCCCTATTGGGTCCTAGTATACCCTTCGGTACTAGTAGTCCCCTAGGTTTGGGACTCCCTACAAAATATTGAGCTACCTCAAGACTCTATCAAATTGGAAGACCTCTAGCTCCCCCTTCTCTATCATTAGCCATCTCATCCTCCTCACCCTAGCTAGCTCCACCCTATCCTTAGCCCATCTAGGGTGAAGATGCCATGGTCACTAGATGATATTCACCTCTTGAAGCTCATCGATCACCCACCTAGCTAGTGGTAGGTTCTTAGCATAGGCCCTCATGGACCTCTCAAGGGACCTCGACCACCTGTATTATGCTAGTCACTCTAGAAACCTATATATTGTTATGTGCTCCCAACACCACACCTAGAGCAAAGTCGTATAGACTAACCCTGTATATCGCTTGTACATGATGTTATACAATATCCTGTACAAATGGGCCAATACATATGGACCCCATGCGAACCTCACTCCCTGGTCTCGCATGTCTACCACTACTCCTACCATGGCCCATGGTAGATGTTACCTACTAGTATGGCACATTAGTAGCCCCACCACCACCCCATAGAGCATGGTCATCAGTGGGTCTACCCCATATCTACCCACTAGATCATCGACTACAATGGTGCTCTCTCACACCTAGTGGGCCTAACCTCTTAAAAATCATTGAAGAGTGGTTGGCCATCCTCGTGCCCTATAAACTAATGCTCCCTTGATGGGAATGCATAAAATCTACCACACATCCTCTAGTGTGATAGTCAGCTCCCCTATTGGTAACTGGAAGGTGGATGACTCTGGGTACCATCTCTCTGCTAGGGCTATCAACAAAGCCCTATCTATCTCAATGTGAGGCATCCTCACTAGGTGGCCTAGCCCCATCACCTCTAGTCGAGCCATCTCCATCGGCCCTAGTGCATCTAGCTCCACCTCTAGTGAGCTCGCTCGCCACTCTCGGCTCTTGAGTACACCAAGTTGCATCCACAAAAAGAAATAAAATTTATCAGTCTCATAAATTTAATAAAATCATAATAAAAATAATAGCCAATTAAAATTAAGTATTATGTTAGCTTGCTTGCCTTTCCCTCTTCTTCTTTTTTTTTTCTTTTTTCTCTCTTCTTTTTTTCTTTTTTCTTTTTTTCTTTCTTTCCCTTCCTTCTCTTCGATGAAATTGCACCCCATTTTTTGGATGCATGATTTCGTTAGAGCGAAATTGTGCCTCTTGTTTAGGAGATGTGATTTTGTGAAATCGTACTCAATTTTTATCGAGCATGATTTCATCATGTCAACTAGGGTAAAATCATGACCAAGCCATGAGGTCATGCCCTAGTCGAGCATAAAAATCATTGCCCTTCATGATGATGTATTTTCTAAAAACCCCTAAAATCTAAAAAAACATGTAAATTTAAACAAAAATTTGCATAAAAGTGATGGTTTTTGGGTCTACCTATGCTCGGTCCACCTCTACGTTGGCCTCACCTCTCGCAATCATTGAATGGTGCATCGGTAGCACCATCACCATTTTTCCCCAGAGCTCTCTTTTCCTCCTTCGCATGGTGAAAATGAATTAGGGTTTTACCCTTTTTCACTTTTAACCCTATTTCTTTTTACCCTCTTTTTCTTCATTTTTCATTTTTCTTCTCTCTTCTTCTGTGTCTACCTTTTTGAGTTTTTATGAGGAATGTCTCCCTCACAAAACTTGAGGGGGCACCCTAGCCTATAGAGGTATTAAAGTCCCTAATGCCTCGATTTACATGTAAAACAAGAAAGTGTTCGGAATGACACCATTTTTGCACCATCCCTTTCTTCTAAACCAGCTACCCCATTTTTGCTTGTTGTTTCTTGTTTGAGTGTGTGTTTACATCTCTTCTTTGACACATTTATTAGGCCATAAATGCGTCAAAGAGGGGGTAAAATGTAGACACAAAAAATTGACCCACTTTAGTGGGCAATCTTCCTTGAACCTTCTAAGAGGCCTCTAACACTTGCCCAAGGCATGGGATAGGCCCCTTTCCCTTTGTTTCTCCCTTTTTCCTCCTCTATGCGAAATCACACCTAGTTAATATGGGGTACGCATAGGGAAGATCGGTCAAGATGGGGTATGACTTCACCTTTTTAGGGTTTCTCCCATAGAAACCCTAATTCTTCTAGTTGGCATGTTTTGGCATCGACCTTCCTAGGTTTTTCCCACTCTTTTCATCTTCAAGCTCACTATAAAAGGAGGGTTTAATCCCTCATTTAAAGGACATGATTTGATGATTTTTACATGCGATTATTCTAACATGCTTCCAATTATTTTCTATCTACTTCCTATTCTTCAAGAAAGCTAACACTTAAGTGTGAATTTTATCTTCTACTACATTGATTTGATTTGTTGTTCACTCTGGTGGATTCATGTCATAGCTCGAAGGAGAGATTAACTACTTGGAGGTCTCGACCCTTCTGCCTACTTCTACGCCATTCACTAGGTGTTTTTATTTGGTTTAAGATGTCTGCATTGCATTTCATGTTCTACTTTTATTTTTCTTGCATCTCAGGTGAAGTCATACTAGGTATTAGTGGGGTGTGACCTCGTAGGCCTAAACTTAGGGCTTCTTTTCTACAGAGGTGAAATTGCACCTGATCTAGATGGGGCATGACTTTGCCTTCTGCATTGTCACGCCAGCTCTCTAAGGAGCATGACTTCACCTAGAGTCAATCTAGGGGTAATTTGATATTTCTAACTGCATGATAGCATTTTAGACTGCATTTTGATCATATTTGCATACTTTGTATTCTGTTTATATTCTGTTGCACTATTGTTTTATGATTAATATCCAAAGGTCAATTTTTGCTTCTATTCTTAAAGGTCATCTAAAAGGACCTAGGGGGCTTGACTATTGCACCTCCAAGAATTATTGTACAATGGCCTAAGCAGGCCCCCTAACGCTAATTCCATTTTCAAGTGTTTCTTAAGTTATCTTGCAGGAACAGGAATTATTGATATCATTGGACAAGAGGATGAAAGCTTGGATCAACCACCGGTTAAGATAAGTGTTCCCATTAAACTATAGGTTGTTTGTTGAGTGCTTATAATTCTGTTTCAAACCCTAGATCTGATTTTATAGAAATATATTTAATTAAGTTCTAGGCATTAAAAGATAACAACATATAGTGTGCATCTAGGGTTAATTTTGTTTGTGCATTCTTTCTTGAGCCCTTGCTTAAATATTATTTATTTAAAACCCTAGGTTAGAAAGCATTCAAAGAAAGAATCATTCTAGGGTTAGCTCTTGTATTCTTACATTCTATTTTTGCATTGTCCTTTATCTTTCATAGCATAGATCTAGAAAGGCCAAATTCAGGTGATTGCTTTTAACTGAACACATCAAACATTCCCAAAATTCCAGAGGACTTGGAGCGAGTCCTTAAACCATTCCTGGTGAACCCTTCCCCCTAGCATCGAGTGTAGAGAACAACATAGCCCCCATGGTTCACCCCATAAGGCTTTCTCTCTTTGTGGATCCAGCCTTTTTGGGAATTGTACGCGGTAGGGTAGTTTTCCCCCTCTACACTTACTTTTAAGGAAGAATGCAAACTAGTTAATTAAGCCACATCACTAGGATTATTTTTTTAAGCTTCCAAGAAACCCAAATCAAGTATTAAATTCTCCACAAGAATGTAGACAATCATAAAATTTTGGAATATTATTCTAATGTGTTTCAAGAGTTAAAATTACTTCCACCATATTGATACATCAATAACTGAATTGACCTACTACTTGGTGTTTCTCTTCCTAATGCCCCATTGTACTTAACATCAATGGTACAAATTTATGAAATTGAAAAATAAATTTAATATTTTTTAAATAAAGGCTTCATCATGCCAAGTAAATCCCCTTGTGATTATCTAATTTTTTTTGGGTTGAAGAAATATGGAAATTGACACCTTTTCATAGATTTTCAAATTTTAAATAAAACAACAAAAACAACTGATATCTTTTTCCATGTATTAATGACTTGATAGATCAAATTCAAAGTGCATAATTATTTTTTGAAATTAATCTCAAAATAGAATATAACCAAGTCAAAGTTAAAATAAAAGACACATGGAAGACAAATTTAAAAAATAAAATGGGTCTCTTTGTGTGGCTTGCAATGCATTTTGGGATCACCAATACCCTACCACATTCATGAGATTGTTGAATAATATTTTCATGGAGTGTCTAGACCATTAGTTACCATATATTTGGATGATATTATTTTAATCTCAACTATAAGGAAGGCACACCTTAAAAACTTGGAATAAGTTCTTCATGTGATTCAATAATATAAAATTTATTCTAACTTAATCAAATGTTCATTTGCAGAGGCATCAATCTCACACCTTGGATTTATCATTGTGAAATGTACAAAAGTTACCATTTGATCAAACATAATACAAAATATGCAAATACTCATAATATTATTCTTTATTCATAAAATGAGTCCATGGGTTACAAAGAGGATTGTCCCAAATCCTTTTTATAAATATCAAATATCTGATAGCTCTTTTTGATATTTTTCAATGTAGTTGGGCTTTATGCATATGTGGGCCACCAGTAGTGTTGATGTTGATGCTTCTCATTTTTCACCTATTTTGTGACCTAAAAAATAGGGTTAGTGTGTTTGGGGGCTTGCCTTAGTCAAGCACCATGTTGATAAAATACAATAAAGATATGAAGGAAAAATATGTTAAAATGCAATAAAAACTACATAGAACATCATGAAAACATAAAATAAAGCATACCTGATAGATTTACTAAGAAAAACTTGTTGTAGGATCAAATCGTAGATCAGGGGTGAATTGGAAGCCAAATTCATGGGGCAGGGGGCAAATTGAGTTGCAGGTGCTTTCTGTTGGAGATCCTTATTTGGATGGGCTCTTGAGATGGTGTTATGTTGTCTACATGGTTTAGATATATCAGATTATACTTTTGGTTGGATTTATGTAGATTTTATGTATGTTAGCTAAAAGGGGAAAGAGGTAGAATAGGAGGGGGAGCCCTCTATTTATATAAAAATATGAGGTTAGGAGAAGGGGTTAGATAGACCAACCCTTAGAGTTACTCCATGTTGGAGTTAGGTTAGGGTTTGAATAGGTGTCAAACCCTCATGGCCTAGATAAATATCTCATCCTCACACATGTGTGAGGAAGAGTTAGGGTTAACTAAGGTTAGTTAGATCCTAGGTTAGGTTAGGGTTTAGTTAGGTAATTTAGAAATATCCTAACTAATCTCATGTGCACATGTGTGGAAGTGTGTTTAGGACTAATTTGACTTAGGACCCTAATTAAACTCACTTAAGTGAAAAAGTGTATTTAAGTGAAGGTCAATGAAGAATTAGATCACTAATCAACCTAATTAGGATTTTTGATAGGGATAAGGTCCTATGAGGGCTAATTAGGTGTAGGGGAGGGCTTAAGTTGCCTTAGGGGACTAATAGGTGGTCTCCTAGAGAACATGATGTGTTTTAGGTAATTTTATGGATTTCATGCCTACGAGTTACCAAGGTGATCTACACTGGTCTATGATGGCCTATGATGGTCTACGATGGTCAAAATGTGTGTATGTAGATATGCAAGTATTGATAAGTGAGCATGTATGATTTTTGGGTGTCTATATTTGCTCCTTTTTGTACTAGGTTGTGTGTGACACAGTTTAATACAAAAATAAGATGTGAGAAGGTGATGAAATGTTTTGATTTGGAAAGGGGAATAGAAGAAGAGAATGGTGCAATTTAATAAAATGTATGTAGCCACTTGAAGCGTGACCATACAACATTGATCAAAGACCTAGAAGAATAAGGAAGAAGAGAAGAAAAATAGAAGGAAATTTAATCAAAGGTATGTAGCCACTCGAAAGATGATCATACAAAATTTATCAAATACTTGGAAGAAGAATAAAGAGGAGAGGATTAGGGAGAAAATTAAAATGTAGGTGATGAATACAAATGAATAATTATGGATGCAATGGATGATTTTTCCTATTTAGTACAATATTCATGATATCATACTTGGTTGTTTGTGAGGGTAACTTATGACTGATTTGCTTTTGTGACCAATGTAGAATGGTTCAAATATGAATAGAACAAATATCTATTTCTAAATTTTGCTTTTGATTGATTGATGACTACAGGATGACACTTGTCAAACCATTTGAGTTAGGGGAAAATGGATTACTCACAAGTACCATTCAGTATGTGGTCAATGCCACCTTACCTAAATGCCAAAGTGACATCTCTGATGTTGTGCATGGATTATTTAAATGTACCATTCAGTATGTGATCAAGGCTACTTTACTTGAATGCCAGAATGACATCTTTGATATTGTGTGTAGCTCTTGTGACTTAACAAGCGTCTTATTGGGATTGAGATATATTATCATAAGATAATCTTCAAGAAAATAATTTGTAGGCAGATGTCATATCCATGATTTGGATGTTTGATTGTTTGGTTAAATGCAAAGTGAATTTTAGATATGAGTATCCCCTCAAATGAGGAATCAACAATGAGGTGAATGAAATGTGGTGATATGATGATGAATCAATTGATAAAAAAAATACATGATAATATTAAAGAAAAATTATATGGACAAGAGGATGAGAAGATTTCATATGGTTTGGGATGAAAGTTTGATGATTTTGGGATCCATAGGTGCAATTTGTAGGTCAGGGGGTGAATTGAACTTGAATTTGTAGGTCGAGCAGAGAATTTCACCTAAATCGTAGGGTAGGGGAGGGAGATGGTTTTTGGGGTGGTATAATCGGTAGGCTAAGTTCTTCTAGTTTAGTCGAGTGATGTGGTAGTTTAGGATACAATAGGATATTTTGGATGTGCCTATTGTGTATTATAGGAAATGAGGTGATAGAGTGGAGTAGCCTATGGTATTACTATGGAATGGTGAGAGGGATCCATCAATGGTGATTCTATATGTGGATGATCATGAAACCATGGTATAATTCCTAGTGGACAACTTAGATTTGGGAGCTAGGTGTTGGGATGATTTATCAATGGATACAACCTAGTGGTGGGGTACCTATGATAGAGGGGTAGGAAGTGATAGGTACTTGATATAGATCACAAGATAGATTTGGAGGTGAGATGCATGTGTCTCTTCAATAATCTAGGTGAATATTGGGTGGTGCATCTAGTGTGTCTATGGAGAGGGTGGAGGAGAAACTAGTGAGTAGTAGAGCATAGCCTATGGAGGAGGCAGTGATCATGGAGGAGACAAGTGAGGATGTGGGAAGATATGTAGGTTTTGATGATACCATTACTCTAGGATATCCTAGTGATATGGTAGAGATTTCTATTAAGGAGCAAGATATGCAAGATATGGAATAGAAGGTTCTTATGATACGAGAGTGAGTACGTCAACTAGAGGAAGAGCTTTGAGAGAGTGAGAGAGGTCAAGCGATAGACTTGGAGGATTTTGAATATAGGATGATAGCCTTGGAGACTACTAGCGATGTTGAGTAGAAGAACTTTGAGTTACGAGATGTTGAGTAGTGCAGGAGGCTCAAAGCTATAGATATAAGGTATGCCAAGATGATGGAGGAGATGGAGCAACTGAGCATGGATATGCATAGGTGGTAGTTTATGGTAGAGGCTCAAGATATAGAGATTATGGAGTTTCATGCTGATATGTAGAAACAATCATAGGCACGAGAGGAGGTTGGGCAAGCCAGGGTGATAGGGAAGGTGCCTATAGATGTGGATGCCTTGAGGGTAGAGATAGAGTGGTTTTAGAATGGTAGTGAAGATGTGGGAGGGTAGTTGATATAGGAGGTAGTAATGTAAGTAGAGTGTGAGTTTATATTCCTGATGTGTGGGATTCCACTCCCTGATTATGGTTGAGCATGGTCATGATCGAGGCCACAATCACGAGTACCAATACATTCACAATAGAGTAATTAGAGTATAACTTCGATGGCTTAGAGGGGTATGAGGATAAAGGCACATGATGTGTTGTAGGGAGTAGGTGTTGGTACCAATTTGGAGAGGGTGTTATCTCCTATAGGAGTTTAGGCATATGGGACAGGAACAGAGTCTAGTGGGGCTACAATACTACATGTGGGTATACAAGATAGGGCAAGCCACGAGGGGAGTGGAGAGACTCCTAGTGATAGTTAGATCTTATGGTTGTGCTCTTTGAGAGCCTGTAATTTTTGTAGCCTACAAGTATTTTATATGATGGATAGTGGGCATGGTCCCATTTTGTAGCCTACGAGTATTTTTTATGGATTATATATACACATTTTGGTTGCAGCTATTATATATACATGTGTTATGATTTTGATTTGAATGTGTTTGAATTTCTTTTGCATAGATAGCATAGTATAATTTATGAGTAAATGTATGATGAATGAATATATGTGTATGTGGTAATGTGTAGGAAAATTATTACACTGTAGCATAGATATACTATAGAATGATATGAAGAAGTATAGATTGGATGCAATGTTATGTGATGTAATGCAAGTGTGACAATGTATGTTAGAATTTTGGTATATTCATGTAACATAGATGCAATGATGCAATATCTATAAATACATGTAGGATAAATGCAATGATGAAATGTTTGATAACTCTATGTAAAATAGATGCACTGATTCATTTATGGGAGGAATGAAATGCACAAAGGAAGTAATTGTATTGTGGCATAGACCGATGTGAATGTGATCCATTCTATAATTTCAAGGATGTAGGGTGGTATAAGGCATATGTAATAACTTTGACAATCATAGTTGTAGTAATAAAATCTCATACAAAAACTATGCAAGCATTGGTGACAACTCATAAATAATATGAATGGTTCAAATTATATCATGGACCAGTGTGTGCAAATGAGCGAGGTTCATTTATCCATTTTTATGGAGGTAGTATTAACACATTATAAACATATCCAAACTAGCTATGTCATCCACAAGCATGCAATGATCTATACAAAAGAACATCACTAATGTGATATATGTGTCACCACTTGTAAGACTATTCCACTGGTAGGCAGACACTTAGGACCTATAGCTAGGGATGGAAATCATCCCATGATGTTATGTTGAACCTAAGGACCAAAGGCGATGAAGCAAAACATTGTTTTTCCTTGGAGGCTTTTCCTTATTTGTTTTCCATCATTTTTTTTTCTTTTTTGTAATATGGGTATTGGCTTTTGTTTTCTGCCCGTTTGTCTGATTTTTTCTTATGCTTATCTCTTTTTTTATCCCTATATTGTATGTTTGCCAGGCAAATGATAGGATGATAAGGGGAAATCATTTACTAGATGGCGATATCTATGCAAGGTGTTATCTTCCCAAGACTCAAAATTTTCTTAAGTGTGTAACCCATGTGAATGGTCCATGAGAGAAGTTGAACCAACCTGAAATAACTATAAGGAGTTTTTTAAAAACATATCATCTAGAGGTGACATTTGATTGACTAAACTATTGAATAATCAAAACTAAAAAATACACCTATATACACCTTAATCCTAAAAAGGGGGGAATGGATATCCAAGTGTTGATGCTAACAAGTGCGTATGTTATTCCTATCCAAGGCTCATTTTTTATTTTTGGGGGGAAGAATATGCAAACATGAAATGAAATCATAATGAAATATGAATGGATATATGCAATGGATGTAATATAAAAAATTTTATTTACAAATGAATATATGGTGTGATGATTATGAAGGCGAGAAGTTGTGATAATGGTTGCCCCAACATGTGGGTTGTGTATAATATGATAATAAGATGTAACTGGTGGAAATGCATGTGATAATGATAAATAGAGGAATAATTTGAAGGTGGAAACTACAGATGGAAGAAATAAGAAGAAATAAGAATTGGTAACCAACAAGATATGGGTATTACTATAGGAAAAGGGGGGGTGAGAGGAAATAAACTAGATAAACATAGGTATGTAGCCGCTTAAAGCATGATCATATAACTATGTGAGGAAGAAAATAGAAGAAGAGGAAAGAAATAAGAGAGAGGATGAAAAGAAACTAATGATGGGTGAAGTGACAAGGTTCAAGTCATGCACAAGGATGTGAGGCGATGATGCTACTAGGGCTCTGATGGTTTGTATAGTTTGACATGTGATGGATATAGTGTGATGGAATTATCATAGATTTATGTGGTGGTAAAGTGCGAGGGATGATGTGATGTGGAGGAATCTAGAGTTGGTTGGATGAAAATGATCACTCAGGTGATGGGATGTAGTCACAAAGAAACATGTTATGTACCAAGGTTTCAAATGTATGACATATTAGATGTCATGCCCTGGCTAACGATGGTATATACAAAACTAGTTCTCTTGATAATTTTGTAGTTTAGGATATGATGGGTCAATAGGCCATATTTTAGGTAACACAAGGAGGCCTTGGTGAAGCATCTGATGAAACACTTGGGATAATGGCATGGATGGGAGAGGCATGGGATAGATATAAGGCTTTGAGGGAGGTGAGCAGGAAGGATATGGAGCGAGGTTGAATTGTGGAGGTGTAGGTGAAGAATTTGATGTGGGTCAAATTAGAGGATGAGGAATAGACCTAGAAGGGAGTGAAGATATATGGGCCATGGTGGATTGGCGAGTAGAGGTGTGGCAACGACAATGACTTAGGTGTATCTTGAGAGCATTGATACGAGATAGGATATGTTGAATATCAAAAAATGAGGGTGATGGGATTGGAGAAGGTGGAGAGCGAGATTCAAATGTATGAGTATGATATGGGTGTTAATATGGATTTGTATGAGAGGGTGAAGGGGTGAGTGAAATGACTATGGATTATGGGGTTGGCTGAAATGGTAAGCCTTAAAATGGAGAAGGTGATATCTAAAGGATAGGTGGTGCAGGAGATGACTATGGGTAATTAGGTATACAGGATGGAGGTACACATGTATAAGTGGCTTGGGAGGCATGAAAATGAAGGGCTTGGGTGTAGGGGGACATCATGCTTGAAAGTGGGGGAGGTAAGCATAAAGAACATGTGATATGAGGTGTGTATTCTCTATTGGGGGGATGATAAAATATTGACAGGTGGTGAGTAGAAGAGTATGGTGAGTATAGATTCATTGTATCCTTATATGTAGGGGGATGAGACCCTTGTGTGTGGGAATGGGGGTTCCTCCTTGTCTACGAAGGAGGATAGGGAGACCTAAATGTCTCCTGAGCAAGGTGAATAAGATGAGTCTCTATGTTAGGGTGAACAGTTTTAGGGTGGAGTGTGGTGGTTCAAATGGGATGATGGTGAGTATTGTTGGATATGTAGAGAGTTAGGTGGCCTAGCTAGGATGGTTGGATCAATTGGGACTAGAGGTAGTGGGGGATGATCCTACATGGTGGTAGAGTGAGATGTTGATAGTATGCATATATGATCATGTATCTCTGTTGAAGATCTAGTGGTGTATGATGTGAACCCTACAAAAAGAAACAGATGCCAACTACATATAAATGACATAAAAAATAAAGGTGTGTATATTGTGTAACAAAAAATAATGATCGCGTGTGTATTATGATGTGCATAGTGAGTGATGTGTGTAGATAGCACTATGTACAATTTATGATGGTAAATACTTATGTGGGCTAAGAATTGAACGCACAAAGGTGAAGGATATTGATGGGTTCAGGTTCAGTGAGACCTTCAATATTATCCAATCGCTATATGTCTAAACAAAATTTGTGTGTGACTATGAATGGGCCTAACCATTTCAAGGAAAACTTTTCTCGTTGTTGGTAGGGTTTACTTGTGATTTGTTGGTTCTCTTTGATACTAGATCATAAATTTGAAATTCACATTGATGTACCTTACTTTTTTAGGTACGAGGAAGGTGGTCTTGATAGACACGTGTGATTGATGTTATGAATGCAACATTCATCGAGGAGTGTTAGCTAATTGAGACAATCTTGAAGAGTGATGTCATTATCAATAAATTATTTCATAGATACTCATAGGGAAGGTATCTCTAATTCAAGGGGCATGATGGCTTCAGCACCATAGACTAATGATAAAGGTGTTGCCCTAGTGGGAGTATGGATGCTCATTTAGTAGGCCCAAAAAGCTAAGGGTATTTGATTATGTCAATCATGATGAGACTCTGCTACTGTCTTACGAAGTATAGAGCAAATTTTTTTGTTGGTAACCTCTGCCTGGCCATTACCCTATTGGGTAGTATGGGGTAGAGAACCTATGATGAATGTTGAATTTGGCATAGAGGGCAGAGACAATTTTTTTTTGAAATATTTCCCGTTATCGAAAATGATTTGGGATGGGATTCCAAAATGACATATAATATGGTTTTTAATGAATACTACAATCTTAGCTCTCATGGTTTGGACAAGTGGGATGGTTTCGACCCACTTTATAAAGTATTTTATGGTAGTGATAATAAATTTGTGATTGTTTAATGAAGTGGGTGTGATTTATCTGATAAGGTCAAGACCCCATTGAGAGAAAGTCCACATGGACTAAATTGGTTGGAGCACTTGATATGGTAGATGTGTGATATTTGCATGTTGTTGGCACTTGACATAGTGCCTCACATATTCACAACAATCATGTACCATCTTGTGCCAGTAATATCCCATGCGAAGGATACGTTTTGTGATTTCCATGCCATTGAAGTGGCTACCACAAGTACCATCATGGGTTTCTTGTACAACCTGCTAAGATTCATATGGTTCTAAACAATGCAAGAGGATGTCATCATAACTATGATGGTAGAGGATGTCCCCCAACAATGTATAGTGAATTACCCTTTTTCTTAATGCTCGACAATGAGCATGTTGTAGATTGCATGGTAGGAATCCTAACTTAATATAATTCTTAATTTGTGTAAACCAAGGATCGTGTGGTTTGATATTGACCACATGAATACCACCATAATCTATGGGAGGCATAGGCAATATGGTATATTTATTGAGGGTGTGAATGGACACACACATAGTTTTTGATAGGGATTTTTGAGGGATTAATGATTTTAAAGAGGCCAGTGTGTCAACAAAATTATTTGATGATCATGAAGTGACTTTGATAGCATACCACATAAATTGGAAAAGAAGTTGTTGTGCAATCAATGAAAATGAGACTAGTTCCCCTTTGAGTGTGAATAAAACAATGTCTACATCCCCAAAATGAGTGCATCAAGAGCCATCAAATATTAGATTCATATCGACCAGTATTTTTGGCTTGATATACTCTTTAGCTTCTATAATGTGAAATATAGAATCATCAGGAAGATGAATAAGAAGAGGTTGATCATCTGGTAATGGAGACTCTACATGTTGGTCTATGATGACCTATCCTTTTATGGATTTTTTGTGAAATGAACTCTAGATCAAATTCAGTTAGGAGCATAATCTATTTTGTTGTATGAGAGTTGTGGTAACTTTTGTTCATCATATATCAAAGCATATTTTCTCAAGTGATGACAAAAGTAGTGTGATTTAGCATGTAGTGGTAAAGTTTTTGGGTGGAAAATACTACAACTAGGAATAGTTTTTCCATGTATCCATAACGAATTCTATAGTTGACTAGCATATGACTTATATAATATATAGATTGCTCTTTGTTTAGTGTGTTCTTTTGGGCTAATAATGTGCCTAGTGTGAAATCTATGTGTATAGAGTAAGTGGTAGCTATGGGTGTGGGGAAGATATAACTGGTGGAAAAGTGAGGTAGGCTTTGATAAAATCAAAGGTTTTTTGATAGTTGTCATCCCATTTAAAAGTGACTCCCTTCTGTAAGAGATGATTGAATGGTTTGTATTTTTTTGATAGTTGTGTGATAAAGAGATGAATGGAAGTGATTTTACCTTGGAGACTATACAATTGCTTTAGGTTGGTAGGTAGGGGCATCTTGATCATGGCCTTTAATTTGTTAGTATCTACTTATATGCCACATTGAGAGATAATGAACCCTAGAATATTACTTGAAGTAACACCAAAGACACACTTCTTTGGGTTAAGGCGCACATTATATTCTAGTAAACAATCGAAGATCTTCCAAAGATTATCTAAATGTTGTGAGTGTTCCTTGGACTTCACAATGAGGTCATAAACAAAATATTCCATAATTTTATGTATGTAATCATGAAATATCCCCATAAGAGGGGCGGAGGTCCAAGATTCAAATCTCGGGCCTCATCGGACTGAACACTTATTCCTTTCCTGGTCCTTTCAACTGCATAAAAGGTTTAAAATTATTGTGGCATGGTGGTTATAGGGGCGGAATACATGAATATTTGTATGACAACTTCTGGGATAGACATCACATAATACTATGGCAGCCATAAAAAGCTGGACAGCCTACCTAGATTCGTGGCGGCTACCGATTCCACCATGTAAAAAAAAAAAAAAAAATCATGAAATATGTAAGTCATTGCATGCTGGTAGTTTACCCCAACATTTTTAAGGCTAAAGGGTATGGCCTTGTATCAAAAATTTCCATAGGGGGTTGTGAATAAAGTTGTATGCTGATCAATGGGGTTTATTTTTATTTTGTTGTAGAAAGAGAATATGTCCATAAGGGAGATCATGTCATGGCCTATGATGGAATCGATGAGTGATTCAATTTTAGGTAAGGAGAAGTTTTCCTTGGGATAAGCTTTGTTTAAATCATGAAATTTAGTGTAGATACAGACCTCATCAAAAGGTTTTGGCACTAGAACCATGTTGGACACCCATTCAAGATAATCTATGGGTACAATAAAATCTATGTCCAAGAGTTTTTGGAGCTCATATTTTACTACCAACACAATTTTAGAGTGCATGCATCCTAATTTTTGCCTAATAGGCTTGACATCTTTGTCTAATGTGAGATTATGGACTACAAGAGTGGGATTGAGGCCTGACATATCCTTGTAAGACCACGTGAAGACTCTGATATATTCCTTGAGGAAGGCGGTAAACAAGGCATGCTCTTCAGGTGAATGGCTAGCAACGAGTTTGAAAATATGAGGATTTTTAGGATCGTCACCGATGTCTACATCAATGGTTTCCTTGATTAGCATGTGGGAACCATCACAAAGTTGTTCTAGAATTGGAATAAGGTATGGGTCATAAATAGCCTTTGGAATATAATATTCATTGTCTATGTAGATGCCTATGTGGTGAATGCATGAAATATGAGTTGGTGTAGAAGGTGAAGGAGTGTTAGTAGTACATAGAACATGGGGTAAAAGTAGGAAATCCTAGGGTAAAGGTATAGGTGATATGTGTGTGAGATCAACAAAATTTGAATTTGGTGTGTCATCACGAATCTTCTGGTGTGTATATCGAAGTGGGGAGACAATATCCATGTCGACCATGTTAATCAATGCCATGGGGATGTGGAAAATGAAGAGTCTAATGATGAAGACTCCATAACCTATGAACATCGTAAGAGGCTCAATGGAGGGCATATGAAAATAGGTGGAGAATGTGGTCGAGTAATGAAGTGATGGAGTTATCGATGTATATGTGGGAATGTGGCCAAGTGCATTGATTATGGTTGAGGAGATGTCATGTTATACACTAGATAATGAACCTTTAGAGAAAAAGAAGCAAATTGGTTTGTTAGTTTGTCAATACAACATGACGATGTGGTATCAGAAAAATAAGTTTCTTGAAAGAAGTCACATGGAACTATGATGGTTGAATGAGAAGATGGGTTATCTTCTAAAATATCCATATTGATATATTATTCCAAGGTGTTTGTTGGAAGTGGGGAAGAGTGTAGAGAAAGAACCTAAAGTTTATCCTCAAGTGTGTGAACGATGGTAGGGCGATAGCCTAGGCTAGATTTATCAATAGGTAATTGGACATGTGGATTTATAGGTGCATGTAACCCTTTTTCATAATAGCCTAATACAAATCCACATAAATGGAAACATTGAAGGTAGCATAAGGAAAAATGAGAGTTAGCCATGTGATCCAATGTACCATAAAAATTGGATTGTGGTGGTGCAGGGACTACAGGCGAGAGTGAGGAATCAAATGTTGCATATACAAAGTTAGTTTGAATATCAAGAGGTCATAATTGTATGATAGTTTTGATAGTAAAATTTAAGGCTGATGGGTGGCTGAAGTCATGCATGTACTAGACTATAGGTGGGTGTATGCAGGAATTGTGCACATTTTAGTCACCTAGAACTGAATTAACCATAAATATAGAAATATGGGGTGATGTACAATGTGGAAAATATGGAGGCAAATATGAATCAAGAGATGAGGATGTGATCTGAGAATCTCTTATGGTAGTAGTAGAGGAGTGCAACAATTGATCATCGAGGTGAGAAGCTTACTGCTTCCACTTGTGGCATCCAGTTGCCATAGCTAGGATAGGGTGATTTACATGTGGAAATTATGAAGGAGGGGTGGGCACTGATGTTGGACTGCGAGGAGACATGAATGACCTAGGTCATGGGTGAAAAGTAAGGGGAGGTGTTTGAGGTGTAGGAAGGAGATGAGGTTCCATAGAGGAATATGGGCAAGATGGAGTGGTAGGTCGTAATGAGTACGGTCTTGACATCATGAATGGATTTGTGGAAGATGATGGCTGAGATGGTGGTGGTTGCCATAAGGAATATGGTGAAAAATGTATGGTAGTAGGATTAGGTATCATTATGGTTGGTGCTAGTGTTGCAGACATCAAGGTGTATGCCCTTGATGAATATTATGGTAATGAATTAGATGTGGGGGAAGATGTCAATGATCCAATAGATTGATGAGAAGAAATAAGAAAGAGTTGTGTGGAAGATGATGAAGGTATCGGTGGAAGGTCTACGATGTTGCAAAATTTAAAGGGATCTCCATCGGTAGGAATACATTGGACAAGTCTATCGTGGATGTATTTGAGATAATGGTGTAATGTATAAGGGACACACTACATGTCCTTGATCCATGGATGACCAAGTAGGATATTGTACTGTATTCACCCTGAATAATGTAGAAGAGTATGGAGATGGTATGGATACCCACCTAAATGGGTAGTATAATGGATCCTACTATGGGTTGCATGGAACTATTGAACGTACGTAGATAGAGTGATGGGATGGTAAAATGAGCTGGCAGAATATGAAGATGATGTAAAGTTATTATGGAAATAATACTAATAGATGAACCCGTATTAATGAGGACATGCTTGTAGTTGATTTCCTTTATGGTTGCTTGGATGTGAATAGGGGGACCCACTCCTCCTATGAGTTCCATGATCTCATGATCATGAAAACTGATATAGGGCTAAAGGCAATGGGAAATTTTTCCTATGAAGTTCATGAAGGCCTTCATATCATGAGTCTCAAGATCAATAGAATGTAAGATGTCGTTCAACACCTCATGATGGGGTTTGTACTGCTATAGAAAGTCATATATGGATAAACATGCGAGAGTGTTACACAACTGGTGGGTAAGGCTACCATAGATTATGATGATATTTTGTGGCAGAGGAGATGTGGTGTTAAATCATAGGAGACTATAGAGATGTAAATGGTATCGGTGGAGAGAGGATAGGTGCAGTTTGGCATGAGGGATATCGTTGATTGTGAGTGGTAAGGTTAATCATACCCACTACACCATGTGAATGGGGGTCGCATTGGACACTATTGACCTATTTAGGTGTCCCTAAGGGATTAGGTGGAGTTATCTAGGGGTTAGTCCCCCTATGATAAAGTAAGATATTTTGGAAGATCCATAAATTTTGATTTTATGAAGTGAGGGGGTTTGAGAACTAGATGGTACCCCTATGAATGAGATATTGAACATAACCATGAAAAGAGAAACAATAATTTATATCATGGCTACATTATCGGTGATATGGAAATAAGGCTTGCTCAATATATCCTTGAGTCTTAGGTTAATTGGATCAAGTGATCAGATTTTGGGTAGGATGATGTGGCTTGCATCATACAATATATGGAAGAGGGTTGGCAAAGGTTCATAGAGTGGTGTAAGGTTTCATTGTGGAGCCTATGGGCACAGGCCATGAAGCTTCTAAGGCCTAGGAGGGAGAGGTGCATTGGTCTAAAATTTTTGTTGTTGTGGAGGAGAGGATCGTGGGACTGATGAGGGTGCTAAGGTAAAAATTACCACTTGGTTGTCTTGTGGTGGTCTTGGAAAAGGTTTATTAGGTGTATTTATATTGAAATAAAATTTGGAGTTGTAGGATAGTTTCTATCTCAACCTGATCTTGCTCGATTGGACCTTGACATCCTCAATAACATTGGCTTGGGAAATGTCTTCTTCAAAGGTATGTATTTTATGAAGCTGGAAGGATGTGGAGATATGTTTATGATAACTCTCAAAAATAAGTATCACTAACTTAGTAGTGGGGAGGCTATGGGTGAGGTCATGTATGATTGATATCCACCATGAAACAAACTCAATAACAGGTTCGTCATCAACCTATCATAGGATGTATACATATAAAGAGTTAGTTTTCTTTTTTATATTTATGGAAATATACTCTAGGAAGGAGTTGGCCAAATGTTCAAAGGTTTACAGGCTATGGCACAAGAGCATGTTATATAATTCAAGGATTTGTCCCCAAAACAAAAGGGAGAAGGTACGTAACATGAGGGGGTTGCTACTATGAAGCTAGTAGCAAGTTGAACAATAATTACTCACATGTTCTTGAGGATCTTCCTTACCCTTGTATTTATCAAAATTTGGGATCTCAAAGTGATAAGGATAAGGTGGGATGGGAACTGATGGATGGACTAGCTCATTGTAAATTTTGTCATAGGTTGGTTTCTACGATCTGTAACTAGATGTGTGAAGGTTTAGCATCTTTATTTCATCTTGCAAAATTTGAATTTTGGGTGCTAAAGATGTGGAGGACAGTCCTAAGGTAGGTGTATCTTGAGAGTGTGGTAGATATTGGAGTTGATGTTCTACCCAATATTGAGGGGGAAAGTATTACAACTAATCCTGGTGAGGTGGCTTCTGAGAGACATATGGTGTCATGGCAAATGGAACACTAGGCTATAGAATGAGCATTTGTTGAGGGTAATAGTATTGTGGCTATGGGATGTGTGGTTGTGGCAAGGGTATCTATTGGATATGAGTCTAATGTAATGGTTTTCCTGTAGGAGATGAGGACCAAGAAGGAAGAGGCATAAATAATGTAGGCCCTATAGATAATGGTGGAGGTATCAAGACTAATGGTGTGAGAGGTGGGTGAGATGAGGTATTAAAGGATGGTACCTGCATATATCTTGAGGAATAAGATATGGGAAAACTAAACTACATAGAGTATCTTGGTGGAGTAGGGGTATAGGCTATAGGTCTTGGTCCATAGCTGGGAAGAGGACCAGCGATTGGGACCTAAAAATGAGGAGGAGGGGGTAATATGAAGGTATATGTAGATGAAGGTGGAAGGGAAGATTAGGTAGAATACATTCCAAACACTTGATATGTAGGTAGGAAGGATGAGGAGAAAGGAGGATAAACAAATATGTAACCTTAGGGTGAGTATGGTTTAATAAAGAGGAGTCATTCTTAAAGATGGATTGAGATAGACTCTGAAAAAAGGTGCGCAAAGGTAGGAGACGTAGGTGGGGTCTCCTCATCTATGGTGAAGAAAGGATGAGGATGTCCTAGAGAAATATAGATCACATGGTCATAGAACGTAGAAGGTGGATTAGGCAATTATGAAGGAAAATGAGTGGATGATATTATTCAAATGAAGTGGAAAGGTATTCACTTGAAGTGGGTGTCTCACCTTGAGATATCGTGTGGATCAAACCCTATGAGAAGATTTGTTGTGCATGTGGATTTTCCCTTTATGAGTTAAGGAGGATGAGTAGACTAACTAGGAGTGGTTCTAGAAGCCTCCTATATATGGCATGCTTGCTCATGCACTCAATTGTTGTTAACAATAAGCATGGTGGCATATATCATGTCATGAAGATTTAAAACTACACAAAAACTAAAATCTGAGGTTCTGGGTGTGGTGTGTAAGGGGTTTTGAAGCAACCCTATGAATTTTGGACTCAAATTGTAAATAAGACAAAATAAAATCAATGATAGAGAATAGATAGCTTAAAAACAAAATGTTGAATGGTGAAATATGTTGAAACCAGTTTGTGATCATGCAAAAAACGTGAAATTGGAGTCAATTCTAAATGCAAAAAAGAAAGTATTTTATTTGTTTGAGTGTGTTTTGATGTTGAAAAGATAATTTCTAGATAATCTCACAGGTAGTGGGGTGAATACTCTAGAAAATCAGGAGTGTCATTGGTACAGAACCTCTTGCAATACCCAAAGATGTATAGAATAGAAAAATATCATGACGTGTAAATGGTGACCTGTATGGAAGGCACAATAAAATGACAACCTATGGGGGGAGAACTCAAAGTTCTGAAATGTGTCCACTATATCCTTTCACAAGAAGATGTGGTACTATCTGAGACCTTCTATAGGAATACCCATGCTTTTTCTTCACCCTTGGGAAGGTTTAGTCAATAATGATAGTTATTGTGTTCATTAATTATATAATCCTTGTGAACGAAGGTGTCTAATCTTGTCCCACTTCAAAGGCTCCTTTTGGTGATGAATTCTAAAATACCAATATCAAAAGTAGGGGATTTTCTAATGATGAAGTCCATAAAACCACTCTTGTCGGGCTACTAGGTGTCTAGGGGGGTGAGTTGGTGGAGGATGAAACTCCTACCTCACCAGTATTGAGTGATGGATTGGGGATGAAATCCAATCTCACCACTTGTATGTACCATGTGAGTGTGTGGGTTTTTTTTGTCTAACAATGATGTAAAAAAATGCAAGAAATCTAACTAAATACCTTTTTGAAATGAAAATCTAGCCCTAGATTCGCTTTTTGGAAGCAAAAGCTAGATTTTAAATGTGTTTTGAAAGAAAATCTAGTTCTATGTGCCTTTCTAAAAAGAAGCTAGGATATATGCTTATGAAGTAAATAGGCAACCCAAGTGAAGCATGTGATTGTCAAATAAATGGGAAGTCTAAGCTAAAGACAAGAAAATAATGTGAAATTTTCTTTTTGTGAAAGGGAAATGACTTTTTATGACAAGGAAATGCTAAAAGAAATTAAAAATTCTAATCTAGAGGTAAGAAAGAAATGGGAAAGTGATGTTTGGTATGAAAAGATATTTGATAATGCTTTAGCAAGAGATGCAAAAATATATTTGAAAATCTAAAACCTAAATGCATGAAATGGAATTAGAAATTGATTTTGTACAAAAAGGAATATAAAAATGCTTTGCAAAAATAAATTTGAAAATCTTAATCCTAGGTGCATGAAAGGAATGGAAAACTAATTTTTTTTGTGCGAAAAGAGATTTGGAAATGCTTTGATAAAAGACACAAAAGAAAACTTGAAAACCCTAATCCTAAATGCAATTTTGAAAAGAGAAATTTGCAATGCATTTTTAAAAGAGATTGATTGTACGACACAAAGGGGAAAGAAAAATCTATTTAAAATACGATTTGAGAAAGCAAATGAAAATGTGCTTGAAAAAATAAATGATCTAAACTTTTTGATTTAATGCTTTTTTTTGGAAAGAAATTTGAAAGATCTAGCTATTGCAAGAAAAAGGGCTTTAAAAATTGTGATTCACAAAAATAATGAGTAGAAATGAAAGCCTATTTTAATCCTTTAAGCAAAGAGGAATGTAACTCTAATTTACACATAGAAAGAGAAATATAGAGCAACTGAACTAAATGTTCTTGGTATGATAAATGCATTAAAACAATAAATGCACCGAATGACATGATGCATTTACTAGTGCATTTTTCCTTACAAAAAAAATGATAAAACACAGAGGTTTGAGAAAAATACCTGATTCCTTTTGTTCCAGATGGATTTTTCTATCTTTTTGCTACTGTATTATGCAATTTTAAGGGTTTTTGGAGCAGTTATGCTGAATTCATGGGGCAGGGGGCAAATTGGATCTAGATTCATAGTTCGGGAGGTGAATTAGATCTAGGAGCCTAAAACTCCTATTATGATGACATGAGGGAATTGTCAGGGTTTTGAGGGTCTCTGTGGTGTCTTTATATGGTACTTGCAACAAAATAGAAACAAAAAATTATGTTAGGTTCACAATAAAAACTAGTCTAGAACAACTCTTTGTGGGGGTCCCACAGGGCATGCCAGAATGAAATGTACAAAAGTTGCCATTTGAGAAAACTTAATACAAAACATGCAAATGCTTAAAATATTTTTCTTTATTCATTAAAATGAGTCCATGGGTTACAAAGAGGATTGTCCCAAATTCTTTTTATGAATATCAAATATCTGATAGCTCCTTTTGATATTCCTCAATGTAGGTGGGCTTCATGTATATGTGGACCACTGATAGTGTTGATATTTATGCTTCTCCTTTTTCACCTATTTTGTGAATTGAAAAAGAGGGTTAGTGTGTTTGGGTGCTTGCCTTAGTCAAGATCCATGTTGATAGAATACAATAAATACATGAAGTAAAATTATGCTAAAATGCAATAAAATTTGCATAGAACATTATGAAAACATAAAATAAATCATACCTAACATATTTAGTAAGAAAAACCTTCTCTAGGGTCAACTCATAGATCAAGGGATGAATTGGAAGTAGGATTCATGGGGTAGGGTGTGAATTGAGTTGTAGGTGTTTTCTATTTGAGATCCTTGTTTGGATGGGATCCTGAGATGGTGTTATGTTGTCTGCACTGTGCAGATATGTTAGATTGTACTTTTGGCCTAATTTTTATAGAGTTTTTGTATGTTAGCTAAAATGGGAGAGAGATAGAATAGGATGGGGAGCCATCTATTTATAGAAATATATGAAGTCAGGAGAAGGGGTTATATAGACAAACCCTTAGAGTTACTCCATGATAGAGTTAGGTAAAGGATTGAATAGGTGTCAAAACCTCATGGCCTAGAGAAATATCCCATCCTCACACATGTGTGAGGAAGAGTTAGGATTAACTAAGGTTAGTTAGATCCTAGGTTAGGTTAGGGTTTAGTTAGGGCATTTGGAAATATCCTAACTAATATTATGTGCACACATGTGTGGAAGTGTATTTATAACTAATTTGACTTATGAACCTAATTACACTCACTTAAGTGAAAAAGTGCATTTAAGTGAAGGTCAATGAAGAATTAGATCACTAATCAATCTAATTAGGATTTTTGATAGGGATAATGTCCTATGAGGGCTAATTAGGTGTAGGGGAGGGCTTAAGTTGCCTTAGGGGACTAATAGGTGGTCTCCTAGAGAACATGAGGTGTTTTAGAGGTGTTTTAGGTAATTTTGTGGATTTCGTGCCTACGAGTGACCAAGGTGGTCTACACTAGTCTACACTGGTCTATGATGCCCTATGATGGCCTACGAGGTTTACACTGGTCAACATGTGTGTATGTATATGTGCAAGTATTTAGAAGCGAGTACTATGATTTTTGGGTGTCTACACATTGATGTAAAGGGCATAATGGTGAACCCTACTAAAGTTGAAGTTTTTCACAAAAAACCAAATCCTTCCACTAAAACTAAGCTAAGGAATTTATTTGGTCTTGTAAAATTATATAAAAAAAATGTTCTTGGTTATTCGAAGATTTCTACACCTTTGAACTAATTGAAAAAAGTTGATGTTGGTTTCCAATGGATAGAAGCTCACTCTCATGCATTTAATACCTTGAAGAAAAATATTATTTTTAGCTCCATTATTTTTATTTCCCAATATGTTATAATTTTTATATATTAAGTTGCATACCTCTAAGTTTGCACTAGGAGTAGTTTTGAAGTAGAATAGCCATAAATAGGCTTATCATTTAAATATATTCATAGTAGAAAATATAACTACTCCACCTATGATTAAGAACTATATGCACTATTGCAACCCATAAAGCACTAGAGATATTACGTTTGAGGTCCAAATTTTTTTTTGCATACTAATCATAAGTAATTTAAATTTCTTTAGTATCAAACTAAAATTAAAGATTCATGACCTATGAAGTGGGTAGCATATTTATAATAAATTCACTCGATCATCAAGTATTAGAAGAGGAGCATAAACATTATTATATTCTATTTGAGAAAACATCCTTTAGCTCTTGCCTTGAGAGTATTCATTGCTTTAGACATTATATATTAGACATGGGACTATCTATATTTAGATGATCTAGTTTTTGGTTATGTTATAAAAGTCTTCAACATATAGCATCTTTAAACCTAACACCTTTCCAAGGTTTTCATATCAAGGAAGGGCTTATCTATGAACTCCATAAGCTATGTGTGCCCTATGATCATAACACTTATCTTTTCAAGGAGTCCCACTATACTCTCTATGGTATTCATTTATTCAAGCAAAAAATACTTTATTAGGTGGAATACTTATTTCATTAGCCTCATATGTAATGTGATGTCCTATACTTCTTGCATTGATGTGTAATTTTTTTCTACTAAAAACCCACCAATAGAAAATTAGGATTGAGTTGTCCTTTGACCATTTCCACTCATCCCTAGGAAATCATCTCCATGAACTTGCTGAGGTATTTTCCAATGACACTTTAATGCCATGATAATTTTTTTATGGTTGTGTTGATTTAGGAAATTGGAGCGACTTCTATTTTAGTTATTGCACTTCCAAGTTTGAGTTTCAACAAGTTGGCAAGGTTTGTCTTAAGCTTCTCCCTAGCTCCTAATTTAGGATGGATCCCTAATATTCTCATTATATATAATCTAAAATTATTATTTATATGAAATAAAATTCCCACATGAAAGTAAATGCAAAATTTAAAACATGGAATTTAAAATGTATAGAGAAAGATGTGGAAATTAAATGCATGAAGTTTACAATATGATATAAGAATGAAATACAATTGTTAAACTATATAAATGATATAATGGGATAAATAAATGCATAATAAATTGAATAACATCAATGTTTACCATTTTTAATTTATAAAATTGGTATGTGAATGTTAAGATGCACTAGAAGAATAGTACAAAATTTTTTTTGGTAAATAAAAGTCTTCATTAATTACCGGGTTTTGTAGGTTAACCCAAAACCTATTACAATATCCAGCCTTCTGCTGAGATTGTAGATCCTAGTCATCCTTGAAAATTTCTTACCAAAAATTGTGTTGAATCCCCTACAACACCTTACTAACAAAGCACACCCATACCTAAACATAACTGTAAACATTACTTACATTGACAGGAATTGAAGTTTGGAACTTTGCACTTGTGAAACCTGTTGCTTGCCCATTTCCTATTCTCTATCAAAATTTTCCAAGGCTTACACCATGTTACCTTCATTTCCAATTTGGTATGATTTAGAGGGAAACCCCATAGTTATTACCAGCTCCATGGTGAAATAACATCCATTCATCTTTCTCCTTAATGGGTAGGTTTCTTTTCATGAGTAATAATGTTTTCCACTTCACGTGGCACACCTTGTGTCCATGTCACAAAACTACCAACATCAACACCTATATTGGTTAATTTTTCAGCTGACATGTTGGCCTCATGGTATACGTGACGAGACCTCCTATTCTGTCTTGCCGCAAAAAGGATCCTCACTTCATGGATGACTCCCTCGATTCTCCATGGAGGTTTTTTGCCATTGGTTAACAGGTTTATGATGTTAATAGAATCACCTTCAATCATCAAGTTACCTTGAGTTTTTTGGGCTACTTGCAACCCTCTCCAAAGGGCTCTAGCTTCTACTTTGTTATTATTTTTTATTCCAAATGGTTCAGCGAACGCCTTGAACATATTTCCTTGATGATCTCTGATTATTCCTCCAGCTCTAGCTCTTCCCGGGTTCTCCTTGGCTGCACCATAAAAATTTAGTTTAAACCAACCGTTGGGGGGTGGCTCCCAAAAAATCTCATTTTTGGGATTGGGCAAAGGAATGGAAGTTTTGTCCTCAATACCTAAGGCCCGAGCTAATTGTTTTTCTTGGGGAAGAATTGAGTGGTTCTCATCCACTAAGGTGCTAAGGTTTTCTTTCGCAAAGACAATAATCCCGTTGAGGATGGTTTTTGGGTTGTGAATGGTATCCTTAAAGGCTGTAAGGTTCCTTTCTAGCCAAATCTACCAGAGAAAATGATGCCAAGATTTTCCATAGGTACTTAAGTTTTAGGCTAACAAAGGGTTGAGGCCATTGATGGAACACTTCGGATATAAGAGCAGGCTTAACCCACGAGATCCTAAAGGCTTGGAAAAGTTCATCCAAGATGGACTCCGCTACCAGACACTCCAAAAACAAGTGTTGGGTTGTCTCCCATATTTCCCTGCACATGTAGCAACAATTAGCAATAACCATACCTTTGGATAACATATTGTCCATAGTGAGGATTTTTCCTTGAATCACTAGCCATGAAAAAATGTGTTATCTCTAAGATGCAGCTTACTAATTTATTACAACCTCATGGTGCAAATCATAATATGGTTTTCATAGAATGTATATATAAAATATAATATCTAAAAAAAATGGTTATAATAAGGGTTTGAGAACCTTGTTTATAGTAAGAGTTTATCTAAGTTACTTGGGGTGAAAAGCAATTACTCCTAATAAAAGTGAATGTTTGGGACTATATTTAGAAAAATATTGCATATCCAAATGTCATGTGCCCATAAATATTCCTCTAACATATTTAAAAGGCTACAAACATGTTTATCATACTATAAAATGACAAAAGTATCACTTTGTAGAATATTTTCCTCAAAATGTTTGCTTGGTTATGTCAAGAAATTCACTTCGTTTTATGAGTTACTCATTCTTTTTAGAAAGTGGAGAAAACCACTCTTTGAATTATTTAATAATTTAGTGGGTGAATAATATCTTTTAATCCAATCAATAGGTTTTCCAAGTGAGTTACATCTCTAAAAATTCATCAAATTTTATAATTTTGAAAGTGCCATTTAGTCCCCATATACTACTTAAAAATGCATACAATTTACAAAATTGGCTCAAAGTACTATATTTATTGTAACTTAATAGGACACCAGGTTTGATTGGACCAAAATCCTAAATTCCTCCTTTATCCTTGGGCATAGAGTCTACAAAATTGGGATACAAATATTTACAAAATTGGTATCTCCATGGTGTTTCTGTCTCCTAAAATGGTCTTCGGTGGCAACAAGCTCAACAAATTTTTCCACTCATTATCATTAAGTAAAAATATTATTCCAAGTTCTTTGGATTCATCTATCAATTTTTTAAAAGTATTCTCTTATGGTTCATCCCGTTTGGCTGCTAGCTCTTAGAGTTTATCAAGGATTGGCTTTAATTTTTCACATACTTTATAGGTATTTATTTCATTGACTTGATCATTTTATTCATTAATAATGTATTGGATGACATAGTAATCTAGTATGTGTTTCCTATCATTAAATATGTATGGTAATTCTATAACAATCAATAATTGTTTTTCATTTTCCATTTCTTGGACTTAGGTTTTGAGAGATGCTCTAGGCATCTTGGAGTTTCTTGATATTCTTCACCATATCTTTATGGTATATGCAATATTGGTTTTCCTATGTTGCGGTCATATATATAAGATTTTAGGACTTCTTTATGTTTGCCTCTCATGGAAATTTGCTCTTCTATTCACTTTACAATGCTCTCAACTATTTCCAAACTTTCTCCTATAGAGGATATTTTCTTGAAGTCCTCAAAGGCATTATGTGCCTCTTTGATGTAGTCTCATATATCCTTAGCCATACATATTTCTTGTGCCAAATTAGGGTCTATATCATTTTTTGCATGCCTTGAGGCTTACAAATCTTTGATATACTAGTCTTTATTCTCTAGGTCCTCTAGTAATATACCTTGTTCTTTAGTCATTTCTTACATGAGTTGTTCATACTCAACAAGTTGATATTTGAGGTCTTCCAATTTATTTTGAATTTTATGATTTTTTCCACCTATTTCTTAAGACTTTTATTTTATTTTTGAAGTTGGTATTTCTTAGTAACTTTGTCTAATTTTACTTCCAATCTCTTATTTCTTAGCAACTTTGATTCATTGTCAACTACTAGTCAGTCATATTTCATATTTATGCCTAGTGTGAGTTGTTTCACCAATTGGACCATATGATAAGGATCTATTTTGTGTAGGTATAATTGTAAAATTATATTAGTTAAGTTAGTAAGGGTGTGTACTTATATAGAAGGGTTAGATTTTGTAGCTTCAATGAAGTATATTCTATCTCTATTTTTAAATTTTATGAGTGGAAAACCATAGAATATTTACCTTGACTATAATAGACTCCATAATATTGATAGACTATGATAGACCATGATAGACTCCATAATATTGATAGACTATGATAGGCTATGATAGAATCCATAATATTGAAGGAAATAAAAGGACCAAATGCTTATATTTTACCATTAACTAGGGATACTCTTACAGTATTAGATCCTTGGGTAGGGACTATGGGCATTGTTCCCTAGAAGAGTTATTTTGCATGAGGTGGAGGATGGCTAGAAGTGGTGGGTATTGTGAGAGGTTCGTACTAAGTAATTACAATGAGAAATATGGTATAAGTTAGAGGATTGGGTTGTTATTATAAACTAATCAAGGTGTCCAAAAGGGAATCATGGTTTGTACAACGGTAGGGTGAGATACTATAAGTTATGTAATTTGAGAGGTGATAGGGGTTGTCCCTTCCATGATGGTTATGGTGGGGAGTGGAGTGGAGTTAAATTTTTGATATGTGAGGTGAATCACATCTATTAGAAAATTATCTTCTAGGATATATAGGATGAGCTTGTGGAGGATAGAAGAAACACAATACAAGGGTGGAAAAGAGGAGTAGGGATAGCAGGAGAAGAAGAAGGAACAAGAATATATAAGAAAGTAGGAGCAAAAGAAAAATAATTTGTAGAAAGAGGAGGTATAATTGTGTATGAAAAATGTGGAGGGGGAGTGAATATAGTCATGGTCAATGGATTGGGTAGTCCATGTTTGGGAGGAGGGCTTCCTTGTGGGATTTACCCTATTTGATCTAGGTTTTCTACTCCTTTCTTTGTTCCTTTATTATGCTAGCCACCTATTTAAACATAGATTCATATACTTTAAAATAATTTCCCCCTTTGATCATAATTTTCTAAATATGTACACTAATTACTACTAAAGTGCAAGGTGTAGTCAGGATGTTGATTGTTGAAACGACATATTTTTTAAGATTTTGTTTCTTAGGGGCTAAGGTATCTATTGCTATTGGTACTTCTATAAATAGTTTTACTCTTTTTGTTTCATTTGGGTGTTACTTATCATATGTGATAGATAATTTTGTGTCAAATGGACCATCCCTTATGGTTTTAGTTATCATGTCTATCTCACACCTCATTTTTTGTTAGACTAGAATTTTCTTGTTTAAATACCCCATTTTTTTGAGACCTCTTAGTATCGAATAATGTAGATTGATATTAAGAACAAATCCATATTTTTCCTTAGGATAAGTGTACTATGTTGGGGGATAATTGCACTAGTTTTTAATTTCATCCTCATACCCTCTATTGCTTCCTAGAGTGGCAAAGGTTGTTTCTTTATATAGGATTGCCTACTCTTGGACATTGTATATTTTTTTACCAAAAAAGAATGTGCCTAATGTTTTTGCCTAATTTTTTACCTCCAAGGTTTTTCTTTAAGATACATTTTTTTATCATAGGACCATAGGTCCATTAGCTATTCAAAATCCATTTATTTTATTTTTACCCCTATTACTATATTGTATCCATTCATATTAAGAGTATCACTACACAAAAAATGGTCTTTAAGGGTGGTTTTTAACCACCCTTAAAGACCTTCAAGGATGGTTATTTAGTCGCAATATATGAGGGCATCATAAAAATTCTGTAGCATTCGAGGACAATTAAAAACCACCCTAATATGTTCTAAGAGGGCATTTTTAAACTACCCTCTTAAGGCTTACTTAAAAAAGTAATCCCTAAGAGGGTGATTTTAAAATACCCTCTTAGAGATTACTCAAAAACTAAGCTGAAAGAGGGTGGTTTTAAACCACCCTCTTAGGGTCTTAGGGGTATAAAAATCATAGATAAATAGGTTTTATCGGTCAATAATTTGGCTATAATTCATTATTAATGTCATTCACATTGCATCTAAAGAAATATTGATATCGAGATAGAGCAGCCTTTATTTTGATGTTTTGTTGAGTAACAGTTGCCTAGCAAGTTTTATAAAGTATTATTGAAATTAAGTTACAAGGTAAACTCACTCTAAAAGAACAATCTAACCATTATTAAAAAATGTGTATTCTAACAATCTAATCCTTAGGTAGCAGAATACTGAGAATCCCCAAGAAACCCCAAAATAAATTGAAATAGAATAAAATAAAATTTGCAATAAACCACAACCATTTCAACAGATTCAAAAAATTATAGAATTTTGTATATTGATTACAAATCATTATTGAGAATTTAGAGACATTTGGAGATATGTGAATAAGAAGAAGCGAAGAGAACGAATTTAGCAGCAGTCTAGAAAATAAATCTTAATACAATAAATATTTGTTGTACATTTTTGCAAGAGCAATTTGTTTATTTCAATATTGTAATTTATATTTTTCGGTGTGTATTTTTCAACTTTTTCAATATTTTGAGAGAAATTCTAGTCATAGCCAGCAAAAGGAGGTGCTTGAGGAAGAGCATGGGGATGCTAAGAGAATGAAAGTCCGTACTTTCAAAAATCATTGGGTAGCTTGCCAAAGCCTTGACTAAATTATTCAAAATACTAGCAGTGATGCCAATGAAGTTATGTAGGCTCGAGAGGAGGATTATGTTGTTGGACATTTTGAACTCATTTAGTTGTCATTAATTTCAAGGTGAGAAGTTGTCATTGATGCCAAGGTGAAAACATGAAGCTGTCATTAATACCATGGAGTACACCATCATTGAAACCAAGAGCAATGCGAAGAGTTGAAAAAAAGTTGTCAAAATATTATTTTATAAAGGTTTTAATTAAAACCATGGTGGAAGAATAATTTTCATAAAATCAGTGAAGTACAAATGAAGGTTTAAATTTTATCTCAAGGAAGCTTTAATATTTATTAAATTCAAAGGTTTATAAATACAATTTATAAAATTTTAATTCTTTTAGAATTTAAATAATTTATAAATTATAAAGGTTATAAAATCGCTAACATCATCAAATTTAATGGAGCGTCGACGTCTAATCCATATGGAAAATTTTGTGTATAAATAATATGCCAAAGGGGCATTCAAAACTAACCCTTATTCAATTAATTTTCATGCGATTGAGCAAAGAGTATTTTTGTGTAATTTTTGAGGAAGAAGACAAAGAATTCGTTTTGTCTTTTAGCGCCAGGAAGAAAATGAAAGGAGAGGGCTTAAGGCCTCACTCAAATTAGATAGTGTGGTCCATTTGCAGTGTGTGTTTTGTGAGATAATTGGGAAGTGGAAGTAACCATGTTCAATTCGCGTGGAGGTTGTTGGCATGTTTGTCTTGAGTGCTGAGGAGAAAAACTTTTGGAATGCATTGGTTTAGAGCACCAGACTTGGAAGAAAGAGCACAAGATGCTCTTAGGCTTCTAAGCGTGCATCTAGCACACGTAGTGGACAATCCCGCAACTAGGACGCACGAGGAGGTAGTGATTGGGGGTTCGAATCCCACTAGTGGCAAAGGTAATTTTTATTAAATAATTTATTTACCTAATATTTTCATAAGGTGTTATTTGGAGTTATAAGGGTATATGAAAGGTTGCCTTTTTGGTAATTGATTTATGTTATTAGAGTTATAAGGAAAGTGGATTTTATTATTGCCAAATTTCTTGCCATTAAAATTTAATTAAAGAGGTTTTTGAGTTAAATTTTGGTGGATGTTAAATCTATTTTAGCTGGGAGATTATAAGGTGTTGTTGGAAACATATTTTATGTATGTTGATGGTTTTTTTTATAGATGGAGTGATAAGTTGTAATTGATTTTTTGCATTACATTATGAGAAAGATTTATCTTTTGACCTCTTTGAGTTTGGCATATAAGTGGTTGTGATTGTGACAAATATTTGAGGTTCCTTCATCATCAAAAAAAGGTATGAGCACATTATTCCATAATTGAGTTGATTGATTGGTTTTCTAAAAATAAGTTTGGAGTGAAAAGGATTTTTTTAGGGCTTCCTTATTGATTGTGTTTGAGTTAATGCTTCAAGGTTTTCTAGAATAAAGAGTTGTTATTAAAACCTTGTTTTATAAGGATTGTTGTTGAAGCCATTGGTTAAGCAAAGAACTAGGGTTTGAAAAGAACATGAGTATCATTGTTATGTGAGAGTTGTTTTATAAGAATTGTTGTTGAAGTGATTTGTTGAGAAAAGAACTTGAAATAGGGTTTGAAAAGAACATGAGTATCATTGTTATGTGAGATTTGTTTTATACGCATTATTTTTGAAGTGAGTTTTTGAGAAAAGAACTTGAACTAGGGTTTAAAAAGAATATGAGTATCATTGTTATGTAAGTTTTGTTGTTGAGCATTATTGGAAATATTATGAGTGAAGAATCATATGCTTGGACTAGGGTTTGTGAGTAAGGATTATTTTATTAAGTGATTGGTTGAGTAGAGTTGATTGAGCCTAGTCAAGTGGGTGTGTGAAGTGATTGTTCAAGTTCCATAAAACAAACTATTCTATATTCTGAATTGAATTGAGAAAGTAATTGAGTATTGAGTTGAAGCATATTGAGTCTCTAACAATTCTTTGTATGTTTCTGAAAGAGTGATTGAAAGTGATTGAGAATTGTGATGATTATAGAGCATATTGAGTCTCTAACAATTCTCTTTATGTTTCTATGATATTGGACAAGTTCTTGTGTGGACTTGTTGAGCAGATTTGAGGCAAGTCTTTGAGAAGACTTGTGGAAAATTTTGAGTAAGCTTTTGTGGAAGCTTACAATACAGTTTTTAAGTATATTTGGTTACATTTTTGTGAGGACTTATTGAGTATATTTGGTTAAATTCTTAAGAGGACTTAATGAAAATATTGGACAAGTTCTAGAGAGGACTTGTGGACATATTGGTGTGAGCTTTTGTGGAATATTACAATACATATTTGAGACAGGTCTTGAGAAGGCTTGTGAGAAGAATTGATTTATTTGTTCAAACCTTGACTTAAGGTTTGGGGAATATCCAGCAAAGTTGATTTGAAATTTATTCAAGCTTTGAGTTAAGGCTTGAGGACAAATATTGAGGACTGATTTGTGCTAGATTTAAGGACTATTTTTAGTATAGATTCGAGGAAAAGAGTTGGTGCAGATTTTAGGACATATTTATGCCAGATCAGAGATAAATATTGAGCAAATTTATGCTAGATCGAAGGACTATTTTTAGTGTATATTTAAGGATAGATATTGAGCAGATTTGTGCTAGACCAAAGGATTGTGTTTAGTGCAGATTTAAGGATAGATATTGAGCAAATTTGTGCTAGATTTACGGACAATGTTTAGTGTAGATTTTAGACAGAGCTTTGGAGGTGATAGAGTATAGAGGAAAATAGTCTCTAGTGGATAGAGGCCCATTATCTAGGGCATTGAGGATAGGTCTTCTGAGTGAGGATAGGAGTCTTTAGTGGATAGAGATACATTAGCTAGTGTAGTGGAGGTAGCAGTTCTAGAAGATCAGCATCCAGAGCAAGAGGAAAAAGGAGTTCTCCTATGGATAGAGTTCCAACAACTTGATTAGGGGATTGGTATCTCCATTGTATAGAGGTCCATAAACATTGTAATAGGGAAAGGATTCCCAAGAGATTGATTGAAAAAAAATTAGTGAAATATTTTCTTCATGGAGTAGCCCACATTGGGTGAACCACATAAATTGTGGTGTCTCTATTGTGTGTGGTGATTTATGCATTGCTTTGATTACTACTATTGATATTGCTATCTTTACATTGTATAATATTGATTGGGAAAGAAAAGTAAAAAGTGGTCTTATACTATTCACCCCCCTCTCAGTATAAGCTTGTGTTCTTCAATTGGTATTAGAGTGGGTTCCTTCGAAAGATTTTAACAACTTGAAGGAAAATATAACAAGAACACAATGGATTCTAATAATGTTTCCTCATATAATTCAGTACTTGTATTTGGTTTAAGTGACAATATATATTGGAGTATGAGAATGAAGATCTACCTGATGGCACTTGGCAATGAAATTTGAGAAGCATTTGAAATTGGATATGATCCCTTAATTAATCCTCCTATAGATAAGGAAGGTAATCTCCTACAACATTACAATTCAAAAGCAATGAATGCACTTTTGAGAGGTTTGCATAGAACAGAGTCTATGAAAGTTATGCATTATCAAACTACAAAAGAAATGTGGGATAAACTGCAAAATATATATGGAGATAAAAGTGTTAAGAAAGCAAAGATACAAAATCTCAAAGGACAATTTGAAGCATTAAGAATGAAGGATGAGAAAAATATTAGTACTTATCTACTTCAAATTGATGAGGTTGTTAATGATATGCAAGGACTTGGAATGAATATTGATGAATCGGATGTTTGTGATAAAGTCTTAAGAACTCTTCCAAAAAGATTCAGTGAAAAGGTTTTTGCTATAGAAGTGTCAATGGATGGTGATTATTTGACAAGAGATATGTTTTTTGGTATTATTACAACATTTGAGATAAGAACAAAAGATGAACCAAATCCTTAGAAAGAAGCAGCATTCAAAGCAATCAAAAAGACAAAGGGTAAGAAGTCAGAATCAAGCAGTGAGTCATCTAGTGTTGAAGAAGCAAATTATGGTAGAAGGAATGAGGATTCAAGAAGATCTAGAGATACAAGATCTATTAAATGTTTTAATTGTAGAAGGTATGGTCATTATGTGACTGACTGTCAAGAAGCTAAGAATAAAAATGATGAAGAAAAATAGGATCACAAGAACAGGGAATCAGAAAGATATAGGTACCAAAATAAAAGAAAGGATGGACAAAGCAGACAAGGAAAGAAGTTCTTTCAAAGAAAAAAGAGGAGCTACTATGTGAATAAAGAAAGTAAGTACTCAAGTGATAGTGATGCTAGTTTTTCAAAAAATTATAGAGATGAAGTCCTATTTATGATTGAAGAAAAATAACAAGTTAAGAAAAGGACTCTAGTAATTCTCAAGTGTTTTAGATGTGGTAACTTTGGATATCTTGAATATAGTTGTACAAGGGATGGTTATAGTTTCAGTTATGATGAATATGAGGATGCACTTGAAGGACTAGATGAAAACCTTCTAATGGCATTAGAATAAGGAGAAGGTGATCCTATAGAAGACAAGCCAATAGAGAATAAAGATGTGGACAAAGTCAAAAAATAAAGGAATATTCAAAGAAATATGGATATGATCTCAATGGAGAACTCATTTATGCTCTTGACATAGTAAAGAAGGTAAGAAATCAACACTCTAAACTTGAAATTAAGTTTCAAGAATGTGATGAAGAAAGAATATTGCTTATAGAGGATTTAGAAAAATCAAAGGCTAAGGCAAAAAGGTTCAAAGATAAGTTAGAAGCAAAGATCTTAGAATGTGAAAAGTTATCACAAGAAGTGGAACTACTACGAGAATATTTAGAAGACTCCAAAGCCAAGCTAAAAGGGTTAAAAAAATAGCTCAAAGAAATTGGATAATTTCATCAATATACAAAAGCCTACTTCAAGCAAAAAAGGTCTTGGATTTGAACAAGGATAGAAGAAATGGGAAGGAAAGTCAACCTCAAGTTTTGGAGGAGAAGAGACTTCAAATGAAGATACTTCAGAATAAGATAGTATAAAAGGAAGTGAGAAATCTGAGGATGAGTTGGACAATAGAAAGTTCAACAAGAACAGGAAAAATGCACAAAGAAGATATAGATGGAACAACAATCAGAACAGGTCAAGAGAGACTAGGAGACCAATGAGGTCAAGAAAAGAAAACTTAATTGAATTTGTTTTTCATGTCATAGGTTTAGGCACATGGCTTCATAGTGTATAACACATGAAATATAGAAATATGGGAACAAATAACTTTTCCATGGGTATTTCTACTCATGTAATTAGTTTGGTCACAAGGCAATGAATTGCAGGGTTCATGACAGAAGAGGATATGGCTTCACTAGGAGAAATCCTAAGACATTTGCACCTCCAAATAATAATAAAATTAAGTGTTATAAGTGCAATAATTATGGTCACACAACAAAGTGGTGTAGAGCAGACATTCCAGAATCAAGAAGGAAAAGGAATGGGAACAAGAACAGGAACATGGATATGAACAGGACTAGGAACCTGGATATGAACAAGAATAGGAACAAGAACATAAATAGGGACATGAATGTAGACATGGATAGGAAAATGGAAATGGAAAGAAACAGTCAGAGGAATTAGAAGGATCAGATAATAATAAAAGAGGATAAAGGTAAAGAATAATGCTTTCTGAGAGTAGAAATACTCCCAACCCAGAATTAACCACCTCAAGAGAATGTGGGTAAGGGGCTAAGATAAGAGGCTCATTCTTAGTCCTGAGCTCCAAAGATGACCCTTTACCATTGATGTCAAAGGGAGAGATATTTGAGTAAGGGGGAGAGATTTGGTATTTGAGAAAAGAGGAGAGAGCATTGAGCCATGGGGAGAAATATCCCAAGGGGAGCAAAACAAAGGAAAGGTCAAATTTTCAATAAAAAGAATTTGGGTTCCCATCAATGAAAAAGGGGGATATTGTTGGACATTTTAATCTCATTTAGTTGTCATTGATTTCAAGGTGAGAAGTTGTCATTGATGCCAAGGTGAACACATGAAGTTGTCATTAATACCATGGAGTACACCATCATTGACACTAGGAGCAATGCGAAGAGTTTAGGAAAAGTTGTCAAATTATTATTTTATATAAATTTTTATTAAAACCATGGTGGCAGAATAATTTTTATCAAATCAGTGAAGTAAAAATGAAGGTTTAAATTTTATCTCAAGGAGGTTTTAATTTTTATTAAAGTCAAAAGTTTATAAATATAATTTATAAAATTTAAATTCTTTTAGAATTTAAATAATTTATAAATTATAAAGGTTATAAAAGCACCGGCATCATCAAATTTAATGAGCACTGATGTCTAATCCATATGGTGAATTTTTTTTATAAATAATATGCCAAAGGGGCATTCAAAACTAACCCTTCTTCAATTAATTTTTCATGTGACTAAGCAAAGAGTATTTTCATGCAATCGTTGAGGAAGAAGACAAAGCATTCATTTTATCTTTTAGCACCAAGAAGAAGACAAAAGGAGAGGGCTTAAGGCCTCACTCACATTGGATAGTGTGGTTCATTGGTAGCGTGCATTTTGTGAGAATTTTGGGAAGTGGAAGTGACCACGATCGATTTGCATGGAGGTTGTTGGTGTGTTTGTCTTGAGCAATGAGGAGAAAAATTTTTGGCACATGCTCGTTTAGAGTGCCAAACTTGGAAGAAAGAGCACGAGGTGCTCTTAGCATTCCAAGAGTGCATCTAGAACATGTAGTGGGCAAGCCCATAGCTAGGGTGCATGATGAGGCAATGATTGGGGGTTCGAATCCCACTATTGGAAAAGTTAATTTTTATTAAATATTTTATTTGCCTAATGTTTTCTTAAGGTGTTATTTGGAGTTATAAGGGTATATGAAAGGTTTCTTGTTTGGTAATTGATTTATGTTATTGGATTTATAAGGAAAGTGGATTTGATTATTTCCAAAGTTCTTCTTGCCATTAAAATTTAATTAAAGAGGTTTTTGAGTTAAATTTTGGTGGATGTTAAATTTATTTTAGTTGGGAATTTATAAGGTGTTGTTGGAAAAATATTTTATGTATGTTGATGGTTGTTTTTATAGATGGACTGATAAGGTGTAGTTGAGTTTTTGCATTACATTTTGAGAAATATTTATCTTTTAACCTCTTTGAGTTTAGCATAGAAGTGGTTGTGATTGTGACAGGTATTTGAGGTTCCTTCATCATCAATAAAAGGTATGAGCACATTCTTTCATAATTGAGTTGATTGATAGGTTTTCTGAAAATAAGTTTGGATTGAAAAGGATTTTGTTAGGAATTTCTTATTGAGTGTGTTTGAGTTAATGCTTCAAGGTTTTCTGGAATAAATAGTTATTAAAACCGTGTTTTATAAGCATAGTTGTTGAAGCCATTGGTTAAGAAGAGAACTAGGGTTTTAAAAGAACATGAGTATCATTGTTATGTGAGAGTTGTTTTATAAGCATTGTTGTTGAAGTGAGTTATTGAGCAAAGAACTTGAACTAGGGTTTGAAAAGAACATGAGTATCATTGTTATGTGAGAGTTTTTTTATAAGAATTGTTGTTGAAGTGAGTTTTTGAGAAAAGAACTTGAACTAGGGTTTGAAAAGAACATGAGTATCATTGTTATGTAAGATTTATTGTTGAGAATTGTTGGAAATATTTTGAGTGAATAATAATATTCTTGGAATAGGGTTTGTGATCAAGGATTATTTTATTAAGTGATTGGTTGAGCCTAGTCAAGTGGGTGTGTGAAGTGATTGTTCAAGTTCCATAAAATAAACTATTCTATATTCTGAATTGAATTGAGAAAGTAATTGAGTATTGATTTGAATCATATTGAGTCTCTAACAATTCTCTTTGTGTTTCTATGATACTGGACAAGTTCTTATGTGGACTTGTTGAGCAGATTTGATACAGGTCTTTGATAAGACTTATGGATAAATTTGAGTAAGCTTTTGTGGAAGCTTACAATACAGTTTTTGAGCAGATTTGGTTAAGTTCTTGTGAGGACTTATTGAGTATATTTGGTTAAGTTCTTGAGAGGACTTATTGAGTATATTGGACAAGTTCTAGAGAGGACTTGTGGATAGATTGGTGTGAGATTTTGTGGAAGCTTACAAGACAGATTTGAGATAGGTCTTGAGAAGGCTTGTGAGTAGAATTGATTGATTTGTTCAAACCTTGAGTTAATATTTGGGGCAGATCCAATAGAGTTGATTTGATATTGATTCAAGCTTTTAGTTAAGGCTTGAGGATAGATATTGAGGACTAATTTGTGTTAGACCGAAGCACTATGTTTAGTACAAATTCGAGGACAAGAGTTGGTACATATTTAAGGATAGATTTATGCCAAATCAAAGATAGCAATTGAGCATATTTGTGCTATAATGAAGGACTATGTTTAGTAAAAATTTGAGGATAGATATTGAGTAGATTTATGCTAGACCAAAGGATTGTGTTTAGTGCATATTTGAGGATAGATATTGAGCATATTTGTGCTAGATCGATGGACTGTGTTTAGTGTATATTTTATACAGAGCTTTGGAGGTGATAAAGTATAGAGGACAATAGTCTCCAATGGATAGAGGTCCATTAGCCATGGTAGTGAGGACATGTATTTTGAGTGAGGACAGGAGTCTTTAGTGGATAGAGATCCATTAGCCAGTGTAGTGGAGGTAGAAGTTCTTCTAGAAGATCACCATCCATAGCAAGATGGGAAATGAGTTCTCCTAATGATATATTTCCACAAACTTGATAAGGGGATTGGTATCTCCATTGGACAAAGGTCCATAAACATTATAATAGGGAAAGGATTTCCAAGAGATTGATTGAAATTTTTTTAGTGAAACATTTTCTCTATGGAGTAGCCCACATTGGATGAACCACGTAAATTGTGGTGTCTCTATTGTGTGTGGTGATTTATGCATTGCTTTGATTACTACTATTGATATTGCTATCTTTACATTGTATAATATTTATTAGGAAAGAAAAGTAAAAAGTGGTCTTATATTGTTCATCCCCCTCTCATTATAAGCTTGTGTTATTCATATGCTTCAATCTATTTTAGTATTTATAACCCCTGTCTACAAAAAAAATGGAGTACTTTGTTATCACATGAAATATATGACTTTGTGAGATTGAAGTTATGTTTGATCATTCTTTTCAAATGGGAAATTCATCGAAGACATAAAGTATCGTTGTCCAATTAACTACTACACAACTTAAATAGCAAACATAAATATTCATGATTACATATTTATATATATATATATATATATATATATATATATATATATATATATATATTCCAACCAGATAAGGCTTTATAGCTCTGGAAGTCTATGAAATGATATAATAATTTTAAGGCATAGATTGATTGAACAAGGGGATTCTCTGGTGAACTGAACTTAAAGGTTATCTAACATACTTAGACCTCCATAAAAGCCAATCCTACTTGTATGTTTGTCCTTGTTTTGGACTTTTATGATTGCCTATAATTATTCAATCACCACATTTTTTTAAGGTAAAGTATAACGGGTGGCACATCAGAATTTGTGTTTCACAAATTTGAAATTTTTGTTTTATCCTAACATTATTAAGGAATGCCATATATTTACCTAACTCTATTTTAGGAATGGCAACACTTCCGAATAATAAACTAGGACTACTACTTTGTTCAAACAAAAATTTAATATTTTCCTCTGACATTTCAAAGAAGATTGTAGGAAAATCAACAACATAAAGGCAAGTAGGTAAGGGTTCTAGATAAAATCAAATAATTAACAATATAATATATCTTTAGAAATAAAGAATAAAAAATTGTGTGCTTCAAACATTCGAGTGTTCATTTTTATCATAACATTAATAGAGAATACCGTCTATTTTCCCTCCATCATCGCAATATAACAATTTCACACTAAATTTTAGAACTTCACAGTCTTGGAAATCCTAAAGATCTATGGCAACTTTTAGTTCAATTATCAATTTTTGCAATTTACAAACATTTGAATCTTCTCTCCAAGAGGTAATTTTTCCTTTGTGGGCATACTTATAAGATGTGTGAAAACATTTACTGTTTCCTTATTTTTTTTTCTTATTTATTCCCAAAGCATTGCAATTTGCATCCAATATTGGAGAGAGAAGCCAAGAAGAAATAGGTGTTGCATGTGATCAAAAATGACATCAGTGGGCACCAAGATTAAGAGCTATGCCTACATCATCATTATCTAACAAAAGTATCTAAGGACTTAAAACAAATTATTTGTGATACAAATATAGAACACTTCTTAATGAATAAGCAATTGTGAATGTCATACCACAAAATATTCAATTGTGATGTGTCATTCTTTACATTGGCTTGACAATAAAAACTTGCCCTAGTAATGATGGATTCATAGATTCAATTGATGCAAGAAATTTATGGAAGGAATATTTTTTATTTGGAACTATAAAACATGAAACTCAAGAAAGAAATTATGCATCTAAAGTCAAAATTTTGGAACATAGTCTTGAAAGTAAAGCATTAAAAAAAAAAACCAATTGTGCCAAAATATTTCAAACAAAAACTTGAGTTTTCGCAATATGCCTGTACACAAACATCCTTTAAAGTAACTCAGTAATAATCATTGTATATATGATCTTGGTTTTGAATAAGATATTAATTTATTTATTCTAGTTCTTTCAAGGTATGTACAACTTGTTTCTAGTAGTTACTTGGATGACAAAAATATGGGATATTGTTATGACAAAAATGGAAGACAGTCATCCATTTAGACTTCTCAGAATGATTCACTTTGTAGGTAGCATGCTTCAATAAAATTTAAATGACAAGGCAAGGAGAAAGTAAGGTGAAGGGTTCTTCAAGAATCAATGTGTTCATAGAAGCATATATGGGAGGTTGTGATTAATGATGAATTGAGTTGGGCTAGGGCCATTGACATACTTTGTGGCGGTTTCTTAAAGGTAGAGATCATAAAATTCACATAAAAAAGCAATATTTGAGGGCATGACATCATAGCATGTAGAGGAAACATAACCACCATAAATAACTGGAGTGGCATGATGGAATTGATCAAACAATGATATTGAAGAATATTGTCAAAGAAGTGGAGTTTAATTTTTCTCTCAAGTAAATTCAAGGGGTGATTTATGAAGAAAATTTATTTGGTGATTATTTATTTTTAGCCAAGATAATACTTGTATTTGTGGTGGAGTTGGCCAATAATTTAATGTATATTTATTTTTCCATATCATGTATATAGATGGTATCATCTTCAAGAAGTGGACCATGGTGATATAAAGTTGTTGAATATTTATTTTACCATACAATAATCACTATTATCCTTTATATATGGTGAGTAACATATTTTCTATGCAAATATTATCAATCACTTTCAGAAGTTCGAGTAGTTGTCTAACTGGTTTAACTAATTGATACTTTGTATATATCTGACTACATATTCAATTATGTATTTCTAGTATGTTTTTGTATTAGTTGGCCAATGGAACATACATAACATAAATTAACTTGGCATTCTTAAAAAAAAATGGAATTTAGTATGAGACCAAGTCTTGTCAGTCCTATTTGCAATAAGAAGAGTGGAGCAAGACTCTAGTTCATGGTAAAAACCATATCATAGGCAAAGGAATCCATAGGAGTCTAAAGAAATTATGTCATAAAAATCATCTGTTGAGATAGAGATGGAGATAAGTAGTTATAATTTTAGTAGATTGGTATGATAGAAGATGTAGAAATTATATGCCTGAGTCAAGTGGACTAAGATATTTCACAATTGTTCCACAGTTTGTTAAGGCACAACCATCTGACCTTGGAATTCTAACTATAAAGCGAACCTCTTCGACCATTACATATATGTAGGAACAATAAATTTGATAACCTAAACCATCAATAACTAGTCATAGATATTCTTGGTAGATAATTAAATATGCACAAAATCAATGTTAAGAATATTTATGTATGGTGGAACATATAATACATATAAGTTTGAAAGTTGGCTTTGCTAGCTAGAAAGGTAATTTTCACTGTAGCAATATTTGAATGAGTAGAAGGTTGCATATATGCACCTAAGGTTTGAAGAATGATTCTTCTATAATGAGAGAATCTTTGCAATTACCAACAACAACAAGACCTTAAACTAAATGATATTGAACAAACTCAAACTAGTTACAAGGAATTTATTTATCTAGATAGTGTAAGGACTAGATGACAACTTTGGTAGTTTTTTGTGCAAAAGGCAAGATGGATGCTGAAGAATGGATACAACTCAATTAATTTTCTATTTTTTATAAGATCAAATATTCCTACAAGAATCTTATTTTTAAGCATGGTAGGGTACCTAGGAATAGGTATTTGGAGATATATTATTATATTGTATAGGGGTTGGCATGGGCCACACATAACCCAAATTTTATTGTATTATAATATTATATTATATTATAATATAATATTATATTATTAGTAGGCTCCCCGAAGTAGAATGAGAAGATGGATGTATAAAGAAGAGATATTTATCATTGTAATAATCATGGAGATCAATCATATGTAATCATAATTATTTATATATTTTCATAAAACCCTAGCTATATTAGGGAAATTTTTTTCTGGAAAAACATCTCAGCTTAAGGAGCAAGGATCCAAGGAAAATCAAGAAGTAGTTGTAAAGAAACAAATTGAAGAACCTAAAGCATAATCCAAGAAGGTTGCAGCAACAACAAAGTCCATGGAAGAAGTAGTAGCAACTAATTTTGTGGAAATAATAGTAATAGATTCCAAGGAAGGTTTGATAGAAGAGCACAAGGACACACCAAACAAAGAGAATATGAAAGAAAAATGTGTATAAGAATTTAAAACAATGGAGCCAAATGTTGAGAAGTTAAAGAAGGTAGAACATCAAGTTAAGGTTGCACAATATTGCCATCTATACCACCATGAGCATAAATAATCTTGGAGGTATGATTCAAGGCAGAAATATTATGGTTCTACATGGAATCAGAAGGGCACCAACTATGGTAGTATTTGGCAAAGAAAGCATAGTGATCCTGGTTTTCAGATGGGTTCATAAGCATAAAGGAATAAGTCGATCCATCATTAAAGTTATCAAAATACATCAGTAGAAGCATGGAGCCAACAAAGTAGATTTGGATACTCAAGTAACAAAATGGCATACCAACATCAATGTGTTTCACTTGGATGGATGGATGATCGAGATTGGTACTAGTTGCTAACATTGTGTAACAAATCATTTTATCTCTTTTCTTCACATGTTTCAAGGATGAAATGTTTCTAAGGAGGGTGGCATGGTAGGGTACCTAGGAATAGATATTTTGGGATATATTATTATATTGTATAAGTGTTGGCATGGGCCACACATAACCTAAGGTTAATTGTATTATAATATTATATTATATATTATATTACAATATTATATTAGTAGTAGGATCCCCAAAATAGAATGAGAAGATGGATATATAAAGAAGATATATTTGTCATTGTAATCATCATGGAGATCAATAATATGTAATCATCTTTGCCCATGAAGTGGCTTAAGGGACTTTGCCCTCCTTAAGTGGCTCTCTCATCTTGGGAGATAATATGGATTCACTCCTTCCTTAAGGAGTATTATTGGTATTTCCCTACCTTAAGGGTATTATCTATATCTCTCTCATTTTTGGATTATTATTATGAATAATGTATTGTGCATGAATGATTTGATATTTTTGCATATTGGTGAATGATTTATGTTAATGATTATAAAATTCTACAACAAAGCACATATAGGGTTGTGTGTCTCAACCCAAAAGGATCTTGCTTGATTAACCTTTAATAATATTGAAAAAAAAAAATTAAAGTAAGGATAATGAACAAGAATACTAGAAGGTGATAGTGTCTCAGTTCCATGTGGTTACAATATTGCATCAACTTAATATGTGATAAATTGAGAGGATGCTAGAGTTGAGTCAAAAACTTTCATATTTTACAAAAATATTGTAAAAACAGCACTACAAAAAAATATATTTTCCTTCAATTCCCTAGAATAAATATTTCATGTTTGGATTTCTTGCTAATATCCTGCACACTATAGATAGCACTTTTTAGGCTTGATCTATCCCATCCTATTGTTACTTTTTGAACTATAACTATTTTTTCTGCAAGTTACACTAAAGACAAAATCTATACATTTCTTAACTTTAATACCATGAGTGAAGGGGGGTTTGTGGATGGCTGAATGGGCTGTCAATGTATCCTGCACTGACTTCCTTGAAAGGATGTTGAATAATGGTCCAACTCCACTTGTTGGATCAGATGGATCCATGTTAAGACATTAGGATAGACTATATTTTCCACCTTGACAGTCTTCATATGGGTAGATTGGGTATCAAACGGTGTGTATATAGCCCACCAACCCATGAGGAGAAGGGGAAAAGCTATTCTTTGGTTAAATTTATGCCCAAAATATCTTCCCTCAAATAGAACTAAGCATTCTCAAATTCATATCCAAAAATTTTCCCAAAACAAATAGGCACATTTGTAGCACATTCTCATTTTTATTGTGTGAAAATACTACTATTGTTTTATAATCTAAAACTTCTTTTAGCAATATTTTAAACCAAAATTGCATGAATGAGTTTAGCTCTAGCACCATCTTGTCACAACCTCTGTTAGAAAAAGTTCCATCATCTTCAAGCAACATAAGAGAACACAAGGGCTATAACATGAAGGCCAAACCTATGATCATAATGTTGTATGCAGAACTGAGGTTGACACCGTGATTATTGCCAAAGCCATTATTGGCCATTATAGTAATAACAAATTATTTATTATTGTGTATGATGGCGAAGACAAACTCGAGCATTATTTCTAATTTGTTCAGAGGATTACAACTAGCACCTTGAAAAGGCTTTTGATTTTGTTAACATGATAATTGTAAATTCTCTTATTATTGTCAGGTCTCAATAGGTAATTAAAAAAATAAGCATATCAAACCAATCAGGTAACAAAGAGAATTATCTTAAATACTTGAATAATATTGAAAAATATGGAATCTATCTTCCACAAATTTTTAATACATGGACATTACAGTAAAGGGAAATGAATTTCCAAGGCAACCAAGATTTTACTTCTTTTTTTAATTGGAAATATTCAAGCATGTCTCTCCTCCTTGAAAGTTGATGAGTTTAACTAGTTGAGCTAATGCCATTTGATCTATATAAGAGAAGTTTATTTTTTGAGGTCTATTTATTTGTTTGATTTTAGCAATTCTATGAAGCCCATAAGGAGATAAACACTATCCAGGTACCCATGATTCCCCAAGATGCCATATGGGTATTTTAGCATTTCTAGAATATCCATAGGATAGTGTCCAAATGCATCACATATTAAAGATGTCTCCTTGAGCCTCAAATATGGCTAGTGTAGGGAACTTGCATGCAAGGAAATGATGCCCATTTTAGTCCTTGAAATATGGTAGACAAGGCCCTTGGTGATTAGGCATGTAAAACCAATAAAAATCCACCTCGTATTCTATGAGAACAACCAAGGAACCAATAAACTAATAGCAAATCAAAAAGCTCAAACCATGTAAGTTTATACAAAGTAGAAACAAGGTAGTGAAAGATAGTAGACAAGCTACCAATCCCTCTTCTTCTTTGGAAGCATGACCAAGTTCCCTATCACAAGTTAACTCATGCTAAAAGATAAAAATATGATACACCCAAAACCCAATCTATGAAGGGAACTTCAATCTACTTTTTCGCTTGCAATTTTAGGTCAATTTAATTTCAAAGGGTTTTTGTATACTAGTGATATGGAGCTAAAGAACGAGTCACTCATAAATATAGATATCAACAACTAAAAGAGGTAACATCAAATATAGTGTAAAAGTGATTTTATTAATAAATAGAATATAAAACCTTTTAAAAATGGAAGAACAAAACACTAATAAAAAACTACATAAACCAAAATCAACTACAAAAGTACTCAGTTCAATGTAAGCTTAAATGAAAATAAAATAATAGTTATGCAGATAGACCACTAAGGGAGAAGTAAATGGATAAAATACAATATATTTTGTAATAATTGATGTTAGATGTTAATTCAAAGCATCAAAAATGCTTCCATACAAATAGAAATATCATCTTTCTTTAAGACATTGAAATGAATAAATATAACTTATGGGACAACAAAGCCTTTTTATCAAACACAATATGTTAACTTGTTCCTTTAAAAAATAAAACAACTTTATGTAAAAATGAAAGTTGAGTTATCATTTTCTCTTTCCAAAGAAGTGATATTTTTCTACTGACCATGTTGCTAAAGTCTCATCATCATTCTCCTTCTAAATAACTATTATTTTGCTAAATAAGAAGTGTGATATTGACCATAATTCTCTTGTTCTATTTATAAGTGGAAGATATGAATATTTTACACAAACTAACTTGGGTCAAGCTTGGGCATCTAAAGTACTACGTAGTTTGCTTGAGACTGATATTCATTGTGTTTAATTTTTTTACCAAATTTTGACAAATAGCATAGAGAATTCAAGAAGATAGTGTAGAAATATAATGATAGCATGAAAAAATAAAAGGGCCAAATGGAAAGGAAGAGAAGGTAATGGAAATTAATATAGAGGTGCCTGATTAACAATTTTACTCAAAAATTAGTTTATCAAGAAAATGACCATTGGAAGAGCATGTTTTTCCTTCTATTGATGATTTAATAACTTAATAGAAATTTGAAAGTCCATTTGAGACATTTTTGATATAATTGGATGTTTTCTATCCTCGTTGTCTTGTTTTAGATGATCATGCTTGGAAGGTCTAAAGCTTTACGATGTACTAGGGAGATTTGGTAGTTATGGAAGTTAGTTTTACTATGGTGTGATGTCCTAAGAGAAAGATGTTGATAAATTATTATTAATTCTATTCATGTGAATTTTCTTGATTATAATTTTTTGGTGATATTTATAATCTAGAAATAAGTCCTTGTTCTTTTGTAGAATTTCCATTTTTGTGGTTGACATTTGTTTTCTTGAACTGCACAATTTGAAATTAGTACTCAAATAATTGGTGTAGACACCAAAATAGCACCAATCCGATTATGTGACTACAAACATTGATCGCATTGACACACACAGCTTTTAGGGCAGCCCTCAGAGGTCAAACAGTGGTCCTAGCCACTTACACAGTAGTTTAGAAGGTCAAAAAGTAAACAAAGCAAAGTTGGTCATTTTAACAAGCCTTTATCAAAAGAAAGCCTTAATCAAAAGAAAGCCTTAATCAAAAGCAAGCCTTTATCAAAAGAAAGCCTTAATCAAAAGAAAGCCTTAATCAAAAGCAAGCCTTAATCAAAAGAAGGCCTTGGCCAAAGTGTCGTGATATCGCAACGTCACGATATCGTGACACTTCGACGCCCAAGGCAAAGCCTTGGCCGAAGTGTCGTGATATCGCGACGTCGCGATATCACGACAGTGTCACGATATCGCGACACTTCGGCGCCCAAGGCAAAGCCTTGGCTGAAGTGTCGCGATATCGCGACGTCGCGATATCGCGACGACTTCGGTGCCCAAAGGTGGAAGTCAAGCATTCATAAGGCGGAATTCAACCAATCAAAGGCAGACATTAAAACATTTAAAAGTGCCGTTAAAACGATTTAAAGCGATCGTTAGACAAGTGGCAGCCGAGGATAGTCAGTTATTGTTTCCTGTTGTGCATGCACGCGTAGGTGGGCATATTGGTAGTTAGCGAACTGTCACAAGGGCAGTCATGTAATCCCAAGTCAAGGAGGAGTCTCCTCCCTTTTGGGAAGGCATGGCCGCCACGTGGCATCCCTGCGTGCCCCTCCAAAGAGACCCCATGGGTCTATAAAATGGCAGACTTTCCTGCCCAAAAGGAAGCTGGTAGACATTTCGAAGCAACGAAGTGCTGCCAAACCAAACACCCGATTGCATCCTTTTAGATTCATTTCTTCTACACCCGTAATCTCTTTCGCAAGAGAGGTTATTGGTGGCTGCTAGAAGGTGAATCCGGACCTTAAACCCGACATTGGACCACAGTACACCATCAATTTGCCGACAACTCATTCTCTCGAGATTTTGGGCCCATCCCTAGTGGATTGGCGTCGAAGTCAAGTTTTAACGGGGCGGCCCTCTTGGGCACCCCACACACGTTCTTAGTTTCAAGTTATTTTATTCTGTCACATTACACTCTATGATGTTTAGATAGTTTATAGTCTGGATTTCAGAAGACATTTATCAAATTCAGAAGATGTTGCTCTTAGCTTCATTTTAATCTATTTCGATATCAAGTGTTCATCTTACCTTACGCTTTATGCTGTCTAAATAGTTTACACTTTATGTTCGAGTATATCCTGTAGTTAACAGCATTTGAATATATATATTTCAAAAGATAGTTATCGAATATATCCTGCGATGCAATGAAATACTAACTTGCAGGTAACAATGATCGGAATCGGCCGACTGTTTTAATGACAGCGGCCCTCTGGTAAAGCTTCTGGTTTCTGTCAAACGTGCAGGTTGTTAAAAATCACTTTACTCACTGTTTTAGACAATCTTTTGCATGCATCTTTTGTTAAATTCAAAGAACAAACTTTCTCTATGTGTAGCAGGTGCTACTAACGCTTTCATTGTTTCTTTGATTGTAGGAGAAGCAGCAGCAAGCAAGGATTCATCAGCATAAGCGACGACAACACTTTGGCCCGCCCATTTCAAATGTGGGCATGCGGAAAGAAGATCACTATTCACTTTTTGTAATGGAAACATGCTAACTCTCCTAGCCCTTAAAAAGGGAGGAGACGTATTGTAACCGAGTTGGAATCACATTAATAAAAAGGGTTGTGCTCCTGCTTTTTTGATTTGATTATATCCATTTTATTTCATGCATCAAGCTAGTTAGTTTACATTGCAGCAATTAGTGTTTCTTTTATTTTCGAAATCTCATGCTTTCAGTGGCGATCACGGTGGGACCCTGTCCCCTATTTTTTTTTTTAAGATTCGAAAACTGATTAAAGCTTGTGTTTTTGTGCTTGCAGGTACCAGGCCGAGAATAAAAAAAGCCGATTTGGGCGAAAAAGACAGCCGATTTGGGCGGAAAAGAGGTAACGGTTTCTAACTGTCCCTGTCATTTTCTGCTGTGATATTTCTGTTTTCTGTCATGTTTGCCTTCTTAGGAAAAGTTTTAATCCATTAAAAATTTCAAAAAAAAAAAAAAAGATCATTTTTTATTTGTTTATTTTTACTTTCATTTTCTTTAATTGTTTAAGAAGGGTAGAGAAAGTTGTCGTCAATTTTCATGCTTTATTTATTTATTTAATTGTTTAAAAAAAAATTTTTTTTTACGTTCCGTCAAATTTCTATTTGTTGTTTTCTGGTTTTTAGTGTTTGTATGGCTTAGGGAAAGTTTTTTTTTTTTTTTGCCTGTTTCATTTTTAAATAAAAAGAACCACACACACTTCACGTGGTAAAATTAAACCAAGGAGCTGGTCGTAAAACCCCAGCCCTTGATCAAGACCATCGGTGGATTTCATCACCACCTTGGCTTGATTTTGCATCCATTACCCCGATTGTCACTATTGTTAGGCGTAAATCCTGACGAAAGCTGACCGAGTGTTGTTGGGGTGATTCCCAGCACGCGAGGATAAGTCTTCTATGGTAGGTGCCATTAACAGGACAATCCCCCTTCCGTACCGCCTACGTACCACGTACCATCTGCTCTCACGTACCTATAGTCTCCCTCTCGTAAGGGCGGGTATATAGAGAGGTTGGTATATCGGCCTGGTTGGTATATTGAAGGGGCGACCATTTTGGGAGTTATATGAGCCTTCATTATGCATTTAAACATTCTTCAAAAACATGCAAAAACAAAAAAAAATCATCAAAATGCACTAAAACCAGTCTAGGACACACCATTAATCTTTAAAAGAGATAATCACAGTTTGTGTATGTGTGTGTTCATTTCTGCTTAGTGTAACAAAAAAAAATCAAAAATCAAAAATCATAAACAAAAAGATAAAAATCTGCTTAGCTAGTAGGAAAGCACCACAATGGTGTACACCCGTAGCCAAGCCCAATCAAGGGCAGAAGCTCCGAAGGGTGCACAAGAAGCAGGCACAAGTCGCCTTCGCTTTAGTCCTGAGGACTTGGTCATACCGCCTTGGCGGTCTGGCCTACAAGAGAGTCCACGTCAGACCACATCAAGAAAGAATTATTGGGACCCCCCTCTGTGGGGTATGCCCATTCAACATAGCCCCTTTCGGGAAGAAGCTTTACATGCAGACCTCAACGTAAATAGAGAATCACCTTTTGAGGTTAGACATGAGTGGCCACAGCGCGATGAAGCGCTAGAGAGGCACATTGTCCATTTGGAGAGACAACGTGGATATGGCATCTCTCCTTTGCCTCCCATTAGAACTGAAAGACAAAACCCAGAGCGTAGGGCTCTTCACACAGGGCGAGCTAACTCCGCCCGCCCCTTTCACACCCATGAAAGGGAGTACGAGGAAGGCCATCGCATTCCTCGAGAGCAACATACAGCACGGGAGCCTTACGTTTTTGTGCCTGCTAGATACAACGGTCACACATCGAGGCCAGAGCCTCAAGTCAATGCCGCCTACCTCGACAGAGGGAAGCGACCCATTGAAATTTTAGATCATCAAGATCGAGGCAAATACATAGAAGAAACATTCAAGCCTCCTGAGCAAAAGAGGGCGGACCAAATTGACCCGGCAGTCGCCAGACATGCCGCCCGCCAAGCCCGAATCATGCGGCTTGAACAAGGTCATCAGCAGTTAGAGCACTTATACCGCTTTCATAAAGAGCGCATGCAGCGCGAAGCGGATGAGCTACGTTATGAACTACCTGAGAAGGTGCCAACCCCTCGCACCCAAAGAGCAGAACAATATGAGAGGCATAATCCCGTGGTGCAGGATAGGTCTCTACGACCTCGTCAAAATTTGCCTCCGAGACCTCATAGACCTGAGAGGGAGGCCACTCCCCGAAACAATGATGGGTACCCTCAGCGGGGACTCGCTCAGGGTCATCGGTTTCGCCCAGAGACTCCTCAAGAAGATTACGAGGAGTATGAACCAGAAATAGAATGGGCCGAAACGCCCTGTCAAGGCGGGAGGGTTGCCATTCGGCCACCTCCCCATAGGCCTCCAGTCTCCCAAAACTCACAACGGGAGCAAACAAAAGAGGAAGAAATTAAATCTTTCGATGCATACAAAGCGCTATTAGAGCGTTTGGAGTCTGTGGAGACAAAAGCTTCTGGCATCAAAAGCCCACGTTACGTCAACTCCGCAGTCATCCGAGTGCATCCCTCAGTGCCCACACCTCTTTACCCCAAACATTTCAAGTTGCCTCAGTTGGCAGTCTTTAAAGGTGAAGAGGATGCTCAAGAACATGTCACAAGATTCCTGAGCCAATGCTTTGGCATTCAGGATAATGATGCATTGTTGCTTAGGACATTCATAACCACATTCACGGGCCCTACCTCGGATTGGTTCACACAGTTACCGAAGCATAGCATAAATAACCTAGATCAATTAGTAGATGCGTTTCTTGAATGCTTTGCCTTCAACACAAAGAAGAAGGCATCACTGAGTGATCTGGCCAGCCTCAGGCAATATGAGGAAGAGACAATGGCAGCATACGGGAATCGATGGAGGGCTTTGCTTTCTAAGCTACCCTACCTTCCCCCTATGTCTGATCTCACACAGATGTTTGCAAAAAGTTGCTTGAAATCGATCTCTAGGCTATTGCAGCTGCAACAATACGCCAGCCTAGAAGAAGCTTTGGCGCAAGCCAGAGTTATAGAAGAGATCAAAATAGGCGAGGGCGCAATCGCCAAGCCTAAAAAGAAAGAGTGGAATAAAAACACTAAGACAGGGAATGCGCAACAAAAACCCGCTGAGGTTAATCAAGTCACGATAAATGTCCCCAAGCCTGTGCAAGAAATACAGCCTCAAAAGGCTAATTATCAGGCAGTGCCTCCTAATTATGAAAGAGAAAATAAAATACAGGAGCAAAATCAGCAGCGTCGCCCTAGGCGACAATTCACCCCTTATACGGAGTCCAGGGACTCCCTATTTGACCGCTTGTCAGCGGCAAATCTAATCAACCTTCCTGAAATCCAAACCATAGATCCTAACGCTCCCAAGCCTAAGGGATACAGAGAGGATTTATATTGTAGGTTCCATAGGCGAAGGGGACATGACCTAAATGGATGTTGGAAATTCAAGGGACTGATACAAGATTTAATTGATAATCAAACATTGGCAGTGGACAACCCCATAGCGCCAAATAATCAATAGATGGGGGTATTCAAAGACCCTTTGCCTACCCATGAGGCACAGGAAAAACCTCTTCAGGTTAATGAGGTGCGACAGAATCTCCCCATGCAAGGATATGTGGGAATGATCAGCATAGTAACTAGGAACAGGAAATACCCAAGAGCTGCCCCGGAGGCAGCTACAAGAGAAGTTCCTTCAACGTCGCAACCTCAACAACCCACTGTGCAATTGCCTCCGCCTAGACCCGAGGTCACGATACGAACCAAACTCACGCAGAGTTTGCGGACCACATCGGCTAGGCTTTCCATTTATGAGCTTATACAACAATCAGCGCCCCATAGAGAAGCTCTCATGGAAATTCTGAAAGCCATCGAATTATAGCCTCACGAAGCAAATTCCTTCAATAACTTTGTAGGACATGTAAAACGATGTACGGAGCTAGTCATTACCTTCAGAGAGGATGAAGTTAAAGCAGTATCGAATGACATGGCAGATCCACCCCTGCACGTTATCGTGCGGGTCAACGGGATCCCGTACAAGAGAGTGTTGGTAGATACTGGCTCATCCAGTAACATCATTACCACTGCAGCATTAAAACATCTGAAGCTGCCAACCTCTCATATCATGGCTTCAACATACACACTGCGAGCATTCAACGATGCAATATGCTCGACAGTCGGCACAATTGTTCTACCCATCCAGGTAGGACAAAAGACGATACCCACATTGTGCCACATTTTGGAAGGCGAGATGGCATACAACATACTGCTAGGGCGACCATGGATCAGGGACATGAAGTGTGTCCCTTCGATAGCTCACCAGTGTCTAAAGTATGCATTTGAAGGAGAAATACATGTAGTCCCGATGGACTTAGAACCCTTCAAATATTGCAATGCAGTGCATTTGATGCCGCAATCGACCCTCCCATCGACGCACTTGGATTTCCAGTTAAATCCATCTAGACAGGGTCCGATGCCATAGGCACCATGGATGACTAATCCATCGAAACCCCAGCCAGGTGCATCTACATCATCTGCTCCTTCATTACCAACGCCACCTGTCATGGCTAAATAGAAGGACAAAGGAAAAAAGATCTTGGAAGAGGCTCAACCCCTAGAAGAGGTGTTGCCAACGATATCAACTGTCTCAATAGAAGAAATACCTAGCACAATGGAAGCTGAGGTTCCTAATCCACCCAACATGGAATGGACTCAGGAAGGCCTTCCATTTCCTCCCTCTCAATCATCAACAATTATTGTTGAAATGGCCAGTACGGGCCTGGGAGAATATCTAGTGCAAAATGTTGTAGCAACGCCCACGCTAGAATCAGTGCAAGACATGGGGAGACCTCGCCTTCCCATAGGGACAATTGTTCCTTTAGGTTACCCACCAAACCAGACAAATTTTGTGTATGGGGGCCTTGATCATGGTGTCGAACCATGCAAGCAAAAGGATGAGGACGAAGAGCCTTTTGCCAAAAATATCAATTATCTGTCGAACCCGAACTTTGCTCTGAGATATCTAGGCCAATGCAATTGGCACGGATACGGGTTAGGTAGATATGAGCAAGGGGTGCGTGTCCTTTGCCAACCAAGATATCAAATGCCTTATGATAAGTCGGGAGTAGGGTTCAACCACCCCCTGCCCTTAGACATCTTGGTAGAAAACATGCAAGGCCTAGGAATAGGCAACAAGGGTGGATTGGCATCAGATCCTTATGCCAACCCAAACACAACGTACACATTGGGAGATTACCTCCCATGGTCAACAACCACCCTTGGTAACATCAATAACCCTTCTCCTTTGATAGAGAGAGGTGAGAGTTCGGACACTAACTTCCAAGGAGAACATAAACAGTGTCCAGATATCTTTTTGAAACTGTTCCCTTTGGAAGTTCCAATTGAACCAGTACAATGTCAAAATCAGGTCCCCCCACCAAGTGTGGAACAACCGCAATGGGACCAGATAAATTTGCTCGAACAAGATGAGCATCGTAATGTCGCAAACAATTGCTGAAGACAATGAGGCATTTTTGGATCATCGACAATGATTACATAGATGAGACTGAGATGGACTATCTTAATCATGCGCGATGGCACAATCACCCTTTAACTCATGAAGATCTGATGGGACAACTAGGCATAAGGTTAGGGCATGAATGGTACGTAGACCCAGCAGGGTGGGACCAAGTGTTGGATCAATGGCTCCAAGTTCACGATGAGCACCGTCCACCCCGAGACCCTATAATGACATCAGTGTCGAGGGAAGACCCCGTCTTCCTACCAACACATAGGGCCGATCCGTTCATGCCCGTCCCTATAGAGCCAGATCCAGAGCATAGGGAGCATCCAGAATGTTCGAGTTATCACACCCGCGGTAATGGAGACCAAATTCATTTCATCCACATGATCTCCATTGATTTGACCGCACCCATCCGCAATCCGGCCGATCCAAGCAAGGTCATTGCATCTAGACATAGATGCCATCGACTGGGATCACGTCAATTCACCACTCTCCCCATCAGAGTATTGGCCTTTCAATGAAATGCCTCATTTTACCCCAGGGACAACTCAAGATATTTTTCAAGCTGAAGAGGGACCCGAGGTTCCAAACGTAGATCTAAACTCAGCCTAATGATATCCATTTGATCCCGACTCCACATCAATTGGAGGAAGGATCCCACATGTCAGTCGAGGAGACGACTGACGTAGACATCGGCTTAGACCCAATGAATCCACAGATTATCAAGCTGGGGGTAAGCTTATCCCCCGAAGAGCAAGCCGACTACATTGCCCTTCTCAAAGCGAAGAAGGAGGTTTTTGCATGGTCATACAGAGACATGCCGGGACTAGACCCGTAGCTAGTCACGCATAATCTAACGCTTGATCCGAAAATCAAGCCCGTAAAGCAAAAACTACGTAAGATGCACCCAACAGTGGCCTTGATGGTCAAAGATGAATTGCAAAAGCTGTTGGATGCCCAGTTTGTCATATGTGTGGATTATCCGCCATGGCTGTCCAACATGGTGCCCGTCAAAAATCCCGACGGGAGGATTCGCATATGCACCGATTTTTGAGATCTAAACAAAGCGAGTCCTAAGGATGATTTCCCCTTGCCGAGCATCGACGCGTTGGTAGATGCTACAGCAGGTCACGAAATGCTCTCCCTCATGGATGGTTTCTCAGGATACAATCAGATTCGTATCAATCCTGAGGACCAACTAAAAATGGCGTTCACAATGCCTTGGGGGACATTTTGTTATAAGGTCATGCCTTTTGGCCTTAAAAATGTTGGCGCCACCTACCAACGTGCCATGACGTACATCTTCCATGATTACATGCATAAAACTTTGGAAGATTACATGGATGATTTGTTAGCCAAGTCTCTTTTGTGCTCAAATCATCTCGATGACTTAAGCAAGATCCTCGATCGCCTCATAGAGCATAAGGTCAGACTGAATCCCAAGAAGTGCGTATTCGGCGTCACATCTGGAAAACTCTTGGGTTTTATAGTCTCAAAGTGAGGCATCGAGGTGGACCCAAAGAAAGTCAAGGCAATCCTTGAAATGGCTCCCCCAACTACTATTAAGCAGCTCAAAGTCTGCAAGGAAAGGTCACGTCGATTAAGCGCTTCATAGCGCAGTTATCTGACAAGTGTCGACCCATGAACAAATTATTGCACAAGGGGGTTACATTTCACTGGGATGACGAGTGCCAATCAGCCTTTGATGAAATCAAACAATACTTGGCTTCGTCGCCAGTATTGGCACCACCTAGACCAGGAGTGTCGTTCTACTTATACATCTCAGCTACTGAGGTGGCACTAGGCGCCATGTTGGCCCAAAAGAATGAACTTCACAAAGAACAGGCTACTTACTATCTTAGCCGCACCCTGGTCAGTTATGAACTTAACTATGCATACGTTGAGAAACTCGCTTGGCAGTGGTGTTTGCTACCAAGAAGCTACGCCACTACATGCTGAGCAACACTACGTATGTTGTGTCTAAGGAGAATCCATTGCGATACATGATGAGTCGTACTTATCATAGTAGTCGCACGGCGAAATGGATCATGTTGTTGACGAAATTTGACATAGAGTTTATTGGACAGAAATCTATCAAAGGACAAGTCATAGCCGATCAACTAGCGGAGGCTCCTCTTGAAGACGATCAGCCTCTAGTCATAGAACTACCCGATGATGGGGTCTTCCATGTCTCAGAATCGCTAGATTCTGATGAGCCTGAGTCACAGGCCGACATAACCTTATTTTTTGATGGTTCTAAATGTGAGCAAGGTGGTGGCGTGGGAATAGTATTCTTCACACCGTAGGGCGCTCCAATGCCCCTGTCATTTAAATTAAACTTCTCATGCACCAACAATAATGCAAAGTATGAAGCCTTGCTCATAGGTCTTCAAACAACAATCGCCATGAACATCAAATGACTAAACATCTTTGGTGATTCGTTGTTAATCGTCAATCAAGTCAAAGGGGTATACCAATGCAAATGCCCAGTTCTGTAGGCTTATAAAGCCCTTGTGGACAAATTCTTGGCAAAACTTGAGTGGTATGACATCGAGGCACTCCCTCGGTCATCGAATCATTTTGCGGACACAATGGCCTCCTTGGGGTCACTAATCCCGCAAGACCTTTCCGGTGATATGACAACCATCCAAGTCAAAACCTTATCGCAATCCATGATGGAGCGTGCAAGCTCTGACTTGACGTCAGGAATCCACATGATCCAGATTGAACCATCCTCGGATAAGTTCTCTCGAATCCGTGATCGTCTGAAACATGCCAACTGGGGGTCCTTGTTCTCCCCTACTCCCATTAATAGCAACACAACGTTGTTCTTACAAGTTCTATCCCGCTCAGCATTTGTTAGGGAGGAACTTCAAAAGGGATTGGCTGTTCATACTGTCGAGGTTTCCGATCAACAGGACTGGTATTTACCCATTAGAGACTACCTCAAGTTAGGTAATCTCCCGCTTGGATTGACGCATGCCGCAAAACGAACATTCAAGCAGAAAGCGGCTAAGTATGTCTTGATAGGGGACATTTTGTATCGTCGTAGCTATGAAGGAATCCTCCTTCGTTGCTTGGACCAACAAGAGTCCACTTGGGCAGTCGCCCAAGCGCACGATGGTACATGTGGTGGCCACTTTAGTGGTATGGCCATTGCAAAGCGCATTCTTTGCATGGGCTATTATTGGCCATCTTTAGAGCGAGATTGTTGCGCATATGTCAAGAAGTGCGTGAAGTGTCAACATCATGCCAATTTGATGCACGTACCTTCCCAGGCCTTGCAGACAGTCCAGTCTTCTTGGCCATTTTTGTAGTGGGGCTTCGATCTAATTGGAAAGATCTCCCCTGCGTCATCAAGCCGTCACACGTTTATCATAACGGCCACAGAGTATTTTACCAAGTGGGTGGAAGCAATTCCACTGACCTCTACGACAGGACCCCGCATTGTGGAGTTCATTTTGCATAACATCATATGTCATTTTGGTATTCCATCCAAAATAATCTCGGATAATGGGCCATCATTCAAGAACAAAGACGTGCGTGCTTTGACCACAAAGTACAAGATTCAGCATAGTTTTTTGACACCCTATTATCCGCAGGCAAATGGGCAAGCAGAGGCGTCAAACAAAATGCTAGTTGCCATCCTTAAAAAGATGGTCACAGACAGTCATAAGGATTGGCACATCCAAATTCCACTTGCCCTTTGGGCTTATCGCACTAGCATTCGGACGCCAACTGGGGCCACTCCGTTTTTGCTCGTGTATGGCTCCGAGGCGAGAATGCCTCTCGAGTTGGAAATTCCTTCCCTGCGCATATCAATGCAGGAGTTCATCGATGATGACGCTACGCGGTAGGCCCGATTAGACCAACTTACGTTGCTTGACGAATGACGCGTTAATGCTCTCGAGCACTTACGTATCTATCAAGAGCGGCTTAAGAAAGCTTACAACATGAAAGTTCACCTAAGGGACTTTCGGGTTGGTGATTTGGTTTTGAAGGAAAACCAACAGAACTCTAATTTGCCGTCCCACCTAAGGGACAAGTTCACGGCAAATTGGTTAGGTCCATATGTCATTGATAGCAAAATAGGACCCGGGACGTACCGACTAGCCTCTCTTGACGAAATCAAGGAAACAAAACCCTTGAATATCAGTCATTTGCGACCATTCTATATCTAAGAGAGCCATATCCAAAAAATGCTCCAAGGATTCCCATAATTGAACTTGGTCAACCCCAAAAATGCTCCAAGGATTCCCGCAATCGCTTGGTCAAACCAAAATGCTCCAAGGATTCCCGCAATCGCTTGGTCAAACCAAAATGCTCCAAGGATTCTCGCAATCGCTTGGTCAATCCCAAAAATGCTCCAAGGATTCTCGTAATCGCTTGGTCAAACCAAAATGCTCCAAGGATTCTGTAATCGCTTGGTCAAATCCAAAAATGCTCCAAGGATTATCTAATCGCTTGGTCAAACCCAAAAATGCTCCAAGGATTATCACAATCACTTGGTCAAATCCCAAAAATGCTCCAAGGATTCTCGAAATCGCTTGGTCAATCCCAAAAATGCTCCAAGGATTATCGTAATCGCTTGGTCAAATCCCAAAAATGCTCCAAGGATTATCGCAATCGCTTGGTCAATCCCAAAAATGCTCCAAGGATTATCGCAATCACTTGGTCAAATCCCAAAAATGCTCCAAGGATTCTCGTAATCGCTTGGTCAAATCCCAAAAATGCTCCAAGGATTATAGTAATCGCTTGGTCAATCCCCAAAATGCTCCAAGGATTCTAGCAATCGCTTGGTCAATCCCAAAAATGCTCCAAGGATTCTATAATCGCTTGGTCAATCCAAAAATGCTCCAAGGATTCTAAAATCGCTTGGTCAATCCCAAAATGCTCCAAGGATTATCCACAATCGCTTGGTCAAAATTCTCAATCAAGAAAATTCAAAAATCAACAAAAATCATCAAAAACAACAAAAATTTGCATCTCATTTCTAGGCATACTCAAATTCATCAATAGAGAGCTCTTCTCGCACCTCATCTTCATATTCACCAAAATCAATCCATCAAAAATACAAAAATACATAGCTGCATTAAAGCATTGCATCCATACATTGCATATTTGTGGTCGTACAGGTCAAAGGCACCATAGGTTGTAATTGCTCTGCTAGTCCATCTTGTTCCACACTTGTTCCATTTTACAAAAACAACAAAAACACCATGCATTGCTTTTTACCACACTAGAGTCAGTGGTCTTTTAATGTATCAAGAGTTTTCATGATTCAGTCATCATTTTGCTCTTTAGCTATGTAATGTACCGAGTCAGACAGATTTTACGAAGGTAGAGTTACACTTGAAATACGCCTTGTTACGTAACATCCCAACACAAATTAAAACACATAAAAATTCCCAAGTTGTGTGAACGAAAGATGAAACCTGTGCAGTAATCCAGGTCACCATAAGTGAAACGGTTATCTTGCTCATCCCCCCGTGCGAATGGTTCCAGAATGCTGAGAATTGACAAAAGGACGAGCTCTTTCCTATCCATTCACCTCCATATACAGTGGTTTTCACCACTACCAAATCCCAATCATAGTTGGTTCCCAAAGTTGTAAGGATTTGTACTACATGTCCCCGCCAAGGATGGGTAGTCATCCCCAAGACCTAAAAGGGATCAACGCCATTCACAAACAAAATTCCAACAAATCATCATCCTAACACTTTCCATTCACCTTTGGTCTCCAAGTTGTAAGGATTCGTACTATCCGCCCCTAACCAGGATGGGTAGTCATCCCCAAGGCCTAAAAGATCAATGCCCTTACTCCATAATCTCCATCACCCCCTTGGTTCCCAACGTCGTAAGGATTCGTACTACACGTCCCTGCAAAGGATGCGTAGTCATCCCCAAGTCCACAAGGATCAAGGCCACTCACCAGCCCAAACTCACAATACTCAAAATACAAAATCAAATAACAATGGTTATCACTACTATTCAAAATCCTTGCTCAAAAAGAATTAATAGAAAATAAACAGTGATTTTCATCACTATATAGACGAGCAACTTTCTAAATCATTCAGCCAACAAATATCCCGAACTTGAATCCCCGGAATTCTCAAGCATTCGAAAACCATCTAGGTGATCCTCATTACAGGTTTGGTTGACAGCCTATCCGGCAATGGTGGTATCCTACCCGCATGACGATATGTCTGTCACATTCGCTTTGCGTGTGTGCAGACCAATGTTTGCATAAGGATGAGCTAGCTTATGGTATCCTGGATAACACCGCAGATTAATCTAACTAAATACAACAAAGGAGTTAGTGGAGCTAATTAGGTGATCCTCAATACGAGTTCGGTTGAAAGCCCATCTGCACTCGGCGGTATCCTGACAAATACCACATAAATGAACTCAATTGCACACACAGGGATGTGAAATAGCTTGGTCAAAAACAAGTCCGATTCATACCTTGTTCAAAAGTCTTGTAAGATAAAGTACAATCATGGCTAGTAAGTTAAAACCGTCTGAGTCTCAGAAAACCTTAGCTACATTTCTAAACCAACTGCGCTACTTTTCATCCTTACAATACCATCAGAAAATACAAAAAAAGAAAAACCACATGTATACATACAAAGTCATCCACTACAGCAATCGCCTAAAGACAAAATAACAGAGTTCTAAACAGTCTATGGTGCCATAGCCAAACATCACAAATTCTATCCATCCATTTCATTTCTGCATATCACATATAAATAAAAAACATTTGCATTCATCACAACATATGCATCCATCAAAATAAATCAACATACAACAATCGCATTTATCATACCATATGCATACATCAATATAAAGTAGCATGCATCCATCAACATCAATCATTGTGCATAACATAAAATCATGACATATACACAAAGCAAGAAAATCAAAACAACAAAAACATCACAAAAATGCAACACAAAAACATAGCAATAAGCATTGCCGGACACAAGTGCTCTTGCACTTAACCTCTTGGCATAGAAAATCGATGTCGGGGCTCAAATTGTCACTCTCCTACTTCCCCAAGAAGGCTACCATAGCCGGACCGCTCCACGGGAAGACGGGTTTTTGACGATTTCACCCCATTATGGCATCACCAAAAGGGTTAACACCCACCAAAAATAGGTCCAAATGTCGGGAAATTGCACATGCTTAAACGGTAAACCATCTAAAGGCACCCTTGCACAAGTCATCTTGGGTCAAGCGACTCGTCGCTTTTCTCATGAAGGTCATTCCCTCATCGATTCGTCGCTTGAGGGGGTAGTCACACTTAGTCACCAATCAACAAGCACACACCCAATCAAAGCAATGACATGCATTCAAAGAATCATTGACAAAGACAATCACGCTCCTGCTTGGGGCAGTAAACAAGCAATCATCAAATTGATCAAACACTTGGCATTCCCGAAGCATGAACACAAGGTTCCCCTGTGGACAAAAGGTTGCGCCCTTTGCCTAATCATGACTGATCAATGTCCAAGCTCAAGTCACACCTCACCAAAATAGGTTAACACTTGAAATCAAATTCCTTAGCTCGTCAGAAGCAAGGATTCAAGAATGCATGCCCTTTCCATACTTGGGGCATCAAAAGTTGGTTAGGTTACCAAGAAACCCTAATCATTAGTGCTCTGGTTATCTATTTTTGCTCAGCATTGCGTCACCCGCAACGCTTCCCAAAAAGGGGCATCTGTAGACACCAAAACAACACCAATCCGATTATGTGACTACAAACACTGATCGCATTGACACACACAGCTTTCAGGGCAGCCCTCAGAGGTCAAACAGTGGTCCTAGCCACTTACACAACAGTTTAGAAGGTCGAAAAGTAAACAAAGCAAAGTTGGTCGTTTTAACAAGCCTTTATCAAAAGAAAGCCTTAATCAAAAGCAAGCCTTTATCAAAAGAAAGCCTTAATCAAAAGCAAGCCTTAATCAAAAGAAGGCCTTGGCCGAAGTGTCGCGATATCGCGACGTCGCGATATCGCGACGTCCGGAGCCCAAGGCAAAGCCTTGGCCGAAGTGTCGCGATATCACGACGTCGCGATATCGCGACACTTCGGCGCCCAAGGCAAAGCCTTGGCCGAAGTGTCACGATATCGCGACGTCGCGATATCGCGACACTTTGGCGCCCAAGGCAAAGCCTTGGCCGAAGTGTCGCGATATCGCGACGTCGCGATATCGTGACACTTCGGCGCTCAAAGGCGGAAGTCAAGCATTCATAAGGCAGAATTCAACCAATCAAAGGCAGACATTAAAACATTTAAAAGTGCCATTAAAACAATTTAAAGCGAACGTTAAACAAGTGGCAGCCGAGGACAGTCAGTTATTGCCGCCTACTGTGCATGCGCGCGTAGGTGGGCAGATTGGCAGTTAGCAGACTATCACAAGGGCAGTCATGTAAGCCCAAGTCAAGGAGGAGTCTCCTCCCTTTTGGGAAGGCATGGCCGCCATGTGGCATCCCTGCGTGCCCCTCCAAAGAGACCCCATGGGTCTATAAAATGGTAGACTTTCCCGCCCAGAAGGAAGCTGGTAGACATTTCGAAGCAACGAAGTGCTGCCAAAAACCAAACACCCGATTGCATCCTTTTAGATTCATTTCTTCTACACCCATAATCTCTTTCGCAAGAGAGGTTATTGGTGGCTGCTAGAAGGTGAATCCGGACCTTAAAACCCGACATTGGATCACAGTACACCATCAATTTGTCGACAACTCGTTGAGAAGCAACACACCCCCACTGAAAAATGATTTTCCATCCTTTGAAAACTTTGAGCTTTCATTTTTGTAGTAGGGACCCTCTTGATGATTTTTAGGTTTTAATTCCAAATTTTTACTTGCCTCTTTCTTCTTCAAAGTTTTGTCTGTGTCAAAGTATCCAAGTATTCTTGCATTCTGGCTTTGTTATCTCAGAATTCACTTTTTACATGCTAGAATCATTCATGGATAAAGAAAATCTTACATCGGTATGAAAAAAAATGCAGAAAAAAGACAGATAAATTCATTGAAAATCAAAACTTTCCATTTTTGGCAAAGTCGCGAAATCGTGACACTTCCATTTTTGGAAATGTCGCGAAATCGCGACAAGTTTTAGAAAAATCCGCCAAGTCCCAGAAACGTAGCGAAATCGTGACACTTCCATTTTTGGAAATGTCGCGATATCGCGACACTTTCCATTTTTGGAAATGTCGTGATATCGCGACACTTTCCATTTTTGGAAATGTCACGAAATCGCTACCAGTTAGGAGAGAGAAATCCAGATCGTACGGAACGTCGCGATTTCATGACATGTCGCGAAATCACGACATGTCGCATTTTCGCGGCTGCAAGAGGCAAAAGGAGGCAAAGGAGAGAAATGGTCGCGATTTCGTGACATGTCGCGAAATCACGACATGTCGCCTTTTCACGACATCGAAAGGAGAAAAGGAAGCAAGGTGGAGAAATGGTCATGATTTTGTGACATGTCGCGAAATCACGACCATTTCTCCCCTTGCTTCCTTTTTTCCTTTCGATGTCGTGAAAACGCGACATGTCGCAAGGCAAAGAGGGCTAAGATGTACGGACCGTCGTGATTTCGCGACATGTCGCGAAATCGCGACGGGTCCAGGGCAAAGAGGAAACAAAGAGAAATCAAAGTTCAAAAAATCCAGCAAGGCAGAAAAGGGTCGCGAAATCGCGACGGGTCCAGGGCAAAGAGAGAACAAAGAGAAACCAAAATGCAAAAATCTACTAAGGCATAAAAGTGTCGCGAAATCGCGACACAGTGGGAAAAAGGGGCTCGAGAGGAAAAGGTGTTGCGAAATCGTGACGTCACGATTTCGCGATGTCGCGAAATCGCGACACATGGTGAAGAAGAAGTTAAGGCTCGACGCAGCGAGGTAAGTAGCAAGTGTGAAGGTGTCGCGAATTCATGACGCAGTCAGGGAACGTAGCCGAAGAATGAAGAGGGGTCACGATTTTGCGACATGTCGCGTTTTCGCGACCATGTTGGAGACAAGGGATGCCAAAGCAGGATGGGTCGCGATTTCGCGACATGTCACGAAATCGCGACATGTCGTGTTTTCGCGGCCATGACAGGAAAGACAGCACGTAAAGGAAAATAGCTGGAAGCAAGGGCACGTGTCACGGTTTTTTTTGTGACACGTGTCAAAACACGAAGTAGGACACCATACAAGTGAACTTTAGGGCTTCATTTTAATACTTTAAAGTTTTAATTTAATATTATTAAAATACTAATCCATCTTTTGTCCTTTTTGCAGGAGGCCATCTGGCACTTGCATGACATTGGGAGAAATGGCCAGAAAGATAAAGTAAAGTGCAAATTAATCAAAGATAGCCATATTGAAAGAAAAGGTGCAGGGGATTGTTGTTTCATCCAAATTTTACAGATCTGGCCGCAAAAGACTTTACGGTGACTAAGCAGCTGCCCTTTTAATGGAGTATATCGAGATTTGGCCGAAAAATGGAAATATCTACACTCAGTTACCGGAATTTCCCGATGGATGCATTTAATGAAGATTTATGATAGAATTAATGGCGTGCAGATATTTTCAACTCAAGGATGGCTCTGCGAAGATGAAATGTCAGAGAAGTGGTGACTCATCTAGATTACCCAAGGGAATTAATGAGGGCATTTACTCACAGTTGCGGGTGAATGCAAGTGGCATTCGAATTCTGTCTTCTCCATTTATGGCAAGTGACTGCACTGAGTTGCAGAGTGGTTAAGTTTTATCAAGACTTTGTTTTAAATGGAGGTATATTGTAAAACCCGGGTACTAGGGTTTAAGATGATAAGATTTAGGGTTTGAGAAGAAGATATTTTGAAAAGATCAAGATCTATCCTGAGTCTATAAATACAGCTTCTAAATGTAATCGCGAGAGGCGAAAACTTAGAAATAAAAGGCTATTGAAGCAATTTCTTACAAATTTTGTGAAATACTTTGTTTCTCAACTTGAAGTTGATGTGCTTTTGTTTTTCTGTGATAGCATGGCCAGGAGCCTAATATTTTGTAGATTGTGATAAGTTCATCTTCTTTTGTTATCCGTTTCTTTAAAGTTTATTAGATATATGTTGTAAATCTTTGATATCAAGATTAAATATGTTGTTAGGCTTCAGTTGTTCTATTGTATGCTAGGGAAAAATTATAGATTTAAGGTTCAGGCCTGTTCTAATTGCTCTGTCCTCACTGTGTGAGCTAGGCTACCGGTGAAAGATATAAATTTTAACCGACTTCCCTTCGGTTTATAATTTTTCTGTTAGATCTGTTCCATCTCTGCCTTATGCTCTTAGTAGAAAGTGATCTTAGAAAACTGGACACTTTATTCTTTGATTTGTTCTGTTGTGAAGCTAATGGTATAAATAAAATTGGTAGTTTTGTTTTACAGTTAAGTTTGATAAACTTCTCTTTCTGCCTTACCCTACCCTCTTTGTTTTACCGTGAAATGATCCATTTTTATTTTCTTTTAAATTTGTATTTTATTTAAATCTGCTGACCCATAAGAGCTAGATTAAAGAATCAATTTTAAATCTGATTGTCAACAAGTGACAACTACTGAACATTACTAAACAAGTTCAGTGAGCCCGTTGTAAGATAAGAAACAGTCCATATTGAAAACTATTCCAAAAGCGAAAAAGAGTGAATTGACATTCGACCCGACTCTGTAACTCACACCTTGGATAACCAGCTAGATCCTAAAGTGAGTGGGATTTATCCCGTATAAGTGTTATTAGAGTTTTATGCTCATTCTTCACAGGGTGTGTATGAAAGTCGGACCAACATTTAAAAATGGTGCTAGAGGGAGGGTCCAGTGAACTTCGGTCAGTATTGTAAGTTGTCAGTACAATATTTTAAGATTTCCAGAAGAGAAGACCTCAAGTTCAGTAATTTGTTGAGAGCAGTTTTATCACCACTGATAGTTACCCCAACCACAACTCAGAATATCACCGTCAACCAAGTAGTAATGGCAAATTGGTTGGGTTCCACTACTTTGAATATTTCGGGTATAGCCCATGACCTGCCCAAAAACTCGAAAAGATATCTCCCTAGATATAAACATGATGGGACAAGGACAACAGAGAAACATCTGCTAGCATTCAAGAATGCTTTGAAATTATTAAATATACAACATGAAGATGTTGCTTGTAGATTGTTCCCGTTCACTCTCTAGGAGGGAGCTTATGACTGGTTTCTAAATCTCACTAGAAATTCTATTACCAGTTGGAATGACCTAGAGAAAGTTTTTATATCACAATTTTGGGAAGTGATAGACCCCAGTGTGTTATACCAACAATTTTTCAGCATCAAGAGAGAGTCGGGAGAAGCTGTCAGGTCTTTCAATATGAGGTTCCAAAGAGCTTATGGTAGAATGACTGGAAATTACATCCCAAATGCAAATCTGGCCTTAGAAATCTATAAGAATGCATTGGATTCGGTGACCTCTATTTTTCTCAAAAGAGACATCAATATCACAACCCTGGCAGGAGCTTATAAAGAAGCTTTAATTCTTGAAAGATAGTTGGGACCTCAAATTTTGAGCAGTCCTTTGATATCCTATGTTACACAGAACATGCCTATTTCGAATCCCATTCCACATCATGAGTTAGTGGCAACATGTCATGCTCTACCCAAGGAAACTCCGTTAACCGTGACATCCACTCAGCATGTGCAAAATATAGAGAAAGGTTCTGACAAGTTCAAAGTGGAAGTGCTTGAAGTAAACACTTGTGATCTAGCATTACCCAAATCTAAAGTTTTTCCTGGTGAGTTAAAGAAATCCAAAAAATATTGATATTTTTGGTTCATCCAAAAATAGTACAACCAGGGTTTCAGATTCTTTCACTTTTTCCGAAGAGTCAGAAAGTCTTGTATAGACTCCTATAGATGAAATGCAAGATTTTCAACAGTTCAAAAGGGACAGTTATAATTTGAGATGTGAGAGTCCAGAACCTAATAATGATCCTTCCTCATCAGAGGATGATGAAAGTGAGATTCAATATCACTATGCAGAAGTAACTGAGAAGGAGGATAACATCATTGAGGATATGAAGGAAATTAAAGCTGACATCACCCTCCATGAGCTAGCCCAGATTTTTGAACAAAAGGATAACTTGATTGAAGCTTACTCTGGACCACCTATTGAATTTCAAGAAAATGAGAAAAAGATAGTAAATATGAATGTGGTCAACCAACTTGGAATAGGTAAAGAGTATCAATATAAGCCTATAACTACTGAACATAAAATCAAAGAAAAGGTTGCAAATCATGTTGATGTAAATATTGGAGTTTATAATTTGGCAGCTGAGAAGGTGAGAACAGTTACAGCTCTAATCAATCACAACAATGACATTTGGACATTACACATTGATGGGGTTAAATCTAAGCAAAGCTCAGGTGAAAAAGCAAATTATGAGAATTCTGCTAGAGGGATAAAAATTGAAGTCTTGGATATTGAAGCAGTAGAGCAACCACAAAATGTTCAAGTTGTTAAGAACCAGGACATACGGATAAAATTTGATCTCTTTGAGTTGTTACATAAATCTGAAGATGTGATAATCTGGGTCTATCAAGGCTTTAAGGTATTTGATCGTGGGGGTTTTTATATTCAGTCATTTTGAAAGAATTCTGCAAACCCTTCAAGTAGAAGCATAAACATGTTATCATATGATTTGTTATTATATGATTTGTTTAATTTGAAGGAGTTGCAGATTTGTTTTTCAGTGGGACAAGATCCATAAAAAAAATAAAATAAAATAAAAAAAGAGAGAGAGGGAAGATGGTAAACACAAGTCTTTCCCAGGTAGCAAAAAAATTTTGAAGCATAGTCTGGAGTGCATTTCGTCAACAGGACCTGAAAGGTAATTTTACTAAATTTACCTGCAAATGGGAAATTTTTTTTTTTTTTAAGGCACTATTTCTCTGCTTTTCCAACTACTGCATTTTTTGAGTGTGAAGGGACTTTGTACATATGTATATATTGTAAATAAAGTTTGAAGTAGTTTTTTTTTATTTTATTTTAGTTTTGTTTTTAATTGTTTGTGCAGTGTTATTTTATTTTATTTGTTCTTAGCTGTCCGTGAAGTTTTATTTTATTTTCTCTTTAAAAGGTCTGTACAGTGTCTTTCAGTCTATACAGTGTTTTCCAGTTATGTGTTTTATTTCCTTAGAGGTCTGTATAGTTCTGTGTTTTATTTCCTTTAATGTTTGTACAGTGTTATTTTATTTTAAATGTCTGTACAGTTTATTTTACTTTATTTGTGAGGTTTGTGTTTATCCTTGAGGTCTGTGCAGTTTATTCTGTTTTAAATTCTGTTCTTTAAGCTTTGCCTAAACATCAATGAAAAAGTCAGCCTTCCAGAATTGTCTTTATTCTGAGTTCTAAATCCAGTGCCCATTCTGTTCATTATTCTAATTGAGATAGTCTGCTTTAACTAAACAGTGGAACTATTTTTTTATTCAGAACAACAGTGGAAGGATGATTGAATTTTGTGTCTTGCTTGCCACAGTTATTTTAATTATAAAGAAATTGCTATGTTGTTTGGTTGGAGAAACTCCCGGGGAATCCAAGAAAAGTTGGTTATAAGAGGGGACTATGATTCATACAATTATTTGAGTATCCACAGAAGCTATCAGTGCCCAGGCAAGCAGTTCCAGATTGATGAAATACTAAAAGAAAATTGTTATTCTTTCTAAAGCTTTTCAGATGTTGATATATTTCAAAAGAAAGAGATGAAAGCATGAAATTGGCACTCTTTTATTTTCAATATATATATAAAAAAAAAGAGATAAAAAAGAAAAAAAAGAAAAAGAGTTATATAATGAAAGAGGCAGCCAAGACTTCAAAAGATGTTTTACTTATATCAAGTTGTAGATTCTACCTTACAGTTGTAAATTTGGGTCATGTAAATCTAAAGGGTAACTCTGTCGAGGCTGTAAAAGGCTAAACTAGTAAACAGAGCTCTACTCGATTTCCTCTTTTTACAATCTAGAAAAGCTGATCAATCCAGAGTTCAACATTCGATCCAGTCATTCTTGAAGAAAGTTTTATATGCTTGTAATTGCACATCAGAAATCTTCCTTAAATGATTCAGCCTAGTATGTCCTTGGGAAATTTTAACAACTATCAGTTAGTAGTCAATTTATTTTGAAGAATATCTGTGGCAAAGCTTGATGCATGGTCTATGTTGTTTTGAAACTAGAGTCCTGGGTTCTAAAATAATGCTACTATTTTACCCGTAGATATCGCCATTTGTTGAGAAGCAACACACCCCCACTGAAAAATGAATTTCCATCCTTTGAAAACATTGAGCTTTCATTTTGCAGTAGGGACCCTCTTGATGATTTTTAGGTTTTAATTCCAAATTTTACTTGCCTCTTTCTTCTTCAAGTTTTGCCTGTGTCAAAGTATCCAAGTATTCTTGCATTCTGGATTTGTTATCTCAGACTTCACTTTTTACATGCTAGAATCATTCATGGATAAAGAAAATCTTACACCGGTATGAAAAAAATGTAGAAAACAGACAGATAAATTCATTGAAAATCAAAACTTTCCATTTTTGGCAAAGTCACGAAATCGCGACACTTCCATTTTTGGAAATGTCACGAAATCGTGACAGGTTTTAGAAAAATCCGCCAAGTCCCAGAAACCTAGCGAAATCGCGACACTTCCATTTTTGGAAGTGTGGCGATATCGCGACACTTACCATTTTTGGAAGTGTCGTGATATCGCGACACTTTCCATTTTTGGAAATGTCACGAAATCGCGACTGGTTAGGAGAGAGAAAGCCAGATCGTATGGAGCGTCGCGATTTCGCGACATGTCACGATTTCGTGACATGTCACTAAATCGCGACATGTCGCATTTTCGTGGCTGTAGGAGGCAAAAGGAGGCAAAGGGGAGAAATGGTTGTGATTTCGCGACATGTCACAAAATCGCGACATGTCGCGTTTTCACGACGTCGAAAGGAGAAAAGGAAGCAAGGGGAGAAATGGTCGCGATTTTGTGACATGTCGCGAAATCGCGACGTTTTTCGGCAAAGAGGGCTCAGACGTACGGACCGTCGCGATTTCGCGACATGTCACGAAATCGCGACGGGTCCAGGGCAAAGAGGAAACAAAGAGGAATCAAAGTTCAGAAAATCCGCCAAGGCAGAAAAGGGTCACGATTTCGCGACATGTCACGAAATCGCGACGGGTCCAGGGCAAAGAGAGAACAAAGAGAAACCAAAATGCAAAAATCGACTAAGGCAAAAAAGTGTCACGATTTCGCGACGTCGCGAAATCGCGACACAGTGAGGCAAAAGGGGCTCGAGAGGAAAAGGTGTCGCAAAATCATGACGTCGCGATTTCGCGACATCGCGAAATCGTGACACATGGTGAAGAAGAAGCTAAGGCCCGATGCAGCAAGGTAAGTAGCAAGTGTGAAGGCGTCGCGAATTCGCGACACAGTCGGGGAACACAGCCGAAGAATGAAGAGGGGTCACGATTTCATGACATGTCATGAAATCGTGACATGTCGCGTTTTCACGACCATGTTGGAGAGAAGGGCTGCCAAAGCAGGATGGGTCACGATTTCGTGACATGTCGCGTTTTTGCGGCCATGACAGGAAAGACAGCACGTAAAGGAAAACAGCTAGAAGCAAGGGCACGTGTCACGGTTTTTTTGTGACACGTGTCAAAACACGAAGTAGGCCACAATGCAAGTGAACTTTAGGGCTTCATTTTAACTTTAAAGTTTTGATTTAATATTATTAAAATACTAATCCATCTTTTGTCCTTTTTGCAGGAGGCCATCTGACACTTGCATAACAGCGGGAGAAATGGCCAGAAAGATAAAGTAAAGTGCAAATTAATCAAAGACAACCATATTGAAAGAAAAGGTGCCGAGGATTGCTGTTTCATCCAAATTTTACAGATCTGGCCGCAAAAGACTTTACGGTGACTAAGCAGCTGCCCTTTTAATGGAGTATATCGAGATTTGGCCGAAAAATGGAAATATCTACACTCAGTTATCGAAATTTCTCGATGGATGCATTTAATAAAGATTTATGACAAAATTAATGGCGTGCAGATATTTTCAACTCAGGGATGGCTCTGCGGAGATGAAATGTCAGAGAAGTGGTGACTCATCCAGATTACCCGAGGGAATTAATGAGGGCATTTACTCAGTTGCAGGTGAATGCAAGTGGCATTCAAATTCTGTCTTCTCCATTTATGGCAAGTGACTGCACTGAGTTGCAGAGTGGTTAAGTTTTATCAAGACTTTGTTTTAAATGGCTGTATATTGTAAAACCCGGGTACTAGGGTTTAAGATGATAAGATTTAGGGTTTGAGAAGAAGATATTTTGAAAAGATCAGGATCTGTCCTGAGTCTATAAATACTTCTTCTAAATGTAATCGCGAGAGGCGAAAACTTAGAAATAAAAGGCTATTGAAGCAATTTCTTGCAAATTTTGTGAAATACTTTGTTTCTAGACTTGAAGTTGATGTGCTTTTGTTTTTCTATGATAGCATGGCCAGGAGCCTAATATTTTGCATATTGTGATAAGTTCATCTTCTTTTGTTATCCGTTTCTTTAAATTTTATTAGATATATGCTGTAAATCTTTGATATCAAGATTAAATATGTTGTTAGGCTTCAATTGTTCTATTGTATGCTAGGGAAAAATTATAGATTTAAGGTTCAGGCCTGTTCTAATTGCTCTGTCCTCACTGTGTGAGCTAGGCTGCCAATGAAAGATATCAATTTCCTGACTTCCCTTCGATTTATAATTTTTCTGTTAGATCTGTTCCATCTCTGCCTTATGCTCTTAGTAGAAAGTGATCTTATAAAACTAGACACTTTCTTCTTTTATTTGTTCTATTGTGAAGCTGATGGTATAAATAAAATTGGTAGTTTTGTTTTACAGTTAAGTTTGATAAACTTCTCTTTCTGCATTACCCTACCCTCTTTGTTTTATCATGAAATGATCCATTTTTATTTTCTTTTAAATTTGTCTTTTATTTAAATCTGCTGACCCATAAGAGCTAGATCAAAGAATCAATTTTAAATCTGATTGTTAACAAGTGACAACTACTGAACATTATTGAACAATTTTAGTGAGCCCGTTGTAAGGTAAGAAACAGTCCATATTGAAAACTATTTCAAAATCAGAAAAGAGTGAATTGACATTCGACCCGACTCTGTAACTCACACCTTGGATAACCAGCTAGATCCTAAAGTGAGTGGGATTTATCCTGTATAAGTGTTATTAGAGTTTCATGCTCATTCTTCATAGGGTGTGTATGAAAGTCGGACCAACAAACTCATTCTCTGAGATTTTGGGCCCATCCCTAGTGGATTGGCACCGAAGTCAAGTTTTAACGGGGCGGCCCGCTTGGGCACCCCACACACGTTCTTAGTTTCAAGTTATTTTATTCTGTCACATTATACTCTATGATGTTTAGATAGTTTATAGTCTGGATTTCAGAAGACGTTTATCAAATTCAGAAGACGTTGCTCTTAGCTTCATTTTAATCTATTCCGATATCACGTGTTCATCTTACCTTACGCTTTATGCTGTCTAAATAGTTTACGCTTTATGTTCGAATATATCCTGCAGTTAACAGTGTTCGAATATATATTTCAGAAGACAGTTATCGAATATATCCTGCGATGCAATGAAATACTAACTTGTAGGTAACAGCGATCAGAATCAGTCGACTGTTTTAATGACAGCGGCCCTCTGGTAAAGCTTCTGGTTTCTGTCAAACGTGCAGGTCGTTAAAAATCACTTTACTCACTATTTTAGACAATCGTTTACATGCATCTTTTGTTAAATTCAAAGAACAAACTTTCTCTATGTGCAGCAGGTGCTACTAACGCTTTCATTGTTTCTTTGATTGCAGGAGAAGCAGCAGCAAGCAAGGATTCATCAGCATAAGCGGTGACAACACTTTGGCCCGCCCGTTTCAAATGTGGGCATGCGAAAAGAAGATCACTATTCATTTTTTGTAATGGAAACATGCTAACTCTCCTAGCCCTTAAAAAGGGAGGAGACGTATTGTAACCGAGTTGAAATCACATTAATGAAAAGGGTTGTGCTCCTGCTTTTGATTTGATTATATCCATGTTATTTCATGCATCAAGCTAGTTAGTTTGCATTGCAGCAATTAGTGTTTCTTTTATTTCTGGAATCTCATGCTTTCAATTGGCATACACTATTTCAATGTAAACCAAATTATTTCACCATTTAAGTGTTTATATCAATAAAGGTTTATATATACTAATTTGAATTTGCAAGAATTGCTCTATTGAATTGCTTTACGAATATTCAACATTAGAAGCACTTGGTCATAATGCTTTTGAACTTCTTATGGATGAGAATGATTTTGATACAGTCTGAAGTCCAATGAAATTTGTTTCTCTAGAGATATTGATATATTTTATCTCTGATATGGGAAACACTCTTAATAGATGACATGAATTGGCAAAAAATTAAAACTTACATTATATTAATCCAAAAACATATTTATAGGCATGACTACATTTAAAAAAATGGTATTTAATGCACCCAATTCATGTGAGCATTAAATATTGTACAATGTGATCCGTGTGAATAGGGATAATATTAAGAATTAAATATTAATCCCTATCATTCCTCCCCATCGTAGAAGCATTGGACTCCAATGTGTTCCAAAGGGAAGAAAAGTTTGGTTTTGACGTGCATTAAATGACAGTTATGGTGGTTATTGATTAAATTAAATTAAATAAAAATTTAATTTAATTTAATAAATGCATTAATGAATGCAGTTTAATGATGGAAAATTAAATTAAATTAAAATTTTAATTTAATTTAATAAATGCATTAATGAATGCAGTTTAATGATAGAAAAATTAAATTAAATTAATTTAATTTAATTTAATTTATGGATGTGTTCAGAAGTATGTGCAACACCCGTTGGGATCAAATGGTCGTTGCCATGGTTTTGAGGTGGAAGCTGGCAAAAAATCTTCTCATAGCTCATCGCCTAGAAATAAAGCAAACCTACCAGAAATGTGATCGGTTACACCAGATAGAAGGTTACAACCAAAAGGAAAAAATATGCACAATGATGGAATGAATGTAGCGAAGAACTAAGTAGTTACTTCAGATTGAAAAGACACATCATCAGTGACATGTGGTAGATCAATATCGTATAATGATGGATTAGCATGAGCCATGATCTGCAAAGGCAAGCAGCAAAGAGCTTTAGGCAATAGACGTTGAATTTTGTGGAGGCCAGATGAAACTGGATCAATGCAGGAATCAGAACACCAAGGCTACAAAGTTACAGGAATCATAGGAACCATGGTAGATGGTGAAACATCTTCTAGCTCAGCAACAAGAGGTTCTATGGAGCTTAGATCTACATTAAGAGTTGCATCATCTAATGGAAATATGTTGGGTATTTCACCCATAAACCCTAGTTTGAATCTAGGTGTGGTTGTAATTTCTTCAAGTTGTGGATCAGGGGTTGAATCTTGATCTTCTTAAATGATATCTTCATCAATAGTGGCATGAACGAGATCATCAGAATCAAGTTCTTCGATAGCAGAAACAAGGATTTCAGTTATAAGCTACTAAAAATTGGTAGTCATTTCTACATAGAGTTGTTGAAGTTTAATGGTTAAGTCATCTAGTGAAATAGTCAATATTATGAATGATGGTCATGAGCTAAAGGTCAGAGTCAGAGGGACCCAACTAGTTGAGAGTTTTTAGGAATGGAAGTACCCGAATATGTCTATGGAAAAAGAAAGAATGTTCACCCAATGCCAAGATCTGTTGGTGGTTTTATCGTTCCTCTTTTGAACTAGATTGGCCTAGAGGAAGAGGATACTCACCTATCCAATGCTCGGATATGATACCAATGATGTGGGAAATACTCTTAATAGATGACACAAATTGGCACAAATGAAAATTTACATTACATTAATCCAAAAATATATTTATAGGCATGTCTACCTTTACAAAAGTGACATTTAATGCACCCAATATGTGTGAGCATTAAATGTTGTACAATGTGATCCATGTGAATAGGTATAATATTAATAATTAAATATTAATCCCTATCAATATCATATGATTTATTCTCTTTAATCCCTCTTGGAGGTGATGTGAGAACCACATACCAGTTGGTATCAAGTGGATCATTTACATAAAAGACTTGTCTGGCTTACAATGCTAGGATAAATGGATCATCTTTTAATCTATCCCAACCAAGTAATCTATTCATGTTGACCAGTGTGAATCCCATTTCATCCTTTAGACATCCATTCCTCATTCAAAGATATACAAGCTAGTCAGGCCCAGGAGCTTCGATAGAAAATTCACATGAATAAAATCACAATACAAGTGAGACATCAATCAAAAAAATAATAAAATAAAAGAATGAAATATTATATGATCCCAAATCTATGATCCCATTTTCTCAAATACCTAAAACTGGTACCATGATCAAATAATATTCAATACAAAATAAAAACTAAATCATATATGGTATTTTCAATATTGTTACAACATGGCAATACAATATTGCTACAACACAACATAATTTATTTGTTAACAATGTTTGATATAGGCCAAAAAATGAAGCCCATAACATTCTTCATTGTGGCCATATTATCATTCCATATAAAAAATATTGCTTCCTCCTTATGAGTGATGTGCACATTGAATTTCATATAACCTTCACCCAAACATTCACCACATACAAGGTCTTCAATGTTAGTACTGATGACCGTGACTTTGGCCACTATGTTATCCTTATGGATATGATTCAAGTAGCATTTCCTTCTCTCAGTTTGAGTGATCAGTGTTATTTTTAGTCCCTGCATGGAAAATCGATAGCCCAGATAAATTCATTGCATAGCGTACAATACAAACTAAGTCAACCATTTTATATTTGAAATATTAGTCGTACCATTAATGACTCTAGCCTAGAAGATATTGAGTAGATTCTTGTGCCTTGATCACCATCATCAATATTGTGTCCAATTGTAGGTGTAGCATGTGGTAATGCTGCATATAGAATTACATGCAAGGGATCATTACAACTTTAGGGGTGCAATAGGTAAACATTTCAAATATGAAATCATGAAAAAATTGACACACTTATATCTATGAAAGTCGTGTCAAAATATCTTCAATATTTTATCTTTCTCTACAAGCTTCGCTTCCAATTTTTTTAATTCTCTGCAAATTCTCTTCCAAATTTTTCTCTCTCTATCATATGCTCTTACATCTGGTGCAACTTTTGTATGTAACCCTCACCAACAAATAGAGCATTTGGTGATACTCCTTTGTCGACACCCCAAATCCAACTTGATCTTTTGGGTCCTAAAACCTTGGCTAGGGTATCATCCTTAATATATTGATTTATGAAGCTCGTAGATGATATTGCATTGTCTAATTTTTTTGGCAACATCACATGCATAGTTAACTAGTAATATATTAAAAATTAATTGATATAACAATGGTTTGAAGTTCAATGTATTGCTATTTCCAAGGAAATGTCACTTATGATTATCTTTGTAACTTTTGGTGAAACATGATCCCCATCCCTATTTTTATGAGCTACCATCCACACAGTTGCCCTTGGTAGTGGAATTTCTACATTTGGTTGGTTCTTCCTCTATAAGATATATATCTGTAGAGGCATGGGGATAAGTCATACACCAAAAAATATAGCTATATTTGTCACATACAATGGATGTGTATGATAGAATACCATTTCATGCTCCAATTGAGCATATCCTCTTTGAATGCAACTATGCATGATGGATTGGTGAGATTTTTTTTTTTGTTCCTTTGCCTCACCACCTACAATGCAATGAAGAAACCAATATATAAATTCATTAGGGAGATCAAGGTCGATAAAATTCACATGAAAATAACAATGATATGAATTACTATAGTATATTGGCTAGTACTTGCCTTAAAGTCAGTGTTATTCCTACTATTCACAAAGTCTTCCCAATATTTTTGTGATACATGAGGTGGAGGATTAGCAATTCTATCTGCATCATTAGTTTTTCATAATTCGATGCTTATGTTCACCCCTTTCTTCATTGCATTCGAAATGATATATTTTTATTGCATAAAACCAATATCTTATTAGATGCAACATTTATATAAGTATTCAAAATGGATACTATGAACTCCATTGGCTAGAAAGTTATCGTAATGAGTGTCCATAACTAGTTTTTAAATTCCACTAGGACTGATTTCCATTCTGTATGGGTGATAGGGATTATCTCCCTCACAATCACCCCCAAGTAAGATGTAAACTTAATATAATTTATTTCTATAAACTATCCATTTAGATTGCAAATGATATATGATGGGGAGCCAATTTTAACCAATTTTAATCATAAAGAAAAGACGCAATTTTATTTTGAAGCATGGAAAGCTTTACAATTCAGAACCATGAAAAATTACACAGTACAAAAAATGTCAAAAATAGTCGCAGCTCTCCTCTCTCCAGCCTTCTCAATCCTTTGAAAAAAATCCCTTTTTATCATCATAGGTTCTTACTGCAAACGCCATTCATAACCGTCCTTGTAACCGTTGCAACGATTTCCTGGAACTACCTTAACAGCTTATGGAATTTCCAACTGTCGTTCTGCAACAGTCCGCAAAAACCCGCCTTCTCTTTCTTAGCCAGGTCGCGAAAACGTGACATGTCACGATTTCACGACACTTTTTTGCCTTTGGTTCTTTTTCGCCAATGTGTCATGATATCGTGACACTTTTCTACCTTTGGTTATTTTTTGCCAATGTGTCACGATATCACGACACTTTTTCATCTTACGACCTTCTTTGTCGAGGTGTCACGATATTGTGACATCTGCATTTTAGCTCTTGCTTTGTTCTGAGGTGTCATGATATCACGACAGCCTTTATGTCGCGATATCGTGACACTTGAGTTTTTACTTCCACCTTTGATTGGAGGTGTCGCAATATCGCGACAACCTTTGTGTCGTGATATCATGACACTTGGGTTTGCACCTGTTGTTTGTGCTGGTTGTGTCATGATATCGTGAAAACTGTTATGTCATGATATCGCAACCATTTAGTTTGTGCCTGTCATTGTGCTGATGGTGTCGCAATATCGCAACAATTGTTATGTCACGATATCACAACCATTTAGTTTGCACCTGCCGTTGTGCTGATGGTGTCGCGATATCACGACAACTGCTATATCATGATATCACGACCATTTATTTTATGCCCATCGTTGTGTTGATGGTGTTGCGATATCGTGACAACTTTTATGTCGCGATATCACGACACCTTTGAACCTTAGAATATTTTTTTCAAACTTAGAACTTTTTTTTGCTTGTTTCTTTTGTTTGTATTTTTCAATGATGTAAGATTGTTGTGTTGCCCTAGATGCTCCTACATCAGACACCTAGGGTAGATGTTTATAAGTTATCCTCACTTCTAGATGGTCAGAGGAAAACCTAGACGATCAACCTCTGATTTGGACAACCATGTGGCATCTTCGACAGGTCGGTTCTTCCACTTGACCAAATACTCTGAATATTGCCTATTTCAGGTACTTATGCCTTTGCAAGTGTCGAGTATGTCTTCAATTTCTTCTTTGTCTAGAGTGGATGCTGGAATGTTCCAAATATCTGGACTGGGTGGTTCGCTAAAACTTCCTGCATGATATTCAACCAAGTCGAAAATATTGAAGATGGGTGAAATATTCATCTCACTCGGTAGATCTACTTCATAGGCATTTCTTGAATCTCGTTTACCTATGATCTGGAATGGGCCAAAATTCTTCATTTTCAACTTATTGTAGGTTTTGGTAGGAAAACGTTCCTTGCGCAAATGAACCATGACTTCATCTCCTATTTGGAATTCCTTGAAATGCCACTTTTGATCTGCTCGGGCTTTGTAAGTAGCATTCATGTTACTGATATGCTATTGTACCTCCTCATGTAACTTCTTCATGTGTGCTGCAAAGTCTTCAGCTTCAACACTACGCTTGTCTTCTTTATCCATCGACCTCAACCCAAAAGCGTTTCTCAGGCTGTTCCCATGTACTATCTAGAATGGAGATTTACCAGTACTACGATTGATAGAATTATTATAAGCAAACTTTTCCTGTGGTAAAATCAGATCCGATCCCTTGGGTTTATGTCCTACCAAACATCATAGAAGATTACCCAAACTTCGGTTGACTACTTCGATCTATCCATCAGTCTGCGGGTGGTATGTAGAACTGAATTTCAATTCTATTTTTAGCTTCTTCCACAAGGTTCTCCAGAAATAACCCACAAATTTGGTATCTCTGTCCGAGACAATGCTTTGGGGTAGACCATGAAGGCGCACAACCTCCCTGAAAAACAAGCCTGCAATATGAACAACATCACTTATCTTCTGACATGGAATAAAATGAGCCATCTTCGACACCTGCCAACAACAACAAAAATGGCATCATTTCCACGTTGTGTCCTTGGCAAACCAAGAACAAAATCCATACTGATGTCCTCCCACAGTCTCTCTAGTACAGGCAATGGATGGTACATTCATGTATTCTAGCTAACTCCTTTTGCCATCTGGCACACTCTGCAACCCTGCACAAATTTGGTCACATCCGACTGCAACTGTGGCCAATGGTAATTCTCACTAACAAGAGCAATGGTCTTATCTCGACCAAAATGCCCTGCTACTCCTCCGCTATGTTTCTATTTGATCAAATTTTCCCTCATGGAACTGTGTGGAATGCACAACTAGTTATGCCAAAATAGCATCCCATCTTGGATCATAAAATCCAACCACTTAGTACAATCCACAGTAGTAGGAGACACACATGCCGTCCATGCCTCTGCAAAATCAGGATCTACTGGGTATAAACTCTTGAGTTCATCAAACCCAACAACTTGCACTCTCATTTCCATCAACAAATTGTGCCTTCTACTCAAGGCATCTACAACTCTATTAGATTTGCCACTTCTATGCTTCAAGACAAAGGTATAACTCTGTAGGAATTCAACCCACTTCAAATGCCACTGGTTAAGTTTACCTTGACTATTTATATACTGCAAAGCTTGATGGTTAGTATATAAAACAAACTCTTTGGTTAGCAAATAATGTCTCCATTTCTTAAGAGCCTGAATTATAACATAGAATTATTTATCATAAATAGAATATTTCTTGCGAGCATCATTCAATTTTTCACTAAAGTATGCAACAGGTTTACCTTCTTGGCTCAATACAGCTCCAATGGCACTGCCATTGGCATCACAATCAACCTGAAACACTTCATTAAAATTTGGAAGTGCCAGAATGGGCTGTTCTATCACTTTCTTCTTCAATATGTCCATACTGGTACCTACCTTGGCAATCCACTTAAATTCTCTCTTATCCCCTCTCATAGTTTCTGTTAGGAGCACACAAATACTACTAAAGTCTCTAATAAATTTTTGATAGAAACTTGCAAGACCATGAAATGATCTTACCTCTGTTACATTTCTTGGGGTAGGCCATTCAATGATAGCCTTCACCTTTTCAGGATCCATTTTCAAACCCTCCTCTGAGATGACAAATCCCAGGTAAATCAACTATTTCTATACAAAACTTCACTTCTGTATATTAATTAATAACTGCTCCTCACGCAATTTTTCAAAAACTGTTCGAACATGCATCAAATGCTTTTCCAATGTTTTACTGAAAAATTAAAATATCATCCAGATAAACTATCACAAACTTTTCCAATAAGTCACGCAATACCTCATTCATCAGCCTCATAAACGTACTGGGTGCATTAGTCAATCCAAATGGCATAACTAACCACTCATACAAACCCTCTCTGGTTTTAAAGGTTGTCTTCCATTCGTCACCTTCTCTAACACGTATCTGGTGATATCCGCTCTTCAAATAAATCTTAGTGAAGTATTTAGCTCCACTTAAGCAATCCATTATATCGTCCATTATGGGTAATGGAAAGCGATATTTAATGGTAATTTTATTAATGGCTCGATAATCAATGCACATTCACCATTCACAATTCTTATTTGGTACAAGTACTACTGGCACTGCACAAGGGCTCAAACTTTCTCGAATCAAACCCTTCCTCAACAATTCTTGAACTTTTTGATTTAATTCTTCATTCTCTATAGGAGACATTCTATGGGCGACCTTATTGGGTAAGCTAGATCCTAGCATTAAGTCAATATGATGACTAATCTTCCTCATTGGCGGCAAACCCTCAGGCACATTATCTGATATAATATCAAGAAATTTTGCTAATAGCTATTTAACTTCTGCTGGAATGTTAGTAGTTTCTTTTCTCGTTACAGTAGGAATTAATGCATAACACATTGAATCCCTCTTTAGACCATCCAAATTTTTTTTGCCATCTACTAAACAAATTCTAGCATTATTGCATACCTTTTCCTCAACCTCCTTCAATGGCTTCAGTTTGTGGCGTACTCCGTCTTTTGTCAGGGAATAGGTATTTGCATGCCCATCATGCACTGCATGTCTGTCAAATTTCCATGGCCTTCCCAGCAACAAATGGCAAGCATCCATTAGAAAAATATCACACAGGACCTCATCCTAGTATCTTCCAATTTGAAACTTGACCAAGCATTGTTCACTGACCAATGCTCTATGATCCTTCTACAACCACGCAATCTGGTATGGATGTGGGTGCTATCTTCTTTCTAGCTTTAACTTAGCTACCATTTCCTCAAAAACCAAATTATATGTACTACCATTATCAATAATAATATTACAGATTTTACCTGAACATTTGCACCTTGTGCGGAACAGGCTTTTCCATTGATCTGGTTCCTTCTCTTCATTCAACAAGGTTCTCCTTGTGATCATCACTTCTCCGTGCTATGCTTCTTCAGAGTGCTTAGATTCAACACCATCCTCAACAACCGCAACTCTGGCATTACCTTCAGGCCTTCTGTTCGATGTTTCTTGGTGTTTGGGACACTCATATGATCGATGCCCCTCTTCTTCGCAATTGAAATAGGTTCCATGAAATCTGCCTCTTCCATATCTGTGTCCACCTCTACCTCATCCCCTTTGATAATCATTGTTCTAATTACGGGGTCGGTAAGCATTCTCCTCCTTATGTTCCTAGTGATTACTGGTTTCACCAGTCTGCTTTTGGTCATCATATTTACCTCCACTGGTTCTTCCACCATGAACTCTTCCTCTTTGTTTACTGTAAAATCTGTAGTTCAGTTTCTCTTCCACCTTTAGAGCAAACTAGTAAGCATCTTCAATGGTGCTCATTCAGACCAAACTCAATTCTTCTTGCATGTTGGTTCTCAACCCATTAATGTAATGGGCTACTCTCTCTTTATTTGCTTCCATATGACTGGTTCTGATAGAAATTTTAAAAGATTCCTCTGTATATTCTTTAACAGACTTGCTGGATTGGCGCAAACTCTACATTTTTCTCAGCAGATCTAATTCGTAATATACCATAATAAACTGCCATTTCAATTTTTGAACCACTCGATCCCACCTGGTGATATTTTCTTTTCCTCTACGATTTCTTTCCAGCTACACTCCTTTCCACAATATGCCAACATGGCCTTTCAACTTTGTTCTGGAAAATTTTATTCGATTTGGATCTTCAACTTCCTCATATTCGAAATATTCCTCCATGTCATTAATCTAGTCAATCAATTCTTCTGGATTTAAATTTCTAGAATATGTGGATACGTCAATCTTTGGCCTTTTCCCAATTTGAGAAATGGCTTTAATCATTCAAGACTCTATAGCACTCATTGCTTCTTCTTTTTCTTCAGATGGGTCTTCAACTCCGCAAGCTTCATCATCACTTTGATCTTCTTCTCTTGGCTCTACTCCTCTACGCAACTCTTCCTACAGGGCCTGCACTTGCCTTTGCAATGCTCGAAAGTCTCCTTCAAGAACCACGTTCCTTCCAGCACCATGATTTCTTCATGGTGGCATTCTGCTTCACTATTTCTCAGAACCCATAACCCCAGATCCTGGTGCAAGCTGCCTCACGTTTGGCGCTCTGCTCACACACTCAGAATCTTACTGCTCTGATACCACTTGATGGGGAGCCAATTTTAACCAATTTTAATCATAAAGAAAAGATGCAATTTTATTTTGAAGCATGGAAAGCTTTACAATTCGGAACCATGAAAAATTACATAGTACAAAAAATGTCAAAAATAGTCGTAGCTCTCCTCTCTCCAGCCTTCTTAATCCTTCAAAAAAAATCCTTTTTATCATCACAGGTTCTTGCTGCAAATGTCGTTCGTAACCATCCTTGTAACCGCTGCAACGGTTTCCTAGAATTGCCTTAACGACTTCTGGAACTGCCAACTGTCATTTTGCAACAGTCCACAAAAACCCGCCTTCTCTTTCTTAGCCAGGTCACAAAAATGTGACATGTCACGATTTCGCGACACTTTTCTACCTGTGGTTCTTTTTCGCCAATGTGTCATGATATCATGACACTTTTCTGCCTTTGGTTCTTTTTCGCCAATGTGTCACGATATCGTGACACTTTTTCATCTTACGACCTTCTTTGTCGAGGTGTCGTGATATCGTGACATCTGCATTTTAGCTCTTGCTTTGTTTTGAGGTGTCGCGATATCGTGATAGCCTTTATGTCGCGATATCGTGACACTTGAGTTTTTGCTTTTGCCTTTGATCGGAGGTGTTGTGATATCGTGACAACCCAAGTGTCACGATATCATGACACTTGGGTTTGTGTCTGCCGTTTGTGCTGATTGTGTCATGATATCGTGACAACTGTTATGTCGTGATATAGTGACCATTTAGTTTGTGCCTGTCGTTGTGTTGATGGTGTCGCGATATCGTGACAACTATTATGTCGCGATATCATGACCATTTAGTTTGCACCCGTCGTTGTGCTGATGGTGTCACGATATGTTATGTCGCGATATCACGACCATTTAGTTTGCGCTCGTCATTGTGCTGATGGTGTCGCGATATCGCGACAACTTTTATGTCGCAATATCGTGACACCTTTGAACCTTAGAATATTTTTTTCAAACTTAGAACTTTTTTTTTGCTTGTTTCTTTTGTTTTTCTTTTTTGATGATGCAAGATTGCTGTGCTGCCCTGGATGCTCCTGCATCAATATCCATCTTATTTGTGTTGCTTGACTCTATTACACATCTTTTTAGACCTTTATTTCTACGATAATTTAATTTTTAAGTGTTTGATAGACTCACATCAACACTTATAATACCAACACCATACAAACATCATTATGCCATATAGTGTGACAAAAATGAGTAACCATCACAAGAAAATTTCTCATGCGATCTACGTACCTTCTTCGTTAGCCAAAATATTTTTAAACCTCATTTCGAGTATTCTCACAACCAAATTCATTTATGTTATGGGTCAACTCCTTATCTTCCTCATTCATGGAAATCCATAGCTAATATATTCCACCAATTGCTACAATACACCATAGTCAATGATAAAACCATAATTAATTATAATATGCCTAGGTCAACCACTATTGAATAACACTATCAAATTTCAAGTACTTACTAGCGTGCAAGGCCTCTATCATCAACTCATGATTTATTATGATATCCTCAGCTACCTAGGGTATCTTTATTGGTCTTTTTTGTACATATTGCAACTTTTAATATTGTATAGACACATCATAAAACAAAAATAGACATAGATAACCCACAATGAAATACTATGCATACAAAACTATAAAAATACTAATGAAACACCCTTTTGTAGAAGCACTACCCGACACTTTTGTAGGGATTTCAATGCTTTTTTGAAACCTACAAAACTGTGGGATATAATATATCAAGGTCACACATAACCTCTTTCTTCTTTGCTAAAAGAACCTATATATTCTAGGCATCACTTATCCATTCATAAACCAATATAGTGTATTCATCATAAAAGTGATAAGATACTATAGGAATATCCTTTTAAGTAGTAGGTACAATAATACATTACATAGCCATGGAATTCAATGTTAATAAGAAATCAATAACAAAAAGAAACACTTTTCTTGATGCCTTTTTGGATCAACTTTCAACTCAACCAATATCATAACTCACAATTTAACATTTGTAAATAAAATCTACATACATAAGAAGCAACATTACATTGATTATGTAACAAAACATAGTCATACATGAAAATCCATATAGATGGTTGTAATTGCTACATATCCATCTAGAAAACATTTACATTATTTTACTAGGCATGAAATATTATTTCATAAAACAAGTACATATAATCATTACAACAAACAAGTACCTCCTCACATATGTACATTAATTATATTACTAAAAAGCATATCTTATCCCTACAAATTTTGAAATACTCTATCCTACTTCAAGTTATTTTAGATAAGCAAAGAAATTCTTCATGTGCTAGGATCATGTCAATGAGGGAATGCATATTAAGGATTCAGATTTTCCACACTATATATTTTTCATCTATAGACAATTAACCTTACCTAAGACCTTATCCTCATGACCTTAGCTAGTGTTGCTTGTCAATAAATACAAACCTATCATTGATTCTTATGAGTGGGAATAGTCTTTTTATTTTGGTAGTTCAAGGTGCAACAATTATAGCTAGCTTTGCTGAGATGTATTTGGTTTAAATATCTATTACAATTTACTAGTACTGACAACATGTATTTAAGTATGATTTTCAAAGCCTAATTTTGTCCTACTTGGATCCCATAATGTCAAAATAATTTGTTAAGGTTTTTAACAGGGATATTGGTTCTAATACCACTGTAGTTGATCTAAGAACCGATATAAGCAAATATTTTTTTAGTCTTTTTGAATGATTAGAACCGATAGTATTCTAGTAACTGAATTACTATAGTCCTCTAAATATTGGTTTAAATCACCACAAATAATATAAATTAATTTTTCTCTATTCAAAAAAATAGCATGCTCTTTGAAGTAGCTACTACAACAAAAATCCAACCAATTCTTAGCACAATCAGCCCATAGAGAATTCAGTGATAGAAAAGTGAAGACATGTAACAAAAAAATTTCATTCCACAAGAAATTAACCTTTATGATTCACAATGCATCCAAATATACATGGAGAGGATAATTTGGTTAAGTTACCAAATTATTATTAGAATGACCAACATAGGCAAACACATAATCATCAAGAAATAAAAGGTAAAACATTGGAAAAGGTTCAGGAATTTAACAAAATGATTAAAATTCCTTAAAGGGCAAGGAAAACAAAACAATTTTAAAAATATCTAAAAATCATTTTGATGCAATTTTTCAAACAAATCATTACTTTGTCCCCCCACCCTACATAAATAAATAAATTGATCAACCCAACCCTAAAATTTTATATTTAAAAAAAAAATTATGATTAATAGCCAATTTCAATAACTGTGATTTAAAAACTTGTGCCTTACTCAAGGACCAATTCCCAAACACTTAGATGATAGGATTCTCTAGGAACCCCATGATAACACTTCAATGAGAAAGAGAATAAAGGAACAAACTCTACTTTAGAAACCATAAAGAATGTGTGTATTGAGTAATTATTTTCTACATTGAATGACCATTTATGAGTTTAGAAAAAATCCTAACAAAGTCTAATGAATTTTCCATTACATGTATGATTCTTGGGTGAATTAATACCTAACAATTGACCTAAATATTAAGCCCTGAAAATTTTTAAGAAAGCGTCCCTCACAGGATTAATATTACTTGTTTCATAGAATATTTAATAGCATGCAAAACAAAATCTTAGACTTCATCAAAGATAATCCATGCAAGATAAGCCTCAGTTTAAGTCCTATTTAACAATATCCTATATCTAGCAAATTAGTCCCAAAAATGGCTATACCATTCATATCTAGATCTCAATGTTTTAAAAATTTTAAAAACATGGATGCTCCACAATCTTAAGTAGCTATATATTTTACCAATTTTGTTTTAGCATTTTTCTCTTTTAGGTTTCATGAATACCTTGAAATTTTTTAACAGTAAATACTTGAACTTAGGGATTGGCTTCTACATATAAAGGTCAATGGGTGCACTAGCACAAGGGTGCAAAAGTTACAGGGAAACAATACACTGTGCAGTCCCTCAAAAATTGGATACACAAGTAGAAAAGTGTAGCTGTGTATTATATATATATAGACAAATAGATATCTGCTTAAAATATTTATTTAAAAAAAAAGAAACACAATTAAATTTTTATTATTTCTTTAAACATTCTGCTTGTTACTTTTTAACTTCACATTTTTAAAACAAAATTATGTGGAACCCCATTGTGTAGGCCATGTGGAGGTTAAGATGCATGTTAGAAGAATTGTATGCTGCCCAAATACAATTGGTTTTCCACAAGAGTAGACAATGCATATATGATCTATGTGCTTCATCAAGCATGGCCACATCATATTTCATCCAAGTGGTAACTCAACAATAGGTTTCAGTCCCAACTAAAACTTCTTTTATTTTTCTTCTTCCCCTTTCAGGTTGAAGGGATAGTACCCATACTTTTGCTACATATCACTGAACTTCAACAATAGTTCCAATTGTCCTAAGACTAACTCAATGATGAAGACCTCAACATGGAATCACTCATCTAGTAACTGCTTAGAGAACAACCATTCCATATTCTACCTATGTTTATTCATTTCTTGTTGCACATAGACTATATAAAAGGTGCTACAAGATTCTCAAAAATAGATAGTCATAGCTTACACCTATTTCCACATATCCACAATATTAACAGGCCTCTTTGTGAGCCAAACATTCTCAATAGTTGGACTTCAACCCCATGGGTGACAATGACATCCATAGTACTGTACAAAGTTATCATATGAATAAAATTTAGTTCTTGATAGAAATATTGTTCTTTCCATGTATATGGATAGTCCCATGTTTACTTTATGCACTTTACTAGTAGTTTAAAAATATTTGCATGGGTTCATTTCCATTATAATGGATGAGATTCAATAATTTAATGTACTCTCCACCAGTTTGTTTCTTAAGTCCCAAAAAACATCAGGTATGAGATATGTCTTGGTTGTAACTCAAAAACTATCAGGTACACACTCTCATGCAATACTTCCACATGCAGAGATTAATCCATCACAAATAGATTATTGTGTTGTTCATCGCTTAAGGAGGTTGAAGGATAATTTAATTCATGTAATTTCTAATCATGGCTATCATCTTGGTAGAGCTCAAGCTGGATAAAAAATTGAGGGTTTATTTATTATATGGATTCTTTGAATTAGTTACAAGGCATTACATTTTTTAATTATTATATCAAAGTTGAAAAAACTTGTGATAAGCAATTTCTAGGGAAGGTTGGAAAAAATCAGATTAACAAGTACTCAAGAAAAAATAGGCAAAAAATGGTGATATTTTCCTCATCTCCCCTCCCTCTTGTCCCCCCCACCCTGGTCCCTTTTCTAAATGGCACTCCCAAATAAATCAAGATGGAAAAATTCATGATATACATGATAATCATGATATTTAAAAAAAATCAATAGTGATTTATACAAATGGAGAAAGTCATGATACAAATTTTGGTTAGGAGTTTGTGTCAACAACTACAATATCTAAATTTGATCCTCACCAAATATGGATAGATTCCTCAACCAATTCACTCAACTTGGATTGAAAGTGAACCATCTAATATGGTCCAAATAGGACAAAGTAATATTCTCATGAATTATATCCCTAACTTTACAACACTTGAATTTTGATCAGGTGCTAACAAGTCACTCATTACTACAATAACATAGCATTCCCTCCCTCGAAGGAGCATATTGGAATTTTAGCAAAAAATTAACATATGATACCCAAAAATCGCATCCTCATGGCTTTACTCCTCTAAAGTGAAATGAGATAACCAATTGGCTTATTTTTGTTTGGAAAATTGGTTGATGTGAGATATATATGTTATACTTTGAGTTTTATCCCAATTGTTTTCAAAATACTTGTAAGAACTATGAAAACAAAATATAACCATTTTTTATGCATATAAGAGTGCTACAATGCCCTTTTATAAATCAAGTATGACAATAAGACTTTACAGTTAGCCAGGTCTTTGCCACCACAACATAATTATATGCTTCAAGAGTGAGTGATAGGGCTATTCCTCCTACTTGCAACTTTACTAGTAAAAAAACTAGTTTTATAAAGTTGGGTTATTATTCTCACAAGCTTACCATAATATTGTCTAGTCATCCCCAACGTAACCAGAAAGATAAACTTAAATGGCCTCATAGTTCCCAAAATCCCTTCACCAACATGATCATCTTAGCCAAAATTTAACAATTTCTAGTAAAAAGAAAACTAGAAGTGTTTATTAAAAAAATAGGGGGAGAACTTCCCACTATAGCTAAGTTTTATACCTGTGTATCCTAATATGCATAGGTTAGATTTCAAAACATAAGTATCAATGGCTCAAATTCAAATTTATTCAACAAATAGAAATAAAAAATTTTAGGCTACCAAAATTCATAAATCCCAGTAAAAGAAATCATAACTTAAGGGAAAAATTAGGTTTAGAGTCAATTGTTGTAAAATCAGTAAAATCTAATTACTATAAAACCAACCTTCCCTTCACTAGAAAATTTGATAAACTCTTAGAACCCACTATCAAGATGAATAAAAAAGAAAAGAAAAATAAATACTAGGAACCATCAATGCTACTCAATTTTACAACCAACTCTCAAGCAATCATACACCAAAGAGCAAAATTTACAGAAAAAACACCTATTATCTCATTAAATATTCAACCAAGTATTTCTAAAAAGAAATAGAAAAGAAGGAAACATTCTCCTCAATATTGTAACCCAAACATAGATACTCAACCAGACACTTCCCTTCTTGTTTAAAAGAGTGAAAAGATACGAAACAAAGAAAAAGAAAGAGAAAATAAAAACTCTGACCATTAAATTCTGCAAGTCCATACACAAGAAATAGAAATTGATCCTTAATTTTAAGATAGATATGCTGAAACCCTTATCCAAATGCCAACCAAACCATAAAATAGAAAACTCCTTCACAATAATTTGTGGAATACATAACAAGATTTCTAAGCATGATTAGTGCTCACCACTTAAAAAGTCCTTTCATAGGGTAAGGTAGAGAAAGAATAAAATGGCACTTCCCTCCATTTTTTTGTTGTTTTGCTGCTCCACCCCCTTTGAGTAAAATAGAATAAATAAGTCCTTTGATTTTCCCACTCTTATAGAGGTAGGAAGCCAAGAGGAAATGGGAAAGGGGAAAGGAAGAGGAATGTGTGAGCAAAGTACTTTCACACCAAGTCATTTTCCTGCATCCTTTATATTTTTTGTTTTTAGGTGAGACCCTAAGAGGGTGGTTTTAAACCACCCTTTTAGAATATATATATAGGTGAGACCTTAAGAGGGTGGTTTTAAACCATCCTCTTAGATTATTTATATATATATATATATATATATATATATATATATATATATATATATATATATATATATGTTAGAAAGAGAAAATACTTGATGTTTATTCTATTGAGAGGCTTTGCTTAAATAGCAAAGGGATACAATCTGATCCATTGGATCATAACTAACTGGATCTAATCCAGCCACTCAAACTTATCCTAGTAACCACTTAGGATATAATATTTTATTCTAACACCCCCCCTTAAGTGATACTAGGATATACTAATACCCCCCCTTAAGTGATACTAGGAGGTAGTGAAAAACAACAACACCAAAAACAAGTGGCATATCCATAGATATGAGTCCCAACAAGGCCTAATAAGGTACTCATGTACAATATATCCATAAAAACCTACTTGAGACATGATGAAAAGACCACCTGCTAGAATAAAAAGAAGAAGAAGAAGGATGAAGATGTGCATGGAGGATGAAGGAAGATTCTCAACCCCCTTAAGGACAACTTCCATCAATAAACCTACAAAACCTACAAAGGATCCATCAGATATCTCAAAAAAATTAGAGAAGCCTCTTCACCAAAATGAATGAAACCATACTCCCAGAATTGTGCTAGTGACACAAATCAAGGTTGTGAACCATGCAAAAAGGTCACTAACGAAAACCTTGAAACCATAGTGTTTCACAAACAAGAATATTGTGAAGATAGTGTGGAAATGATCACAAGAATTAAGGGATGTCCAAATTGACTCCACAAGCATAAGGAGTGGTTTCCACCTATATGAACACAATGGTCTAATAACAAGGTCCAAAAAAAGAGTGGACAAATAGCTTACTTCAAAGGAATCTTTAAAAATAAATGGTACCAATGTATCTCTTGAACATGTCCTTATGGTGACCTCCTCATCCTATCGAAATGCATGGGTAACCAGCCACTACAACCGCTAGGTGGTATAGAGGAGATGACTAGATACGAGGATAACTTACAAAGTTAGGAAGTGTCGAGTTCAACCAATAATTCACTCCATCATACAATATTTTGAGATCACAAAACATAGGTATAACTATATCAAAATGAAAATTGGATAGAACCAATGTATCCATATCGAAAAAACCTTTTTGATGACTATAAATACCCCTATATATGGGTTTTAAAGTGGCCTTCATTTGCAGGAAAAACAATAACCTCTTCTTTCCCTCACAAGGAAATATTTTGAAATCTTCAAAAAACAGCATGGTTAAAATCTCTCACAGGAGAATATCTCATTTCCCAAGTGGAAAAAATACCCTATGATTCAAAATTATAATATCTTCTACTATAAAAGCATAATATCACCTTTCAATTGAGAAATATCCCCTATAAAGGTGATTCAAATATAATGCCCTTACATTGTTACATAAGGCATTCATACATGTGAAAGTGGTTATTTAAATTAAAAAAATATTTTTTCAGCTGCAGTAATAAAAAACCTTGAACTCCGAATTCCATTCAGTGAACTTCACAAATTTGTGGACTTCACAAATCTCCATGAGCAAAGCATACTTGAATCATTTCTTCTTCACCACCATCTATTACACTAATAGGGCTTATAGAGGTATAATTGTGCTACCAGGAGCCATGCCTGCATATAAATTAAGACGAGAATATTAATAGGAGTAGGAAAGACAAATCAAGCACAAAAAAAAATTTGTTTGCTCTTCCTCCAATGTCGTTCCATGCAGAAAAAATTTCCTTTGATTTCTCAAGTCAAACTAGTGCAATCATAAAAATAACAGGCACCATATATAGTGACATCAATGCCAAGTAACAAGAGCTAGAATGTGCGATCAAAAAATTTCTTCGTGGTAGGCATGCAACTCCATGAACTTGCTGGTTATAAGTTTTAACCATCGAATGTTGAGGAGAACAAGCATGACCACCGCTTGAAATGACATGTTAGCGTTTCCGTCCACTTTATTTATTAGCGTATCAAATATTACCAAAAGAGCGTGAGCATGGGTAAACTGAGGTGCATCATAAATATACACCTCGACTACTATGTGACTCTGATTGTCACCACCCCATAGTTGGTTGCCTTTCGGTATTGCTCCACAACAACATCACTCCATGTGTATTGATAAAACAAAAGAGATCCTTCTCAATGACATGGAAAATATAGGATCTCCTCCCATAGGGAAATAAAACCTCCAAAAACTTACCCTTGCCCTCTAGAAACATCTACATCAATAGACGTCATCCAAGCTCATCTTTGACAAAGATCTCCAAATACCATTTGGTAAAAACTTCTCTACCACCTCCATATTGGTGAACTTCTCTACATGCATCTCGATGATCACTATGAGAAAAAAACAACGATAAATGAGACCCTTAATTAAATTTAGCATTCTCACACAGAGATGTCGTGAGACCTTCCCAACAAGATCTCCACTTATATTCCTAAAAGAATTATATGTAACTGATGGTCATTACGAATATCATCTTCTCTGGTTAGTAGAGGGTCTCCATAGTGTCCACATCAACAAAAAAATACTATATTTTTATGGGACAATATTCTCATAGTAGTAAGTTTGGTAGTGGTAGGAATAGAAATAAATAAATCCATAGCAAAATATCTCAAGGAAGCCACATATTCACCATCGGTAAAAAATTTTGGCCACCACTTCTTGACATAGGTGCAGGCGGAAACAACCTGTATCAACAAAAAAATCCCATTATGATGAACATGAGTACTCATAAAATCACCACAACATAGCATACCATAAAAAATGGGTGTTATTACAGCAAAGTCACACAACACTCCCAAAATGACCTCCGCATACGAGAATTTTGAGACCGCACACTCAAGTATATTTAATTAAGACTTGTAAATATGTTACCAAATGCTTATAGATGTCTGGAAGTGCTCTCATCGTTACTTGAGTAAGAATTTCATCTTTAACTTTTCTCCTAAGGTCAAAAATTTCCCTTTAATATCTACTACCTTCATTAGGAACAATTCTATGCATTCTCCACTAATCATTTTCAATGAGTGAAGTTGAGTTTGGAGAATAAGAATAGTTTCCTTATTCTTTCATTCAAATATTTTCTCTAGGCTTATACATACATATGAATATATTTTGGATGAACTGATATATGTTTGAATTTCATCAATGATAGCAAAATTTATTGTCATTAAAGCCTTTGAATCATTTTCTTCAAACTTTAGGATTCGGTTTCACTTGTGGTAGGTCTCTATGTTTTCCCCTTGACAATATCCCAAAGTTTTTCATATACTAAGATTGCTTTCACTTTATTTTTCCAAATAAAATAACTATGGCCTTGAGAAGTTGAGATTATTCTAGGAAGAATTTGTTTGATGCCATTTTAAATCTTCCTAATATCAAACCTTAGATTTGTAGGCTTCCTTATGTCTCCCTAATGATGAGAGTATGATATAGTGCTTTTTTAAAAATATAGTTCAATTCTGGTTAATTTTGTACAAGTTTTGTAAAGATGAAAAATCAACTTCTTGAAACTTTATTACTACTAATTGAACTAAGAACTTCTCATTTTTTGAAGAGGTTTTAATGTTGGAATTATTTTGTCCCTTTTTAGAATATTTGAGAGAAGAAAAAATATAATTATCCAACCTTAGTAAAAATACCAAATAACCTCTTTTTATATCCCTTGGATTATTTCTAATTTCCAATAAATTAAATTTGACGTAATATTTGTAAAATGTTTAATTTAATCCAAGTAGAATTCCTTATTTCTCCTAGGTTAAATTGAAAATATTAATTCAATGAGATAAGTTATCCCTTATAGCTTTTGCTTTCAAAATATATTTTTTAACCTCATTTTATAACCTTTATATCTCCAACTATGAAAGCAATAATAAATGGGATTAAAACTTAAATTTTTAGATGCTAAATCTCCTCAATGTTTGGTGCTTTTTGCGGCTGGATATAAAAACAATACAAGTGTCACCTTTGGTGCTAGAATAAAAAAGAGATATCTTGGATATGCTTATCTTCAATACTAGTACGTAGGCACTAAATTTTTGACCTTCAATACCAAGAGCCTTTAATGCTTCTTCTTCTTCCTTCCTTCCACATTACGCTTCGAACATCTTTGACCATGCTTCTCTTGTTGAATTTTAGACTTCAAATACATTTTATGGATGAGTAATCATGAAATTTGTGACATGTTTCATGTCCATTACAAGTGAGTACTCCTTTCCTTTTGTAATATTTCAAATTATTGTTCAATACTCTTGAATCAATTTGTAATGTATGGACACTCGTGTGAAGCTGGTGGAGGATACCAAGTGTCACCACTTTGTTATAACTCCTGTGTGGTATTTCTTGAGTGTTGAGAGATAAATTATGTCTACTATTCCAAGTGGTGTCTCTGCATGAAGTCCTTCCTTGTAACATCTTCAAATATGGAGATTATAACTCCTCAAATCCTTTCATATACCATTCCTTTTCTTTGCTATGTTGCTTGGGTATCAAGCAATCTATTCTTCTATAGGTGGATTTATGATGCACTATGGAGCTTTGAACGTAGATTTTTAATATTACTTTTGTGGACAGTCTTCTCCAAGTTAGAGACCTTGAATGTAATACATTTTCTCCTATTTTATTCCTCCAATCAAGTTGAATCCTTTGTAAATTTTGCATGTCTTTTAGAAGTAGATGTGCTCTCTTTTGTCTATGTAAATATAGCTTGATGATAGTCTGATATGAGCTTTGATTCTACAGGTTTGTACATCCAAGACGATCCCTTTGAGTGGCTCCTTTTGCTTGGTAATAAGAGTGCTGATGTTTGGCCTCCCTTGGTTAATTTACCCTATAGATAATGTGCACTTTTGTGGTACTTTCAAATCTTCTCTTTTTTTGTAAAAACCAAATTATAGTAGTGCAATATAATGTATTATAAATTGTATGTAAGGCTTCTTTTAATGTACCTTATTTTGCACTATACTTCCAGATCTTAAATTATGGTTTTGTGGCAGATTTTACCTGCAATACAATGGTTTTGAGGTTGCCTTTTATGAGTAGACACACCTTTCCCTTTTTTCTTGGACACTTTGATAACAAATCCAAGCTTGAATAATAGTATATAGAAACTTTTCAATTGATGCAATTTTTTGCACTTTCTTTCCTTGCATCTAACCTTGTAATACTTTGGATTAGAGACTCACCAAGTATTAATCTTTGAAGCTTCCATTTTTGTTTTTGGTTAGTTAAGTTCTTCTCCAAGTTTTGGAGGATTCTGAACTTTTTGGGTGGCTTCCTTAGGCCACTACGAGTTGCATATTTATGTGCTTCAATAGTATCTTTAGACACTTGATACAAATCATATTTTGTGCCTTTCAAAAAGATAAATCTATTTTCTTTTGAGAGTAGTATAATAGTGCAAGTATTTTACTTTTAATACACTAATATTACATCGTATTACTCCAATCAACTCTCAAATTAATGCACTAAAAATTTACTACAACTAATCAAGAATAACCTAAAATGAATCTTTAAAAGTTATTCTACAATTTCACTACAATCAATATCATAGGACTTAATATTATTTTTATTTTTTCAAAGTAGATGATAAGTAGTTGATAGAAGCAATTATTAAATCTAATCAAATCCTAATAAATGTGCAAATAAATCCTTAAAAGAACCTTTTTCCTTTTGCACTTTAGAAGACTATAATATAATTTTCTTCTTGCAACTTTAATCCAAATTTAGGTGCTCTAATAAATTTGATAAGTAATCCAATTAATGAATCCACTTGCACCAAAAGTTGCTTACCTTTTTCTATAGCTCTTCTCTTGCTTTTGTAGAGGATGTAGATATTGGTGTCTAAAATCACCAAGTTGCTACTTCAAGAAGGATGTCTTCAGTAACTCCTTCACCAAATGATGGTCTCAAACATTCTTTCATGAGCCTACGATTTGGTGGCTTGTTCTCCTCTTGTGTCCTCCTCTTTATACTATTTATTTGGAGAAGTATTTGTCTCTAAAGCGGTTCCTTCTTGCTATGAGAGGTAATCTTCAAATCTCAAATATTTGGTGAGCTTCTTTTGTCTTCAAGTACTTTTATTGAATGTTGACTTCAAGTAGGATCTTATTATAGGATTTGGAACTCCTTTCCAAATTATTCTTCATGTATTGGGCACTCATTACCAGATTCACCTTCATGGATTTGGAGCTCCTTGCCAAATTCGCTTTCATGAATTTGGAACTCCTTGCCAAATTCTCCTCTTGGGCTTGTTGTCGGATGGTGACAATTGTCACAAGTCCTTCACTATCAAGGACTTCACCTTGGTAGTGGACTTATCTAATGAGTCATCCAAATAACTATCTTGATGATATTTAAGAAGGTTCTCCTAGCTATTTTTATGGATTATCGATGAAACCTTATCAAGATCTTTGATCTTGTAGTTTAAGATGGTCTTACTTGAAACCTTCTCTTCAACCTTTTTCTCTTGGAAGTGTTGGTGGTGATATATTCTCCTATATCTTCTAATTCTACTACTTCTATCTTTGAGAAAGACTCTCCTAGTCCTTATTATTATTCTAATTCTAGAAGTTCTTCAATGAGATATTCTCTTGATCTCTTTAATTTTTCTTTCGGGTTGAGTTGATTATGAGGAAGATACTCTTTCTAACTTTCTTGTAGGAAGTTTTCTAACTCACTAAATATATTTTTTTTTGAAAAATAATTTGAAAAAACTTGTATTAAAACAAAGATCATTTACAAGTTAGGATGAGACTTTTCCCAGCCTTAGTCAAAGAGAACACATGTTTACAACAGTAAAAGAAGATTTGTATTGGATCCAAATCTCTTAAACCATATTTCTACAATGACTGTTCACCTGTTTATAACTATAAAAGAAGATCTACATTGAAGCACAAATCTCCTAAATAGTATTTTTGGAATGTTTATCCAAATTAGCTAAGCATTGGATTGGCTTACCAACCTACCTAATCATCTCATCCTCAATAACCATGTCATTGTACCACTGAACCCCTACCTCCTCAGTACCCATCTTAGCCAGGAAGTCTACCACTTTATTTAGATATCTACTCACATAAAATGGAATCACATCATCTAATTCCCTCCATAATTCCTTAATTTGAGTGACAAGAATCCTCAACCTCCAAGTTTTCAAAGAAAAGTTCCTCATGCAATCTAGATCTCCAACCATTATTTGAGAATCTGATTCTAATATTATCCTCCTGTGACCTTGTTTTACTGCAAAAATAGAAGTAAATTTGATATCTAAGGCTTCTTATTCATTGTTTGTGGCTCTTACCAAGCCTTGCAGTTCCCAATAGAGCATTGTTCCAACATGATTTTGGCAAACCACTCCAATTCCAGCTCTACTCGGATTGCCTTTTGCAGCTCCATCAGTATTAATTTTAATCCAACCTTATGGGGGTGGTTTCCAAATAGCTTTGTCATGTCCCTCTTGCACTTTAACTTCCTTTTCCATTACCCCAATAACAACTTGAGTTTCCTCTTTAGCATAGATTGCCACATTTTCTGTGACTTTGCTCCAAATGACCTGCCAAACTCCATCTAAAGAAGAAAAAGTTTCTCTAAAAATTTTGGCATTTCTCTCCACCACACTTACCATAAAATAAAGTTTAATACAAGATCCCAAAATATACAAAGAGCTTTAGATTTATAACTACCCCTCTTCCATATTTTCCAAATATTAATCCGATTCAAATCACCATTAACTTGAATTTTATAATATAAAAACCATCTCTCCAAAATCTGGCGCATGAATGGGCACTCAAACATCAAGTGATCAGCTGTTTCCTCACTCTTGTAGCATAAAACACATTGATATGGACCAATTATTCCCCTACATCTGAGATTATCAAAAGTAAGAATTCCATTATGCATGAACTTCTAGGAAAAAAAGTTTACTTTCGGCCAACCCTTGGACTGCCAAATATTTCTCCAATCCTCAACCTGATATGTATGAGGAGGAGGCTCTGGAAGGATATTATAATATCCATCCTTCACTGTGTAGACACAAAAGCTCCCATATTCCCAAGCTAATTCATCCTCCTCGTCTCTACCTATGAGAAATATTTCTGCCAAGGTTTTAGTCATGATGGGTGTCAAATCCAGGGGGATTGAAATTGGCCACTCATCCAACTTCTTAAACTGCTTAAAATTATAATCCCCCAGCTGATTAGTGTTGAAATAAATTTCAATTTGGACCCATCCCCTGGTTTCTATGGCTATTTTTATTAGTTATAGTTCAGGAAATTCAATAATGATAGGTGGGTGTTGATCCCATGAATCTGTCCAAAATCGTGCCTTCTCCCATCTCCCCACTTTCCAAAATAATCTATATTTTACTACCTGAGATTCTAACTTGAGATCCTGCCACACTAAGGATCCATTACCATCCAAAGGGAAATGACCCACCTTATTTGGGTTTACCTGTCCCAAATATTTACTAGTTAAGATTCTACTGAATAAAGAAGTTGGTTGGGAAATCCACCTCTAGTAAAGCTTTCCAGCCAAATATTTATTATTTAACTCTGATCTTCTTAGTCCCAAACCTCATTTTATCTTGAGTTGGATTACTTTCTCCCAAACTACTAAGGCCTATTTCTTCTCTCCTTTTACTCCTTCCCATAAAAATTTTCTAGCCATCTTGTCCAACTCTTTCCATATGGTATGTGGGGCAACAAGGATAGAAAATTTATAAATTGGCATGTCTTGAATGACACTGACTATAAAAAAGTTAATCTACCCCCATAGCTTAACCATTTGTGAGACCAATTATTAATTCTATCCTTGATACAATCCAAAATATTCCTCCAGATATCTATTTTTAGTTTTTTAAAATGCAAAGGGACCCCCAAGTAGACCACTGGGAGATAAGTCCTTATGAATCCCAAGATCTCTAAAATTTTGTCCTGAAGTCTTTGATCAAGATTGAAAAAGACCACTTTGGATTTTTTATCATTTATGACTTGGTTTGTAGCCCTAAGGTAGACATTAAGTGTATCTCTAATCATTCTTGCTTCCCTGAAGTCGGCCACTCCCACCAATCCTATGTCATCCACAAACTGTAGGTGAGTCAAAACTTCCTCACCCACCTTGATACCTGTTAGCAAACCTTGTTGTCTTCTCCTCAAGATGAGTCTACCAAATCCTTCAGCCAATATGAGAAAAAGATAGGGAGAGCAAGGATCTCCTTGATGAATGCCTCGAGTAGCTCCAAACGGTTGTGAGGGAAGACCCTTGATTAACATTGAGTATGTCATAGTAGAAACACAACTCATGACCCATTCTATCCAATCCTGAGAGAAACCAAAGGCTGCCATCATCTTTGACAAGAATCTCCACTCCACCCTATCATAATCCTTTGACATATCTAATTTTATGAACATTCCTCTATTACCAGATGTTTGCATTGAATGGATTGCCTCTTGAGCTAGAACCACACCATCCAAGATCTGCCTACCCTCTACAAAACCCCCTTGCTCTAAGGATATAATTCTATGTAGAAGAGGTTTTATCCTTTAGCCATTACCTTTGTGATTATTTTATATATGATATTGCATAAGGCAATAGGTCTATAATATGAAATATGTACCCCATCCTCCCATTTTGGAATTAAGGTAATGAAAGTGTGATTTAATGCTTTAAGCATTCTTTTACTACCTTTGGACTCCTATATAACAACCATTACATCCTCCTCCAAGTTATCCCAGAAGTCCTAAAAAAACTCAATTGGAAAGCCATCTAGACCTGGTGTTTTTTCGGTGCTCATTCCAAAGACTACATTATTCAGTTCCTCTCTATCAATGGGTTTAATTAGGGTATGATTTTCTTCTTCAGATATAATAGAGGGTATGATAGCAATAACTTATTTTTTAGCCTCTTCATATTGCACCATAATTTCCTTAAATAGTTTAGAAAAATAATCCATTGAATGGAAATGCATACCTGGAATTGTATCAAAGGAGTGTCCGTTCTCATCTTGAAGAGCTTCCATGTTGTTCATATGTCTCCTAGAACAAGCAATCCGATGGAAAATTTTGGTATTTTTATCACCTTCTAATAACCAAGTGGTTCTTGCTCTCTGTTTCTAGTAGGTCTCCTCTTGGTTTTCAATGTCCTCAACCGCTTTACGCAATGCATCATCCTCTTATTTGAGTTGCTCTGTAATTATTCCTTCCCTAAAGTGTTTTTGAACCTCATCCCATCTAGAAACAATTGGAGCTCTTTGGACCTAGAAGTCTATCTTGTTAGCTCGCCTCCATTGTTTCAGTTGATATTTGACATAATGAAGTTGTTTGTGGAATCTAAACATTGATGTCCCATATGTTGGGTGACCTTCTTCCCACAAATGTGGAATTTTATTTTGAAGTTCCTATTTTTGTAACCAAAAGTTTTCAAATTTAAATGGTTTGTGATGCTTGACTGTCTTGATCCCTCCTTCCAACAAAATGGGAAAGTGATCTGAAACTGGATCCTCCAAAATATGAAATTTTATATTCTATTTTACAAATGCATCCTCTGAAACCAAAAAATGGTCCAACTTCACCTTCCTGCTATGTGGCTCCATCCTCTTATTAGTCCAAGTATAGTTGGTTCCAGGGCATTTAATATCCACCAAGTGTAATACCCGGACTTGGGCAATCATAAGTCGATCCCCTGGGTCCAAAATTGGGGTTCCCCCTTCCTGATATCTAGAGGATAATTTAGAATTAAAATCCCCAAAAATAATCCAGTATTAATATTCCCTTGAGACTCTCATGTTATGCACAACTTTCCATTGATGCATCTGACCATCTAGGTTTTGAGCCCCATAAAAATTTATGATTAAAACATGTTCAATTGTGACATTATTTCTAAAATGTGATGTGAGAACACCCCTCCAAGTTATATGTTCTATTGCAATACATTCAAGAGAGTTCCAAAGAGTAACTATCCTCCCTGATGCACCTTGGGCAACCACTTCCATATGACTAGCACCCCTCCAAAGTTTGTTAACTATTTTACACATAAGATCTAATGACATTTTTGTCTCCTGAATAATAAAAAAAATTGTTTTACAATTTTATAAGTCTTCGAATAGTAGATTGATGGGTTCTATTGTTTAAACCCCTAACATTCCATGATTGTATAATCATTGGTTACCTTGAGAGCAGTAAAAATCTAGTGGCCTCATTGATCCTCCAGTGATAAGTTTGTCTCCATGAACTATTATCAATTCCTTATTTGATTTTCTACCCACTCCTTGAGAGTGGTTATTTTTTTATCTCTTTTCAACCTGATTTATCCTTAAAGTTGGCCTTTCTCTGTTCTTTTATGCTATGCCCATGCTGACATCCTTAATTATTGGTTGCTCTTGGTTATGCACTATCAATACCCCTACACTCTCTGACTACGGTAACTCACTGTACTCAATTACCTGCTCTATGATGGGGGGAGATGAAAGAGGAGCTTGAACATGGTTGTTATTATTTTCATTATTCTCATCCACTCCTTCCATGAATTATTCTTCTTGATCCATTAGTGTCTACGATATCTCATACCTATTGAAGGGCTTGAGTTGGATTTGCTCTTTACCACATTTTTTCTTTTACCTTCTTCTTATTTTGGACTGTTCAAAACCATGTCCTTGTGCTTCTTTACCCTGAGAAATATTGGTTGGTTCTTTGTTGATTGTTGAAAAACCCTCCTTAGGAATATTTGACATTCCTAGAGGAGCCTCCATTTTTATGTTCATATTATTTGGGCAAGATCGGGCCAAATACCCATATTTGTGGCAAACTCTACATCTGAAGGGCAATGCCTCATAATCTAGTTGTTGAATCCAAGATAGTCCTGCAAGTTCAAGTTCTAGCTCTACCGATAGATGTTGGCTAAGATTCATTTTCACACATAATCTTGCATAAACAGTTGTGTTTCCTTCTATTGTGTCTTTGGAAACACCCAAATGTCTTCCAAGGTAATTACTGATTACCTGCTCACTCCAAAACTCCATTGGAAGTGCATATAAATGGATCCAAATCGAGACAATAGTGGGTTCAATTCGAGGATCAAATCCCACTCTCCAGGGTTGAACAAATAATCTTAATGGACCATGATTCCTCTTTTATGATTTGAAAGCCCTATTTCTATCGACAAGTAATGAAAAACTAACAATAAAATATCCATTGCTAATAAACCATAAAGAATACTCACCAAGAGGCTCCTAGTTTTTTTGGATCCAAGAATGTAAAAAATTCAAGGTAGGGTGAATACCCATGAATTTACAGATCAAATCATGATTGGCTCTATATAAAACTATTTCTTCAACCATCCTTTGCTCAATGACAATCTTTGGCCTTGATTCTGACTATGGCAAGCATCCATTAACTTGTTGAGATGTTGATCTATTTCCAACAGCCATAAAGAGAATTTTTAATGCAATTTTTTGTGCTTCTTTAGTATTTGATGGAGATTTATCCTTTAACAAATCTGCAAAAGAACTATGTCTCTCTAGAAGAGGATCTAGAGGTGTCCCGATTGGGCCCTCCTGGGACAACAATCTTGTCTTCAAATCCATAGTAACCAAAAATCTCTTTGGCTACTCAACTGATGCCCTATTTATCTACACTATATTCAAAACTCACTAAATATTATTTTCCTACAAAAAATATATTAGTACTAAAATATTTAGTCTGATTCTAAATCAATATTCTTTTTGAATTCTTCTTCAGGATCAAGGCTTATGTGATCTTTTTCAATATCAAGGTTTTTGTGGCCTTTTTCAATATCAAGGATTTTATGGCCTTTTTTCAGTATCGAAGCTCTTGTGGCATTTTTCAATATCAAGGCTTTTGTGGCCTTTTTAGTATCAAGGCTTCTATGGAATTTTCATTATCAAGAATTTTGTGGCTTCTTTCTTAAGGCTTCTATGGCCTATTATCCAAGGCTACTATGACATTTTTTGTATCAAGGATCCTACGATATGTTCTTCAAGGCTACTATGAAATTTTTGTATCAAGACTGCTATGGCCCATTCTTCAACTATGGAGTTCTTAAATCCAATAATGGAGATATTCAATCTACAGTCTTCACCACGATCCTTCACTAGAAGTATTATTATGTAGTATTCACCCCTTGCATAATGAACTAATCTCTACACTTTGAGGGCACATTGATCTTCAGAAAACAAAGTTGGAGTCTCCTAGATTTCTATCATAGGAGGAGTCCTAATATTCTAAGAATTTAATTTTTTATAACTAAAGAAACTTTATGCACTATCTAGCTAATTCTAGATAACCTATATGATCTTCACTAGATGATTTATCAATCTAGTGGATTGAATGCTAACCTAGTCTTCATGAGTTTTTCTTACAACTCTATGGAAAAGACTCTAGACAACAATGATCTCAGTAGTTTTTGAAACTAAGATTTCTTTCAATCCTAACTTTGTGACTCTCCCTAATTCTACCACCTGTATTATTCTGAAATATTTTGACAGTGGCTAGTCCAACGATGCATTAGTTTGACAAAATACTCAGGATAAAAGATAATGGTGGTTTCCCTATTTAGGTACATAGACTATATCTATCGTAGCTCTAATACCACTATTAAATTTTGATGAATGAGCACTAGAATATAAAAATTACAATATGTAAAATAATATGAAATAAAGTAAATCTACTAGATGACTAAAATATACTATAAATAGAAATTATATAAAATATTACAATATAGCTATGGAGGAAATGAACATTCCATTAATAAAGCTACTGAACTACATTGCACCCATCACCAATGGATGGTGAAGTACACAAAACTATACTATACCCTAAACTACACTATCTAACTATGTCCCCTAACTCTATATATCTATCTAAAAATGAGGCCTTTATTATATAGGAACACAAGTTCCTTGGCCAACACTCTACCTATGTATGCAAGGGATAACTTGCATAGATATAGCTTGCACATTGACACTTGTGCATTTATTACATTGCATGAAGTAACTAGATAACTTGAACATAAAGTAATCTAAGTTTGTATCTTGGAAGATACATTTACATAATCCAAATGATGGAATAGACTCTATTTCTAACAATAATAATAATGTTATATTCAATCGCAAATTAATTTTAATCTTGTAGTGTTATTTTTTTATTAATAATATAATGTCATTAAACTATATTTTTCATACAATCAAAATCTGCCATTAAGGTAGTACCACTATAGGAATATAATTTTTTTAGCGCTACATAGCGATATGGCACTATTTTCATTTTAGTACTAAATTTTCACTATTGTTTCCACTATAACACCAAAAAAATATGAATCAAAGAATTATTTGTGATGACATGAATATTTTTGTTAATCTGAAAGTGATATAAAAGTTATGTAAAAGTGGCATAAAATACTTTTATAATAATGCTAAAACTGGTGCTATTATGTCTTACTCCAATGCTACTTGGAATACTAGAATCATTTTGAAAAACAAAATTTCTCTAGAGCAAATCTTGTATTCTTATCATAGTTTAAATGTTTACTTTGACTTAATTTTCCCTCACATCTACATTTTTACTATTTAGAGGACACACATTTATTTTTTCCTTAGTATTATATATCTAAATAACCTTGAAAGTTTTTTGTATTGATTTATGGAAGGGGTTTTGAAAGGGTCCCCAAACCTTTACGAAAAAATAACTCTTGATAGGATCGTACAAGGTTGTCTCCCAAGAATGATGGGGAGAAGAGTAGCAAAAAAAACTAAAGTTGGGGATGTCCTAGAGATAAGATAAAATAGCGAGGCCCTTGGACCTAACATAAATGAAAAATAATAAAAGGAAAATAAAATATAAGATATCCAAGACAAAAGGGGTAGGGCCACCTGAATTAGTCAGTGTCCATAGGAGCAAGAGAATCCAAGAGATCCTTTGGGTCGTCATATCCATACCTATACCTAAATTCATTGAGGAGAGTGGAAACCTTTAGAAGGGTGGTGCTCATGTTCGTCACTCTAGTCAAAGCTCGTAGCATATCATCAATCTCTTAGATATAGCCCTTCTTTCTAATGAAGGGAATACATGAATCATGGAGAGAACATTTAAAAGGTAAGGAAGAGCAACTCTATAGGTCCACCTTCGAATAAGGGGTTCACATTGGAGTGTTTCCATGCTTGGTATTCTAATACAAAGGGAGAGATTCTATAGTTTCCTTCAAGAGTTGATCAAGCTTGATGTAGATTGGTGATTTATTTCTCTTTCTAGATTTATATTTAATTTGAACATACCACCTATGGGATTTTGATTTGGTCATGAGAGTAACAACTTCACTCTTGAGGTCAAAGTACAAAATATGAATAACATTTTAGAGGGAAGGCCCCAAGTCATCCTTAATGGACACCTTAGGGTTGGGATCCATTAACCCAACTGTTGGTTGTAGAGAGGTCTGCTAAGAGTCATTCATGGGGCTATTTGGAATAATGTTCATCACAATAATTTGGTCTTGATTCTAAATAACATGTCTATATATGATCATATGTAAACCTTGGTGGACAAGGAAGGATGACGAGATAATCTGAACATTATTAAAAAAAATCATTGACTTGAGATAATCAAGGATGTTAATGCTTTTCTTCCCATGAATGTGGTTGAGAAAAGCTAGGTGAAAACTCTTAATGTTTGTCTACCCATCCACCATAAAATAGTTGATAACTAAAACAACCATCTTGTCCCATAGTTTAGGAAGGGACTCTCTCAAAATTCCCCTTTATCCTTACTGATATTCTTACTCTTGTCCTTAAATAGTAGCAGTTCACTAGGCAATGAATGTTTTTCTCTATTTATGATATCATCATCATTCAAACACAAAACATTTTACAAGCAGCTTGGCCTTGATTATGATGCTAAATCCTCTCATAGTAACTCTACCATCAATACAACTACAAGATAATTCTTTGGAGAGATCCATATCATGCCCACCAAACTTCTAGAGAAAGGGAAGAAAGCTAGCATCATCTAGAATCTCTTCTACAACTTTTTCTAGTTGAAGCACCTCAAGCTCAAATTTGGATTCAATGTTAGCCATGAACAAGCTGGAGGTACAAGCAAAGAAGAAAAAGAGAAGGGTTAGAAAATAGAGAAGATTTAGGTATAATAAAATGAGTAGAGAAGTGCATAAAGGAGAAAAATACTATGTAACAACTAGAGGGATGATAATGTCAAGTGTGACCAATGGGAAACTTGAAGCAAACAAAGCTTAATAAGAAAAATGCCACACTCTAGCAAGGTTCAGGAATATTTTGGGTAACATACCAATGCATCTTAATAAAATAACTCATCTTATACAGAGGTGATAACTTTCATGTCGAGAAATCCTTCTCAACATCAACACCACCTTTCTGGATAAGGCATATGAAGATAACCTCTAACGATGGCCTTTGAGGAGGTAACTAAAAATACCAACACACAAATTTGGTGTCACATGATAGGAGGTAAAGTAGGTGACATGGCAAGAAAACATAGTTAATAAGTAAGGATGAGTTTGAAAAATGTGATGATTACCTCTTATTGAAGCATAATTTTGAGGAAAGTGGTACCCATTTTCAATCGAATGAGAATAATGTTGTTGCTCTGTGAATCACGAAAGGGGTTGGATGAGCTTAAAAATGATTGTGATTCCAATGCAGAACCATTAGTATAAGTAAAGGATAATATTTGAGAAGAAGGACAAAAAACCACTTAGCCACATGCCAAAATAAGTTGCTAAAAAATGTCTAAATAGAGACTAGGCAAATGGTGTTGAGCAAGGTGCAGCAAAAGTAGTGCAAAAGGATTGTAATTGTTGTCAACACAGACAGAGTGATGCAGTTGAAGCAGTTCAGAGGTCAGTCAGATCAAGTGCAGAAAATCTCAAGAAAAACAGAAGGGACCCAGATCCAAAAATTTGCAGAAAAAGACAAGGAAGAAAGCTGTCGCGATATCGCGACATGTTTTCTGTCGCGACATGGTTTCTGTCGCGATTTCGCGACATACCGGAGGAGAGAGAAAGTCCATAAGAAAATGTCACGATTTCGCGACATATCCGAGGAGAGAGAAAAAGCACGCCAAAATGTCGCGATTTCGCGACATGTCTGAGGAGAGAGAAGATGCAAGTAAGATTGTCGCGATTTCGCGACATGGCTGAGGAGAGAGAAAATGCATTGAAAAATGTCGCGATTTCGCGACATATCGGAGGAGAGAGAAAATGCATTGAAAAATGTCACGATTTCGCGACATATCGGAGGAGAGAGAAAGTGCATTGAAAAATGTCGCGATTTCGCGACATATCGGAGGAGAGAGAATGTGCAAGGAAAAATGTCGCGATTTCGCGACATGCTGGAAGGAAAGAAGCCAAATCGAGAAACTGTCGCGATTTCGCGACAAGTTTGAAGCAAAGGCACCAAGGATGAAAAATGTCACGATTTCGCGACACATCGGAGGAGAGAGAAAGTTGATGAAGAAGTTGTAGCGATTTCGCTACATGTCTGAGTTTCGCCAGCATAAGCAAAGAAAAAGCACCAAGTAAGAAAAGCGTAGCGATTTCGCTACAAGCTTGAGACACTAAGGACAAAAGTGCAGCGACTTAGATACAGCTTTGAGTTGCAAGGTGAAAAGTAGTAGCGATTTCGCTACATGGTCAAAGTGCAAGGCAGAAAGATGTAGCGATTTCGCTACAAGTTGAAAGTGCAAGGTAAAAAGGTGTAGCGATTTCGCTACAGGTTGAAAGTGCATAATGCGAAGGTGTAGCGATTTCGCTACAGGTTAGAAACACATGTTGGAAAGGTGTAGCGATATCGCTACACGTCGGAGTTTCACTAGCAAGCAGAAAAGAAAAATGCTAAGGCAACAATGATGTAGCGATTTCGCTACATGTAAGGTTTTTCGTGGCTGCATGGAGTAAAAATTGTACGGATGCCAGAAGCGTCGCGATTTCATGATAGGGTGAACGAAAAGCCATTGCAAGCCAGAAACGTCACGATTTCACGACATCTATGAAGATGACGTCAGCAAAAACAAAATGTGTCACGATTTCGTGATAGGGTGAACGAAAAGCCGTTGCAAGCCGAAAACGTCACGATTTCGTGACATCTTTGAAGATGACGTCAGCAAGTCTAAAAATGTCACGATATCGCGACAAGTTGCCGAAAAAGCCGTTGCAAGCCGGAAGCGTCGCGATTTTGCGACACCTTAGCGGATGACGTCAGCAAGACAGAAAATGTCGCGATATCGCGACATGTTTCCAGAGAAGCCTCATGAAGCCAGAAACGTCACGATTTCATGACATCTTAGAGGATGACGTCAGCAAAACCAAAAATGTCGCGATATCGCGACAAGTTGCCAGAGAAGCCTCAGGAAGCCGAAAGTGTCGCGATATCGCGACAAAGTTGAGGATGACGTCAGCAAAGCGGAAAACGTCGCGATATCGCGACAGGTAATGCTTTGGCGAGAAAAAATCAAAGATACATGCATTGTGACAGGTGTCAAAAAGGTGCCAGTTACGATAAACCTAACTGGAGTCAGATCTGCAGTTCCAAGTGACAGGTGGTGAGAATGCATAGGAGAAATTCATGCTACAGTTAACTGAAGTTAAAAGGAAAGTTACGAAGCATTGCAATTAAGAAAAGAACGGTTATTGCAGGGCCGTGTTGCAAACATGGCTGGCAAAGGTGGCAGTTACAAAGAGTTGCCACGGAACTATGCATTGAATGTAGAACGGCTGTTGCAGGGCCGTGATACAGTATTCTCGATGCTTGTGCTTGACTCACAAGAAAGTAACGGGTAGAATAGAAGGATTGACACCGTTTAGAATAAAGTGCAAAAGAATTTTAAAGAGCAGTTTCGTAGAGATAATAGAGCATCGAAACGCGCAGAAGGGTTGTCAGTTCCAGCAGAGTAGAATGTCAAACTGTGCAGAGAAAAAGGCTGTCAGAAAGTCAGAATGTCAGATAGAAAGCGGCTAAAAGGCGGATCAGGTCAGAGAAGGATTTGACACGTCAATTACAACCGAGAATGCATGAAAAGTTGGAGGGAAAGTTAAACCATTTGAATTTGAGCCATTCGAGGAAATCAAGCATATAAGGATCGAACTGGCATAGTTAGAAGGTTACCGCAACTGTGCTGTATTGAAAAAATAAAAAGGCAAAGTGTGGTAAGTGTGCTGCATGAAGAACAACAAGAGAACTAAAACTTGTATATTGTTCTTGTAAAATAACAGAGAGGTTTTAGATTTGAAAGGAAGATATTGAGTCTCTAACAAGTCTCTTTATGCTTCTGATAAAATTGCATGAGCTATAGACCAGTAAGGGTCTTGTAAAAAGAGAAGGCATTTTTATGTCCATTTATCTTGCAAAATAGAAATCCAAGTTGGTGCTTGGATAAAGGGGTTGGTGCTCCTATCTGATGGCAACAGATAAATCGGGGGTTGGTGCTCCTTCCAGGTGGGTCTTGGTAAACAATTGTAAATATTGAATCCTTGCAAAGACTCGGATTTGGATTGAAGTCCAAAAAGTCATTATTTGAGGAGTAGCCACATCGGTGAACCTCGTAAATTCTGTGTTGTGTGATGCTCTTGTGTGATACTTGCATTATCTAGTTTCAAGCTTGCATTATTAGTTTTAAAAGTTGCAGATTTAAGTTTTTAAGTAGTTACACTGATTCACCCCCCCTCTCAGTGTCATTGTGAGAATATCAATTGGTATCAGAGCCAGGCACCTGCACAAGCTTAATCAGCTAAGGTGTTCTTGGGAGATATACAATGGCCGGTGGTGAAGGTTTTTCTTCTAACAAAGCTCCTCTGTTCGATGGAACAAACTATTCTTTCTGGAGGCTCAGAATGCAGACCTATCTCTGTGCATTGGGTTATGACATTTGGGAATCTGTTGAAAATGGATACACCACTCCCACTGTTCCTCCAATAGATGTTGCTGAAAAGAAAAAGTTTGAGAACAACTCGAAAGCCAAGAATGCTATTATGTGTGGATTGGTCGACAGTGAGTTGATACGCATCATGAACTGCAAATCTGCTAAAGACATATGGGACAAACTGCAAAGCATTCATGAAGGAGACAACAAAATCAAGGAAGCTAAGCTGCAAACACATCGTGCCCGGTTCGAAGCATTAAAGATGACCGATGATGAGAACATAGAAGCTTACATGCTGAGAGTAAACGGAATCATCAATGCAATAAGAGGACTTGGGGAAGAAATGGAAGATGCAGTTGTTGTGAAGAAGGTATTGAGAACTCTCAACAAAAGGTTTGATGCAAAGGTTTCTGCCATAGAAGAAGCAAAAGATTTAAATTTTTTCAGTATGGATGAAATGCATGGTTCTCTAACAGCTTATGAAATGAGGATTGGACAAACTAAGCCCTCTGACAGAGAAGCAGCCTTCCAAGCACAGAAAAATGTAAAATCTAAACAAGAGTCAGAGGAAGAAGAATCTGCAGATGAAAATGAAGCAAACTTTGTTAGGAAATTAGTAAAGGGAAAAGGAAAGTACAGAGGTAAGTTGTCGTTCAAATGTTTTAACTGTGGAGGCATCGGGCACTTTGCAGCAAAATGCCCAATGAAGGAGAAAAATAAAAATGATGAAGGAACACATCCAGAAAGAAATGTCTGGAAAAAGAAACCGCAGTTTAGAAAAAGAAACTTCAAGAAGAAGAGTTTCATTTCCCAGAATATCGATTCTTCGCAAGACAGCTCAGTGAGGAATCAGAAGAAGAAACTGGTGAAGCCCTATTCATGGCTTTTGAAGAACAAACAACTGAGGAAACACAGGAGTGTGAAGAAAAATTAGAAGATGAGGCTGAGATAGATCTGGAAGGTGAGTTAGTTGCTGCACTTGAAGAGTTAAGTGCAGAAAGGAAAAGAAATAAAAGGAGTTCAAGAAAACTTGAGGATGCTGGCAAATTAATAATCAGTTTGAAAGTACAAACTGAAGAATACAAGAAAAGGTCTGAAGATGTTGAAGCTCAGCTGACCGTGAAAATAAATGAGAGCAATAAACTGGAAGAGGAATTAGTTGGATTAAGGCTGCAGCTAGAAGAAATGAATCGGAAACTGAGTTGTCATCAAAAATTTGAAGACAGTTCTGAGAAACTGAACAAAATGTTGAATAATCAAAGGCCCACAGGTATCAAATTTGGCTTGGGCTTTGATGAAGGAGAAACCTCAAAGGACTCAAAGGCTGTAATAGTAGATCCAGTAAATAATAAAGACAAGATTAGAGTTGATCAAGATAAACCGTATCATGCAAAAGAAAACAACAAATCCAAGCTCGAAAGGAGTGCTACAAATGATGGATTCACCAAAGTCTCTCATCAAAGAAGAAGAAGACCCATGGCTCCTACCTCCACATGGCAACATCCATTTCCCAGGTACACTCGTTCCTTTTCTGGTTATTGTTTTAAGTGCAATGCATATGGTCATAAAATTTCTAGTTGTAGATATAATATAGAACAAAGAAATTTCACTAGCAGAAATAATTTTTCACCTTTGATAGATTATGCTGTAGAATGTTATAACTGCCATAACTTCGGCCATATTGCAAGAAATTGTCGTAGCTCTTTTGCAGGAAATAAATATCAGGAAAGAAAATATCACTCAGTTGGATCAAAACAGTACAGAAAATTTCCCAATAAACTGTCACAAGCAAATGAAAGGGAGAAGGTGAAGAAAGTAACCAGATCTACTGTCAAAACTCAGTGGAAAGAAAAGGGACAACCGAAGAAAGACAAAGAATCCCTGATCGTTCAAATAGCTCTCAAAGCACAAAATAAATCTGCTCCTTGGATTCTGGACAGTGGATGCTCCAGTCACATGACAGGAGACAAACAGAAGTTTGATAAGCTACAGACATACGAAGGTGGTTCTGTGAAATTCGGAAACAATGATGGAGCAAAGATAGTGGGTAAAGGATCAGTTAAGTTAAGTGATGGTAAAATCAACTCAAAGGAAGTTCTTTTTGTGGTAGGACTGAAACATAACCTACTGAGTGTAAGTCAGATTTGTGACAGAGGTCATGAAGTAATTTTCAAGAAGGAGGGCTATGAAGTAAGAAAGACAACAAATGGAAAGTTAATAGCCACTGGACTGAGAACTTCTGGAAATTTGTATACTCTCTCGGAGACTTCAGAAGGAGCCTGCTTGGTTGGTCAAGAAGAAGAAAACTGGTTGTGGCATAAAAGACTCGGTCACATAAGCTTTGATAATCTGGTAAAAATCAGCTCGAAAAGAGCAGTAAGAGACATACCCACTATTGGCAAACCATCAAACAACATTTGTGAGTCATGCCAAAAGGGGAAGCAAACCAGATCTACCTTCAAAGCAAAAGAGTACTTCACAAGCAAGCCACTAGAACTGATTCACACTGATTTGTGTGGTCCCATGAGGACAGAAAGCATAAATGGATACAAATATTTTATGCTGTGTATTGATGATTTTTCCAGAATGACATGGGTACTCTTTCTGAAACAGAAGTCAGAAGCCTTTGAGATGTTTAAAACCTTCAAAAATCTTGTTGAAAATCAATCTGGAAAAAGAATTAAATGTTTGAGATCTGATAGAGGAGGAGAGTTTATTTCAAATGAGTTTGCTGAATTCTGTGAAAAATATGGAATAAGAAGACAGTTTTCAGCAACAAGAACACCTCAGCAGAATGGAGTAGTTGAAAGAAAGAACAGAACTGTACAGGAAATGGCAAGGACCATGTTAACAGAGAGCAAAATTGCTGACAGGTTCTGGAAAGAGGCAGTCCATACTGCAGTCTATATTCAGAATAGGTGTATGTTGAGGCCGCATGAAAGCAAAACACCATATGAACTGTGGTTTGGCAAAAAGGCTACAACAAAATACTTCAAAGTGTTTGGCAGCAAGTGTTACATTAAGAGAACTGAAAGCAATCTTGGCAAGTTTGAAGACAGAGCTGATGAAGGAATATTCCTTGGGTACTCAACTAAAAGCAAAGCCTATACATGCTACAACAAAAGACTTAAGAAAATAGTGGAGAGTGCGGATGTGAAGGTTGATGAAGGCAGGAAACAAGAAATCAGCAATAATGAAAACTACCCAACCTATGAAGAATTTATTGAAGAAGATGAAGATCAAGAAAAAGAAGAGAGACAAAAATCAGATTCAGAGGACTTAGAAAGAGATGAAAATAGAAAATACAGAACAGGCAATTGGCAGAAAAATCATCCCAAAGAAGCAGATTATTGGGGACCCTACAGTCGGCATTCAGACAAGAAGAAGAGTAGTAAATAACTATTCTCTGTTATCCGAAGATTGAGCCCAAGAATATTATTGAAGCAAGCACGGATGAAAGCTGGATGGAAGCAATAAATGAAGAACTAGATCAAATTGAGAAAAACAAAACCTGGGAATTAGTACCAAGGCCTGAAAATAAAAACATAATTGGTACTAAATGGATATTTAGAAACAAACTGAATGAAGATGGACAGGTTGTAAGGAATAAAGCAAGATTAGTCTGTAAGGGATATGCCCAAGTTGAGGGGATTGATTTTGAAGAGACTTTTGCACCCGTGGCCAGACTTGAAGCAATAAGACTGTTTTTGGCTTTAGTTGTTCATAAGAATTTCAAGGTTTATCAGATGGATGTAAAATCAGCATTTCTGAATGGAAATCTTGAAGAAGAAGTATATATTGAACAGCCTGATGGTTTTCAACTTTGTGATAATCCTAACTTTGTTTGCAAGTTGAAGAAAGCATTGTATGGCTTGAAACAAGCACCTAGAGCTTGGTATGCAAGACTGGACAACTATCTCACTAAGCAAGGATTCAAGAAAGGTATGGTGGATAGCAATTTATATGTGAAAACTGAAAATGGCAATTTCATTGTTCTAGTTGTTTATGTAGATGATATAATTTTTGGGAGTAGCAATGATGAATCATGCAAAGACATAGCAAACAAAATGCATAAAGAGTTTGAAATGTCTATGATAGGTGAACTTTCATATTTCCTTGGATTACAAGTTAATCAAACTGAAAAGGGGATCTTTATTTCTCAAATTAAATATGTGAAAGAAATGCTGAAAAAGTTCACTATGGAAGATAGTAAGCCATTGAGCACCCCCATGACAACAAGCCGCAAGTTGAGCAAGGATGATAAATCTCCAGATGTTGATCAAACAATGTACGGATCAATGATAGGGAGCCTGTCGTATTTGACAGCCACTAGACCGGATATCTTGCAGGCTGTCTGCATGGTTGCAAGATTTCAGGCTAGTCCAAAAGAGACTCATGTGACAGCAGTGAAAAGGATTTTTAGGTATCTCAAAGGTACTATGGAGTATGGGCTGTGGTATCCAAAAGGAAAAGACTTCACTCTCTTTGCATACTCTGATGCTGATTGGGCAGGATGCATTGATGACAGAAAAAGTACAAGTGGAGGAGCATTCTTTCTTGGAAACAAATTGGTTGCATGGCACAGTAAGAAGCAAGAATCAGTCTCTTTATCCACAGCCGAGGCCGAATACATTGCAGCTACTACATGCTGTACACAAATACTATGGATGAGACAAACATTGAAAGATCTAGGTATTCACTTCAATGAGCCCATTTCAGTCAAATGTGACAACACTAGTGCAATCAACATTTCAAAGAATCCGGTCATGCATTCCCGCACCAAGCATATTGCAATCCGGTATCACTTCTTGAAGGATAAGGTTGCATAAGGAGAGGTCAGATTGGAGTTTGTTCCCACTACAGAGCAAGTAGCAGACATATTCACCAAACCTTTACCAAAGGAAGTATTTGAATACCTTCGGAAGAAGTTGGGAGTAGTCACACTTCCCAAGCACTGACTAGCTATGGGAAATACATTCTCGGGGGGAGCATTCAAGTTATTTATGCCCGAGAATGTTGTGCATAGACTCAGGGGGAGTCTGCAGCAGCCCTTTGGCATTATTGGCAAAGGGGGAGAAGAATTTGAGCAAGGCTACAAAGTGTTGCCAACAATTCCAAAGGGGGAGATTGTTGAGCAAGGTGCAGCAAAAGCAATGCAAAAGGATTGTAATTGTTGTCAACACATACAGAGTGATGCAGTTGAAGCAGTTCAGAGGTCAGTCAGATCAAGTGCAAAAAATCTCAAGAAAAACAGAGGGGACCCAGATCCAAAAATTTGCAAAAAAAGACAAGGAAGAAAACTGTCGCGATATCGCGACATGTTTTCTGTCGCGATATCGCGACATGGTTCCTGTCGCGATTTCGCGACATATCGGAGGAGAGAGAAAGTCCATAAGAAAATGTCACGATTTTGTGACATATCGAGGAGAGAGAAAAGAGCAAATGTTTTTTTTGCGACATGTGAGGAGAGAGAAAATGCATTGAAAAATGTCACGATTTCGACATATCGGAGGAGAGAGAAAATGCATTGAAAAATGTCACGATTTCGCGACATATCGGAGGAGAGAGAAAGTGCATTGAAAAATGTCACGATTTCACGACATATCGGAGGAGAGAGAATGTGCAAGGAAAAATGTCGCGATTTCGCGACATGCTGGAAGGAAAGAAACCAAATCGAGAAACTGTCGCGATTTCACGACAAGTTTGAAGCAAAGGCACCAAGGATGAAAAATGTCACGATTTCGTGACACATCGGAGGAGAGAGAAAGTTGATGAAGAAGTTGTAGCGATTTCGCTACATGTCTGAGTTTCACCAACATAAGCAAAGAAAAAGCACCAAGTAAGAAAAGCGTAGCGATTTCGCTACAAGCTTGAGACACTAAGGACAAAAGTGCAGCGACTTAGATACAGCTTCGAGTTGCAAGGTGAAAAGTAGTAGCGATTTCGCTACATGGTCAAAGTGCAAGGCAGAAAGATGTAGCGATTTCGCTACAAGTTGAAAGTGCAAGGTAAAAAGGTGTAGCGATTTCGCTACAGGTTGAAAGTGCATAGTGCGAAGGTGTAGCGATTTCGCTACAGGTTAGAAACACATGTTGGAAAGGTGTAGCGATATCGCTACACGTCGGAGTTTCACTAGCAAGCAGAAAAGAAAAATGCTAAGGCAACAATGATGTAGCGATTTCGCTACATGTAAGGTTTTTCGCGGCTGCATGGAGTAAAAATTGTACGGATGCCAGAAGCGTCGCGATTTCGCGATAGGGTGAACGAAAAGCTTTCGACATCTATGAAGATGACGTCAGCAAAACCAAAATGTGTCGCGATTTCGTGATAGGGTGAACGAAAAGCCGTTGCAAGCCGAAAACGTCACGATTTCATGACATCTTTGAAGATGACGTCAGTAAGTCTAAAAATGTCGCGATATCGCGACAAGTTTTGAAAAGCCGTTGCAAGCCGAAGCGTCGCGATTTCGCGACACCTTAGCGGATGACGTCAGCAAGACAGAAAATGTCGCGATATCGCGACATGTTTCTAGAGAAGCCTCATGAAGCAAGAAACATCGTGATTTCGCGACATCTTAGAGGATGACGTCAAAAACCAAAAATGTCGCGATATCGCGACAAGTTGCCAGAGAAGCCTCAGGAAGCCGAAAGTGTCGCGATATCGCGACAAAGTTGAGGATGACGTCAGCAAAGCGGAAAACGTCGTGATATCGCGACAGGTAATGCTTTGGCAGAAAAAATCAAAGATACATGCATTGTGACAGGTGTCAAAAAGGCGCCAGTTACGATAAACCTAACTGGAGTCAGATCTGCAGTTCCAAGTGACAGGTGGTGAGAATGCATAGGAGAAATTCATGCTGCAGTTAACTGAAGTTAAAAGGAAAGTTACGAAGCATTGCAATTAAGAAAAGAACGGCTGTTGTAGGGCCGTGTTGCAGCATGGCTGGCAAAGGTGGCAGTTACAAAGAGTTGCCACGGAACTATGCATTGAATGTAGAACGGCTGTTGCAGGGCCGTGATACAGAATTCTCGATGCTTGTGCTTGACTCACAAGAAAGTAACGGGTAGAATAGAAGGATTGACATCGTTTAGAATAAAGTGCAAAAGAATTTTAAAGAGCAATTTCGTAGAGATAATAGAGCATCGAAACGCGCAGAAGGGTTGTCAGTTCCAGCAGAGTAGAATGTCAGACTGTGCAGAGAAAAAGGCTGTCAGAACGTCAGAATGTCAGAAAGAAAGCGGCTAAAAGGCGGATCAGGTCAGAGAAGGATTTGACACGTCAATTACAGTCGAGAATGCATGAAAAGTTGGAGGGAAAGTTAAACCGTTTGAATTTGAGCCATTCGAGGAAATCAAGCATATAAGGATCGAACTGGCACAGTTAGAAGGTTACCGCAACTGTGCTGTATTGAAAAAATAAAAAGGCAAAGTGTGGTAAGTGTGCTGCATGAAGAACAGCAAGAGAACTAAAACCTGTATATTGTTCTTGTAAAATAACAGAGAGGTTTTAGATTTGAAAGGAAGATATTGAGTCTCTAACAAGTCTCTTTATGCTTCTGTGAGATAAAATTGCATGAGCTATAGACCAGTAAGGGTCTTGCAAAAGAGAAGGCATTTTTATGTCCATTTATCTTGCAAAATAGAAATCCAAGTTGGTGCTTGGATAAAGGGGTTGGTGCTCCTATCTCATTGCAGCAGATAAATCAGGGGTTGGTGCTCCTTCCAGTGGGTGCTGGTAAACAATTGTAAATATTGAATCCTTGCAAAGACTGGATTTGGATTGAAGTCCAAACAATCATTATTTGAGGAGTAGCCACATCGGTGAACCTCGTAAATTCTGTGTTGTGTGATGCTCTTGTGTGATACTTGCATTATCTAGTTTCAAGCTTGCATTATTAGTTTTAAAAGTTGCAGATTTAAGTTTTTAAGTAGTTACACTGATTCACCCCCCCCCCTCTCAGTGTCATTGTGAGAATATCAAATGGGGTGGGAATTCAACAACCTAAGACTTTGGCACTTTTGAGTAGGCAATAAAAAGGTCCATGTGGCGATTTTATGAAGAAAGTGATGACAAATATGGATGAATATGAGGGATAAGTCATAAATTGTTGATAAAGCAATGATAAGCCAAAAATTATTTGGGAAATATGATCTCATGAGAAGACCTTGGAAAGGTAGTCTTAGAGGAGGCAATGCCACAAAAATGGGATTAGACTAGTTGAATGTCATCAAGTGAACAACAAGATAAAAGGGATTGGAGAAAGTTGAAGCTCTAGGAAGAAATATCTTCTTGGATGAGGCCCAAGTTGGCCATAGCATCCATGGCATGATTGCCTTAATAATAGACATGTTGAATGATAAAATTATAAAATTTCTTAAAGGCCTTCTTGGATTCTCCCATAAGGTTATCAAATCTCTAGTTTGGAAATTATGAATATTTTAGCATGTTGATTATATTCATGGAATCACCTTCTATAATGATCTTATTGAAATAAAATTTGTCCACAATATTTAGGCTTTGGAAGAGTGTCTTGGCTTCAATGAAGTGACTCATCTCGACTTCAAGTTTTTCTATGAAGGTAAAAAAATTTTATCCTTCATCATTTACTATAATTCTGCCTACACCTGCTTGACATATATTACCCTTGGATGCTTCATAAAAGTTTAGCTTGATCTAGTCCAAATGAGGGAAAACCCACTTAAATTTAGATTGCCTACATAATTGGGTTTGGGGGGACCGAGGGAGGTAAGTGGAGGTCAAGAAAAGCTACTAACTTGGTATCCAAAAGATTGCTTTTATCACCTAAATATGGGACCAACAAAGAATTATATTTTACAACTTCAAGAATTTTAACTTGATAGAGAGGAAGTCTCTAGATTCATCCCAAAAGGCTCTATTCTTTATTTCTTTACAAATTACCCAAAGGAAATGGGGGAGATAGAAGGTCCACAAAGATTTTAGTCAATGATTATAAAAGGGAGAGGACCACTAAAGGCACAACCTTTTGATAATGTTAGGTTGGGCCAAAATGTAAGGAGTTGAGAAGAAAATGAAGGACTTTTTAGGAAAATGGGAAGCCAAGGAATAAATCATGAATAAATTCAACGTTTTATTTACATAGATAACATCTATTGGGGTTTAGTATACCTTTTAATTGAAGGTTGTCAATGTTCAAAATATTGTTTTGAAAAACTAGCTAGGAAAACAACAATATTGGGAGTGAGGTGCTTAAGTCAAAATTGCTTGATAGGAAACCAATTATCACTTTCTTCTTCTAAAAATATGCAGATTTAACTGAAAAGAGACCATATTCACCCAATATCTAGAAAAGAGAATATTTTATTCTAGAATTAGGGATGAAGTGGGTCTTCATAATTTTGAAGATATATTTACCTACTTTAACTTCTCTCTCATTGAGGTTGTCCATTAGGATAGCTTACCAACATTTCCTTCCTTGGTTAGACTCAATGAAGTTGTTGACCTTTTCTCCAAAAATGTAGTCTATTAGGGGATTCAAAATAGTAAGGTCAAAATTCTCAATAAATGGAGAGTCTAAAATCTAGGAGTCCTTCCAAAATTTAATTATATTTTCCTTACTCATCTTCCTTCTGATCCTTTTCTAAAATAGGTACCTAGTTTTAATAAGAGAGTTCTAAAAATTAGATCCCTTGGGGGGTGGGGTTACTCCAAGAGATTATTCCCCTACTGGAGGTATTTTGCATCAATGATGTCAATCCATCTAGATTTTTCCCTATTAAGCAATCTCCAACCTTGCTTGGCTATAAGGTTAATGTTCATATATTTGATTTTATTGAACCCTAAGCCATCAACTTATTTCTTAGAGTAAACTTTTTCCCAAAAAACCAACATAATTCTCTTATGGTTTTTAGATTTAGACCAAAGTAAAAATTTCTAGATTTGTTAAATTTTTTGACATGTGGATAAGGGCATTTTGAAGAGGGATAGGAAGAAAATATGAATATTTTGCAAGGTAGCTTGGATAAGTTGAGATTTCCTAGCTTGGTTGAGGAGAGAACCTTTCCATCCAAAAAGTTTTTTCTACATTTTTTCCTAGAATATGATCCTACATGCCTTCATGGTATTTGCTAGAGAAAATAGGTAAACCTAGGTAAATTGAGGGGAGTTTCAAAATCGCACACCCAAGGATCTTATATATTTTCATTTGCCTTCTAAAGGAGATGTTGAGGAAGAAGACCTTGCTCTTAAGGAAATTGACTTTTTGCCCAACAACTTCTTCATAAAGGATGAGGATGTATTTGATGGCTTTGGCATGAGGAATAGAGGACAAGATAGTGAGGATGGTATCATCCACAAATTATTGGTAGGTTATGGTATTGAGTGTTGAGGTTGGTTGAAACCCTAAAATGGTACCTTGGACATAGATAGCTTTTAAGGTTCTTCCAATATCCTCCATAATAATTATGAAGTGGAAAGGTGAAATACGGTCTCCTTGCCTTAGTCCTTTGGAGAATTTGAAATAACCAGTGGTTGATCCATTAATAATGATAAAAAAACTAGCTAAGATGATGTATTCCTTAATAAGATCTATCCAATATTGATGAAACCCAAACCTATATAGAATAGATAATAGGAACTCTCATGAGACTCTATCAAAGGTTTTTTTCATATCTAATTTTAGAAATATTCAAGCTTTCCCACTTTTCTCAATAGATTGAATTATTTCATGGATGGTAATGATTCCATCGGTTATGAGCCTCCCTTGGATGGAACTACCTTGGTAGGGGTAAATTATGAAGGGGAGGTATTTTTCATTCTGTTGGACATGAATTTGGTAAGGATCTTGTAGATGCCATAGAAAACATTTGTATTTTTTAATCTGATAATTTTATATCTAAATTTTTTTATCCTATTGTATTTTATTTCTAAATTTTGAGTTGTGAAATATTTTTTCAAGTAGTTATCGCTACCTATATGTATAATAATACAAAGAGCAAAGAATATTTTATTTAGTGCAAATATTATATAGTAGGGGAATATTTTTCTATATATATATATATATATATATATATTTCTAATAATCTACTTATTTATATTGAATATTTTATTTTTATACTACAGTATATACGAATCATTATTGAGAAAACATTGAAATAAAAGAATCTGATGCAACCTATAGACTTGATTAGGCTTCATAAAAATACAATATAATTAATTTATTTTTTAATTATGTTCTTTTGAACTAAACCTTGTTATATTCCAATATGGTTTATATAATAACAACCATATTTATGTTTAAATACAATGTCAAATGAATAATCCCAATATAGAAGAAAAAATAATCTTATGGAATGCAATAAAACACTTGCAAATAATTCAACCACTAACATTAATAATTAAAAAACCACTAAAAGTCATTTTAATGCTTTTTTATACTTACAACTCATAAATCTATTTTTAAATGTAAAACATAATATGATGTTATGTTACTTATACAAGGGTGCTATAGAGGTACTACAAGATTATCCTGCACCAACACTACAATGGTGCTCTATGAAAATACAAAAAAACCATAACTATAGATACCTAAATTTTCATGCCAACTAGTCACATAAAGTATCACCATTCAATCCCTTAAGCAAACTAGCCAATTTAAATGTGTCATGACTAGGTTGGGGTAAAAGGTGACATCATTTTTGGAGCATACAAAATTTCTATAAGCATTCATAAAATTTCACAAAAATACCATTACTAAGACAATCAAAAGACCTCTTTCCTGAATCCCCTCCTCGGCCCTATCCCAAGTCCCTGATCCTTTCCTAGTTTCCTTGACACCTCCTTTTCCCATCCTCTTCAATTGGAAGGTGTTACATATGATCTCCTTTGGAGGGGGGATATCATTGTTCCATTGTTTTGCCCCTTTCTGTGTCCTATGGTGGGAAAACCTGTGTTCCATTCTGCTCCATTGTCCTTCCTTCGGTGTTTGGGTTTTGGGATGGGTTTAGGTTTTCCCTAGGACTTTTCCTAGGTTTTTTGGATCTTTCAGGGTTTTCCTTGAATTTTCCTTTTTTCTTAGGTTGTTTTTGGAAGTCTTATTCACAATAGTTCTTAGGGGGATCTTCAGCTATGGTTTGTTGGGTCTGAGGATTTTGGCTTCATGAGCAATTTTACACATCATCATTTTAGTTTGAGAGGACCATGCACTTTATACTATGACTCTGCTCTATGGGTTTGAAGTGGTGTTTCTTGTTGGATTTTAGCTCCTTTCGTGGCTTGTAGGAGGGCCTCTATTTTTCTTGATGTTGATTTCTTTCAAGACTTCCTCTTTAGTGACCTTGAAGAAGTTGCTAGTGGGTTTGAGGAATTCTAGCTTCATGAACAGTTTTACACAACATCCTTTCGGTTTTGTTGGGGACCATGTGATTTCTACTATGACTCTGCTCTTTGGGTTTATGGTGGTGTTTCCTATAGGTTTTTAGTTCCTTTCGTGGCTTCTAGGATGGCCTCTACTTTTCTTGTTGTTGATTCCTTGTAGGATTTCCTTTGTTGCATCCTTGAAGTTGTGGTGCTAAAGGTTGTCTAGGATGCCTAGTTGTTTTCTTTGATTTTGAGCTCTAATGGCTGCAGTCGTTCCTCCTCGTGACTCCTTCCTTTTGGGTTCCTGTGGCACTTTCCTACCTTTCCTTTAGATGTGTTGATCTACTATTTTTGTTCCCTCCTTTGGGTTGTTGTTTCTTGAAGACTTACTTTTTCTACTTGAGTACTTCGTAGCCTAGAAGTTCCTATTGTTCCTAATCCAATGTTGCACCATCCTTCAGTATTTTGTTCCATTGCATGAGTATTTCGAGTCCTACGAAGATCCTCTTGATGCTGATTCATTTTATAGGCATTTAGGGAGTGGATTTTCCAGTTTTCTTAATTTTCATTATCACTGTGTGATTCCCATCCTTGTTTTAGCAGTATTCACAGTTTTTCTAATCCATTGCTCCACCCTTTTTTTCAGGGTGGTTTTTAAGCTTCAATTTGTTTTTTCCCTATGTGGGAAGTAATTTCTTCTTAGGTCTTGTTTTTCCAAGGGTGGTTTCTATTTTTCCCGCCCTTGGGAGGATTCAAATTTTAAAGTCTGGTACTTGTTTTGGGTTTTGGTTTCCATTTTCCCACCCTTGGGAGGATTCAAATTCTCAAGTCCTGGTTTCCCAAGGGTGGTTTCTGGTTTTCCCGCCCTTGGGAGGATTCAAATTTTAAATTTTGACCCTTTTCCCGCATTTGGGATGTTTTAAATATCTTTTTGGCAAAATGGGCAGTTTGGCACTTTTTACCGACTTTGGAAAGCTTCAAATTTCTGGTTTAGCACCTAAAGTTTCAAATTTGATTTTCTGGCAGGATTTCCTTGCCTACACATTTTTCCTGCAGTATCCTGTTGTCCTTCCTTAGATGTCTTCTTTTTGATGTAATCATGATTCAATGTAATCATGTTTTGGGATCCTTGATAAAAACCCACATTAATCTACCAAGAAAAAAGATAGAATCAAAAGCTATTTCTAATGAGGATAAACATGCCTATACTTCCATAATAATTGACATCTTCAATTTTCCTAAAATGGAAGCATAGACCCTATAGAAGTGCTAGTCATGCTTTTATCTCCTTGTGGTGATTTTGTCAGTATAAATTTTTTCCTACCCCAATTTAACCATCAATGTCATAAAATTGATAGCACCATGAGCTAAAATTGATGGTGGAACTTCTATTATACTATGGAGCTTTTATTGTATCATTGCAAAAGCTAATATTTTAGCAGTTTAACTACCTATCACCACATGTTCCACCATGAATGTCATCCTATCCATCTAACAATTGCATGATTGACTAGTGAACTATCAATCATACGTTCTTAATTTATAGTTTCATGTTAGCTAACTCCAATAATATCTTAACTCCATGCAACTCCTAATTAGGCCTAATCATCCCCATGCAACAACGCTCAATTTAATTTGCTCCTTCCACCAAGAAATACTCTGTAAAATCCTAAATAAGTCTTTCTTTATCTATAAAAGTATCCCTTAGGGAGGCCTTGGGGGTAATATTCAATGCACTAGTACACTACCATCTCCAAAAGTTTCTCTATCATGTTGATAGTTTGTTGTAAACCCTACTAGGACTTGTCTCTATAAAATAATCTATCACACATCCAATCATCATTCAAGAAAATCAATAAGCATCTAACCATCATCCAAGAAAGTCATAAAGAATCCATTAGTTATCTTCATTGGAAAAAAACCTATAGTTTTGGGTTATATTGGCTCCCTTGTTTAATCTATTTAGTGTATTATCTTTTAATTTATCATGCTAGCATTTTAATTTTCTACATGTTTGAACTTTTCCATAGTGATTATTCCTTCTGATTTCTATTCTTTTTCAATTTTTCATATTGAAAATAGGTGTTTGATCCTTTTAAATCAGGAATCTTACTAATCCTTATCAAAATTGGAGAAACTTGTTTATACTGATCCCTTATTTTCTCTATCTCTATTTGAAGTTTTTCATTTTCTTTAGGTATAGTTGAGAGTACTACTTAGAAACAAAAGCACTATATAATTTTACCTATGGCACTTCCACCAGAAACCTTCATATGGCACTCCTATTTGTTTTTTTTTATTGCACTTCTATGTGGGACTTATATCTAGTTCTTCTATTTTGGCTTAAAACTAGGTTGTAGAGCTTCTAGTTTATTATCAATTTTAGCTTTTGATTGTTAGATTTAATCATTAAATCTATTTTATAGCCTTAGATTCTATTTTTTTGTAGATCATTTTTAAATTACAAAATCTTAAATAGTATAGGCCTAGGATTTTATTTTTTCTTTAGGCATAAAATTTGAAATACATCTAGTCATATCATAGAGCAAGTTTGATTGTTTAATTATTTTGTAATTTCTTGTTCCATTTTGTAAAAATATTCTACAAAAGAAATTTAATGATTGGTTTCTAAGTCACAAATTATTAAAGGTAATAAATCTTGATCTCATTTTTAATATTGGGTATGAGAATTTAATTGCATATAGTTTCATTGTAGGATAGATTATGGTTGCATTATTTTCTCGATCCCTTTATAAAAGTAAAAGGAAATTATTTACTTTTGTTATCATTCAAATCAAAGAATCATATAGGGTAGTTATTTATGTCTCTACGTATCCTATTTGTGCTTATAGAAAAATAGTTAAATATGTTATACCATCAAGGAGATTATTTATATTTTCAAGGCATCCGAACATATGTAGATAAACATTTGGTAAAGCATAGACAAAGTAAAGTAAGCATTCATCCACATAAGATCTCGTGATAACTTCCAGGTTATCAACATCTTGTTTAAGGTGACTCCATTGCCCTAAGGCAACTTCCTTGCCAATGTAATGATTTCAAATAAGAATATTATGATATGTAACTATATGCAGTAACCACTCATTACCTTAGATAAACCTTACCCTAGATGATAGGGATTAATATTATATTCTATAATATTACCCCTCCTCACATGGATCATGTTATATTGCATTTAATACTCACATGGATCATGCATATTAAATGTTGATTGTAAATGTAAACATACCTATAAATATGTATCATGTTATACTGCATTTAATACTCACATGGATCATGCATATTAAATGCTTATTATAAAGGCAAACATACCTATAAATATATTTTTTATTAATGTAATATGAAGTTTTTCATTGGTGTTATTTTATGTTGTCTATTAAGAGTGTCTTCCACATCACTGGTATCAGAGCTGAGCATTGGATAGGTGAGTATCCTCTTCCTCTAGGCTAGTCTAGTTCAAAAGAGGAACAAAAAAACCACCAACGGATCTTGGCATTGGGTGAACATTCTTTATTTTTTCGTAGACATCTTCGAGCACTTTTGTTCGTGAAAAATATTATTTGGGGTTCCTCTAACAACAATTCTCAACTAGATGGGTCATTCTAACTCCAAAATTTAGCTCATGACCTTCATTCATAATGTCGACCTTCTTGATTGTTGACTTTTTCGTACAACTTCAAAAAATCCATGTAAAAATGGTTGCACTTCAACAATTTCATGTAGCAATGGCTACCAATTTTTAGCAGTTTACAACTGAAATCCTCACTGCTATTCTTGAAGAACCTGTTATTGATGATCTCATTCCTATCGAAGATCTCATTGAAGAATATCAGGATTCCATCCCTGATCCAAAACTTGAAGAAACTACAACCACACTTGGATTCGAACTAGGGTCTTTGGGTGAAATTCCTAGCATATTTCCATTAGATGATGTTGCTTCAATTGCACCTGATGTAGATCTAAGCTCAATTGTAGCCCCTAATGTAGATCTGATCCCTCTAGATACTGCATATCCAAGCTCTCTAGAAGTCATTGCTACCATCGTCATTGTACCTACATCTCATTGTCGTCCACCTTTGTCGATCATGGTCTTCACTGATCTACCACTTTTTGGTGTTGCCTCCATGTTTTTTGGTCTTGATCCACCTACCAACCCACTTACAACCAATTTTTACGATAATTTTTGGATGTCAGATCCACACAACCATGATGTCGATGATTCACCATTTTACGATGATGATCTCCTATTTTTGGGTGTGGCTTCATAGTGTCTATGGATTTTTAGCATTTTCTTTCTAATTCAATCCTGATTCATTATTTTTTAGCATTGATATGCTACATTTCATCGATATCTCTTTTCAATCTAAGTAAATGCTTAGTTATTCACTGCATTCATTATGTCACCGTGTGCTCAGTTATTCACTGCATTCATTCCATCATCGTGCACATTTTTTTTATTTTGGTCACAATCTTCTATCTGGTGTAACCGATCACATTTTTGATGAGTTTGCTTTGTTTATGGGCGATGAGCTACGAGAATATTTTTTGCCAGCTTCCACCTCAAAACCATGGTGATGACCATTTGATCCCGGTGGTTGTTGCACATACTTACAAACATATTTTAATAAATTAAATTTTTAATTTGATTTAATTTTTCCATCATTAAATTGCATAATTTAAATTTAATTAAATTATTTTATTTTATTTTATTTAATCAATAACCACCATAACTAGCAATATAGATGATTCCTAGGGGTTTTATGATGGAAGAGGAGGAAACTGAATAGTAGGGGTTGTTCTAGGAGGGAATAATGGAGTTGATTGTGGATCCTATGGGGGATCCATATATGAAGGAGCGGTTGCCTTTGGTGGGAATTGAGAAATTTCAAAGCAATAAGGCATGACCACTTTTGGTGGAAGTCTTACTATAGTGATTAGTACATTTTTTTCTTGGACAACTGCTTGATAAACTTGTGGGAAGGTGTTAATTCTAGATTGTTGGGTTTGTAGCCCCAGGTCTAATCCAAGGTATCTAATGTAATACATGTATGCTAAATATACAACTAGTCTAGCTTTAGGTGGAATCCTCTTCCAGGTTCTACTGAATCTTAGGTTAAAATAAGAGACTAACTCATGTTGGTATTTTTGCATAGCTATGAATTGATTTAGTATTGAAAAGGGGTCAAATGACACATTTAATTCCTCTACAAAAGGTCCTGCTAAATCATCCCATGAAGTGATGGTTTTATCTCCTAATATTCTAAACCAGTGTAGGATATTTCCTTTAAAATAAAGAGCTATAAGCATGATTATAACATCTTGATTATTGATATTGTGAATAGCTGCTAAGTTCAGTATATCCTAGCAATGCTCACATGTAGTCGTTCCTGTACCATAAAATGTGGGTATGGCTTTTGTAATATCCTGAGGGATATCATGCATATTATTAAGCCCAAGAGGGCCATAAGTATTCTAGCTAGGATAATTTTGTGGGGGTTGGTTATGATTGGCATTATGATTGACATTATCATTTTAAGCCATTGCAAGTGGTGTTTTTAATATAGATGGTCTAAGAGGTAGCATAGGAACTACTTCATTTGGGACCTCTTCCAATTGTGAGTCTGAGAATAGACTTATTATGATATTAGACCCCCTTAAGGGAAGCTCATAAAATGTAATAGGGTCTTGACTATTTTTAGCAGATGACCTGGTATACATGAAAAATATGAGTTACTATGGTGGCTTTTATGGTTTCTTGCACTTAGGGAGTCACCAAGTGAATTTACTTATGCCATTGAATGAGTTCAAGACAACTCACTAAATTTTGATTCCTTCATAAATTATCAACAAAGAAATAAAATGGATAGGGGGAAGACAAAGTATCTTTAGGGTCCCATCGAGTGTGCCAAAAATATTGGGGTTTGAATTGGCATCAAGGAAATATTGAAATATGACTATGAATCTATGATATTCTCTAAGGTGCAGACCCACTAATCATAGCTCAAACCCTGACATTGGATGGATCAAAGATTACTTCAATCCAACCTCCATAGTAGGTTGATATACCTTGTCAACTAATTGTATATTGACTCAATTAATCTCAATTTAAAATGTAACTTTAGGGATAGAAATAGGGTAAGTATTAGAAACAATTGAATGAATAATGGTCGGATAAATCTAACAACATTGACAACTATAAATAACCTTATGATAGATCACATTTCTAGTATGCCACACTTGTAACTAACAACATTCAAAACAAATGATCTTCATCATTATAGAACCATAAAATGCTCATAGAACTATTTCAAACATCTAAAATATTAATAATCCAAATAGTATAATTAGATCAGCATTCAGAATAACAAAAAATTAAGCTCTCTATAGCATTTTTTTAAATATGAAGCATTCCAATTTACCCTAAGTCAACAATCCAATATCAATAAAATTGACAAACCATAGCAACAGTAGTAGAAATTAATTCACAAATTAAACCTACAAGTACATGAAGATAAAATCTTGAGGTAAACATCCAAGTAATGCTCCTTCTATTGATTTCTCAAAAAATTTACAAAAATAGTGCAAGTAAACACTCTAGAGCCGATCCTTCAAATTGAGGGTTTGACCTCTATATATAGTTTTTATAATGAACATAAATATAGGAACATTACAAGGAAAATTTTATGCCATATTAGTAGATTACTGAGGTGGCGGTCTCTTATTTTCTTATAGAAATAAAGAAATGACTATACTCCATAAAATTTTGCAATGCTGGTCTTTGCAAGTTGCTCAACCTTTCACAGAATTTGGCAACAATATTGGTTGTAGGTTGATCTAGTCTATCCCCTGTTCTTGAATAGGTTTCTCCATCACATATCTATAAATAAAAAAATTGGTGGTGTAGACACCTAAAACACGTCATTTTGAGGGTGACTACTCATATGGTTATGGTACAAGACCATATGGAGGATCTTGGACAGACTCCAAGATAAAGCAGTGGTTCTAACCACTCAATTTGGGCTCCTTGGTCTAATCAATATGAATCGTAGCCTAGACCTATGGTTTATAGGATGAACCATAGCTGAGACCTACGGTTTATAGTCTAGACCACAGCTGTGACCTACAGTTTTAACTGGAGTTTAGTTGGCCTTCAATCTGAGCCAAATCAGTTTGAGCAACCATTTGATATAGAAGAATATGGTTAATGGACGAAAGATTCCAGAGGTTTCCATTCCAACTATCCTAACCACATCTTCTTGATCTTAGCTTCTCCAGGAAGCCACCCCTAGTCCTAGGGCATCCTATAAGTGCCCCCTCAAAATGGAAATAGAATATAGAGAGTTGATTGATCAAGTGAGTAGTGAAGCCCTGTCAAATTGCATACTGAATTCATGCATTGGAGAAGGCCACTTTGCTATTCACCCAAAGATAAATTTTCCATGGAAGTTCTAGGAGCCTAGAAGAACCAAAAAATGCAAATTCAGGAAAAATAAGGCCCATAATAGTGAATCAACCACCAAATAAGTCATAAGGACACTGAAGGTGACCCTTAAAAATAAATTGGGCAAGGACGTAAAGCCCACTACCCTTGGAATTGAGGGTAAACCTATCAGATTTCTAACCATGGATTTCAGCCATAGTTTATAGTGCAGACTACTCACCAAAGCTGTAGTTTGCAACAGAGGTATCACCACCTTCCCCTTTCATTTTTGTCCAATTAATTAGATTATATTAGTTATTTTCATGGTTTAATTACAGTTTAGAAGACTTATGACCGATAGAATTAGGTTATATTAGTTTCTTTATGTTATGCTTCAATTAGGACATAAATAGATTCTTTATTCATTTTCATGCTTCATTTTACACATCTAATCCATGCATAGAGTAGATTTTGTCTTTCTTTACGCTATTATATGAATTTTGATGCAATTAACATAGATTAGAAGCACTTTTCATGTTTTCTTTATTATACATGCTCAATGGTGTCTTTATGCAATTTACCTAAAAGGGCCTCATCATGAGATGTTGTCTATAATTTTGACACTTGTATGTTGTTTCTTGACCGTAGGGAACAATTTCAAAGGAGAACCAACCATCAACTTCCTTCCTCAACATGAAGAAGAAGGCACCTCCACCCTAGAGCAGTTTGTGACCAAATGAAAAGCACTACCAGTGTGCCTACCCTATTGAGGGCTTTGGAATTGTATTAATCATATCATCATTTGGGTGACCCTAAGAGGGGCATGATTGTAACCGACATTCTTTATAAATATTAATACAAGAAAGATTATTTCTTTGAATCTATGCAATATTATCAATTTATGCTTTGAATGAATGAATACGACATAGTACAGTAGATGGGTGCATGCTTTTTGGTTGGATCAGAAGGTGATCATGGTGGAACTCCGTAATTCTAGCATCTGACTATGTTTTTTCATTTTTGTGACTTGCAGGTATAGACCGTAGCTACCAGCTGCAGGCCAACAAATGAACCATAGGTTCAACCCATGGACCACAATTAGAACCGCAACCCAGACCTATGGTTTCCAATAGACATAACATACAATAGAGGGAAAAAGCTAAATTAGATGAGGATTTGAGGTAGGACCTATTTCTCACTCTTTGTCATTTTCCCTGTCTCTGTATTTTTCCAAAAATCTAAATTTCAAATGCAATTAAGAAACTAAGAAAGAAAATGGAAATTAATTAGCTCTTATTTGCATTTATCTTTCATGTCATTAGAAAGGCACTACTAGGAATACTGGATCTCTAATTGTAATCCACCCTAGAATCCAGTGTGCTTGATAGAATTTGTGTGAATGGTTTGCATGTGTGAGGCCCAATTAGTGGCCAATTATCATCGTAATGTGCATAGTCTTAAAGAGCATCTAGAATAGCTTGCATTTTATAAATTTAAAACATTATTTCATTTGCATAGCATTTAGAAAATGAGCATGTATGCTATATGATGCATTTATTTTATGTACATTAAAAGGAACCACACACACCACTTGGCACTTAAACACTAGTGAGTTGGGCTTGACATCCAACCACTAGTAGGGTTCAACAATGGTGGGTGTAACTTCCATCCGTTGGCCCAAATCTCATGAACCTTTTGGATACTAGACCAATACCAAATCCAAGAACCTTTCGTACCCTGGAAAATTTGCATGTATTCTCTTTGGAGGGTATAACATTGACTGGGGGGAAACGAGTGAGGATATGGGAGGATCTGTGCTACCTGACCATGTGTGGGCTTAATTACCACACATTATAGTTTGGATTACATGACTTGGAGTTCATAGCCAAGTTGTCGAGCTATGAGCGTACAGGTGAAAGCCATTAAACTAAGAATAAAATCCAACAAGTTTTGTAAAATACAATAAGAGTTTCTACACTGATACAAAAAATCATTGAAACACATCAAACAGTTTAGGGCTTAAATTTTAAAATGTAAAGGAGATAATCACATTGTTTACTTTGTATGCTTATTTATTGCTTAATTCATCAATATAAGACCTTTCTTGACGCCACAATTTTTAGTAAGAGAGAAAACCTCTCAAGTCTTATTTATTCAATTCATCATGACGACTAGGCATGATAGAGCTCAATCACGAGCTAATGAGTCGGAGAGTTCATGGAGAGGTTCTAAATTCTCTTGATGTTCTACTAAGGATATTTCAAACCTTGTACACCTCCTTTCTAGGTGTCACACTCATCGTCCACCTGAGGATCCAATCCTCCTAGCATGACCTTCTGAGAGTCATCACGAGCTACCTTCATCATGTAGGGGGTTCACCTATATAGATCACGAAGTTTCTTCACATATGGGGAGAACACAAGTCACTAGGTCTCTGCCTAGGGAGATAGAGAGTTATGGATTGTACTCCATGAGTCAGTCCTATAGGTAATCTAAGTCTCATGCAGCCCATGAGAGGCAACTACTCCAAGACCAATTGGAGGAGGCGCGCCATCAGCGTAAGCGCCTAGAGCGTGAGTCCATAGAAATAAATAGAGTGCATAAACAAAGGTTGGATGAGCTCCAATGGCATGAAGAGATGATTTACCAATAGAAATCATGTGAAGAACAATCATGTGAGGTAATTTTTAAAAAAAATCTCATACCTAGAGTGCTTAGGCAACAAGTCAATGCGATGCACCTAGTACGTCATCAAGAGTTACCACTTAAGCAAGTAGATAGTCATTCTTCTAGATAGATAGATATGCCTAGGGTTATCAAAGAGCACCAAAAAGAGACGTTTAAGGATCCCATGTGTAAGCATGATATCGAGAGTAGTAAAGTATGACAGGTGAGTTGTGTCAATGCTCAAAATTCATCACAATCCTTGGGGCATATACATTCTATTCCACCATATAAGGAACCTGTGATTACTTTCCATAAACAAGAAGTCAAACCTATCCCTATCAGGGAATCTGATCCTCCATTGCATATCATAGCGAGGATACAATAGATTATGTATAAGCGAATGTTATTGGATATAGGATCTTCAATTAATATCATTACCACCTTAGCATTAAAACATCTCAAAATTCCACCATCGCACATCAAGAAAACAAATTTTATATTGCAAGAATTTAATGATGTGGAATCCCCTATAGTAGGCACAATAGTCCTCCCCATAGATGTGGGACATAATATTATTCCTACATTGTGCTACATTTTAGAGGGATCAATATAGTATAATCTACTACTTGGAAGACCGTGGATAAGAGCCATGGAGTGCGTACCATAAATAGTGCATCAATGCATTAAGTACACCCATGGAGGTAAAGTTCATGTAGTTGAGGTAGATCCAAATCCCTTAAAATATTATAAGCTTGAGGATCATTCGTAGGAACCTGGTGAGGTGTCTATGCATCTGCAAGTTAAATTTGATGAGTCTATCCAAAGTGTGGATGCAGCCTCACAAAATGTGGTGGAGTTACCATCCCCATCGCTATCACCTTTGGAGTCACCTACAACCCTTGCAATCTTGAGACCGCTTAGTAGGGAAGGATTACTAAATGCCCTTACGGAGTTGCTCATAGCCACTTCAGAGGTATCATTAGAGGATCTTCACACTCCTATCAAGGAGGAAGAACCTAGCATGGTCATGGATGCACCCAAGTGTATCACACCCTCTTCATAGTTCTCACAAGGACTATGGTGAATATGAAGAGCTTATAGATGTTAGCATTACAATGCTGCCCACCATAGAGTCCACTAAGGATCTAGGTCAACTTTTCATCGAGTCTCCACTTACGAATCCTATCCTGGAGGTATCATATGAGTATGAATAAGGTTCATTTATCATGACTTAAATAGGACAACCTTAGTATGTTGTTGAATTACCTACGACGCATGTAGTTGTGGATTTTTCTCATGAGTTTATGGGAATGGTCGACATTAGGCTATAAGATCAAGTGACTCTTAATCACATAGAGTAGGAGGTGGGGCAATCCATTGGTGTTTTCACATTTCTAGGGCTAGAACTTTTGGAATTGGTCACTATTGACTCATTTCTCATGGCACCATCTTAAGAGCACAAACAAGTAGGTTCCTCACATCATATTGGGGGTACCGTAGATGATACAGTTCAACACAATGAAGTGAAACAAGAGCTTGAGCTGAGTCATATGCATGAGCATGTGGATAGCACTGATGAAGTGTGTCATAAAGAAGCTTCCACATAAAATCAAGTGAAGGAGTAGGTGATTTACAATTACCTAATGGATCCATAGCATCTACTTTTATGTTTCCTTCAAAGGACAAAGTATTTTGAATCAATTATTGGAAATACATATGAATTCTTTGTCAGTATTGTGATCCATTTTTAGTCATCTGGAATAGATGGAGCATCAAATGGATGAGCAAGATAAGGCGTTGCATTTTATCAAGAACCAGATTGAAAATCTATAATTACAAAAGCAACCCTTGCCTAAGGCCAAATCGCTCCCTGTGCAAGTATAGGAAAAGCCTCAGCAAAATCATAAGCCCATGCAGCCAACCCAACCATTGTATTTTAAAAGTAAACCAATGTGGGGTAAGAGCTCAAAATAGTCGCAGCATAGTCGGACTCCATTACAAGAGTCTATGTATGATATCTTTCAGAAGCTGTAGGAGGTCAAGGTCATCACCTTACCTAATATCATCCCTCTAAACCCAAATATAGTTAAACCTATGGGTTATAGGGAGCATCATTACTATCTCTACCACCAAATAGAGGGTCATGAAATTTGATATTATCTTGAATTTAAGATTGTGGTGCAAATTTTTATAGATAAGGGGGTTTATAATGTATACGGTTCTCTTAGAGTGCCCCAACATGTTTAAGTGGAGGCCACACCTCCTCAAGAGTGACCTCAGAGTTGTCAGTCACCTTGTAGGTCCAATAGGCCAGTGTAACGAGTAGTTTCATTTCAAATAACTACTCTAACTTTGTTCCAAAAGTTACACGAGGCACAGACATTCATATTACCCAAATTCAAGCATAGGGCATCCAAAACTAGGTCACCTAATAATGGTCCCTTGTGTGTGTATCATCGAGCGCATGGACACGATATTTGAAGTTGCCAGTCATTTAAGAGGATCATCAAAGACCTAGTATAATGGGATGATATCCATGAGGATGGCTCACTCGTTCACCTGTGCCAAAGGATAGGCACACCAATGAGGTCTGATATTCACTTGGGGGAGTTAGGTTCTATCACTCTTCCTAAATAGGCTAATTACTTTTTAGTAAATAGCATGCACATTGGGGGTCTTCAAGGTAGCATACCTTTCCCACCAGCCACACCAAATTTGATAAGGAAAAATGAGGAATCTAGAGGTATTGCACCTCCCTCACCATCATTGAATGGCACACTCACTAGGGGTATATAGGGTAGCATGCCCTACCCAAAAGGCTCCAAGGGTTCCTGAAAATCACTTGGTCAAGTCAGTAAAAATATCTGAGGGTGGCCTGTAACTATTCGGTCATCCTAAAAATCTCCAAATACTCTCATTAGTGGTTTGGTCAATAAAAAAGCCCCAAAGGCATCTATAAACCCTTTGGTCAACCTCAAAAGATCTGAGAGTTTAGTCAAAACCACTCGGTCATCCCAAAAGGCTCCAAGGGTTCTTGAAATCGCTTGGTCGTGTCAATTAAAGGCCTCGAGGGTTTTCTTATAATAGCTTGGTCATACTAAAAAGCTCCAAATGCATCTATAAGCCTTTTGGTCAAACCCAAAATGCACCAAGAGTTTCTAAAAAAAATTCTTGGTCAACCCAAAGGCTCCAAGGATTTTCAAAATTGCTTGGTCATCCCAAAAAGTCCCAAAGGTACCCATAATCCCTTTGGTCAATCCTAAAAGCTCCAAGGATTCTTAAAAAAAACTTGGTCAATATAAAGGCTCCAGAGGCATGTACTCGCTGTTTGGTCAATTATGAGGCTCAAAACCCATAAAAATTATAAAATCAATAAAATCCAAAAAAATTGGTAAAGCATAAAATCCAAAAACATTTGCATTTTGCATTTGAATTTTGCATTCTCATTTTGCATTCACACATGCATTCGCTGCATTACTACATTGCATATAGGCATTCATCATCTATTGCATTTCATAGTAGGAGGGATTATGTTTTTCAGTATTATAAACAACACCATGTTTGTGTTTAAATCATGCATATCTGCATTTATCATGATCCATCAGTCATGTGAGTAATTATGTTTTTCAACACAACCTGTAATGTTGCTATAGAGATATACTAGGGTTTTTTGGTCACTCAGCCATACCTAGTGGTCTTATAAAAAGTTGGTAGAAAGATTACTTTCCTTTTGTAGCTAAGGTTCAGTTAGTATAGCCCTTAGCATATCAAAAGCCTATCACTAATCAACACATTTAAACAATCCTAATAAGGACTAAGGGAAGATAAAAGTCATGAAGCAGGACTAGGTATCCTAAAGTGAAAAGAGTTATTCTTGCTTATCCCTCTATGCAGATGGTATGGGAAATATTGGTAGTTGGCAAAAGGATAGGTTAGTTCCCTATTTAGAATTCCTTGCTTATGATAAAATGAGCAATATCCCATAGTGATATCCCACATCAATCCTCATGATTTATACCCTAGATCGATATCATAGATCGACTCCCTAGAGTGATATCCCATATTGATATCATAAGATCGATATTCTCAATCGATATATCAAAAACAATTTTCCAAAGTAAATCCCCCCAAAGGAAAGTTTTTGAAGAAAATTATCAAATGTAAATACCGAAAAGTGAAGATCAAGTGAAGATCAGAAAATAGGCTTAAATAAAAGTTCAAAGTGAATATCAAATAAAGATCATAAATCAAAGTTTGAGTGGAGATCAAATGAAGATCCAAAATCCATTTTGAAGAGAGATCAAATGAAGATCCAAAGACAGTTCAAAATGAATATGGAATCGACTCCCTTGCTTCACTACATATGAGTAAGTATCTCGAAAATTGAAGGATAGAAAGGAATGATCCTGAATCACTAGAATTTTTGGTACTATTGTACCTTATGCATGATGATATGTCTGATGCATTAGCACCTCACTTATGAACAAGACCAATATTTGAATGTGGAAGAGCTAGCTTCAGGTGTCCTGCATTGCCTAGTGGTTTAGTCCAACTAAAATCTAAACTTAGGATTGCATAAGACATTTGTGGAACCTCTATCTTAGCAATGGGCTAAAATAATCTTGCCTAACATCGGGGAATGCTCATGTCTTATATTAAAATAATCATATGCACATTCAAGGATAATGAACAATTAGGGCCTATCCTAGAAAAATCCTTTTATCTCAAAAGACTAGTGTGGTTAGTATGCAATTGTTGATAAGTCTATTAGGGTGTTTGAGTCTCATGGAAAATCTCAAAAATTTCTCCCATAGCAACAAAATGCTAAATATCGCAACCATATAAATCATCCAATTACAAAGTATCGAACCCATAATACATCATCATATAAAGCACAATCAACATATAGGATAGATACCGGATGGATATTAGAAATAATATTTAGATGGCCATTGACTATATCATGCATATTTTTTGGATTTTGCAAAAGAAAATCAAATGATACATTATATCATTCGCATCATAACATCGCATACCATTGCATTTCATATATGGGTGATTAATTGATTAAATTATTATCTTAAGGATTTTCAATTAGATTCATGATTTTTATACATTATGTGGTGTCATCCATTAGATTAATAAACATATATGAATTTATTCCTTATGTTTTAAGTGATTAAAGCATACAGGTTCATTTACATTATATTAGCATCGTGTAAATAAATCATTACATACATTAATTCATACAATCAAGCAATATCAAATATGCGTTAATAGAAAACATCCCATCCATATGCATCCATCATAAAAAGCACATCTAAGCATCTAGATCATTGCATACCATCATCATAAATTAAATAGTTGTCTAGTGCATGACATCATACATTGCATCATATAACATTAGCATAACATAAGCATTGCATCCATGTGCATCACATAAACATAAAATCAAAAATAAATGAGTACACAATAATGAGCCATAAAATGATCAGTCATATCATATATAAATATGTGTCTCAAGAGTACATCAAGAGTACAAAAATTCTTGTAGGCTACAACTGTGTAGGTCCTCAATCTTACACTAAAAAATGGTACAATACATATATAAAAAAATATGTACTAAGGAGGTTCTACACCCCTAGCCTGCGAATCCCAACCTATATCCCTATGGCTCCTGTGAGAGCTGGCTCCATGTGTGCTAGAATATCGATGAGTCCACTTGGTCCTATGAGTCTGGTGGCTGGAGCTCATTGAGGACTGCCCTATAGTCCTAGTCCTAGTCCTCTAGAACCTGTAAAATCCTCAGCTCGATGAAGCCTTGTAGTTGAGAGATGTGAGCTGCCCTCACATCCAATCGGTCATTTCTCTCCTCTACAAGAGAAATGATCCACCTGATCTCTGCCATAGGATCTATACCTATGACTAGTGGAGAAGTTGGAAGTCCCATGACAACCTGATAGGATAGAGGGTCTCCCATATGTAGCCTAAGTAGGTCCCTATCTACAACTGCCTCACCCCATTGTGCCACTACTACATCATGAGTGCTAGTGAGCTCTTGGACTCGAGCCTCTATTGTTGTAGCTCACTCTATAAGACTAGTGATCTCATCCTATGCCTTAGCTAGTTGTATATCTCGGTCAGCTAGTTTTACCTCTAGAGTGGTGATAATAGTGTCTCGCTCATGCTGTTGAGTCTGATATCTGCCAAGCTAACTCTGCAAGTTAGTAGCCTAAGCTAATAGCAACCTCTCTACACTATTAAGAGGAACCTCACCCTCCTTTGGAGCCTTATAATTTGGGTTATCCTTAGGAGCCTCCTTGGTGGTGGCCTCTATGCCCCATCTACACTTTGTCCACTAGTGCACCTTGCACCCATCAGGATCCACCATTGCCTTTGCTTGGTTATCAACTCTTCCTAGAGGTCCTAATCCATGCCATCATAGCATCAACCACCATCCATCGTATGATGGAGTGGTGACAGTCTGATCAACTCCCATCTCCTAGAAATCATCTGGCTCATCCCCTAGAGTTGGAGGTTGGATCCATGGTAGATATATATTTAAAGCCAAAATATTGTAGATAAAGGATATATCTAGAATATCTTGGACCAGGTAGAACTACCGTAGGATGTGAGAATAAAATTGTTACTCTCTAATCTCAGCCTTTCGATCGAGTAGCCATCTGTCCCGATGAGTCTGTAGAAGCCAATCACTGACCTTAGTCCAATCAAGGCACTCCATGTAAGGCCGCCACTTGACATCATCCAGGCTGAGTCCTGAAAACCATGTGATATAATTTTGGACGTCACCAGCATGGGTCTTGCTCCTAAACCCCTCCTCTTCTCGAGGCCAGCAGGTGGTATAGAACTGGTGAGCATTGTCTATCTTCATGATATGTAGTGGTAGCTCCCTGGGATGCTCTATCCTGATGTGCTGCTAGCCCCAAATCTAAAGAAGTAAGTTGTAGGTAATACCCTGGTGGCTTCGGTCAGTAATTTGGTAGAGATACAACTGGCAGAGCAGGGTCCTCCCCTAGGCTAGTCATAATGGCTGATGAATGCTACTCTAAACAACCCTCCTAACAGTTGCTAGGAGATTCCAGGGAATCCTTGCACCTGAGGAGTCTGGAAGGACTACTTGCACCACCAAGTGCATAAAGACAACCTCATGTACGAAGAAGATATTATTCCCCTACCAATAGCCGATATGGACCCCTCCATGATCAATGTCACGCTGAGCCTCCTCGCTCTAGGAATTGAAGATAGCATAAAAAATGAACTCATTAGCCCTAGAAGTAGAAGATATGATGGCCTCACCATCAATGGGTATCCTAAATATCTTGTAGACATCCTCCAGGGTCACCATAATTTCACTTGTAGGCAAGTGAAATGTGTTGGTCCTCGCATTCCAACATCGGGCCAACATAGTCAGGGAGGCTTGATCTACCCTGATAGTGGGCAGATATAGTACGTATTTGAAGCTGACAACCTCAAACCATTCTTGCTCCCTAGGAGTGAGCTCTCCATGGAGAGTCTTAAGTATTTCAAGATCATGAGCTCTAGAGGTCAACCTCTAAAATAAACAGCATGATATAAGGAAAAAACTAACAACAAGCAAAAACATTTAAAAATGACCTAAAAATCATAAAAAGCATTTAAAAACTGATAAAATTGCAAAAAAATGTCATCATGCAGGCCTAAAAATAAAACATGTCACTTAGACAGGTCAAAAATGCATTAAAAGACATTAATTACCTATTAAAACTTAGAAAATTTTAAAATTTGACAAATTTTTTTCTAAATTTTGCGAACCGCGGGTCAACCCTACGGTCTGCATGCGGTCAAAAATTGATCATTGGGATTTTAAATGCTGACCACAACTTAAATTTGTGGTCCCCAATTGATTAATTGGGAACCACAACTGGTACTTGCAGTATCCGACTGAAATCCAGCCTGGTCTAATATCGCGGTCAAAAATGAAAAAAATAAAAAAAGAGCTATCCTAAGTTACCCTAGCCTAAGGTGTGGTTCATTACCAAAAATTTAGTGTGATTGATTTAATACTTACTTAAGTTGGTTTGTTTTATTGGTAATGGATGCAAGGTCTTGGTTTCGAATTACCTTGCCCTCGTCTCGATCGTCGCTACTCGAAGAAGCTTGCCTACACTCTGTCATCATGCTATGAGTAGGTGTGTGGGTAAAGTAAGGTAGGGTTGTAGGTCATTTGCTTAGTTGTCACTATCAGAGCTTCAAATTGCAAGTCGTTGTTAGGGAATAAAGAGAGAAATTTAAAAATTGGGCTTTTTATAAGCTTTTCCTATTTTGCGCGGACCGTAGGCCCTAGCTGCAGTTCCCAAAATTGCAAATGGGAACTGTAGACCCTAGACGCGGTTTGCAACTGACAAGAAATTTAATAAAATACCACCATGGAAAGGTTTAAAAATATAAACTAATTCCTCCGATGGGATCAGAATTCAATAAAAGCAATCAATTTGGAAATTTGTTGATAATAAAGCACCGGGATCTAATTAAAAATCAAATATTTGGCTAATATTATAAAGTACATTAAACCGAGGTTATCGCTATGAAAATCCTTTCATGGAGCGATGCACCTCCTAGACAAATAAATAAACTCAATTCATAATTCAAAATATTCAAAAAAATCAAATAATTAAAAACACTAAATGCGCCTCGTATTCAGTAATTTACCCTATACACTTGGCGGTTGCAGCGACTTGTGCTCCATGCAATCCGACAAGATGAGTAAATTACCATAAGGACATTTGGGGAAAAATGGTCATTGTTGATATGATATGCTTCTTTTCAATTTCTAAGAAGGCCTTTGATGGTGGACTGCTCCACGAGAACGAGGTGTTGCATGTCATCTCTTCTATGACATCTTTCAGCAAATCATCGATAATTTGATTCAACACAAATCTAATGTTGTATCATTTCAATTCTCTAATATGGATATTATAGCCCAACTGCGCCATGGGATAGGAATGTGCAATAACTATTAATAGTTGGAATCAAAAGCTAAACTAGGCCTAGCCAAGGCATTAATTTTCTCAGATCTAATTTTTTTTAGATCATCCATGGTGGTCAAGCGACATTGTCGCTTTAATCATTGTCATTACTCTCATTGAATCTTCGCTTGAGGGGATAGTCATAATATCAAATCATAATCAAAATCAATAGAAGACCCTTAAAATCGTAGATCCCTTGATCTTGCAAAAATTGTGTTCGTCCTTGCGAATCATTGTCAACAGCTATCATAAGCTTACCCCTTTGCTTGGGGAAAATAGCAAATATGATAATTTGTTTGTAACTCTCATACTTTTGGATTGACAAGTGCAAAAGCCTACTTGGTATTGATGCTATCTAAATTTCTGATGATGAGTACATACCTTTCAAGTTTAAGCCTCTAAAGTGTTGGAAGCAATGATTCCAGGATGCACACCCTTTTGCAGGATCTGGGGCATCTAATGTTGATCTGACTAATGATCATCATAGAACCTTTAGCATAATTTTAGGAGGTCTATTTTTGCTCAGCATTATTCGATCTCACAATTCATATCAAAAGGGGTATCTGTAGACACCTTAAACCCGTCATGTCGAGGGAAACTACTCATATGGACATGATACAAGACCATATGGAGGATCTTGGACAGACTCCAAGATAGAGTAGTGGTTCTAACTACTCAATTTGGTCTCCTTGGCCTAATAAATCTGAATTGTAGCCCAGACCTATGGTTTATAGGTTGAACCATGATTGAAACCTATAGTTTATAGTCTAGACCATAGCTGTGACTTGCGATTTTAACTGGAGTTCATTTGGTCTTCAATATTATCCAAATCAGTTTGAACAGACATTTGATCTAGAAGAAGGTGGTTAATGGCTGGAAGATTCCAGAGGCTTCCATTTCAACTATCCTAACCAGATCTTCTTGATCTTGGCTTCTCTAGGAAACCACCCCTAGTCCTAGGTCATCCTATAAGTACCCCCTCCAAATGGGGAGATAATATAGAGAGTTGATTGATCAAACAAGCAGCAAAGCCCTGTTGAATTGCATACTAAATTCATGCATTGGAGAAGGCCACTTTGCTATTCACCCAAATATCAATTTGCCATGGAAGTTCTAGGAGCCTAGAAGAACCAAGAAATGCAAATCCAGGCAAACGAAGGCCCATCATAGTGAATCAACTACCAAATAAGTCAGAATGACACTAAAGGCGACCCTTGAACATCAATTGGACAAGGAGGCCAAGCCCACTACCCTTGGAATTTAGGGTAAACCTATCAAAGTTCTAACCATAGTTTTTAGCTGTGGTTTACAGTGCAGACCGCTCACCAGAGTTACAATTTGCAACAAAGGTATCACCACCTTTCCCTTTTCATTTTTGTCTGGTTAATTATCTTAGCTTAGTTGTTTTCATAGTTTAATTGCAATTTAGCAAACTTTTGACCGATATAATTAGGTTAGATTAGTTTCTTTATGTTATTCTTAAATTAGGACATAAATGGATTTTTTATGCACTTTCATGCTTCATTTTACACATATGATCCATGCATAGAGTATATGTTGTCTTTATTTACGCTATTATATGAATCTTGATGCAATTAACATAGCTTAGAAGCACTTTTCATGTTTTCTTGATTATACATGCTTAATAGTGTCTTTATGTAATTTACCTAAAAGGGCCTCATCATGAGAGGCTACCTATATTTTTTTGAAACTTCTATGTTGTTTCTTGACCACAGGGAACAGTTTCAAAGGAGAACCAACCATCAACTTCCTTCCTCAACGCAAAGAAGAGGGCATCTCCACCCTAGAGCAGTTTGTGACCGAGTGAAAAGCACTACCATTGCACCTACCCTATTGAGGGCTTTGGCATTGTATTAATCATATCATTATTTGGGTGACCCTAAGAGGGGTATGATTGTAATCAAGATTCTTTATAAATATTAATACAAGAAAGTCTATTTCATTGAATATATGCAATCTTGTCAATTCACTTTGAATGAATGAATACGACATATTACAGTAGATGGGTGTACACTTTTTGGTTGGATCAGGTGGAACTTGATTTCTACAATGTTTCATCACCCATGGTTCTTTATTCTCATGAACAACATTAAGTAGACCGAGGGTCACTATTTTATTAGCATGAAATTTTGTCCTTTACTTCAATTTTCTCCTCCTCATCCTTTGATATACCTTTGAACGACTGAGATGGAAGATGACTTGACACATTAGGAATCTATGTCATCACCTACTTTTTGGTTTCAAAAATTTACTCCCTAAAAATTTTGCTCTCAGTAGCTACTACAGCTCCTTTAGTGTAAGAATATTGGTAAGACCTTAAGGTCTTACTATAAATGTAATCACAAGCCACTCAAAGGGGGCTCCCTTGTAATCGCTTTGCCACTATAGGGGGCTCCCTCCTTGGAATCTATGATTATTATTCTTATTATTCATGGATAATTTGATATGGATGGCCAACCTAATATATATATCTACCCTAAAGCTACGTTGGTGAAGAGACATGATGGTTCACGTATGAAGAGACGTGATGGTTCACGTTATGAAGGGTTGTGATGGTTCACTTTATAAGTTAATAATATAATAATTAAATTATTAATAATACTAACTAATACTAACTAATAACGTTAGGATTGAGGATCTTAACATGCCACCCTCCTTAAAAAGAGCTTTGTCCTCAAAGCTCAAAGTGAGAAGCTTTGTCCTTTGTTTTCCAAGAAGGATTTGTGTAAGTTCTTGGACTCTTTTAATGGCATCCTTTCATAGGCAAGGATATCGAGAAGGATGAAGCATTAGCGGGGGACTGCCAAAAATATTAGTAACTATGTGATGATGAGGGAAGGGCAATCCTTCAGGTTCTTCATACACCTTAGAATGATGCATAAAAAGAGGTGATAAAACTTCTACATTCTCTTGTTGTTCCCTAGGAGAGGCAACGGAGGAGTGTGTAGTCACTTTTTTGCCTTGTTTTTTAATAGGTTTGACCCTATGGTGATAACTCACTATTGGAGAGGAATTTGAGTGTAGTTCTTGTAAGGTGCATGTTTGGCCATAATGAGTCACTTTGGGAATGTCTTGAGATATTTCTTGCTCATTGTCCTTGTTTTCCACATATTCCTTTTCTTTTTTATCTTTTGTGGCTTCCTCATCTTCCTTACCTTCCTCATCGTTACCATATTTAGTGCTATCTTCAGGTGTATCCATCACTATGTATACCTCTTTATCATTTTCTTTGTCTATTGCCTTATCGAGGTTAGCATTATGCATCGGCTTGGGAGTGATGTAAGTGGTTGATGAATTCTCCAAAGGTGGTTTCCATAATCGATGTTGTCTATTGATTTTGTCTTCGGCTAATTTGGCCAGTCCATAGGTTTGCATCATGGTATAGGGATTGAACCTTGTCACCTCCATTCTAATTTATTCTTTCAATCCACTAATGAAGTTATTGATGAGAATTGATTCATCCAACCCTGTGTTGTGTTTGGTTATATCCTCAAATTGATTTTGATACTCATACACGGAAGTGATTTGATGAAGTTCCTTGAGAAAATCCCACATGGTTGGGTTCCACATGGCTCTGATACCAAATGGTAAGACCCCAAGGTCTTACTATAAATGTAATCGTAGGCCACTCAAAGGGGGCTCCCTTGTAATCGCTTTGCCACTATAGGGGGCTCCCTCCTTGGAATCTATGATTCTTATTCTCATTATTCATGGATAATTTGATATGGATGGCCAACCTAATATATATATCTACCCTAAAGCTATGTTGGTGAAGAGACATGATGGTTCACGTATGAAGAGACGTGATGGTTCACGTTATGAAGGGTTGTGATGGTTCACTTTATAAGTTAATAATATAATAATTAAATGATTAATAATACTAACTAATACTAACTAATAACGTTAGGATTGAGGATCCTAACAAATATGCTCCTTGGAATTCTACTAGTTAGATTTGACCATGTTGACCATGAAATTTTGCTTTGTGTCATGGGTGCATGGAAAACAACCTAGGACCCCCCTTTGTGGAGAGTGAAACTTTCCCTTGAGTTATCTCCTTTTGGTAAATCCTCTCCTCCAAATTCCACTAAGGTCTATTTGACCGTGTTGATTACAAAATTTTGCATTTTGCCAGAATTTAACACTATCTTTGCTCTCGATGGATTTTAACACTACTTCGCCTCTTGTTTATCCCATTCCACTCCTCTGAATTCTGATAAGGCCTGTTTGACCATGTTGATTATAGAATTTTGTATTTCAGTAAAATTTGACATTGCATCACCTCTTCTTTATCCCATTCTGCTCCTTCAAATTTTACTAAGGCTTGTTTGACCATGTTGACCATGAAATTTTGCATTTCGGTGGAATTTAACACCCCATTACCTCTTTTTTATCCCATTTCGCTCCTCCAAATTCCACTAAGGTCTATTTGACTATTTTGACCATGGAATTTTGCACTTTTATGGAATTTAACTTTGCATCACCTCTTCTTTATCCCATTCTGCTCTGAATTCTGCTAAGGCTTTGTTGACTATTTTGACCACTAATTTTTGCCCTTTGGTGGAATTTAAAACTGCAAACTCTCCTATGCTAAAATTAACACCATCCGGGAGTTATATTTGCTTTCCTATTTTCAAAATTTGCTCCTCCAAATTCCTCTAGGCATTGGTTGACCAGTTTGATGGTGGATTTTTGTACTGAGCTCGCTCTCCAGTGGATTTTAACACTATCTTTGAGATTCTTTCAACACTTAGCCAAATTTCCAAAATTTTCTAAGTATGTGGCCCCTTTTGGACCTACAATAATACTATGTGGTCATAATGAAATAGGAATGGGTACCAATTTAATCCCACATAACTAATTAAAAAAATATTGTGATAGATATTGAACAAATATTCCTTTCATGTTATGTTACCCACCATTATCTTGCATGAATTTCTTGAAGTAGAATGATATTTTCATTTGTTTTACTTTATTTTTATATATACTTTTATATTATAGTTGATTTTATTTCTAGAAATGCATGTACATTTATGTTTATTTTATTGAACACATACATTTTACTTTTTCCACTATATAGAATTTATATGGTTGTGATCATTAATTAGTTATATTTTATGTTCTTTATATTGATGGGTTAAAAAATATCTAATATCACAACACTAATAATTGTTAGCTTTTGATGAATGAGATTTGAGAGATAAAAATCACAAGATGTAGAATAATATGAAAGAAAGTAAATATGCTAGATGACTAAAATATGCTATAAATAGAAATCATATAAAATATTACAATGTAGCTATGGAGGAAATGAACACTCCATTAATAAAACTATTGAACTACATTGCACCCATCATCAATAGATGGTGAAGTACATAGAATTGTACTATCCCCTAAGATACACTATCTAACTATGTCCCCTAACTCTCTACATCTATCTAACAAGACTTTCTTATATAGGAACATAGGTTCCTTGGCCAACACTCTACCTAGTTGTGCAAGGGATAACTTGCACATATACAACTTGCATAATGACACTTGCGCATTTATTACATTGCATGAAGTAACTAGATAACTTGCACATAAAGTAATATAAGTATGTATCTTTGAAGATACATTTACATAACCCAAATTATGGAATAGACTCTATTTCTAACACCCCCCTATATTATATTATTTGGGTATTGAAGACTTTAGTCTTCAATATGGATCTTCTTCATCATCTTCAACTTGATCTTCATAGTCTTCCTCTGCATTCTTTGTAACCTATTCAAGAAAATAGTTAGTGTCTTTGTAGTATGTTACATTTGTTGATAGAGCTTTCACTTCATAGTCCTCTATGGGTTCTTCCAATTCTTCAATTTCTTCTATCCTCTAAACCAGGTGACCTTTCTCATTTCTCTTCTGATATTCTAGTTGAGGATAATTGGTAGGTTGCTGAAATTATTGTTGATGAGGGTTCCTTTAGTATTGTCGAGGTTGAAACTGATTCCCATGATTCACATAATTTACTTGGTTCCTATTTCTGGTATTGTATCTACAATAGCTGGTAATATGACATTTCATTCTGCATATCTGACAATACCATATTTTTTGTTCTCTTGCTAAAGAAGTAATATTTCCCCATGGATTATTTTTGATGCCAATGCAGTGTTAGTCATCTCATCTTTCACAAAATTTTCTATTTCATATTCTTGAAGTATATTAACTAAATCATCAAAATAAGTATCTTTAATTAAGACTTATAAAGATGTTACCAAATGCTTATAGCTTTCTGGAAGTGCTCTCATGGTTACTTGAGTAAGAAGTTCATATTTAAATGTTTCTCCTAAGGTCAACAATTTCCCTTTAATATTTGCTACCTTCATTAGGAAAAATTCTATGCATTCTCCACTAATAATTTATAATGAGTGAAGTTGAGTTTGGAGATGAAGAATAGTTGCATTATTCTTTCATTCAAATATTTTCTCTAGGCTTATCCATACATATGAAGATATTTTGGATGAACTGATATATGTTTGAATTTCATCCGTGATAGAAAAATTTATTATCATTAAAGCCTTTGAATCATTTTCTTCAAACTTTAGGATTTTAGTTTCACTTGTGGTAGATCTCTATGTTTTCCCCTTGACAATATCTAGAAGTTTTTCATATACTAATATTTCTTTCACTTTATTTTTCCAAATAAAATAACTAGGGCCCTTGAGAAGTTGAGATTATGCTAGGAAGAATTTATTTGATGTCATTTTAAATCTTCCTAATATCAAACCTTAGATTTGTAGGCTTCCTTATGTCTCCATAGTTATGAGAGTATGATATAGTGCTTTTGTAAAAATATAGTTCAATTTTGGTTGATTTTGTACAAATTTTGTAAAGATAAAATATCAACTTCTTGACAATTTATTACTTCTAATTGAACTAAGCACTTTTCAATAATTGAAGAGGTTTTAATGTTGGAATTATTTTGTCCCTTTTTAGAATATTTGAGACAATAAAAAATATAATTATCCAACCTTAGTAAAAATGCCTAATAGCCTCTTTTTATATCCATTGGATTATGTCTAATTTACAATAAATTAAATTTGACATAGTAACCCTTGTGGCTCCCAAGTTTGGAAAATTAGAAAAATAATAATATTTGTAAAATGTTTAATTTAATCCAAGTATAATTCCTTATTTCTCCTAGGTTAAATTGCAAATATTAATTCAATGATATAAGTTATCCCTTATAGCTTTTGCTTTCAAAATATAAGTTTTACCCTCAGTTTATAACCCTTATATCTCCAACTATGAAAGCTATAATAAATGGGATTAAACCTTACCTTTTTATATGCTAAATATCATCAATGTTTGGTGTTTTTTGCGGTTGGATATAATAACAATACAAGTGTCACCTTTGGTGTTAGAATCAAAAAATATATCTTGCATATTCTTATATTCAATACTAGTACATAGGTGCTGAAGGTTTGACCTTCAATACCAAGAACCTTTAATGCTTCTTCTTCCTTCCTTCCATGTTGTGCTTCAGACGTATTTGACCATGCTTCTCTTCCTGTTAAACTTTGGACTTCGAATACATTTTATAGATGAGTAATCATGGAATTTATGACATGTGTCATGTCCATTACAAGTGAGTGCTCCTTTCCTTCTGTAACATTCCAAATTCTTTTTCAACACTCTTGAATCAATTTGTAATGTATGGGCACTTGTGTGAAGCTGGTGGAGGATAGCAAGTCTCATTGCTTTGTTGTAAATCCTACGTGATATTTCTTGAGTGTTGAGAGAAATGATGTCTATTATTCAAAGTGGTGTCTCTACATGAATTCCTTCCCTGTAATATCTTCAAAATATGGAGATTATAACTCCTAAAATCCTTTTGTATACCATTCCTTTGTTTTGCTATGTTTCTTGGGTATCAAGCAATTTATTCTTTTGTAGGTGAATTGATGATGCACTATGGATCTTTGAACGCAGATTTTTGAGCTTCCTTTTGTCGAAGGTATTCTCCAAGTTAGAGACCTTGAATGTAACATCCTTTCTCCTCTTTTATTCCTCCAATCGAGTTGAATCCTTTGTAAATTTCCCATATATTTTAGAAGTATAAGTGCTCTCTTTTGTCTACGTAAATGTAGCTCGATGATAATTTGATATGATCTTTGATTCTATAGGTTCTTACATCCAAGATGAGCCCTTTGAGTGGCTCTTGTTGCTTGGTAAGAAGAGTGCTGATGTTTGGCCTTCCTTGGATAATTTACCCTATAGATAATGTGCCTTTTTGTGGTAATTTAAAATCTTATATTTTTCTATAAAAACCAAATTAGAGTAGTGCAATATAATGTATTATAAATTGTATGTAAGGCTTATTTTAGTGTACCTTCTTTTGCACTATATTTCTAGATCTGAAATTATGGTTTTGTGGTAGATTTTACCTGCAATACAATGGTTTTAAGGTTGTATTTTATGATTAGACACACCTTTCCATTTTTTCTTGGACACTTTGATAACAAATCCAAGATTAAATAATAGTAGATAGAAACTTTTCAATTGATGCAATTTTTTGCACTTTCTTTCCTTGCATCTAACTTTGTAATGATTTGGATTAGAGACTCACCAGGTCTCAATATTTGAAGCTTCTATTTTTATTTTTGGTTAGTTAAGTTCTTCTCTAAGTTTTGGAGGATTCTGAACTTTTTGGGTGGCTTCCTTTGGCCACTACGAGTTGCATATTTATGCACTTCAATAGTGTCTTTAGACACTTGATACAAATCATATTTTATGCCTTTCAAAAACACAAATCTATTTTATTTTGAGAGTAGTATAATAGTGCAAGTATTTTACTTTTAATGCACTAATATTACACCTTATTGATGAGCACCAGAAATGCTCGTATTTAGTACATATTTCTTTGATCAATATGCGGATGTATAATAATGATTGCATACTTTTATGAATTATTATATAGATATTTGATATAATTATGCGTGTTATCTAATTTGTGTGTTTTTAGTATGTTTTGTGGAATTGTAGTTGATTTAGTTAGATTTGGAATGATCGAGGTCTTTTGATGGACTTGGCACTTTATTTCATCGAGGGTCAATTTAGAGAACATAGGCGCCTCCCTACAACTGGAAGGAACCAAGGGAAAAAGTGCCTCCCTGCAATCGAAAGATGCTAAACCAAATACGAGTGCCTCCCTACAGTCGAAAGGCACCAACTAAATGTGAGCGCCTCCCTGCAACCGGAAGGCACCAACCAAAGACAAGCATCTCCCCACAGTCGAAAGGTGCCAATAGAAGGCAAGTGCCTCCCCATAGTCAAAAGGTGCTAATAGAAGGCAAGCACCTCCCCATAGTCAAAAAGCACTAATATAAGGCAAGCACCTCCCTACAACCAGAAGGCGCCACGATAACAAGGTACCTTCCTCATAAGGAAGGCACCACTGATTCTTTTCCTGTTAACTAGATTTGAATGATGTGGATGGTAGCGACTGGTGCAGTTCTAGCTCTGCATCATGTAGAGCTAAATTGGAGATAGAACCAATGTATCAAAATGTCTTACTGATGCCAAGAAAAGCACGAACCAAAACAAACACGCCGTCATCAAAATAGAATGCCAGACGTCGATTGCATTTGCCAGACTGTTCTAATTTAGTCTGGGAAGAATCGACTGTTGTAACCACTTCTATAATAGAAGTTCTGCAGGTGTGTTATATAAACACATGCAAATCATTCTGAGGAAGATATAGAAATAATTAATAAAGATCCATTTATAATTATAGAAGATATATTGTAATATGTTGATAAATATATTACAGTTCCAAAATTTCTAAGCACGTGTTCGATCAGGAAGAAGCTGCTGGAGCCTGGGCCCACTCCAAGCCAGTATTTCTTCCCCATTTCATTTTCATTTATTTATTTTAATTAGTTTATTGCTTTCATAAGAATGTTCATCAGTTTGTTGGTTCCAGTATTTGTAGTAGATTTATTTTCAGGAATATGTACATGATTTATTTCTGTAGATTTAATTATGTTCTTCTTACGTAATTTAATGAGGAGTGCGGGAATTATTGACAACCATTTCAAGAACACCCCTAAAAATATAGGATTAGCAGATTCACCTTCAGTGGTATTGTAGTAACCTAATTCTGACTCTTCGCAAGTTTACGAAGCTCCCTGGGTTGATAATTAAATGCATGAGCATGTGACAAAAATAGGAAACCATTCACCTTGTTTGGCCCACAACATTTTGGTGCCATTTCCAGGGAAGCGTCTTAATTAGATTACTTACAATACCCTAAAACCTTCCATATGACCTTGTATGAGTTCTTCAAGAAGAAGAGGACCTGACAGTCACTTTATAAGAACTAATCCATCAGGACCTGAGTCAACCGAGCATTTTGGATTTGAGTTAGACTCGATCGACCTACCAACAGTCCATTGGAGTGAGGAACTGCACTTTATGCAAAGTGCCACCTCATCCCATCAACAATGGGATGAAAGAATCATCATAAATCCCCTGTTTAATAGGACTCCTCTAGAGGAAGCCCTATTGTGGAAGGCTATGGAGGATCAGACGATCTCGCCAGACAACCTTAGAGCATTGACTCAAAAAGTTTTAAATGACCAGAAGGCCATAAATGCTGCATTAGAAACCACATTTCCAAAAAAAATGGTATATAATGATGAAGTCTCATCTGGATTTAGTTTCCCAATAGAGGAGGGAGTAGGAGATACCAAAATGAAAAACATATCCCCTGCTCACCTTCCGTCCTTTAGAGGACACCTAAATGAGGACCCTGACCTATTTTTATTCAAGTTTGATGTTTTGTGCAGGTCTGTGGATTACAAATCAAACACGCAAAAGTTGAAATTATTTCCTTCTACATTAGATGATGCAGCTCTGCAATGGTTCATTAGTTTGGGAGACAAACACATCACCACCTGGGACCAGATGAAGAAGCTCTTTCTAGAGCAATATCAAGATTTTGGGAGAGCAAGAGACTCTAGGGAGGAGGTCTTGAGCATGACACAAATAGAAGATGAGTCTCTCGAGGAGTATTGGGAGAGATTCAGCTTTAATCTTCAACGGTCCCCTCACTCGAAGCTATTTGATAAGTCCCTCAAAAGCATCTTCTTGAGGGGACTTACCAATGAGTCACTGGAGGCTCTCAACATGATCTCTGGAGGTGATGTCTATCAGCATGCTATGGATGACATCCAAAAATTATTCCAAAACTACTCGAGAAGGCAAGGAAAAATCATTGCCAGGACCATGAAGGTGACTGCTTCAGTCACCAAAACAAAAATAGGCAACATGCTAGAGGATTTGAAGACCAAAATTTTCTTATCTCTAGCACTGTAGATGGATATGCTACTGTTAGAAAATAAGAAACAATAAAATGACACAACATTAGCCTATTTCTTCCCAAAATGCAGAGGAAGGCATGCAAAGAATGCATGTCTAGAAAACAAGGTTAGAGTATGTGTAGTTTGTAGGCTGAATCATAAAACTTGATTATGCCCACAACTACCCAGTAACCAGGAAGTGGCTGAGAGCACGAAGGCCTACTTCATAGGCAATAGGAAGAGTTTGCCACAACCCACCGTGGGCAATATACCAACTGGAATGCCATCATATGGGGGAGGGTCATACATGCACCAAGGACCCCCTCAACCACCTAATATGGGTTGGTGGGGACCATCACCCTCAACTAACGCACCCCCAGTAGCATTTTCGAACCAGCAGCCATGGATGCCATATCCATATCCTGGGCAGCAGTGGAGAGGCCACAATGCATGGAATCAGACTCCACAGAGTGCAGCGCCTGCTCACATCCAACAGAACTTACAAGCATTTCTAGCAATGAGACCTATGCAGCTACCAGCACAACTGATAGCAAACCTAAACAATAGAGTAAATCAGTCAGCATACAACATAGAAGGTGAGATGTATCATATGTACAATATTTAGCTTAGATCAGGTAGGCATCTAGGAGTAGAGACACCACCTATGGTAGAAGAGGAGGAAGAAATAGTAGAGACACCTCCACTGGTAGAAGAGGAGGAATAAATAGAGGAGACACCTCTGGTAGAAGAGGGAAAAGCACTTGAGAGAGCAGAGGCTCCATTTCCTAGCCGGATATAGGAACAAAGAAAAACAACACAGCCAAAATTCAACATCTTGTCAAGATTGAAGAATCTCACGATGACAATCCCATTATTTCAAGCAATTCGAGATGTCCCCATTTACACCAAGGCAATTAGAGAAATGTTTCTAAGGAGACCAGGATGAAAAGCTACCCAGACTATCAACATCATGGGTAAAATGGTAGATCTAATGATGGGTGGAACACGTCATCCAAAGTATGCATATCCAGGAAGCCCAGTGCTGACCGTAAAAATTGGAGGACATTCCCTGTCCAACACATTGGTTGACCTCAGGGCAGCCATCAACGTGATGCCTCAAGAGATCGTGCAGATGCTGCAGCTCACAAACTTGAAGCCAACCATGATAGTGTTGTAGTTAGTTGATCGATCAACCATGTCACCAAAAGGGATGCTGGAAGATGTGATCGTAACATTCAGTGCATGGGAATATCCAGTCAAATTTTTAGTTTTACAAACCAAGACCAGGTTGGACGGTTACCCATTCATTTTGGGGAGGCCATGGCTAGCAACAGCTGACGCTTACATCAGCTTCTAGGATGGGCTAATGACCATATCCAATGGGAAAAACGTCAAAATGCTGACCATTTCACCGCCAGCTTAGTCTATGGACTCGACAGAAGAACCCAGGATCACCGAGCATGGAACTATGGAGTTGTCCATAATCTATCCGATGATGACCTTGGAGAAGGTGGCAGAAGAGGGCGAGGATGGTGTTATCATGGAGTTTTTCCATGGAGAATTGTCCACCCCCACACCTGGATCACCATTGAATGGCACTCAAGATTAGCACATCCGACAAATACATGTTGGGCCAAGGAGGATATTAAACGTCAACAGCAGGTTGACACCCACACAGCTAGAAAAATTGGAAGAGCTTCTGGTAAAACACCAGCAAGCATTTGCATGGGACTACACAGATATGCACGACATCAGCCCAGAAATATGTACCCATTGGATTTATTTAGATGACCAAGAAACTCCTAGTCAGCAGCCATAGAGAAGGATAAACCCAAAAATGAAAGACATTATCAGAGAAGAACTGCATAAAATTCTGGCTACCGAACTCATATATCCAATTTTTGACAGTGAATGGGTATCACCATTAGTGGTGGTCTCCAAAAAGAATAGGAAATGGCGGATCTATGTGGACTACCGGGCGTTGAACAAGGCGACTAAGAAAGACCACTTCTCGCTCCTGTTCATCGATCAGGTCTTGGACACACTCTCAGGAAGAAAATACTTCTCCTTTCTAGATGGTTTCAGTGGTTACAACCAGATCCAGATAGGGGAAGAAGATCAAGATAAAACAACGTTCACCTATCCATGGGGAATGTTTTCCAATAAGGTATTGCCTTTTGGACTGTGCAACACATCGACCACCTTTCAAAGGGCAGTGCTTAGCATATTATCTGATATGATAGGAGATGGGTGGAAGTATATATGGACGACTTCACCGCCTATGGAGAAACCTTCGAGGAGGCAATGAAAAATCTAGAAAGAGTGCTCGATAGGAGCAAGGAAAATCATTTGTCCCTAAGTAATGAAAAATGTTTTATGATGATGCAGGAAGGCATCGTGTTGGGACACCACCTCTCTGTGGAAGGAATAAAAGTAGACAAGAGGAAGATCAAGGTCATCAGAGACCTACCTAGCCCCAGAATGCAGAAGGAGGTAAGAAGTTTCCTTGGATCAGTCGAGTACTATCGGCGATTTATCACCGAATTTAGTAAGATTTCCAAACCACTGCACACCCTACTTTCTAAGGACGTAGAGTTCAATTGGACGAGAGATTGCGAAGAAGCGTTCCAATTGTTGAAAGAAAATTTGATATCTGCACCGGTCTTAAGAGGACCGAATTGGGCCATACCATTCCATATTTACTGCGATGCATCTAACAGTGCGATCGGAGCAGTCCTCAAGAAAAAATACGATGAAGAATTTTATGCCATCTATTATGTCAATAAAACTTGGCGGGAGCAGAGCTCAACTATACAGTGACAGAAAAAAAATTCCTCGCAGTTGTCCATGCAATAAAAAATTTTTGCCACTATATAACGGGATACAAGGTCTTCATCCATACAGACCACGTGGCTATCAGGTATCTGATGAGCAAGCCGACCATTGGTGGCAGAATTATCAGATGGCTGTTGCTATTGCAAGAATTCGACATCACTATAATCGATAAACCGGGCAAGGACAATGTCATGGCAGATTTTCTATCCAGATTGATACCAATAAATCATCAAGCAGTGGAAGATCAATTTTTGGATGAACATATGTTTGCTATTAGTGAACAAACTCCATGGTATGCAAACATAGCCAATTACTTGGCCATTGGAAGGACCTCACCTACTCTCTCCTATCGAGAAAAGCAGGCGGTCATAGAGAAGAGCGCATCATTCATTTGGATGGATGGTCTCCTATTTAAAATAGGATGGGACTAAATTATAAGAAGATGCATAGCAAAACAAGAGTTTTCAGAAGTGCTCAAGGCATGTCACGATGAGCCATGCAGAGGACACTTTGTAGGGAAATGAACTACCTACAAAATCTTGCAGGCTGGGTATTTTTGGCCCACTCTATTCAAGGACGTGGTAGCGTATACCAGCAAGTGTGATGAGTACCAAAGGATGGGTAGACCAACCCACCGAGATGAAATGCCCTTGCAGCCCAAGGTACACTTGGAACATTTTGATAAATGGGGCATGGACTTTGTGGGACCATTTAATCCACCTTCGATGGGAAGGAGGTTTATTCTGGTCTGCACGAATTACGTCACCAAATGGGTGGAAGTGCAGGCATTAAGGAACTCAAAGGAAAGAACGGTCACCGATTTCTTATTTTCCCATATTTTCACACGATTTGGGGTTCCTTGAGAGATAACAACAGACCAAGGGCCCTAATTCACCTCCAAATTGATTGAGGAGTTGATGGAGCAGTATAGAGTTTGGCACAATAAAATCATGCCCTACCATCCGCAAGCAAACGGGCAAGTAGAAGTGACAAACAGGGAGATAGAAAACATCTTGACCAAAACTGTGCAGCAACACAAGAAATATTGGGCCACACGGTTGTCGGAGGCAGTTTGGACATACAACACCATGTGGAAATCCACCATAGGATGCACACCTTTCCAATTGGTCTATCTAAAAAATGTGATGATGCCCATCGAGTTCGAAATCAAAACTCTGAGGATGACTTCAGAATTAAATTTGATCTTGGATGAAGCTCAAAAATAGAGGATTCGCTAGCTAGATCAGCTGGACAAAATCTGATTGGATGCTTTGCAGAGGACAAAGATTATACAGAAGTAGAGAAAGAAGTGGCATGATAACCACATCAAGCTGAAGAAGTTCCAGGTAGGGGAATGGGTACTATTGTACGATTCTCGATTCTAAGAAAGGAAGGGCAAACTTATGCAAAGGTGGATGGGGTCGTATGAGGTGGCAGAGATCATTAGTAATGGGGTGGTGCACGTTAAGACAATTGATGGCAGCAACACCATTCATAGTCAATGGCCACCGACTACGCCCCTATAATACATCCAAAATGTTACAGGTGGAATCCAGAGTAGGCGTGGGGGAGACCCCATCTTGCTAGATCTAGACCAAACTCTCACAGGTGAAATGGTGGGCATGAAAGTGCTCACCCAAAATTTTTTAGTTAATATAGTTTTTTTTGTAATGTGTTTTTTTTTAGGGACGACGCCCGCATGCAAGCTATAGGCATCCTAATCCAGGGCCTAACAGGCATGAAACGCATCTAACTACATTTATTTTCCTTTATTTTTTAGTTTATTTTTGTAGGTGGAGGACCTGACAAAGATGAGGGATAGGTATCTAGGAAACCAAGCCTGATTCGGCTCAGCATTCCGACACTGGATCGTAGGTAGAATCTGGGCAGCATGAAAAACTAGGAAGGCTTGATCACCCTTTTTCCAGTCAAATCGCCATCCAGAAGAAGGTGCCTTACTGCATTCAGAAGGCACCAAGTCCAGAAGAAGGTGCCTTACTACATCCATAAGAAGGCGCCAAGTCCACAAGAAGGCGCCTTACTGCACCCAAAATATGCCCATCTAGAGAAGGCACCTTACTGCATCCAGAAGGTGCCAAATCGGAAGACAACGCCTTCCATCCATTCAGAAGTTCAAAAAAAAAAAAATATATATATATATATATATACATATATATATATATATATATATATACACATATGTAGGCGCCTTCCATGGTAGGAAGGCACCAAGTCAAAAAAAAAAAAAAGCTAGCCGAATACGCCTTCCAACATCAAGAAGGTGCATTCATCCAATCGAGATGCCTTCCAACATCGAGAAGGCACATTCATCCAGCCGAATATGCCTTCCAACATCAGGAAGGCACATTCATCAAGATGAACGCCTTCCAACATCGGGAAGGCACGAACCAGAAGGAGGCACCTCCCACATTGGGAAGACGCATGTAGGCAAAAGCGCCTCCCACCAATCAGAGGCACCTCGTAGCACCGAAAGGTGCATTCGTTCGAAGAAGAGCTTCGACAATGTCAAAAAGGTGCTACAAGGACACCATCCACATGGGAAAAGTACCAAAGAACACCTCCCGCGTGCAACATTTACATCTACCGAATGCCTCGAGCGGAACAAAGCATCACACGAATGAGCGGCATCAAAGGACCATACTCCTCCCTCATGTCACAAGTCAAAAAATCAGAGGCTACCATGATGACTGGAATGACGAATCAGGTACGCACATACTAAATCAAATCGTTTATATAATTATTTATGAATATGCAGTACCGAAAAAGATACCGCCATCATAGAGATCATATCCCCTCATAGCCAAAATCGTGTGCCAATGATAGGGCATCTTCCATAACTGCTAGGGTTAGGTGTATTTTCTATAAGAAGGTGCCTTCCTGAAGAAGGAAGGACAAAAAAAAATATATAGCAGCAGAAGGCACCATGGGAGGAAGGTCCAAGAACCACGCGATCAAGAAGAATGAACCTAGTGATACTGATGGGATCAGAGGGGCAGTGAAGACCCAATTCGAAGCCGAGGGGTGGCTCGAATACTGCACCCTGGTCAGTCAATGCCAGGACATGGAGGTAGCTAGAGAATTTGCCACATCTTTGAGGGGCGATGCGGCACAAGTACGAGGGGTAAAAAATCTAGTCACCCCTAAGTTCATCTCACAGGCGACTGGATTGCCTCTCATGGGGGAATGTACATACAAGGGCGAAGTGTTAAAACTATACGTCGAAATACTGCTTCTAGGAGGAAATGTGTAGATAGACAAGGAGGGGTTACTCAAAAATAGTCTCCCCATGAATATGCAAAAGATGTTCAAGAAGATTGCTCGATTCTTCACATGCACAGGGAAGTATACCCATCTGCACATTAATCATGTGCACTTCCTCAATCACCTAGTGCATGGGAGGAAATTAAACATACCTTTCTACCTGGCAAATGCTCTGAAAGATGAAGTGGCTCGGTACCGAGAAGGGGCACTGTCCACCTTAGCCCACCATGGGCTGATATCGGCATTGGTCCACCATGCAGAAGCACAAGGATAGAACTGTGACACAGAGGGAGATGGCGGCCAAATAGAGCAACACAATGCAATTGCCGAATTAGGGCAAGACGAAGCATCTCCTGTAGAGGAGATAACAAACATTGAGCAATTGGCATTGCCCTATTTTCTAGGAGGAGCAGAGCAGTCACCGATGCCCAAAGACATAGAGGACAGAGGGCATTCCCAAGTGCTCGAGTATGAGGAGGAAGGAGCGCCACTCGCTGGTGGTGAGGACGAACCAATACCTAGGAGGAAACATCTGTGGCAATTCCTCTTGATAGAGGAAGGACAGAGTGACCTGAAGATAGACGTTACTGCCCAAACCCTCCAAGAATTAATGAACCATAGCCCACAAAATGAAGGAACTTTCAAGAGTAACGACTAGATCGATGCAGCCTTGGAGGAGGCGCTCGAATGGCAAACCGATTGCTGGATGGCACAGTAGATTCTAGAATATTGCCAGAACCAGCATAAAAGGGAATTGGAGGAAAGAGATAGGTGAATTGCTTAGCTTGAGCAGCTGGTCTAGTAGTTGCAGGAGAAAAATCAAATGCTCCAGGACAGAGGAACAGCAAGACAGGAGGCATCCACTTAGACTGATTGGGCAGAAGAAGTGCCAATGAACTCTCCCACATCTACCGAACGAGTATTTTCTTCAAGGGAGATTCGATCGGATGCCCGATAGAGCATCCCAAAGGCAGGAGAGGATTCCTCCATTTTTAGGGGTGAAAAGAAAAGAAGTCCTACCATGCCCCCTATCATTGTCCTGAGTGACACAGAGCAGGACGAAGGTCTCCAGCAATAGATAATACTAGAGGATAAGGAGGACCTCCCCAGGCCTGAAGAAGGAGAAGAGCTTGAGGGGTCAACACTAGGTAGACAGGAGAATGAAGGATCACCCCCGGAGATAGCAGCATAGCCGATCCTTCAGAGTAAAGAGAAATCCCCAAAGGAGAAATAAGAGACCCCGATACGAGCCACCACATTTTCTGTAGAGGCCAAGGCAAAGAGGCCCAAAACGGCTCGACAAAAGGCGAAAGCGACCTTCGCCAAGTTAGAGGAGGACGAATGGGACATGCAGCTATTCATCAAAAGACAAAAATATTTTGAGCAGCTGTGCAACGAAATGAAAGTAGCCAAGGAGGCCAAAAAGGCATCCTCGAGGGTAAAAGGAGATTCTGGCATCTGTGTCAATCTGGTAGAATACAGCCAATTTTGGGACATCTATGGTTCATCCTGAGGGAAGACTTCCATGATGAGGAGGTACTTGGAATGGTGGGGAGTATATGGCCCACAATTGGAGGCCGTCGCAATTGCAAAGGAGAATGCAGGGCTTACCCCTGAAGTGGCCGGATTATACAAGGCCCAAGTAGTGCCTTCCAGAGGGGATAACTTGGATATCCCTCTGGCAGTGGTTAGACCTCTAGACGTTGACCTCTGGCAAGTTGCCGAAGCTGCATTTCAATTGACAGGAACAATGCTAGCTAGACCACCACCAATAGCAGCCAGAAAAAGGAGAGGACAATTGACAGTCGCAGTTTCCTATAGGTAAATGCGAACCACACCTTCAAATGCTGACATAAAAAGACAAACTCGTCGCAGAGGCAGCAAAATCCTCCAAGAGATGGCGACGATGAAAAGTAAGAGGGCTACCTGTAGCTTGGATGCCACGAGAGCGTGGCATATGTTAGGCATGGGGGGATGATGAGCACCAAAAATGCTCATATTTTGTACATATTTCTTTGATCAATATGCAACTGTATAATAAGGATTGCGTACTTTTATGAATGATTATATAGATATTTGATATAATTATGCGTGTTATCTAATTTGTGTGTTTTTAGTATGTTTTGTGGAATTGCAATTGATTTAGTTAGATTTGGAATGGTCGAGGTCTTTTGATGGACCTGGCACTTTATTTCATTGGGGGTCAATGTAGAGAACATAGGCGCCTCCCTGCAACCGAAAGGTGCCAAGGGAACAAGCGCCTCCCTACAATCGAAAGGCACAAAACCAAAGAAGAGCGCCTTCATGCAGTCGAAAGGCATCAACTAAATACGAGCGCCTCCCTATAGTTGGAAGATGCCAACTGAATACGAGCACCTCCCTACAGTTGTAAGGTGCCAACTGAATGCAAGCACCTCCTTGCAATCAAAAGGTGCCAACCAAAGACAAGCGCCTCCCCACAATAAAAAGGCACCAATAGAAGGCAAGCACCTCCCCATAGTCGAAAGGCGATAATAGAAGGCAAGTGCCTCCCCACATCCGAAAGGTGCTAATAGAAGGCAAGCGTCTCCCTACAACCAGAAGGCATCGCGATAACAATGTACCTTCCTCATAAGGAAGGCGCCACTGATTCTTTGCCCGTTGACTAGATTTGAATGATGTGGACGATAGCGGCTGGTGCAGTTCTAGCTCTGCATCATGCAGAGCTAAATTGGAGATAGCACAAATGTATCAAAATGTCTTACTGATGCCAGGCAAAGCACGAATCGAAACGAACACGTTGCCATCAAAACAAAATGCCAGACATCGATTGCATTTGCCAGACTGCTCTAATTTAGTTTGGGAAGAATTGACTATTGTAACCACTTCTATAACAAAAGTTCTATGGGTGTGTTATATAAACACATGTAGATCATTCTGAGGAAGATATAGAAATAATTAATAAAGATCCATTTAGAATTACAGAAGATAGATTGTAATATGTTGATAAATATATTACAGTTCCAAAAGTTCTAAGCGCGTGTTCGATCGAGAAGAAGCTGCTGGAGCCTGGGCCCACTCCAAGCCAGTATTTCTTCCCCATTTCCTTTTCATTTATTTATTTTAATTAGTTTATTGCTTTCATAAGAATGTTCATCAGTTTGCTAGTTCTAGTATTTGCAGTAGATTTATTTTCAGGAATATGTACATGATTTATTTTTGTAGATTTAATTCTATTCTTCTTACATAATTTATTGAGGAGTGTGGGACAACCATTTCAAGAACGCCCCCCAAAATGTAGGATTAGCAGATTCACCTCCAGTGGTATTGTAGTAACCTAATTCTGACTCTTCGCAAGTTTACGAAGCTCCTTGGGTTGATAATTAAATGCACGGGCATGTGACAAAAATAGGAAACCATTCACCTTGTTTGGCCCGTAACACTTATTACTCCAATCAACTCTTAAATTAATGCACTAACAATTTACTACAACTAATCAAGAATAACCTAAAATGAATATTTAAAAGTTATTCTGCAATTTCACTACAATCAATATCATAGGACTGAATATTCTTTTTATTTTTCCAAAGTAGGTGATAGGTAGTTTATAAAATCAATTCTAAAATCTAATAAACTCCTAATTAATATGCGAATAAATACTTAAAAGAACCTTTTTCCTTTTGCACTTTAGAAGATTGTAATATAATTTTCTTCTAGCAACTTTAATTAAAATTTAGGTGCTCTAATAAATCTGATAAGTAATCCAATTAATGAATCTACTTGCACCAAAATTTACTTACCTTTTTCTGTAGCTCTTCTCCCACTTTTGTAGAGGATGTAGATATTGGTGTCTAAAATCACCAAGTTGCTACTTCAAGAAGGATGTCTTAAAAAACTCCTTCACTAAATTATGGTCTCAAAATTTCTTTCATGAGCATAGGATTTGGTGGCCTGTTATCCTCTTGTGTCCTCATCTTTCTACTATGGATTTTGAGAAGTCTTTGTCTCTAAAGCGGTGCCTTCTTGCTATGAGAGGTAATCTTCAAATCTTAAATATTTGGTGAGCTTCTTTTGTCTTCAAGTATTTTTATTGAATTCTGACTTTAAGTAGGATCTTCTTCATGAATTTGGAACTCCTTGCCAAATTATTCTTCATGAATTTGGTACTCCTTACCAAATTATCCTTCATGGATTTGGAACTCCTTGCCAAATTCTCCTTCATGAATTTGGAACTCCTTGCCAAATTATCCTCTTGGTATTGTTGTTGGATGGCTATAATTGTCACAAGTCCTTCACTATCAGGGAATTAATCTTGGTAGTGGATTTATCTAATGAGTTATCAAAATAACTCTCTTTATGATCTTTAACAAGGCTCTCCTAGCCATTTTTTGGATGCTCGATGAACCTTCTCAATATCTTTGATCTTGCAGCTTATGATGGTCTTCCTTAAAACCTTCTCTTCAACCTTCTACTCTTGGAAGTGTTGTTGGTGAGATCTTCTCCTAGATCTTCTAATTCTACTACTTCTAGCTTTGAGCAATACTCTCCTCATCCTTATTCTTCTTCTAAGACTAGAAGTTCTTAAATGAGATATTCTCTTGATCTCTTTGATTTTTCTTTCGGGTTGAGTTGATTATGAAGAAGATACTCTTTCTAACTTTCCTGTAGGAAGTTTTCCAACTCACTAAATATTCTTTCCCTACAACAAAGATATTAGTACTAAAATATTTAGTTTACTTTTGAATAAGATATTTTTTTTGAATTCTTCTTCAGGATCAAGGCTTATGTGGCCTTTTTCAATATCAAGGTTTTTGTGGCCTTTTTCAATATCAAGGCTTCTATTGCCTTTTTCAGTACCAAGGATCTTGTGGTATTTTTCAATATCAAGGCTTTTGTGGCCTTTTTAGTATAAAGTCTTCTATGGCATTTTTAGTATCAAGAATTATATGGCTTCTTTATTAAGGCTTCTATGGCCTTTTCAGTACCAAGGCTCTTGTGGTATTTTTCAATATCAAGGCTTTTGTGGCCTTTTTAGTATAAAGGCTTCTATGGCCTTTTCAGTATAAAGACTTCTATGGCTTCTATATTAAGTCTTATATGGCCTATTATTCAAGGCTAATATGGAATTTTGTATCAAGGATCCTACGATATGTTCTTCAAGGCTACTATGGCATTTTTGTATCAGGGCTCCTATGGCCTATTATTCAACTATGGAGTCCTTAAATCCAACAATGGAGATATGCAATCTACAGTCTTCATCACGATCCTTCACTACAAGTCTTATTTCGGAGTACTTACCCCTTCAACAATAAACTGATCTCTACACTTTGAGGGCACGTTAACCTTCATGAAAAAAAGTTAGTCTCCTAGATTTCTATCGTAAGAGGAGTCCCAATACTCTAAGAATTTAAATTTTTATAACAAAAGAAACTTATGCACTAGCTAGAAAATTTTAGATAACCTGGATGATCTTCACTAGATGATTTATAAATCTAGTGGATTGAATGCTGACTCAGTCTTCATGACTTTTTCTTACAAATCTATGGAAAAGACTCTAGACAACAAAGATATCAATAGTTTTTGAAACTAATATTTCTTTCAATCCTAACATTGTGACTCTCTATAATTCTACCACCTAGATTCTTCTAAGATATTTTGACAATGGATGGTCCAACGGTGTGTTAGTTTGACAAAATAATCAAGCTAAAAGATAATGGTGATTTCCCTATTGACCTACATAGACTATATCTAGCATAACTCTGATACCACTATTATCTTTTGATGAATGGTAACTATGAGATAACAATCACAAGATGTAGAATAATATGAAAGAAAGTAAATATGCTAGATGACTAAAATATACCGTAAATATAAATCATATAAAATATTACAATATAGCTATGGAGGAAATAAACATTCCATTAATAAAGCTACTAAACTACATTGCACCCATCACCAATGGATGGTGAAGTACACATAACTATACTATACCCTAAGCTACACTATCTGACTATGTCCCCCAACTCTCTATATCTATCTAACAATGAGGCCTTTATTATATAGGAACACAAGTTCCTTGGCCAACACTCTACCTAGTTGTGCAAGGGACAACTTGTATAGATATAGCTTGCACATTGACACTTGTGCATTTATTACATTGCATGAAGTAACTAGATAACTTGCACATAAAGTAATCTAAGTATGTATCTTGAAAGATACATTTACATAACCCAAATGATGGAATAGACTCTATTTCTAACAATAACAATAATGTTATATTCAGTCACAAATTAATTTTCATCTTGTAGTGTTATTTTTTTATAAATAATATAATGGCATTAAACTATATTTTTCATACAATCAAAATCTAGCATTAAGATAGTACCACTATAGGAATATAATTTTATTTAGTGCTACATAGCGATATGGCGGTATATCCATTTTAGTACTAAAGTTTCACTATTGTTTCCACTATAACACCAAAAAAATATCCATCAAAGAATTATTTGTGATGACATGAATATTTTTGTTAATCTTAAAGTGATATAAAAGTGATGTAAAAATCGGATAAAATAACTTTATAATAATGATAAAACTAGTGCTATTATGTATTACTCCAATGCTACTTGGAATACTAGAATCATTTTGAAAAATAAAATTTCTCTAGAGCAACTCTTGTATTCTTATCATAGTTTAAATGTTTACTTTGATTTAATTTTCCCTCACATCTACATTTTTACTATTTAGAGAACACACATTTATTTTTTCCTTAGTATTATATATCTAAATAAACTTGAATTTTTTTTTATTGATTTATGAAAGGGGTTTTGAAAGAGTCCCAAACCTTTACGAAAAAATAACTCATAAGAGGATCTTGCAAGGTTGTCTCCCAAGAACGATGGGGAGAAGAGAAGAAAATAAAACTGAAGTTGGGGATGTCCTAGAGATAATATAAAATAGGGATGTTCTTGGACCTAACATAGATGAAAAACAATAAAAGAAAAATAAAATATAATATATCCAAGCCAAAAGAGGCAGGGCCACCTGAATTAATCAGTGTCCATGGGAGCAAGAGAATCCAAGATCTCATCTGGGTTGTCATCTCCATACCTATGCCTAAATTCATTGAGGGGAGTGAAAATATTTTTAAGGGTGGTGCTCATGTTCGTCACTCTAGTCAAAGCTCCTAGCAGATCATCAATCTCTTGGATATAGTCCTTCTTGCTAATGAAGGGAATACATGAATCATGGAGAGAAAATTTAAAATGTAAAGAAGAGCAACCCTATAGGTCCACCTTCCAAGAAGGGGTTCACATAGGAGTATTTCCATGCTTGGTATTCTAAGCCAAAGGGAGTGAGTCTATAGTTTCCTTCAATATTTGATCAATCTTGATGCATATTTGTGATTTATTTCTCTTTCTAGATTTAGATTTAATGTGAACATACCACCTATGGGCCTTTGATTTGGTCATGAGAGTAACAAATTCACTCATGAGGTCAAAGTACAAAACATGAATAGCCTTTTAGAGGGAAGGCCCCAAGTCATTCTCAATGGCCACCTTAGGGTTGGAATCCATTAACCCAATTATTGGTTGTAGATAGATCTGCTAAGAGTCATTCATGGGGCTATTTGGAATAATGTTCATCACAACCATTTGGTATTGCTTCTAAATAACATGTATATATATTATCATGTGCAAACCTTGGTGGACAAGGAAATATGAGGAGATAATATGAACATTATTAAAAAAAATTCATTGACTTGAGATAATAAAGAATGTTAATGATCTTATTCCCATAAATATGGTTGAGAAAAGCTAGGTGAAAACTCATAATTTTTGTCTACCCATCCACCATAAAATAGTTGATAACTAAAACAACCACCTTGTCCCATAGTTTAGGAAGGGACTCTCTCAAAATTCCCATTTATTATTACTAATACTCTTACCCTTGTCCTTAAATTGTAGCAATTCACTATCCAATGAATGGTTTTCTCTATTTATGATATCACCATCATTCAAGAACACAAAAAACTTTACAAGCAACTTAGCATTGATTATTATTCTCAATCATCTCATACTAATTATACCATCAATACAACTACGAGCTAGTTCTTTGGAGATATCCATATCATGGCCACCAAACTTCTAGAGAAAGGGAAGAAAGTTAGCATCGTCTAGAATCTCTTCTACAACTTTGTCCAATTGAAGCACCTCAAGATCAAATATGGAGTCGATGTTAACCATGAAAAACAAGTTGGAGGTAAAAGAGAAGGGTTAGGAAATAGAGAAGAGGTAGGTAGAATAAAATGAGTAGATAAGGGAACAAAGGTGAAAAATACTATGTAAAAAATAGAGGGATGATAATGTTGAGAGTGACCAATGGGAAACTTGAAGTAAATAAAGCTTAAAAATGAAAATGCCACACTCTAGCAAGGTTCGAGAATATTTTGGGTAATTTACCAATGCATCTTAGGAAAATAACTCACCTTATACAGAGGTGATCGCTTTCATAATGAGAAATCCTTCTCAACATCAACACCACCTTTCAAGATAAGGCATATGAAGATAACCTCTAACGATGGCCTTTGAGGAGGAAAATAAAAAGGCCAACACACAACTTTGATGTCACATAATATGAGGGAAAGTAGGTGACATGGCAAGAAAACATAGTGAATAAAGAAGGATGATTTTGAAAAATGTGACAATTACCTCTTATCGAAGCATGATTTTGAGGAAAGCGGCACCTGTTTTCAACCAAATGAGAATAATATTGTTGCTCTATGAATCATGCAAGGGGATGGATGAGTTTAAAAAGTGATTGTAATTCCAATATAGAACCGTTAGTATAAGTAAAGGACAATATTTGAGGAGAAGGACAAAAAACCACTTAGCCACATGCCAAACGAAATTGCTAAAAAAGGGCTAAATAGAGGCTAGAAAAATAGGGTGTGAAGTCAACAACCTAATACTTAGGCACTTTTGAGTAAGCAATACAAATTTCCATGTGGCCAATTTATGAATAAAGTGATGATAGATATGGACGAAGATGAGGAATAAGTCATAAATGGTTGATAAAGCAATGACAAGCCAAAAATGATTTGGGAAAGATGATCTCATGAGAAGACCTTGTAAAGGTAGTCTTAGAGGAGGCAATGCCACAAAAATAGGATTAGAATAGTTGAATGCCATCAAGGGAACACCAAAAAAAAGTTATTGGAGAAATTTGAAGCTCTAGGAAGAAATATCTTCTTGGATGAGGCCCAAGTTGGCCATAGCATCCACAACATGATTGCCTTCATGATAGACGTGTTGAATGATAAAATTATAAAACTTATAAAAGGCCTTCTTGGATTCTTCCATAATGTTATCAAAGCTCTAGTTTTGAAATTGTGAATCTTTTAGCATGTTGATTATATTCATGGAATCATCTTCTATAATGATCTTGTTGAAGTAAAATTTATCTAGAAGAGTTAGGCCTTGGAAGATTGCCTTGGCTTCAATGAAGTGACTCATATGGACTCCAAGTTTTCTACGAAGGTAAAAAAAAATTGTCCTTTATCATTTACTATGATTCCACCTACACCTGCTTGACATATATTACCTATGGATGTTTCATTGAAGTTTAGCTTGATCTAGTCCAAAGGAGGGAAAACCCACTTAAATTTAGATTTGTTTACATAATTGGGTTTGGGGGGCCCAAGGGAGGTAAATGGAGATCAAGATAAGCTACTAACTTGGTATCCAAAATATTGCTTTTATTACCTAAATATGGGGCCAACAAAGAATTATATTTTACAACTTCAAGAATTCTAACTTGATAGAGAGGAAGTCACTAGATTCATCCCAAAAGGCTCTATTGTTTCTTTCTTTTCAAATTATCCAATGGAAATGGGGGGTATAGAAGGTCCACAAATATTTTAGTCAATGATTATAAAAGGGAGAGGACCACTGAAGGCACAACTCTATGATAATGTTAGGTTGGGCCCAAACGTAAGGAGTTAAGAAGAAAATGAAGGAATTTTTAGGAAAATGGGAAGCCAAGAAATAAATCATGAATAGATTAAACATTTGATTTACATAGATATCATCTATTGGGGTTTAGTATACCTTTTGATTCAAGGTTTTCAATGGTTAAAATCTTGTTTTGAAAAACTAGCTAGGAAAAAAACAATCTTGGGAGTGAGGTGCTTAAGCCAAACTTACTTTATAGGAAACCAATTATCACTTTATTCTTATGAAAATATGTAGATTTAACTGAAAAGAGACCATCTTCACCCAATCTCTAGAAAAGAGAATATTTTTTTCTAGCATTAGGGATGAAGTGGGTATTAATAATTTTGAAGATATCTTTACCTGCTTTAACTTCTCTCTCATTGAGGTTGTCCATTAGGATAGCTTTCCAAAATTTCTTTCCTTGGTTAGACTCAATGAAGTTGTTGACCTTTTCTCCAAAAATATAGTCTATTAGGGGATTCAAAATGGTAAGGTCAGAATTCTCAATAAATGGAGAGTCTAAAATCTAGGAGTCCTTCCAAAATTTAATTATATTTTCCTTACCCATATTCCTTTTGATCCTTTTCTAAAATAGGTACTTGGTTTTAAGAAGAGAGTTCCAAAAATTAGATCCCTTGGGTGGTGGGGTTCCTCAAAGAGATTATTCCCCTACCAGAAATATTTTGCATTAATGATGTCAATCCATATAGATTTTTCCCTATTAAGCAATCTCCAACCTTACTTGGCTATGAGGTTAATGTTCATCTATTTGAGTTTCTTTAACCCTAAGCCATCAACTTCTTTCTTGGAGTAAACTTTATCTCAAACAACCAACATAAGTCTCTTATGGTTTTTAGATTTGGACCAAAGTAAAGCTTTCTAGATTTGTTAAATTTTTTGACATGTGGATAAGGGCATTTTTAAGAGGCATAGGAAGAAAATAGGAATATTTTGCAAGGTAGCTTGGATAATTTGATATTTCCTAGCTTGTTTGAGGAGAGAACCTTTCCATCCAAAATGTTTTTTCTACATTTTTCCTAGAATAGGTGCCTACATGCATTCATGGGATTTGCTAGAGAAAAGAGGTAAACCTAGGTAAATGGAGGGGAGTTTCAAAATCACACACCCAAGGATCTTATCTATTTTTATTTATCTTCTAAAGGAAATGTTGAGAAAGAAGACCTTGATCTTAAGGAAATTGAATTTTTGCCCCACAACTTCTTCATAAAGGATGAGGATGTATTTGATGGCTTTGGCATGAGGGACAGAGGTTAATATAGCAAGGATGGTATCATCCAAAATTTTTTGGTGGGTTATGGGATTGAGGGTTGAGGTTGGTTGAAACCCTAAAATGGTACTTTGAACACAAACAATTTTTAAGGTTCTTCCAAGATCCTCCATAAGAATTATGAAGTGGAAAGGTGAAATACGATCTCCTTGACTTAGTCTTTTGGAGCATTTGAAATAACCAGTTGTTGATCCATTAATAATGATAAAAAAACTAGCTAAGATGATGCATTCCTTAATAAGATCTATCCAATCTCGATGAAACCCAAACCTATACAGAATAGGAAATAGGAACTCTCAAGAGACTCTATCAAAGATTTTGTTCATATCTAATTTTAGAAACATTCAAGCTTTCCCACTTTTCTCAACAGATTGAATGATTTCATGGATAGTAATGGTTTCATCGATTATGAGCCTCGCTTGGATGGAACCACCTTGGTAGGGGTAAATTATTAAGGGGAGGGATTTTTCATTCTGTTGGACATGAATTTGGTAAGGATCATGTAGATGGTATAGAAAACCATTTGTATTTTTTTAATTTGATAATTTTATATCTACATTTTTTTATCCTATTGTATTTTATTTCTAAATGTTGAGTTTTGAAATATTTTTTCTAGTAGTTATCGCTACCTATATGTATAATAATACAAAGACCAAAGCATATTTCATGTAGTGCAAATCTTATATAGTAGGGGAATATTTTTGTATATATATATTTTTCTAATAATCTACTTATTTATATTGAATATTTTATTTTTAAACTAGAGTATATAAGGATGATTATTGAGAAAACATTGAAATAAATGAAACTTATGCCACCTATAGATTTGATTAGGCTTCATAAAAATACAATATAATTAATTTATTTTTTATTTATGTTCTTTTGAACTAAACCTTGTTATATTCCAATATGGTTTATATAATAACAACCATGTTTATGTTTAAATGCAATGTCAAATGAATAATCCTAATATAGAAGAAAAAATAATATTATGCAATGCACTAAAATACTTTCAAATAACTCAACCACTAACATTAATAATTCAAAAACCACTAAAAATAATATTAATACTATTTTAGACTTACAACTCATAAATCTATTTTTAAATGTAAAACATGATATGATGTTATGTTACTGATACAAGGGTGCTATAGAGGTACTACAAGATTATCCTGCACCAACACTACAATGGTGCTCTATGAAAATACAAAAAAACCATAACTATAGATACCCAAATTTTCATACCAACTAGTAACATAAAGTGTCACCATTCAATCCCTTAAGAAAACCTAGCTAATTTAAATGTGTCATGACTAGGTTGGGGTAAAAGGTGACATCATTTTTGAAGCATACAAAATTTCTATAAGCATTCACAAAATTTCACAAAAATACCATTGCTAAGAAGAATCAAAATATATTTCTAATGAGTATAAACATGCCTATACTTCCATAATAATTTACATATTCAATTTTCCTAAAATGGAAGCATAGACCCTATAGAAGCACTAGTCATTCTTTGATATCCTTGTGGTACTTTTGTCAGTCTATATTTTTTTCTACCCTAATTTAACCGTCAATGTCATAAAATTGATAGCACCATGAGGTAAAATTGATGGTGGAAATTATATTCTGCTATGGAGCTTTTGTCGTATCATTGCAGAAGCCAATATTTTAGCATTTTAACTACCTATCACCACATGTTCCACCATGAATTTCATACTATCCATCTAAAAATTGCATGATTGACTAGTGAACTATCAATCATACCTTCTTAATTTGTAGTTTCATGCTAGCTAACTCCAATTAGATCTTAACTCCATGTAACTCATAATGAGGCCTAATAATCCCCATGCAACAATGCTCAACTTCATTTGCTCCTTCCACCAAGAAATACTCTGTAAAATCCTAAATAAGTCTTTCTTTATCTATAAAATTATCCCTTAGTGAGGCCTTGGGGGAAAATATTCAATGCACTAGAACACTATCATCTCCAAAATCTTCTCTATCATATTGATAGTTTTTTGTAAACCCTACAAGGACTTGTCTCTATCAAATAATCTATCACACATCCAATCATCATTCAAGCAAATCTATAAGCATCTAACCATTATCCAATAAATTCATAAAGCATCCATTAGTTATCTTCATTGGAAAAAAATCTATAGTTTTGGGTTGTATTTTCTCCATTGTTTGATCTATTTAGTGTATTATCTTTTAAGTTATCATGCTAGCATTTTAATTTTCTACATGTTTGAACTTTTCCATAGTGATTATTCCTTATGTTTTGTATTCTTTTTTAATTTTTCATCTTGAAAATAGGTGTTTGATCCTTTTAAATCAGGAATCTTACTAATCCTTATCATAATTGGACAAACTTGTTTATATTGATCACCTATTTTCTCTATCTCTATTTGAAGTTTTTTATTTTCTATAAGTATAGTTGAAAGTACTACTTAGAAACAAAAGCACCATATAATTTTACCTATGGCACTTCCACCAGATACCTTCATATGGTACTCCTATTTTGTTGAACTTCTATGTGGGACTTATATCTAGTGCTTCTATTTTGGATTAAAACTATGTTGTAGAGATTCTAGTTTATTATCAATTTTACCTTTTGATTGTTAGATTTAATCATTCAATCTATTTTATAGTCTACCAAACAAAACTTTTCTTCCCTTTGGAATGCATTGGAGTCCAATGCTTCTACGATGGGGACGAATGATAGGGATTAATATTATATTCTATAATAGTATCCCTCCTCACATGGATCATTTTATATTGCATTTAATACTCACATGGATCGTGCATATTAAATGTCAATTGTAAAGGTAGACATACCTATAAATATGTATCATGTTATATTGCATCTAATACTCACATAGATCATGCATATTAAATATTGATTGTAAAGGTAGATATACCTATAAATATGTTTTTGATTAATTTAATACGAGGTTTTTTATTGGTGCTATTTCATGTTGTCTATTAAGAGTGTTTTCCACATCATTGGACTTTTTTGTCACATCATTTACCTTTCAATATCTTGTTCTCAATGGTCAACTTTCTTCCCCACCCATGAGAGCACCTGATCTTGCATCCAAGCATAACATCAATAGAACCATATCCACATTTCATATAATCATAACAATGAATGCATAAAGTCATTCAAATGCATTAAAATTAAGTACTAAATCATCATTTTTTTTTTGGTATAAGGTAGAGGTGGTTATAAGGTCCACAAACCTTTTACAAAGTCAAAATGGGCTAGTTCTAGCATCAAGCCCGTATAATCAAAATATAAAATGGATCTTTCTAAGACTCACATTAAGCCATACTTAGAGTCCACAGTCCTATACTTGTCGCTTGACTATTCAGGATAAAACAAAAACCAAACAACACCTAGCACTTACTAACACTAGGTTTCTGTACTGTACACTTGTCACCTCCCAGGCCCCCAGCAAATGGGATGCCTTTTTTGCCTAATTCCATCTGTCGAATTACTCGTCATCAGCCCCTCTGATCTCCTGATGCTCTAATAGGTTTGATCTTAGCTCTTCTCTAGCAGCCAACACCAATAGTTCTTGAGGGAAGTTATCCTTCCAAATTTGCATCTCCCCAACAAAAACTGCAATATTTGCCATTAGATCCGCCGCCTGGTTCCCTTATCTGAAGGTGTGTTGGATTCGGGCATTAACTAAATGAGATTTATGAATCTTTGCTTCTAGGATAAGCTCCAATATGGTCCAGCTGGGGTCTTTATCCTCCTTAATTTCCTTGATTATATTAAGCGAATCCCCTTCAAATATAACTTCCTTATAACCCTCAAGTCTGGAAATTCTCATTGCCTGCATGCAGGCTCGGGCTTCTGCAAAATGATTTGTTTGAGTTCCCAAAGGCTCTGCAAAGGCAAGGACCACTTTTCCTTCCTCATTTCTCAAAACTCCTCCTGCTCCTGCAGCCCCCGAATTTCCTTTAGCTGCCCCATAAAAATTAAACTTAACCCACTTTTGTGTGGGGGTATCCACTTGACACCATCCCGTGGGTTGGTTGTAATGTCTAGGTCTGGAAGTTCCTCTCCCCAGTTTCTGCAAAATCCTCCTTTCCCTTAGAGACATGGTCTCATTTTTGAAGAAGAAAGTTTTCCAGCTTTTCTTTCAAAGCTCCGATTATTTTATTACCACATAACCCGGGATCTTTCTTACGTCCTTTAAATACTCTCTTATTTCTCTCATTCCATATCCCCCATAAAAAATGGGGTAAGCCGAGCTTCCGAGCCAAGTCAAAAGCTTTCCCCGAAAGGGGGAAGCCCATCGTATGCGTAAGTCGGACATGCTATTTGGACAGACCCAATCTATATGAAATTTGGACAGGATCATTTGGACGACTGTACAAGAAAAATCACAAGTTAAAAATATATGACTTACAGATTCTATTGCTTTCTCACACAAGATACATCGATTGATGAATTGGAAACCTCTCCTTTGCAGATTATCTATTGTCAGGATCTTATTTTGAACCGCCAACCAAAAGAAGAAAGCTATTTTTGGGGTTAAATTATTTAACCAAATAATGAAGTCGGAGTCCGACCATTGAATCCCGAGTGGATTAACTTATAGGCGCTTTTACCTGAATAGATCCCACTTGTAGTTTTGCCCCAAATCGCCTTGTCTCTTCCTCCCCCGGGAATGATCGGGAACACCCTTAAAGCATCATTGAGTTTGGTTAGGGCCACCTTCTCTTGCTCGACGGATTATGAACCGTGATTTTCTTCCAAGAAGAAGTTTCCGTGCTACTGACAATAAAATCCCCTACTTTTCCTCCCATTTCCTTCGAAAGTTTATGTTGGAGGACCTGAAGGTCTAAGTTATCTTTCAGAGGGGCCTCTTCCAACCACGGGTCTTTCCAAAAGTCCACTTGTCTTCCATTACCAATTCTCCATCTGATGCCTTTCCCGACTACCTCCCGACATTCGAGCAAACAATTCCAAAAATAGGATCCTCTAGGGAGATTATCGACTTTCAGGAAGTCCTGATTATTTCTGATATATTTTGCCTTAAGAATTTTTACCCATCCCAATTGATCATTATTGATAAATCTCCATACCTGTTTGCCAATCAGAGCTTGATTCATTTCTTTCATTCTCTTTAACCCCAGGCCCCCTTGATCCTTGCTTGCACACACCTAATTCCATGCTACCAACGAAATTCTATTTCTCTCCTCTGAACCTGACCACAAGAAGTTGCACTGAATTAACTCCAATGTAGCTCGGACCTTTGCAGGAATTCTAAATAGAGACATGCAGTAAATTGGAATGCTCAGTAAAGTAGTTTGAACTAATAAGGCTTTTCTCGCGGAGCCGAGAAGGTCTGCCCTTCCACCCCTGCTAACTTTTTGGAGATCCTGTCAATGATCGAGTTCCACAAAGTAGCCTTCATTCTTCCTTCGAACATAGGCATGCCTAGATAAGTTGCTGGTAGAAGCTCCTTTCCACAACCAAAGAGGTTAGCTATTCTTTCCTCCCTCCCACCAGGCGTGTTAAAGAAATAGATGCTACTCTTCTTATAGTTTATATATTGTCCTGCTTCTGTCTCATACTTGGTTAGAATTCTCTTCAACTTCCTAGCTTGAGGCACCGAGGCTTTGGACACAATGATTGTATCATCCACAAACTGTTGGTGAGACACTGGCTCAGTCGTTGAGGCTGGTTTAAAACCTTCCAATTGACCATCTGCCACCGCCGCTGAAATGTTCCTACCCAATGCTTCCGCTAAAATAATAAACAAGTATGGAGACAAAGGATCTCCTTGTCGCACCCCCCTTTCACTCTTAAAGTAACCGGAGGGTGACCCATTAACCATGACGGAAAATCTTGTAGTAGAGATACAATTAAAAATCAACTTAATCCACCGGGGACGTAAACCAAACTTACCCAAAATCTTGGTGAGGAACCGCCATGAGACCCGGTCGTAGGCTTTATTCATATCAAGCTTTAGTAACATACCCGCTTCCTTACTAGTCACCATTGAATGAATAACCTCATGAATTGTGATGATACCATCCAATATTTGTCGCCCTTTCACAAAGCCACCTTGGTTCATATCAATGATGAAAGGAAGGATAACCTTCAGCCTATTGGCGATTGTTTTTGTGAGAATCTTCATCAGAGTGTTACATAAACTGATAGGGCAAAAACTAGAAAATTCCATTGCTCCCACTAGTTTAGGGATGAGGACTAAAAAAGTAGCATTAACTCCTTCTGGGATTTCCATGTCCTTTTGAGCCTCAATTATAGCTTCCACTACATCATTGCCTAGGATATCCCAAAACTTCTGGAAGAAAGCTGCAGGGAAGCCATCCGGTCCTGGGGAGTTGTTACCATCCATGTCAAAAATGACCTTCTTGATTTCCTCCTTTGTGAAAGGACTAAGTAAGAATCCATTAAGATTATCAGTTACGAGGGGTGGAATGGCTGCCAACAGAGAGTCCTCTTCTTCAATAGACAGATTTACATCTTCTAGCAATGATTTAAAGTACTCAACTGCTTCCCTCCTTATGTCTTCCATATCTTTGGTGTTAGACCCATCGGCCATCTTGATCTCCTTAATTTTGTTAGTACTCCTGTGGCGAAGAGTAGAGACATGGAAGAAATTTGTATTTCTGTCACCCTCCTTTAACCAACGCAGTCTAGATTTTTGCCTCCAAAAGGTTTCTTCAAATCCTAGCATCGTGTGGTATTCGGCTAACAGCTCCCTCTCCTGGTTTCTCGGATCCTCCGTAAGTTGCTCCGACTTCACCTTCTCCCGTAGTTCATTGATCTTGTCTTTTAGTTTCGCCTTTTTAACAAAAATATTGCCAATGGAAGTTTTGTTCCACTCTCTAATGTTAGCCTTCACATTCCTTAGTTTACATGCCACTTGGGCCAGTTTCGAACCATTATACTTTTTGTCCCACCATTGGGCAACCAGATCCTTGAGATCCTAATGTTGGAACCACATAAGTTCGAATCGAAAGGGTCTGATGTATCTTTTCTTAGAGTCCTCCCCTGTTTCCCACAAAATTGGGTTGTGATCAGACCCGATTCTTGGGAGTGCCGTTAATGAAGAGTCCCCAAACCTCTCCAGGAATTCTTGAGAAAGAAGAAACCTATCTAATCTTATCTGAATTTGGTTTTCCTTCAATCTTTTGTTAGACCATGTATAGGAGAATCTACGTAGGTCCACATCCATCAACTCATGTTGCTCAACAAAATCTCTAAACTCGTAGATATCAACAGTTATTCTTTGAGAGCCCCCCAATTTATCTACAGGATTAAGGTAGCAATTGAAATCCCCCGCCACAATCCAAGGGTAGTTGGGGACCGTCTCCCTCAATTCAGCTAGTCGACTCCAAAGAACCCTTCTCAGTCCCTGTCTAACCGGAGCATATACATTCGTTAAGATCCACTCTTCCTACGTGGTTTTATCCACACATAAGAGACAAATAAACCAACTAGACATCAGAATCACTCTACTATCAATCACATTTTTGTTCCACATAACCAAGTAACCCTCCTCGCTGTTCCAGGTGGCCTCTTGGCCTACTACTTCAACTTCTCGCCAAGTCCTATTCTTAAAAGGAATAACTCTACTCTCCTCCATTTTAGTTTCTTGCAGTAAAATAATATCCGGTTTGTGTTCTTGTCTAAGAGCATACAAAGCTCTTATTTTTGCAGGATTACTCCCACAAATATTCCATGAAAGAATATTCATTTATGGGCTTTGTATCCTCGAGCCTTCGCCCCAAAGAGCAATACTGCTTGAGTGCCATCAGCCACTCCTCACTCTGCTTCTTTCTGCCTTAAGGCAGCATTGCTAGGTTTCCCTCTTCCTACCGAACCATATCCCCATACATCCGCTCTAGGTTGAAGTTCCTTGGGATTCACTTGGCTTCTAGTAACCATCTTGGGTAGGTCGGTCTTGGTCTTTGGGGTAACAATCTGCTTTCCGGGTTAACTGGTCTTTTTGACAGTGGATATGATTCCGTGCTCTTAGCTTCTTGATTAGTAGATTCTTTTTTCCCTGCTTTGGGGTTACACTGATCTTGGTGGTTCACCTCTTCCTCCCGAGTATCCTTGCCTCGTATTATTAGTTTCCTACTCCTTCCTCTCGATTTTTCTCCTCTAAATCCTTCTCTTGAGTCTCCTCTACCTCAGATTCCACTTCTTGGCTGTCCATCCGATCTCCCTTCAAATGATTTAATGCATCAAAACTGTTCTCCACTGGGATGTTGATCTCCTTGGAATTTCTTCCCATAAATTCCTCTACAGTACATGGGACCACTTCCACCGAGCCTCCATAGGCCTCCCGTATCACCCAATCAAACTTACTTGCCCCAGGGCGTTGATCTATGGGGTTCTTTCCTTTGTGATTTGGCTCTGAGGCTTGCTGTATCATCTTAGGAGCAGGTTGAGCTTGAGGGTTCCCATCAAAGGGACCAACTCCCCTGTGAGAGGGTTTCGGGGCATAGGAATTTTTGGGAGGAGGGTTAAAGCATTGCCTCTTGCTTACAATAGGGCAAACAGGGTCTCTGATATTCGGATTTCGAGCTCCACGTCCTTGAGGCCCAAATTGGGTAGGAATGGAGATCTGCGGGGGAGGGATATTATTTTGGGTTTGAGGATCAGTATTTTGGAGTGGGGGTTGGATCTTGGAAATGCAGTGGATACCCTGGTGCCCTACCTTCCCACAAACACTACACTTAAAAGACATATTTTCATATTCAAAGACCTGAGTATGAAGGCCAAACATAGACGACAAAATAATGGATTTAGGGAGCTCTTTACTCAGGTCCGCCAACACACACATGCGAGCAGACAGGAGTCTTGTTTTGCTCAAGGTTGCAGGATCAATAGCTATTAGTTCTCCAATATCTGTAGCTATCCCAGCCAAGATTTGTTCGTTCCAAAAAAGCAAAGGTAATCCTGGCATCTTAACCCAAATAGGAGCCAAATCCAGCACCTGAGTCTGGGGGTTGAAATCGGGGACCAACGCTCGGATACAAGCCCCTTTTCCCAAAAAACCAAGGACCTCCTTGGAGAGTCCTTTCCATGTCCTGTTCACATTGAAATGTCACCAAAAGAAAACTCTTGGGTAAAGCCTTAATCATCATACCGGCCCTTGGCTGCCATTTTTGGATGGCCCATCTCCTTATGACTTCCATGTCCGGCCTCACCCCCATAAATTTAGCCACCAGAGATGTTCTGCCCTCCATAGCCACATGCTGAGCTAAGGAATCCGGGACGTGCAACCTACCATTGACAGATTTTAGATTAAAACAAGAGTCGGATAATTTTTGCTTACCACGAAAAGAATTAAGATATGAAGGTCTCCAGTTGCCAGGTTTCTCTTTGTCTCCTTCTTGGGTCTTCCTTTGATCCTAACGCATAGAGTCCTGGTCCCCCTTAGAGAAATCTTCAACCGCATCCGCCCAACGCCCTTGTACCGATTCCAATAGAACTTCCTTGTCCACATCCTCCACCTGGGGGCCTACTATCTCGCCAGAGCCCCCACCTGTCGCGTCTGCTGATCTGCCCTCTAAAGTCCCACACCTAGGGTTTGATGCCCCTAGACCTCTCGCTCCTCCTCCTTGCTGCTCCATCCGTCACAACTTGTTGCCTCCAAAATCTGCCATTTTTTTTTTTTTTTTTTTTTAGGGCCAAAATTTTTGTGACCGCTACCGTGCATGGACTGCTAAAGTTGCGGCTGCTACAGTATGCAGGCTTCTACAGTGTCGGCTGCTATAGTGGTGACTTTGATGGGAGACTGCTGCTCCCCTCTCCGACTGATGGCGGCTTACTAAATCATCATTTAGCAATACATAGTTTTTCTCATTAAATAGTCCTACCAAGGTGGATCATGATAATCTTAAATTCAAAAATTTGATTTTGGAATAAGGATAGAGTAGGATATTAGAGGGATTTTTTTGCTTACCATAAGAATCATAGGATTTTGCAAAATTAATTTATTCAACTTAACTCTTTAGGAATCCACAAGACATCCCCTAATATCGAGTGTGATCTAAGCAAAGGAAGCACATTTAAGGTTACCTTCATGATTTTTCTATTTTTCATAATCATATCTTTGGTTATAATAATGTGGACACCATAATGGGTCCCAAAGGTTTTTCCTATCCTACCTAAAACCTTTAATTAAGATAAAAAAGTGTTAAATGTTTAAGAAAAACCACCTAATTTTTTTGCATAGTTAGATTATATTAAATAATATAAACAAAAACATAACCAATGGCTAGTCCTACTAGGGATTGTATGCAATCTCTAGAGTAACCATAGTATGAGCCTATAGGCTGAATTAGGTATATTGTGATCCTAGCCCACCAATGACTCACATAGGATCTCATGCATACTTTAAGGCTATAGAGGGGTATAACTTGATGGACTAGTGGGAGCCATAAGGAGGGTTCATATGACCCTTTGCGTACCATATTAATGAAAAATTTACAATAATACAATAAAACAAAACTGGAGCAACTATTATATTCTTATTATCTGGAATAATTCTGGCATAATTTTAGTATTCTATTACAATATCCTCACAAGATCTGGAAGAGCTCACACACTTGCTACAATGTAAAATTCTTCTTCATAAAATAAAACCCTAAAACTACCTTAAGTAAGAAAAAAAAAGCAAACCCTAACCCTAGAAAATCACATCCATCGGATCTACATTGATGGTGTTTATTACATGTCTTAGTATTTCAGCCATAACTTTTGACTCGGGTGTTCGTTTGAGCCCATTTTTTTTAGATTGCATAGATTTCGAAGCTCTACAATTTTATTTTGTCTCCTCTAAGAGGAGATGCTTTCCAAGGCTGAAAATATCATCTAACGAGCCCAAATTTTGTTTTAATGTATGGTTGGCCATATTTATAATATTCTCCTCCTTGTTGGTAAGGGGACTAACTATCAAGTCCCTTAGCAGTAAAAAATAATTTTTTACTACTCCCTTAGTAAAAATATGAGCTACTTGATCGTGTGTGGAGCAATACCTCAATTTAACTTGTTCCTTATCCACCATGTCCCGAATGAAGTGGTACTTGATGTCGAAATGCTTGGACCTAGTATGGTGGATAGGATTATATGCCAACTTAAAGGCACTCTGATTATCACAAAATAAAGTAGTTGGAGTCCCTTACTTCTCCTCAATATCTCCTATCACATTTCGAAACCATAATGCTTGTGCGCTTGCCGATGTAAGTGCAATATACTTTGCTTCAGTAGAAGACAATAACACTGTAGCTTATTTCTTGGAACTCCATGTCACCAAACCTAAACCAAGAGAAAAGTAGTGCCCACTCATGGATTTCCTATCATCAATATTACTACCCCAATCACTGTCACTAAATCCCACTAACTTCAAATTCTTTGCTTGTGAGTAGTGGGTCCCATAATCAATTGTTCCGTGAACATACCTCAAAATCCTCTTCGATGCCTTCAAATGTAACTGTGATGGATTAGCCAAATACCTAGAATACTATGAAACAACAAAGCATATATCTGGCCTAGTTTTACAAAGGAACATAAGGCTACCAACAATACTCATGTACTCTATTTTGTTTACCCTTTCAGCTCCATCCTCCAAACTCAAGATCTCCCCATGTGCAATGGGTGTTGCTACAAGTTTACATTCACTCAAACCAAATATTTTCAGCATATCCCTTACATATTTTGATTGACAGATAAAAATATCATTGTTATTTTTATGTACTTCCATCCCAAGAAAGTAACTCATCAAACCCAAATCAGACATCTCAAACTCCTTCTTCATATCATGTTTAAAATAATCATTCAAATAAGAACTACTCCCCATAAATAACATATCATCAACATAAATGTATATAATAATAATATCATTACCTTCCCTTTTGTATTACAAAGTGGTCTCACTCTTACTCCTTTCAAAATTACACTACAGGAAGTAGTCATGGATTCTAGCATACCAAGCTCTTGAAGCTTGCTTCAACCCATATAGAGCCTTCTTCAACCTGTAGACTTGATTTTCTTTTTCTTAGACAATAAAACCTTATGGTTGTTCTACATATAGTTCTTCATCTAAATACCTATTCAAAAATGCACTTTTGAAATCCATATGATGCATCCTTAAAATTTTATGAGTTGCCAATGATAGAAACATCCTTACTGTTTCTTGCCTTAACACTAGAGCAAATGTTTCCTCATAGTCCAAACCATATTTTTAAGTGAAACCCTTTGCTACCAACCATACCTTGTACCTCTCAATGGATCCATCATTGTTCTTCTTGATCTTGTAGACCCACTTGCATCCTACACATTTCCTATCCTTGGGCAAATCACACAACTCCCAAGTATCATTATTTTCAATAGAATGCATTTCTTCTTGCATATCCTTCATCCACAATTTTTTAGTACTAGCATGCTCAAAACACGAAGGCTCAAAATCATCAACAATAACTTTAGAAACTTGTGAAACAAGTGCTTAGTTTACAATATCACCTTTGGGATATCCACTGTCATCGTATCCATAAAGATACAGGTCCTCTAACCTCTCTATTATCACATTCATCTTTGTATGTTGACTCCTTGTCACCATATTATGGAAATTCTTATCAAGAATTTGAGATTTTGGGTGATCCTTCAACAATATTTTACCTTTTCCTTTGGTCGGTGGTGATGGAGGTGGAGAACTACTAGAAGAACCTTCTCTTGTAATTGAAGGTGCACTTGCAGAAGATGAATTGGAAACTTTTTCATGGCTGGGCTGAACTGAAACATGGCTTGGTTCCACCTTCTCTTCACCAAAAGCATCCTCAAAAAACAATTTTTGTGATCCCCAACTTGCCCTTTCATCAAAAATTGCATCTCTAGATACAATTATTTTATGTGAAATAGGATTAAAGAACTTGTAAGCCTTAGATTGCTCACTGTACCCAATAAAAATTACATTTTTCACTCTTTGCATCCAACTTATTTCTATTCTCAACATTAACATGCACAAAATCCATACATCCAAAAACTCTAAAATGATTTACATTTGGCTTCTTGTTGTACCAACATTCATAAGGGGTAATATTCTCAAGACTCTTAGTAGGACTTTTATTTAAAATGTAATTAGTAGTCCTAATTTATTTAGCCCAATAAAAATTACTCATACCTTTTTATTGCATCATGCACTGTGCCATATCCACCAAAGTCTTGTTCTTTCTTTCAGCCACCCCATTCTATTGAGGTGTGTAAGGACTCATTTTCTGCATTTTAATCCCAAACTCACTACAAAAATAATCAAATTCATGAGAACAGAACTCACTTCCTCTATCTATCCTTAAATATTTGATATAATGGCCACTCTCATTTTAAACTAGAACCTTAAAATTCTTGAAGCAATCGAATGCCTCATCCTTATGCTTAATAAAATAAACCCAACAATACCTGGAGAAATCATCAATAAAAGTCAGAAAGTAAGAATCTTTACCCATAATATGTGTCTGCATTGGTTCACAAAAGTCAATATGAACCACTTGCAATGGATGTTGGGCCCTCCATGCTTCACCATGCAGAAAATTCCCCCTTGCATGTTTTCCAAGTGCACAACCTTCACAAACCTCCTTGGAGTCTTCAAATTTTAGCAACCCATAGAAAAGTGGTGAAATCATCCTAGAACTCGTATAATTTAAATGTCTAAACTATAAATTCCATGGCGTCTCCTTACCTTCTATACCAAAAAATGCTAGAGCTCCCCCTTGATCTAAAAACTATAATGGAAAGAACCTTTTCTTGGTCATATTTACAATGGTAATAAATTTTCTCCTCTGATCATAAATTTTGCACATTCTATCCTCAAACACTAACTTATAATCGTTTTCCAACATTTGACCAATACTCATTAATGAATGCTTCAAATGGGGTGCATAGTAAATATCTTTTACCTTCATTATTTTTTCTCTCCTGGCAGGAATCTCCATTTCTCCTTTCACAACCACCTCCAAGCTATTCTCATCCCCAAGCTTGATACTGGATTTATAAGAAGAATCAAGAGATGAAAATACATCCCTCTTTCCGTTCATATGGTATATGCACCCACTGTCCAGGATCCATGTCTCCTTTGTGATATTATGTATAGAGAGGAAAGCTACTTGCTCCACTTTTTCTTCAATCATACAGAACAAAGTATCATCCTCATAGGAATCCTCTTCTCCATAATGTGCTGATTTTTTCAGCCTGCAATCTCTCTCATAATGGCCATATTTGTTACAATTGTAACACTACACAATTCTCATATCTCATCCTCTACCTCTTCCTCTTGCACTGGATCCTCCTCTTGCAGCATGAGCCTGGTCATTGTCTGAATCTTGAGATCTTCCTTGACCTATACCACCGTAGGAGCCTATTCTACCTCCTCTTCCATTTCTTCCTCTTCCTATGGAACCCCTACCATGACCTCTTCCTCCATCATTATATTTTTCTGAAAAAACTTGTTCCTCTATAGAACCTCCTTATTTATCCTTCTTCCTCTTGGCAATTCTCTCTTCATGAGATGTGAGAGAGCCAATTAATGAATCTATATCTATTTTTGAGATGTCTTTAGTTTCTTCTATGATAAGGGATGCACTGTCAAACTTCTCTGTCAAGGTTATTAAAACCTTTTTAATTACTACATTTTGCTCTATGATCTCTCCAAGTGTGGCCATTTTATTTACTACTATTTTTACCCAAACATAGTAATATCTTACAGTTTAATTCTCCTCCTATTTCATATTTTTAAAATCTCTCTGTAAATTCTGCCACAGGAACTCCCCTAATAATTATCCTTCAACGCCTTCCAAGCTTCTTGAGTCAAAACGAAGGAAGAAATCCAAGGAAAGAGACTCTTGTCTAGAGTCGATTGGATGAAATCCAAAGCCAAATTAGTTTCTTTCTCTTTCTCCTACATCTCCTTATTTTGATTTGCATTCAATGCACTCTAATATTTTGGTTTGGTGAACCCATATTCAATGATGGCCCAATCTCCTTTTGCCTTCAGAATCATCCTCATCCGGATGCTCCAATATTCATAGTCAAAACCATAAAATTTTGGGATCAAAATATAATTGGTGTTGTTGGCCATAATAGCTCCCTTAAATACGAACTGAGATCTCCGAGAAGCTTTTGTAAAACTTGCAGTAGAAATTCCATAGTTACTCGAACCTAATTTCTTGATCTCCTCGCTTTGATACCAAATTAAGAATTTACAATAATACAATAAAACAAAATTGGAGCAACTATTATCTTCTTATTATCTAGAATAATTCTGGTAGAGTTTCAATACTCTATTACAATCTCCTCACAGGCTCTGGAAGAGCTCACACACTTGCTACAATGCAAAATTCTTCTTCAGAAAAGAAAACCCCAAAATTGCCTTAAGTAAGAAAAAACAAAGCAAACCCTAACCCTAGAAAATCACATTCGTCGAATCTACATCAACAATGTTTATTACATGTATTAGTATTTCAGCCATAACTTTTGACTCGGGTGTCTTTTTGAGCCCATTTTTTTTAGATTGCACATATTTCGAAGCTCTACGATTTCATTTTGTCTCCTCTAAGAGAATATGGTTTCCAAGGCTGAAAACATCATATAACAGCCTAATTTTTTGTTTTAATGTATGGCTGGCCATATTTCCAACACTTAGGCCAAATATACAATGATCACTTTCTTGTATTATTTTCTCCTATGTATCAAGTGTCTCTTATGTATCAATGGGTATATAGAGAGAAATTATTTATATAGGTACCTTGAGGTATATGGGGAGGACCTGAGGTATATGTGCTAAATAGGTATATAGAGGGAAGGCGATATAAGGGAATAAAAATATATTATTTTTCTTCTCTTAAGCAAATATAAAAATAAAATGTAATAAATTTTAATTTCCTTTCCTTCCTAAGCCATGACCAAGTGACACTATGTTACCTGAGGTGTTTCATGACAACTAGCTCATAATATAGTCCTTTTGGTTGATGTTCAATCAAACCAGACCATATTTGAAAACCCTATCCATGAATAGAAAAGTTATGGATCTCCTCCCTTAGGTCCTCTTTGTCTTATTCATGATGAACAAGGGAGATTAATATTCAAGTATCCTAACCATATGTACTATTTTATACATAGAAATAAAAAATCCATAGAAACCATTCTAAAATAAAGTAGAGATCCCCTATCTACCTTTGCTAGACAAGGGTCCCTTTTGGATTATCCTCAGTAGCCCAAGTCTAACCCATTCACCTCTAATCAAGTGGACTTATCTTATGGGTTCCTAAATATAGACCTTATTGCATCAACCTCAAATCACATAGACTTAAGTCCTTCAATTGTCATAACTCCTACAAATTGTGGAACACGAAAACTTCCATCATCCTTAGGACATCAATCATATTTACCCTCTCAAGGATTTTTTAAGGGTCAAAAAACGTTATCCCACCACTCAAAAATTAAGCCAAGCTATGGGTTTCCTAGTTCTTTGATCTATATTTATTGTCTAAACAATAGTCCATCAATCCCAAGCATGAATATAGGCTTTGCATAGACCTTCAATCTTGAAATCTCTAATCCTACACTTCAAATCCTTTTGTTTAAAATGTCTTGGGGTAATTCATATGATTCCACTTCAAAATTATATGTTCCAATACTCTAGTATTATCCTTTTATCAACTATAAAAGTATTATAATCTTATAGCACATATTGCATGTGTCATCAGATCCTCTTTCTTCTAAACTTCAAGCCCTATCATCATAAATAAAGTAGCTAAAATAGAAAATACCCTCAATCTAGAGGTTATTAAATCATAGACACTCCTATGAGGACCTATACAACTAGTCTTTAGATACCATCATATCTAGTCATACTTTTACTCTAAAGCACAAAATTTCTAGATGTATAAGGGGAAAGAAGACCTGATTAATCACCTTCAACTCTTTTTTACTGCTTGTAGCAACATGTCCTATGATAAGATGATAATTATTAAAATAATCCATAAATGTCTCATTGGTCCTTCCCTATAATGGTATTATCAAATATCTATACATACCCTTAAAATATTTAAGGACCATGTTGAAATGTTTTTCCATCAATTTTTAGTTTATATTGAAAAAATGTCTCAATTATTGACCTCTATAAGTTGAAATAATACAAGGATAATTTTTTTTTAGAATTCTTAGCTAGTTGTTCATCCTTAGTGGGGATTATTGAATACACTCCTCCATAGAGATATCGTTTAACTAGCTTTATATAAAACCTTCATGAATAGTTAGCCTTCTAAAGAGGGGAAGTTTAAAATCTAAACAAGTAGAAACTACCCTTCTAAAGAGGGGGAATTTAAAATCCAAGAAAAATGAAGATAAAGCTACTTCTCATAAAAAATTATTGTATAATAAAAAATGTTGTAGGTGATAGGGTCACCAACTCATGTTAGGCCAATAATGTGAATACTACCACAACATTTGAAAAACTCAATACATAAAAGTCTCAACAGTAGAAACTCAAGAGGAAATTTACTAGGCTTGAACAACCTCTTGTTACCAAACTTGACCAACTGCTAAGAGAAAAATGATATATCTCCCACTCATTAAGCCCATAGATCCTGATAGACAAAACTCTCTCTAGTTTTATCCTTTAGGAGAAACGTGGCTTCCACCATGTCAATGACCATGCCACAAATAAATGTAGAGTCCTTAGAAACCTTATCTAGGACTTGATCAATGATGGTTGAATTATTTTTAATAGATCCAAGTCTCAACCTTCATATCCAAGATCTTAATATTTTCTAAGATCCATTGCCTAACCATGACCAAAGGTAACAAATAATATCCAATGTAAGATTATTCCACAACCAAATAAAGGTATTGTAGAAAGAATTCACTCTTCTTCCATTGGTGTTATTACAATATAATTAGGGTTGTGCATAAGGGTTTGGACTCAAAATTTACTTGTAAAAAAATGGTGAATCCTAATTGAAATCAAGGCGAATCCTAAGAAAATCAAATCAATCATCTTCACACCAAAATTTGGGGTATTTGAAGCCCTAAAAAGTAAGATCATATTTGGGGTAAATTTTAACCTATTAAATCACCTTATAACTTCATAAAAACACCACCATTATATCAGGCTTGAAAAGAGCTTTCCAATGAGTACAAATATACCTATGTTTGGATATATATTATGGCAAATTGACCCTAAGAAAAAATTAATCCTAAAAATTTTAGGCAAATCAGTTGACATCAAGGGTCCTCATATTTACCAATTTCTAATTTTGGAAATCTTAATTTTCACCCAATTTGTGAATATTCACCACTATGCATAACCCTATTATATAATTGCACAAGAATCAACCACTTGATCAACCACCTATACCCCTATTGGTCCTTCATTTGAAATAATCTTCTTCCTTTAGAGGACCACCATTAATTATTCAATCTAAAAATGAATACAAATTTACTTTTAATATTTAATAGCAACTCAAAAGTACCCTCACCAAAATATCACTTCTTGATTATCTTAAAACCTCTTTGATACATAAATGCTATTCAAACTCTTTAGTGAAAAAGTGGTGTTTTAAGATTTAAACCCTGATGACCTCACTAAAGTAGTAGGGTCCCTTGGAGTTAATCATGCAACAATATCATTCTATAAGGATCATATTACACCTACATATGTGGTCATAGAACTCCTTCTTTATATAATATGATATATTGGTGACACACTCATTAAGTGAATTCATATCAATAACAACTCAATCCTGAATGTTTGTAGTCTAAAATTCATTCATAATTTTGAATAAGTAAACAAGATTTGGAAAATTTTGATATTATTTTTAGGGAATTCAATAATAAATAGCGTGAGACTAGTAGCACCATAGTATTACCTCTGAAATTCAATCCTTGTATCATAAACACCCTTTTTTGTATTATGCCTTGCAAAATAATTTATAATATTCTTCTTGGTAGGCCTTGGATCCATGCAATGCAGGTCATTCCTCTACTTATCATCAATATCTCAAGTATGAGTACAAGGGTAAAATGTATCATATTACTATAGACCTTGAAAATTTTATTTATTTTAAGCATTTAATATCAAAAACCTAAAAGATCATCTTTGCTCCTCTCTCAATCAAACCTCTTCTTGTTTCCAAATCCTTATTGAAGATAAAAACTCTAATCAAACAAATGCAAATAACAATGATCAAATTGAATTTCAAGGTGATAAACAAATTGAAGTTTAAAATTTTAATTAAATTGACCTAAATAGTCAAGATAATAACCAATGAGTTATGAACCTAGCCAAACTCCCACATTCTTCCTGAACCATAGGATTATCCCTCTAGGAAGGGTAAAATGGTACAAATAGGAAGTTTTGTTTGTGTTAATACTACCAATGATGAATAAATTCATGGTAGTAACCCTCACCCACTGACACTATGACTCATGCTACTTGTTTGACTTATATCTCATGTATAAAAACTCTTTCAAAACTTTTTTAATTGTTATCATTTTTTTATAGGAGAGTTGGTTAAAACCACACTATTTTTAGTAGCTGTCAAGTGCAGGGTTCAAACCACAGGGACTGCATCCACCAAACCTATTCCACCTCGTTGTTATATAGCCTGCTATGAAATGGATCATCGGGTACTCGATATTCATACCATCATCATCAGTTTGATGCGCACTCATAGGATTCAGATCATACTACTACCTTTGGCAAGTGCAGGGTTCAAACCACAAGGACTACATCCACCAAACCTATTCCACCTCATTGTTTTATAACCTGATATGAAATGGACCACCAGGTTCTTGAGATTCGTACCATCATCATCAGTTTGATGCGCACTCAGAGGATTTGAATCAGACTACTACCTTTGCATAGGCTTCCCCCAAGGTTTGAACTTTGCAATAAGCTTCTCCTAAGGTTTAACCTAGGTCTCTTCTTGGTAAGTGCCCAACCAAACTAGCACTTACCAATCCATCAGACTACTACCTTTGCAAGAAGCTTCCCCAAGGTTTGAACTTGGGTCTCTTCTTAATAAATGCCCTACCAAACTAACACTTATCTATCCACCTAACCTTTGGAAATATTATTATTATTGTTATTATTATATTATTTAAATTTTTTTAATTTGTAAGTATTTATAATTGAAAATTTTACCTAGTAAAATATATTTTCTATTAAAATTATAAAAATAGTTTAGGGATATCAATTGAGTGTATGTTGACATAATATCTATTTGATCCTTCTTAGTGTCATTTTAGTGATTAGTCATATGAGAGTGGATTGATAATTAAAGTAGTGATTGGTTTATCTCTTTTTAAATATACATATTTTATATAAAAATATATAATAGTTCTTATTAAAAAAATATTAAATATTAATTTATTTTTAATATGAAATATAAATTAAAATAAGTTATAATAATTTGTATTAAATAAAATTTTATTTTTAATATGCTTTATTTAATAGGGGAGTTGATTACAGTCACACTATTTTTAGTAATTGAAATATAAATTAAATATAAGTTATGACATGATATACTACGAAGATTTTTTTATTCAAGTAGTGTGAAAAACTACGAATGTTTTTTTATTCAAGTAGTGTGAAAATTCTTCGACATATAAAATTTGAAAGCACTCTTAGGTGGCCGGTAGTTCCCATTCCATAACCCCGCCTAGGTGGTTGACAATACCATCCCATTCATATATACAACTATTTAGAGGGAAGCCATATAAGGATTTGAACTCGAGACCTCTCAAATGGAGGGAGTTATCCGCAATCACCAACACATCACATATGTTAAACTATGAGTTTAACTAGTTAATTTTTTTAGGAAACCTAAGTTCAAATTTGAACTCGAGACCTCTCAAATGGAAGGAGGTGTAGCAATCACCAACACACCACACTTGTTGAAATATGAGTTTAACTAGTTAAAACATAAGTTCAAATCTTATCAAATGATATAATTGTCAAGTTATTATAATATCACTATTCAAAAATGAGATAAAGATAGATTATTTAAAAATAAAAGTATTATATGATATAACTATTATTGATATAATTATCATGATAATATGATTTATTATAATATTATTCTATCTTTTTTAAGAGGTTGAAAAGGAGAGCATATTAAGGTCCAGGTTTCCCATGAATTGAAATTGGGTCTTTGTTAAAAGAGTTCAATAATTTTTTCATTACCGTGGAAACAATATAAGTGTTATAATAATATAATTTATTATAATATATGTGATTTTTTTATTGAGGTTAGTGTGAGAAACCCCATGACCAAGGCTTTGAGCATCTCCACTATTCAAATCTAAATTCAATTCTTATCAAAATTATATAATTTTCAAGTTATTATAATACCACTGTTGAAAAATGTGATAAAGATAAATTATTTAAAATAAAAAAAGTAGGGGCATATCAGGGGTCACTCATCCCTAAATTGAACTTAAGATTCTGTCAAAAGAGTCCAATAACTTTTACCATTGTTGTGTCCATGTGGAAACAATTTGCAAGTGTGATACCCTTCCTCTAAATTGAACTTGAACTTGGATTTCTGTCAAAAGAGTCCAATAACTTTTGCCATTGTTGTGTCCATGTGGAAACAATTTGTAAGTGTTATACCCTTCCCTTAAATTGAAATTGGGTTTCTATTAAAAGAGTGGAATAAATTTGCCATTGCATGTCCCTGTGCAAACAATTTGTAAGTGTTATAATAATATAATTTATTATAATATATGTAATATTTTTTTTAATGTAAGTTTGTGTGAGAAACTCCTATGACCGACTTCCACAGCTGGGCATCCCCACCATCCCCATCCCAATTAGGGGCATATCAGGGGTCACCCTTCCCCTAAATTGAACTTGGGTTTCTGTTAAAGAGTCCAATAACTTTTACCACTACAGTATCCCTGTGGAAACAGTTTGTAAGTGTTATACCCTTCCTCAAAATTGAACTTGGGTTTTCATTAAAATAATCCTATAACGTTCTTCATTGTTGTGTCCATGTGGAAACAGTTTGTAAGTGTTATACCCTTCCCCAAGATTGAACTTGGGTTTCTGTTAAAAAGTCCTATAACTTTTGCCAATGGGGCCCTATGAAAACAATCTGTAAGTGATGTAATAATATAATTTATTATAATATATGTAATTTTTTTAATGTAAGTTAGTGTAAGAGATCCCTATGACTTCTTATAAAGGTGAGAGTTGAACTTATCTAAGAATCAAACACAACCATACATACATACATCCATCCCATCACACTCGCCCACACTATGATTTGAACCTTGGGACCCACTCCCTCATACACTCACCCCGCGATTTGAACCTTGGGACCCACTCCCTCATACACTCACCCCACGTCGTGGTTTAAACCTTGGGACCCACCCCTTCACACACTTGCACACCACGGTTTGAACCTTGGGACTCACTCCCTCATACACTCGCCCTGCGGTTTGAACCTTGGGACCCACTCCCTCGTACACTCGCCCATGCCGTAGTTTGAACCTTGGGACCCACTCCCTCGTACACTCGCCCCACGTCGTGGTTTGAACCTTGGGACCCACCCCCTCACACACTTGCACACCACGGTTTGAACCTTGGGACCCACCCCCTCACACACTTGCTGAACCTTGGGACCCACTCCCTCATACACTCACCCTACGGTTTGAACCTTGGGACCCACTCCCTCATACACTCACCATGCGGTTTGAACCTTGGGACCCACTCTCTCATACACTCGTCCATGTCGCAGTTTGAACCTTGGGACCCACTGCCTTATACACTCACCCATGCCACACGAAAAACTTTGGACCTCGTGAAGAAGTATCAAAAACACACACCCATACATACACCCATTCCTTCATACACCCACCCACGCCGAGGTTTGAACCTTAAGATACACCCGCCCACGCCGAGGTTTGAACCTTAAGATACACCCGCCCATGCCGAGGTTTGAACCTTAAGATACACCTGCCCACGCCGAGGTTCGAACCTTGGGACACACTCCCTCATACACTCGCCCACGCCGAGGTTTGAACCTTGGGACCCACTCCCTCATACACTCGCCCACGCCGAGGTTTGAACCTTGGGACCCACTCCCTCATACACTCGCCCACATCACGGTTTGAACTATTTTGCTATCCCATGAACATAATATATGTAATATTATAAAAAATATGAATCATATATATAATGTGGATGTGTAATATTATGAAAAATATAAATCATAAAAAATATTATATCATGAAAAAGATTCATAATGTGATATGAATAAAAATTGTATAGCAAAACACGCAATTTTTTTCACTTAGCTTATTTGATTGATATGTCCACCTTTATAATTGCTTCTTCTTGTGAGCTAAGAATGTAGAACCCCATTGCAAAGGCATAAAGGATGGGGTGGATGTTGACACATGGATGCACCCATTGCCAGTGGCGAGACACTAACCCCATTTCTCATATAGCCAAGTATTACTAAACAGTCAATTAACTTTGAATGATAATGGTACCTTAATTGATTTTATATCTTATATAATAGCTAATTGATATGATGTAGATTAAAAAACCAAAGAAACACAAAATTTATGCGCCCACAATCTTGACCTTCGAAAGGATTACTTATTTCTCTATCACACATAGACTGATCGGAAACAAAACTGTTAACACCCAAATTTAGATGTACATCACATTGTCTCTCATTTCACACAGTTTTCGTAATAGAGAATTACCATGGCATTAGAAAACATGTTGCCGGTCTCATTGGCTGAATATCAAGCTTTAAGACTACAAAATGATAGTCCTGTCATAAAATCACTGCACCCAAGTTTTTTCTGCACTAGCTTCTCCCAACATTACTGGTGTGGCAACGAAGCTTGGTTTTTCATCTCCCGCCATGATCACAATTAGAGTCTCCTTCGCTTTGTCATATAAGCCTCGCGAATTTGTATTCTCATTCTTCCCCACACATTCCACGCTGCCATATGGGACATGGGCAGCTTCATTTCTTGGTTGGCCAGCATCAGAGCTCCTATAAGTAGATAGTGCATAAATTAGGAAAGAAATCGCTATCAAACATAGGATGACGCATGCTCCTCCCACTATATATGGAATCGGCCAGTGCCAGTCAGTAAAACTGTAGTCGCCATAGCTGAAGTCGTTATTTCCCATCGCTGCAGTTGTATTCCCCATCGCTATCTGTAGTTTATGTTACTGATGCCAAACCAGCAAGGTATATATACAGCCTCTTTGGCTTGACAATAGAAATTTCCATGAAGTGACATAAATGTTTTGCTTGAGAGCTACGAAAGCTTGCATTGCACAATATACATATATGGGAGCTTTCACACACGCTTTCTAGTAAATATGTATTCAATATTGAACTTCAACCGTTCAAAATGGGGTTCCATTTAAGGCTCTTTTTGGAACTTTACACCGACTCCACGAAATTTCGGAGTTGATTCCGTGAAGCAAATTGATTGCTTCTTTTAATAGAGCTGATCAGGGGAGGAAATCATTAAACAGAGCCCATGGAGACCATGTCACGACAGTGGGTTTAATAAATGAATTTGGGTGCAGATGAGAGGGTCCTGATATTGCCTCGAAAATGAACGATAGAATGGACGAAGGTAGTTACGAAAGGTGGTCTGATAGCATTTATTGGGGTGGTGTTTGAGTAAATATATAGTCAACACTAGATATGCTCCGTCCATTTTCTGGTTCTCGCTCATAATTTAAAGGAATGGTATTTCCAATGAACGACAGCTATGGCGGTAGCAAAATCTAGACTTCTTATGAGTGGGATCTAAGCTAAGCTATAACTAGCAACTCGATCAGTCCCTAGGGAAGGAACCCCCAAGAAATGGAGGTTGTTAAAAAATTGATTGATACTCTATGCTTTGATTCTTAAGGAAGGAATCTACAAGGAACCTTGAAGGTCACTCTAATGAAAATTAATTTAAAAAAAAAAAACTTATCAAGAAGACACTTAGGTTTAAACCTGGGGCAGTTTGTTTGCAAATGTAGACCGATGATGATGATATGAATCTCGAGTAACCCAATGACGACGATATGAATCTCGAGTAACCCAATGATGACGATATGAATCTCGAGTAACCCAATGATGACGATATGAATCTCGATAACCAGGTCAACGATAACCAAGCGGAATAGATTTGGTGGAAGCAACCCTAGTTTGAACCCTGGGCTTGTCACTTACTAAAAATAGTGTGGTTGTGACCAACTCTCCTATCTAAGAGAAAAAGAAAAGAAGATAATTAATTTAAAAACACTGTGAAAGTAGATATTTTTATTTTGTATTAAAAGGGTTTGAGTTTTAAAGGTATATGCTATTTAGGGGATTCAACTTCTTTAGAATTTATATTTAATAATTTTTAAGGGTATTTTTTAGATGTGTTGATATGAGATAAGATTACTACAATATTTGTATTATTTTATTGATCACAAATATATTTATAGGCTATTTACAAAACCATGGTTGAGTAAAACTATTGGCCCAAAACCAATAAAATTAGGAGGTGAAGATAAATCTGAGCATGATATGGCTTGACAACTATTAAATTCTAACAACTTTAATTTAAAATCCAATTAATTTGATTTATTAATTAAACCTAATTAATTAATAGTATTGAATTCCATGAGTGGAAGATTTCAAATATTTCAATTACATTTTGGTCACAAGGTTATGTTATTCGAAATTTAGAATTTAGATTGATCTAAAATTCAGAATTTTGACTTAAGGAAAATTATGAAAGATTGAAATTAAAAAATAATAGAGTATAACAAACTAGAACACAAAAGCATACAAACAAACTAATGTAATAATTTTATTACTCAAAAATAGAGTACAGTATAAGCAATCCCTGAGAAGAGATACGAGGCTATAACATTACATCCATTACTCATGTTTTTATAGTGAGGAACTCTTTTTATACAAGAATTAGTGTGTTGGAAATCCACATATAAAAGGTCGTTGATATAGAAATATGGTAGTTCACTTTTCATCAATTAGAAGGTCACCCATATGGAAATGTGGTGATTTAGCTTCCATGAGTTACAAAGTGCATATTAAAATAAAATTACATACATGTGACTTTCTTTTTTATGTTTTATCTTTTGTTAATGTGTCAACATATCTAGAGATACATTTTGACTACAAAAAGCTAAAAATAAAAATTTACTATTTTTTATAACTATTTTGTTTTACATTTTTTAGGGTCTCTAGAATATTTTTCCATGTAGTTGAAAGGTATATATCTTCCTCTAAGATTTCCAACACATTTTGAATGGAGCAAATGGACTTCCAAGCATAGATTTATATCCGTAACAATGTAGTTAATATAAAAAATAGATTCTTAGGACTCCCAAGGGCTAGGTGGATTGGTAAGTGTAGGTGTGGTTGGGCACTTACCAAGAAGAGACCTAGGTTCAAACCTTGGGAGGAAGCCAACCCTTTGTAAAGGTAGTAGTCTACTCTGAATCCTTTGAGTGTGTGCCAGATCGACGATGATGGTATGAATCCCGAGCAATCGGTGGTCCCCATATAACGTAGGGTCAACAAGAACGAGATGGATAGGTTTGTTTGAAGCAGTATTTGTGGTTTGAACCTTGCACTAACCAATTACTAAAAATAGTGGTTATAACCAACTCTCGTATGTAATAAAAAAATAGATTCGTAGGAATTTTTTGGCATAAGGTCTTGCTGCAAAAATATCACATGCTTGGAACATTTATCCCTCCCTGAAATGAAATGCTTCTATTGCATCAAATTTTGACATCAAGTATGAAAATTGTTTCTTTATTTGATTTTTCATGATCCATTCCTCTTGGTGACCAAGTTGTCCTACCTTGACCACTCTATACATATGAGTCAACTACTTTCTAGTGGCCTTGGTCCATGTGTTAGCAATATGATCCTCCTCCACTAGTTCTAAGCTATATGAATTGATTTTTTTAGTGTCTAAGTGTTATGCTCCTATAGAAGTGTTCAACAAATGTGCATGATAGGACCTAAGAAATTCAATTTTGAAGATTGAATGCAAACCAAGATAAGATGGAAGATTCAACTCAAAGGCATATTCTCTCACCTTCTTGGTCATGGTGTATTGTCTATGGTGAAGAGATCTTATCTTCCTATGGGGTCTTTCAAGTCTCTCTTTTTGAATATGTAACCATGCCTTATCTCCAACCTTGAATTGATATGGGACCTAATGTTGGACATGCCATTACTTCTATTTTTTATTTATCTTTACAAGAGGTCATGGACCTATTAGTAGATGTGTTGAATCCATTTCACAAAATGTATCACATTTTTTGCTTCTTTTTATCCATGAAGTGAGTATTCCATGGGTTGCATAGTGAGAGCTACATCAATGGTTACTAGGGGTTGGAACACAAAATAGACATGAAATAAATTGTGTTTGGTAGTGCTATGTAGATATTGATTGTATTTTATTTGAATATAGAAGAGGTTCCATCCCATGTAAGTATTATACATTTAAAGAAGATGTACAATTAGCAAATTCATAACTTTTATTTGACCATTAGTTTGAGGATAAAATATTGTGGATATGGTAAACTTGGTATCCATCATGCTCTATATGGTGGACCAAAAAATTCTCAAAAATATGTTATCCTTGTTAGATACTATGGACTTTAGCAAGCCAAAGTTGAGTCACACATGACTAAAATAAATATTAATAGTATCCTTACTTGAAATGGATTTTTACAAGCAATCATGATATCTATTTTTTTAAATGATCAACTATTACAAAAACATAATCATTACCATGCTTGGATATGGGAAAACCTTAGAGAAAATCCATGGAGAAATATTCACAAGGCTTGGATGGCATTGGCAATGGTGTATACAACCTCTACTTCTTGTTGGTTGATTGGAAATAGTGTAATGGGGACATGACTTGATGTACCTCCCAACAACATTCCTCATCTTTGACCAATAGAAGTACTTTTGAAATATTGTCAATATTTTTTCTATACCAAATTAACCAACTAAATTATTTAACTATGCTTCCAAAAGCATATTTGAGCACTCACAAGCTAGTAAAAAAATATGTCCTATGTAATAGAGGATGTTATATTGTAAATAAAAACAAAAAATATGCTTACCCACACAAAGAGCTTGACATGTATTTGTAAAATCAAAATCTACTTCATACAAGGTAGGCCAATTAGAAGTATTGTACCCACAAGAATCAAGAATGGTGGTGAATGATATGAGTAGAGGTTAACTCAAACAATATATTACTAAATTGGTGCTTCCTTTCTTATGCTTGATGATCAAATTACATTTTTGTAGATATATGACCCATTTTTTAATGTTTTTTAGTCCTAAGTTGAATTTGCACATTAATAAACTTTAGAGGTCTATAATCTATGTGGAAGATGGTTTCATGTAATCCTTCTACTATCTACATGCTTGGAAAATGATATAGAGCTCTTTATCATATGTGGGATATATGTGAACTACTTTGTTGTGATAGATAATTATACTATGAGAGAATATCTCCCAATGTGTACTCTAATGAATTAGTTATTACCTAAAAATGTTGTTGCAAATCAAGTAGGAAAAGTGTAGGAGATAAAAACAATTGGTATTTTAACCTTTTAAATACCTTTGTTTTGTATATTCCCTATGGAAATTGGATGTGGTGCTTCCTTTAGTAACTTGGTAGAGTGGCCAAGTAATGTGTGAGAATCCCAATACAAATCCTTGATAGAAATTAGCAAAACCCAAAAACCTGCAAAGCTTTGTTAGAGTATTGAGGGTAGGCCAATATCTAATTATCTAAATCTTCTTAGGATAAACATGGACTCCCCTTTGGCAATAATATACCCAAGGTACTGAATCTTCATCATGCCAAATTAACACTTCTCCAAATTAGCATATAGCTTGTGTCTTCAAAGAATATAAAGCATCTATCAAACATGTTGTAGATGTTCCTCTCATGTATTATTATATATGATAATATCATCTAAGTAAACTACCATAAATGAGCTAGTGTATGGATGTAGTATGTCATGAATCATCCTCATGAATGTGCTAGATGCATTGGTCAATCCAAAAGGAATATCCAACCACTCAAATAAACCCTCCTTAGATTTTAATGTAGTATTTTATATGTTGGTGGGCTCTATGGTTATTTGATGATAGTCATATTTGAGTTCAATTTTAGTGAACTTTGCACCATGGAGTTGGTCTAGTAAGTCATGCATCCAAGAGAGTGGACAACGGTTCTTCATGGTGATTTTATTTAAATATTTATAATAAATACAAAGTCTCTATGTTCTCTCTTTATTTGGAACCAAGATAATTGGATCACCACATGATGAAACACTTGCTCTTTTGTGGCTCTTTTGAATAAATTCTTGGATATGTATTTTGATTTCATTAATTTAAAGAACTAATATGTGATAAACAAGTGCATTAGAAAAAGGAGGACCAAAAAATAATTCAATGGAATGTTTTACCTTAGAATGAAGTGGTATCCCAGTTGGTGACTTTAACAAGTTATCACATTCTACTACAATTTGATACATCTGCTTTTGTTGTGTAGGACCTAGAATTTATGTAGTAATATTCCTTCTACTTGGTGGGTTGATCATCAATAAAATAAGTTTTATTTTTTAGCTATCATCTATGTGCATTGTTTAGCATTGATTAAGAAAATATATTAGGAGATACCTTTAGGATACTATAATAGTGATCTTTGATAATTATGGTCATACTTTAAGGCCTACACATTGATAGCATGTATCTTCCACATAAATTTTTGGCCTAAAATGACATTGTAAACATCCAAGAGGACAATTTCACACAATACTCCATCTTTGAAGGGCTTGATGGCGTAGAAGAGATATTATTGAGTGACATGAATATCTCTCCTTTGTTTTAGTGATATAGCATTATATATTTGTGGGTGTGGTGTAATAGGTAGATACAAATCCTTCATAATTTGAGTAGAAATCATATTATTTTAACAACCACTCTCAACAATAAAATGTAATCTCTTACCCTTGGCTCATAATTATGAGTGAAAGAAGTAAACTACTCTTATGACTCCTTGGTGTAGCATGTGTGGTTGCAATGGCCACATTTGGTTTGGTTTTCATTATTTTATTCCCTCTATCCTTAGCATGTGGATGTGGAGTAGTGGTCCAATGGATATAGATGTTTATGAATTGAAAAATCGTGACTAAATTGATCGACATACCCTCTTGAATATCAATTGCTCTTGTGATAGTTAAAACCATTTGCCACTCTAAATATTTGAGGGATTATTTTCTTTGGATTATTTTTTATTTTAATTTTGATTTTAGGTCTAACCCCCTTCATATTGATTCTTTGGAGATCCAATCTCCATTTCTTTAGATGGTACATAGTGTTCTCCTTTTTTTTATTTGCTCCTTTTCTATTTTTATTTTTGTGCTTTTACTCCAATTTGATAGCATATATATGCCTATGCTGATATCATGAATTTAAAGAGGTCCATATCCTCTTGAATATACCATTGTAGTCCATTGTGGTGCTTGAGGATTTTATTATATTGAATACCTAGCTTTACTACCATGGAGTGGAAAGCATCAACATAATCTTGAATAAATTGGTCTTTACCTTAATGTAGTTGTTGACATCACATATATTGATCTTCATAGGCTCCCAAAGGATAATAATTATCCTTTATCACCTTCACAAAATTATCCTATATGAATTCTACTTCATATTTATTCTCTTCTATAACCCTATTAAAATATACTTCCCATCAATTTTGAATAGGTAGTGAATATTCTAAGAGTGCAAAATTAAATTTCTCAATATCGATGAATTATTTATAAATAAGTATAAATATAATTAATCCAACCAATTTTCTATGGTATTAACAATAATTTTTCTTGAAAAGTAGGAATATTAAAATTCACGTACACTTTAAAAGGTGTTGGAGAATTGAATAGTGCTAGGCTAGTCAGAGGTTGTGCAGATGAGGTTACAAAATTTGTAGCGAGAAGTTTAAAAATTTGAGCAAATTGATCCATCATCTCATTTATCTTTTCACAAGGACTTCATTCAACATCTCCTTAAAAGGACCAAATATCTTAATGTTGTCCATTTTGGTTCTTGCCTAAGATTATTTGGAACAACAAGGGAGGTAATAAGAGGATCTCATGTCTTATATCTAAAATTTTGATATCTTGATCTCATTTTTATGGACACACACTTAAAATATAGACAACTATTATACCATAACACAAGCGTATACAATAAAAATAACATAATTATTTTATTGCTCAAAAATAGAGTATAATATAAGCAATATTTGAGAATCGATGTGAGACTATTACATACATCCATTATTCATGCTTCTTACAATTAGGGTTACATATCTCTTTTTTAAAAGAATTAGTGTATTGGAAATCCACTATATTGAATATGGAAGGTCACACATATGGAAATGTGGTGGTTCACCTTCCATGAGTTAGAAGGTCACCCATATGGAAATGTGGTGATTCACCTTCCATGATTTACAAAGTGCATATTAAATGAAAATTACTTACATGTGACTTGTCCTTTTATGTTTTATCTTCTACTGATGTGCGAACATGACTAGAGATGCATTTTGGCTATGAAAATCTAAAAATGTAAAATTACTATTTTTAGTAACTATTTTGATTTTCATTTTTGAGGGCCTTTAAAGCATTTATTTCATGTAGTTTAAAGTTCTATATCTTCCTCTAAGCTTACCAATGTATTTTGAACATATCAAAATTAAATCCCAAGCAAAATATTATGTGCCTAACACTCCGGTTAGGTAAACAAATAGATTCTAAGGCATTTTTTAGCATAAATGCATGCTACAAAAAAATGTCAAATGCATGGATATTTCATCCCCCTTGAAAATAAAAGGTTCCTATTGTTTCAAATTTTTATGTTCAGTGCAAAATTTATTTCTTCATCTAATTTTTGTGTCATTCTCCTTTGTGATCAAGTTGTCCTATCTTGACCACTTTGTACATTTTGAGTGGTCTTCCTTCTAGTTGTCTTGGTCTATGTGTCAAAAATATGGTCCCCTCCACTAGTGCTAAGCTATATAGATTGGGTTAGTTTAATACCCAACTATTGTATGACTATGGAAGTGTCTAACAAAGGTGCACAATAGGGCCTAAGAAGTTCAACATTGAATATTGGATGCATACCAAGATATGATGGAAGATTCATTTCAAATGTGTTTTCTCCTACCTTCTTGGTGATGATGTGCAGATTATAGAAAAGAGGTCTAGTATTGCTATGGGGTATTGAAAGGCTCTCATTTCAAATATGTAACCCTACCTATTCTCTAACCTTGAATCGATTTAGGACCAACTGTTGGTCATGGCATTGCTTGTATTTTTTATTTATCTTTTCCAAGAGGTCATGGACTTGTTGTTGGATGTGCTAAAGTTGTTCCACAAATCATACTTATTTTTCTGCTTCTTTTTATCCATGAGGTGAGTACTCCATGGGTTGCATATGGAGAGCTACATCAATGGGTACTAAGAGTGTGAACATAAAGCATATATGAAAAGTATTGTGCTTGGTAGAGCTATATAGAGCTTGACTATACCTATGCTAAATGTAGAAAATGTTCTTATCACATGTGCATGGATTATTGGAGTTATATATGTGAAGAAGATGTACATTTAGTCGATTCATAATTTTTTGGCCATTATTTTGAGGATGGAATGTTGTGGACATTGTCAAATTGGTGTCCATCCTACTATATATGATGGACCAAAAACTACTTAGAAATTTTTAAAATACTTAAATACAATGGAGTTTAGAAAGCAAAATTAAAGCCACACATGACTAAAATAAATTTTAGTAGTATCCTCGGCTGAAATGAATTTCTTACAAGGAATTAGGATAACCATTTTTGAAAAATAATCAACTACTGTAAAACACAATAATTACCATGCTTAGATGTAGGTAAACCTAAGGGGAAATCCATAGAGATAGATTCCCAAGGCTTGGATGGCACTATAAATGGTGTATATATTCCTTGTGTCTTGTTGGTTGGTTTGGAAATAACATAAGGTGTACATGACTTGATGTACCTCTTGACATAATTCCTCATATTTGGCCAATAGAAGTTCTTTTGAAGTGCTACCAATATTTTTCCATACCAAAGTAACGTGATACTTGGTTGAAATATGATTCCAAAATCATATTTGAGTGCTCATTAGCTACTACACAAATATATACCATGTGATATGGGATTTTAACTTACAAAAACCAATAAAAAACATGCTTACCCACATGAAGGGCTCGATCTGTATTTAAAAAATCATAATCTACTTCATAGAAGGTCGACCAATTAGAAGTATAATACACATACGAATCAAGCATGGTGGTGAGTTATATTATTGGAGTCTATATTGAATAATATATTGCTAAATTAGAACTCTTTTTATTATGATTTATTATCAAATAAAATTATTGTACAATTGTGCCCCATTTTTTATGTCTTTCATTCCTTAGCATACTTTATGTCTAAATGAAATTCAAAGATCTGTGATCTATGTTGATGGTGATTTTCATGTTCAAGATGTAGTGCTTATACTATTTACATGCTTGGACAATGGAATAGATATATTTTCATATATGATGTATTTATAAACTGCTTCATTGAATGTTTCACTATGATAGGCACTTGGATGTCCATGTTATGTGAGAACAACTCTTTATGTCTACTCAAATGTATCAATCATTACCTTAAAATGTTGATGTAGATCAATGCAAAAGTTGTAGGAGTTGAAAAAAATTGATCCTTTAACCTCTCAAATACCTTTTATTATGTATATTTCCAATGGAACTATTGGCATTTTTGCCACACTACATTCAAAAGTCAAAAAGATGAAAACCAGGAAGCGACCATTTTTGGGAAATTGGCCTAAATAGATACCTATGGACTTGAAAATTTACCCAAATAAGGGGAATTGGAAAATTAGACTTATGGTGAAATAATAACCCCAATATACAAAATGGTTTGAGATATATTAAATTTTTCATCCCGAGAAATATCTCCAGCACGACTTAAAAAAATATAATATAAAGACCTTAGAGGCCCCAAAGAGCGATGAAACTGGATGAAATTGATGGTACATGCATTTTTTCATTGTATATATCTTCCCAAGTTTTCCAACAGTATATTACAATAGACAATCAGGTCAACAAATCAAAAGTTATGGCCTCGGGAAGCTGTACCACCAAAAATCCATTTTCGGGCACTTTTGGGGCGAAAATATATTTTCGGGCACTTTTGGGGTGAAAGCAATGAAAAAACTGTAAGGAGTGGTGGCATCGATGAGAAGTAAGAAAAAGGAGGAGAGTCAGAGAGAAAATTAACTTCACCCTAGTTGAGGGGAAAAACTCATTGTCACCCCTCTTTGGGATAAAATGCAGTAAAAGGAGGATTCACCTGAAATATAGCAAAAGTAATGAAGGAGTTGCTTAGTTTTGAATTTGTGGACAGGAATAGACTCTGGGTGTTTTCGACCCAAAATTCGTTTGGAAAGTGTTTTCACCTTGAAGTAGTTTCGCCCGAAAGAAAGGCGAAAGCCATGAAGCATTTCGAGGAAGAAGTTATAAGGGAGAAATCATAAAAGAGTTTCACCCCAATTGAGGGGCGAATATCCCTTTCACCCCTCTTGGAGGTGAAGCATACTGGTGACATGTGATTTTTCCCTGATGAAAGAAAAAAGGGATGAAATCCGTAAAAATAGCGAAGGAAAAGTCATAAGATAGTTTCGCCCCAATTGAGGGGCAAAAATCCCTTTTGCCCTCTTGGAGGTGAAACATAGTGAGAATGCCATGTCGTAGGAATGAGAGGTGAAAGTCATAAGAAAAAAGAGATTTAAAATGGAGCATAATGCTTTCACCCCAGGTGAGGGGTGAAACTCATTGTCATCCCTCTTTGGGGTGAAAGTTTAGATTTTATAAATTTTTCGAAGCAAAGTCTAAGCAAAGATGTGGGGTGAACATAAAACGGTGCTAAATGAAAATTAAATGCATGGTCAAAGTCAAAGGTGCCCCTGTGAATAGGAACCATGTAACTTCACCTCTCCAAAGGGTGAAACCAGGTTTTAAATCAAATTCAGGCGAAAGAAGAATTGTAACGCACACCCATCCAAAGATAAAATATTAAAAAGTCGAAGTTGCCTCCCAAAAGGGGTGAAATTCCTTGTCACCTCCATAAGGGGTAAAATTAGTAAAACATTACCGAATTTAAATTGATGGTTGCTATTGGAGCGAAATACCAAAACATTGAGTAAAATTCTATTGTCGCCCCTCAATGCTCCAAAAGGGGCTTTTCACGTCCTTCTTGGGCGAAACTAATTTACTCTTGGAGACACTGCTTTCCAAGGTGTTATTCTTGTTGATTCTCTAGGGAAAGATTAAGGGATGATGAAATTTAATTTTTGAAGCAATACAGGTTGCGTTTCCAATTTTTTTTCTTTGAAGTTGCAATATTAGACACCCTTCTTGTTCGTTTCCAATGCACTACCAACCGACTGCACTATTTTTCAAAATGGCATTAATACATAGTGGAATTTTTGGGCAAAAGTGGAGTTCCAAGGTGCAAGGGTGAGATGAATTCAAATATCGAGCTCCTGATTTTTAGATTATTTTGCTACTTCCCAATGCATCGACTCTTAAAGGTGCCCTTCGAAATTTAATATTACAAATTACCATGTGATTCTCCCACCAAAGCAGGATCGTTGTCTCCATGAAGAATGTTTTGACTAAAAACATTACCGATGCTGAGGAAAATATGCATGCTAGTTTTTTATCTACAACATTTTGTTGTATATGCATTAAATGATAGAGACAAAATTCCTCTATAAATACTAATCATTTTTCCATGTAAAAGGAGGATAGACACTTTGTAGAAAAATACTTCAAGGTTATAGTGTAAATAGAAAGAATCTGGATTTTTATTCTGTGAATGATTTCTATGTATATTTTCTTTCTACTTCAATCATTTTTATTTTATATTCATGTCTGTAATATGCTAAGTTTAAATTTTTCATTTGGATTTGAACACTGTTGGTGAGGGAGTGAGTACTGGAATGCAACTTTTGGAAAGTATACCCATGAAATTATAAGTGGATTCTTCACATTATTTATGTTATATGTTGCTCAAACTCTTGATTTGAATTCCTGCTACTAGTATGTCCCCAATCCTACATCTTATGGCATGTGGCTATATTTCCCATTTCTTTCTATTATTTCTATTTCTTTCCTGCAACTCTAAACTTAAAATTGGTGTAGGATTAGCAAGGGATCTAGCCCTTTGTGGAGACTGACATAGAGGACATTTCTTTTCTTCGGCCTTTCAATGTTGGTCGTGTCTAGGACACACAAATGTATGCTTGTATTTTAGGCATATATTTGACCAATAGGGACTTGGATTTGGCACTTCCTGTGGTCATTTGGTATAGTCTCCAAGTAATGTGTGAGAACCCCAATGTAAATATTTAATAGAAATTGAGAAGACATAAAAATATATGAATCTTGGTTAGAGTCTTTGTGGTATGCCAATATCTAATTACCAAAATCTTCTCAAAATCGACATGGACTTCCTCTTTTTTAAAAATATACCCAAGGTACTAAATCTTTGTCATATCAAATGAGAACTTCTCCAAATTAGCATATAACTTGTATCTTCAACGAATATGAACTATGTATCAAACATGTTGTAGATGTTACTCCCATGTATTACTAGAGATGAGAATCTCATCTAAGTATTCTACCACAAATGAGTTAATGTAGGGACATAGGATGTCATCCATCATCCTCATGGATGTGGTGGGTGTACGGGTCAATTTAAATGATATAGCCTATGATTCAAATAAACCCTCCTTATATTTCAATGTAGTCTTCCATATGTTAATGGAATTTATGGATGTTTGATGATAGATATATTTGAGATAATGTTTGGGGAGGAAATTTACACCATGGAGCTATTTTAGTAAGTCATCTATCCAAGGGAGTGGATAATGATTATTCACAATGATTTAATTGAAAGCTTTATAGTCAATACATAATCTCCATATTACATGTTTATTTTGAGCTAAAATAATTAGAATTCCATATGGCGAAGCACTTAGTCTAATTTATCCCTTTGAACCAATTATTGGATATATCTCCTAATTTTATCATATTCAAGGATTGTTTTATGATAAACACGTGTATTAGATAAATGAGAACCAAGAGTTGAATCAATGAAATGCTTTAGGTTATAATTAAGTGGTACCCTAGTTGGTGGTTGAACAAATTATATTTTGCTATAATTTTTTCCATATACTTCTATTGTGTAGGCCCTAGAATTATTGTAGCAATGGTTCTCCTACTTTATGGATTGATTATCAATAGAATGAATGTTTTTGTTTTGCATATCATCTTTGTGCATTATTTAGAACTAATTAAAGAAATAAAGGTAAGAGGAGATGCATATGGGTCCTTAACAATAATATTTTACAGTGATGATGATAGTCCATGGTGTAGAATCATTAACACCATGCATTTTCCACATAAATGGTTGGTCCAAAGTCACATCACAAACATCCAAGGGTACAACAATGCACAAGGCTTCATATTTCAAGGACTTGATACTATAAGAGAGGAGATATTATTGAGTGACTTGAATATCTCTGTCTTGCAACCATCCAATATTATATGGTTCTAGGTGTTGTGTAAGAGACAAATTCAAATTATTGATCATCTAAATAGAAATTATATTCTTTTGATTCCCACTATCAACAATGAAATTTAATTGCTTACCCTTGAACTACATTTTTGAGTGAAATAAACATTCCTCCTCTTGTGACTCCTCTTCTACATCATGTGTAGTGAGAATGGTCACATTAGGTTCAAATTCCATTATTTTTTTCCCTCTATCCTCAACCTATGGATGTGGAGGTAGTGGCATAGTGGATGCAAAGGTTTGTGACTTTGAATATAATCACTAAATTGCTTGACACTCCTACCTCAAATGTTAATTGATCTTGTGATATTTTAATCATTTTCCACTCTTGGTATTTGAGGGATTCTTTTCTTGAGAGTATTTTTTATGCTTCTAATTTTTATTTTGGGGTTGATCCTATTTATCTTGATTCTTTGGAGGGTCGCTTTTTCCTTTCTTTAGGTGGCCCTCAGTATTCTTATTTTTTTTCTCTCCTCCTTTTCTATTTTTTTTTTATGCTTCTACTATAATTTGATAAGTTTATATGCATCTCCCAATGTCTTGAATTTGAAGAGGTCCATATCCTATCACATGTATCATTGTAGCCCATTATGGTGATTAAGGATTCAATGAATTCTAGTATCTTGAATACCTAGATTTGCTACCATGGAGTGTAAAGCATCAATATATTCTTGAATAAATGATACAATTATTTCCATCACATGTAATGGTCTTCATAGGCTTGCACATGATAATATTATTTGTTGATAAAATTAATAAAATTATCCCATGTGAATACTATTTAATTTTAATTCTCTTCTACAACCCTATTATAATATCCTTCCCACTAATTTCATATAGGTAGTGAAATTTTGAAGAGTGCAAAATTATTTTCTTAGTATTGATGAACATATTTTTAGAGACGTATGAAGATAACTTATCCAACAAATTTTGTAGGGCATCAACATTAATTTTTTGTTCTAAAGTAGGAATATCAAAATTTCTATAAATCAAAAGATGTGGAAGCACTAAATGGTGTAGGGAAGTGACAATTTGGGCTGACAAGTGTTGGCAATTTTGGGTACTTTGGGTACATTGCATTTGCTCAAGTGAATAAGTTGTCATTGATGTCAAGAAGCTTTCGAAGGAATTTGATTTGATGTCAAAATTATTTGTTTTGATGAAGGTTACGGCATGACAGGTTCGAAAGAAAGTAAGTTGGAAAAGTGTCACGATATCGCGACATGTCGCATTTTCGTGACTTAAGCAGGAGAGAGAAAGCTTTTTAGAAAAGTGTCACGATATCGCGACATGTCGCATTTTCGTGACTTACACAGGAGAGAGAAAGCTTTTTAGAAAAGTGTCGCGATATCGCGACATGTCACAGTTTTGCGACTCAAAGAGGAGAGAGAATGTACGGAGTCAAAAATGTCACGATTTCGTGACATATTGCAAGGAAGGTTGTACGGACGAAAAAGTGTCACGATTTCGCGACATGTTGCAGGAGAGAGAGTCCAAAAGAAAAAGTGTCACGATTTCATGACATAATGCAGAAGAGAGAGTCCGAAAGAAAAAGTGTCACGATTTCGCGACATAATGCAGGAGAGAGAGTCCGAAAGAAAAAGTGTCACGATTTCATGACATAATGCAGAAGAGAGAGTCCGTAGTGTGAATTGTCACGATTTCACGACAAGTTCGAAGAGAGAAAGTAGCAAGATAAAGTGTCACGATTTCGCGACATGCTACAAAACTCAAAGTGAGAACTGTCATGATTTTGTGACATGCAGCAAAGGAAAGAGTCTAAAATGAGAAGCTGTCATGATTTCACGATAGGTTGCAAAGAAGATGTACGGATGCAAAAAGTGTCATGATTTCGTGATAGGTTGAAGAGAAAGCTTATGGATGCAGAAAGTGTCACGATTTCATGATAGATTGAGATGGCGGCATACGGTTGGAGAAAGTGTCACGATTTCATGACAAAAATAGAAAGCAAGTCTTCAATAGAAGAAGCGTCATGATTTCATGACAAATTCAAGAAGGAAGAGCTCAAAGGCGAAAGCGTCATGATTTTGTGACATGTTCCATTTCAGGCGTAAGGCAGAGAAAAGCATAAGGCAAAGTGTCACGATTTCAGTGACATGTTCCTTTTGCTAGTGCAAGCGAGAAGAGGTTGAGAAAGAAGAAGTGTCATGATTTTGACATTTTATAGAACAAGAGAAGTAATTCAGAAAAGGAAGCGAAAGTGTCACGATTTCGTGACAAATTCCAAAAGAAGTGGTTAAGGTTGCAAAGAGTGTCATGATATCGTGACATGTTGTAGTTTCATGACGAAGCTTCGAAAGAGTTACAGAGGCAGTGAAGCCGACAAAGTCAAATTTTAGCCGACGAAGATTAGGGCTTGCAGTCGACGAAGATTAGGGCTTGCATTGATATGTCGACTAAGATCAAAGTTTTGATCTTGAAAGTGTTATTATAAAAGGAGGGCTGTTTGGAGAGTTGGGAATTAATGAATCGAATGTGCGTCGAAGTGTGAGTGAGATGCGATCGAAAGTGCGTAGAGTGCATAGAAGATGGTGAGATGATGTCGAGAGCGTGCGAGTGAGCGCAACGAGGCAAAGACGAATGAGGACATTTGTGCTAGACCGAAGGACTGTGTTTAGTGCAAATTCGAGGACCAGCTTTGGAGGTGATAGAGTTGAGGACAGGAGGTCTCCAGCCGGAGCAGGGAGGACAGGTGTCTTCTATGGATAGAGTTCCATTTGCTAAGGGCAGCGGAGGCAGAGGTTTTCTAGAGGATCACCAGCCAGAGCAGAGCTAGGGGATTGGTGTCTCTTGTGGGTTGGTGCCCATGAACTCGAGATTAGGGGATTGGTGTCTCCTTTGGGTTGGTGCCCATAAACATTGTAATCGGGAAAGGTATTCCCAGAATTTGGATTGATAAAATTTAGTGAAAGATTTTATCCATGGATGTAGCCCAACCATTTTGGGTGAACCACGTTAAAATGGGTCTTCAATGTGTGATGCTTTCTGTCTTGATTAATGTTGTATTGATGCCACTGCTATCTAAAGTTAAAATTATTAATTGGTTAAGTCTTATACTTGTTCACCCCCTCTCAGTATAAGCTTGTGTTCTTCAATTGGTATCAGAGCGGGTCTCTCCAGAAAGAGCCTAACAGCTTGGAGAAGGATCTATCGGAGGAACATACTGATTCAGAAAGAGATGAAGAGGTTGAGTTCGATCTCAAAGGTGAATTCTTCTTGGCTTTAAGAAAGCTTGAGAAATTCAGGGAAGAGAATTTTGTTCTCAAGCATCAATGTCAGGAAGAAGAGATAGCAAGATCAAAATTGTCTCAAAGAGTTATAGACTTCAAAATTCTAGCTGAAGAAGGAAAGAAGGTTGAACAGGGGTTCGACGAGAGGCTTTAAAAGGAAAGGAAGCTGATTGCGAGAAACTAGAAGAAGAGGTTATGTCTCTTAGAGTGAAGTTGGAACAATTGGCTCTCGGACGAGAATACTCCGTATGAAAAGCAAAAGAAGGATGGTATCACTATTCATGAAATAGGGTCTTCGAGCAAGACCAATCTTCATCCTGAAGAGCGGTGGATTCCAGTTGGTCACAAGAAGAACAATCATCCAAGGCATCAAAACAGGTTACATAATACTTTCCATGGCTATTGTTTTTCCTGCAAGAATTTTGGTCACAAAGCTATGCATTGCAATAAATCCTTGAATAGCCATAGTAAGGAAAATGTTAACTCTTTTGCACCTCTTATGAATAAAAATTTCATGTGTTACAAGTGCAAGAATTTTGGGCATATAGCAAGGATGTGCGGTTTGGATAGATCTAGCCTTGAGTTCACTAAAAAGAAAAATGAGATCAAATCTAAGTCAATGATAGTTCAAACTGCTTTTCATGCTCAAGACAAAGTAGAAAAATGGTATCTTGATAGTGGTTGTTCAAAACATATGACTGGTGAAAAGGAAAAGTTTTTGGTCTTAAAAGAAACAAACGAGAGGAACAATCAGTTTTGGAGATAATAGGTCAGCTAAAATCTGTGGTAAAGGGACTCTTAGTTTGGATGGGAAATCCAAAACAGAAAATGTGCTTTATGTAGAAGGCCTAAGACATAATCTTCTAAGTGTGAGTCAACTTTGTGATCAAGGGCACATAGTATCTTTCTTTTCGGATAGATGTGAGATAAGTAAAGAAAAAAATGGAAAACTCATTGCGAGTGCTACAAGGACTCCAAACAATCTTTACATGCTTGAGTGAGATAAAAAGGGAAAAGTGTTTTCTAACTCAAGAAGATGAGAGTTGGCTATGGCATAAAATATTGGGGCATTTGAGCTTTGATAATCTTGTCAATATTAGTAACAAGGAAGGAGTTAGAGACTTGCCCAAAATAAAAAGGCCCCATAATATCATTTGCGGTCCCTGTCAACATGGAAAAGCAGACCAGAACCAGTTTCAAATCAAAAGGGTATACTTCTTCAAAACCATTGGATCTTATTCATACTGATTTATGTGGCCCCACCAGAACTCAGAGCATTCAGGGAGAAAGCTACTTCATGTTGTTTATAGATGATTATTCTAGAATGACTTGGGTTACTTTTCTCAAAGAAAAATCTGAAGCTTTTGAAAAATTTAAAGCTTTCAAAGAAATGATTGAAAATGAGACTGACAAGAGAATCAAATGCTTAAGATCGGACAGAGGAGGAGAGTTCACTTCAAATGAATTTGTGGAATACTATGAGCAACAAGGAATCAAAAGAGAATATTCAGCAACAAGAACTCCTCAACAAAATGGAGTAGTTGAAAGGAAAAACAGAACTATTGAAAATATGGCTAGAGCTATGTTAAATGAGTCAAAACTTTCAGATGGCTTTTGGAAAGAGGCAATCAGTACAACAGTCTACATTATCACCAGGGCCCAACTTAGAGTCAATCATCATAAAACTCCTTATGAGTTGTGGAAAGGAAGACCGGCTATAGTAAAATACTTCAAAGTGTTTGGGAGTAAGTGCTTCATCAGAAGGGAAGATCAGAATTTGGGTAAGTTTGATCCTAGGTGTGATGAGGGAATCTTTCTTGGATATTCCAGCAGAAGCAAGGCATATAGATGCTTCAACAAAATAACGCATACAGTCGTAGAGAGCATAAATGTAACGAGTTGATGAAAAGACAGGGATAAGAGAACCGGTCAAGGAACTCGGTGATGAAATTTGTCAAGAAGAATTGAGAGAGGTTTCAGATGAAGAAGAGGAAAGACAACAAGCTGCTTCCCAAAACTCCTTCACGATATGTTCAGAAACATCATCCCAAAGATTTGATCATTGGTGATCCAAACAGCGAGGCAAACAAGAAGAAGAGTCATTCCTTCACACGATTCTACAAATGTTTCATTATTATCTCGGATTGAGCCAAAAGATTTCGAGTGAAGCATGTGCGAGATAAATTTTGGGTAAAAGCGATGGATGAAGAGCTAAATCAAATAGAGAAAAGTGAAACTTGGGATTTGGTTCCAAGACCTAAGGACAAGAATGTCATTGGCACAAAATGGATATTCAGAAATAAACTCAATGAGGATGGAAAGATTGTCGAAACAAAGCTAGGTTAGTCTGCAAAGGTTATGCTCAAGTAGAAGGTGTTGATTTCGAAGAGACGTTCGCTCCTGTTGCTCGTCTTGAAGCTATCGGAATGTTTTTGGCCCTTTCAAGCTTCAAATCATTCAAGGTATATCAAATGGATGTAAAGTCAGCTTTTCTAAATGGGGTGTTGGTAGAAGAAGTCTACATAGAACAGCCGGAAGGAGTGTCTCTCACGGAACGGTCAGACTATGTGTGTAAACTAAAAAAGGCCTTATATGGGTTAAAGCAAGCACCAAGGGCGTGGTACTCAAGACTTGACAGTTATCTTCATGAGCAAGGCTTCAGGAAAGGCATGGCAGATAGCAATTTGTATATTAAGAATGAAGATGATGATATGTTGATTATGGTTGTCTATGTTGATGATATTATTTTTGGGGGAAATAATACTCGGATGTGCAAAGTTTTTGCTAACACCATGCAGAAGGAATTTGAGATGTCTATGATTGGAGAGCTGTCATTCTTTTTAGGTCTTCAGATTGCTCAATCAAAAGACGGTGTATTTCTCTCTCAAGGAAAGTATATCAAAGAAATGTTGAAAAAATTTGGGATGATGGACAACAAACCAGTATGTACTCCAATGATTACAGGGTGCAAGATGAGTAAAGATGATGAATCTCCAGCGGCAGATCAGAGATTGTACAGATCAATGATTGGCAGCTTATTATATGTTACGGCTACCAGACCAGATATCATGCAAGCAGTTGGGTTAGTAGCAAGATTTCAGGCAGCTCCAAAAGATTCTCATGTTATAGCAGTTAAAAGGATATTCAGATATCTGAAGGGCACTATGGACTTTGGGCTTTGGTATCCCAAAGGTGATGATTTCACCCTCACAGCTTATACAGATGCAGATTGGGCAGGCAGTATTAATGACAAAAAAAGCACTAGTGGTGGAGCATTCTTTCTGGGAAAGAGTTTGGTTTCTTGGTTAAGTAAGAAACAACCTTCAGTTTCCTTATCTACAGCAGAGGCTGAATACATAGCAGCAGTGGCTGGGTGTACACAGGTTTTATGGATGAAAACCACCTTGGAGGATTTCAAAGTCAGGCATGAACAACCCATCTCCATATTTTGTGATAATACAAGTGCCATAAGTATTTCCAAAAATTCGGTAATGCACTCAAGGACAAAGCATATTTCCATCAAGTATCACTTTCTAAGGGAGAAAGTGCAAGACAAGCAGGTCAAGCTAGAGTATGTGCCTACTAAAGAGCAGATTGCAGATATCTTCACCAAACCTCTTCCAAGAGATACGTTTGAGTATCTAAGGGAGAAATTGGGAGTTGTACTCTCACCCCAGAATTAATCACCTCATCGGGAGGTGGGGGAGGGACTAAGCCAAGAGGCTCATTCTTAGTCCCGAGCCCCAAAGGTGGCCCTTTGCCATTGATGACAAAGGGGGAGAGATATGAGTAAGGGGGAGAGCTTCAAGAGAAGAGGAAAGCTTCAAGTCAGGGGGAGCAAAACTTCAAAGGAAGATTCTTGTCAGTTGTTAGCACAGTTGGTTTCAGTTTTGGCTCTTGAGAAGCGTTTTCAGTAAAGGTTTGCCATCAATGACAAAGGGGGAGATTGTTGGCAATTTTGGGTACTTTGGGTACATTGCATTTGCTCAAGTGAATAAGTTGTCATTGATGTCAAGAAGCTTTCGAAGGAATTTGATTTGATGTCAAAATTATTTGTTTTGATGAAGGTTACGGCATGACGAGTTCGAAAGAAAGTAAGTTGGAAAAATGTCGCGATATCGCGACATGTCGCATTTTCGTGACTTAAGCGGAGAGAGAAAGCTTTTTAGAAAAGTGTCACGATATCGCGACATGTCACATTTTCGTGACTTAAGCAGGAGAGAGAAAGTTTGTTAGAAAAGTGTCATGATATCGCGACATGTCACAGTTTCACGACTCAAAGAGGAGAGAGAATGTACGGAGTCAAAAATGTCATGATTTCATGACATATTGCAAGGAAGGTTGTACGGATGAAAAAGTGTCACGATTTCATGACATGTTGCAGGAGAGAGAGTCCGAAAGAAAAAGTGTCATGATTTCGTGACATAATGCAGAAGAGAGAGTCCAAAAGAAAAAGTGTCACGATTTCGTGACATAATGCAGGAGAGAGAGTCCGAAAGAAAAAGTGTCACGATTTCACTGACAAGTTCGAAGAGAGTAAGTGAATGAATTGTCACGATTTCGTGACAAGTTGAAGTGAGAACTGTCACGATTTCGTGACATGTTAGAACTTGAAGTGAGAACTGTCATGATTTCGTGACATGCAGCAAAGGGAAGAGTCTGAAATGAGAACTGTCATGATTTCGTGATAGGTTGCAAAGAAGACGTACGGATGCAAAAAGTGTCACGATTTCATGACAGGTTGAAGAGAAAGCTTATGGATGTAGAAAGTGTCATGATTTCATGATAGATTGAGATGGCAGCATACGGTTGGAGAAAGTGTCACGATTTTGTGATAGAAATAGAAAGTAGGTCTTCAACAGAAGAAGCGTCATGATTTCGTGACAAATTCAAGAAGGAAGAGCTCAAAGGCGAAAGCGTCGCGATTTCGTGACATGTTCCATTTCACGGCGCGTAAGGCGAAGAAAAGCACAAGGCGACGAAAGTGTCACGATTTCGTGACATGTTTCAATTTTCGCTAGTGCAAGCAGAGAAGAGAGAAAGAAAAGTGTCACGATTTTGTGAATGTTTGCAGTGTCACGATTGAAAAGCCAAAAGAGTGTAAGGTTGCAAAGTGTCATGATATCGTGACATGTAGTTTCGCGATGAAGCTTCGAAGAGTTACAGAGGCGGTGAAGCCGACAAAGTCAAATTTTAGCTGACGAAGATTAGGGTTTGCAGTCGATGTAGATTAGGGTTTGCAGATACGACTAAGATCAAGGTTTTCATCTTGAAAATGTTAGTATAAAAGGAGGGCTGTTTGGAGAGTTAATTAATCAATCGAATGTGCGTCGAAGTGTGTGAGATGCAGTCGAAAGTGCATAGAGAGCACAGAAGTGGTGAGATGATGTCGAAGCGTGCAGAGTGAGTGCAACAGGCAAAGACGAACGAGGACATTTGTGCTAGACTGAAGTACTATGTTTAGTGCAAATTCGAGGACCAGCTTTGGAGGTGATAGAGTTGAGGACAGGAGGTCTCCGACCGGAGCAGGGGAGGACAGGTGTCTTCTGTGGATAGAGTTCCATTTGCTAAGGGCAGCGGAGGCGAGAGGTCTTCTAGAGGATCACCAGCCGGAGCAGAGCTAGGGGATTGGTGTCTCCTATGGGTTGGTGTGCCCACGAACTCGAGATGAGGGGATTGGTGTCTCCTTTGGGTTGGTGCCCATAAACATTGTAATCGGGAAAGGTATTCCCAGAATTTGGATTGATAAAATTTAGTGAAAGATTTTATCCGTGGATGTAGCCCAACCATTTTGGGTGAACCACGTTAAAATGGGTCTTCAATGTGTGATGCTTTCTGTCTTGATTAATGTTGTGTTGATGCCACTGCTATCTAAAGTTAAAATTATTAATTGGTTAAGTCTTTACTGTTCACCCCCCTCTCAGTATAAGCTTGTGTTCTTCAACAAGGTTGTAGAATTTATAGTGGCAAGTCATTGAAAATTTTGAAAAAAATGATCTATCATCTCATTTCTCTATTTCATGAGGGCTTCATGCAAGATATCCTTGAAAGGAATATCTATCTCAATGTTGTCCATTCTAGTTCTCACCCGATATTATTTCAAATGATTAGAGGGATCTCAAATTTGATACCCAAAATTTAAATACCTTGATCTTGTGTTTATGGACATACACTCAAAATATACATCACTCTAATACCACTAATCCAAAAATCAAATGTTTGATTTATCTAAAATTTAAAGTTTCAATATAAGAAATATCTTGAAATATTGAAATTAAAAAACAACAGAATATAAAAAACCAGAATACAAGAATATATAAGCAAAATAGCATAATGATTTAATTAATAAAAAAAGTATAATGGAAGCAATATCTAAGAAAATATGTTAGGCTATAAAATTGCATACTTTACTCATGATTTTTATAATCAAGGGTGCATATATATTTATATGAAACATTTTGTAAGGGGAATGGAATGTTAGGTACCCAAGATAGGTACTTAATAATTTAATATTGTATTGTAAAATGGTATGATCCATAAATTAACTTTTGAGTAAGGAAGGCCATGTGTCAAATTATAAATAGGTATGTCATAGAATCATATATGTAACCATAGGGAAATATTATCATATGTAACCATCAAGAAATATTTTCATATTATTATGTACTTTTAACTCATGGAAGGTGAACCACCACATAGGTGATCTTGTAACTCATGGAAGGTTAAGCATCATTCTCTTGTATAATGAGATATGAACCTCCATTGTAAAAGGGATATATAAAGTATTCTTGTAGAAGTATTGTCTTATGGAGCTAAAGATCTTATGGAGTGGATTCCATCCAATAAGGAGCATCGTATTGTGTTACCCTACCTCAAGGGTATTATCAATCTCTATTTTATTGTGTGGAATTTATTGTGCAATTTATTTGTGGATGCATGTTGTAGATTTTTGCATATTGATGAAATATTTATGGTTATGGGAAGATAGGTTTACCTTACATCAATGTTGTGGATATGGTGAACTTGGTTTCCATCATGCTCCATAGGGTGGACCAAAAAATACTTAAAATTATGATTTCTCGATTACATACAGTGGGTTTTGGCAAGCCAAAATTGAGCCACACATGACTAAAATAAAGCTTAGCATTATCATTAGATAAAATAATGGTTTGTACAATGAATAATGATAACCATTTAAAAAAATAATCAAATACTACAAAAGCACAAATATTACCATGCATAGATATGGGAAAAACCGAGAGGAAATCCATGGAGATAGATTTCCAAGGCTTGAATGGAATTGACAATGGTGCATATAGTTCCTACTTTTTGTTGGTTGGATTGGAAGATGTGCAGGAGGTACATGACTTGATGTACCTCTTAACATCATTTCTCATATTTAGCCAATAGATGTACTTTTCAACCATTACCAATGTTTTCTTCCATACCAAAGTGACTTGCCATTTTGCTAAAATGTACTTCCCAAATCATCTTTGAGCACTCACTAGTCTAAAATATATTCCATATAAAAAGGTGGTTATATTGCAAATAAAAATTAGAAATATGCTTGCTTACATGAAGAGCTTGGTGTGTATTTGCAATATCAGAAACTACATCATACAAGGTGAACCAACTAGAAGGATGGTACCCACAAGAATAAATAATGGTGGTGAGTGTTGTGATTGGAGGTTGTCTCAAAAAATTTACTATTGAATTGGATCTTCCTTTCTTATGGTTGATGATAAATTTTTTATATATGACACACTTTTGATGCCATTAATTCCTTAGCTTGCTTTACATTTGAATGGAATCCAAAGGTCTATGATCTATGTGGATGTTGGTTTGCCCACCCAATATTTAGTGCTTCCACATGCTTGGACAACAACATAGAGATATTTATCATATATGGGGTATTTATGAATTGCTTCATTGAATGCTTCCTTGTGATATACAATTGGATGTCCATGATACGTGAGAATAGCTCCCAATGTGTACCTTGATGCATTAGTTATTACCTCAAAATATTGATGTAGATTAGGTAGGGAAATTGTAGGATCTTCCCAATGGAACTTGGATTTTTCACCTCCTTTGGTCACATGGTATATTAGTGGTCAAGAAATGTGTGAGAACCCCAATAAAAATATTTTATAGAAATTGGCAAGATCCAAAAATCTATGAAGATATGGTAGAGTATTTAGAGTAGGAAAATCTATAATTACCTTAATCTTATCAATATTAACATGGAATTCCTCTATGTTATCAATATAGCAAAGGTACTAAATCTTTGTCATTCCAAATGAGCACTTCTATAAATTAGCACATAACTTGTGTCTCCAAAGAATATGAATCCTTGAAAAATATATTGTGGATGTTACTCTCATGTATTTCTATAGATGACAATATGATCTAAGTAGACTACCATAAATGAGCTAGTATAGGGACACAAAATGCTATCCATTATCCTCATGAATGTTGTAGGTGCACTAGTTAAGCCAAAAGGCATAACCAGAAACTCAAATAAACCTCCTTGGATTTGAATGTAGCATTTTTTTATGTCAATGGAATCTATAGATATTTTATGACAACTATATTTAGGGTCAATTTTGGTGAGGAATTTTGCATCACAAAGTTGGTTTAGCAAGTCATCTATTTTAGGGAGTATATGTTCATAGTGATGTTATTAAAACCTCTATAGTCAATACAAAATTTCCAAATTCCATATTTCTTTGGAGCCAAGATAATTGGACTAACACATGGTAAAGCACTTGGTCTAATGTGCCACTTTTATATCAATATTTGGATCTATCTCTTGATTTCATAATTTTCAAGGACTGATTTATGATAAATAGGTGCATTAGGCAAAGGAGAACTAGGAAATAAATCAATGGAATGCTTTACCCTATAATGAAGTGGTATTCTAGTTGGAAAATTCAACAAGTCATCATAATCCACTACAATATTATCCATATAATTCTATTGTGTATGTCCTATAATTGATGTAGCAATGGTCCTAATTCTACATTATGGCTTGATCATCAATAAAATAAATTTTCTTATTAGGTCCATCCTCTTTATGCATTGTTTAGCACTGATTAGGGAAATACAAGTAAAAGTAGATACCTCTAGGATCCTATAACATTGAATTTTGATAGTTATGATGGCACTTTAAGGCCTAGAATATTAGACAACATGCTTATTCCATAGAAGTAATTAGCTCAAAATCACATTATAAACATCCAAGTACAAAACATCACACAAGACTTCATATTTGAAGGAATTCGTGGCATGATAGAGGAGAATTTTTTGTGTGACATAAATATCTCTCCCTTATTTTAACAATCCAACATTATGTTGTTGTGTATTGTGTAATAAGTACTTCAAATCCTTCATCATTTGAATAGAAATTAGATTCTTTTGACTTCCACTATCAATAATAAGATGTAATGGTTTACCATTGACCCATATTTATCAGTGAAATAAGCATTCATCATGTTGTGATTTATCCTTTTGTGTTTTATCTTCTATTGATGTATCAACATATATCGATATGTATTTAGGCTACAAAAATATCAAAATATATAATTAATATCTTTAGTAACTACTTTATTTTACAATTTTAAGGGCTTGTAGAGCATGTTTTGTATGTAGTTAAAAGTTAAATATCTTCCTATAATATTTATAATGCATTTTGAATAGATCAAAATAGAGTCACAAGTAAAAATTAATGCCCATAATAGTGCAACTAGGATAAAAAATAAGTTTTTCGGCATTTTTAAGCATAAAGCATTGCTGTAAAAAGGTTACATGCCTAGATTGTTCATCTCCATTTTAAAATTAATGGTCTTAATTGTGTTAACTTTTGACATTAGGTGCAAAAATTACTTATTTATCTAATATTTGGTGAACCATTCTCCTTAGTGACCAAGTTATCCTACCTTGACCAACTTGTACATCTACATGGAATACCCTTTAGTGGTCCTATATCACATGTCAATAATTTGATCCTCATCCAGTAGTTCTATGCTATTTGGATTGGGTTCTTCAATGTCTAATTATTTTTCTACTATGGAAGTGCCTAGTAGAGGTGCATTATAGGGCCTAAGAAGTTCAACATTGAAGATTGGATGCAAACAAAAATAAGATGGAAGATTCAGTTCAAAGGCATTTTCTTCCACATTCTAGGTGATGGTGTATAATCCATAGTAAAGAGATAATATTCCTATGGGATACTACAAGTATTTCATTTTGAATATGTAACCATATCTTATTTCCAACCTTGAAATTGATGTGGGTCCTAATATTGGTTATCATATTGCTTGTATTTTTTATATATTTTCTAAGAGGCTCTAGACCTGTTCTTGGATGTCCTAATTATATTCTATAAATCAAGCTACCTTTTTTTCTTATTTTTTTCATGAGGATATTACTTCATTTGTTGCATTAGGAAAGCTACATCAGTGGGTTCCAATGGTTGTAACCTAAAATAGAAATGCAATAGGCTATGTTTGGTAGAGCTATGTAGAGCTTGATTGTATTGATGCTAAATTTAGGGAACGCTCTCATTCCATATTCATGGCTGCTTGGAATTATACATTTGAAAAATATATAGACCTAATCAATTAATAATTTTTGTCTAGTAATTAGTTTGAGGATGGAAGGTATTTGGTAATTTCAACTTGTTGTCCATCATGCTCTATAGGATGAACAAAACAATACTCAAAAATATGCTATCCATGTAAATTACAATTGAATTTGGCAATCCAATACTGAGACACATATGAATAAAATAATGATTAGTAGTATTCTTGAATAAAATGGATTTCTTACAAGGAATCATGATAGTCATTTTTGAAAAATAATTAGCTTCTACAAAAACACAATCGTTACCATGCATAGATGTGGCAAAAACATAGAAATCCATGGAACTAGTTTCCTAAGGCTTAGATGGCACTGAAAATTACGTATATAGTCCATGCTTATTGTTTGTTTGTTTGGCAATAACACATGGGGTACATTACTTGATGTACCTTTGGACATAATTCCTCATATTTAGATAATAGAAGTAACTTTGAAGTACTGCCAACATTCCTTTTATACCAAAGTGACCTGCTACTTTGTTGAAGTGTGTTTCCCAAATAATCTTTGAGTACTCAATATCTAGTACACAAATATGTTCTATAGTGATTCTCACTACACTCAAGGGTTTTGGCCTCAAACAAAATATTAGAGCAAGGAAAAATTATGAAAGGCATAAAATCTCTAATCAAAGGCAGTCACTATTTTACAAAAGTCCTGAGTAGAAAATAAAGGCAAAAGTTTTGAAAACTCATATGGAAATTTTCTCAAAAGAATAGAAAGTGGAAAACAAGGTTGACCAACATAAAAAATAAAAACCCTTTATAGTTAGAGGTTTTGAAAATTTATGTAGAAGTACAAGTGAAAGATTTTTGAGAGATAGACTATATGAAATAAGAACTCTCAAAATGTGAAACTCTAAAAGGTCCAATGGAAGGAAAAAAGAAGAAAATTCTACAAAATACTTCTAACAATAATTTTAGTATGATTATGGAAGTATTGAAAATAACCCAACAGAAGCCAACAAAATAAATTTTTAACAAACACTCGATAACCTATATAGGTATTTGAAAAAACTAGGAGTGTGCTAAAATTTAAAGAATAACATAGAGAGCCACCAAATCTAAATAAGGATTAGATTAATTTTCAAAACAATAGTAATGGTGAAAAAATATTAGGGAGAGTATGTAAGATGTATTGATGAGTCATTATTGATAAAGTTAGGAATCACCTACTAATGTTATTTCAGCTTAGCAATCCAAGAAAGTGGGTGATCTCTTGAAGAAAAAGGCATGGTGGTTATAGTTTTGTACTTGATAACATTGATTGTAGAAGGTGCTCTCATTCAAATCCTTAGAATCCCTAGGAAGAGTAGTTGAAGTTGTCAAACTTTCCTACAAATTTTGGAGGAAAATTATCCCTATTTTGTAATCTATATTTAATAGTTTCTTAGCATTGAAAATAATTGAAAAGTTATATCTCTGCAGATTATATAGCTTTCCCTTTATTTTCTTCTATTGGATTCTTGGATGGTATTGAGGCTAGTTTGAGCCATCACTTCTAGCATTATATTGTGATATATATATATATATATATATATATATATATATATATATATATATATATATATATATATAAAGATATATATATTGGAGGCCTATGACTATTTTGTTCCAATTGTATGGTACTCCTTGTTGGTTTTTTAATGTATGTATGTTTATGTTTTAGACTGTGCTTATATATGTTTATAGGAGGAATTTTTCAAAATCCTATGTTGGTGAATTACAACTAGAGATGTTGTGTAGGATAATCTTATTCTAATCTTGGTGTATCACCTTTGTTAGCTTAGTTTTTTTCCTTTTTGCTATATTTTTTTGCATTTCTCTAACCCTTTCCCCCTAAAGTTAGTAAATTAGGATAGAGTAGGAAACATGCACTCAAGGTAACAATATAAAAGGATATATCCTTATAAAAAAATCATAAAGGCCCCTAATTGAGCCAAATCCCATGCTCTCAAAAGTGACCCATTGTGTTACTCTATGCAAGTTGTGATTATCTTGACCATATAGTATATCGTGTATGATAGTTACAACAATCACAGAGGACAATAGTTTAATGGTATGTATGGTAGGATCCCATTGATTCTTCATTGGTCCTACAATCAAAAGAATAATTAGGCTCTGATTTTGGAGAGGGTCTCTTCCTATATGCTTGTTTTGGCACCTCAAAAATTACCTAGTGACTCCACGCAAGAAAGAATATCTAAAATAATCCACACTGAATAATATTAGATTGAGATTCTAGTGAAGATCTTAGTCTATATGCTCACAAAGCACATGTTGTATTCACCTAGAAAATCCACTCCAACCAAAGGATCTAGAATTTTATGCACAAGAGACCTAATATTAGGTCCTTTACTACTACAAACCTATAAGAGTTGCTTTTACCACTTGAAACCATTCCATTATGAAGATATAGAGGCTAGAATATGGATGATCCATCACCATCTATAACATTCGCTACCTAGAATTATATAGGTCCCTTGAGATCTTGTACTCCACATGAAGTGTGGGAGGATACATTAGTGGATGCTTTACAATATCTCTCATATTCCATTTGGGAGGATCTAACTACAAAAATAAAGCATTTGAACCACATGGTGAGCCTATGCATGCTTCTTAATATATCAAAGAAAAATTTAGCTCTAAAATTGCTAGTGGCCTCATTTAGAGGTAAGGCTAGAAAATAGTATATTACACTTCAACTTAACTTGATAGCTAACTAAGACCAAATAACTACCCTATTCATGGAAAAATTAAGAGAGAAGTTATATGGGGTGTATCTCTTGGAACAATTACCAACCATAAAGAGACCTTCCATGGATACGATAGATGATTTCAACCTAAAATTTCATAAGACATGGTATAAAATACTTGAAGAGCATTATCCTCCCGTAGGTATGGAATTTATATATCATAAAATTCCTTAGATTCTAAAATATTATTAATGATTAATGATAGAGGTGGAAACACCTTATCATATACCTATGGAATAGCCATTCAAGCTAAACATAATCAAATTTAGATTGAAAAGTTATCTCCCATGCATCCCATGACTCTGTATCCTAGCGTGCAATCTCCATACTATATTTCCCTAGTCATATATACAACCAACCAACCTTAGTCTCACCTACAGTAACTCTTTTCCCACATGCTTTAACACCCCCTACTTTAGATAACCTAGAGTTTAAAGTAATACAAAGCCTACTCAAACTAGTTACAAATGAAATTATAACCATAAGGAGGGATATTTATGACTATAGGTACCCATATTATAACAACCAAATAACTCATTAATTTGAATTGAAATAGAGCAATAGATCCATTTAATGGATACCCTAGGCCTCGGTTTCAATCTAATTTAGAAAATGGTCAATCCTAGAGCCAAAACCAACAAACACTGTTAATGTCAATCCCTCTATAATAAGAAATTCATAACCATGCTATGGATATTGCTCCCATTTTTAACAACTATGTCAAGGAGTCTACTTCATGGTATTACCCAACTATATACACCAAGTCTACCTAGGTCAATCATGGAGAGATATCCCATCTCCTCATATCCATGATGTGAAGTGACACCTTCCTAGGCATTTACTTTATATTTTGGAGTTTAAAATCATATGGTGAGATAGTTTAACCCAAATCCATCTCTTCCAAATTTAAATTATGATCCCTAAGAGAAAATTTGTGTAACCTGGGATGAGTACAAGGTCTATGTGGTATCTAATAGAGCAAGAAATATAGTGTTTAGTAGGCCATAAATTTGATTAGACTATGTCACAAGGTCTAAAAAATTGGTGATGGAGGAGTAGGATAAAAGTAATATAATGATCCCTAGAATTCAACATAGGCTAGATAAACCAAATTAGCAACCTCCTAAAACTTAGTGCACATATACCTCTTGATAGAAACAAACAATTTGGTTATATGGATCTAAGTAGCCAAGCTAAACAAGCTAATATTTGCCTAATAATTTGAATGATTGTACCATGAGAGACCTTAGTAGGAATAAATCAAAGCATCCATGAAATATTGAAGTGAAAAGTTCCCTAACCAAAATCATTTAGAACCTTTTAGTCAACCATAAAAATATGAGACTTTCTTCACCATGTCACTCAACCATTTTCCTTGGTATGTTTAGCATGGTGAACCACCTAAAGTCCATGGTGGTGGTGCCTATCTAGGATATCTTGAATATCCATGAGAAAAATTAGCACCTATTTGGGATATCTTGGATATCCCCCAACCTTACATCTATGTTTATATATATTCCTAGGCACACTCCATGGAAGCTCTGATACCAACTATAACAACCCACCAAAACCAACCCAAGAGGGATGGATATATATATATATATATATATATATATAAGTTTTTTTTATATATATATATATATATATATATATATATATATATATATATATATATCACAAGTAAGGTTCACAAAGGTGTCCTAATATTATTTTTAGCATTCTCAAGGCATCATCACATTTGAGTTCAATGTCACTACAAAAAACATAAAAGTAGATAGGAGTGGTCAACATCCCATATTTTTGGGGTTCATCTTACTAAATCTCACTGTTTAGAAGGATGCCAAAGTGGTCCCTCCACATTTCCTATACCATCACCAATATAGGATAATTTGACCACAATATAAGAATTATCCTTTAAGGCCCATAATATTTAAAAGGGAATACCTATTCCCTAACCCTTCCATAAGTCCATCTATGTAGGTTATTCTAGAATAAATCCTTGATGCTTAGTAACCACACCTCTATGAGTTAACTAAGGCCATTACCACTCACTTGGTGATGAGCATGGTTACCTAAACCTCATCATTCAAGGTACCACAAATTTTATCTTATGAATGATTCCATTATATTGATAGTTATGGAACATCCAATCATAATTGTTCAAGGTATATCACTTATGAATATCTAGCTATTGCATTACCACAACTCCTAGATTTGTGAGCACCTGACTATTGCATCACTGCAACTCCTTCTTGGACTCACAACTACATGATTATTACATCATCACAAATCCTCCTAGGATTGGGTTAACTCTTTGAATCAGGGGCCCCAATAAGGTTCTAGATCCATAGCCAATAACCCCCCACCAAACCCAAGAAATTACATTAAAAAAAATCTCTTCCTTGAAATATATAAAGTGTTATAACAAAATTAACATGCTTAATTAGAACACAATGTAGATCTTGGATTTAAATAGAAAATTTTCAACCCATACTTAAGTAAACATAAATCCCAACAAAATGCTAACACAAAAGAAACATCTCTCCATATTAAAGTATGATTAAATTAATCATAATGCTAACATATAATTTTTCTTTTCTTTCCACAATGAAAAACATCTTCAAAAGAGTTCATAACCAACTCATTCTTTTGTTTTCTCAAAAACCAAGCATTCCATATATTTACATAAAGACTTCCAAGCCTTATTAATTCAGGAATAAAAATAACCAAGTGTTACATAACAAAACTTCCATTTACATAACAAATTTTTATTCCCAAATATATTAGAGCAAGTCCACCCAAGTGGCCTCTACACCACCTTATTTTCCTAATCCTCTTCATGAAAGAAATCTCCCACAGACATTAAGATACTTAGGGATTAGGATAGCTCTTAATGCAATGCAACTTAACATGCTCTATGTATAAATGCAAACAACCATGAAAATACATTTCAAGAAATCAAGGAGAGAATTCCATACTTCTCTCTATAATGATTTGCCTATCTTCTAAATCCTAGAAAATCATTAATAATATAGCCACTTTTCCCAAAATAATAACATTACATAATATTAAATTTACATACATTCTTCTTTTCCAAAATCTCATTTCTTAAAAAAAATCCAATTTTCATTATTTTAAATAAACAAAAGAATAAATCTCCCTTAATACTCAAACCTAAACATTTTACTAATGATTAAATAAAAAAACCTTTAATAGCTATCTATCTTTTTTTATTAGTTAAATAAAGTTAAATCATTCTAAATCCAAGTCCCACTTAAAAAAATGAAAACCATTTATAACCAAAGGTAGCTAAAAAACAAATTAAAGATCATAAAACAAAACATTAATTTTATATTCACATTAGAAGAGAATTCATTAAGGAATAATGCAATCAACAAAATGAAATGTGAAAAACTAAGATTAAAAGTAGATTGATTTCTTCCCAACCAAGCTTAAGCTACTACCCATGCTAGCTATGGAAGGGATTTTGTAACAAATATCTGTAGTCTACAAAAACTCTAAAGAACACATTTCTTGAGAACAACCAACCACTAAAATACCTCCCAATGAGAAGCATGATCCAACACTAGCAAGAACACCATAAAAACCAAGGCTACAGGTGGATCCAATGATTACCACCCGAGTAAGGCATTTGAAACTTAGGGAAGATACTATCCTCAATAGGTCTAAATAGAAGACTAGCAACAAGGGTAAAAAATAAAAGTATCCACTTTGATCTCAATAAAACTTCCTTGAATAATGTTAGACTAGCTAATGATATCGAAGACATATGTGAGAATGCCACAACATCTAGAAAAACTAAAATCTTACTAGCCAAGGCAACAAATAACATGGTCCCATAAACATATTAAAACTCTACTCTACGAAAGAACTAAGAGCTCTACAAAACCAATGAAAGCAAGGAATACAACACAATAAGTTTAAATCCTTAAGCATGTGCTAGCAAGGTACAATATTACTTCAACTATCATTGATTTTTCTCCTTTGCACTAAGCTCCCTTCAACTCTCTTCAGTTTGCTTCTTCCCACCTTAAGCTAACTTGCCTCCTCCTCATTTTCCTAACCTCCAATACTAACAATATAGAGAACATATAAATTATAATATAAATGCGACCAAATATGAAAGTCCACATTTCATTTTCAAGCAAGCTAGCCGCCTACTACTTTACCTTCTAGCTTGCTTTTTTTTTATTGAAATTCTAGCCTGCGTTATTATGTTATCAAGATTCAACATTTCAAAAAGAAGCATGCATTTTAAACAAAGGTTTACTCTAATAATTATTAGTCCCTTTAATAATATAAACTTAATGTTTCCAAAATTAGAACTCCAAATAATTATTAGAAACTCAAGTTAATTAATCTAGTTTTTCTTTTTTTATTCGAAGATTCACAATACAAGCAATTAATCTAATAATTCATCCAAAATATTATTACCTTTTAATGTTAATTACTAACAATAAGGTAATTAGATTAATTACTTACCAATTAATACCATACATTAATATTAATTATTAACTCTGATTTTAATATTTCAAGTATTAATATTACTAACCTTATTAATACTTTATTGGATCAATCAACTAATTTTATGCTTCCAAAACTCAAGAAATACAATGAATTTTCAAATCAATAGTACACCATGTTGTTTTATCCTTAAGTAGGTATTTTTTTAAGATAACTAGAATGTTATCCCCTACCTACTAAGGATGACTCCTTTGCCAATAGCAATATCATGGTCCAATGGTGTATTCAAACAAAAAGCATATATGCAATGCATCTATATGAAGGGTATTCTTTTACCCTTGAGCTATCGATGAACAAGTCATCCATCATTTTCCAAATTTTCTCTCAACTCTAGTGGTTGTACCATACTAATACACCAATGAGAGAGTACCTGGTCTTGTAAATACAAATTCATCAACAATATCATATTCTACGTAATCAAATCATAAAGTATAGTTGCCCAATACAATTAGTAACATAACAAAATATTATGCATTAGATATCATTCATGAATAAAATGTTAAGAATAAGTCCTTCCAAGGACGGTTGTTACATATAGTAAAATAATATCCATTACCTTTTGTAGAGGAATTATTAAAAATAGCTCCTGGTCATTCTACCCCTTCAACTATAGTAGAAAATTAGACAACCTTCCCCCCAAACAAAAAAGCATCTCCATTGGTATTTCACAAACAACCTCTGCTTTTAAACCTAAGAGAAGGAGGTCCTAAAATCTGACCCCTCCTACCTCTAACACCAATTTATTTGACATGTTTAACCTTAATAGTTTTGGTATGAAACCTATTATTGATCCTACAAATCCATCAATTGATCCCTTTAGCAATGCCTCAAACCCCTTTGCTTCTCAACGAAATCTATTTTTTAATAAAAATGCTCAATTACATAAAATCGGCTTACTTGTTATCCCTCAATATAACTAACACCTTCCTTATCATATCAGCCTACTTGTTATCCCTCAATTACATTTGAAGTTTGATGTAGTTTCTAATTCTTTGTTGCAGGCAAAATTGATTGAAATTGGGTAAGATCAGGTGATACAATCTGCTAATCGGGTGGTCCGATTATGCAGAAACCCAACCGATCAGGGTAGAGAGCTGTAGTTTGAAAATTTTGATACAAAAAATAGCATTTTTACCAGATAATATGCATCTACTGAACTAGATTGTAGAGAACGATGAATTTGAAAGTACAACAGATGAATTATTGAATATGACTCTATGTTAAATATGCGAATACTTGCAAAAAAATGAGGAAATGGAAACATGCAAGCTAGAATACCAAGTGTAATGAATATAAGATGATCTAAATATGATTCTAAATAGAATAATTGGAATATAGAATGCAAAAAATGAGGTCTAGATGCCCCCAAGTAGTTAAACAACAAGGATGTGTGATGCAAACAAAATCAGACAATTTCATCACAAATCGAGCGAAATGATATTGCAATCGGGAGATATGATATCGCACAGAAATTACCGATGCATAAATTGAACCTGCAAAAACACAAAAAATTGGTAGAGTGACAAGATGAAAATATACGGATGTTCCAGAGGGAATCCAAGGTGAGGAGCCTAGATTAAATAGGAATAAATAAACTAAGAGGTTGGTCTAAAAATGAAGGGGGTTACAACCTCCTCTATTCTAGATGAAATAGGTCAAATCGATCTGGAAACCACCGTGTAGTTGTCCAGGAAAAGACAAGGAAGTTGCAACTAGATTTTTTTGCCTTGCTAAGGTAGGCATTTTTTAGTTTTGGATAAAATTGGTTGATCCAATTTCATGCAAAATATAATGATTTTGCACTAAAATCGCACGATTTCATATGAAGGTTAAAAAAAACTTGTAATGGGCATGAAAATCAAGGCAGAAAGTTAAGGATAGTTAAATTTAAATTTTCAAATGTTTTTAACTTAGGTTTACATTAATGTGAGTCATTTTTAGGGTGCTACACTATACTTGGGCCAATTTGCTCAAAAACCTATCATTGATGGTCTTATTCATGGGGCTTGAAACATGGATAACTTATACTATATCATTTCATTTAACATGCATTAATTACACATAATAACTAGGAGGGGCCTCCTAATAATCACTTGACCATATGATTATTGGTTCTTGATGTTCTATATTTCTTATCATTCTGCATTTCAATGACACCAAAAGGCATATTCTTCAAAAGCATAGAACCACCCCAAAAATGGGGTAATAAAATTTTATTTTGACTTCCCACATCGGGATACACTCATTTACATCAGTCATATGTCCCTTTTCTATTGGGGCAAAAATAGAATACACTAACACCCACATTTACACTTGGCAAAAACCCCTTTTTTGTTAGGTCAAGAACAAAATCAATCATTACATAATTATCTATTTCACCCACATTTACATCATTCATATCCTCCACATCAATTGGAAAAAAACCCCCTCTTTTATTGGGGAAAAAATAGAACACATCATACACCTGCATTTCCACTTGGTAAAAACTCATGTTGGGACAAGAACATAATCAATAATTGCATCATCACCTATGTCACCCACATTTATATCATTCATATCATCCACATAAATTGGCAAAAAACCCCTTATCTTGGGGCAAAAACAAAACACATCATACACCCGCACTTACATCATACACCAACATTTATATTATCACCCATAATTGTATCAATTGGCTCATAAGATTCATTCTTCACTCATTCACTAGTTGAGAGGGTAAGCTACACCAACATTTATTGTATACAAGATCTTCTTGCACTCTAAGGAAAGAAAGTTGCTTCACCAAACCAGGTGTGTTTTGTTTTTGCACCGCATTGTGTTTCACGCAATGAAATACAAAAAAGGGCATTTGTAGACACTAAATACTAGCCACTTGTCATCCATACACATTATCCAATCACAACCATCCATTATTTATTTATATATGTATATATATTTATATTTTATAACTGATATATAAATATTTTATATATTAATATTTATATATTTAATATAAACATATATTTAAGTAAACCTTTGCCATTCATTACAATTTAATCTCAGCCACCCACTTAACTTGATCCATGTCACATTCAAAGTTATAATCTTAGCCATCTATCACGTTTTAATCTTGGACGCCCATTGGTGTCATCGAAACTCTATTATGTTGGAGATAAGTTATAAAATATCATTCACTTCTATGAATGAAGGTTAAGAGTTCAAGAATTTGTTAAGTGGTTAAGCCATACATTTCATCATATCCATTATGAACTAAAACCCTAGTATTTTGGTACCATTTTCACTTGTCGACACTACCATTTTCCTTGTTTCTACCATCGTAAACCCTTGCAAGTCAAATATAAGGTTATGCAATACTCCCCCATCACTCCCAAACACCTCCTAACATTCTGAAAACACTATTGAAAATTCTAGGAACACTCGAAGGCATTCATAGTCCTCCCATAATGCTCTAGGGTGTTTCCCAACCTCCAAATTATCATCGATAAACCCTTGAATGCTTTCAAGAATTTGTGCATCACCAGATCACAGAAGTAGGAGTATAAATAAAAAACAAGTATATTTTTGACAAGGTATTATATGTCATTGCATCACATCTTATGTTTTCTATATTTAGATCATATTTCATCATTTATAGCACTAGGGTTTGTAGCTTTACTTGTTTTTATAGAGGTCCTCACACAATGGAGCCCTAGCATATGCTATTGAAATATCTAGTGTTGTTGACCTGATTATAGGTTACAAGAGACATACTATTAAAGGATGTTGTAGCTGGGGTGGCCCCATAGGTATACTCAAGCCCATCCACAACGTATTTGGAGTGAAATATGATGTAGAAGACACCAAATATTCTTTGTAAACAAGGGTTTTGAAATTCTTCAATTGTAATCATTGTATAAATACAAATTATATTGTAACATTGGAGATCAAGGTTCCACCACATTAATATCAATATTATATCTCCTCATTTTATAATATATTTTTTGTTGATTCTGTTATTATTATCTTGGTGTTGTCAATTTTTAGCTTACACACCCCAATACCTAAGAAATATTAATGGTAGAATTATTTGATGTCTGACAAGTTCCTAATATACTTACAAATATAACAATATGGGATACTTATATTAAACATCATCCCTTGGTATAAGGTCTATCAAATATCTCAAATTATTGTACTTCATCACTTTCAAGACTTGATAATATGATTCATCCTTATGCCTAAGAAATATGGATGGTAGAATAATTCAATGCTTAGAAAGTACCTAATATATGTAGGCACCCAATAATATGGGATGATTCTATCAAATGTCCTTCCTTAATATAAGGGTCTATCAAAAATTTTAGGTTATGATTTATCTACCCTAATCAAGGCAATATGATGAACATTAAAAAATCCTCATGATTACTAATGGCTTTATTTCATCACCTCCTAGCAACTTGAATATTGCCAAGTTTCACAAACATCTATAACCTCACCATATTTACAAACATTAATAAGCACTAAAATTCCCTCTCTTCAAAGGAATGCATTTACTTGGTTACTTTGGTTTTGCAAACCCATAATACTTTATAGATGCATTGAGTGATAAAGACAAGTATTTTTATTCCTTTTTATGATTTGTAAGGCACTTTCGTAAATAATATTTTCTAAAAATATAGGCTGCCATCAAAATATTGCTCATCGATTCAAAAATTCATGATAAAATACCTCCTTTCCACAAATTTCTTAATAGGATGCATCTATCACAACATATTACTTACACCATCATATTTCTCCTTTTCATTATGATTGCGTGTATAATTGCATAATTACATGTTGAATGTATGTTTGTTTTCCTTATGCATATCGAATCAAGATATTTTGCAAGGATGTGATGATGACAAATAGTAAGGATGACGTATAGTTGCATTGCACTTGTACTAGGTCTCTTATGCTAGTAGATCTTGACCCCTAGTAGTTTGCTTGATGCATGATCATACCCACCAAGATGCAATGAAATCCCACATTAGCACATGCTATTATTCATAAGGGAATTATATGCTAGCATACTTTATATTTCTATTTGCATGATTTTTTTTATTGAAATCATGGGTTTGTATACATCACATTTGCATCCCTCATATTCATTTACCTTTGTCTTCAATAACTCTTTGACTTTGACTCATCATGTAAAGTTTCATCCAATAAATATTATCCCCTACAACAAAGTTAGCAAAGGTAACAAATTTTTATCAACACGCCATGAATAAAGGGTAGTAATAGCCTTGGATCATCAGTAGAATCTAGTACAATGTTTTTTCTTTGTTAGGTTATCGATGGAAATAAGATCATGGTCCAAATTGCAACTCAAATGGTCCCAAATTTTGGGAGCATAAAATTCTAAATAAGTAGATGAAAGTGATAAAATAAACAAAATATAAAGACCCAAATCTTAACCCTCACACCAATATAATATAAGCATTAACCTCCTCTATTTAAAGGAGAGTGGTTACCTTTCCATGGTGCTTTATGAATACAATGATTATTTTCTCCCTTTAATGATTGGGAAAGTACCTTAATAAACAAATTTTATTAACCAATCACCAAAATTATTTGAGATATTGTAAAAGAAAAATGACTTCCTATTTCCAAGTAGGGGGTATCTATCATAAATTCTTAGCTAATCCTAAGCATATTAACAATGATAATAATTTTGAACCCTCACAAGGCCTAGGCATCAACATTTAATTGTAAAGACCTTCAGACCCATAAGGTACAAGTGCATTGCATATCTAAATTACTTTGGGAAATACTATCATGATTAAATTCCTTCAAATCCCTAAGGTGTAGTCACATATAAAATACCTAGTGAATCTAAATACATGTATATAATTCTCTAGATTTATAATGGTCTCAGTATGATCAAATCCCTAGCAATACTAGGCACACATAAATTCCTTCAAACCCATAAGTTCTAGGCACATAAATTATCCATACATTCAAATATAAAGTACTCCAAGAAATTATATCTAAGTCCTTTGGGAAATGCTATCTAAGTCCTTCAATAAAAGCTATCACAATTCCTCCAAGAAACACTATCATAAAATGTTCTCTACACCATCTCAGTCTAGGAAAATAAAGGCCTTAAAACACCATAATAACCCTTATCTCATACATATGATTAATTTCATTTTTAAACTTTTTTACAACAATAATAAGCATATCTTACATAGAAACATAACCACCAAAATCAAAGTATATCATTATACATAAACTTCTAAAGAAATTTTAAAACAATATATCATCACACCATCAATATATCACATATAAAAAGTAAATAATCAAATAATAATGGACTCATACATATCTAAAAAGTCATATACACCACTCAAGTGGTCCAACATACCATAATGACAAAATTAGTATGCTTGACCATATATAAATCACGAGGACCAGTGCACCACAATCACAAAATTGGTACACTTAGCCTACAAAATCTCATAAAATATCTATAAAATATTAGCTTTGTGACCCTATAACCCAAGCTAACCCATGAATTAATAATTTAGAAGCATTATTTATAGACCATGACCTGGAAAAACACCTTGAAGAAGCATGAGGTGGAGAAGCCTGTATTTGCTCTATAGGAATGATATGATGATATAATACCCTATAGCAGGCACTTTTGACTTGCTTTGCATCCATATCATCCATGATAATATCCAAATGATCTAATATACCTAACATGTATGTGCCTCTAGTTTCTACTTTATCATCATCCCTTTCTTAAGTGAATGTGCCACTCGTACCTCTAGTATTATAGCTTAAGCCAATGTTGCATCCCTTTGAGTAGTCAATTGGGCTATTTTAGAGACTCTTTGTGCCCTGGTAGTGTCTCTATTTAAATTCACTAAAGTCACTTAGGATACACTTGTGTCCATATCTAATGAAAACTAAGAAGCTTGTAATATTACTTGATATTGGTCACCCTAGATCTAGGATATCTCCACTACCATGGTATTTTTATTATGCTACATAGCAGATCTTTCAAATTCATCCATCTTCTCAGCAATCATGTTGAGTATTGGTTCTAGATCATCTACCTATGGTGGGAGAAAAAAAATTTAGTGAAGAAATGTTGAGGACTCCTAGAACTCTTTCTTACTATTGCCTCCTAGTCTCTTATAAGTGTCATATAATAAATAGTTGAACCCCTCATATGGGTGGCGTCAATTTCAATATCTAAGGTAAACCCATATATGTCCTTGCCTATATGCAATGGTAGTCCCTACATCATCAATGCCTAGATAATTAGCATTTGCCTTTGTGAACAAGGTGGTATCTAGTCTCTCACCCACATCAACATCATCCTACTCTACTTGTTAATACCAATAATATCCTATTTGTGGAGATCCTATCAATGTTTAAACTACCTCAAAACTCAATTTATTTTGTATACCTCTATGCTATCACTAAGATCAATGATCCACCATATTTATTGAATGTAGAATAATTAAAAATCATCCTTGACCTATCCTAGATGTTATCTCCATGGAATCTATATGATCTAGTTTGGATCCAGATCATCTATGGCCCTCCTAACCACCATAAGTACTCCCCTAAATGGTTTAAAATAGAACTCAAAATAATAGGCCCACTTATAGGTAGTTGGAGCCCCTACATCTACAACATGTCCAAGTAAATAAAATGGGTATTAGATAGCAATGTGATTCTAGTACCAATTCAGAAGAAGAGTATAATACAAGAGACTCCTATCCCTTTTGTAGACAATCTGATGCAAGAATCTATAGAGATGATACACAATAAAATGAACCTAGGTATATTTGACATATTGGTTCCTGATCCCAATAATCACTCCATACCAATCCCATGGTAGAAAGAAACCACTCATGTATTCAATTAATAAGCCTAATACAATGGCACTCAACAAAGTTGTTAATCTATTAATGTGACCACTAACAAGCATCCTATTAATATGTATTCCATGATGAGTCAACTACTAATTAGCATGTCAATAATAGATATAAATTTATGGTCTATGATATAAATATCCTAATAGGAGTCCCTTGGATGGGTATCCTTAGGATCCTCCATACATCCTCTAGGGTGACTATCATCTCATCCATTAGTAGGAAAAAGATACCATACTCAAAGTGCTACCTCTCAACTAGTGTTGTGAGGAGGGCACAATAAAACTCAACCTTGGTCATCAAAATTAGGTACCCAAGTCCAATTGTGTCTAAGATAACCCTATTAGTTGGGACATCCTATCTAATGTAGATACAATGAAACAAGACCACCACTCTCTATACTCTACAATACTCACTTGCATCCAAAAAACACGTGTTAACCTATCCTCCCTTAGTTTTGTAGGTTTTGGTGAATTTTCCACCCACTAAAAAATTCATCACCTAGAAAATTCACCACCTCCAAATGAATTTGTTGCCTAGAAAAAAAATTTCAAATATGACAATTGGAACCCTATTTGTGAATTTGTCGACAAGTTCATAATCCAAATGCAAGATCACAACCTAAAATTAAAAATAATTTTCTAGGCAGTAAAATGACAAGAAAATAGTACATTTTCAACACATACCCATACATGTATCCCTAGGAAACCTCCTATATATCAAATTATGTCCATACTATAAGTTGATCACTGTTGTTGAGCCATAGAAAATCACTAGAAAATCAGTCCCAAATTTTTTATTTTTGAAACTACATAGTAAAAAAAAATCATTGTACCCCGTCATTGCTCAATATAGTCCCTCTAGACCCTTGAAATCATTTTTTAAAAATTGAACTTCCTTTGTACTAAAGAAAAGATACCTTAGAACTACTTATTTTGTAAAATTGGGGCCACCTACAAGTACTTTTGAAGAATTTATTGGGTAATAAGTACCTCAAAAGGGGGCAAAATGTAGATACCCATTTTTCTCACATATTGAATTTTAAGTTTCTAATCAATTTTGGTAGCTTATCTAAGTCATCCTCCACCCTTAATCATGATAATTGGTGCTCAACACAAGTCTACCACTCAAAGATAAGTTTGTAGGCTACAAATTTGTATCCTTGGCTACAAACCTTATCTAGAGCCAAATGTGAAAATATTTATCCCTTTAATGATAAAATGGATAAATTCACTCCCAAGTAAGTTTTTAGTTATGAAATTATCTAGGTAATGAAATTGTATCTACACCTTTAAAATGGAAATTTTCTAGATGTCACGCTTGTGCATATCCATGTGAATGATTTTACCACCCTAAATTAGATTCCTATGCCTAAAATATTTCTAATTTAACTCAATATTTTTCTCATGGTAACCCAATTAAACATTCCAATTCTTCAACTTGGGTTTTTGCCTAATTGGAAATCACTTTTTCTAAATTTCATATAAATTTCACAATCTTTCCTCCTCCCTCTCCATAGGAAGCCCTAAAAAATTATAAATTAGGCACCTCACTCACAATCAGGGTTATTTTTCTTGAATATACAACTTGACATGATAGAAATGATACTAGCATATTTTGACACAATTGATATTAATAGCAAGTGATTTTGTAGAAAATATCAACCATTTTGTAGGTTTTTTAAGCCTTGGGGCCTCCTTAAAAGTTTTTTTTATCACCAAAGCCTCCCCAAGCCTTGCATGCATGCCTCACAATTTGCATACACTTAATCCATAGGCATAATGGATTGATTATTACTTCTAGATTTGATTATTCTTATCCTTATTCTTTCCTTCTTGAATTGCATTAATCAAATCTTGGTGTTGAGCTCAATTTGTTTGCATAATCAATTCCTTTGTTTTATGGTGCTAACATTATTTGCTTTTGGAAAACTACACTTTCTAGTTAAGATCCCTTGCAGGATACATAGTCATCATTTAGGAGAATTCCATCACCTTCTTGTGTTAGTACCTAGCAAATTCATCCTTGATTTTACCTCTATAATAACATACTACAAATTCATAGCCAACAACACTAATAGGTTATAAATTTGTCTAGATCATCCTATGTCTCATTTTCTATTCATTTCTAGATTCCCTAACATATTGTTTCCTAATATATCATTTTTTTTATTTTAAATCCTTTATTTTTAGCCTAAAAATTAAATTCATAGGTTATAGGATCTACAAGTGATAAACCTATGGTAGGCTATGAATTTTTCCTATAGATTGTGAATATATTTCCTTCAATTAATTAGTTAATTTTCAACATCAAAAAAATTATCAGTCAAGACTATGGACATCCTAGAACTTCAATTTGATTTTTTAGTAGTTACATTTATCTTTCATAAGACTTATATTATTCCAAATTTTTATAATCAATTTTGTGAAAAGGAAAAAATGAGTGACTACAAATAAGGAATTATAACACCTTCCTAAGCATCAAGCAATCCCCCTAACATCTAACTCATCTACTGATTTTCCTTTTTTTAATATTTTTTTGTAAACTTGCAAGTCATAAGGCAATGAACCTATCATAAGTGATGAACTTTTTTTTAGGCAACATACTTATTCAAGTGGTAAACCTGAGTTTAGATTATAATCTTATTATTAAGAGGATTATGGGTAGTTTTATTTCATGTATTTATTTTAGTACTAATTTGTACTATTGTTTGCTCTCTATTTAGTTTTAGAAGTCCATTAAAACACTATTAAAGACAAGGAACTTAAAATATTTTTTCTCTCAAGTATACTCATTAGGCATTGAATAATAATTGCATCTAATTTGCACAATTAGGATAGACCTTTATTTATTAATTTCTCTTGCACCCTTGTTGAAAAGGTGAAAGAAATTTCTTTTATATTCTAGATTAATATAGTTTTGGAAGAAATTAAAGTGCATATAGGACTCCAATTTTTTTATGGAATTATTGTCTTCCTTACATTGTATTTTAAATATTTATTTCAAATATTATAGTTTGTTACATTCCTAGTTATCAAATTGTAGGTGTTTGCTTAACTAAACACATCAAAACATAGAATTTAGAGTGAATCCATAAAACACTCTTGGTGAACCCTTGATCTTCATAAAATTACTCAAGTAATGATGAGATTTAGGCAAGAATATTTGTTTGAGTGTAAACCTTCGAGTTTGGATACCAACGCACCTAAATCTAGGATTACAAATATAGACCTTTAGTTAGACATGGATTGGTATTTCAATTCCACTACAAGGCTAGGGTGATAGCCTATTTTTTTCTTTTAGTTGATTCTATCCTAAGTCTCAAAGGTAGTGATCAAGTGGTTATAATATGGTGTTCAACAATATCATTATGGGTGATTAAATATTTTTCAAATACTTATATATGGACATGATTGTATGATGATTAGACTCAATTAGTGGTTATTGATGATAATTGTATGGCGTGTAATTATGTATTTTGATATATATATATATATATATATATATATATATATATATATATATATATATTATCTAACTGAAGGAGTGGGGTTATGACAAGTTTCATAGGATATTTATTTATAAGAAGATAGCAATTGATATTAAACCATGTGGTAATTATTATAAGGACTTTAATTAATACAACTTTTTCTATTCATGGGAAATTTTTTCTTATCATTTCACAAAAATTCATGGATTCTAATTTTGATATGAAATCTGCTTACATGCACATGATAAAATTTTAAGCATACAATAATTTATTAAAGTCATATCAAGTTCCATTAAGCCTTGATTGGTCCATGCTTGTTACCATTGTTACCAATGCTTAGTTCCATTAAGTCAACATATTTTACTATTAGTTATTATTTTTAATAATTTATAGCTGATGTACAATCAATTATTATTTTTTATGTCAAAATTTAAATATATGTATTCATAAGCCCACAATTATAACCCTAAGCCAGTTTTTTTTTTCAATTTTGTTTAATATCTACAAAATAGATATTTATAGTACATGTATAAGGATATATATTAATAAATAATAGTATATTAAAATTAAAATTTATCCATGTGAATTTATTTTTGATATTTTTGTTCATCCAAGTTACATAGATGAAACAATGTTCCATTGGAAAAAATCTCAATATCAAAGGGAGTATCAAATATGTATAAGTAGAACATGATTGAATCATAAAGGGAAGAAGAGAAAGAATAATAAATAAAAGGAGTAAACAATTAAGGCAAAGACATGTATGAGAGGAAATAAACATGAATAATTTCTATAATAGCATGAGACAAAGAGAGAAAATCAAATGTAAAAATAATATTGCCCCTCTTACATCACCACTTAGAGATGTTTGAAAGTCAAACAAAATATTGATATGAGTAAATACAAAGATTTGAATATGAATTCCAACTGTAATGATAGAAGATAAAATAGAAGAGCAAATAATGGTGGTTCATGAGAGCCAAGTTTAGTAAGATAAATATAAAGAGAAGCATGAAAGACACCATGTTTGAGCTACAATAATAGAAGACCAAATGGAAGAACAAAGAGAGAGGTATTATGAGATTGAATCTAATAAAGATGAAGAGAAGAAGTCACAAGAAAGACTAAATTTTTAGATACAACAAAAAAAGATAAAATAAAAGAACTAATTAAAAATAATTGAGAGTATAAATGAGTATGATTAAGAGGAAGAGACACATAAAATTTAAACTTTTATGTTATATTGATAGAGGTAAAAGTGGAAGAACAAATAAATAGGGCATTTGAGAGTCAATTTGAGCAAGATGAAGAGGAAGGTGCACATGAAAATTTAAAATTTCAAGCTACAATGAAAAATGATCAGAGAAAATAAAAAAATAAGAGAGATTCTATGAGATTGAGTTGAGCAAGATGAAGAAGAAGAGGACATGAAAGAAATCAAGATCATGTTGCAATGAAAAAAATCCAAATTAAAGAATAAAGAAAGTGAGTTCATGAAAACTAAGCAAAACAAGATGAAGGACAAGAGGCACATCACTAACTAAAGTTTTAGCTAAAATGAAAATTATGTAAATGTAAAAAAAGAATAAAAAATAATGCATGAGATTCAATTTAATCAAGATAAAGAGGAAGTGGTACATGAGATACTATATTTTTTTATATTATATTACATTATTTAGGTACATGTCAATGTACCACCTTGGGTACATTGTTAGGTTATGAGTTTATCTTAGGTTACTTGAGGAAGAAGTAATAAATGCACAAGTGTCAATGTGCAATGATGTAAATGTACAAGGAGTCCACTTGTACATGAGTCATAATAAAGGTAGTTAGGAAGAGTAAGGGTCAAGTAACCTATCTTCTTATATATAGGCCCCATAGTGAATAGAAGAAGCATAGGAGATATTACTATGAGTAGTGAGTAGGTACAATGTAGTTTTTGTTAGAGTTATAGAGTGTTCATTTCCTCCATTACATTAGATTGTGCTATTTTCACAATTGTCCATTAATAGCATATTTCTGCATTCTTGCATAATTCTATTATCTTATTTTTTTGTATATTTTACATATTGTGATTGCTTTCTCCCATATCATATATTATTAAACATCTAACTGTGGTATCAGAGCCACGGTAGATCAGATAAGAATAGAAAGAGCCACAAGAGAGATTGAGAGAAGAGAAGCAACAATTAGTTCCAAAATTTTTAAGATTGCATTTGGATAGAGTATTTCCATAGAGTTGCAATGCAAAAAAACTCGTGAAGACTAGGACTCAACATTCATTGCATTAAATTGACAAATAAACTACTAAATATCCATCACTTAGAATTTATTCCATTACAATCTTAATACTTTGTTGCAGGAAAAAGGAGATTCAAAGAAATATTGGGAAGCTTCCTATAGAGAGCTAGGAAGAATATCATCTTCAGAATCAATCTAGCACTAGAAGAAACAAATAAAAGAAGAGGCTATTCCAAGAACCTGAGGAAAATCTTGTTGTAGAAATGCATAGTGAAAAATAAGAAAAGGTCATAGGAGCCTTGTTCTAGATTCGAGAAAGCGACTCTAGATGTCTAGGAGAATATTGGAGGTTGGTGATATCCATTGAAAAAATGTAAGTAGCAAATTGAAGAGACTCCAAAGAAGAGTCTAAGAGAAGATTGGAGGTTGGTGATATCCATTTAAAAACTACAATTAGCAGATTGAAGAGACTCTATAGAAGAGTCTAGGAGAAGATTGAATGTTGGTGATATCCATTGAAAAATTGCATGTAGTATATTGAAGAGACTCCAAAAAAGAGTCTTGGTGAATATATGATATTGGTGATATTCACTAAATATTGAAGACTTCAGAGTAGAATAAATCATACTAAGAAGTTGAAGAAACCTACACAAGATCCCATTGAAGAAATTCTAATTTTGGAAGAGATAGAGAAGGACTAGAAAAATTCTTGTTCCTAAAGTAGTATATTTTAGAGATCCGATAGGGAGATCTCATTACCAGAATTCCATAGTAGAAGGTTGAAGAAAATGTCTTATTGAGAAGACCACAAAAGCTACAATTTTAAGACCTTGGAGAGGTCTCAAGGAGAAACAAGGAGAAGGCTTGGAGAGCCTTATTGCAGAGTTTAGAGAAGCCATTAAATGAGTTCCTAGAAGAACTCATTGGAGAAATTCACTACCAAGGAGAAGCTCTTGATAGTGAAGAAATTGGGATGATTATCACCATCAAAAAATAAGCCCAAAGGAGAAGGATTTGGTAAGCAGATTCTTAAATTTTAGAGGAGACTAGTGAAGATCTCAAGACTTTTGGATTCTTAAGAAGAATGTCTTGTTTGAAGTCATAATTTAACAAGGATGTTGAATAAGAACACAGACATAATAAGCCTACCAAATCCAAGAGATTTAGATATTTCCTTTCATAGATAAGAAGGCACATTTTGCATATAGGGGTTTACCAAATCTACAACAATAAACTAAAGGTTTCATTACTGAAATTTACTACCATTCTAGTCAATAAATTGGTGAATCCATTCATCAAGATCTACATTATCTTCAGATATCAGTAAAGGTAAGCAACTTAGGTGCAAAGGGTTCACTCATATTCATATTGTTACTTAGCTTCTTCAAGAACCCTATTAGAATTAAAGTTGCAAGGAAAAGGGTTCATAGTATAGTCTTAAAGAGAGTGCAGAAAGATTATTTTAAGGTCATTACCTGCACATTAAAATATGAGTTGGATATATTTCAACAAAAATAAAAATATAATCTTCCTATTATTTACATCAAAGAAGACTACAATATATTGTAGAGATTAATGAGCATTTATGAATTCTTTAAGAGTTATCATTAGTGCATATTACAAGTTACTTTTAAGGAGTAATAAGGATATTGCAGTTGTACTATATTAGTTTCTCTTAAAGCTTATTAGAAGTGCACTAAGGATTTTTAGTGAAAGTGAAAATTAGTACAATATTGAGCCACTCTAAGGGCATATTATTTGCATGGTTATTATCTTGGATTCATTGTTAGATTAAACAAGCAAATGAGAGTGTTTTATAGTAAAGAAGACAACATCAAATCATCCCTTGCACACATAGAAATAGTACAGAGAAGCCACCATAAAAAAAATTAGAAATAAATATTGCAAGAAGAGATTTGAAGATCTCAGATAGAGGTGCAAATTCAAGGTATTCTATTTTAACTATTGTGAATCTATTTACATTAGTTCCTTGCACTATAATCTATTGTCCTACTTAGAAAAAGAGAATAAAGTTCAAGTATCTCAAGGACATATCAACACCAATAAGACTCATCACGAAGTGGATAGTAGAAGGGCACTATTCTAGAAATGTAAAAGATTCAACAAAGGGATCACATTACGATGTCCGAAGACGCCCCCATCAATCATGAAATCAAGCATCCATAGCAAGCAACCTGAAGCACAAGCAAGATATCACAAATAAGCTATTGTTTATCTATGTTAGCTATGATCTACTCTACATTGCAAAGACAATGCTCAAGATAACATACTAAAAGCATAAAAGGGTAAGGTATAAGATAGCAGTATCCAAGACCTAACTTGGATGAATCATATACCAAGAAGGAGCATTCAAATCCACCCTTAAAGTCCTATAGAACTGCCATTATAATATATAGAATTTTCACAACTGGAGATAATGTTTGGATAGCACAACTTGCACTTGTTGGCAAGAAGAAGGAAGTGTTCAAAAGCATTGAAGCAAACTATAAATAACTTGTACTTGTTGGTAAGATAAGGAATATAAAGATGTTGGAGACACCCCTGTATGCAAAAAGAAGATGCACCACATGTCGCACTAATGTGCCTATTATTCTCTCTAATACTTGTTCTATAAGGTAACACTCAAGATGAAATAATGCTTACCTTGGAAGCATTAAGAAGCATCATTTGAACGATGAAGATATTGCAATCATTTCAAATGATAAGCACTATAGATTAACACTCATAAGGAGACTATCTACAACCTATACACTTAAGTAATGATTACACCAAGTATCAAAAGCATCAAGGAGGAATAGTAATGTACACAAAATTCCATGAAGAGATAACACTATTAGTAGGCAACATTGAAAGGTGCACGACATGATTCAATTCATGTATATGTGAAGGAAGAAGCATGCAGTTGTAGTGTCAAAGCATTGATACACAACAAGGTCAAAGGCTATTAAACGAGGTTGAATACTTTGATAATATGTCCAATGAAGATAGAGCATTGAATGCTCAACATTGTCCATAAAATACAACATTCAAAGGATCTTATGGAGGAGCGAATATAAAGGTATGTCGTGCAATGAATACAATGCTTGAAAAATACATTGAAGGAGCAAAGATAAGGTTTATCATGCACAATATTATAGAGGTAATATCAATCTAATTACTTGATTTTTATTAAGGTTTAAAAGCAGTTGTAATATGAACCATATAAAGTTAAGTTACTATTGCATCAGAGTAATATAAATCAACCAAGCATTAGTAAGTTATAAAGCAAGTCCATACCTTCAAGTAATATTTCAAGGTATTATAATTGAAGTACATTCTCATATTATAATATTTTCAAATAACCAAGTAGGAGATATAAGGTTTTCAACCTTGGTAAACTCAAATATCAATTTGCAAATTTTATTATCATTATTTTCTAACATTCGAAAAGTAGGGAGTTATAAGGCATACTACACCAAACTACAAATACTTAGAATTTAGAAAATTTAATTATTGAATAGATAAGCAAATCTATTGCTTACATATAGATTTGGAACTAATTGGTAACACTTGTCTCATACTCATATTAAGGAGACAAAAAAAAATCCAACTATAAGAACTCTATTAGAACATACTTCATTAGGAGAGATAAGGTAAAATTGAAAGTTGATTATTATTCTCAAAACATTACAAAATAAACTCAAAAGGTGAACTAATTATTAACAAGTTTTTTTTATCAAAGCTTATAGCTAATTACTAGGGAGACATAAGGTAGCCTACAAGGACCACCATGACTACAAATAAATTCATCCTTACAGAATCTCAACTACTTAGGGATCCAAATTACTTCTCATGGAAAAACAAAGTGAGGGTTATTTTTACATTTGAAAAACTTTGGGAAATTGTCAAAGGAACAAAAACTAAATGAACTTTAGGTGATACAAAGATTCATAAGTTTGAAAACAGTGATGCTAAGGCATTAATGATAATAACTTTTGCCATAACATATGAAATACAAGCTTAAATTAGTTCATTACGATCATTAACAATATCTTGGAAAACCTTACAGAAAATATTTGAAGGGAAAAATTAAGCCACTATCTTAAATATTCAAACTCAATTACATTCCTTGAAATGAATAGTGGAGAAAATATAGAACTATTTCTAAGCAAGGTAGCAGACATTAAGAGAAAACCATTAACCTTGGGAGAAAAGGTCGAAGATAAATTCCTTGTTCAAGTAACCATAACAACACTTCCAGATATCTACAAGCATCTTGTTACACTTTTACAGGTTCTAAGTAAAGATATATCATTTGATGAACTAATCAATATTCTTCAAGAATATGAGGTAGAAAGCATAGTGAAATATGAAATAACTAAAACTGAATTGGTTTCAAAAGATACTCCATAGGAAAACATAGCCTCATCTTCAAAAGGATGAAGACAAGGGAATAACATATATTATCAAACATGTAGGAGAAAATGTCATAGCACTAATTACTGCAGATTTAATCCAAGAAAATAGAATCAAGAAAATCAGATGAACTATGGAAGCACACCAAATAGGGCATTCCAACCAAGATAATATCAAAATAATCCACATCAATAGCATTTTTAGCTTCAAAACAATTATTCACAATTGGAATATCAATAAGGAAATAAAAAGGACACCTAGCTCAATGGATTGAAGAAATTTAAGAACTAGAAGATCCTACAAATGATCATGAAGTCAAATATATTTAAGGAAGGATAGTATTTTATGAAGACACTAACTACTTGAATAGATTATAGTAAGCAGAGAAAGAGACTACAAATTACAGTACCAGATTGAAGATCCATATTGAAGACCAAAGTATTCAATATCTAAATAATGTAATACAAGAGGGTGTTAGAGTATATTACATTATTTAGGTACATGTCAATGTACCACCTTGGATACATTGTTAGATTATAATTTTATCTTAGGTTACTAGAGGGAGAAGTAATAAATGCACAAGTGTCAATGTGCAATGATGTAAATTTACAAGGAGTCCACTTGTACATGAGTCATAGGAAAGGTAGTTAGGAAGAGTAAGGGCCAAGTAACCTATATTATTATATATAGGTGCCATAGTTAATAGAAGAAGAATATGAGAGATTACTATAGAGTAGTGAGTAGGTACAATGTTGTTTCTATTAGAGTTCTGGAGTGTTCATTTCCTCCATTACATTACATTGTGATATTTTTGCAACTTTACATATTTCAACATTCTTGTATAATTCCATTATCTTAATTTTTTGCATATTTTACATCTTGTGATTGCTTTCTCCCATATCATACAATATAAAAAGCTAACAATTTTCTAGTACAAAGGAATAGTAAGGATATGCAAATCATATCTCATTGGTTCTAAAATATAAATTATTTGAAATATTGAAAGAGTGAACTTATAACCCATTTGTACTACTTATACCATTTTAGGTGGAAACTTTCAATATTGGATCTTCCTTAATTATGAGTTCATTTGCATATTTGGAAAGGTTAGTGGGCACAATGCAATTATAATTTTAGGTAAGGATGAAACATGTATATTTTGACATGCAAAATGAGTTTCCTTGGTCAAAAGATACTTTAAAATATCGATTGACCACTTCATCAAGTGTTTCCATATAATTATAATAAATATTTGGAGGCAGGTCCATTATATTATTGTGAATATGAAAAAAGGCATAAAACTATATATATTTCCAAGACTTAATCATGGCTACTATATGAAGAATTCATAATTATTGTTACAATATATAAACTACTTACACAAGAAAAAAAAATAAATAACAAAAGAGATATCCATAACTTTTAAAAAGCATTAGAGTTGATCATCAAACCTTCCATGATTAGAATTGATGCAAAGCTAAATGACTCTATAAAAGAGAGTTTTTATGGCCATGTACATATAAAAAATATTATGGTTTCTCATCCAATATTTGATGATTAGAATAGATGCAAAGCTAATTGACTCTATCAAGGAGAGTTGCGATGATCATATACAAATTTTGACACCAACAAAGATATTAAAGAACATAATATAAGAAAATTATATGGATTAAAAGATCTTGTTGTACAAATTATGGCCACAATAGTAGATAGTAAAGATCATCAAGTGGTTTATAAGGACCAATTATGACTAGAATTATTACTTGTAAAATATGTCAAAGTTATGCTTAAAGGGTGAGTGTGTAGCCGATTTGGTGTGCGGCGATAAATTGAGGAACATTATTTGTATAATACAGATCCATGCAACTCTGGTTCAAATCACATTGGTTTACCATAAACCCTTTTATCCATCATTGTAGCATAGTTGGTTTCTGAGACATGGGACAAAAATTAATGATTGGGAGGTCTAGTTTTTTAACCTCCCCTTGTGCATCTTTGAAGTGTGGTTGGTTTTCAAGATATGGCCTTGAAATGAATAGGATATCTAGTGTTTGAACCATATCTTGTACTATATTTGTGGATACATAAAAAATATCCTATATTTTATCTCTAGATAGTGGTATACTTGTATGGGATGACACTATCAACCACCTAAGAGTAGATTTCAAGGTTTCTTTCTAACCAAAAATATTTAGCCCCTAAGGACTATGTGGATTGGTAGTTTCTTGTTTGGCCAGAAACTTAGCATGAAGAGACCTGGATTCAAACCTTGGGGGTGCCAATTTCCAAAGGTAGTAATTTGCTCTAAATCATTTGAGTGCATGCTATACTGATGATGACGGTACAAATCCCAAGTGATCGATGGTCCTCCCCTCATGCTAATTCAACAATAACAAGCTGGAATAGGCTTCTTAGGAGCAATCCCTATGGTTTGAACCCTATGCTTGTCAATTACTAAAAATAGTGAGGTTGTAACCAACTCCTCTATGTATCAAAAAAATTTATGCTTAAAATTGATCTATATACAAAGTCAAAATATGTGCATAGTGCTATTAAATATTTTCAAACCATTATCTAAAAATTTAACACAAAACCTTCTCATCCTCCTATATACGTTGTGGTGGAATTTGATACTTGCAGTGAAGAATAATTTAAAAAGATAGATCCAAATACCATTCTTATAACCTAATAAAATGTGGACACATATTGTAAAATGACCTTGTCCCAAGGAGGACAAAAAAATGGTTTAGGGTTTGGCCCTTCTTCGATAGATCTAAGGTTCATACTGCAACATGTGTGTGGGGGGGGGGGGGGGCTATGTGCTAATCCCCTATTCATAAGTGTAGCTCTTGGTCTTACAAGGATCATGGATAGGAAGGTACTGCTCAGCCCTATGCATCGATCATAAGGATTTATCACACTACCCAAATAAAAAAATAACCCTATATTAACATTAGTTTTAGCTATTGTTAAGTCACGAGGATTTAATAAGATAACTATAGAGATTGTACATATATATAGACAACATTAAAATTTTGTAGCCATATCATTTGTAAATTTTCTTAATGGATTAACTAAATAAAGTGATCTTTTAAATATGATGATTATGAAAAGTTGAAAATGAAACAAGACATTCAAATAAGGAAACAAGTCAACGAACAACTTCAAAATTAGAGGTTGAAAAATAATACATTTTATTTTCATTAAACAAATAAAATAAATCATTTTAAGCACCATATTATGTGGAAAATTGTACCTTAACCATTTGTATTATAATAAAATATATATTTATGATGTGCCAATAAAAGTAAAAATAATGGTCGCAACTTACTATCTACATTGCATCTATCTATTAAATATTTACAACTAACAAGTTAAGGTATTTATGCTATATTATAAGCATTAGAAAAGCTTGAGGTAAATGCTTTTAAGTTTGATATCTCTTATGCATATCTATGCATTGTAGATATCTATGTTGATTATATTATGTGTATAATTTTTTTTTTTAATATAAGAGAGTTGGTAATAGCCATTATTTTTAGTAATTGGACTGTGCAAGGTTTAAACCATAGGGACTACACCAATAAATCCATTGTATCAATTCTAGGTAAACCGGTGTGATATGGGGATCATCGGTCACATAGGATTCATACCATCATCATCTGTGTGGTGCGTACAAGAATTCATATCAGACTACTACTTTTGTTCCCCAAAGGTTTGAACCTAGGTCTCTTCTTGGTAAGTTATCAACCACACCTACACTTACCAATCCACCTAGCCCTTGGGGGTTAAAATTTTAGGTTAGTGTGAGAAACCTCTATGACCAACGCACAAGGCTGAGCAGTCTCCTCCCAACCATGACCCCTCGTAAAGCTAAGAGCTATGCTTATTAATAGGAAATTTAACATACAACTTTTGTCTCCCATTTTGCTTTAAATATTGTTTAGAATTAACATATTAAAGCATAATTTAGATATATTATATTATTTTACGATCTTAGATTTCTTTATTAAAAAATTATTAATACAATGAAGATAAATTTATTTAAATGTAATATTATATAACTTTACATAAATATTTAAATTCTCGAGGAAAATGTATAAATGCTGGGAAACAAGAAGTTAAAATTTCTTATATACAATAGCGGCTATATATTCCAATATGGAAGTATATTAAAATATATATATATATATATATATATAATGTATTTCAAAAAAGCTTAGTGGTAAGAACTAAAAATTTTCTTCGAGATGTTCAAGATTCAAAACCCACTTAATATGAGGGGACCAGACCCCTTATAAAAAACTTTGTAAAGTCATTAAAAATGTACCTAAAAACTTACAACAAATATAACTTGTAGAATTAAAAAGAAAAAAAAACAAAACAAAAAAAAACATTACCATTTAATTTTTTTAAAATAAATAAATTTAAATATAAAATTATATGATTTATTTTCCATATTCCATGATTGGAATTTCGTTCCACGTTAATATCTATCTATCTATATTTCTTGCTTCTTAGAAAAATAAAATAAAATCATTTAACACGTTTTAAAATATTACATAGATTAAAACTAACAATATTAAATTATAAGATTTTTCTAATTTTTTAATTTTTTTGATGAGGAACCTTTTATATACAACATATCCACAACATGTGAGGGGAGAGATTTGAACCTGGGCCTCTCGATAACTGGAGAGTCTTAACTACCCACTTGCTCTCCAACTCCTCTACATGAGCGGATTTTTAATTTTTTTTATAACCACTTTAAACATACCAAAACTTTATTTAAAAGAATAAAATGTTAATTAATTAAATATTTTTAATAGTTCAAAATAATAATTACAGTACCTGAAGCTAGGGCAATCAAGAATATTTTAGTAGCTTGTTGTTGGACAAGAAGTTAATTTTCAGAAAAGTAAATTGTATTTCTTGAATACACCTATTGATAGATAGTAAAATATTGTCAGAATCCTGGGCTGCAATATCTCAAGCCTCCTTTCCACTTATCTAGGCATACCTTTTTTCCATGGTAAACCTCCTACAAATGTGTGGAATAAAATCATCGAGAAAATTTAGAAAAAGTTGGCCAGGTGGAAAGGTTGTCTCCTTAGCCAGGCAGCAAAAACAACTCTTGTCCAAGCTTGTTTGTAAGGCATTCTGGTGTATTTCTTACCTGTATTTAAATCTCCAACTTTTACCTATAAGAATATTGAACATATTCAAATGAGATTTCTATGGTCAGGGAGTGAAAATACCAATATAATTCCCCTGGTTGCTTGGGACAATATCTGCTTGAAGAAAAATTAGAGAGGGTTGGGTTTTAGGAAAGCTAGTAAGATGAATTTTTCCCTCATTGGTAAGCAAGGCTAGAGAGTTATACAAAATGAGCAAGCCACTTAGATCAATGTATTAAATGATAAATATTTGTAGTAGCGACCCTTTCTAAGTGATTAACCACTTTTGGTTGGATCGTATTTTTGGAACGCTTTGATTAATGCGAGACCCATCCTAAAATTTGGACTTAGGTGGAAGTTGGGAAATGGAACATCTATTGAATTTTGGGAGGAAAAATGGCTCAACAATCACCCTTTGATCAGTGATGCTAATATCTCCTACATGAAACCAATCACTGATCACCTATTTGGTTCTAAGGTATGTAATTTATTTTCTAGAAACTGTAGTAGCACCAGATGGAAGCCCTTTCCCTCTATCAATATCGGTATTTCTCAGTCCTCTACTTTTTCCATCATTATTGGTCTACTGTGCACCACTATCATTATTAGTAGCCCGTACACATTAGACTCTCCTTTCTGGTGTCTTTGTGGTGATGGGTTTTATACTGTCAAATCTGCCTACTATGCCCAAACTAGATACATTAACTCCAGGCCTGAATTTAATACTGTATGGTTAAAAAGTTTAATCCCTAATGTTATCCATTTTTTTTGGTTTACTTCTTTAAAAAAAATCTTGACCATTGACAATATCATCCAAAGTGGTCTAATTCTCCCCAATCGTTGTGTCCTCTGCAAAAGTAAATGGTAATATGTGATCCATATCTTCCTTGAGTACCCCTTCTCTACTGAAGTGTTGTATTCCTTTCTCAAAATGACCAAATTATCTTGGGTATACCCAAAAACTCTTGTTGACACTTGCCATCAGTGGCCAAATCTATTTTTTAATCCAAAAATCCATGCATTTTCTTCATATGGTTTTCCTCATTTTTTGTGGTAGGTATGGTTGGAGAGGAAGAACAAAACTTTTGGACATGCTTTAAAATATGTAAAATAAATGTTCTCCTAAAATTTATCTTTGGCCATCAAGAATGCTAGTCTCATCCAAGCTGAGAAGCCAAATAACCAATGGGAATTATCCATTTTCAATACTCTCAAATTTCATAGTGACACCCAACCCTGGGGTCCTCCAAAAGCTGGCAGGTCACTGGTGAAATGGATTCCCCCACCTTGTAGATGGGTCGAGTAATGTTGACGGGGACTCAAAAGTAAACCAGGGCTGGAGGAGGTGGTCTCTTTAGAAATAGTCAAGTTAAAGTCCTATGTGCATTTACTGAGTCCATGGGCAATCAAACCAACAATTTTTGCTGAAGCCCATGCGTTATACCTTGGCCTCCTCATTTGCAAGTGGATTTGGTTTGAAAGGCTTATCATAGAGTGTGATTCTATGAATGTCATTCAATGCATCCAAAAGTGTCAACTTCCTGCCTGGAGCATGTTCAATGCTGTCCAAGAAAGCTTAAAAAATTGAATGCATTAGACATGTTACAATTAAGCATGTTTATCGAGAAGGAAATAGAGTTAATGACCTCCTTGCCAATCAAGGAGTTGAACAGGATAACCTCCAAGTTTGGTATGATAATTTCCCTCAATGTATTGCGGCCCACATTGATGCAAATGGAAATCTTAATCTTTAGTTGTTTACTATTGCTGATGTGGCTACATTGGAACCTTGTGGCTAGACATGGTATGCAGTAATCTTGGTTGGAAATTTGGTGTTTGGTTTTTGTTTCCTCTGGGTACCCTTTTCATAGTTTGTATCCTTGTTATTTTTTGTACTCGCCTTCTTTTTGGTTTAAAGTTGGTTGTTTATTTCCCCTCTAGGGTTCTTTCTTTTCAGTTCAGTTATTTTGCTGCTAGCAAGCTTTCTTTTTTGCTTATGTGTAAAATGTTTTGGGACATTTCAAAATACTTTCTATCATTCAACTTCATCAGATATGATAAAACTTGTGAATTTCTAGCCTTATTATAACAATTGTATCACTTCAATAACTAACTTGTTGAAGATTCTTACTATAGAACATAACTCCTGATTGGATGGAGAACAGGTGCCTAATAAAAAGTACAAGGGATCCTTTTATTATCAGAACATAAAACTGAAGGACCCCATGCATGCGACGACTGAAAAATCCTTTCTATTTATATTATTCACTACAGTTTAAATACTCCATTTTTATTGAATCAACAATTACGTTTTTAACCGCCAAAACTGGGAGCCTCACGGTGAGTATTCATTGTGGTTTATTAGCAATGGATATTTTATTGTTAGCTTTTCGTCTTTGGCTGATATAAATAGGGCTTTCGAGTCAGAGAAGAAAAATAATGGCCTGGTAGGGCTATTTGTTCAACCATGGAGAGTGGGATTCGATCCCCGAGTTGAACCTACTGTTGTCCTAGTATGGATCCGACTATATGCTCTTCCAATTGAATTCTGGAGTGAGCAGGTGTTGGCAAGGATTGGCAATTCTATTGGAAGACATCTAGGTGTTGCCAGAGACATAATTGAAGGGAGTATGGTAGTGTATGAAATAATATGTGTGGAGATGGATCTCAGCTAGCCTTTACCGGAAGAGATGGAAATTGAATTGGCAGGACTCTCCTGGATTCAACAACTGGATTATGAGGCCCTACCCTTTAGATGTAGGGTTTGTCACAAACATTGACATTTGGCCCGTTTCTACCCTAATAATATGAATGCTAAAATGGAGGCCCATTTAGGAATGCCAAAATTGCCTAAATAGGATAAGGCAACACTTAATAAAGATTCTAATAGCACCGTTCAGGGCCAGGAAGCTCAGAGAGAGGGTTTTGAATAGCCCAGAAGAAAAAGACGGACAAAGAAAAAAGAGGGAAAGGAGCAATCCCATCTCAGATCTGCCAATAGGTATGAGATATTTAAGTCACTAGTTGACGAAGAGGAACAATTTATGGAGGGCATGGAGGGTAATAAGGAAAATTCTAATATTCCCGTGCAACTCCCCTCTCATCTCCTCCCATCATACAACGAGTAGTTGAACTCTGTGAGGTATCACAACCAGTGTGTTCAGGGGATTTAGTAGTGCATAACCAAGAGCAAACAGTATCTCAGGATGTCAGCATGGGAATAGTAGAGAAGAACAGGGAAAGGCCAACTTTGGGGATAACCCAGGTAGAAAAAAGATAAAAAAATAGCAATTTTCAGGGAGTAGGTAGAAGATCCAATAAGGAGTTGCTAGCAGTCCAAGGAGACAAAATGATCACGGGAGGATCGCTGAGGCCAATAGACTCTTATTGCTCCCAAGGTAACCAATGATTATACAATCATTGAATGTGAGGGGTTTAAACAGCATAACTCATCAATCTACTGTCCGAAGACTTTTAGAGAATCGTAATACTTATTTTTTGCTTTTACAGGAGACTAAGATGTCATTAGATCTTATGTCCAAAACAGTCAACATAATTTGGAGGGGTGCTGGTCATATGGATGTGGCTGCCCAAGGTGCTTCGGGGGGATTGTTACTCGTGGAACTCTCTTGAATGGTCTACAATAGAACATCTTGCCCGGAGGGGTGTTCTCACTTCTATTTTTAGGAATAATGTCACTGCGGAACATGTTATAATCACAAAATTTTATGGGTCTCAAAACCTAGATGGTCAGAGGCGACAGTGGAAGGCTGTGCATAACATGCGAACCTCAAGGGAAGATCTAGACTAGATTATAGTGGGGGACTTTAACGCTAAATTTTCTTCTAGATATCAGGAAGGGGGAACACCATTTTTGGACCCAGGGGATCGTTTCATGATTGCCCAGGTCCAGGCTTTGCACTTAGTGGACATTAAATGTCCCGGCATTAACTACACTTGGACTAATAAAATGCGGGAGCCACATAGCAGGAAGGTTAAGCTAGATCATTTTCTGGTTTCAGAGGAGGCATTTGTAAAATGGAATATAAATTTTTAGATTTTAGAAGGCCCAGTTTCAGACCACTATCCCATTCTTTTGGAAGACGGGACTAGGATGGGGCAGCATCACAAACCTTTCAGATTTGAGAATTTTTGGCTTCAGAAAGAAGAACTTCGGGAGAAAATTCCACAGTGGTGGGAAGAAGGCCACCCAGCTTATGGGAGAGCAATTTTTAGAATCCACAAACAACTACAATATGTCAAAACTCAGTTGAAGTATTGGAGGCATGCTAATAAAACAGACTTCCAAGACCAAAGAGCTCCATTAGTGGCTAGATGGGATGAGGTCCAAAAACAGTCAGAGAAGGAGTAATTACAGACCAGAGCAAAACTGAGGATGATGCCCTGCGTACAGCAGTTGAGGACATTGACAACAAGGAGGAGACCTATTGGAAGTAGAGAGCAAGAACCACCTGGTTATTAGAAGGGGACAAAAATACAAAATTCTTTCATCGAACTGCTTGTGCTCGAAGACAGATGAACAAGATGGAGGCCCTTCAAGATGAGAACGGTCATTCCTTTGATACACTTCTAGGTATGCATTCCCATGCTATGGATTATTTTTCTAATATTTTTAAGGAAAGTGTGGTACAAGATGTAGAGGCCCAAAATTTTTGTCATACCTGCTGTTATTTCTGAGGATGAAAATCAGGCCCTCCTCAAACCCATTGATAGAGATGAATTGAAAACTGTGGTCTTTGGAATGAGCACTGGTAAAACTCCAGGTCCAGACGGCTTCCCAATTGAGTTTTTTTAGGCTTTCTAGGACTACTTAGAGGAAGATGTAATGGCTGTTGTAGAAGAGTCTAGAGAAAATAAGAGAATGCTTAAAGCTATAAACCACACTTTCATTACCTTAATTCCAAAAGGGGAGGAGGGGGTTCATATTTCATATTATAGGCCTATTGCCTTATGTAATGTGCTGTACAAAATAATCACAAAGGTAATGGCTGAGCGCCTAAAACCTCTTCTTCACAACATTGTCTCCTATGAGCAAGGGGGTTTTGTTGAGGGACGACAGATTCTGGATGGGGTGGTTGTGGCCCAGGAAGCAATCCATTCAATGCACACTTCTGGTAATAAAGGGATTTTCATAAAACTGGACATGTCAAAGGCTTATGACAGGGTTGAATGGAGTTTCCTGGCTAAAATGATGGCAGCCTTTGGTTTTTCTCAGGACTGGATAGACTGGGTCATGAGCTGTGTCTCTACCCTGACTTACTCTATGCTAATCAAGGGCCTTCCTTCGTAACCATTTGGAGCTACTCGGGGACTGTGCCAGGGGGATCCATGTTCTCCTTATATTTTTCTCATTCTTTCTGAAGGTCTTGGTAGACTTTTCTTGAGGAGAAGACAACAAGGTAGATTTTTGGGTATCAGGGTGGGTGACGAAGTTTTAACGCACTGCAGCTTGTGGATGACACTTGGTTTGGTGGGAGTGGCCAGCCAGTGGAAGCAAGAATGATTAGGGATATCCTTAATGTCTATCTCAGGGCTACTCAACAGGTCATTAATGACAAGAAATCCAAAGTGGTTTTTTTTTAATCTGGAGCAAAGGCTTCAGAACAGAATTTTAGAAATCCTAGGATTCACAAGGACTTCTCTCCCAGTGGTTTACTTGGGGGTCCCCTTGCACTTTAAGAAGATGAAATTAGACACATGGAGGAATCTGCTAGAGTGTATCAAGGACAAAATTAATCACTGGTCTCACAAGTGGTTAAGTTATGGTGGTCGATTAACGTTCTTACAGTCAGTCATTCAAGCCATGCCAATTTACAAATTCTTTATCCTAGCTGCCCCAATTACAATATGGAAAGAGTTGGAAAGGATGGCTAGAAAGTTTTTATGGGAAGGAGCAAAGGGAGAGATAAATTGGGCCTTAGTGGGCTGGGATAAAGTTACCCAGCCCAAGGTTAAAGGATGTCTGGGTTTGAGAAAATCTAAGCTGAATAATAAAGCTTTGGCTGGAAAGCTGTACTGGGGATGGATCTCCCAACCCACCTCCATTTTTAGTAGAATCCTAACTAGAAAATACCTGGGATAGGCCAACCCAAACGATGTAGCTCGCATCCCCTTGGATGGTACTGGGTCCCTAGTTTGGCAGGCTCTCAAGTTAGGGTCTCAGGTTGTTAAAGACCGCTAGTGGGAAGAGGGGAGAAGGCTCATTTTTGGACAGATTCTTGGGATCAGTTCCCACCCATCATTGCTGAATTTCTAGAATTATAGCCAATAAAAGCAGCCATTGAAGCCAAGGGATGGATTCGTATTGAAAGTTATTTCACAACTACTCAGCTAGGGGAGTGTAAGTTTAAGCAGTTCAAGAAGTTGGATGAGTGGCCCATTTCAATCCCTCCAGATTTGACTCCCATCATGACTAAAATTATGACAAAAATATTTATTACAGGGGGAGATGTGTAGGATGAATTAGCTTGGGGATTTGGGAGTCTTGGCGTCTATATAGTAAAGGACGGATATGACAAAGATTCTCCCAGAGCCCCCCCTCATACTTTGCAAGTTGAGGACTAGAGGAAAATCTGGCACTCTAAAGGCTGGCCGAAAGTTAACTTTTGTGCCTGGCAGTGCATGCACAATGGAATCCTCACTTTTGATAATCTTAGATCAAAAGGTATCATCGGCCCTTCTCAATGTGTACTTTGCTACAAGAGTGAGGAAACTGCTGACCATTTGCTGTTTGGTTGCCCTTTCACCCGACATATTTGGCTGCGTTAGTTTGCATACTTTAAAATTCAAGTAAGTGGTGACCTGAACCGAATGAATATCTGGGCAAAATGGTAGAAAGGTAGATTCAAATCTAAAGATCTTCGTATTGGCTGGGAGCTCGGTTTAAGCTTTATCTGGTGGCAAGTATGGCTGGAAAGAAATGCCAAAATTTTTAGAGAAAATTTTACTGCTCTAGACGGGATTTGGCAGACCATTTGGAGCAAGGTTACCGAAACTATGGTTGTTCATGCTGAGGAGGAAGCTCAAATTGACATTGGAGCTATGGAAGAACGTGTTGAACTGCAAGAGGGACAGGACAAAAATTGTTGGAAACCTCCCCTTGAAGGTTGGATTAAAATCAATACTGATGGAGCTGTAAAAGGCAATCTGGGTAGAGCCAGAATTGGAGTGGTGTGCTGGAATCATTCTGGGACTGTGCTCTATTAGGAATTGCAAGGCCTGGGAAGAACCACTAACAATGAAGCCAAAGCCATTGCCATCAAGTTTGCTTCTGTTTGGGCAGTGAAACATGGCCACCGCAGGATTATTCTTGAATCAGACTCGCAAATAATGGTTGGAGCTCTAGACTGCATGAGGAACTTTGATCTGAAAGCTTGGAGGTTGAGGGATCTTGTTACCCAAATTAAATAATTATGGAAGGAATTGGAGGACGTGATCCCAGTTTATGCAAGTAGAGATTTGAACAAAGTGGCTGACTTTCTGGCTAAGATGGGTGCAAAAAAAGGAGGTTGGAGTTCAGTTGCACAGTGACATGGATATTGAGGATGAGGTGATTAGACAGGGTCTTGAAAGGTCCTTGAGCTAATGACCTTCGAAAAAATAGAGTACGATGGGGGACCCATGGCAGCTAGTTTTTGGTTCACAAAAATTGGCTTCGGTGCAGTTCTTCCTTTACTATTGTATGACTGTGTCCTCTCGGACCTCGACTGGGAAGAGGCTCTTCCCACATTGTAATTGATCTATGTCTTAATACAAGTTTTTTTCAAAATTTTCAAAAAAAAAACAATTACGTTTTTAAAAAATAGGAAAAATCACAGTTCGAACATAAGTTATATACAATCAAGATATAAATTTTCTTAGTATGATACCGATTTAGTATGAAAAGAACTTGTAGAATAAATTAGAGAAAGAATGAGATTGTTCTTGCAGTTGCAATTTCACAGAACTTGGTCCAAAATGGTAGAAATCATCACCATATTCTGTGCTAATGCAATCGGTCTCTTAATTTAGCTTTCATCACTTCATGAAATAAATATGGCATTTGTTGATTTACACAGACAATTTCGCATCTAAGGATATGGACACTATCTGCACCTCCTATAAGATAATTGATTCAAATTCTAAGAATTACCATACACCAGATGAATTTTAAGTTTACCCTTTGTTTTAGCACATGAGCATACACTCATCAATGTACAAAAGCAAATCTGATCTAGTGTTTAAAAACCCTCCTATTTTTACAAAATACATATTTAACAATCACTTCACGTCATAAATAAAATCCTAAGAAACATAAAATTTCAGTTTAAATCAAAATTTACCTATGCATAACCCTAAATACATTCTCGTTTGGTATGAACAAGTCTCATCAACCTTTAAAAATAAAGAAAATGAGGGCAACCCAAAAAAAAAATTAGAAAAGATGAGTATCCTTAGGATCCTCTATACATACTTTAGGATGACTATCATCTCACCCATTGGTAGAAAAAAGATACCATACTCAAAGTGACACATCTCAAATAGTTTTGTGAGGAGGGCACAATAAAATTCAACCTTGTTCATAAACATTAGATATTCAAGTCCAATTGTGTCTAACATAACCCTATTAGTTGGGTCATCCTATCTAATATAGATGCAATGACACAATACCACCACTTTCTATACTCTAAAATACCCACTTGCATCCAGAAAATATGTGTTAACCTATCCTCCTTAGTAACATTTAATTTTGTATATTTTGGTGAATTTTCCACCCACTGACAAATTCATCACCTAGCAAATTCACCACCTCCAAATAAGTTTGTTTTCTAGCAAACAAATTTCAAATCTGACAAACTAGAAGCCTATTTGTAAATTTGTTGCCAACAAGTTCATAACCCAAATGCAAGATCATAGCCTAAAATTAAAAATCATCTTTTTAGGCAAGAAAATGACAATAAAAGAGTACATTTTCAACACATACCCATACATGTATCCTTAGGCAACCTCCTATCCATAAAATTGTGTCCATACAATGTACTAGTTAATATTGTTGAGCCCTAGAAAATCATTGGAAAATCAGCCCCAAAGCTCTGACTTTTGAAGCTGCATAGTAAAAAAAAATCATTTTACCTCTTCATTTCTCAATATAGCCCCTCTAGATCCTTGAATTTTTTTTTTGAAGATTGAAATTCCTTTGTATTGAAGAGAAGATACCTTAGAACTACTTCTTTTGTAAAATTGGGGTCACCTATAGGTACTTTTGAAGCATTTATTGGGTAATAAGTACCTCAAAAGGGGGGAAAATGTAGATACCCATTTGTCTCACCTATTGCATTTTAAGTTTCTAATAAATTTTGGCAGCTTATCTAAGTCATCCTCCACCCTTCATCATGAAAATTGGGTGCTCAACACAAGTTTACCACTCAAAGACAAGTTTGTAGGCTACAAATTTGTATCCTTGGCTACAAACCTTATCTAGATCAAAATTTGAAAATCTTTATCCCTTTAATGTTCAAATGGATAAATTCACTTCCCAAGTAAGTTTGTAGTTGTGAACTTGTTTAGGAAATGAACTTGCCTCTACACCTTCAAAATGGAAAGTTTCCAAATGTCGCCCTTTTGCCTATCCATGCCAATGGTTTTACCAACCTAAATTAGATTCCTATGCCCTAAAATATTTCTAATTTAACTCAATTTTTTTCTCCTGGTAACCCAATGAAACATGCCAAATCTTCAACTTGGATTTTTGCCTACTTGAAACTTGTTTTTTTACTTTTATATAAATTTTACAATCTTGCCTCCCCCCTCTCCCTAGGAAGCCCCACAAAATTATAAACTAGGCACCTCACTCCCAAATCGAGGGTTTTTTCTTGTATATACAAATCGACATGATAGAAATAACACTAGAGTATTTTGACACAATTGATCTTAATAACAAGTTATTTTGTGGCAAAGCTCAAGCATTTTGCAAGTTTTTGAATCCATGAGATCTCCTTCAAAAGTGTTTTTTTTATCACCAAAGCCTCCCTATGCCTTGCACGCATGCCTCACATTTTGCATACACTTCATCCATAGGCATAAGGGATTGCTTATTACTTCTAGATTTGATTGCTCCTATCCTTATTCTTTCCTTATTAAATTGCATTAATCAAATATTGGTGTTGTTCTCAATTTGTTTACATGATCAATTCCTCTGTTTTATGGTTCTAACATTTTTTGCTTTTAAAATGCTATATTTTTTTGTTTAGATCCCTTGTAGGATACACATGCATTATTTAGGAGAATTCCATCACCTTCTTATGCTAGTATGTAGTAGATTCATCATTGATTTTACCTCTATAACAACATACTATGAATTCATAGCCAACAACACTAATAGGTTGTAAATTTATCTAGATTAGCCTATGTCTCATTTTCTATTCATTTATAGATTCCCTAACATCTTGTTTGCTACTATATCATTTTTTTTAATTTTAAACCCTTTGTTTTTAGCCTCAAAATCAAATTCATAGGTTATAAGATCTATAAGTGACAAACCTATAGTAGGTTGTAAATTTTTTCTATAGGTTGTGAATCTATTTCATTCAGTTAGTCAGTCAATTTTTAGCATCAAAAAAATTATCAATCAAGCCTACGGACATCCTAGAACTTCAATTTGATTTTGTAGTAGTTACATTTCTCTTCCATAAGACTTATATTCTTCCAAAGGTTTAAAATCAATTTTGTGAAAAGGAAAAAAAGGATTGACTACAAATAAAGAATTCTAATACCTTCCTAAGCATCAAACACCCCCTAACATCTAACTCATCTTCTGATTTTTTTTTTTTTTGAAAATTGGTAGGTCAGAAGGCAATGAACCTATATAGGTGGTGAGTTTTTTTTTAGGTAACATACTTGTTCAGGTTGTGAACTTGAGTTTAGATTATAAAATTGTCATCAAGAATTTTATGTGTAGTTTTATTTCATGTTCTTATTTTAGTACTAATTTGTAATATTGTTTGCTCTCTATTTAGTTACATAAGTTCATTAAAACAATATTAAAGCCAAGGAAATTAAAATATGTTTTCCCTCGAGCATACTCATTAGGCGTTGAATACTAATTGTATCTACTTTGCACAATTATTATAGACCTTTGTTTGTTCATTTCTCTTGCACCCTTGTTGAAAATGTGAAAGACTTTTCTTTCTATTCTAGATTAATATAGTTTTGTAGGAAATTAAAGTGCATACAGGACTTAGGTTTTTTTATGGAATTATTGTCTTCCTTACATTGTATTTCAAATATTTATTTCAAATCCTATATTTTATTACATTCCTACATATCAAAGTTTAGGTGTTTGCCTAACTAAACACATCAAAACATAGGATTTAGAGTGAATCCATAAAACGCTCTTGGTGAACCCTTGCTCCCAACCAAATAACTCAAGTAATGATGAGATTCAGGCAAGAATATTTGTTTGTGTGAGCCTTTGATTTTGGATACCAATACCCCTGAATATAGGATTACAAGTATAGGCCTTCTATTAGACATGGATTGGTATTTCAAGTCCAATACAAGGCTAGGGTGATAGCCTATTTTTTTCTCTTAGTTGATTCTATCTAGGTCTCAAAGGTAGTGATCAAGTGGTTATAATATGGTGTTCAACAATATCATTATGGGTGATTAAATCTTTGTTCAAATACTTATATATGGACATGATTCTATGATGATTAGAATTAATTAGTGGTTATTTATAAGAATGCCATGACATGTAATTATATATATATATATATATATAATTTTTTTTACAAGAAAAATCATAATTTTATTTCAAGAATGAAAGAAAATTACACTTCTCAGGTGCCTTAGCACAAACAAAAACCTAGATAAAAATAGATTACTAAGAGTTAAGATATAATTACAGTCAAGCAAATCGAAGAGGAAAAAAACCATTTTCAAAATAGCATGGGGATAATAAGGATAAATATCCTTATATATCAATACTTAATCATCCAAATAACCTCCATGTCCAAAACCTAGATAGATATCAATAAAAAAGAAACCAACAAAAAAAGAAACCAGTTAAAAAATTGCCATAAAGCTCTAATCAAATGAACAAGCCCACAGTACAAACTAGAGCTATCATAGGAACTAGGGGTATGATATGTGGGTGAAAAAAAAAACTCCATCCATGTTCTCTTCGATTTGCAAGAAACATTCTAGAACCTGTTGACCTTCTTTTCATAACTTATCTGCTTCTTGATTTAATTTCCTATAAATATGAGTAAAAGAGATATTTTCAAAAAGAGAAATCACCTCCAGTAGTTCATCTACCACTGGTCTAAGAAGATTATTTTTTAATTTAGTGGATATATTCATCCAATTGAATACTAGAGTAGAATCTCCAAAAAATTGTAATTTTTTTACATTCCTCTTCACAACACACTTCATTAGCAATTTCAATGCTTTGAACTCAAAAAAATTGTTGGAACCTGTCCTAAGACCTGCTTTAAATTTGATATAGTGGGTATCTAAGAAGTATAAAGATGTCTTTGACTAGCTTCATCAAAAACTTATCATGGCTACAATTTTTCAATGAGCAAATTACCTACTTGTCGAGGTTTCTTATGTTTGTCAGGACCATTGTTGATTGAGACCAAAGTCCTCACTTGAAAAATGACCTAAAATGGGGTATTAAATTTCCCTAAAAAATAGCTGCATTTCGTGTAAACATATACGCCAACATATAAGACATTGTAAAGAAAGAAATTGTTTCAACTCTTTTTCAAAAAACCACTATCTTAAGCATACCTCCACGGTTTCTCCTTCCCAAATTTTTTGTACTCTAGTTATATGTTCAGATTCTTACTAGACCTATTGATAAAAAGGGCATTTGATTAACAAATGTGTGATTTTTTTTGGAGTAATATTTTTTATATGCATCCACCGTGGCGATTGAATCTGGGTCACATCATTGATAATGCAAGTGGCATCCTTTCTATTAGACCACACTCACACAGATTAATGTGTGATGTTTTCCTCCTCTGAGTGACACAACATACAAATACTTGGACCTTTTCTACTTCTCCTCTGTAAAACATTCTAAGTCAAAGCCTTATTTCTCAAAGATAACCACATGAAAATAATTATTTTTTTTGGGCAGATAATTTCCAAATTTTCTTCCAACACCAAGTAGGCCCTTGAGGATAAGGGTCAAAACATGCTTTTTAACCAAGTCTAGTTGTATATTGACCCCCACATTTGTTGTATGCCCAAGCAATAGTATATGGTTTAGCTCTCAACATGATATGACTCTTATTAAGACTATCGGTGTAAGCCTTCCACAAAACAACCTGCTCATTAGAAAGGCCCAAGACTTGAGCTCAAGGAGTGGGGTTATGACAAGTTTCATAGGATATTTCTTTATAATAAGATACCAATTGATATTAAACCATATGGTAATTCTTCTAAGGACTTTAATTAATACAATTTTTTCCATTCATGGGAAATTTGTTCTTATCATCTCACAAAAAATCATTGTATCTAATTTTGATATGGAATGTGCTTACATGCACATGATAATATTTAATCATACAATAATTTATTAAATTCATGTCAATTTCGATTAAACCTTGATTGGTCCATGCTTGTTACCATTTTTACCAATGTTGAGTTCCATTAAGTCAACATACTTTACTATTAGTTATTATTTTTAATAGTTTATACTGATGTACAATCAATTATTATTTTTTATGTCAAAAAAAATTAAATATATAAGTCTTCATAAGCCCACAATTATGACCTTAAAATGACTTTAATTTTTTATTTTATTTTCAATTTTATTTTAAAACATCTACAAATAGTACATGTATACAAATATATTCTAATAAATAATAGTATATTAAAATTAAAATTTAGCCATGTGAATTTATTTTTGATATTTTTTTGTTCATCCAAGTTACAAAGATGAAACAATGTTCCATTGGCAAAGATCTCCATATCAAAGGGAGTATCAAATATGTATAAGTAGAACATGACTGAATAGTAAAGGGAACAAGAGGAAAAAAAAAATTTAAAAGGAGTAAACAATTAAGGCAAAGGTATGTATGAGAGGAAAGAAACATGAATAATTTCTATAATAGCATAAGATAAAGAGAAAATCGAGTATAAAAATAATACCGTCTCTCTTACATCACCACATAGAGATGTTTGAAAGCCAAACAAAATATTGATATGAGTAAATACAAATATTTGAATATGATTCCAACTTTAATGATAGAAGATAAAATAGAAAAACAGATAATGGTGGTTCATGAGAGCAAATTTAGTAAGATAAATAGAAATAGGAGCATGAAAGACACCATATTTGAGCTACAATAATAGAACACCAAATGGAAAAATAAAGAGAGAGGGATTATGAGAATAAATCTAATATATATGAAGAGAAGGAGGCACAAGAAAGACTAAATTTTGAGATACAACAAAGGATAAAATAAAATAATTAATTAAAAAAATAATGAGAGTAGAAATGAGCATGATTAAGAGGAAGAGACACATAAAAATTTAAAATTTTATGTTATATTGATAGAATACCAAATAGAAGAACAAATAAAGAGGGCATTTGAGAGTCTAGATGAGCAATTTGAAGAGTAAGATGCACATGAAAATTTAAAATTTCAAGCTATAATGAAAAATGATTATAGAAAAGAAAAAATAAAGATATTATATGAGAATCAAGTTGAGAAAAATGAAGAAGAAGAAGAGGATATGAAAGACATCAAGATCAAGTTGCATTCAATTGAGAAACGTGATCCGTACGGTGCGGATCCATACAACTCCAATTCAAATCACACTAGTTTACCATAAACCATTTTATCTGTCATTGTAGCACAATTGGTTCTCAAGACATAGCCCCAAAATTAATGACTAGGAGGTCTAGTGTTCAAACCTCCCCCTGTGCACCTTTGAAGTACAATTGGTTTTCAGGACATGGTACAAAAATGAATGGGAGGTCTAGTGTTTGAACCATCTCCTATACTATATTTTTGGATACATAAAAAATCTCCTATGACTTCCCTCTAGATAGTGGTATAACTAGATGGTATGGCACTGTCGGCTACCTAAGAGAGACTCTCGAGGTTTCTTTCTAGCCTAAATTTTTTAGTCCCCAAGGTCTAGGTGGATTCGTAGTTTCTTGTTTGGCTAGGCACTTACCAAGAAGAGACCTAGGTTCAAACCTTGGGGGTGCCAATATGCAAAGGTAGTAGTTTGCTTCGAATACTTTAAGTGTACTCTAGACTAACGATGACGATATGAATCCCAAGTGACCGGTGGTGTCCCCCACATGTCGAGTCAACAACAATGAGTTGGAATAGGCTTGTTGGGAGTAGTCCGTGTGGTTTTAACCTTGCACTTTTCAGTTACTAATAATAGTGTGGTTGTAACCAACTCTTATATGTATAAAAAAAAGTTATACTTAAAATTGATTTATATATAAAGTCAAAATATGTGAATAATGTTTTTAGATATTTTCAAACCATTATCTAAAAACTTAACACAAAACCTTATCATCCTTCTATGTTGTGGTAGAATTTGGTACCTGTCATGGAGAATCATTTAAAAAGATAGATCCAAAGACCATTATTATAACCTAATTAACATGTGGAAATATGTTGTAAAATGACCCTATCTCAGGGGATAACTTAATAGTTTAGGGTTTGGCTCTTCTTTAAGAAATCCAAGGTTCAAATTGTGATGTGTGTGGGGCTATGTGCTAATCTCCTATTGATAAGCGTAGCTCTTGGCCTTACGAGGGGTCATAGCTAAGAAGGGACTGCTCAGCCCTATGCATCGGTCATAGGGGTTTATCACACTATACAAATAAAAAAATGACTCTATAATAACATTAAGGTTACTTATTGATAAGTCACAAGAATTAAATAAGATAACTATAAATATTAAATATATACAAATACAACATTAAAATTTGGTAGCCATATCCTTTGCAAATTTTCTTGATGAATTAAAATAAATAAAATGACCTTTTCAATATGATGACTATGAAAAGTAAAAAATGGAACAAGACATTCAAATAAAGAAACAAATCAAAAAACAACTTCAAAAAATAAAGGTTGAAAAATATATTTTTTATTTACATTAAACAAATAAAATAAAACATTTTAAGCACCATCTTATATGGAAAATTGTACTTTAACAATTTGTATTATAAAAATATATATTTATGATATGCCAAGGTGGCCACTCATGATACCTTCTTGACTATCTACATTACATCGATGTATTAAATATTGACAAATAACAAGTTAAGGTATTTATGTATTTATGCTATATTATAAGCATTAAAAAAGCTCGCGGTAAATGCTTGTAAGTTTGATATCTCTTAGCATTAACTAGATATATGTATTGTATATATTTATGTTGATTATGTGTATAAGATTTTTTTGGTTAAAATACATATATTAAGTAGACAATATTACTATAAAAAATATAATATAGAATATTATGTAGTTATTGTTATGGTTTATAGGATATTATGTAATTATTGTCATGGTTTATAGGATATTATATAATTAAAGTTATGGTTTAGAATTAATATGTTAAAATTTAATTTAGATATATTATACAGTTTTAAGATTTTAGGTTTTTTTATTAAAAAATATTAAAATAATGAAAATAAATTTATTTAAATGAAATATTATATAATATTACATAAATTTTTAAATTCTCTAGAAATATATATAAATACTATAAAATATAAAGTTAAAATTTCTTATACAATGGTGGTTATGAATTTCACTATATAAATATATTAAAAAAAATAATATACAATGTATTTAGAAAAAAGTTGTAAGATTCCTATAGTGGTAAGGGTTTTGACTTTTCTTTGGAAGGTTCAAGGTTCAAACTCCACTCAACATGAGAGAACCTAACCTCTTATTAAAAAAATATAATTCAACTCACAACAAATATAATCTATTGAGTTAATAAACAAAAACAATATTACCACTTATTTTTTTTAAATAAATAAATTTAATCAGACTAATATTAACTTATATGATTTTATTTCCTTACCTTTTAAAAATTAGAATAAAATAATTTAACAGGTTTTAAAATATTAAATTTTTAATTAACTAAATCTATTTAATACTTCAAAATTAATTATAAATAATTATGAATTTTGGAAACAGAAAAATAATATTATATATAAAATTTGACGTGGAATTCTAAAGCCATCCTTCACCTTCATTGGATACGATCAATTTTCTTTTTAAATATTATATATAAAATTTGATAAGGAATTTTAAAGCTATTCTTCACCTTCATTGAATATGATTAACTTTTTTTTGTATATAAGTTCACTCACATACACCACACCTCACAGTAGTTTGAACCTTGATTTATCAAAAGATATCCAAAACTCGGATGTGATAAATTTTGACAATTATATCACTTCAATCATATACACCACACCTCACAGTAGTTTGAATCTTGATTTACCAAAAACAAATATCGAAAAATGTGATAAATTTTGACAATTGTATCACTTCAATCACTAACTTGCGGAAGATTCTTACTATAGAACATAACTCTGGATTGGGTGGAGAACAGGTGCCTAATAAAAAGCACAAGGGATCCTTTTGTTGTCAGAACACTGAAGGACCCCAGGGCATGCGGGGACTGGCAAATCCTGTCTTTTTATATTCTTCTCTACAGTTTAATTAACATTTTATGTACTCCATTTGAAGTTGAAAAGAACATAGATTTCCTCAGCATGATACCCATTTAGTATGAAAAGAACTTGCAGCATAAATTAGACAAAGAATGAGATTGTTCTTGCAGCTGCAATTTCACAGAACTTGGTCCAAAATGATAGAAAACATTACCATCTTAATTTAGCTTTCATCACTTCACGAAATAAACATGGCATTTGTTGATTTACACAGGCAGTTTCGCATCTAAGGATCTGGACACTATCTGCACCTCCTATAAGATAATCGATTCACATTCTAAGAATTAGCATACACCAGATGAATTTCAAATTCACGTTCCTCTGTTTTAGCACATGAGCATACATTCGCCAATTTACAAAAGTAAATCTGATCTAGTGTTTAACAACCCTAACAATCACTGCCCATGTCATAAACAAAAGCCTGAAAAACATAAAATTTCAATTTAAATCAAAATTTACCAAAATACATTCTCGTTTGTTATGCACAAATCTCATCAACCTTTAACAACAAAGAAAATAACAGGAGAGGACAACATAAAAAAAAATAGCAGCCTTATTATGACAATTGTATCACTTCAATCACTAACTTGTTGAATATTCTTACTATAGAACATAACTCCTGATTGGATGAAGAACAGGTGCCTAATAAAAAGCACAAGGGATCCTTTTATTATCAGAACAGAACACTGAAGGACCCCATGCATGCAGGGACTGACAAATCCTTTCTATTTATCTTCTTCACTACAGTTTAAATATTCCATTTTTATTAAATCAACAATTACGTTTTCAAAAAAATAGGAAAAATCATAGTTCGAACATAAGTTATATACAATCAAAATATAAATTTTCTTAGTATGATACCAATTTTTTTTTTTAAAGCGAAAAACCTCTTGTGGGCTGCCTTGGTCTGGGAGACCAGGGTTCTACACCGTCAAAGTCACCCGGGAGTCGCACCCAGCCCTACCCGCACCAACATTATCAATTGGATTTTGGATACCCAATTTAGCTTTTTGGTAGGGTGGAGATTCGAACCTGGGACCTCCCTTGGAGGATTGCCCTCTCCTCTCCAACTCACCTACAACATCTGGGTAGTATAATACCAATTTAGTATGAAAAGAACTTGCAACATAAATTAGACAAAGAATGAGATTGTTCTTGCAGTTGCAATTTCAGAGAACTTGGTCCAAAATGATAGAAATCATCACCATCACCATCTTCTCTGCTAATGCAATCGGTCTCTTAATTTAGCTTTCATCACTTCACAAAATAAATATGGCATCTAAGGATATGGACACAATCTGCACCTCCCATAAGATAATTGATTCACATTCTAAGAATTAGCATACACCAAATGAATTTTAAGTTTACCTAGCACATGAGCATACATTCATCAATGTACACAAGTAAATCTGATCTAGTGTTTAACAACCCTCTTATTTTTACCAAATACATATTTAACAATCGCTTCACGTCATAAATAAAATCCTAAGAAACATAAAATTTTATTTTAAATCAAAATTTACATGTGCATAACCCTAAATACATTCTCGTTTGGTATGCACAAACCTCATCAACTTTAACAATAAAGAAAAGGAGGATAACCCAAATTTTTTTTTAGAAAAGATGAGTATCCTTAGGATCCTCCATACATACTTTAGGATAACTATCATATCACCCATTGGTAGGAAAACGATACCATACTCAAAGTGACACCTCTCAACTAGTTTTGCAAGGAGGGCACAATCAAATTCAACCTTGGTCATCAACATTAGATATTCAAGTCCAATTGTGTCTAACATAACCCTATTAGTTGGGTCATCCTATCTGATATAGATGCAATGACACAAGACCGCCACTTTATATACTCTAAAATACCCACTTGCATCCAGAAAATATGTGTTAACCTATCCTCCTTAGTAACATTTAATTTTGTAGATTTTGGTGAATTTTCCACCCACTAACAAATTCATTACCTATAAAATTCACCACCTCCAAATGAGTTTGTTTTCTAGCAAACAAATTTCAAATCTGACAAACTAGAAGCCTATTTATAAATTTTTTGACAAGTTCATAACCCAAATGCAAGATCATAGCCTAAAATTAAAAATAATCTTTTTAGGAAAGAAAATGACAAGAAAAGAGTACATTTTCAACACATACCCATACATGTATCCTTAGGCAACCTCCATTCCATCAAACTATGTCCATACAATGTACTAGGCACTGTTGTTGAGCCCTAGAAAATCATTGGAAAATCAGTCCCAAAGCTCTGATTTTTGAAGCTGCATAGTAAAAAAAAAATCATTTTACCTCTACATTTCTCAATATAGCCCCTCTAGATCCTTGAATTTTTTTTTTTGAAAATTGAACTTCCTTTGTATTGAAGAGAAGATACCTTAGAACTACTTATTTAGTAAAATTGGGGCCACCTATAGGTACTTTTGAAGCATTTATTGGTTAATAAGTACCTCAAAAGGGGGGAAAATGTAGATACCCATTTTTCTCACCTATTACTTTTTAAGTTTCTAATCAATTTTTGCAGCTTATCTAAGTCATCCTCCACCCTTCATCATGATATTTGGGTGCTCAACACAACTTTACCACTCAAAGACAAGTTTGTAGGCTACAAATTTGTATCCTTGGCTACAAACCTTATCTAGATCAAAATTTGAAAATCTTTGTCCCTTTAATGTTCAAATGGACAAATTCACTCCCCAAGTAAGTTTGTAGTTGTGAACTTGTCTAGGAAATGAACTTGCCTCTACACCTTCAAAATGGAAAGTTTTCGGATGTCACCCTTTTGCCTATCCATGCCAATAGTTTTACCAACCTAAATTAGATTCCTATGCCCTAAAATATTTCTAATTTAACTCAATTTTTTTCTCATGGTAACCCAATGAAACATGCCAACTCTTCAACTTGGCTTTTTGCCTACTTGAAACTTGTTTTTTTAATTTCATATAAATTTCATAATCTTGCCTCCCCTCACTCCCCAGGAAGCCCCACAAAATTATAAACTAGGCACCTCACTCTCAAATCGAGGATTTTTTCTTGTAAATACAAATCGACATGATAGAAATGACACTAGAGTATTTTGACACAATTGATCTTAATAACAAGTGATTTTGTGGCAAATCTCAAGCATTTTGCAGGTTTTTGAAGCCATGAGATCTCCTTCAAAAGTTTTTTTTATCACCAAATCCTCCCTAAGCCTTGCATGCATGCCTCAAATTTTGCATACACTTCATCCATAGGCATAAGGAATTGCTTCTTACTTCTAGCTTTGATTGCTCCTATCCTTATTATTTCCTTATTAAATTGCATTAATCAAATCTTGGTGTTGTGCTCAATTTATTTACATGATCAATTCCTTTGTTTTACGATGCTAACATTCATTGCTTTTAAACTGCTAGATTTTTTCATTTAGATCCCTTGTAGGATACACATGCATCATTTAGGAGAATTCCATGACCTTCTTATTCTAGTATGTAGTAGATTCATCATTTATTTTACCTCTATAACAACATACTATCAATTCGTAGCCAACAACACTAATAGATTGCAAATTTATCTAGATTAGCCTATGTCTCATTTTCTATTCATTTATAGATTCACTAACATATTTTTTGCTACTATATCATTTTTTAATTTTAAACCCTTTGATTTTAGCCTCAAAATCAAATTCATAGGTTATAGGATCTATAAGTGACAAACTTGTAGTAGGTTGTGAAATTCTCCTATAGGTTGTGAATCTATTTCATTTAGTTAATCAGTAAATTTTTAGCATCAAAAAAATTATCAGTCAAGCCTACGGACATCCTAGAACTTCAATTTGATTTTGTAGTAGTTACATTTCTCTTTCATAAGACTTATCTTCTTCCAAAGGTTTAAAATTGATTTTGTGAAAAGGAACAAAAGTATTGACTACAAATAAGGAATTCTAATACCTTCCTAAGCATCAAGCACCCCCTAACATCTAACTCATCTTCTGATTTTTTTTTTTGCAAATTGGTAGGTCAGAAGGCAATGAACCTATCATAGGTGGTGAGCTTGTTTGTAGATAACATACTTGTTCAGGTGGTGAGCTTGAGTTTAGATTATAGAATTATCATCAAGAGGATTATGTGTAGTTTTATTTCATGTTCTTACTTTAGTACTAATTTGTAATATTGTTTGCTCTCTATTTAGTTGTATAAGTCCATTAAAACAATATTAAAGTCAAGGAACTTAAAATATGTTTTCCCTCAAGCATACTCATTAGGCATTGAATACTAATTGCATCTACTTTGCACAATTGTTATAGACCTTTTTTTGTTCATTTCTCTATCACCCTTGTTGAAAAGGTGAAAGATTTTTCTTTTCTATTCTAGATTAATATAGTTTTGCAAAAAATTAAAGTGCATACAGGACTTAGGTTTTTTATGGAATTATTGTCTTCCTTACATTGTATTTCAAATCCTATAGTTTATTATATTCCTAGTTATCAAAGTGTACATGTTTTCCTAACTAAACACATCAAAACATAGGATTTAGAGTGAATCCATAAAACACTCTTGGTGAACCCTTGCTCCCCGCCAAATAACTCAAGTAATGATGAGATTCAGGAAAGAATAATTGTCTGAGTGTGAACCTTCGAGTTTGGAGATCAATACCCCTGAATATATGATTACAAGTATAGGCCTACGATTAGACTTGGATTGGCATTTCAAGTACAATATAAGGCTAGGGTGATAGCCTATTTTTTTCTCTTAGTTGATTCTATCTAGGTCTCAAAGGTAGTGATCAAGTGGTTATAATATGGTGTTCAACAATATCATTATGGGTGATTAAATATTTGTTCAAATACTTATATATGGACATGATTGTATGATGATTATAATTAATTAGTGGTTATTGATGAGAATACATAAAAAAAAAATTACAAGAAAAAATCATAATTTTATTTCAAGAATGAAAAAAATTACACTTCTCAGGTGCCTTAGCACAAAAAAAAACCCAGATAAAAATATATTACTGGGAGTTAAGTTATAATTATAGTCAGGAAAATCAAAGAGGAAAAAACCCATATTCGAAATAGCATGGGGATAATAAGGATAAATATCCTTATATATCACCTATGTGTTGTAGGTGAGTTGGAGAGGAGAGGTCAATCCTCCAAGGGAGGTAACAAGTTCAAATCTCCACCCTACCAAAAAGTTGAATTGGGTATCCAAAATCCAATTGATAATGTTGGTGCGGGCAGGGTCGGGTGTGACTCGTGGGTGACTTTGACGATGTAGAACCCCCTGTTCGTGGTATCTCATACCAAGGCGGCCCGCAAGGGGCTTTTCGTTTTAAAAAAAATATATCCTTATATATCAATACTTAATCATCCAAACAACCTCCATGTCCAAAACCTAGATATATATCAGTAAAAAAAAACCAACAGAAAAAAAAAGAAACCAGTTAAAAAACTGCCATAAAGCTCTAATAAAATGAATAGGCCCATAGTACAAACTAGAGCTAGCATAGGAACTAGGGGTATGATATGTGGGTGAAATAAGAAACTCCATTCTTGTTCTCTTCCATTCGCAAGAAACCTTCTGGAACCTGTTGAACTTCTTTTCATAACTTATCCGCTTCTTGATTTAATTTCCTATAAATATGAGTAAAAGAGATATTTTCAAAAAGAGAAATCACCTCCAGTAGTTCATATGCCACTAGTCTACGACTATTATTTTTTAGTTGAGTGGATATATTCATCCAATTGATGACTAGAGTAGAATCTGCAAAAAAATGTAATTTTTTTACATTCCTCTTCACAACACACTTCATTAGCAATATCAATGCTTGGAACTCATAAAAATTGTTGGAACCTATCGCAAGACCTACTTTAAATTTGATATAGTGGGTATCTGAGAAGTATAAAGATGACTGTCTCTCACTAGCTTCATCTATAAAATCTCATGGCTATGATTTTTCAATGAGCAAATTACCTACTTGTCGAGGTTTATTATGTTTGTTAGGACCTTTATTGATTGAGACCAAAGTCCTCACCTAAAAAATGATCTGAAATGGGGGTATTAAATTTCCTTCAAAAATAGCTACATTTCGTGCCAATATATACGCCAACATATAAGACATTGCAAAGAAATAAATTGTTTCAACTCTTTTTCAAAAACCACTATCTTAAGCATACCTCCATTGTTTCTCCTTCCCATTTTTTTTGTACTCCAATTATTTGTTCAGCTTCTTACTAGACCTATTGATAGAAAGGGCATTTGATTAACAAATGTGTGATTTTTGTTTTGGAGTAAAATTTCTTATATGCATCTGTCGTGGTGATTGAATCCGGGTCACAACATTGATAATGCAAGTGGCATCCTTTCCAGTAGACCACACTCATGCATATTAATTTGTGATTTTTTCCTCCTCTGAATGACACAACATACAAATACTTGGACCTTTTATGCTTCTCCTCTGTAAAACTTCCCAAGTCAAAGCCTTATTTCTCAAAGATAACCACATGAAACTAATTGTATTTTTTGGGCAGATAATTTCCAAATTTTCTTCCACCACCAAGTAGGCCCTTGAGAAAATGGGTCAAAACATGCTTTGTAACCAAGTCTAGTTGTATATTGACCCCAGATTTATTGTATGCCCAAGCAATAGTATCTAATTTAGCTCTCAACTTGATATGACTCTTATTAAGACTATAAGTGTAAGACTTCCACAAAACAACCTACTCATTATAAAGGCCCAAGACTTGAGCTCAAGGAGTGGGGTTATGACAAGTTTCATAGGATATTTCTTTATAAGAAGATACCAATTGATATTAAACCATATGGTAATTATTCTAAGGACATTAATTAATACAACTTTTTCCATTCATGGGAAATTTTTTCTTATCATATCACAAAAAATCATTGTTTATAATTTTGATATGGAATGTGCTTACATGCACATAATAAGATTTAATCATACAATAATTTATTAAAGTCATGTCAAGTTCCATTAAGTCTTTATTGGTCCATGCTTGTTACCATTGTTACCAATGTTTAGTTCCATTAAGTCAACATACTTTACTATTAGTTATTATTTTTAATAATTTATACTGATGTACAATCAATTAATATTTTTTATGTCAAAAAAATTTAATATATAAGTTTTCATACGCCTACAATTATGACCTTAAAATGACTTTAATTTTTTATTTTATTTTCAATTTTATTTACAAATATCTACAAAATATATATTTATAGTACATGTATACAAATATAGTCTAATAAATAATAGTATATTAAAATTGAAATTTAGCCATGTGAATTTATTTTTGATATTTTTTTGTTCATCCAAGTTACAAAGATGAAACAATGTTCCATTGGAAAATATCTCAATATCAAAGGGAGTATCAAATATGTATAAGCAGAACATGATTGAATAGTAAAGGGAAGAAGAGGAAAAACAAATTTTAAAAGGAGTAAAAAATTAAGGCAAAGGTATGTATTAGAGGAAAGAAACATGAATAATTTCTATAATAGCATAAGATAAAGAGATAAAATCGAATGTAAAAATAATACTGCCTCTTTTACATCACTACATAAAGATGTTTGAAATCCAAACAAAATATTGATATGAGTAAATACAAAGATTTGAATATGATTCCAACTTTAATGATAGAAGACAAAATATAAAAACAAAGAATGGTGGTTCATGAGAGCAATTTTAGTAAGATAAATAAAAAGAGGAGCATGAAAGACACCATATTTGAGCTACAATAATAGAACACCAAATGAAAAAAGAAAAAGAAAGGGATTATGAGAATCAATCTAATAAATATGAAGAGAAGGAGGCACAAGAGAGACTAAATTTTGAGATACAAAAAAGAACAAAATAAAAGAATTAATTAAAAAAATAATGAGAGTAGAAATGAGCATGATTAAGAGGAAGAGACACATAAAAAAATAAACTTTTATGTTATATTGATAGAAGACCAAATGGAAGAACAAATAAAGAGGGCATTTGAGAGTCTAGTTGAGCAATTTGAAGAGGAAGATGCACATGAAAATTTAAAATTTCAAGCTATAATGAAAAATGATTATAGAAAAGAAAAAGAAAGAGATTCCATGAGAATCAAGCTGAGCAAAATGAATAATAAGAGGATATGAAAGATATAAAGATCAAGTTGTAGTCAGTTGAGAAACGTGATCCGTACGGTGCAGATCCATGCAACTCCAATTCAAATCACACTGGTTTACCATAAACTATTTTATCTATCATTGTAGCGCAGTTGGTTTTCAAGACATAGCCCCAAAATTAATGACTAGGAGGTCTAGTGTTCAAACCTCCCCCTATGCATCTTTGAAGTACAAATGATTTTTAGGACATGGTACCAAAATGAATGGAAGTTCTAGTGTCCGAACCATCTCTTGTACTATCTTTGTGGATACATACAAAATATCCTATGACTTCCCTCTATATAGTGGTATACCTAGATGGAATGGCACAATCGGCCACGTAAGAGAGACTCTCAAGGTTTCTGTCAAACCTAATTTTTTTAGCCCCCAAGGGCTAGGTGGATTGGTAGTTGCTTGTTTGGCTAGGAACTTACCAAGAAGAGACCTAGGTTCAAACCTTGGGGATACCAATATACAAAGGTAGTAGTTTGCTCTGAATCCTTTAAGTGCACACTAGACTAACAATGACGATATCAATCCCAAGTGACCGATGGTCTCCCCCACATGTCGAGTCAACAACAATGAGTTGGAATATGCTTGTTGGGAGTAATCCATGTGGTTTGAACCTTGAACTTGTCAGTTAATAATAATATTTTGGTTGTAACCAACTCCAATATGTATCAAAAAGAGTTATGCTTAAAAATTGATTTATATAAAAAGTCAAAATATGTGAATAATGCTTTTAGATATTTTCAAACCATTATATAAAAACTTAACACAAAACCTTCTCATCCTCCTATGTTGTGGTGGAATTTGGTACATGTCATGGAGAATCATTTAAAAAGATAGATCCAAATACCATTATTATAACCTAATCAATATGTGGACATATGTTGTAAAATGACCCTATCTCGGGGAACAACTTAATAGTTTGGGGTTTGGCTCTTCTTTGAGAAATCTAAGGTTCAAATTGTGATGTGTGTGGGGCTATGTGCTAATATCCTATTGATAAGTGTAGCTCTTGGCCTTACGAGGGGTCATTGCTAAGAAGGGACTACTCAGCCCTATGCATCCATCATAAGAGTTTATCACACTATCCAAATAAAAAAATGACTATATAATAACATTAAAGTTGCCTATTGATAAGTCACAAGGATTAAATAAGACAACTATAAATATTAAACATATACAAATACAACATTAAAATTTTGTAGCCATATCCTTTGTAAGTTTTCTTGATGAATTAAAAAAAATAAAATGACGTTGATTATAAAAAGTTAAATATGGAACAAGACATTCAAATAAAGAAGCAATCAACGAATAACTTCAAAAAATAAAGGTTGAATAATAATTTTTTTATTTACATTAAGCAAATAAAATAAAGCATTTTTAGCACCACCTTATATGGAATATTGTACTTTAACCATTTGTATTATAAAAATATATATTTATGATATGCCTGGTGGCCACTTTCTTGACTATCTACATTATATCTATCTATTAAATATTGACAAATAACAAGTTAAGGTATTTATGTTATATTATAAGCATTAAAAAAGCTCGAGGTAAATGCTTTTAAGTTTGATATCTCTTAGCATTAACTAGATATATGTATTGTAGATATTTATGTTGATTATATTATGTGTATAAGATTTTTTTTTAAATACATATTAAGTATTAATAAGTAGGATAATATTACTATAAAAATATAGGATATTATGTAGTTATTGTTATGGTTTATAAGATATTATGTAATTATTGTTATGGTTTAGAATTAACATGTTAAAACTTACTTTGAAGATAAATTTATTTAAATGAAATATTATATAATTTACATAGATTTTTAAATTCTCTAGAATATATATAAATATTATGAAACATAAAGTTAAAATTTCTTATACAATGGTGGTTATGAATTCGACTATATAAATATATTTAAAAAAATTATATACAATGTACTTCAAAAAAAAAAAAAAAAAATTGTAAGATTCTTATAGTGGTAAGGGTTTTGGCTTTTCTTTTAAAGAATCAAGGTTCAAACTCCACTTAGTATGGGAGAACTTGATCCCTCATTAAAACTTGTGTAAACTCGTTAAAAAAATGTACTTCAACTCACAACAAATATTATCTATTGAGTTAATAAGCAAAAACAATATTATCACTTATTTTTTTTAAATAAATAAATTTAATCAGACTAATATTAACTTATATGATTTTATTTCCTTGCCTCTTCAAAAATTAAAATAAAATCATTTGACAGGTTTTAAAATATTAAAATTTTAATTAACTAAATCTATTTAATAATTCAAAATTAATTATTAATAATTATGATTTTTGGGAAACAGAAAAATAATATTATATATAAAATTTGACATTGAAATTTTAAAGCCATCCTTATGATCATTTTTTTTTAAATATTATATATAAAATTTGATATGGAATTTTAAAACTCACTCACATACACCACATTTTATGATGGTTTGAACCTTAATTCACTAAAAAAAAACCTAAACTCTAATGGCCTACTAAACTCATATGATAACTTTTGACAATTGTATCACTTCAATCACTAACTTGTTGAAGATTCTTACTATAGAACATAACTTTGGATTGGGTGGAGAACAGGTGCCTAATAAAAAGCACAAGGGATCCTTTTGTTGTCAGAACACTGAAGGACCCCATGGCATGCGGGGACTGGCAAATCCTGTCTTTTTATATTCTTCACTACAGTTCAAATAACATTTTATGTACTCCATTTGAAGTTGAAAAGAACATAGATTTCCTCAGCATGATACCCATTTAGTATGAAAAGAACTTGCAGCATAAATTAGACAAAGAATGAGATTGTTCTTGCAGCTGCAATTTCACAGAACTTGGTCCAAAATGATAGAAAACATTACCATCTTAATTTAGCTTTCATCACTTCACGAAATAAACATGGCATTTGTTGATTTACACAGGCAATTTCGCATCTAAGGATCTGGACGCTATCTGCACCTCTTATAAGATAATCGATTCACATTCTAAGAATTAGCATACACCACATGAATTTCAAATTCACCTTCCTCTGTTCTAGCACATGAGCATACATTCGCCAATATACAAAAGTAAATCTGATCTAGTGTTTAACAACCCTAATAATCACTGCCCATGTCATAAACAAAAGCCTGAGAAACATAAAATTTCAATTTAAATCAAAGTTTACCAAAATACATTCTCGTTTGTTATGCACAAATCTCATCAACCTTTAACAACAAAGAAAAGAACAGGAGAGGACAACCCAAAAAAAAAATAGTCAGATCTAACCATAGAGAAAATGAAGGCTTGTTATACGATCTTCTCTTTTCGACTCATAATTCACAGCTATCATTTTGCAGAGCATTCAGCCAGTGGCTTCGCTATGAATGTGGGATAATCCTCCCCAGGCATCACGACTACCACTTTCTCCTCCGCACATGATAAATTCGCATTTCCATTCTCTATTGCACATTCAGTACCTTCAACGCGATGAGGGACAGCGGCATTTCCTGCATTTCTATCCTTCATACAATTCCTAAGTTCATGAACTATTAGAAGAACTGATAATAAATATAGCATCGCACATATTCCTCCCACCACAAAAGCAATCGGGAAGTTCCCTTTTCTACAACCATCATCATTACTATTGCTGTTTTCCATTGTTGCAGGTAGGCTCTAGTGGATCAATGGATCTATTGTGGAAAAACAATTATAGCAGAATATATAAAAATATTAATTGGAATCTCTAAAACGGTATGAAAGGGCTTGGATACCTTTTGTCGCCCGCGTGAAGATAGTTATTGCCTTATACTCGTATGTTATTTACATTATATATATAACTTGTATTATCCGTAATGTAACTCGAGTTCAATTTTCACAATAAGTATTAGCACTACCAATACATTTTCTTGAAACACATCAAACACGGCTTCTAGGAACAAGCGTTGAAGACCTGTATCTCATAATATAGATTTTTGCTCACTTTAGAATAAAAAATTGTAACGGTAACTGGTAAGGTTGATTTCATGCGCTGAAGACTCAAAGATTACAAATCAAGATGGAGGAAACCGCGTGAAACAGAGACCACTTTCTGGGGATTGGAAATTATATTTCGTAATTTCATTGGGAAATGCAAATGGCCGGTAAGGTAGTCTATAACGAAGACGAGACGGCAGCATTCTCAAATATATTGATTTTCGGTAACAACGTTGACGTGGGCTTGTGCATGGCTCGCTTAAGAGTTACTTTCTAATTTTAGTATATTATGAAGTTTCCCGGTGTTATTCCAAAGCGAAGACTTGGACTCAATGTCAAATTTTTAGGCTAAAATCATTTGCAATCTAAATGAACGATGAAATAAATTTGTCTTTTATGTCAATTTTTTAAGCTAAAATCATTTGCAATCTAAATGAACGATGAAATAAATTTGTATTTTATGTTCAAAATCATTATTTATATATCTTCCTAACGTGCCTCTTAGATGTTAAGTAATATCAAATTTAGTTCTTATATAATTTATGCTTAGGTTATGGAAGGTTTGGATAACTTCAACATAAAATGGTTTACTACCTCCATTCTTCTTATTGTAATCTTGTTGGAAAGGTGGGTGTGATCTCAAACTTATCATTTATTTGAATCCTTCGCAAGCAAGAATGTTTTTTTTAATGGAAAAAATAAATTTATATTAAATTAAGATAAAAACCTTTTAAAAAATAGGTGGGTTAACACATTTCATAAGAAATTAAATTAACCTTCATTAATATATTTTTAATTTATTACTTTAAAAATACTTTATAAATATATTTGAAACCTAATATCACATGACTCGTAGTTTTATCCTCCTAAAATTGTTTTCCATTACTAAAGTATAATTTATTTACTATATAATATATTTATACAATTATCACTAATTTTTAAATATACAGTTAATATTAAAATATAATAACTAACTTTTTATTTGTTAAATATTTATCAATATTTATATAATATTAATAATAAATATAAGATATGGAAGGTTAAATTTTAACTAAAAAATGTGATTGGTTTAAAGAGAGTCTATAAAGATTTAATTTTCATTATGCATGATGATAATATTGTTATGTTAAAATAATATTTATTATAAATTTATATAATTAAGTTTATAAATGACAATAATTTTGTAAGATCAAAATATTATTTTATAATTATGATGTGGGTCAGTGTGTGAGGGGGTGGGTGTGTGGTGACTGTGTATTAAATTCCTTATTGATAAGAATAGCTCTAGGCTTTAGGAGGGGTCATGGTTGGAGGAAGCCTGCTCAACCATGTGCATTGATCGTAGGGGTTTCTCACACTAACCAAATAAAAAAGAAATATATATTTAAATAATACATTTTGTTAAAATATATTTGATATAAATGTAACTCATACTTTTATAGATAAAAGTCATTTATATACATTAACTTTATTAATGATATAATATTAATTTTAGAGTAAAATAATGATTTATATAATTAATTAAGCAAATAAGTTTAAGTAACTTATTATTTTAAATAAAATTTATTTTCAGAGGCTTGCTAACAACAATAACTTATTAAAGAAATATGAAATATCATCACGGAAAAAAATTAATAGGACAAGTTCAAACCCAGATAAGAGGGGACGTGGATCCCTTATAAAAACCTGTGTAAAATTAAAATTTTCACATCAAGTGGCATTATCTCTATAGATTAGATTCCTCAATATTTAATAAGGAAACAAAAGTTAAAATCTTGTCAAGCTATATATGGATAATATCCAAGCTTCGTTGTAATACCACTATGTAGTGGTGATGATGTAATATGGGTGGGACCCATTTCAATCTAGTATAACCAATTGAAAAAAAATTAATAGAATAAAATCTAAAATTTACTTTCTAAACATTCCAATTAGAATCAAAGTAGGGATATGCAAGTTACTTTAAATGGAGGAGGTAATTTTTCCAACAACTTATCTAGAGATTCCCTTGGCCAAATATTAAGTAGAGTTTATTTTAGCTCTTAGAGAATAAATTGGATAGATTAGAAATATTTTGTAGTTTTCAACCTTATGAATCCCTATTTTTAAATATATGATCTAATACTATCTTTTACTTCTTCAACTTTTGAAGTAAGTTTTGCAAGTTGTCATATTTCAAATATTAGATATTATACCTTTTTGGATCCCTAGTAATTTCAATTTTAGAGTTCTATAGAATACTTTATCTCTATCAAATATTTGAATATATCTTTAATAGTTTTTTATAGTGTTCTTAGCTTTCTAGTCTTTGCTTTGAGTTGAATCCCTTTTGTTTCCCTAGTGTTTAGATGACAAGTTTAATATAATGTTTGTTAACTTTTATGGTAGATTACAATGGGAGATGGAAATCACACGATGCATAAATATAAAAGAGATTTAATTTAATGAGATTTCAAAAATATGCTAAAAATAGAAATGATAGAAATGAATACAATATTGTTATGGAGGAAATGGACACTCCATGCAAGATGCTACAAAACTACAATGTGCTTCATCACTAATGGAGTCACCCAGTACTACTACTACTACCTATTGAATTACATATCAAAATCTTACAATGAGACCCTTTTATAATGTAAGATAGATTCCTTGGCCAACACTCTACCTAGTTGTGCAAGGGACACCTTGCACATTTACAACTTGCACATTGACACTTGTGTATTTATTACATTGCATAAAGTACCTAGATAACTTCCTCCTAAATAAACCTAATGTACTAAGTATGTACCTAGGAAGGTACATTTACATGATCCAAATGAATTAATAGACTCTAACTCTAACACCCCCCTATATTACATTATTTGGTTAATGAATATTTTTTAGTATTCAATATGGATCTTCTTCCATTGGATAATGGAAATTGTATTCTCCTTCATTGCTGACTATGATAAAACTCATCCAATAGTTTATTCTTCAATTGATGCAGAGTAAGCTAATGTTGTAGGTTCCTCTTTCAATTGGGTGTGCTCAACAAGTTCAGTATCTGTAGTGTTGTGTCTCTTTTTGGCATGCCTTTTCTTATTTCTTCCTTCTTCTCTTTTTGAAGTTCTACATTGGAGTTAGTGGAGTTTCTGCTTCATGGAAAATTATTTGATCATCACAATAATATTGTTCCTTATTGTTGAATTGCTTCTTGTGTTGAGTGAGTATAAACACAATCAATGATAGATTCATTAGACACTCTTCTTGTGAGAATATAATCAATTTTTGTGAGTTCCACCATGCTATGAAGAGATTTCATGGAGATAATTAATCAAGGCTGCAAAGTTAACTTCTCTAGATTCCTTAAGAATTAAGAAGAATTTCTCTTTATTTCTAGTTGATAGATACTTGTATCCTTTGAGAGTATCTATTAAATTTTGAGAGTAAAATTCTACTTCTTGGAATAGCTCTTCATTATTGAAAGCTTTTCTTAGAATTTCATCCATGGATTTAATAGAATCTTAGTAGTATACCTTATAGCTCCCAATATTAAGGTATATGTAACCCTTAGAATATATAAAAGCTTGATTTGATAAAAACTTTGTTAACCTTTAGGTTATGTAGACTTCCTTATATCGACCTAATGATGAGAGTTCACAAGCCTAATAATTTTTTAGGTTTTGTAGCAAGCTTACATTTATCCAATGAATTTAGAACTTGATAATTTTTTATTGATGCTAATATTACCATTTTTTCTAGAATACCTTATAACTCCCTAGGATGTTTTGGATAGGATATATGATAAATATAGTACTTTTGTAAGTTGTAGTTCAATTTTAAGTTGATTTTGTAAAATTTTGTAAATACAAAAAACTTCTCTATCTCCTTATTACTCGTATTGAACTAAGAACTATTTTCAATTCTTTAAAAAGGTTTTGAAGTTGGTATTTATTTTTCTTCCTTTAAGTGTTTTTGAGACAACACTATAAAAAGACCAACTTTTGAAAAACTTTAACAAACCTCTTTAAATAACTCTTTTAGTTGATTTTAATGTTTTCTAGTTTCCAATTCTTCAGTTTGATGTTGTATTATTTATAACTCCCAAATTTGGAAAAATTAGAGAATAATATTTGCAAGTAATTAAAATAACAATAATAATAATCATTTTTCCCCCTTGATAAATTTTTCAAATATTAACAAATCTGAAGTATGATTTCTTAATAAATATATAATGTTGAATATTGCAATAGATAAAATGTTCCCTTATAACTCCAAAGAAATTAATTTAAAGCAAGCATAAAGATCAATCTTTACCTCAATCGCTCTTCAATGTTGTACATCGACAGATTTGTAGCTATGTGCTGCATAACATTCATAAGTAGTCAAAGCCCCCCTTTGACCTGTAAACTTATTTCTTGATTGGCGATCCTTCACTTATGCTACTAGAAACAAATATATCTTCAAATATCCCTTGCAGGGCTTCTCCAAATGCAAGTAATGTTTACTGGTTTTATGACAATGTCTTAAATATTTTCCTTACACCATTGAATGGTGTATAGTCATTTCACTTCGATGCTTTATATTTTTTTGACTACTCCCTTGCTTTGCTTGGTTGTGTTCTGCTTCACACCCTGCTCTGTCATTCATTATCTAAGATCAGCATCTTAAGAAGGATGGGCTTCGTGACAAGTGTCACATGAAGCATTACAATATTGACTTATTTAATGTTCCTTCACAAATGATGAACCTTAAATCAATATTCCTCTTTGCAACTTCTAATATAACATAAGGTTATTTAACAAATCTACTGAGTAATATGAGTAATGAATTCACTTGCACCAATAATTGCTTGTATTTTTGATAACTTTTGTAGATAATGTAGATAAAGCTTGTTTCTTTCTGCAATTTTTTTTAGATTTTCCAAACAACTCCTCCTTTATCAAAAAGAGGTCTCAAAATTTATTTCATGAGCCTGGGGTTTAGTGGTTTGATCTTCTCCTTTTTTATATGGATTTAGAGAAATATTTATGCAATATTCAAGTCTCTCAGCTTTGAAAAACTATTTTTATCCTCAAGTCTTCTTGTTGAATTTTAACTTCAAGCAGGATCTTCTTCTTCTCAAGACTCTAAATGTCTTGAGGTCTTCTGAATCTTCTTTGGCACTCCTTGCAAATTATTCTTCTCTTTATTGGGCTTGTTTTCGTATGGCAACAATTATCCTAAATATTTCCCTTATCAGAAATTTTCTCCCTGATGGATAATTTATTCAATGAGTTCTAGAAAATATTTTGATGATCTTGATTAAGCAACAAGGCTCTCCAAGACTTTTTCCTTGAGACCTCTCCTTGGTCTTTGATTCTATAGTTGCTTTGGTCTTCATTGAGATCTTCTTCTTCAACTTCTAGAATTGAGGTCTTCTTCCTGGATCACTTGATTATGCTACTTCTGGATTTGAATAGGGTTCTCCTAGTCCTTATTGTCCTTTCAAGACTAGAATTTTCATCAATAAGATATTCACCAGATCTATTCACCTTCAATTTTGCTTCAGGTTTTGGATTGACTTTGAAGATAATACTCTTCCTAAATTTTTTGTAGGAAGTTTCCAAAATTACTTAATCTCCTTTCCTTACAATAAATTATTAGTATGAATATCTAAATCTGCTTTTGAATTAGGTACTCTCTTCTATATTCTTCTTTCAATATCAAGGCTTTTGTGGCATTTTCTTAGATCAAGGATTCTATGGCCTTTTCTTAGATCAAGCCTTTTGTGGTCTTTTTAGGATTAATGCTTCTATGGCCTTTTCTTAGATCAAGGTTTCTATGGCATTTTATTCTATGAAGTTGAATTTATCAATAGAGATCTTCAATCTCTAGACTTCACTGTGACTCATTCTCCTAGAGTCTCTTTTGAAGTTTTCTTTTTTACAACAACTAATATCTACACTATGAAGGCACTCTGACCTTCGGGAAATAAATTTGAAATATCCTAGCTTTATGTTGTAAGAGGTACCCCAATCATATGAGGGTTAGTTTCATACAATAAAATAAACTTTAGGTAATAGTAAACTTATCTGATTTCTTAGATGAGCTTCACTAGTTGATTAATCAAACTAGTGGATCAAATGTTGAGTCCTTATCTTCACAATTTTTTTCTTGTAAATATGTTGGAAGACTCTGAATTCAATGAATTTTAGAATTTCTCTTTTCAATTTTTTCTACTATATGATCTTAATGAAATTCATATGCAATGGATTCAATGGAACATCTAGTTTACAAAAATCAAAGCTATGGTGAATGGACCTATTTTAGCAATAACAATTTCTTAAAGCTCTCCCTACCACCTTGATTTTTTTGAATATTTTTGTAAGATCCTGTGCACTATGGAAAATCATTTTCAGAAAACAATTGAGGCTCAATAATAATGGTGGTTCTCCTTTCACTCTACAATATCTAGTTCTACTATGACTAGATCTACCATGGCTCTAATACAACTGTTAGATTTTGAGGTGGATTGTAATGGGAGATGGAAATCACATGATGTAGGAATATAAAAGAAAGTAAATTCATGAGATTTCAAAAATATGCTATAAATAGAAATGATAGAAATGAATACAATATTACTATGGAGGAAATGGACACTTCATGCAAGATGTTATAGAACTATAATGTGCTTAATCACTAATGGAGTCACCCAATACTACTACTACTACCTATTGACTTACATATCAAACTCTTACAATGAGGTCCTTTTATAATGGAAGATAGATTCCTTGGACAAAACTCTACCTAACTGTGCAAGGGACACCTTGCACATTTACAAATTGCACATTGACACTTGTGCATTTATTACATTACATAAAGTAACTAGATAAATTCCCCCTAAAGTAATCTAATGTCCTAATTATGTACCTAGGAAGGTACATTTACATTATCCAAATGATGTAATAGACTCTAAGTTTAACAATGTTCAAATCATGAATGGGATTTTTGAGCTCTGGCGATTTGGAAGGAAACCTTCTGAACTGCCGACGGCCGAGCCTCTAGGGTTTCTGATCGGAAGCCTCTTCCAGGGTCTTGGGGGGTTTGCTGCTGGTCTTTATTGTAGGCTCTTTCGGTGCCCCGGGAGGGCCCAATGGGGTCTCCTCCAGGTTTTCTCGAGGGGAAGAAGACCTCTTATGCGGAGATATTACGAGAAAATCCTGCGTCTTCCTCTGATGATGCTCAGCGGAGTGCTTTCCATCTGCTATCCAGGAATGCGGGCAAGGGTTCTCCTGTGCATAGAGTCAATGGATGTCTCCCGCAATCTGCGTCAAGACCGAAGATAGTAATTGAACCAGAGCTGGTTGAAGACACGATAAAATATCATGCTACTCATGATCTGATCTGCAAATTCATGGGCATTCGACCCACCCTGCACTTTTTGCATTCCTGGGTGAGACAAAATTGGGAGCCTATCGGTGAGTACTCCTTATGGCCCATAAGCAATGGGTATTTTATTATTAGTTTTTCTTCCTTATTGGATAGAAACAGAGCATTTGAATCAGAGAAGAGGAGCCATGGCCCGGCAGGGTTATTTGTCCAACCGTGGAGAGCGGGTTTCGACCCTCGCATTGAGCCCACGGCTGTCTCGGTTTGGATCCGGCTGTATGCTCTCCCGATGGAGTTTTGGGGTGAGCAGATTCTTGAACTGATAGGCAACTCTCTAGGTAGATATCTGGGAGTTTCCAAGGATACCATTGAAGGAAACACTGTTGTTTATGCGAGAATTTGTGTTGAACTGGATATTAGCCAACCGCTACCAGCTGAGATGGAACTGGAGTTAGCAGGACATTCCTGGATACAGCAGTTAGACTATGAAGCCCTACCTTTCCGTTGTAGAGTTTGTCATTTGCATGGCCATTTGGCTAGGCTCTGCCCAAATATCTTGAGCACCAAAGTGGATGCTCCACAGGGAATGTCAAATCGCCCCCGAGAGGGTAAATCCACTTCGGTCAAGGATCCACCCATCATTCCCCCTGGTTCTGAGGGCCTGAAAGATGGCTTTGAACAGCAGAAGAGAAGAAGAAACAAAAAGAGAAATGGCAAGGAGCAAGCTCTTCCCAAGCCAACCAACCAGTATGAAATCTTCAAATCTCTTGTGGATCAAGAAGACCAAATTATGGAAGGAGCAGATGGGAACCTTGATGATAATATCATCCTTACTCATGCTCCTCCCTCATCAAGCCCTGTCCTTGAACAGGTGATTGACTCCTCTGAGACTTTGCAGCAAGAAAACCCAGGGACTCTGGTAATCCACTCCCCAGTACAGCCAGCTATCAAAGATGTTACCATGGGAACTGCAGAAAAGCTCAGAGAAAGACCAGCTCTTGGAATTTCCCAGGTGGAGAAGAGGTCAAAAAATAGTAATTCTCAAGGGGTGGGCAGGAAATCCAATAAGGATCTAATTGCAGTGCAAGGAGATAAGCTAATCAATGGAGGATTGACGAGAACAATTGATTCGTATTGCTCCCAAGGTTTCCAATGATTATTCAATCTTGGAATGTGAGGGGTTTAAACAGTAGAACCCATCAATCTGCTGTTCAAAGACTTTTAGAGAGAAGTAAAATAGACTTTCTGCTCATTCAGGAGACAAAAATGTCATTAGACCTTATGAGTAAAACTGTCAGCCGAATCTGGAGGGGTGCTGGCCATATGGCGGTGGCTGCTCTAGGTGCCTCGGGAGGGATTGCTACTCTTTGGAATCCTCTGGCGTGGATAGCAATAGAACATATAGCCTGGAGAGGTGTCCTCACATCTCTTTTTAAGAATATTTTTACAGTTGAACAAGTCTTAATTACAAATTTCTATGGGGCTCAGAACACCGATGGTCAGCGGTTTCAATGGAAAGTTGTTCAAAACATGAGGTCCTCCCGGGAAGATTTTGATTGGATTATTGCTGGGGACTTCAATGCTAAATTATCTGCTAGGGATCAGGAAGGTGGCCTCCCAGTTCTGGATACAGGGGACCGGCTGTTTATTGCCCAAGTCTAGGCCTTTAACCTTGTTGATATCAAAGGCCCTGGTACAAACTTTACCTGGACTAATAAGAGAAGAGAGCCATACAATATGAGGGTTAAGCTTGACCGGTTTTTGGTCTCGAAAGAAGCTTATGTTAGATGGAATATCAAATTCTAGATTTTGGAGGGCCCAATCTCAGATCACTCTCCCATTTTGCTGGAGGGAGGGACTATGTCAGGGAAGTATTACAAACCTTTTAAATTTGAAAATTTTTGGTTGCAAAAAGATTACCTACGAAGGAAAATTCCACAGTGGTGGGAAGAAGGTCGTCTCCCTTTCGGAACAGCTATGTTCAAATTTCATAAACAACTTCTTTTTGTTAAGAGTAAACTAAAACAGTGGAAGCAAACTAACAAATCTGATTTCCAGCTCCAACGGGCTCCTTTGTTGGCCAGATGGAATGAGGTGCAAAAAAAATTCAGAGAAGGAAGTATTTTTGAGCATCTTAAATTCGAGGATGACGCTTTACGCAAAGCGGTTGAGGACATTGATAATCAAGAAGAGATCTACTGGAGACAGAGAGCAAGAAATACTTGGCTATTAGAAGGAGACAGAAATACTAAATTTTTCCATCGCTCTGCCTGTGCTAGAAGGCAATTGAATAACATGGAATTCCTTCAAGACGAGAATGGAAACTCTTTTGACACTCTCCCTGATATGCACTCCCTCTCTATGGAGTACTTCTCAAACCTCTTCAAGGAAAGTATGCAGCATGATGTGGAAGCCCAAAATGAAGTCATTGAGGGCATTCCCTCTATTATTTCTCATGAAGAGAATCAGGCCCTTCTTAAGCCCATTGATCGTGATGAACTCAAGAAGGTGGTCTTTGGGATGTGCACAGAAAAATCGCCTGGTCCGGACGGTTTCCCTATTGAGTTCTTTCAGGCCTTTTGGGATATCTTGGAGGAGGATGTGTTGGCTGTCATTGAGGAGTCCTGAACTAACAAAAGAATGCTCAAGGCTCTAAATCACACCTTTATCACCTTAATTCCTAAAGGAGAGGGGGGGGCTCACATTTTTTATTTCAGACCTATTGCCTTATGTAATGTGATTTACAAAATTATCACTAAAATTATGGCTGAAAGACTAAAACCCCTTCTTCAGAATATAATCTCCCCTGAGCAAGGGGGTTTTGTTGAAGGAAGACAGATCTTGGATGGAGTGATATTGGCTCAGGAGGCTATCCATTCTATGCACAATTTAGGTAACAAGGGAATGTTCATCAAACTGGATATGTCTAAGGCTTATGACAGAGTAGAGTGGGGCTTCTTGGTCAAGATGTTGGCAGCCTTTGGTTTTTCTCAGGACTGGATTGCCTGGGTCATGAGCTGTATCTCAACGCCATCCTACTCTGTTTTAATTAAGGGACTTCCCTCGCCACCTTTTGGAGCCTCTCGGGGTCTCCGCCAAGGAGATCCTTGCTCTCCTTATCTCTTTCTCATCTTGGCTGAAGGATTAGGCAGACTCCTCCCGAGAAGAAGACGTCAAGGACAGATAACGAGAATTAAAATCAGGGCTGAAGTTTTGACTCATTTACAGTTTGTGGATGATACTGGTTTGGTGGGAGTTGCCAGCCTCAGGGAAGCAAGAGGAATCAAAGACTCTCTTAACGTCTACCTTCGGGATTCTAATCAAGTCATCAATGAAACAAAATCAAAAGTGGTCTTCTTTAACCTTGATCAAAGGTCACAAGAGAGAGTTATGGAGATCCCGGGTTTCACTAGGACCTCTCTTCATGTTGCTTATCTGGGGGTTCCTCTGCATTTCAAAAAATCGAAAGCTGATTTCTGGAAGGACCTTTTGGATGGCATCAAAGAGAGAATGAATCACTGGTCTCATAGATGGTTAAGCTATGGGGGTCGACTAACTTTCCTGAAGTCTATTATTCAGGCCATGCCAATTTATAAATTCTCTATTCTGGCCGCCCCTTCATCAATTTGGAAAGAGCTGGACAAAGTGGCTAGAAGTTTTCTCTGGGAAGGTGCCAAAGGAGAGAGGAAATGGGCCTTGGTTGGTTGGGATAAGGTCACCCAGCCCAAGGAAAAAGGTGGGTTGGGTTTAAGAAGCTCCAAGTTTAACAATCGAACCCTGGCTGGTAAATTGTATTGGAGGTGGATTTCCTAGCCTACGTCCCTCTGCAGCAGAATCCTTTCTAATAAATACTTGGGCCTTGTTCATCCCAATGACTTGGGCTGCTATCCTTTGGAGGGTAATGGATCTCTTGTGTGGCAGGCGCTCAAGCTTGGATCTCACATTATCAAAGATCAATTGTTCTGGAAATTTGGGAGAGGGGAGAAGGCCCGGTTTTGGACTGATTCTTGGGATCATAATCCTCCTATCCTTGCTGTGTTTCCTGATTTGCATCCGTTAAAATCAGCTCTTGAAGATAAGGGATGGATTAATATTGAAAGCTACTTCAATACCAGCCAATTGGGGGAGTATAAGGTCCAAAAGTTTAAGCGGCTGGGTGAATGGCCTATTCCAATCCCTCCGGAGCAGGCTCCAACTCTGGAAAAACTATTGTCAGAAAGGTTTCTTACTGGGAGAGATGTGGAGGATGAGCTTGCCTGGGGCTTTGGGAACCTAGGGGTTTATTCTGTGAAGGAGGGCTATGATTCGATCCTTCCTGAGCCCCCCCACACTCTTTTCCAGTTCAAGAATGGAGGAAGATATGGCATCCCAAGGGCTGGCCAAAAGTGAACTTCTTTGCTTGGCAGCTGATGCATAATGGTATCTTGACCTTTGACAACCTCAGAATTAGAGGCATCATTGGCCCTTCCCAGTGTGTTTTATGTTATAGGAATGAGGAAACTGCGGATCATCTTCTGTTTGATTGTCCTTTCACACAGCAGATTTGGCATCGTTGGTTCTCCCACTTCAAACTTCAGGCTCTTGGAGACATGTCTCGGACCAATTTATGGGAAAGCTGGAAGAGAGGTAGATTTATATCTAAAGCTCTTCGTACTGGCTGGGAGCTCGGTTTCCTTTTTATTTGGTGGCAGGTGTGGTTGGAAATAAATGCTCGTATTTTCCGTGAAACCTTCTCTTCGGTGGATGGGATATGGCAAGTCATTTGGAGCAAAGTTGTGGAAACCGTTGCCATCTATGCTGAGGAGGAAAATCAGCCTGCTTCTAAGCCTTTGGAAGGGAGAGATGCTGATCTTGAGAGACAGGTAAGAAGTTGTTGGAAACCTCCCCCAGAAGGCTGGGTCAAAATCAATACTGATGGAGCTGCAAAAGGCAATTCGGGCAATGCTGGTAGTGGAGTTATCTGCCGTGATCATGCTGGGACTGTGCTCTATTGGGAATTGCAAGGTCTGGGATATGCCACAAACAATGAAGCTAAGGCATTTGCTATTAAATCTGCCTCCATCTGGGCTGTCAAGCAAGGTCATAGAAAGATAATCATTGAGTCCAATTCCCAAATCCTGGTTGGTGCTCTTGATTGCATGAGGAACTTTGCCTTAAAAGCTTGGATGCTGCGGTTTTTGGTCTCCCAAATTACAGAGCTTTGGAAGGAATTAGAGGATGTGATACTTGTTTATGCTAGTAGATCTCTCAATAAAGTGTCTGATTTCCTCGCTAAGATGGGTGCTGAGAGAGAGGTTGGGATGCATCTGCATAGTAATATGTCTGTGGAGGATGCAGAGATCAGACAAGGCCTTGAACAATTTTTGAAATAATGTGCAAAGTTTTTTTTGCTAAGGCTCTTTTTTGTCGCGATATCACGACTTGTAGTGCTGTCGCGGCCTCTGGCTGGTTGCTGTCGTGATATCACGACAGGTTGTGCCTTCATGGCCTCTGGTGGGTTTCTGTCGTGATATCGCGACATGTCGCGATATCGCGTGCCACGATTTCGCGACATGTTGTGATATCGCGACATGTCGCGATATCGCGACAGGATTCGCTTTCATGGTCCGTGTGGAGATCCTACCGTGATTTCGTCCCCTTTATGAATTTGAAAAGCAAAGTTAATTTTCCGTCGCGTTTTCATGACAAGTTTGAGAATTGGAAGCTGCAAGGTTTTCCTGTCGCGATTTCGCGACACGTTTGGCACTTAAGCGGCTGGGTGGAAAATTGTCGTGATATCGTGACCTGTAGCGCTGTCGCGGCCTCGAGTTGGTTTTTGTCATGATTTCACGACAGGTTGTGCCTTTCCGGCCTTTGGCGAATTTCTTGCGTGATTTGGCGTCATGTAGCGCTGTCGCGGCTCTTGTTGGGTTTTTCTAGCAATATTGCGCCTATTTTGAAGATGCAGTACAAAGGTGGTATTGTGTCGCGATTTCGCGACAGGTTGGTTAATTGGTTGCAGCTTGGCATTTTTGTCACGATTTCGAGGCACGTTTGGCTCTTAAGTGTTTGGTTGGTTTTTTGTCGCAATATCGCGACCCTTTTGTGGCATGAGTGTCGTTTAGTTTTTTCGTCGCGTTTTCGTGACGCCTTCTACGGGCGGCTGTTGAGGGCCCTTCCTGTTGCAATTTTGTGACATGTCGCGATATCGCGACATGTCGCGTTATCACGATTGTTGGCGCCAAAGCGGCCGTGACGGGGGTGTCTGTCACGATTTCACGACATGTCATGTTTTCATGACATGTCGCCTTTTCGCGTCGTTTGTTCTTTTTGCCCTGTGGCTGCTAGTGTTTCCTGTGTGCGTTGCCCTTGTTTTGATGCTCTTGTCTCTGGGTCGGGATGTTCTCTCTCCCGCTTGTATCTGGTCTTTGTATTAATACAAGTTTTCATTTTTTTCAAAAAAAAACAATGTTCAAATCATATCATCTTAAGTCAATAGTTTATTCTAACTAACATGCAAGGTGGCTAATGCCAAGTGGCACTAATATTCTTTAACTTCTTGGTAACATATTCTACAATACCTTTCACTTCTCCAATGCATGTACCAAGGTGTACCAAGGTCTTTACTTCTTTCTTCAACATTGTATGAGTTATTCTCCTTACCTAATGCTACCTTTGAGAGTGTTATCTTACTTGAGTGAAACCTCTTCACTATCAATGATGATACACTCTCTAATGGCATGTAACATCTTCTCCATGTGGTGAGTGCTTTTCAAACACTTGGCCTTCTCTTTGCATGCCCTAATATTTTCAATATTTTCCTTTGAAGCTACTCAATGTCTCACTACACTTCTTTGTAACTCCTTAATACTCATGAATATATTCATCTTCTTCTATGGTAGAGATTCAACTAGTTTGGTGGCAATCCTTCCAGCTTCTTGATGGTATTATAGGATGCAAATATCCCTTGTCTTCTAATATTTCTTTCATTTTTCAACTAAGTATGTAATTTGGGCTATAGGGTGGATTATGTTAGGAAATAACTATCCTTTGTGATTAGTGTAATCTTGTTGGATTAGATTTACAACTTGTAACAGTCCTCAATGTTGTTACATGGGCCAAATGGAAACATTTTCCTAGGTGAAAGTCAATGCAGTTACATGGATAGAATGAAGACAATGTGTTAGTGCCCAATGATGCTTTCTCTAATGTGTTCTTGCCTTTTGACTATGCTACATGGAGTAACCTTCACTATACCTCTTTATATTTCCTTCACCAAAGGTTAGATGTACTTTACTTTACCTTCACCAGAGTCTTTTGAATATTTAATCTTGCTATTGAGTTGTTCTACTTTTAACTCAATACCCCTTAGACATAAATGTATCTTGAGAATTCTAAAGTAATATTTTACCTTTTTATTTTTATATGACTTATTCTCCAAGCAATATCTAATTTTCTTGATTGTAAATGTGTAGGTTGATGATATCCAAGATGTCTCCTTTTCACCTTGGAGATACTAAATTGTAGAGCTCTATTAATTCCCTAGTATGGTGCTCTTGAAACCTTAAGATGAACTAATTTAAATATTTACCCATGTCCTTTAAACTAACTTCCTTGCCTTCCTAAAATGGTGGCTTCTACTTTCTTTGCAAGCTATGATAATGTTGGATTCAATATTACCTTCTAATATTTGGCAACTCTCTCCTTGATTGGTTACTTTTAAATTATGATTCCAAGATTTTTGAACCATATAAATAGAGTGCCCTTTTTGGATGATAATACTATGCACTCTTGTAAATACAATCTAACCTTTAGAATGAAGTCTTCTTTCCTTTCAATAGATATTAGAATGTTGATATTTTTATTTCTCTTGAAATATACATAACTTCTATTCTTTATGTGTAGGTTTGAACCTTGTATAAATTAACTTTGTTGGCAATTTTGGGTACCTTGGGTACATTGCTTTTGCTCAAGTGTATAAGTTGTCATTGATGTCAAGAAGCTTTTGAAGGAATTTGATTTGATGTAAAATAATCTGTTTTGATGAAGGTTCGGCATGACAGGTTCGAAAGAAAGTAAGTTGGAAAAATGTTATGATATCACAACATGTCGCAGTTTCACGACTCAAAGAGGAGAGAGAATGTTTGGAGTCAGAAATGTCACGATTTTGTGACATATTGCAAGGAAGGTTGAATGGACGAAAAAGTGTCACGATTTCATGACATAATGTAGGAGAGAGAGTCCAGGAGAAAAAGTGTCACGATATCGCGACATGTCGGGTTTTCGTGACCCAAAGAAAAGAAAAGTGCTAAGGAGAAAAAGTGTCACGATTTCACGACAAGTCAGAAGACAAAGTGGAAGCAAGATAAAGTGTCGTGATTTCACAACATGCTGCAGATGAAAATGTTCCAAGTAAGAACTATTGCGATTTCACGACATGCAACAAAGGGAAGAGCTCAAAGGTGAAAGCGTCATGATTTCATGACATGTTCCATTTTCGCTGGTATAAGGCAGAGAAAAACACAAGGCAACGAAAGTGTCGTGATTTCGTGACATGTTTCTTTTTCGCTAGTGCAAGCAGACAAGAGTGCAAGGAAGAGAAAGTGTCACGATTTTGTGAAAAATTGAGATGGCAGTGTTTGGTTGGAGAAAGTGTCACAATTTCATGATAGAAACAGAATGTAGGTCTTCTATAGGAGAAGTGTCATGATTTCATGACAAAAGCAAAAAGGAGGTCGACGAAGGGAGAAATGTCGTGATATCACGACAAAAGCAAAGTTGATGCTGACTAAGTCAAAAGTGTCGTGATATCACGACAAGAGATTAGTGGAAGTTGAAAAAGGCAGTTGTGTCGCGATATCGTGACAAAAGCCAAAAGAAAGTGTACGGTTGCAAAGATGTCACGATATCACATGTAGTTTTGCAGCAGAAGCTATAGAAGAGTTCCAAAAGCAGTGAAGCCGAAAAAGTTAAATTTTAGCCGACAAAAATTAGGGCTTGCAGTCGACGTAGATTAGGGTTTGTTTTTGGTATAACAGCTGACTAAGATTAAAGTTTTCATCATGAAAATCCTGTTATAAAAGGAGGGTTGTTTGGAGAGTTGAATGTTGATGGATGTGTAGTTGAGGTTCGACGTTTGGAAATAGTGCACAGTGCAAGAAGTTCGATCGCTGAGAGCAGAGTGCAAATTCGATCGTAGTGTGCAGAGTGCATTTCATCAAATCATTCTAAGTGTGAAAGATCACAAAGGAAGCAGAGTGTGCGAAGATGATGTCGCTGTGAGTGCGCAGAGGTGCAAAGGTTGAAGTTCGACCAAGTTCGACTATAACTGCGCAAAGATAACTTAAGGACAGATTTGTGTGAGCTTTTTTGAGAGCTTACAAGCATATTTGAGACAATTCTTTGTGAAGACTTGTGGACAGCTTTGAGCAAGCTTTTTGAGAGCTTGTGAGTAGGTTTTGGACAAGTCATTGAGAGGGCTTGTTGGATAGATTTGAGCAAGCTTTTGTTGAGCTTGTGGAGCAGTTTGGGCAGGTTCTAGTGAGAACTTGCAAAGCAGATCTGAGACAAGTCTTGGTGAAGACTTGGGTGAAGATCAAGCAAGCTTTAGTGAAAGCTTGTGAACCAAAATTGAGAACCAGTTGAGGATAGAGATTGGTGCAGATTCGAGGACATTTGTGCCAGATCGAAGGACTGTGTTTGGTGCAGATCAAAGAAATATATTGAGGACATTTGTGCTAGACTGAAGGACTGTGTTTAGTGCAAATTCAAGGACCAACTTTGGAGGTGATAGAGTTGAGGATAGAGGTCTCCATCCAGAGCAGGGAGGACAGGTGTCTTCTGTGGATAGATTTCCATTTGCTAAGGGCAGCGGAGGTAGAGATCTTCTAGAGGATCACCAGTCAGAGCAGAGCTGGGGAAGATATCTCCTTTGGGCCAAGGCTCATAAACATTGTAATTGGGAAAGATTCCCAAAGAACTTTGAGATAACTTTTAGAGAAAAGTTTTGTGGACGTAGCCCAGCCATTTTGGGTGAACCACGTTAAAATTGGTGTCACTTTGTGGATGATATTGTGCATTGTTTTGTTATTGCTTTAGGTATATTGCTTTACTATTTTTAAAGTATAAAAGAAAAAGTAAAAATCTTTCTTATACTGTTCACCCCCCCTCTTAGTATAAGCTTGTGTTATTCAATTGGTATCAGAGTGGGTGCCTTCGAAAAGTTTAACAGCTTGAAGGAAAAGCTAATAAAGAACACAATGTATTATTCAAGTGGCAATGCAAAGACCTATTCTTGATGGTTCAGATTTTGGTCTTTGGAGTGCAAGGATGAAGGTTCATCTAATGGCACTTGGTAATGAGGTATGGGAAGTAATTGAAGATGAGTACACTATTCCTATACATGGTCCAAATACTAAAGAAGAAAGGTTCCTACATCATAGCAATTCAAAAGCAATGAATGCAATCCTGAAAGGCTTACAAAAAGATCTCACCAAAGTAATTCACTGCAAAAAAGCTAGTGAAATGTGGAAACAGCTGCAGGTGGTTCATACAGGTGATTCAAATGTCAGAAATGCCAAGTTGAGACACTTCAAAGGTATGTTTGAACAACTCAAGATGAATGATGATGAAAATATTAGTGACTACATGCTTCGTATGGATGAGGTTGTTAACTCCATGAAAGACTTAGGTCTTGAGCTTGCTGAAAATGATGTTTGTGATAAAATTTTAAGATCTCTTTCGAATAGATTTAGTGGAAAAATTTTTGCTATTGAGGAAGCTAAATATTTGGATAATTTGAAAAAGGATGAGCTCCATAGTATACTTGTAGCATTTGAGTTGAGAACTCAAGTGAAGGTTGATGTCAAGAAAGAGGCAACTTTCAAGGCTACCAAGAAATCCAAGGGTAAACAACTTCAAGAGAGTGATGAGTCTTCTAGTGATGAAGAGGCGTATTACAACAAGAAAGACAAGTTCTCTAGAAAGCACAAAATTGTGAAAAATATAAGATGTTTCAATTGTGGAAATTTTGGTCATTATGCTACCGACTGTACTGTTCTCAAGAATGAAAGTGATGAAGATAAACAGGATTCTAAAAGCAAGGATTCTAAAAAGCACAAGAATCATAGGAAGAACAAATATGAGCACAACAATCAAGGAAAGAGGTATTCTCACAAGCACAAGAAGAGTTTCTACCTAGACAAAGCAAGTAAGTGTTCTAGTAGTGATAGTGAAAGTTCTTCAAGTGATAATGAAAATGAGATGTTGTTCATATCAGAAAAATAGGAAGAACCAAAACATAGATTCATTATCATGAAATGTCTTAGATGTGGAAATTTTGGTCACCTTGAGGATGATTGCAAAAATAATGATTTGGTTTCTAGTATGTATGAGGATGCTTCAGAAAACTATAAGGAAGATGCATGTATGGTTTTTGAAAAAGGTAGCACCTCTAGTGATAAGAAATCTGAAAAAGTCTTTGATGATTCGAAAGCAAACAAATAAAGGATCTTGAAAGTGAACTTACTAATGCTCTTAGTGTTTTGAAAAAGGAAATAAAGAAGAATGCTAGACTCAAGGATAAGTTAGATGAATGTTGTATGGAGATATATGATCTTATAGAAAGTCTTGACTTCTCTATGGCTAAGACACAAGAACTCAAGGATGAGTTAGAGTCTAAGGTTCTTGAGTATAGTGAGTTAGAATAGAAAATGGCTTCTTTGAAAGAGGAAACTAAATAGTACAAGGATAAGCTTTACGGTGTTTCAAGATAGCTCCAAAAAGGTTAAGTCACTCATCAAAGGTCAAAGAAAGACAATGGATAAAGCAGGCCTTGGTTTTGTTAAACCACAGAAAGAACAAGTTGGAGAGTCTAGTAAGAGACTCCAAAAGGAAGAGAGTTTTGATGAGGAAAGTATTTTAGATCATGAGTCCTTGAATGATAGATGCACAGAAACAGAAAACGAAATTCAGAATGAGAAGAAGAAGTTTTCAAGACCCAAGAGGTCGAATAAAGGAAAATTTCATGGTAGATGTTTTGCGTGTCACAGGTTTGGTCACATGGCTGCACATTGCATGGCTCAAGTGAAGAAGGTAAATGATAATTTCAGAAGCGCTAGTTTCTTTCAAGGGTATTGCTACTCTTTTCAATAGTTTGGGCACAAGGCAGTCTATTGCAAGGTTAATTACAAGAACAGGTTTGATCAAAACAGGTTTGGCCAGAATAGGTTTGGTCAGAATAGGGTTAGTCAGAACAAGCGGATTCAAAGAATAGGTATGCCTAAAAGAAATAACATTGTTACTTGTTATAAGTGTAACAATGAAGGTCACACAACCTAGACAGTGTAGAGCTGAACTTCCAAGGTACAAGAATAGGAACAGTGGTATAAATAGGTCCAAGGATCAAGGCATGAACAAGAACAGGGATGAGAACAAGAAGAATAATAGTGACAAGAACAAGAATGATAACAAGAACAGAAACAGTGACAGAAACAGGAACAAGAATACGGGCAAAGAGTTCAAGAGAAGGCCTAGCAAGGAAATTATAGACGTTAATAATGATCAGTGCCTAATGGGAGTTTTACTCCCACCCCAGAATTAATCACTCATGGGAGGGGGGGGAGGGACTAAGCTAAGAGGCTCATTCTTAGTCCCGAGCCCCAAAGGTGAACCTTTGCCATTGATGACAAAGGGGGAGAGATATGAGTAAGGGGGAGAGCTTCAAGTGAAGAGGAAAGCTTCAAGTTAGGGGGAGCAAAACTTCAAAGGAATATTCTCAGTTGTGGGCACATTTTCTCAGTTGTTAGCACAATTGGTTTTAGTTTTGGATCTTGAGACATGTTTTTAGTAAAGGTTTTCCATCAATGACAAAGGGGGAGATTGTTGGCAATTTTGGGTACCTTGGGTACATTGCTTTTGCTCAAGTGTATAAGTTGTCATTGATGTCAAGAAGCTTTTGAAGGAATTTTATTTGATGTAAAATAATTTATTTTGATGAAGGTTCGACATGACAGGTTCGAAAGAAAGTAAGTTGGAAAAATGTCGCGATATCGCGACATGTCGCAGTTTCGCGACTCAAAGAGGAGAGAGAATGTTCGGAGTCAGAAATGTCACGATTTCATGACATATTGCAAGGAAGGTTGAACGGATGGAAAAGTGTCACGATTTCACGACATAATGCAAGAGAGAGAGTCCGGGAGAAAAAGTGTCATGATATCATGACATGTCGGGTTTTCGCGACCCGAAGAAAAGAAAAGCACTAAGGAGAAAAAGTGTCACGATTTCGTGACAAGTCAGTAGACAAAGTGGAAGCAAGATAAAGTGTCATGATTTTGCGACATACTGTAGATGAAAATTTTCCAAGTAAGAACTGTCATGATTTCGTGACATGCAACAAAGGGAAGAGCTCAAAGGCGAAAGTGTCACGATTTCGTGACATGTTCCGTTTTCGTGGGTGTAAGGCAGAGAAAAACACAAGTCAACGAAAGTGTCACGATTTCGTGACATGTTCCATTTTTGCTAGTGCAAGCAGACAAGAGTGCAAGGAAGAGAAAGTGTCACAATTTCACGACAGATTGAGATGGCAGCGTTCGGTTGGAGAAAGTGTCATGATTTCACAACAGAAATAGAATGTAGGTCTTCTATAGGAGAAGTATCGTGATTTCATGACAAAAGCAGAAATGAGGTCGACGAAGGGAGAAATGTCATGATATCGTGATAAAAGCAAAGTTGATGCTGACTAAGTCAGAAGTGTCATGATATCGTGACAAGAGCTTAGTGGAAGTCGACAAAGGCAGTTGTGTCACGATATCATGACAAAAGCCAAAAGAAAGTGTATGGTTGCAAAGATGTCACGATATCGTGACATGTTGTAGTTTCATGGCAGAAGCTACAAAAGAGTTCCAGAGGCAGTGAAGCCGACAAAGTTAAATTTTAGCTAACAAAAATTAGGGCTTGCAGTCGACGTAGATTAAGGTTTGTTTTTGGTATAACAGCCAACTAAGATTAAATTTTTCATCATGAAAATCTTGTTATAAAAGGAGGGTTGTTTGGAGAGTTGAATGTTGATGGATGTGTAGTTGAGGTGCGACGTTTGAAGATAGTGCACAAAGCAAGAAGTTTGATCGCTGAGAGCAGAGTGCATAATTTGATCATAGTGTGTAGAGTGCGTTTCATCAAATCATTCTATGTGTGAAAGATCACAAAGGAAGCAGAGTGTGCGAAGACGATGCCACTGTGATTGCGTAGAGGTGCAAAGGTTGAAGTTCAACCAAGTTCGACTGTAACTACGCAGAGAGAACTTAAGGACAGATTTGTGTGAGATTTTTTGAGAGCTTACAAGCAGATTTGAGACAAGTCTTTGTGAAGACTTGTGGATAGCTTTGAGCAAGCTTTTTGAGAGCTTGTGAGCAGGTTTTGGACAAGTCATTGAGAGGGCTTGTTGGACAGATTTGAGCAAGCTTTTGTTGAGCTTGTGGAGCAGTTTGGGCAGGTTCTAGTGAGAACTTGCAAAGCAGATCTGAGACAAGTCTTGGTGAAGACTTGGGTGAAGATCAAGCAAGATTTAGTGAAAGCTTGTGAACCACTTTTGTGAACCATAATTGAGAACCAGTTGAGGACAGATATTGGTGCAGATTCGAGGACATTTGTGCCAGACCAAAGGACTGTGTTTGGTGCAGATCAAATAAAGAGATTGAGGACATTTGTGCTAGACCGAAGGACTGTGTTTAGTGCAAATTCGAGGACCAGCTTTGGAGGTGATAGAGTTGACGATAGAGGTCTCCAGCCATAGCAAGGAGGATAGGTGTCTTCTATGGATAGAGTTCCATTTGCTAAGGGCAGCAGAGGCAGAGGTCTTCTAGAGGATCACCAGTCAGAGCAGAGCTAGGGGAAGATATCTCCTTTGGGTCGAGGCTCATAAACATTGTAATTGGGAAATATTCCCAAAGAACTTTGAGATAACTTTTAGAGAAAAGTTTTGTGGACGTAGCCCAGCCATTCTGGGTGAACCACGTTAAAATTGGTGTCACTTTGTGGATGATATTGTGCATTGTTTTGTTATTGCTTTGGGTATATTGCTTTACTATTTTTAAAGTATAAAAGAAAAAGTAAAAAGAGGTCTTATACTGTTCACCCCCTCCCTCTCAGTATAAGCTTGTGTTCTTCAAACTTCTACACTACTTTTGAATACTTTAAATTCAAAACCTTTTCATGCAACTTTAAACTCTAATCTGGTGCTTAATAAACTTCATGCCACTTTAAACTCTAATATGATGCTTAATAAACTTAATAATGAACCAAAATATAAGTGTTCAATTAATGAACCTTTTGCACCTTAGTTGCATACCTTTTAAACCTTAGTTTTTAGATGGATTTCTTGTGATTTAGATCACCTAAATGCTGCCATGTAAATGATAAATTTTCAGATCTTTTTGGCTATCCAAAATAGCTCTTTAACTCACTATTTTGCTGCCTTGAAACTCCTTTAACTACTTTCCCGAAAATGTAGTTTTGTGGCTTCAAATCCCCTTCAAGATACACCCTAAAAATCTAAAACTTATCAGCTATTAATTTTGCCTTATGCTTTCTTGTTGTCCTCAAATATGTAATCTTCATATTGTAAAACAATCAATTTCTCCTCCTAAAAGTTGTTCTTGAATCCTGTAAATTTGGTAGGAAACTTCTCCAAATTGTAGCTAAGAGTTTCCTTCAAGAAACCTTTAATTTTATATTGTAAAAACAGCAAACCTCCTTATACAAGTAAGCTTTAAAATCCTCCAAAGGTAATCTTAAAACCTCTCAAGTTTGGTGGTTTCTTCTAGATCCTTTCTCCTTCAACCTCCTTGTAAAATTTTGACTTCAACCTTGGCCTATCTAGTGACCTTATTCTCAAGAATCTGAATGTATTGAGGTCTTCATTATTCTCCTCCAAAATTTGGCAAACTTCTTACCAAATCCTTTTCTCTTGGTATTTTTTTTGGATGGCGATAATTATCCCAAATTATTCTCTATCAAGAACTTCTCCTTTCTAGCAATCTTCTCCAATGAGTTATTTAAAATCTCCTCCAATGATCTTCTCCAAATATCCTTCAATAAGGATTTATAGCCTTATATTTCTATCTCCTTCCAATCAGCTTGAGGCCTTCTCCTAGGTCCTTCAAATTCTTTAGCTTCTTAAGCCTTCAATGAGACTTTTTTCTTAATCTCTCCAATATTCCAACTATAGAAATTCTGCAATGAGATATATTCTTGGATATCTGAAATCTACTACTTTTGAAATATGCAATAGGACCTTTCCTAGTCCTTTTCTATATTCAATCTTCCAAATATAGAATTTCTTCAATGATACCTCCTTTGGGTCTTGTTATTCAATATGAAGTCTTCAATCTTAAATGGAGATCTCCAATCTCCAATCTTCTTCAAGACTCTTCCCCTTGAGTTTCTTCTTCCTTCAATGGGGTATTCTTTCTAGGATCTCCTCCTTGATTTGCAATCTTCAATGTGGCTTCCTTGGCCTCTAAATTTTCAATCTCCAACTTGTTACTTCAAGTATTGGATTGATTCCAAAGAAGATATTCTTCCTAGATCTTGTAGGAAGCTTCCAAACTTTCTTTTCTTTGAATCTCCTTTTTTCTACAATAAAGTATTAGGAAATGGTACTAGAAATTTCTTTGAATATATAAAAAATAATATTCACTAGTTGATTTTTCAATCTAGTGGAATATCAAAAATAGAGTCATAGTCTTCACAAGTTTTTTTGGAACTCTGTGAAAAGACTCTAGCCAAACACAATCTCAAAAATTTTGAAAATGAGATTTGCTATCTACTCTCAATATCTCTTGTGGATCTCTATTTCCTATCGATATACCTAGTGCTATGATACCATTGTTATATTTTGAATATATAAACTTAAATAAAATACAACCACAAGTAATGAAAAAATAATGCAATATTATATCTATGATAATGGCTAACTAATATGCATGAAAATAAGAGTAGAAAATTTTGAAAATAATCAATAAAAATCTAGTAATGAAATCTCACAAAAATGTACAATGCTATGCAATGGAGGTCTCTAATCCCCCATATTGAAAAAATTCTCTACATTTTATATACTACTACTCTACCTTATGCACTCCAAAAAATCTCACTTCCCTTCTACTCTAAGAAGGCCTATTTATAATGAAGTATGACTCTTGGTCTTCCATATTCCTATGAAACTTGACTATTCTATTCTTAGGACTTATGTACACATGGAATACATGCACATTTACATAATTGCACATTCTAATAATATTTATGCATTTATTACATTGCTTTAAGTGAATGCCTAAATTCTAATCTAAGATAAAATCCTAATATAAACATGTACCCATGATGGTATTTTAGCAAGCACCAAATAATGTAATATATTAAAACATAATATGGGTGCATAATAGGAATGGTGACACTATTATTAAGGGTATTTAAAAAAGAAGCATTGTCATACTGGAATGTCATGTTGAAAGAGGGAGATGGAAGAGACTGTGATGGAAATGGTGGTGGGAGAGAATAAGGAAGAGAGAGTTGTGGAGGAATTATTGGGAGGAAAGGGATGAAAGAAGAGGAGTTTGTGAGAAGTAATATATTAAATCCAAATGAAATGGTAGAGGGAATTGACTATAGTCGATCAAAGAATCTTATGAAATTCCCCCAAAACTGATGATAAAAAAAGTAGCATAGATGGGTTTTTATTGAATAGGAATGGCAGTGTTGTACAAGGGATTGATGTATGTAGTGTGGTGTGGTGGAACGAGGTTGTATGAAGCTTTAACCAAGGGTGCATTAGGGAGAAAATGAGAAAAAATAGGGTGAAGGTGAGAAGCCTCACCCCTTGCAAGGTGAGCTTCTTCTTCCATGGATTTATTGAAAGTATCATGATTACCCTTTATAAGCTCCCAAAGGTGGATAAAGGACCTAAAGGAAACATGTCCATCAGCCCCTTATATAGGATCAATTTTGTCATTATTTTCTTAATGTTCTATAGGCTCAATTTTAGGGTTTTATTTATCAATTTGATCATTTGCAGGACCTTCAATTTCTCTACCATTCCTAAGAGTCAATATCACATAAAATATTTTCCTTATTTAGAATCACAAATGGGTAAGAAAAAAAACTTTCACTATTTAGAATTCCTAATTGGACCCACCATAATATACCTAGCCTAAAAGGTTTGTCAACATGGTTATCTAAGGGAGTGTTGGTTTCATTGATTAGGTCCAACCACTAGGCTCATTCTTGATTAATATTGTTCATGTGACTAAATTATTTTAGATAATTTATTAATATGGCCTTTATTGATGAAAAGGAAGAATAGATGATGAAAATAAGGATTTCTCTTCCAAAAAAATCCTCTCAAGTTTATTACAAAGCCATATAGTCTTAGGCGTATAACTATCCCATGGGTAGGAGGTGTACACTACTTAATGCCCAACATTAACAAGTTGGAGGATTTGACCTCAAGCCCTTATCAAAAATTGACATCACCTGATGCCAAGGGTGGGATGGAACTAGAGTGAGCATCAGTATGTTTTTCAATGGAAAATCCAAAGGGGGAGAATGAAAGGAAGATAAATGTGTAGTAGAAAATAAAAATGGTTGATGGTGTGATGGTTTGAACCCTTAATGCATGATTTCACTTTGGGTTCACCAAAGAATGTAGATGACAAAGTTTTATCCCTTTCCTTCTAGGTAAAATGGATCTATTCCTAAAATGGGGATAGAACATTTGCACATCCACACCTCGATGCAAGGGATACTTGGTGGTGTACCTCCTTTGGTGAGGTTGAATGGATTAAGGTTCACCAAGAAGTGTTTATAGACTACTTCTAAGTCTAGTCGAGGGTGTTTGTTTAAATGTGTTCATTTTAACTTGCAAACACCTAAGTTGAGTCAAATGCAACTAAAACCTAGACTATATGCAATTTTAAATTTTATTTAAGACAAATGCACAATACACAATTTATAAGCCACATGAATTTTTAAGTCCTGTTTCTCCTTTTTTGTCATTTTGAATCTTTTTCACAAGAATTTAAGAATAAAATAAATATAGCATGAAAAAAATAGAAATATGGAACTAAAATAAGTTTTACGGAATACCTACCTGATATGGATGTTTTTCCAAAGTTATTTCATGACCTATAAAGCAATTTTACAACCTATAAAATGAATTCATGATCTGCAAAGCAATTTCGTGGTCTATAAAGTAATTTCACTAAAAACCTACAAAATAATTTCACAAAACCCTATAAAATGTGATTAGCATTTAGGGACATTCTTAGGCTACTATATGACTAATCTTGGAGCCACAATAATCAAGCCCCTTGGTTATTTTAGTAGACCATTCATAAATGATGTGAATCATTGACCTTTTGGAAGTAATTGCAAAAACATAGATAAAATAATGTAAGCAACACCAAAAGTAGAACACTAACAAAGGTCAAACAACCTAAATACAACATGAAAAATGAGCTAGCATTTTTGGAGATGAATATTTACCCCCAAATCCCTAGGTCAGTGAATTTATGACCAATAAGCAAATTTACGGTTGGTAAGTGAATTGTTAGCTTTTGATTTAGCAAGCACTAGGACATAGCAATCACAAGATGCTGAATAATATGAAAGAAAGTAAATCTTCTAGATGATTGAAATATACAATAAATAGGAATTATATAAAAGGTTACATTGTAGCTATGGAAGAAATGAACTCTCCATTATAAAGCTACTAGACTACATTACACCCATAACCAATGGATGGTGATACACACAAAACTAAGCTACACTATGTCCCCCGACTCTCTATGTATCTATCACACTATATTTCTATCTATCTATGAGGCCATCCTTATATAGGCAAAATATGATACTTGGCCAACACTCTATCTAGTTGTGCAAGGGACAACTTGCACATTAACACTTGTGCATTTATTATGAAGTAACTATATAACTTACCCCTAAAGTAATCTAAGTATGTACCTTGGAAGATACATTTACATAACCCAAATGATGAAATGGAATATATTTCTAGCACCCCCTATATTAAATTATTTGGGTATTGAAGACTTTAGTCTTCAATATGGATCTTCTTCTTCTTCTTCTTGAACTTGGTGTTCTTCCTCTGCATTCTTTGTGTTTAGGTTCAGTAGGTAATTTGTGTCTTCATATGATGTAGAGTAAACTAGAGTTGAGGCTTCTTCGTTCAATTGAATTTGCATTGCATTCCTCCTTTATCTACTTGTTCAGAGCAGTCTTGATATGGTTCTTCTTCTTCTGCTTTAATCTTCATGTCAAGGCCTCTTTTAGTGTGTCTCTTCTTCCTTTTTCTTCTTCTCTTCCTATGATTTTTCTTTGATGCAGCTAAAATATCTGCTTTATGACAAATTAGTCTATCGTCACAATAGTCTTGTTCTTTATTACCAACTTGCTTCTTGTGTTGAGTAAGTACAAACACAATTAATGATAGATAAATCATCGGATATTCTTCTAGTGAAAATATAACCAATCTTTGTGAGTTCCACCATGCTATGAAGAGAATTTCATGAAGATATTTAATCAATGTTGTAAAGCTACCTTCTTTCACTTCCTTAATAAATAAGGAGAATTTCAATTTCTCATTAGAGGGTAGATACTAATATATATCTAGAGTATCTATTAATTTTTGAGAGTAGAATTCTACTTCATGGAATAGTTTTTCATTAATGAAATCTTTTCAAAATTTCATCCATAATAGAATAGTGATTCTTAAAATTAAATTTTACAACTTTTTTAATTGAAGTATATAAGTTTGATTTTATGAAACCTTTATTAATCCTGTAGGCTTACTTATGTCTCCCTAGGTAAGAATACCTAATTTTATTTTTTTGAAGAAAGCTTATATCTTCTCAACTTGACAATCTTTGATGGATATTATTATCAAGTTTTGTAGAATACCTTATGACTCCCTAATTTTTTGGAGTATGATATAGTGCTTTTGTAAAATATAGTTCAATTTTTGGTTGATTTTGTAAAGATCAAAAATCAACTTCTTAACTCCTTAATACTCCTATTGAACTAAGTGCTTTTCAATTTTTTGAAGAGGTTTTAATGTTAAATTGTTTTTGTCCCTTTTGAGAAATTTTTGAGACAAGAATATAAATTTACAACTTTGATAAAATATTTTAATAACCCTTTTTGTAAACCTTAGTATTTTTTCAAGTGTTTCTAATTTCCAAAAAACTAGTTTGAAATTGTAACCCTTATCACTCCCAAATTTGGAAAACTAGAACACATTAATATTTGCAAACATTAAATGGATTAATTCCAAGTAGTATGCCTTATTTCTCCTAAGTTTTTTTATGCAAATATTATATTAATTTCCCTAAATTTTGCTTTCAAACAAATATTGATTTCAATTAATATCTCAACCTTATCTTATAACCTTATAATTCCCTTTTGAAATGAAAGCAAATTACATGAGGAAATTTTATTAAGGCTTTGTACCTTTATGAAGTTGGATGAATAAGGCAGTAAAATCTCCTTCTTGAGCATGAATTCCCCAAGGTAAGTAATATATTTAATGCTCTTCTTAAATTTTGGTTGACTGAGAGTGTTCTCTATTGCACCCGACTTGCTCCAAATCACTATCAAATCACAACAAAATTGCCATTGAGTGTTTATTGTCGATCTATTAAAGTGCTATCAATCCACTATCGATTAGCTTCTAAATTTCTGCTTGTATCACTTTCAAACTATTGTGAGTCCTTTCCAAGGTCCAAGACATATTTAATATGTGATAGGATGAGTGACAAGTGTTACGGTAGAAGTTTTAAATTCTCATGGAAGCTTCAACTATTTGGTGGAGGTGCCAAAATCACTCCAATATTTGTGACAAATATCACCTTTGGATTGAGATATTTTTATTCTCCTTTGAGTGCTATACAATAAATGCTCCTTCTTCAATATCTACGAGACCTCCTTGTTGTAATGTATATTAAAGTATTAGTTCTATGTAACTCCTCTTCTACATGGAGTATGAGCACCAAGAAATGTAACATCTTATTTGTGAGTGTTATAGAGTATCTCTCATAGAATGACAAGTGGCAATTGCATGTCCTTCTCTTTATCTATGCTTACTTGAAGACTCTCCAACACATTTTCCACTTTGTTCTATATTATTTTACGTAGATGTTGAAATATCTCCAGCAAAGCAATGTTAAAGGTTGAGTTGTGGTGGAGATATGGCAGAGCCTTTGTGGAGATATGGAGGAGATTTGGTGGCCCTTGAATGGATTTTGAATGGCAGTGCTTGGATGAAGACTCCTTGATATTCCACTCCACTATTTAGCTTTCAATTATGGTAGAAATTCTCCATATTTTACTTTTATATAAATGCTCCTTTGCTTTGATGACTGATTTCTTTGATAAAGATGCTTCTTTGCTTTGAATTTTGCTTCCTCTTTTTCTTTATACATTGCTTGATTTTACCCTATGCCTTGTCTTTTGCAGGTTTGACCATCCAAGATGAGCCCTTTTATTGGCTTCTATTGCTTGGGAAGAAGAGTTCTTACGTTCAACATTTCTTGGTTGCTTTTTCCTATAGATATTGTGCTTTTTTGAGGCACATCCAAATCTGCTCTTGGGCTGTAAAAAAACCAGATTAAAGTAGTGCAATAAAATGTACTATAGATTGTACATAAACGTCCTTTGATGCACCTTCTTTTGCACTCTTATTTCAGATCTGAAATTCTGGTTTTATGGCAGATTTTTCTCCTACAGTACAAGGTTTTTGAGTTTTTTTTTATGAGTATACACCTTCTCCTTTTTGCTTGGACAATTTGATACCAAATACAAGCTTAGATAATAGTAGATAGAAGCTTTTTAATTTATGCAATTTTTCTGCACTTTATTTTCTTGCATCCAATCTTGTAATGCTTTGGATTTGAAACTCACCAAGTCTCAATACTTGTAGCTTCTATTTTTGTTTTTGGTTAGTTGTGTTATTCTCTAAGTTTTGGAGGATTCTAACCTTTTTTGGTTGGCTTATTTTGGCCACTATGAGTTGCATATTTCTATGCTTCAATAGTGTCTTTAGAAACTTGATACAAATCATATTTTATGCCTTTTAAGAACACAAAACTAATTTCTTTTGAGAGTAGTATAATAGTGCAAGTATTTCACTTTTAATGCACTAAGATTACACCTTATCACTCCAATAAAATCTAAAATTAATGCACTAAGAATTTACTGCAGCTAATCAAGAATAACCTAAAATGAATCTTTAAGAGTTATTTTACAATTTCACTACAACTAATATTGTAGGACTTAGTCTTCTTTTTCTTTTCCAAAATAGACAATAGGTAGTCGATAGAAGCAATTTTAAAATCTAATCAAACCCTAATTAATGTGCAAATGAACCTTAAAAAGAACTTGTTATTTTTGCACTTTTGAAGAATATAACCCAATTTTCTATTTGCAACTTTAATGAAAATTCAGGTGCTTCTAAAATATTTGATAGGCAAATGAATTATTGAACCCACTTGCACCAAAAAATTGCATACCTTTTTTTGTAGTAGCTATTTTATTGCTTATGTAGAGGATGTAGATCTTGGTGTCTAGGATCATCAAGTTGTTGCTATGAGTATGTCCTTGCAGCTCTTTGTAGACTATCTAGAACAACTCCTTCACCAAATGATGGTCTCAACCTTTCTTTCATGAGCCTAGGATTTTTTGGCTTGTTCTCCTCTTCTGTTCTCCTCATTCTTCTATAGATTTAGAGAAATATTTATCTCTAAAGTGATGCCTTCTTCCTGTGAGAGGCAATATTCAAATATTCAATATTTGGTGAACTTATTCTATCTTCAAGTCTTCTTATCACGTTCTAACTTCTAGCAAAAAAAAATTCTGAGATTTGACACTCCTTGCCAAATTCTTCTTCTTGGATTTGGAAATCCTTGCCAAATTCTTCTTAAATTTGAAACTCCTTGCCAAATTCTTATTCTTATATTTAGCACTCCTTGCCAAATTATTCTTCACAAATTTAGCATCCCTTGCCAAATTTCTCTTCTAGGATTTGACACTCCTTACCAAATTCTTCTTCTCTTGGGCTTGTTGTTGGATGGTGATAATTGTCCCAAGTATTTCACTATTAGGGGCTTCTACTTGGTAGTGTATTTCTCCAATAATTTATCCTTTGAGAATATATTCAGTAAGGCTCTCCTAGCCTTTTTTGTATGCTCAATAAGACCTTCCCAAGGTCTCTAATCGTACAGCTTTTGATAGACTTTCTTGAGACCTTTTCTTCAACCTTCTGCTCCTAGAAGTGTTGGTGGTGAGATCTACTTTTGGATCTCTAATTTTGTTGCTTTTGGATTTGAGCAGGACTCACCTAGTACTTGTTCTCCTTATCCTTCATTGAATAGAAGTTTTGTAATGATATCTTCTCCTAATATCTTTGATTTTGCTTCAGGTGCTAAATTAATTCTGAAGAAGATACCCTTCCTAACTTTATTGTAAGAATTTTCCCAACTCACTGAATCTTCTTTCTCTGCAAAAAATTATTAGTATTAAAATATTTAGTCTACTTCTAAATCAGATATTCTTTTTTAATTTTTCTCTAGGATCAAGGCTTCTATGGTATTTTTTGTATCAAGGCATATGTGGCCTTTATTTAGTATCAAGGCTTTTGTGGCCTTTTTTCAGTACCAAGGCTTCTGTGGCCTTTTTGATATTAATACTTTTGTGGCTTCTCCTTAAAGGCTCCTATGGACTTTTATCCAAGGCTTCTATGGCATTTTTATGTCAAGTCTTCTATGGCCTTTTTATGCCAAGGCCTCTATGGCATGTTCTTCAACTTGTAAATTTCTTTGGTTCAACAATAGAGATCTTCAATCTCCTGACTTCACCACAACTCTTCACAAGAAGTCTTCTTTCGTAGTATTCTTCTCTTGCACAAAGAACTAATATTTGCACTATGAGGACACATTGATCTTCAAGAAATAAAGTTAGATTCTCCTAGATTTCTATCATAGGAGGATTTCCAATCCTCTAAGAATTAGTTTTTTGCAAATAAAATAAACTTTTGGCACTATTTAGAAAATTCTAGATATCTTGGATGATCCTCATTGGATGATTTATCAATCTAGTGGTTTGAATGCTAAGTCCTAGTCTTTACGATTTTTTCCTAAAACTATGTAGAAATACTCTAGTCAATTGCAATCTCAATATTTCCTAGAACTCATATTTCTTTCAATCCTCACTCGTGACTCTCCCTAATTCTACCACCTAGATTATTTTGAGAGCTTCTAATAGTGGTTTTTCTAGTATCATATCATTTTATCAAAACACTCAGGCTCAATGATAATTGTGGCTTCCCTATCAACCCGCACATACTAGATCTACCATAGCTCTGATACAACTATTAGCTTTTGATGTAGTGAGCACTGGGAGATAACAATCACAATATGTAGAATAATATAAAAGAACATAAATCTTCTAGATGAATTAAATATACAATAAATAGAAATGATATAAGAGGTTACAATGTAACTATGGAGGAAATGAACACTCCATTATAAAGCTACTAGACTACATTACATCCATCACCAATGGATGGTGATACATACAAAACTAAGTGTTGAGTGGTATTTTCACCCGATTGTGAAAACACACTCTCCGATAGGATTTGGGTTCCAAATCCTCTCTTGCAAAGAAATTAAACAGGTAACTTCTCCAAGGTCTCCGCTATGTTAGCATTTGTGTATTAATAATCTCAAATAAAGATATTCAATTTAAATGCTTGGAACACCTTAGTGGTTGCAAGTAACTGAAAACAAGGGGCAATGTTGGTTTATTTTACTGTGAAACTTTAATGATTGTTCGTTGAACCCGAATAAAGCAAATGTGATTTGGTCCTTATATGACCACGACGTAACTTCAAAATGGAAATTGATGAAATGCCATAAAACATAAATCCTTCAATGAAATTGGAATTTTCATGAAGGGAATGTCATCATTGGCTCATGAATGCAAAAACAAAACTAAAAATGAAATTCTGGCCTTGAAATAGAAATTTTCTATTTTCGGATTTTGAAGTTTTTTAATTTTTTTATTTTAATGTCTGAGAATTAAAATAAAATTGAACTTTCTGAAACAATAAAGTGCAGAAAATGAAAATAAATGCAAAAAGAAAATAAAAAATGCATTCAGTATGATGTTATCCTATTTCGACAAAATCGAATATATGAGGTTTCCTGCATACAACCTAACCTATTGGACCTGTAAAACATGCACAATCCTAATAAACTAAGTGCTAGTTCCTAGGGTTTTGAATGGGGTTTTCAGATTTAGACATTCGCTTGGAGCAACCAAGATAACTTGCATTTTACTCCACCTATAAGCCTAAAATCTGAAAAAGGGAAAAATAGACATTAAATCTTGCATGTAGAAAATAACTCCTTTCTTGTCAATGAGGTGCAACTCTCTAGATTTTCTGTATTAAAAATTGATCATTTTACAATAATAGAAGTCTCTAGTTTTCTCAAAACTAGAAAAAGGGGAAGAAAAACACTCCACAGAAAGCCCAGAATGGCTTATCACCCTTGGCTCTGCAACCCTGCTCATAGCGGTTTTCGACCCCTGTGCCTTTCTTTGGCTCGTGCTTTTAAACTTTCTATTTCGGTTCTCTGTTTCACTATGTGACGATTCGTTTCATTTCCCAGGTCTTTTCATTTCGTCTTCCCTGTCTCCTCGTTGTCTTTGACTTTCTATTCGGTGTCAAAACATTTGATTTTCTCTGCTGAATGTAACCGTTGGTCATGAAGCGTTACATTATAGCCCTTACACCTTTGTACCACGTGTTCAGTGCCTTTCTACATGTTCTATAATGGCCCACTGTGAATCACGACAAGAACAGTATGTCGTGATATCATGACATTTTTATATCTGTAGCTTTGCTCCTCTACCTGTATCGCAAAAATGAGACGTCGTGATATCGTGACATTTTTTTGTCAACAGCCTTGTCCGCCTTCATGCACCATGAAAATGAGACATGTCACAAAATCGTGAAGTTTTTTTGTTTCAGGCTATGCAGATGCAACTTGTCATGAAATCATGACATTTTTCTATTTTGGGTTGTCTCACTGTACTTAGCATAGAAAACGTGACATGTTGCGAAATTGCGACACTTTTTAATTTCGTACCATCTCGCTGCTTTTTGTCACAAAATCGTGACACTTTTTCATTTCGTACCATCTCGCTACTTTCTGTCGTGAAATTGCCACACTTTTCTCTTTCAGGATGTCTCACTACTTTCTGTCATGAAATAGCGACACTTTTTCATTCTGTACCATCTCACTGCTTTCTATCATGAAATCGTGACACTTTGCTCTTTCAGGCTATGTAGATGCAATCTGTCGCAAAATTGCAACGTTTTTCTCTTTAGCTCTATCTTCCTGCCTTTGGTCACAAAAATCCAACATTTCGTGATATCGCAACACTTTTCCTCTATGTTCACTTTGGCTTCTCTAGGTCGCGAAACTCCAACATGTCGCGATATAGCGACATTTTTTCTGTTTGCCCTTCATCTCATCTTCATATCATGAAAACATGACATTTCACGATATCGTGACAACTTTAGTGCCTTATCTTCTCTCTCCTTTATGAACTGTGATTTCATGACATGTCACGATATCACGATGTTTTTCACTTTGTCTTTCTCTCTCCTCTATGAACTGCGATTTCATGACATGTCACGAAATCGTGACAATTTTTGTACTTGGCTGTTCTAAGCTGCGAAAACACGACATGTCACGATATCGCGACAATTTTCTTTTTAAGCCGCGATGGAGAAACATGTCGCGATATCGTGACATTTTCATTTTCTGAGTTGCGATGGAGCAACATGTCGCGATATCGTGACATTTTCATTTTCTTGCTTTTCTTTGCTCTTTTAACATCTGGGCCACTGCAATATTCTTGGAAAGCGTGCAAACAAAGGGGGGTCCCCAATTTTGGGGTGTGTTGTGGATCAGCCACAACAAATGGTGACTCTGTTGGGAAATGCTTTTGAGTATTTCGATGAGAACCTAACCTAGAAATATACAAGCTTGAATACAGGCGTCAGCACATAAGAGATAAAATAAATGTCGATAGATCATAAATACATGAAACATCAGAATCATTAAGCATCAGCTTGGTGTGTGCAATGTGTTTTATTTTCCATAGTTTGAAATTGATCCACATTCCATTGTCAGTTTTACATGAATGCATATGTGAGGTTGTGAAAGATTTGAGCAGCCTAATAAATGGGCTAGAGATATAACTATCTGCTTTATAAAATATTTAAACCTTTTAATATCATATACAAACATTTAAAATTATCAAACCCTCTTAGGATCAACTATATGTATAATGAATTGATTTATTAGATCCCAAAATTGGTTATGAGTCACTACTATCTTGAACCCATGTGCAAGTGAAAGTGAAATCAGAGCTTTGGGGAATCGGATTCCCAACCTAAACGAGATGGGAATTTAACCCTATCCTTACTACTCTGATATGGAATTCATTACCTTACTTTGAGCAAAATGATTTAACCAGTTATGGATGAAATTGTCGGGCTAGTCTATCCGTTTGAACAATCAGTGGTCTTGTTTTAGACAAGACATGCTACCACGCATGGGCATACTTAACCCCATAATCCATGATTTGGCTTCATTCATTCTCTTTTTTTTTTCTTGGACCTTTGGGATGACTACCCATCCTTACGAGGGACATGTAGTACGATCCTTCCAATCCAATATTAATATGAAATGGGAAATATTAATTTTTTACTTCTTGGACCTTGGGGATGACTACCCATCCTTGCTAGGGACATGTAGTACGATCCTTCCAATCCAAGATTTAGATGAAAATGGGAAATATTAATTTTATTTCTTGGACCTTGGGGATGACTACCCATCCTTTGTAGAGGACATGTAGTACGATCCTTCCAATCCAAGATTTATGATGAAATGAGACATAGGAGATTTGGGGAATCAGATTCTCAACCTAGGCAATATGAGAATTATGCCCTATCCTTACTACTCCATGTAGGTCAAATCAGAGCTTTGGGGAGTTGGATCCTCAACCTAAGTTCGATGAGTATTTAACCTTATCCTTACTACTCTGATTTTAGGCTTTAAGCTTTATGGAAGTGGTAAAAACCACTCGTTTTAAGGATCATGTTGCATAATAGGATAGACATGAAATACTTCTTTCGCCTGACCTTTTCTCCCAAGCAAGGTTTTGATCATTTTGCTCAAGATCCTTTTTAATGTGTATAAAATGTGCTTGGTTCTAGATATCTTGGGCCTCAGTTCCCAACCTTAGGATTTTTTTTCTTATTTATGTTATAGCATAACCCTAAGAGGATTTGACATTTTTCAATGATTGTATTGGAAATGGCTATGCAAATAAGATGGAATATATATGCAAAATGGAATGTAATATGAATGCATTGCTTTTCTGAATTGTGGATGGAGTATACCACCTATGTTGCCATAATTTGTAAAACTGACAACTTCATGCATCACAAGTTTCAAACGATATTATTTAATGTGTTTGTGTTACTTGTGGAGCTTTCTGCAATACAATTCCAATGTTTCATATTCTCCTAATTTTAGGCATAAGTTGACATCTCAATTTTTTTTTTTACAAACCAAACATGTCCATAGGACCAACACACAACTTTAAATCAAAACTTATTCAATCCAAAACCAAAATGCAATCCAAAAATGAAAATTTGAAAACACAAACCAAAACCAAAAATCAAAACCTATATACAAATGTACAATATAATACAAGATGATGCAAAGCTTGGACTATCACTTTCTCGGATCCCAAACATGATTAGAACACTTCAAAAAAAATATAACGTGATACGCATGCCAAATTTTGTGGGAATCCAACAAAAACAAGACTAGACCAAACAATGCAACCCACTTCAACTTTCCTCTCTCACCCCACCAATTAAATTTAGTTCCATTAGTACTCTCATAAGTGAGCGTCAAGTTACTAAAATGATTAGACAATAAATGATATTCAATTTTATCTTGTCTATTCTTTAAAGTATAAATCTTATAATTCCATTCATGATTTAGAACTAAGATTTCCTTTTTAAATGTGAGATGCTGCAAATAAGAGCCTATTTCTAAAAATTTCAAATCCAAATCATTTTCTAAATTTGTAGGCCAATCAAATTTGTGCAACAATTTACAAGCATCTAGGATATTTACTAAATTAGGATCATTAAAAGTTTTTACCCTAGATTCAATTAGTAATTGTTGATGAATTTGATTTAACAGTTCAAGTGCATCAACTTCTTTTTCATTCATTAAAAGAGTGTTATCAAAGGTGTGATTGGAAATCATACCTTGTTTTTCATTCACCTTTAATGACATTTCACCATAAACATCATTCAAATTCAAAATATGGTCATGCAAATTTTCACCTAAATTTTGGATTCTTGAACACAAAAGGTTAGATTCTACCCTTTGAACATTTTTATTTACCTAAATTTTTCTTGATGGGTCAGAAGTATTTCTTGATGGGTCAGATTTTGGTCTTTGGAGTGCAAGGATGAAGGTTCATCTAATGGCACTTGGTAATAAGGTATGGGAAGTAATTGAAGATGAGTACACTATTCCTATACATGGTCCAAATACTAAAGAAGAAAGGTTCCTACATCATAGCAATTCAAAAGCAATGAATGCAATCCTGAAAGGCTTACAAAAAGATCTCACCAAAGTAATTCACTGCAAAAAAGCTAGTGAAATGTGGAAACAAATTGCAGGTGGTTCATACGAGTGATTCAAATGTCAGAAATGCCAAGTTGAGACACTTCAAAGGTATGTTTGAACAACTCAAGATGAATGATGATGAAAATATTAGTGACTACATGCTTCGTATGGATGAGGTTGTTAACTCCATGAAAGACTTAGGTCTTGAGCTTGCTGAAAATGATGTTTGTGATAAAATTTTAAGATCTCTTTCGAATAGATTTAGTGGAAAAATTTTTGCTATTGAGGAAGCTAAATATTTGGATAATTTGAAAAAGGATGAGCTCCATAGTATACTTGTAGCATTTGAGTTGAGAACTCAAGTGAAGGTTGATGTCAAGAAAGAGGCGACTTTCAAGGCTACCAAGAAATCCAAGGGTAAACAGCTTCAAGAGAGTGATGAGTCTTCTAGTGATGAAGAGGCGTATTACAACAAGAAAGACAAGTTCTCTAGAAAGCACAAAATTGTGAAAAATATAAGATGTTTCAATTGTGGAAATTTTGGTCATTATGCTACCGACTGTACTGTTCTCAAGAATGAAAGTGATGAAGATAAACAAGATTCTAAAAGCAAGGATTCTAAAAAGCACAAGCATCATAGGAAGAACAAATATGAGCACAACAATCAAGGAAAGAGGTATTCTCACAAGCACAAGAAGAGTTTCTACCTAGACAAAGCAAGTAAGTGTTCTAGTAGTGATAGTGAAAGTTCTTCAAGTGATAATGAAAATGAGATGTTGTTCATATCGGAAAAATAGGAAGAACCAAAACATAGATTCATTATCATGAAATGTCTTAGATGTGGAAATTTTGGTCACCTTGAGGATGATTGCAAAAATAATGATTTGGTTTCTAGTATGTATGAGGATGCTTCAGAAAACTATAAGGAAGATGCATGTATGGTTTTTGAAAAAGGTAGCACCTCTAGTGATAAGAAATCTGAAAAAGTCTTTGATGATTCAGAAAGCAAACAAATAAAGGATCTTGAAAGTGAACTTACTAATGCTCTTAGTGTTTTGAAAAAGGAAATAAAGAAGAATGCTAGACTCAAGGATAAGTTAGATGAATGTTGTATGGAGATATATGATCTTATAGAAAGTCTTGACTTCTCTATGGCTAAGACACAAGAACTCAAGGATGAGTTAGAGTTTAAGGTTCTTGAGTATAGTGAGTTAGAATAGAAAATGGCTTCTTTGAAAGAGGAAACTAAATAGTACAAGGATAAGCTTTACAGGTTTCAAGATAGCTCCAAAAAGGTTAAGTCACTCATCAAAGGTCAAAGAAAGACAATGGATAAAGCAGGCCTTGGTTTTGTTAAGGAAAAAGTTGGAGAGTCTAGTAAGAGACTCCAAAAAGAAGAGAGTTTTGATGAGGAAAGTATTTTAGATCATGAGTCCTTGAATGATAGATGCACAGAAACAGAAAACGAAATTCAGAATGAGAAGAAGTTTTCAAGACCCAAGAGGTCGAATAAAGGAAAATTTCATGGTAGATGTTTTGCGTGTTACAGGTTTGGTCACATGGCTGCACATTGCATGGCTCAAGTGAAGAAGGTAAATGATAATTTCAGAAGCGCTAGTTTCTTTCAAGGGTATTGCTACTCTTTTCAAAAGTTTGGGCACAAGGCAGTCTATTGCAAGGTTAATTACAAGAACAGGTTTGATCAAAACAGGTTTGGCCAGAATAGGTTTGGTCAGAATAGGGTTAGTCAGAACAAGCGGATTCAAAGAATAGGTATGCCTAAAAGAAATAACATTGTTACTTGTTATAAGTGTAACAATGAAGGTCACACAGCTAGACAGTGTAGAGCTGAACTTCCAAGGTACAAGAATAGGAACAGTGGTATAAATAGGTCCAAGGATCAAGGCATGAACAAGAACAGGGATGAGAACAAGAAGAATAATAGTGACAAGAACAAGAATGATAACAAGAACAGAAACAAGGATGTGAAAGCAGAGAACGGGAATACGGGCAAAGAGTTCAAGAGAAGGCCTAGCAAGGAAATTATAGACGTTAATAATGATCAGTGCCTAATGGGAGTTTTACTCCCACCACAGAATTAATCATCGGGGGAGGGACTAAGCTAAGAGGCTCATTCTTAGTACTGAGCCCCAAAGGTGAACCTTTGCCATTGATGACAAAGGGGGAGAGATATGAGTAAGGGGGAGAGCTTCAAGTGAAGAGGAAAGCTTCAAGTTAGGGGGAGCAAAACTTCAAAGGAATATTCTCAGTTGTGGGCACATTTTCTCAGTTGTTAGCACAGTTGGTTTTAGTTTTGGATTTTGAGACATGTTTTTAGTAAAGGTTTTCCATCAATGACAAAGGGGGAGATTGTTGGCAATTTTGGGTACCTTGGGTACAGTGCTTTTGCTCAAGTGTATAAGTTGTCATTGATGTCAAGAAGCTTTTGAAGGAATTTTATTTGATGTAAAATAATCTATTTTGATGAAGGTTCGACATGACAGGTTCGAAAGAAAGTAAGTTGGAAAAATGTCGCGATATCGCGATATGTCGCAGTTTCGCGACTCAAAGAGGAGAGAGAATGTTCGGAGTCAGAAATGTCACGATTTCATGACATATTGCAAGGAAGGTTGAACGGATGGAAAAGTGTCACGATTTCACGACATAATGCAGGAGAGAGAGTCCGGGAGAAAAAGTGTCATGATATCATGACATGTCGGGTTTCGCGACCCGAAGAAAAGAAAAGCACTAAGGAGAAAAAGTGTCACGATTTCGTGACAAATCAAAAGACAAAGTGGAAGCAAGATAAAGTGTCATGATTTTGCGACATACCGTAGATGAAAATTTTCCAAGTAAGAACTGTCATGATTTCGTGACATGCAACAAAGGGAAGAGCTCAAAGGCGAAAGTGTCACGATTTCGTGACATGTTCCGTTTTCGTGGGTGTAAGGCAGAGAAAAACACAAGTCAACGAAAGTGTCACGATTTCGTGACATGTTCCATTTTTGCTAGTGCAAGCAGACAAGAGTGCAAGGAAGAGAAAGTGTCACAATTTCACGACAGATTGAGATGGCAGCGTTCGGTTGGAGAAAGTGTCATGATTTCACAACAGAAATAGAATGTAGGTCTTCTATAGGAGAAGTATCGTGATTTCATGACAAAAGCAGAAATGAGGTCGACGAAGGGAGAAATGTCATGATATCGTGATAAAAGCAAAGTTGATGCTGACTAAGTCAGAAGTGTCATGATATCGTGACAAGAGCTTAGTGGAAATCGACAAAGGCAATTGTGTCACGACATCATGACAAAAGCCAAAAGAAAGTGTATGGTTGCAAATATGTCACGATATTGTGACATGTTGTAGTTTCATGGCAGAAGCTACAAAAGAGTTCCAGAAGCAGTGAAGCCGACAAAGTTAAATTTTAGCTAACAAAAATTAGGGCTTGCAGTCGACGTAGATTAAGGTTTGTTTTTGGTATAACAGCCAACTAAGATTAAATTTTTCATCATGAAAATCTTGTTATAAAAGGAGGGTTGTTTGGAGAGTTGAATGTTGATGGATGTGTAGTTGAGGTGCGACGTTTGAAAATAGTGCACAGTGTAAGAAGTTTGATCGTTGAGAGTAGAGTACAAATTTGATCATAGTGTGTAGAGTGCGTTTCATCAAATCATTCTATGTGTGAAAGATCACAAAGGAAGCAGAGTGTGCGAATACGATGCCACTGTGAGTGCGTAAAGGTGCAAAGGTTGAAGTTCAACCAAGTTCGGCTGTAACTACACAGAGATAACTTAAGGACAGATTTGTGTGAGATTTTTTGAGAGCTTACAAGCAGATTTGAGACAAGTCTGTGTGAAGACTTGTGGATAGCTTTGAGCAAGCTTTTTGAAATCTTGTGAGCAGGTTTTGGACAAGTCATTGAGAGGGCTTGTTGGACAGATTTGAGCAAGCTTTTGTTGAGCTTGTGGAGCAGTTTAGGCAGGTTCTAGTGAGAACTTACAAAGCAGATCCGAGACAAGTCTTGGTGAAGACTTGGGTGAAGATCAAGCAAGATTTAGTGAAAGCTTGTGAACCACTTTTGTGAACCATAATTGAGAACCAGTTGAGGACAGATATTGGTGCAGATTCGAGGACATTTGTGCCAGACCAAAGGACTGTGTTTGGTGCAGATCAAATAAAGAGATTGAGGACATTTGTGCTAGTCCGAAGGACTGTGTTTAGTGCAAATTCGAGGACCAGCTTTGGAGGTGATAGAGTTGACGATAGAGGTCTCCAGCCATAGCAAGGAGGATAGGTGTCTTCTATGGATAGAGTTCCATTTTCTAAGGGCAGCAGAGGCAGAGGTCTTCTAGAGGATCACCAGTCAGAGCAGAGCTAGGGGAAGATATCTCCTTTGGGTCGAGGCTCATAAACATTGTAATTGGGAAAGATTCCCAAAGAACTTTGAGATAACTTTTAGAGAAAAGTTTTGTGGACGTAGCCTAGCCATTCTGGGTGAACCACGTTAAAATTGGTGTCACTTTGTGGATGATATTGTGCATTGTTTTGTTATTACTTTGGGTATATTGCTTTACTATTTTTAAAGTATAAAAGAAAAAGTAAAAAGCGGTCTTATACTGTTCACCCCCTCCCTCTCAGTATAAGCTTGTGTTCTTCAAAATTCTACACTACTTTTGAATACTTTAAATTCAAAACCTTTTCATGCAACTTTAAACTCTAATCTGGTGCTTAATAAACTTCATGCCACTTTAAACTCTAATATGATGCTTAATAAACTTAATAATGAACCAAAATATAAGTGTTCAATTAATGAACCTTTTGCACCTTAGTTGCATACCTTTTAAACCTTAGTTTTTAGATGGATTTCTTGTGATTTAGATCACCTAAATGCTGCCATGTAAATGATAAATTTTCAGATCTTTTTGGCTATCCAAAATAGCTCTTTAACTCACTATTTTGCTGCCTTGAAACTCCTTTAACTACTTTCCCGAAAATGTAGTTTTGTGGCTTCAAATCCCCTTCAAGATACACCCTAAAAATCTAAAACTTATCAGCTATTAATTTTGCCTTATGCTTTCTTGTTGTCCTCAAATATGTAATCTTCATATTGTAAAACAATCAATTTCTCCTCCTAAAAGTTGTTCTTGAATCTCACAAATTTGGTAGGAAACTTCTCCAAATTGTAGCTAAGATTTTCCTTCAAGAAACCTTTAATTTTATATTGTAAAAACAGCAAACCTCCTTATACAAGTAAGCTTTAAAATCCTCCAAAGGTAATCTTAAAACCTCTCAAGTTTGGTGGTTTCTTCTAGATCCTTTCTCCTTCAACCTCCTTGTAAAATTTTGACTTCAACCTTGGCCTATCTAGTGACCTTATTCTCAAGAATCTGAATGTATTGAGGTCTTCATTATTCTCCTCCAAAATTTGGCAAACTTCTTACCAAATCCTTTTCTCTTGGTATTTTTTTTGGATGGCGATAATTATCCCAAATTATTCTCTATCAAGAACTTCTCCTTTCTAGCAATCTTCTCCAATGAGTTATTTAAAATCTCCTCCAATGATCTTCTCCAAATATCCTTCAATAAGGATTTATAGCCTTATATTTCTATCTCCTTCCAATCAGCTTGAGGCCTTCTCCTAGGTCCTTCAAATTCTTTAGCTTCTTAAGCCTTCAATGAGACTTTTTTCTTAATCTCTCCAATATTCCAACTATAGAAATTCTGCAATGAGATATATTCTTGGATATCTGAAATCTACTACTTTTGAAATATGCAATAGGACCTTTCCTAGTCCTTTTCTATATTCAATCTTCCAAATATAGAATTTCTTCAATGATACCTCCTTTGGGTCTTGTTATTCAATATGAAGTCTTCAATCTTAAATGGAGATCTCCAATCTCCAATCTTCTTCAAGACTCTTCCCCTTGAGTTTCTTCTTCCTTCAATGGGGTATTCTTTCTAGGATCTCCTCCTTGATTTGCAATCTTCAATGTGGCTTCCTTGGCCTCTAAATTTTCAATCTCCAACTTGTTACTTCAAGTATTGGATTGATTCCAAAGAAGATATTCTTCCTAGATCTTGTAGGAAGCTTCCAAACTTTCTTTTCTTTGAATCTCCTTTTTTCTACAATAAAGTATTAGGAAATGGTACTAGAAATTTCTTTGAATATATAAAAAATAATATTCACTAGTTGATTTTTCAATCTAGTGGAATATCAAAAATAGAGTCATAGTCTTCACAAGTTTTTTTGGAACTCTGTGAAAAGACTCTAGCCAAACACAATCTCAAAAATTTTGAAAATGAGATTTGCTATCTACTCTCAATATCTCTTGTGGATCTCTATTTCCTATCGATATACCTAGTGCTATGATACCATTGTTATATTTTGAATATATAAACTTAAATAAAATACAACCACAAGTAATGAAAAAATAATGCAATATTATATCTATGATAATGGCTAACTAATATGCATGAAAATAAGAGTAGAAAATTTTGAAAATAATCAATAAAAATCTAGTAATGAAATCTCACAAAAATGTACAATGCTATGCAATGGAGGTCTCTAATCCCCCATATTGAAAAAATTCTCTACATTTTATATACTACTACTCTACCTTATGCACTCCAAAAAATCTCACTTCCCTTCTACTCTAAGAAGGCCTATTTATAATGAAGTATGACTCTTGGTCTTCCATATTCCTATGAAACTTGACTATTCTATTCTTAGGACTTATGTACACATGGAATACATGCACATTTACATAATTGCACATTCTAATAATATTTATGCATTTATTACATTGCTTTAAGTGAATGCCTAAATTCTAATCTAAGATAAAATCCTAATATAAACATGTACCCATGATGGTATTTTAGCAAGCACCAAATAATGTAATATATTAAAACATAATATGGGTGCATAATAGGAATGGTGACACTATTATTAAGGGTATTTAAAAAAGAAGCATTGTCATACTGGAATGTCATGTTGAAAGAGGGAGATGGAAGAGACTGTGATGGAAATGGTGGTGGGAGAGAATAAGGAAGAGAGAGTTGTGGAGGAATTATTGGGAGGAAAGGGATGAAAGAAGAGGAGTTTGTGAGAAGTAATATATTAAATCCAAATGAAATGGTAGAGGGAATTGACTATAGTCGATCAAAGAATCTTATGAAATTCCCCCAAAACTGATGATAAAAAAAGTAGCATAGATGGGTTTTTATTGAATAGGAATGGCAGTGTTGTACAAGGGATTGATGTATGTAGTGTGGTGTGGTGGAACGAGGTTGTATGAAGCTTTAACCAAGGGTGCATTAGGGAGAAAATGAGAAAAAATAGGGTGAAGGTGAGAAGCCTCACCCCTTGCAAGGTGAGCTTCTTCTTCCATGGATTTATTGAAAGTATCATGATTACCCTTTATAAGCTCCCAAAGGTGGATAAAGGACCTAAAGGAAACATGTCCATCAGCCCCTTATATAGGATCAATTTTGTCATTATTTTCTTAATGTTCTATAGGCTCAATTTTAGGGTTTTATTTATCAATTTGATCATTTGCAGGACCTTCAATTTCTCTACCATTCCTAAGAGTCAATATCACATAAAATATTTTCCTTATTTAGAATCACAAATGGGTAAGAAAAAAAACTTTCACTATTTAGAATTCCTAATTGGACCCACCATAATATACCTAGCCTAAAAGGTTTGTCAACATGGTTATCTAAGGGAGTGTTGGTTTCATTGATTAGGTCCAACCACTAGGCTCATTCTTGATTAATATTGTTCATGTGACTAAATTATTTTAGATAATTTATTAATATGGCCTTTATTGATGAAAAGGAAGAATAGATGATGAAAATAAGGATTTCTCTTCCAAAAAAATCCTCTCAAGTTTATTACAAAGCCATATAGTCTTAGGCGTATAACTATCCCATGGGTAGGAGGTGTACACTACTTAATACCCAACATTAACAAGTTGGAGGATTTGACCTCAAGCCCTTATCAAAAATTGACATCACCTGATGCCAAGGATGGTATGGAACTAGAGTGAGCATCAGTATGTTTTTCAATGGAAAATCCAAAGGAGGAGAATGAAAGGAAGATAAATGTGTAGTAGAAAATAAAAATGGTTGATGGTGTGATGGTTTGAACCCTTAATGCATGATTTCACTTTGGGTTCACCAAAGAATGTAGATGACAAAGTTTTATCCCTTTCCTTCTAGGTAAAATGGATCTATGCCTAAAATGGGGATGGAACATTTGCACATCCACACCTCGATGTGAGGGGTACTTGGTGGTGTACCTCCTTTGGTGAGGTTGAATGGATTTAGGTTCACCAAGAAGTGTTTATAGACTACTTCTAAGTCTAGTCGAGGGTGTTTGTTTAAATGTGTTCATTTTAACTTGCAAACACCTAGGTTGAGTCATATTAAATTAAAACTTAGACTATATGCAATTTTAAATTTTATTTAAGACAAATGCACAATACACAATTTATAAGCCACATGAATTTTTAAGTCTGTTCTCCTTTTTTGTCATTTTTGAATCTTTTTCACAGGAATTTAAGAATAAAATAAATATAGCATTAAAAATAGAAATATGGAACCAAACTAAGTTTTACAGAATACCTACCTGATATGGATGTTTTTCCAAAGTTATTTCATGACCTATAAAGCAATTTTACAACCTATAAAATGAATTCATGATCTGCAAAGCAATTTCGTGGTCTATAAAGCAATTTCACTAAAAACCTACAAAATAATTTCACAAAACCCTATAAAATGTGATTAGCATTTAGGGACATTCTTAGGCTACTATATGACTAATCTTGGAGCCACAATAATCAAGCCCCTTGGTTATTTTAGTAGACCATTCATAAATGATGTGAATCATTGACCTTTTGGAAGTAATTGCAAAAACATAGATAAAATAATGTAAGCAACACCAAAAGTAGAACACTAACAAAGGTCAAACAACCTAAATACAACATGAAAAATGAGCTAGCATTTTTGGAGATGAATATTTACCCCCAAATCCCTAGGTCAGTGAATTTATGACCAATAAGCAAATTTACGGTTGGTAAGTGAATTGTTAGCTTTTGATTTAGCAAGCACTAGGACATAGCAATCACAAGATGCTGAATAATATGAAAGAAAGTAAATCTTCTAGATGATTGAAATATACAATAAATAGGAATTATATAAAAGGTTACATTGTAGCTATGGAAGAAATGAACTCTCCATTATAAAGCTACTAGACTACATTACACCCATAACCAATGGATGGTGATACACACAAAACTAAGCTACACTATGTCCCCCGACTCTCTATGTATCTATCACACTATATTTCTATCTATCTATGAGGCCATCCTTATATAGGCAAAATATGATACTTGGCCAACACTCTATCTAGTTGTGCAAGGGACAACTTGCACATTAACACTTGTGCATTTATTATGAAGTAACTATATAACTTACCCCTAAAGTAATCTAAGTATGTACCTTGGAAGATACATTTACATAACCCAAATGATGAAATGGAATATATTTCTAGCACCCCCTATATTAAATTATTTGGGTATTGAAGACTTTAGTCTTCAATATGGATCTTCTTCTTCTTCTTCTTGAACTTGGTGTTCTTCCTCTGCATTCTTTGTGTTTAGGTTCAGTAGGTAATTTGTGTCTTCATATGATGTAGAGTAAACTAGAGTTGAGGCTTCTTCATTCAATTGAATTTGCATTGCATTCCTCCTTTATCTACTTGTTCAGAGCAGTCTTGATATGGTTCTTCTTCTTCTGCTTTAATCTTCATGTCAAGGCCTCTTTTAGTGTGTCTCTTCTTCCTTTTTCTTCTTCTCTTCCTATGATTTTTCTTTGATGCAGCTAAAATATCTGCTTTATGACAAATTAGTCTATCGTCACAATAGTCTTGTTCTTTATTACCAACTTGCTTCTTGTGTTGAGTAAGTACAAACACAATTAATGATAGATAAATCATCAGATATTCTTCTAGTGAAAATATAACCAAACTTTGTGAGTTCCATCATGCTATGAAGAGAATTTCATGAAGATATTTAATCAATGTTGTAAAGCTACCTTCTTTCACTTCCTTAATAAATAAGGAGAATTTCAATTTCTCATTAGAGGGTAGATACTAATATATATCTAGAGTATCTATTAATTTTTGAGAGTAGAATTCTACTTCATGGAATAGTTTTTCATTAATGAAATCTTTTCAAAATTTCATCCATAATAGAATAGTGATTCTTAAAATTAAATTTTACAACTTTTTTAATTGAAGTATATAAGTTTGATTTTATGAAACCTTTATTAATCCTGTAGGCTTACTTATGTCTCCCTAGGTAAGAATACCTAATTTTATTTTTTTGAAGAAAGCTTATATCTTCTCAACTTGACAATCTTTGATGAATATTATTATCCAGTTTTGTAGAATACCTTATGACTCCCTAATTTTTTTTGAGTATGAAATAGTGCTTTTGTAAAATATAGTTCAATTTTTGGTTGATTTTGTAAAGATCAAAAATCAACTTCTTAACTCCTTAATACTCCTATTGAACTAAGTGCTTTTCAATTTTTTGAAGAGGTTTTAATGTTAAATTGTTTTTGTCCCTTTTGAGAAATTTTTGAGACAAGAATATAAATTTACAACTTTGATAAAATATTTTAATAACCCTTTTTGTAAACCTTAGTATTTTTTCAAGTGTTTCTAATTTCCAAAAAACTAGTTTGAAATTGTAACCCTTATCACTCCCAAATTTGGAAAACTAGAACACATTAATATTTGCAAACATTAAATGGATTAATTCCAAGTAGTATGCCTTATTTCTCCTAAGTTTTTTTATGCAAATATTATATTAATTTCCCTAAATTTTGCTTTCAAACAAATATTGATTTCAATTAATATCTCAACCTTATCTTATAACCTTATAATTCCCTTTTGAAATGAAAGCAAATTACATGAGGAAATTTTATTAAGGCTTTGTACCTTTATGAAGTTGGATGAATAAGGCAGTAAAATCTCCTTCTTGAGCATGAATTCCCCAAGGTAAGTAATATATTTAATGCTCTTCTTAAATTTTGGTTGACTGAGAGTGTTCTCTATTGCACCCGACTTGCTCCAAATCACTATCAAATCACAACAAAATTGCCATTGAGAGTTTATTGTCGATCTATTAAAGTGCTATCAATCCACTATCGATTAGCTTCTAAATTTCTGCTTGTATCACTTTCAAACTATTGTGAGTCCTTTCCAAGGTCCAAGACATATTTAATATGTGATAGGATGAGTGACAAGTGTTACGGTAGAAGTTTTAAATTCTCATGGAAGCTTCAACTATTTGGTGGAGGTGCCAAAATCACTCCAATATTTGTGACAAATATCACCTTTGGATTGAGATATTTTTATTCTCCTTTGAGTGCTATACAATAAATGCTCCTTCTTCAATATCTACGAGACCTCCTTGTTGTAATGTATATTAAAGTATTAGTTCTATGTAACTCCTCTTCTACATGGAGTATGAGCACCAAGAAATGTAACATCTTATTTGTGAGTGTTATAGAGTATCTCTCATAGAATGACAAGTGGCAATTGCATGTCCTTCTCTTTATCTATGCTTACTTGAAGACTCTCCAACACATTTTCCACTTTGTTCTATATTATTTTACGTAGATGTTGAAATATCTCCAGCAAAGCAATGTTAAAGGTTGAGTTGTGGTGGAGATATGGAAGAGCCTTTGTGGAGATATGGAGGAGATTTGGTGGCCCTTGAATGGATTTTGAATGGCAGTGCTTGGATGAAGACTCCTTGATATTCCACTCCACTATTTAGCTTTCAATTATGGTAGAAATTCTCCATATTTTACTTTTATATAAATGCTCCTTTGCTTTGATGACTGATTTCTTTGATAAAGATGCTTCTTTGCTTTGAATTTTGCTTCCTCTTTTTCTTTATACATTGCTTGATTTTACCCTATGCCTTGTCTTTTGCAGGTTTGACCATCCAAGATGAGCCCTTTTATTGGCTTCTATTGCTTGGGAAGAAGAGTTCTTACGTTCAACATTTCTTGGTTGCTTTTTCCTATAGATATTGTGCTTTTTTGAGGCACATCCAAATCTGCTCTTGGGCTGTAAAAAAACCAGATTAAAGTAGTGCAATAAAATGTACTATAGATTGTACATAAACCTCCTTTGATGCACCTTCTTTTGCACTCTTATTTCAGATCTGAAATTCTGGTTTTATGGCAGATTTTTCTCCTACAGTACAAGGTTTTTGAGTTTTTTTTTATGAGTATACACCTTCTCCTTTTTGCTTGGACAATTTGATACCAAATACAAGCTTAGATAATAGTAGATAGAAGCTTTTTAATTTATGCAATTTTTCTGCACTTTATTTTCTTGCATCCAATCTTGTAATGCTTTGGATTTGAAACTCACCAAGTCTCAATACTTGTAGCTTCTATTTTTGTTTTTGGTTAGTTGTGTTATTCTCTAAGTTTTGGAGGATTCTAACCTTTTTTGGTTGGCTTATTTTGGCCACTATGAGTTGCATATTTCTATGCTTCAATAGTGTCTTTAGAAACTTGATACAAATCATATTTTATGCCTTTTAAGAACACAAAACTAATTTCTTTTGAGAGTAGTATAATAGTGCAAGTATTTCACTTTTAATGCACTAAGATTACACCTTATCACTCCAATAAAATCTAAAATTAATGCACTAAGAATTTATTGCAGCTAATCAAGAATAACCTAAAATGAATCTTTAAGAGTTATTTTACAATTTCACTACAACTAATATTGTAGGACTTAGTCTTCTTTTTCTTTTCCAAAATAGACAATAGGTAGTCGATAGAAGCAATTTTAAAATCTAATCAAACCCTAATTAATGTGCAAATGAACCTTAAAAAGAACTTGTTATTTTTGCACTTTTGAAGAATATAACCCAATTTTCTATTTGCAACTTTAATGAAAATTCAGGTGCTTCTAAAATATTTGATAGGCAAATGAATTATTGAACCCACTTGCACCAAAAAATTGCATACCTTTTTTTGTAGTAGCTATTTTATTGCTTATGTAGAGGATGTAGATCTTGGTGTCTAGGATCATCAAGTTGTTGCTATGAGTATGTCCTTGCAGCTCTTTGTAGACTGTCTAGAACAACTCCTTCACCAAATGATGGTCTCAACCTTTCTTTCATGAGCCTAGGATTTTTTGGCTTGTTCTCCTCTTCTGTTCTCCTCATTCTTCTATAGATTTAGAGAAATATTTATCTCTAAAGTGATGCCTTCTTCCTGTGAGAGGCAATATTCAAATATTCAATATTTGGTGAACTTATTCTATCTTCAAGTCTTCTTATCACGTTCTAACTTCTAGCAAAAAAAAATTCTGAGATTTGACACTCCTTGCCAAATTCTTCTTCTTGGATTTGGAAATCCTTGCCAAATTCTTCTTAAATTTGAAACTCCTTGCCAAATTCTTATTCTTATATTTAGCACTCCTTGCCAAATTATTCTTCACAAATTTAGCATCCCTTGCCAAATTTCTCTTCTAGGATTTGACACTCCTTACCAAATTCTTCTTCTCTTGGGCTTGTTGTTGGATGGTGATAATTGTCCCAAGTATTTCACTATTAGGGGCTTCTACTTGGTAGTGTATTTCTCCAATAATTTATCCTTTGAGAATATATTCAGTAAGGCTCTCCTAGCCTTTTTTGTATGCTCAATAAGACCTTCCCAAGGTCTCTAATCGTACAGCTTTTGATAGACTTTCTTGAGACCTTTTCTTCAACCTTCTGCTCCTAGAAGTGTTGGTGGTGAGATCTACTTTTGGATCTCTAATTTTGTTGCTTTTGGATTTGAGCAGGACTCACCTAGTACTTGTTCTCCTTATCCTTCATTGAATAGAAGTTTTGTAATGATATCTTCTCCTAATATCTTTGATTTTGCTTCAGGTGCTAAATTAATTCTGAAGAAGATACCCTTCCTAACTTTATTGTAAGAATTTTCCCAACTCACTGAATCTTCTTTCTCTGCAAAAAATTATTAGTATTAAAATATTTAGTCTACTTCTAAATCAGATATTCTTTTTTAATTTTTCTCTAGGATCAAGGCTTCTATGGTATTTTTTGTATCAAGGCATATGTGGCCTTTATTTAGTATCAAGGCTTTTGTGGCCTTTTTTCAGTACCAAGGCTTCTGTGGCCTTTTTGATATTAATACTTTTGTGGCTTCTCCTTAAAGGCTCCTATGGACTTTTATCCAAGGCTTCTATGGCATTTTTATGTCAAGTCTTCTATGGCCTTTTTATGCCAAGGCCTCTATGGCATGTTCTTCAACTTGTAAATTTCTTTGGTTCAACAATAGAGATCTTCAATCTCCTGACTTCACCACAACTCTTCACAAGAAGTCTTCTTTCGTAGTATTCTTCTCTTGCACAAAGAACTAATATTTGCACTATGAGGACACATTGATCTTCAAGAAATAAAGTTAGATTCTCCTAGATTTCTATCATAGGAGGATTTCCAATCCTCTAAGAATTAGTTTTTTGCAAATAAAATAAACTTTTGGCACTATTTAGAAAATTCTAGATATCTTGGATGATCCTCATTGGATGATTTATCAATCTAGTGGTTTGAATGCTAAGTCCTAGTCTTTACGATTTTTTCCTAAAACTATGTAGAAATACTCTAGTCAATTGCAATCTCAATATTTCCTAGAACTCATATTTCTTTCAATCCTCACTCGTGACTCTCCCTAATTCTACCACCTAGATTATTTTGAGAGCTTCTAATAGTGGTTTTTCTAGTAGCATATCATTTTATCAAAACACTCAGGCTCAATGATAATTGTGGCTTCCCTATCAACCCGCACATACTAGATCTACCATAGCTCTGATACAACTATTAGCTTTTGATGTAGTGAGCACTGGGAGATAACAATCACAATATGTAGAATAATATAAAAGAACATAAATCTTCTAGATGAATTAAATATACAATAAATAGAAATGATATAAGAGGTTACAATGTAACTATGGAGGAAATGAACACTCCATTATAAAGCTACTAGACTACATTACATCCATCACCAATGGATGGTGATACATACAAAACTAAGTGTTGAGTGGTATTTTCACCCGATTGTGAAAACACACTCTCCGATAGGATTTGGGTTCCAAATCCTCTCTTGCAAAGAAATTAAATAAATAACTTCTCCAAGGTCTCCGCTATATTAGCATTTTACATTTGTGTATTAATAATCTCAAATAAAGATATTCAATTTAAATGCTTGGAACACCTTAGTGGTTGCAAGTAACTGAAAACAAGGGGCAATGTTGGTTTATTTTATTGTGAAACTTTAATGATTGTTCATTGAACCCAAATAAAGCAAATGTGATCTGGCCCTTATATGACCACGTTGTAACTTCAAAGTGGAAATTGATGAAATGCCATAAAACATAACTCCTTCAATGAAATTGGAATTTTCATGAAGGGAATGTCATCATCGGCTCATGAATGAAAAACAAAACTGAAAAATGAAATTCTGGCCCTGAAATGGAAATTTTCTATTTTCGGATTTTGAAGTTTTTTAATTTTTTTATTTTAATGCCTGAGAATTAAAAGAAAATTGAACTTTCTGAAACAATAAAGTGCAGAAAATGAAAATAAAATGCAAAAAAGAAAATGAAAAATGCATTCAGTATGATGCTATCCTATTTCGACAAAATCGAAGATATGAGGTTTCCTGCATACAACCTAACCTATTGGACCTGCAAAACATGCACAATCCTAATAAGCTAAGTGCTAGTTCCTAGGGTTTTGAATGGGGTTTTCAGATTTAGACATTCGCTTGGAGCAACCAAGATAACTTGCATTAAACTCCACCTATAAGCCTAAAATCTGAAAAGGGGAAAAATAGACATTAAATCTTGCATGCAGAAAATAACTCCTTCTTTCTTGTCAATGAGGTGCAACTCTCTAAATTTTTTGTATTAAAAATTGATCATTTTACAATAACAGAAGTCTCTAGTTTTCTCAAAACCAAAAAAAGGGGAAGAAAAACACTCCAAAAGCCTCTAATGGCTTATCACCCTCGGCTCTGCAACCTCTGCTCATAGCGGTTTTCGACCCCTGTACCTATCTTTGGCTTGTGCTTTTAAACTTTCTATTTCGGTTCTCTGTTTCACTCTGTGACGCTTCATTTCATTTCCTAGATCTTTTCATTTCATCTTCCCTGCCTCTTCATTATTTTTGACTTTCTGTTCGAGCGTCGAAATGTTTGATCTTCTCTGTGAATTGTAACCGTTGGTCATGAAGCGTTATTATAACCCTTACACCTTTATGCCACGTGTTCAACGCCTTTCTACATGTTCTATAATGGCCCTTCATGAATCATGACAAAAAATAGCATGTCGTGATATCATGACATTTTTATATCTGTAGCTTTGTTATTCTTCTTGTATCGCAAAAATGAGACATGTCGTGATATCATGACATTTTTTTGTCAATAGCCTTGTTCGCCTTCATGCACCATGAAAATGAGACATGTCGCGATATCGTGACGTTTTTTTTTTGGCTGTGCAGATGCAACCTGTCATGAAATCATGACATTTTTCTTTTTCGTTTGTATGACTTAGCATGAAACGTGACATGTTGAAAATCGTGACACTTTTTCATTTGTACCATCTCGTCGTTTTGTCACGAAATCGTGACACTTTTCATTCGTACCATCTCGTCTTGTGAATTACCTTTTTTTTACTGAATCGCAGACACTTTTTCATTTGTACCATCTCTTTGTCATGAAATCGTGACACTTTCTCTTTCGCTTGTAGATGCAATCTGTCGCAAAATTGCAACGTTTTTCTCTTTAGCTCTATATTCCTTCCTTTGGTCACAAAAATCCAACATGTCGTGATATCGCGACACTTTTCCTCTATTTCACTTTGGCTGCTCTAGGTCGCGAAACTCCAACATGTCACGATATCGCGACATTTTTTCTTTTGCCCTTCATCTCGTCTTCATATCATGAAAACATGACATGTCACGATATCGTGACAACTTTAGTGCCTTATCTTCTCTCTCCTCTATGAACCGTGATTTCATGACATGTCACGATATCGCGACATTTTTCACTTTGTCTTTCTCTCTCCTCTATGAACTGCGATTTCATGACATGTCGCGATATCGTGACATTTTTCGTCTTTCGTTCTAAGTCGCGAAAACATGACATGTCGCGATATCGCGACAACTTTTCATTTTTGGCCGCGATGGAGCAACATGTCGCGATATCGCGACAACTTTTCATTTTTAGTCGCGATGGAGCAACATGTCGCGATATCGCGACAACTTTTCATTTCTTGCTTTTCTTTGCTCTTTTAACATCTGGGCCACTGCAATCTTCTTGGAAAGTGTGCAAAAAAAGGGGGTCCCCAATTTTGGGGTGTGTTGTGGAGCAGCCACAACAAATGGCGACTCTGTTGGGAAATGCTCCTGAGCATTTCGGTGAGAACCTAACCTGAAATACACAAGCTTAGATACAAGCGTCAACACATAAAAAACAAATGTCGATAGATCAAAAATACATGAACCATTAGAATCATTAAGTATCAGCTCGGTGTGTGCAATGTGTTCCATTTTCTATCGTTTGAAATTGATCCACATTCCATTGTCAGTTTTACATGAATGCATATGTGAGGTTGTGAATGATTTGCGCAGCCTGATAAATGGGCTAGAGATATAGCTATCTGCTTTATAAAGGCTTTAAACCTTCTAGTATCATACACAAACATTTAAAATTATCAAACCCTCTTAGGATCAACTATATGTATAATGAATTGCTTTATTAGATCCCAAAGTTGGTTATGAGTCACTACTATCTTGAACCCATGTGCAAGTGAAAGTGAAATCGAGCTTTGGGGAATCGGACTCCCAACCTAATCGAGATGGGAGTTTAACCCTATCCTTACTACTCCGATATGGAATTCATTACCTCACTTTGAGCAAAATAATTTAACTAGTTATGGATGAAATGGTCATGCTAGTCTATCCGTTTGAACAGTCAGTGGTCTTGTTTTTAGACAAGACATGCTGCCACGCATGGGCATACTTAACCCCATAATCCATGATTTGGCTTCATTCATTCTCTTTTTTTTTCTTGGACCTTTGGGATGACTACCCATCCTTGCGAGGGACATGTAGTACGATCCTTCCAATCCAATATTAAGATGAAATGGGAAATATTAATTTTTTACTTCTTGGACCTTGGGGATGACTACCCATCCTTGCTAGGGACATGTAGTACGATCCTTCCAATCCAAGATTTAGATGAAATGGGAAATATTTAATTTTATTTCTTGGACCTTGGGGATGACTACCCATCCTTTGCAGAGGACATGTAGTACGATCCTTCCAATCCAAGATTTATGATGAAATGAGACATAGGAGCTTTGGGGAATCGGATTCTCAACCTAGGCGAGATGAGAATTATGCCCTATCCTTACTACTCCATGTAGGTCAAATCAGAGCTTTGGGGAGTTGGATCCTCAACCTAAGTTCGATGAGGATTTAACCCTATCCTTACTACTCCGATTTTAGGCTTTAAGCTTTATGGAAGTGGTAAAAACCACTGTTTTAAGGATCATGTTGCATAATAGGATAGACATGAAATACTTCTTTCGCCCGACCTTTTCTTCCAAGCAAGGTTTTGATCATTTTGCTCAAGATCCTTTTTAATGTGTATAAAATGTGCTTGGTTCTAGATATCTCGGGCCTCAGTTCCCAACCTTAGGATTTTTTTCTTATTTATGTTATAGCATAACCCTAAGAGGATTTGACACTTTTCAATGATTGTATTGGAAATGGATATGCAACTAAGATGGAATATATATGCAAAATGGAATGTAATATGAATGCATTGCTTTTCTGAATTGTGGATGGAGTATACCACCTATGTTGCCATAATTTGTAAAACTGACAACTTCATGCATCACAAGTTTCAAACGATATTATTTAATGTGTTTGCGTTACTTGTGGAGCTTTCTACAATACAATTCCAATGTTTCATATTCTCCTGATCTTAGGCATAAGTTGACATCTCAATTTTTTTTTTTTTTTTTTTACAAACCAAACATGTCCATAGGACCAACACATAACTTTAAATCAAAACTTATTCAATCCAAAACCAAAATGCAATCCAAAAATGAAAATTTGAAAACACAAACCAAAACCAAAAATCAAAACCTATATACAAATGTACAATATAATACAAGATGATGCAAAGCTTGGACTATCACTTTCCCGGATCCCAAACATGATTAGAACACTTCAACAAAAATATAACGTGATACGCATGCCAAATGTTGTGGGAATCCAACAAAAACAAGACTAGACCAAACAATGCAACCCACTTCAACTTTCCTCTCTCACCCCACCAATTAAATTTAGTTCCATTAGTACTCTCATAGGTGAGCGTCAAGTTACTAAAATGATTAGACAATAAATGATATTCAATTTTATCTTGTCTATTCTTTAAAGTATAAATCTTATAATTCCATTCATGATTTAGAACTAGGCTCTCTTTTTTAAATGTGAGATGCTTTGCAAATAAGAGCCTATTTCTAAAAATTTCAAAGCCAAATCATTTTCCAAATTTGTAGGCCAATCAAATTTGTGCAACAATTTACAAGCATCTAGGATATTTACTAAATTAGGATCATTAAAAGTTTTTACCCTAGATTCAATTAGTAATTGTTGATGAATTTGATTTAACAAGTTCAAGTGCATCAACTTCTTTTTCATTCATTAAAACAGTGTTATCAAAGGTGTGATTGGAAATCATACCTTGTTTTTCATTCACCTTTAATGACATTTCACCATAAACATCATTCAAATTCAAAATATGGTCATGCAAATTTTCACCTAAATTTTGGATGCTTGAACACAAAAGGTTAGATTCTACCCTTTGAACATTTTTATTTACCAAAATTTGATGGGGATTTGTAATTCCCTCTTTTACCTCATGGTCTTCATACTCTTCATTGATTACTTGTTCATCAAACATACCAAAATTAGGCACCCAATTGAAAACATGCCCATCCTTTTCAACCTTCAAATATTCTTGGTCAAAGTGTATGTCCAATGACTCATCTTGATGATCCTTCATTTGAGTTGTTTCCAATTGATCCATCTCTTCGTCATTTAGTTCCCATTCTTTGTTCACTATCCATGGTATCTCTTCATGTGAGATAGAAGTTTCAACGTCTTGCATATCAAGTGAAATATGAGTTTCATCTATAGGGGTGTGAGAAAAAAATGCATTATCATATCTCCCCCAACCATTGTAAAAATTGTCATCCCAAATCCATGATGTTTGTGGCATGATCTTTTGATTCATTCATCAAATATTTTTCTTCTTTGTCCTTGGTAATGGAATCATTATAATCTTTCAAAATTTGATGAGACTTGAAACCCTCTTCCAAAACATCCTCAAATTGTACAGGAGTTGTAATATCTTCCTTTGAGTAGGCGATTGTGTCATCCTGCATATCAATTGGCACACAAGTTTCATTAGCAGTTTTGGAGTGAGTGTAGTCTTCCCACTTCTTCCAAGCATTGTAATAATCATCTTCCAAAATCAAGTGGTGACGTTCAACTACTTCTTCAACATCCTCCAATTCATCAATGTGTTTCTCATCAAATTCACCTTCACCTTCCTTAGATGGTTCAATTATTTCCAAAAGTGGGTCATTTCTTGAATTCAAATTTGTAAGGCTATCATCGTCCAAATTAGTAACCCATGATTCAGTTTTATCATAATTTGGAGGGTGAAGAATTTCTTGATCATTAATTTTACACATCTCATCAATAGTATCTTCCAAGAACAAGTGGTGAAATTCTATCATATCTTCAAATTCATTTATTGATTTTCTTCCAATTTCACTTTCAACCACTTCATTCAATTCTATGGTGGGTTCCGTCCTATCACATATATCAAACATTGTTGAATTTAGAACCCCTTCATCCGAATAATCATGTATCTCTATGAATGAGATCATTTCTGCATAATCCTCACTAGCGGATGTTGGCTTAGCAATTTGCACCTCCTCGTGGACTACATCTAAGGTGGTTGTAAGATTTGGATATTCAAATTCATCCCCTTGATCATTTACCTTAGATATCATTGGAGTGGAGGGTGCTATATTTGATGGTTGGTGTAGGTTGGCATCAATATCTTTAGAAGGACAATCTCTCATGTGAACATGTTGTGCCTTTTCTTCTTCAAGACCTTGTCGTTCTACCTCTTCTAGGATCTCATAGATTTTCTCTAGAGACAAGCCACCCATTTTTTCCTCAATGAGTGAAGCAAGTGTGGGGTGTATGGCTCCCAGGTATACTTCCATGGCTTCCTCTTCTAATGTGTTAAAATTTTCCCACATTTGGGAGTGCAACTCACGAAATCTTCCATTGAATTGACTCAAGGATTCATTAGGCTCCTTACATATGGAGGTAAACTGATTTTTCAACATTTCTAAGTCAACTTGATTATCAAAATGATAAAGATAGGCTGCTTCTAGTTGTATCCAAGAAGTCCTAACCTCCATGGGTAGTTGGTTGTACCAAAAGAATGGTTTATCATCCAAAATGTATGCAAATAACTTACAAGCCACCTCCTCATAGAAAATTTGGAATCGACATAATGTATCCTTGTAGACATACAATTTTTGCAAGTATCCTAGTGGCACCTCTTGATTAAAACATCGTAGAAACTCCAATAACAATTTAGGAATTTGATAGGGTGTCACATGTGTAGACAAACCCTTATAATGATCCTCCATCGTAGATACCATTCTTTCTCTTAGAGATGCTATTTCAGCTCTTAGGGATACAATTTGCTCCTCAAATGTTGCCATTAGTGAAACTCAAAATGTAACTTTAGAACCAAATATGTTAGTCAAAAATGATAGAAGGAATCACGACACATCCGCGTGAAATGACTAGCAAATATCCAACCTGCAATGTATAAAAAATCAAGTTAGCATCAACTAAGAGATGTATTCATTAAAATCAAATGAAAAGTAATTGCATGAAACAACACTTCGTTAGTCGAGACCAAAATTTTCAAAATTAAATCAAATCACATTATTTCTATATGAACAATCAGAAAAGCGTTAGAATAATATACAACATACCTGAATTGCTTAAAATAGAATAAAGTAAACCAATTCAGGCCCTCCTTTTAACAATCTGCTGAGTGTTAGAGGACTAAAGATAACAATCAATATAGCATGAGATATACAAAAATTTAAATTTAAATCACACTAAAATAAACCCGTCATGCCCTCCTTCTAGCACCAATCTGTTGAGTGGTATTTTCACCCGATTGTGAAAACACACTCTCCGATAGGATTTGGGTTCCAAATCCTCTCTTGCAAAGAAATTAAATAAATAACTTCTCCAAGGTCTCCGCTATATTAGCATTTTACATTTGTGTATTAATAATCTCAAATAAAGATATTCAATTTAAATGCTTGGAACACCTTAGTGGTTGCAAGTAACTGAAAACAAGGGGCAATGTTGGTTTATTTTATTGTGAAACTTTAATGATTGTTCATTGAACCCAAATAAAGCAAATGTGATCTGGCCCTTATATGACCATGTTGTAACTTCAAAGTGGAAATTGATGAAATGCCATAAAACATAACTCCTTCAATGAAATTGGAATTTTCATGAAGGGAATGTCATCATCGGCTCATGAATGAAAAACAAAACTAAAAATGAAATTCTGGCCCTGAAATGGAAATTTTAAAATGCGTATTTAAAATCTGCAATACAACCTACGCAATTGAAACTATTTTCGGATTTTGAAGTTTTTTAATTTTTTTATTTTAATGCCTGAGAATTAAAAGAAAATTGAACTTTCTAAAACAATAAAGTGCAGAAAATGAAAATAAAATGCAAAAAGGAAAATGAAAAATGCATTCAGTATGATGCTATCCTATTTCGACAAAACCGAAGATATGAGGTTTCCTGCATACAACCTAACCTATTGGACCTGCAAAACATGCACAATCCTAATAAGCTAAGTGCTAGTTCCTAGGGTTTTGAATGGGGTTTTCAGATTTAGACATTCGCTTGGAGCAACCAAGATAACTTGCATTAAACTCCACCTATAAGCCTAAAATCTGAAAAGGGGAAAAATAGACATTAAATCTTGCATGCAGAAAATAACTCCTTCTTTCTTGTCAATGAGATGCAACTCTCTAAATTTTTTGTATTAAAAATTGATCATTTTACAATAACAGAAGTCTCTAGTTTTCTCAAAACCAAAAAAAGGGGAAGAAAAACACTCCAAAGCAGGCCCAGAATGGCTTATCACCCTCGGCTCTACAACTCTGCTCGTAACGGTTTTCGACCCTTGTACCTATCTTTGGCTCTGCTTTTAAACTTTCTGGTGCGGTTCTCTATTTCGCTCTGTGACGCTTCGTTTCATTTCCTAGATCTTTTCATTTCGTCTTCCCCGACTCTTCATTATTTTTGACTTTCGCTCGATGTCGAAACGTTTGATCTTCTCTTAATGTAACGTCATGAAGCGTTATTATAGCCCTTACACATTTATGCCACGTGTTCAGCATTTCCCCGCATGTTCTGTAATGGCCCTTCATGAATCACGACAAAAAATAGCATGTCGCGATATCGCGACATTTTTATATCTGCAGCTTTGCTCCTCTACCTGTATCGCGAAAATGAGACATGTCGCGATATCGTGACATTTTTATGTCAACAGCCTTGTCCGCCTTCATGCATCGTGAAAATGAGACATGTCGCGATATCGCGACATTTTTTTCTTTCGGGCTATGAGATGCAACTTGTCATGAAATCATGACGTTTTTCTCTTTCGGGCTATCTCACTGTACTTAGCAGTGAAAACATGACATGTCATGAAATCGTGACACTTTTTCATTCCATACCATCTCGCTGCTTTCTATCGTGAAATCATGACACTTTTTCATTTCGTACCATCTCGCTGTTTTTGTCGCGAAATCGTGACACTTTTTCATTCCGTACCATCTCACTTTCTATCGTGAAATCACGACGCTTTTCTCTTTTGGGCTGTGCGGATGCAATCTGTCGCGAAATCACGACGTTTTTCTCTTTAGCTCTATCTTCCTGCCTTTGGTCACGAAAATCCAACATGTCACGATATCGCGACACTTTTCCTCTATGTTCACTTTGGCTGCTCCAGGTCGCGAAACTCCGACATGTCGCGATATCGTGACGTTTTTTCTGTTTGCCCTTCATCTCGTCTTCAGATCATGAAAACATGACATGTCACGATATCGCGACAACTTTAGTGCCTTATCTTCTCTCTCCTCTATGAACCGTGATTTCATGACATGTCGTGATATCGCGACGTTTTTCACTTTATCTTTCTCTCTCCTCTATGAACCACGATTTCATGACATGTCACGAAAACATGACATGTCGCGAAATCGTGACAATTTCTGTACTTGGCTATTCTGAGCTGCGAAAACATGACATGTCGCGATATCGTGACAATTTTATTTTTAAGCTACGATGGAGCAACATGTCATGATATCGTGACATTTCCATTTTTTGAGTTGCGATGGAGCAACATGTCGTGATATCGCGATATTTTTATTTTTTGCTTTTCTTTTCTCTTTTAACATCTAGGCCACTGCAATCTTCTTGGAAAGCGTGCAAACAAAGGGGGGTCCCCAATTTTGGGGTGTGTTGTGGATCAGCCACAACACTAAGCTACACTATGTCCCCCGACTCTATATGTATCTATCACACTATATTTCTATCTATCTATGAGGCCATCCTTATATAGGCAAAATAGGATACTTGGCCAATACTTTATCTATATGTGCAAGGGACAACTTGCACATGCACAACTTGCACATTGATACTTGTGCATTTATTACATTGCATGAAGTAACTAGATAACTTGCCCCTAAAGTAATCTAAGTATGTACCTTGGAAGATACATTTACATAACCCAAATGATGGAATAAACTCTATTTCTAACATGAATTCATGGTGAGACCTACTTTCAATGAATTAAAAATATAGAAAGAAATGCAACATAACCTGCTTTTGATATTCATTCAACTTCACTCATTAGCCTATATTTATCCTTTATTCCTTAGATCCTTTTGTTTACCCATTCATCCATTTATTATCTCATTCCTTAATTTGTTCATTAGTCCCATTTGGAAGGTAGGGTGCTCATTTTATAACTTAGATCGATGCGGTTAGACCAAAAAATTAAAATATTCATGATGTTTTTTCAAGAAGTTAGATGGTTTGAGAAAACTTCAAATCTGAGCAAATTCATGACCTATAATTAGAGGTCATGAATTTGCTAAAAATGATAAGTTAGACCAAATTAGAAAGAAAATTTTGGTGGTTAGATGATTTGATAGAATTCTACATTTAGCACATTTGTGGCCTATAATTAAAGGTCGTGAATTTTCTTAAAGTGAGCCAAAAATAAAATGGAGGTTGGCAAGTGGTTCTAACGATGTGAGAAAAAAAGTGAACTGATAGGCACATGGGTTATGTATTCTAGGGGATGGGAAAATTTATGGCTTGGGTCAAAAATACTTGTCTACATAAGGTTTGGATGAGGGAGTAAACCTAGAAATGTCTAATGTTAATAATAGGCTTTGTGGATTAACATGGTCAATGTTTTGAATTTCTTGGGTTTGTTCTTCTTGTTCCTTAGCTTGACTACTAGTGCTTGCTTCATGGTCATTGTTACCTAAGCTTGAGGGTAAATTTTTTGTGTTATTGTTAGTGATGAGACAAGATGCACTTAAGGATAGTCATAGACATATATTTAGGGTTTCCTTTTTGATGGATTGACAACAAGCAAACAAATCTAAATTTGTTAGAATAGTGTGAAGTTGACCTTGGTAATCAAAATTTAAGTATTGATGATAGGTGGATGGGATTGCTTGTATAGCAATAATCTAGGACCAATAGAAGATTATAGTTCAAGTTCCAAGTTAATACATGGACTAATATGTTGAGAATACAATGCCCTACTATTATAGCAAGGATTGATGTTCATGCAAATCGTCATTTTTCATAATCATATGCTTTGATAATGACATTCAATTTTTAAAAGTATTTCTTATTTAACCTGATCCTATTGATGAATTTGAGGTTGCACATATTAATGGTAGATCCATTGTCAATCATCACTCTTTTGATAAAACTATCACCAATTTTATAGGTAATATATAGTGGGAATTCCCCAAGCACAGATGGAGGCAGGAGATATTCCTTGTAAAATGAAATTATCACATGATTAAATGCAAGGATACCTACCACATTAAATTAGTTATGCTAATATTTTGTTGAACTACCTACTTATTCACATGTTTGGAAAAAAATTCTCTATGAACATAAATTTTCAATAACTCTAGCAAAGAAATCTTTGTGGGTATATCTTCAAGATGTTGTTGGGGGTTAAAGTTATCTTTTCCTTTATCTTGAGCTTTTAGGATTAAGGTTGATTTTTCAAGAGGATGATTTTCTTTGGATTTTATAAGTATATAAGGGTTAGCAGGAGGATTTTATGACTAAGACTTTTATTTTTATCTTATCACCACGTAAATCATCCCAACTATATTTTGGTAAGGTAGTGAAACATTCTTGTATTGAATATTGTTAGCTATTTTTTTTATCATGGTTTGGTAGAGGATTTTGGAAAATGTCCAAATCTCGATTTGAAAATTTTTAAGATTGAGAGTCACTAATGATGACTTATCCTTCATCAATGAGGTCTTGGATGAGGGCCCTACAATTTTTATATTTGTCAGTGGAATGCCCATTGATGTGATGGTAAGTGCATTGCTCTATGACATTGAATCCTAATACTTTTTTCTTTCAATATTTGGAGGTGTTATGAATGAGATTTCAATCATATTTGCTTCTAGAATTTGTTCTAGAATAATGGATGGAGGTAGGCCTAAGCTAGCATATTGTCTCCTAGGCATTTATAATTTGTTTAAAACAAATTTTTTAATGGCCTACTATAATACTTCAACTATTGTTGTTATATCTAGAGTTAGTGACCCCATCTCCTAAAATATGTTTATTCCTATATTAACCCTTTTTATTAGAAGAGGGATTATATTCCTCATTATTGGGTTTTAATTTCCTCTTTCTAATGAGGTCATATTCCACTTGCTTATCCAATTGAATGACATATTCAAAATAAGGTATTATGGACATCTCCAAAGGATGAGATAGGTGTTAACTAAGGTTCTTTTTGAAAACACTAAGAAGATCCTATGAGGGAGGTTTATACTCTAATTTTTACACTAATTACCTCCTCCATTTCAAACAACTTGATAAAGTTTCATCTTTCCCTTGCTTTAACTGATATAAATCAACAAGGGTAGTAATTTATTCTATGTCAATAATAAATTATTGAATGAATTTTTCACCTAGTTCTCTAAAGCTCCTAAGAGAATGGTGAGGCAACTGTTAATACACTCCAATGCTATCTAGTGAGACTTTGTGGGAATATTTTTAGTAATAAAAATTAATTGTATGCTATACTTTCATAGGAAAATATGAAGATATTTATATGGCTCATAGGATCACCTAAACCATAAAACTTAGGTAACTTAGGAACCTCAACATAATGTATAAAAGGATAATTAAAAAAAAGTGGATCTAATGGTTTATTGCACATATCTTTAAATGCACATATTTGCTTAAATAATATTTGGAGTGAAGATATTTTTTCAGTCAACTATTGTACTTGGGATATAAGATATTTGACTTTAGGAGAGGATTGATTGGTTAGAATTAGAAAAACTTGTGAAAAAGGAAATTTATTAGATATATTAATTAAAAATGTGTTTGCGCATTTTAAATGAAAAATTGATTTGATTGAGAAACAAAGGGATTTGAGGAATTGTTGAAGGGATTAGTTGGGGGATTTATAGGATCAAGCATGGGTACCGTACCAAAACTACCAGAGTTAAAAATATCAAACGAAATGGTGTTATAGGTAGAAGAGATTTAATTATATACATATCCCCATATTGGGTTTAAAATAGATGGTTTTTTAATAAAGACTAACTGAGACATTGATTTAGTAGGGGGAATTTCTAACCAATTTGCTACTATAGTTGGGGAAGTAGAATGACTAGGATTTATTTTCAACAAGTCTTCCATAGAAGGTAATCAGTTTATTTTTCCTTAGAAATGGTTGGGTTAACAACCCCTCCTTCATAGCGATATTAGGAGGTTGAGACCTTGAAGTTTTAAGCTTTACATGTAAGGTCTCTTAGAAATTATTTTTCAAGTAAAATATTGGAGTCAACTTAGGTTGTTAGATATGTTCTAAATGGGAAGTCTCACCAATAGGGTGTAATAATCTATCTAAATATTGTAAATTATCTGCATTCATGATCATTAACAAAGTGTCTCTATTTTTGGGGGTAAAATAGGTAAAGTGATATATAGATCTATTGAGTGGATATTTTGCCCAACTACAAAATCCCCATCACAATCAGGGTATTAATCCAAAAACCCTCTCTTGCAAAGAAGTTAAAAATAAAAATAACTTCTCCAAGGTTCCTTTTACTTATATGTGCTTGAATTCTTGTAAAAATGTATCAAATAAGTTCTAGGAATACCTTAGTGATTTACAAGTAACTGTTAACAAGGGGTCTGTATTGGTTTATTTTATTATGCTATGCTATTGATTGTTCATGAAACTTAAAGGAAAATAAAAAATGTGATTGGACCTCATATGACCATGATGTAAAGCCTTAGTTCCTTTTATCTTGAAGAATTTTAGGTAGATTTTATCTTCTTGTTGTTAAGCAGATTTTAGATAAGTTTTATCTTCCTTAAACCTTGCTTTGAACATGAAAATAAAGATTAAAATCTATCTCTAAATGTGAATGTGAAATGAAGATTGAATTCCTTTAATTATTGTTTTATGAATGAAAAGGAAACAAATATGCATGACTAACTATAAATGTAATGGCCTTAAAATATCATTATAAATTACCTCTCTTTAATGAAATCATAATTTTCATAAAGAAGAAATAATTTACTGCTTTAAAAACAATAGCCTTTGATATAATATATAAATTATCTCTTTAATGAAATCAGAATTTTCATAAAGAGAAGCCATTTTATTGATCTGAAAATGATGGCCTATGGAATACCATATAATTACTCCCCTTTAATGAAATTGGAATTTTCATAAAGGAAAGTTAATTTATTGCTTGCAAATAAAAATGCAAAGCTTAAAAATCGATTTGCCTTCAAAATATAAAATAATGTAAAATTTTGAAATTATAAAATCCCCATAAAACAATAATTTTTATAATTTCAAAATATCTTCATAATGGATCAAGATTGTTTTGGATGAAATATTGAAGCTCATTCTTCACACCCATACATTTATTTTTGTAATTTTAATTTTTTTATTTTTATTTTAATATTTGAATTTTAAAAAAAATCTACGAAAGAGAAGGATTAAAAAAATAAAAATAAAAGTATGGAAATGGACCAGAATGCTGAAAATGTAAACATGCAAAGTATTCTCAGTCTAATGCTACCCTATCCTACAAAACCAAAGATGTGAGAGTTTCCGCATGTAACCTGGTTTATCTGAATCTGCATTCACATGGTTCAAAATAACCCAGGTGCAATATTCTAAGGAAAAATAAATAAAATCCATGGTTCTAAGAATTCAATAGTGTAACCATATAATGCATTAAACACCATTTATAAACTTAAAACAAAACATGGAAGGAAAGATAGACAGTAAACTCCAACATGCAGAAAATTTCTCCAATTTTGCTCATAAAATACAAGTTTCTAAAACTATTTGCATTAAAAATGGACCAATGGAGTCCTATTTACAACATATCTCCAGCATTTTCTCCCAAAAGTTCCAGCCTGTGGTAGTGGATAAACTTCTAGTCCCATTACTACCTTTTCCTGTAGTATTTGAGAAACTCCAATGTGGCATTTCATTTATCCTTTCATTTTTTTTCCCTCACTTTTAGCTTTGTTTCATTACATTTAATCTGGCTAGATTTCATAACTGTAATATTTTTTATTATATCCAATAGGTAATGCTTTCATATTTTATTTATTTAGCACCTCAAACTATGCACTAGACCTTTTATAACATCAACATCACTGCCCAAAATAGCCACACTTCCTCTTTGGTAACACTTCCAAAACTAATATTCTATATATGAAATTATTATATACATTTTAAATAGACCCAATTTCCTTTCGTTAGGTGTATGGTTCCACATAAAAATTTGCCTTCCTACTACCTTCAAAGCCTTTCCTTGTTTACGTGGTCTCCCACCATACACCTCGTGAATCTAATCAAACTCCCCTCACTCCTTTCTCAGTGTGGGAAATGCCTACTGACCATTTTATGGCAACCTCTAGCTAGGCACTGCTCACCTTGGTAGGGTGTGAACCCTTCTCCACCTTTGTGAGATCTTACCTTATACATGCCAAACAAAATTGACCACTTGGGAACTGGAGGCTAAAGTATGAAATCAATTATAAACTACAAGAATTGTCCTCATCGAGATGTCCACACTACACATCCTATATTAAATATTAAAATTTAGAAATTCCCACTATCAACGAGCTCCCTACACCCAAAAGATGCACATGCTATGCAACATACACACTGCATCCGTTTGTGAGCACCACAAAACCTTTCGTATTTGCACTTTATACCGTGGTGAGCGCTCCTTTCCTAGGCATAGTCCATTACACCTGTCTAGCCTTTGATGTCACTGTTGTTTGAAATCCAACATAGAAAAATAGAACTTTGTCCATAACACCTCCGTCGGTGGCACTATCCCCGCTCACCTATTCCTATGAAATTCTTCTTTATATGTGAATTATGTCGACATGATCTGCATTTGCTACATCGATGTCACGCACATCTTATTGTTGTTAGATATTCCTCAACACCATCATCGATCATTGCCAGTATGTCTCCATCATATGTAATCAACCTGCTCTTAGACCGCATGCATACTCTAATTTTTGAGATTCGTGCCATACACAATGCCATATCATATACCGGTATCCCACATATCTAGCACTTTTGATGGTCTACCACCTCCTTCATTGACTACCCAATGTTCATTCCCTAAAACTTGCTCAACCACTATGTTAATAATCCTTTTTTGGATCAAATCATAGAAATTCCTTCTCACATTTTACTACCGTATTGATGTTGACATGACCGTAAATGCCTTCATTAACATCTATGTTTCCCTTTGTTCTAATTTAGGGTGAATAAATACTGCCAATGAGCTCCTTCCCATATACCAAATAAAATATTGGCTCAATAACTTGTTGTCTGCATTGGTTTTTCTAAATGTGCCATCACATCCTCACTTTCCTATGCAAGCGATGTTATTTGTGTTTGTCCACATGTAATCAGGTGCCAAAGAGAGACATGTTAGTATATACTCAGCATATCCATGCAATCTATCCTCGTAGGTGGAACTGTCATTGATATACATTTATCTATTAATATTCATTGGCTAGTGGCATATTCCTATGTTGGAATTTCATTCCACTTTAACATCCCTTCTTCTACTAAAAAGAATTTTCACCTTAACATAGTCTACCCACCACGTTTGAAATTGGCCAACCATAATGCCACCATCACTATCAAATTTGAGGTATTTATCCGTGAACGTAGATTATCCCCACTACATAAATATGCTTAGGTCCATGTTCATCGAATTTATTGGTGGCTTCTCGTACACTGCATAACTTGCATCTATAGTCCACTTTTTTTGTCCACTATGTTTAGCTTCGTCTATTTGCATGTCCATGTCATACGATGATGAATTCCAACATTGGATCACTGTGTACATCTACTTCTACACTAGTCGATGCCCTCACTATGAGGTCCACCATCCCCAAAACAAGCCATAGATGAGCCTTTCTCTACAGTTCCCCCTCAAATATTATTTTTGGCCTTAATTCCACATTATCCACTACCACTATATATGTCTCATCCACATCTTGATCTCTATCTCCATCCAGCTCACCTGTACGAATCATCCACTACACTGTGCAAACTATATTTTTCATGCCACATGGTAATTCGATGTCATACTAATGGGATCAAAATACATTTCCATATTATCAAAGGTCCTCCACATAGGTCTATCCATGGCATGACGAGGATGCCACATCATCTGAAACCTGCTCAACCCTTTAAAATCTATAACATAACCAACCAAACACAATAAGAGACTGTAGACACCTAAAACACATCATGTTTAGGAGACTACTCATATGGGCATCCTTGCAGACCATATGAATGATATTGGACCTTTCCAAGGCAAATCAGTGGTTCTAACCACTCAATTTAGGTATCTTTGGCCTATTCAATCTCAACCATGGCTGACACTCATGGCTAGGATTCTAGTTACACTTAGGAGTCACAACTAGCTCTACAACTATTATGGACCCCTGAGCCAAGCCAAAATCAGTTACAATAGCTTTGGTAGTAGATTTCAAATGGTTTCAAGCGAGGAAGCTTCTGGATTCTTCCTCCCAACTGCTCCAACCTCCCAGTTCTTGATCTTGGCTTCCCAAGGAAGCTAGGATTAGGAATTAAGAGTGCTATAAGACCCCCTTCCAAATTGGGGAGAAATACTAGAAGAGTTTTCAATTGAATGTAGTGAAGCCCTATCGAATTGGAGAGCCACTTACAACCCTTGAGGAGTGTTTACATGCTACCAATTTGGAGAATTATGACTGCATTTGAAGCAATGAAGATCCTAGGAGCTTGAGGAGAAAGTTTACCTAATTGAACCACTTCCATTATAAATTTGAGTGAACTTCACTACCAATATATTATAGAATGATGAGGTGACCCTTGATCATCAATTCCTTGAAGGAATTAGCAACTTCAAGCCCTAGTTACAAGAGAAAAAGCACTTTCACCTCAGTCGTGACTAACAGAGCCAACTATGCTTGGGATCCGTGGCTAGGGTTTGAAGTGTATTTCCTTCCATTTTAGTAGTATATTCCTATTTCAATTATGCAATTAGTTAGATCTAGCTTATATTAACTCTCATTTGCATATTTGTATGGTTAATTAGTAGAATTTGAGGTAGCTTTGTCCTTATTTTGTCACATTTACCAATTTGCATTAATCTTCTTAGATTAGACTTATTTCATGCTTTCAGTGCAAATTTGATGTTAGATTAATTAGATCTGATTAGCTTTAAGCATACTTTGTATTAGTTTACCATTCTTGCATATATCTTTGCTTACATTGACATATCTTTATGTTTTATTGCAAGTTTTGCCATATTCTTTGCAAATCTTCCACAAGAGCCTCATCATGAGAGGCCTCATATGTTCTTAATTGTGCTATGTTGTTTCTTGAACACAGATTATAGATTCTTGACATATTTGAAGCATTCTTGGCATCCAATTCCTCCAAGCAAGTGAGAAGAAGGCATCCATAAGCCTTGAGTAGTTCATGTCGAATCTAGAGAACCTATGGATTGCACCAACCCTATTTAGGGGCTTCAAAACATTGTATTCATTGTATCAAGATTTTGGTATCCCTTAGAGGGACCTACTTGTAACCGAGATTCACCATGATTTAATAAAATAAAGTTACATATTCTTGTTAATTCATTGTTTTACATGCTTTATTACTTTATCTTTGGTACAATGATGTCAATAGCTTAGGTGCATGTTTTCTGGGATCATACAGATGGTGATCACGGTGGGAACCCACAAATTTAGCTATCATTGATTTATTTTCTATGTTTTTGTGTTGCAGGTCTTAGCCACGCTTGATAGCCATGGTGCATAGTGTCAGCCATGTTTAACACCCATGATTAGCATCTCAGCCACGCTTGATAGCAGTGGCTAGAAAAAATCAGAGAAATAGATAGTAGGCAGCCTATCTCTTCATCAGATGAGGGATTCTAGGTAATTTTCCCTTCTTTGTGATTTCCATGTTTCTGTGTTTTTCCTATCAGTAGGCTAATTAGATCATCTAGCCAAAGTTAGAGGGAAAAATAATGAAAATTACCTTGTCTATTGTTAGTTGTGGCTGACAACAGTAGCTAGCACTGTTAGTTGTGGTTGTCACCCACAGCTAAGATTCAGTTGTCTGTTAGCTATGGTATAGAATAGTAGCTAGCATTAAATATTTGTGTTAGGGTTTGCTTGCTTGGGGCCTATCTAAAGGCCAGTTTATCATGTAATTTTGCATCTTCTAATTTGGAAAATAGCATTTATATTTGCATATTTCTGAATTCAAACGCAAATTTCCTAGGCATATAGGAAAAATCATGGGTGCTCTCTGATGCATTTTACTTTTATTGCAAAATTAAAATGAACCCTCACACACCACGTAACATTTAAATGTTAGTGAGTTGGAATTCATACCCAACCACTAATAAATTTCAACGATGGTGGGCATCATATCCATCCGTTGGCTCAAATCCTATGAACCTATTCTATTGGCCAATACCGACTCCAAGATCCATCCTATCCATGCAAAATAGAATGCATTCCTCTTTGAAGGGGTGTATCACTATGCACGGTGTGTTGGGTGAGGATTGGTAGGACTTATGCTCCCTGACCGGGTGTGGGCTTCATCTCCACACTTTGGTGGGTTTACGTGATCATGAATTTCATTGCCAGTTGTCGAGCTATGAGCATACAGGTGAAATCCATTAAACTAAAAAAGTATATCATCAAAAAATTTGAAAACATGATGAGAGTTAGTTTATGATTACAACACACCTGAAACACACTGAAATAGTTTAGGGATCACAAAGAAACTTTAAAAGAGATAATCACCCTTGTCTACTTTGTTTTCTCTAAAATTTACACAAGAGATAATTCACATTATGGTTAATACACGGAGAGGCCAACCTCGGATAAATGAGGTGGAGGCCAAAGCTCCAGGAGACACACAAAACAATGCATTGAAATCTCAACCATAGAATCCTCTTGAATGATGTTCGATAAGTATTAGAGGGGACAATTCAATGCATGGGGATTCTATTTAGAACACCCCAGTTAGAGGAGGTAATGCACACTCCTCGAGGGATAGATCTAAGGGTGGCTCAAGGCCCCCATCATCCTAGGATAGAAAACAAGAAAATCCACCCAATCAGGGGTAGGAAGAGAGGACTGCTTTAGAGTGTAGGCCCTTGCAAACTCCAAACAATAATGAACCTGGGAAGTTCATGATTGACATGGCTAGACTTGGAGAAAATGGTACTCCACCAAATGAACCATGGAAAAGTAGGCAGCTTGATGGACTTGAATGAGTCCTAGGGAAATTAGGATGTAGAGCCTCATCTGCACATACTCATTCTATGAGTTCACATAATGAGAGCACACATAGGCCTACCAAGGAGCCAGGAGAATTCTCAAAGTGTTCTCAAAGCATACATGCCCCATCAACCCACATGGGCACAGATAATAGACAACAACAAAATATGAATGCCATCTACATAGACAAAGGCAAGAGTGTGGTAGACAAGTCTATTGGGGCCCACACCAAAAAATCCCCTAGAATAGAGTTGTGTAACCAGAGGCCACATACTATCGATCTTATAGATCGATCACAAAAATTGGTTTTAGAGCAAAGTAAGCATATATTCCAAGATCAATTGGAAGATGTGCATACAGAGTGTAAGCACCTCAAAAATGAGGATACTCAATGATAGAGGTTGTTAAGGCAATGTCTATATGAGTAGCGCATGCACGAGCAATGCATCCTTGACCAAAAGGAGTGTGTAAAGAGAGAAGATAGATTGGCTCACACTGATTTGCCTCCTCAAAGTGAATATAGGGAGCACCACCATAGACGAGCTACTTCATTACTTGAATTGCACCCTAAGCATACTGGAAATCATACTCATTATACGACCCAAAACATGTTGTAGCACCAAGCGCTCGAACACCATGGGTGTACTCAGTACGAGGAGGTAGAAGGAGATGACCAAGAGCAACAGTACCCAGATATCTCCTTGGTAGAAGAGGAGGATGATCCAATACCTCCACCTCGACCCAAGAAGAATCTACCTCCAAAAGCTCCTCAAAGACCTCTCAAGGAAGAGGAGATTCTATCTTCCCAGGCCTACAAAGCCTTGGCAAAAAAGGTAAGAGCCATTGAGAAACAAGGGATGACTTATCAAAATCCAACCTTGAATAGGATCCACAATGCACCTTTATGCCCCTTAGTGCCTAGTCCAGCGTATCCCAATCACTTTGAGATGCCAAAGTTGGATAAATTTCTAGGAGATGAAGATGCCCAAGAGCATGTCATGAGTTTTATGAACATGTGCTTTCAAATACAAAGTGATGATGCTTTGTTATTGAGGACCTTCATCATGACCCTTTCAGGCCCTGCCCTAGAATGGTTCAACCAATTAAAAAGGCACAACATAACTAGCTTTGAACAACTAGCAAATACTTTTCTTGAATGCTTCTCTTTCGATATCAAGAAGAAAATAAATTTGTCTGATTTGGCCACTTTAATGCAATACGATGATGAGCCAATCATGGACTATGGAAAGATATGGAGAAAATTAATGGCTAAGCTACCATTTTCCATTCCAACAACTAAACTGACTCGGATGTTCACTAAGAGTTGTGCAAAACACATCTCGCTATTGTTGTAGCTGCAACAATATCAGACATTTGAGGAGGCCTTGGTGCAAGCCAAGGTTATTGAGGATATCAAGTTATAGGAGGGTAACTTGAAACTCTAGACCAAAAAGGATTGGAACAATAAGAACACTAAAAATCAAAATCACCAAGCCAAGCCGGCCCATGTGAATCAAGTAGTGTTGAATCTCCAAAAAGGGGACAAGGGCCAACAACAATAGAATTATCAAGCTCAACCTCCCCCTACGCAATACAATTAGCGCAATAATAAGAAATAGGGTAAAAACAAGGATCAGTGCCCTCCTCACCAATTTACACCATTGTCGAAGATGATGGCATCAATTTTCCAATAATTGTGCAAGGCTAACGCTATAACTTTACTAGATGTCAAATTGATCGATCCTAACCAACCAAAATCAAAATAATTTAGGGAGGATCTTTATTGTTTGTACCATAGGTAGAAAGGACATGACATTGAAGGATGTCATAGTTTCAAACATGTGGTGTAGAACATGATCGACAATAACAAGCTAATCATTGAAAACCCTCAGGCTCCAGACAATCAAAACATGGGAATATTCAAAAAATCCTTGCCCAACCATGAGCCTCCGAGGAACAATGTCGGCCAAGTGAATCAAGTGTGGATTGATCCGCCTACATAGGGCTTCATTGGTATGGTGAACATTGTCACTAGGAATGGGAGATATGATCAACTAGGTCCTCCTCCTGCTCTAGTTAGGATTAGAGCTATGCCCCCACAAAGGCCAACATAGAACAATCTGCTAGGCCCACCAACTAGACCTGTGGTGACCATAAGGAATAGGCTTATCCAAAGCCTACAGACAACCTCAGAAAAGCTATCGATTTATGAAATAATACAATAGTCTCCTAAGTACAAGGAGATGCTAATGGATATTTTGAGGTCCATAGAGGTTCAATCCCAAGACCCAAAAGCCTTTACAAATTTTGTGGGACATGTGCAACAGTGCCAAGAGCCCATGATTTAGTTTTATGATCATAAAATCAAAATGGTCTCTACTATTACAGCAAACCCACCACTCCATATAATTGCATGTGTCAACCACACACCTTTCAAGTGGGTATTGATTGACATAGGGTCTTTGATCAATATTATTACAACAAAGGCCTTAGCATATTTGAAATTTCCAAAATTGCATATCATGCCATCGACCTTCACATTACGAGCATTCAATGATGCATTGTGTTCAACAATCAGCACTATAGTCCTACCTATTTAGGTAGGGTTGAAGACCATCTCGATGATGTATCACATGTTAGAAGGTGTGATGCAGTATAACATCCTCTTGGGTAGACCTTGTATAAGAGAGATGTGATGTGTACCTTCAATACTACATCAATGTATCAAGTACATACATGAGGGTCAAGTGCATGTGGTTCCTTCTAATGAGGAGCCATTCAAATATGTAAATCAAGTAGATTTGCTTGGAGATTTCATACTCCCTTCAACACATCTGGATATAAGACCAACGTCACCTATTAAACATCCAAAAAGTAAATCAAAGGAAGTGTGTTTTGGACCTTCTACATCAGCACCATGACCATATACACATACAATAGTAGCTTCTGCAAATCTTACAACATCGATGATGCTTAGAAATGACCAAAATCTTAAGGTAGTAATGGGCGAGAAAGAGTCAAAAGAAATGTCCGAGGTGGCCACTGCTAAAGTCTCTATTCCCATGGATGAAGGAGATGCACAAAATGAATTCAAGGAGGTACAACAACCTACCTCACCTATTTCTTTAGTTGGGTCATCTATTCCATAGGTGACCATTCACTTGGTTAATCTTGGGTTAGTGAAATACATAGTGCAGAATGTGATGTTCACACCTTTTATCTAAATTGCACAAGACATGGGTAGACCTCAAGCCCAGCGCTTTCCTATAGGGATGGTGGTGCCACTAGGGGTACCACCCAACCAAACCAACTTCATCTATGGAGGGCTTGATCAACTTACGAATCATACACCTATGGATGAAGATGATGATGAACCATTCACTGTGAATGTTCATTATCTATCCAACCTAGAGTTTACCTTGTGATATTTTGAATGTTACCACTGGCATGGTTATGGTCTTGGTTTATTCGAGCAAGGAAGAAAAACTCCCTATGAACCATAGTATTAGTTGCCAACTGATCAGTTTAGGTTGGGCTATCATATCAGAGGTCAGGATGAACTTCTAGCAGCATCTCTTGATCACCTGAATATTAGTTTAGGGGATGACGTGGATTGGAACCCCTATCATCCTAACCCTTCTCATTTATGAAGGGGTAACTAGAAAGTGACCATAGTTGCTATCAAACCACTAAAGATCTATCACGACAACATTATGGTGGAGGTCAATCTAGAGGATATTTCAAGAACCGACTTGGTAATCAAAAACTATGAAGATGTCGATGACACTAGCATGCAAATTTAGAATCTGGGCCTAACAGTAGACACTGAATCAGAAGTTTCTTCTGAGGAAGTTATAGCAGAATCCATTTCTAAAAGAGATGGACTAGAATGTGATTCTGGAATAGATTATGATGATGAGGAGTCCTCAAACAATGAACAATATGAGGATGAGATTGAGTTGGCCTACTTAGGCCCTCAACATTTACGTCATCTGTTACCCATGGAGCCAGTGGGAATGAATTATGGATACTTCATTGATGATAGTGACTACAAAGATGATACCGAGAGGGCCTACCTCGGGCCTCACTATTTATGTCATCATCATGAACCGTTCAACATCGATGAGATGTATCGAAGAGTTTATCCTGGCCCACGCCTCATGGGAAGACCGACTAATTTAGATGAAGTTTATCGCATAGTCTTCCTCGATCCACCTACATATCAGCATCTCCTTGAGCCAAATGATCCCATTTTCTAGTCTATTCATAGATCAGATCCAGATATCCCCATACCCCTAGAGCCACATCTCGGGTATGAGAATAACACTGATAATGTAGAGTTGCACACACGTGGTCCTGGAGATCTAATTCATTCTATCAACATGATCTCCATTGATCTGACCACTCCACTCCACAACCCAACAGATCCTTCTAAACCATTGTGTCTTAATCTAGATGCTATTGATTGGGATCACACTAATTCACCTCTAGAGCCTAAATATTTCTTCCCCAATGAAGAAATATTACAACCATTTCACTTTGCACTAGGCTGCACACATGATGTTTATCATGTTGAGGGTAATTTCGATGTGGAACCTTTAAACCCAATGGATGACATCCACCTGATTCCTACGCCTCACCAGCTTGAGGAGGGATCGCACATGTTAGTAGAGGAAACCTTTGATGTGGATATCAGTGATGATCCCACTAATCCTAAGAAGGTTAAATTTAGAGAGAGCCTATCTCCTAATGAGCGTTCCAACCTCATCCCTCTACTAAAAGAGAGACCTAATCTCTTTGCTTATATGTACAAGGATATACTGGGTCTAGATCCAAAACTTGTTACCCATAACCTTTCACTAGATCCCTCTAAAAATCCCATCAAGCATAAGCTCAGGAAAATGCATCCAACCATCGCTCTAATGGTTAAATACGAGTTGCAAAAGCTGTTGGATGTAGAGTTTATTATCTCCATCAACTATCCAGAATGGGTATCAAACATGGTACCCATAGGAAAACCTAATGGAAGAATCTATATCTTTATGGATTTCAGAGACCTCAACAAGGCAACACCAAAGGATTCATTCCCATTGCCCAACATAGATGCTCTTGTAGATGCAACTATGGGTCATGAGATGCTTTCCCTTATGGATGGTTTTTTTGGTTACAATCAAATTCAGATTAAAGTTGAAGACCAACACAAAACCATGTTCACAATTCCATGGGGAACATTTTGTTATAAGGTTATGCCATTCAGCCTTAAAAATATTGGTGCCACATATCAGCGAGCCATGACATACATCTTTCATGACTACATGCATAAAATCCTAGAGGATTATATTGATGACTTATTGGCAAAGTCATTACTACGTGAAGAGCATGTTGAGGTTCTCAAGAAAGGTCTTTGATCACCTAATTGAGCATAATGTTAGGTTGAATCCCAAGAAATGCATATTTGGTGTAACATCAGGAAAACTCTTGGGATTCATCATTTCTAAATGAGGGATAGAATTCAACCCAGCAAAGGTCAAGGCCATACTTGAAATGCATCCTCCCACCAATATCAAAGAGCTAAGAAGTCTACAAGGCAAAGTAGCATCCATAAAGTGATTTATCGCACAATTATCGGATAAATATTGACCCATGAATCGGCTTCTACACAAGGGGGTCCCATTCAATTGGGATGAGGAATATCAAGAGGCCTTTACTAAAATTAAGCAATACCTAGAAACACTGCTAGTACTGGTTCCACCAAGACCAGATGTGTCATTCTTGCTTTATATATCGGCTACTAACTTTGCACTGGGAACCATGTTAGCCCAAAAGAATGTGCAAGACAAAGAGCAAGCGATATATTATATCAGCCGCACCTTGGTGAGTTATGAGCTAGGATACGCATACGTAGAAAAGCTGTGCTTAGCAGTGGTTTTTATGACTAAGAAGTTGCACCACTACATGCTAAGTCATACGATGTATGTGATATCAAAACAAAATCCTTTGTAGTACATGATGAGCAAGACTTATCATAATACACGTACTACAAAGTGGATCATGCTATTGATAGAATTTGACTTGGAATTCATCATCCAAAAGTCCATAAAGGGATAGGTCATAGCTGATCAGTTGGTAGAGGCACCTCTAGAAGATAGTAAGCCTCTTGTCATAGAGCTTCTCGATGATGCAGTATTTGTGTTATCGAAGTCTCCCAAACTCGAAGAACCAGATAACAAAGTTGATATGACTTTGTTCTTTGATGGTTCAAAGTGTGAGTAAGGGGGTGGTGTAGGAATTATCTTTTTCATGCCACAAGGTGCTCCAATACCCTTGTCATTTAAACTAGATTTTCCTTGTACCAATAAAAACTTTGAATATGAGGCCCTAATCTTGGGTCTCCAAATAGAAATCACCATGAAGATCAAAATATTAAACATCTTTGGTGACTCCCTTCTCATTGTTAACCAGGTTAAGGGACTATTTCAATGTAGGTGTCCTATCCTAAAAGCTTATAAGGATCTTTTTGACACTTATCTAGCCCAACTAGAATGGTATGACATCGAGGCAATCCCTTGTACATCAAATAGATTTATAGATACTATGGCATCTTTGGGATCCTTGATCCCTCAGAATCCTTCTACCGATTTCACTACCATTCATGTGAAGATGCTTTCGCAATCCATGATGTAGCATGAGGCTTTTGACAATAAATAATCAGTCAACATGATTCATATAGAACCAAACCATGAGTGGTTCTATAAATCCAGATACTTTCTTAAGAAGGCACCTTGGGGATATTTGATCTTGTAGGGTCCTATGGGGAATGGCACCACCATTCACCACAAGGTTGTATCCCAGTCTGCATTCATGCATATCGATTTGCAAAGGGAACAAGTCATCTTGTCAATTGAGGTTGTGGCTTATCAAGATTGGATGTCATAATTGCATGACTTCCTTAAGCTTGGTTTAATCCCACATGGATTATCGCATGCTGTGAAATGCACATTCAAAAAAAAGCGATAAAGTATGTCTTGTTAGGAGACATCTTGTACCATCGAAGCTATGATGGAATTCTCCTTCATTTTCTTGAGCCCCAAGAATCAGCTTGGGCAATCTCACAAGCTCATGATGGTACATGCGATGGTCATTTTAGTGACATGGCCATCATCAAGTGCATCCTTTGAATGGGTTATTATTGGCCCACTATGGAGAAGGATTGCACCGTGTATGTCAAGAAATGTATTAAATATTAGCATCATGCTAATCTTATGCACTTGCCATCATAGGCCTTACAACCCATCCAAGCAGCTTGGCCATTTTCTTAGTGGGGTTTTTATCTGATTGGTAAGATCTCTCCCCTATCATCAGGTTGACATACATTCATCATAATTACCATTGAGTATTTTACAAAATGGGTGGAAGAAATCCCTTTGACAATGACAACAGGAGCATGTATTACGGAGTTCATACACCATAATATCATATGTCATTTTGAGATACCATCCAAGATCATATCGTATAATGCAACATCATTCAAAAACAAAGCTATAAGGGCTTTGACATCCAAGTATAACATACAACATAGTTTTGTGACTCCATATTATCTGTAAGCTAACTGGTAAGCTAAATCTTCAAATAAGATAGTGGTAGCTATCTTGAAAAAGACTGTTCAAGAGAACAACAAATATTGGCACATACAACTACCCCTTGCATTATGGGCTTACAGGACTAGTATACAAAAACCCACTGGGGCAACTTCATTTTCACTAGTATATGGCACTAAGACCATTATGCCCTTAGAGTTAGAGATTCTAACCCTACCCATCACATTGAAATAATTCATTGATGATGACATCGTATGACAAGTTCACCTCGATCAACTGACGCTTCTTGATGAACATCGCGTGAATGCCCTTGAGCATCTCCACATTTATCAAGAACACCTAAATAGATCTTACAAAAATAAAGTCCATTTGAGAGACTCTAAAGTAGGTGATCTTGTACTGAAATAAAACCAACAAAACTCAAACCTACCGCCACACTTACAAGATAGATTAATGATCAATTGGTTAGGTCCATATATCATCTCAAAATAGATAGGACCTGGAACACATCACCTAACATCACTTGAAGATGTTAAAGAGCTTGAAACTCTCAATATACTTCATCTTAAGGCATTATACACATAATTCAAAACTTCAAAAACATGAAAAACATCAAAATCCATAAAAATCAAAAAGCAATAAAATTCAAAAACATGCAAAATATTCAAAACTTTAAAAACATGGAAAACATCAAAATCCATAAAAATTCAAAATTCAATAAAAATTTGAAAATATTGTAAAACATCAAAATACAAAAACATTTGCATTATGCATTACATTTTACACATTCATTCATTTTAATTGCATTGCATTTAGGTATTTCCATCCATCGCACCTGTAGTAGGATAGGTTGTGTTTGCAATATTATAAATGACACCACATTTGTATTTCAATCATGCATATATGCATTATCATCATCCATCACCCTTGTGACTAATTGTGTTTTTCAACACAACCCCTTCCTATTGCTATAATAATATACTAGGGTTTTTTGGTCATTCAGCCATACCTAGTGATATTCTCAGATTTTGTAGAAAGCTTGATTTTCTTTTGAAGATGAGGTTTATTTTTGATATCACTTAACATATATCAAAATCTCATCACTAATCAAACACATTAACAAATATTAATTCATACAAGGAAATATGGACACTACAAGGTGGTCCTATTCACCTTAATCGAAAGGTTATTACTTGTTCATTTTTTGATGTGCATGGTATAGAGTGTTGATCATTGGTAAAAGGAAAATATCCCCTACCCAAGAAATCCCTTGCTTAAAAAAATAAGAAAAATTCCAAAATCAAATCAAATCCCTTGATCAAAACAAAATAGAAACAAAAATACAAAATAAACAGTGATTTTCATCACTATACATGAGCAAGTATCCCAATAAACCAAAAAAAAAAGACGTGAAGAGCTTGAATCCTTGGAATGGTTAATTATTGAAACCATAGAGTGATACCCAATACAATAATAGGTTGAATGAATCCTGCCTAGCATTGGGGTAGGTGTAAAAAATTTACAAATGAGCTAGCTTTAGGTGGCCTGTATCACTTATTGGTCTAGTCCAACTACGTCCAAACCTATGATCATGGTGAAAATTTGGTGATCCTCGTTATAGAAATGGGCTGAATGAATACCACCTGGCAATGAGGTAGTCTTATGTCTAATATAATAGATTCATTTACACACATAGGAATAATGAATATCTTGGTCTTTCATAACAAAAAATTTATTTTTCAGGAGTCTAGTATAGTCATTATACAACTTTTGATAAGTCAACTAGGGTGTTTGAATCTCATGGAAAACCTCAAAATATGGGTAATTAAGACACCTCCCATAGTGTTGAGATTCGCGTTCGCCCTATGCCTAAAGATCACGAGGGAGTCGAACCCTCGAATAATTGAAATACCGAATCCGAGAAATAAGAAAAGGAGGAATTTGGGAAATGAGATGCAAGCCAAAAATGCCCTCGAATGCATGCTAAATCCGAATAATGCCAAATCCGAAATCCGAATAATTGAAATAATGAATAATGGCAATACCGAATCCGAGAAATAAGAATCCTAAATCCTCTTTTTGAGTTCATCAATGCCTTTCTCGAAACGCAACACCAACTCCTGAACCGAGTAGCTTCGATAGAAGAAACCCTCAAGAGCGGGAAGGCTCCACGGGAGGAAGAAGCAGTTCAGGGGGAGGGCGCAGGAGCAGTTAGGAAAGGGAAACAGGGGAGGAGGGACAAACCACAACCTCACACACAAAACTCACACACAATCTCTCCATCAGGACCGATGGGGGAGACCCCCCATACCCCCCCTTTTTCCTTAAGGAATTTAAGCATTTATTGTGTGTGAGGTTGTGTCTGAGGTTAACCTCTAAATACATCGATGTGAACTAGTCAAGACCAGCTTCAGACCCTGTTGGAGCAACTTCAGACCCATTAGGTAACGAACCTATTCAGAACCAACCGGGAGTCTATTTATGCACAAGCATCTTATTACGTATTAATATGAAACACCACAATGAGACACGCAGGAACGAGCCGAAGAATCAGAAACAGCGAAAGAGATACACGCAACCAGAGAATATACGCCCCTTCTTTCTTATCACCTTGGGTCATGCTGAGTGGCCCTCTAGAAAGCATGTCACCAAGCCGGTCATACTAGAGCGCATCTTAGAAACGTTCGATTGTTTCTCCGTTGTTATTTCCCAGGAGAGACACACCCAGAAAGGAGCTTTTCATTTTCATGTGGCTGTTCATGCCAGAAACGCAAATCGATACACTTATATACGTCTTATCTTAAATGCCTTCCCAGAATTCGATGGGCCCTCATGTGATATTAAGGCCCATAGGAAACTAAATTTTGAGAGGGAAAGGCCTCCGTTCGTCCGAGCCTTTAGGGGCTCGTCCTCGCTCCGGCTTATCAGGATCGGCCCTCCATTCTTAGGACTCTATCTAAAATGGGGTGCAGCATTTAGGAGGGTTAGCAACAATACATCTCATATCATAAATCAGTACATATTTATCCAAATCATAATTTCATATATAGATGTTAAAATGATTAATTCTTATAATAAGATTTAACATTTTTATTCATGATTTTTATACATTCTATGGTGTCATCCATTATATTGTTAAACTCAAATTGCATTCATTCCTTATGTTTTAATTGAATAAATCATACAGGTTCATTCACATTAGATCATCATCATGTAAATAATACATTACATCATAACAACATAAATTAGATGCATACAATTAAATCAAAATTAAACATGCATTTAATATCTAGCATTACATCCGTATATGCATACATAAGTAGTCCATATACACATGTAGACCATAGCATCCAACAATACATAAATCATCTAGCTAATGCATGTCATTAATACATCACATAATATAACATCTAATCAAATGATCTAAACATATCACCATTGCATCCATGTGCATCTCATAAACATAAAAAACAATACATAATACACATAATGAGTCTCAAAAGATAATGTCACATCATATATATGTGTAGATCAAAGTACATAGATGGTATGTCAAAAATGATCGTAGGTTACAACTGTGTAGGTCCTCATACCTTACACTCAAAAATTGTACATGTATCTAAACATCTATACTAAACAAGGCTTACATTCCTTGGTTGGTCTCCTCCACCATCTCCCCCTTCTTTGTGTGTCTGCCTAGAGATGGTGCTCATGGACATATCTGATTTGCTTGTCCTATGATTGGGTTGTGCTAATGACTACCCCATCTCACTCCTCTTGGTCCTCTAAGAGGTTTATGTTGTAGATCTATCAGGTACTACATCACTTCATAGTCTGACCTCACCCTCAAGGAGAGTGATGTGTGCTACATCGAGCACATGCTACCTGGTATCCTATGATATAATGGTATGTAGTCTCCTGATCTCTATAGCCATGTCTAGCCCTACTAGCCCTTGTATAGCTAGCGCTAGAGGAGTAGCCTGAGAAGTCGAGGGATCTCCCCTTATTTACCTGAGTATATTTTGCTTTGCAGTCCTAAAATCTAGCTGAGATTGAAGATCATGCTACCTAGTGATATTATCTATATCTGTGTCAATGATGGTAATCTGGGTCTAGAAAGTTACCCTCTCCTCCTAGTACCCCTACCACTACATCTACCCTACTATGAGTTATACCTGTAGTGGTGTCACCTGAGCCTACAATTCCAAAATAAAGGTATCTCTTTCCAAGATTTGTATCCTCACTGTCTAAAAATATACCTCTAGGCTATCCACCTGGGTCCTAAGTTGGGATACCTCGTAATTTAGCTTCTCCTCACCCTTATCCTCATCCTAGGCCTCCTCCTCTACTGAAAAAACCTGGTCCCATTCAACCTCTATCCTTTGGATAACTCATCACCCCTCAAGATCACCACCTACAACCTTTGTAGCCTCCTCATCTCCAGATCTGCCTAGAGGACCACCGCCCTGCCATAGCCTGGTAATCCACCAGGCATCATAGTTTATTGTGGTACCTACATCAACTAGCTCTGAGTCATAGAATTCATCATCCTCATCACCTAGTGGGGTCACCTGAGGCTAGACTAGTTGAGTCTCCACCTTAAGGTGGTAGTATATGTCTAGCTCTACTAAGATATCCTAGAATATCCCAAATTACCTAGAGACGTGTGATAAATAGAAGAACTCTTATACACCAAGCTTATGCCTGATGATCCATATATCATATCTCATCCATATCAAGTTGCGGTCCACATCCTCCCATGTAGTACAATCCATATACAGTGTTAGATGACATGCCCTACCTGTAGACCTATCATACGATCCATATAATACTATAGGTCCCCTGCATGGGACCTGCTCCTATAGCCCTTGGTCGCTCTAGGCTATAAAGTTGTATAGCACTATGACTCCTTTGTAATCACACTAATCTAAAGGGGTAGTCCTCCATTATGATCAATTCTAATATGCTCCCATACCCACATCTAGAGCAACAAGTTGCATCCTAATCCTACTCACCCCCATTGAGTGCTACAATATAACTCATCATAAAGCTAAGAAAAGAGAGCACTTGCCCAAGATAAAATTAGTGGCTCCCTCGTAGTGCTATCTAGTAGGTCCTATATCCTATCTAGGAGTTTCCAAGGGAACCTCACTCCTAAAGTATTTGGGAGCACAACTTGCATGATGATGTGCATCAGCACGACCTGTCACCATGATAAGACCCACTCCCGATACCAGTGCTCGATGGGCATCCTTCCATGATCAATATCAGCCATCACCTCATCCTATCTAGTATCAAATATCCTCTGAAATATGGTAGGCTTTGCTTCAATAGGTAAATAGGTGATGGCCTTGCCATTAATGAGAATGTGAAAGATACAGTAGACATCCTCCAAGGTGACAGTAATCTCTTTGATGTGCAGGTGGAATGTATTGGTCCGTGCATCCTAGTGGTGGGCCAATGCAGTCATATAGGTCTGGTTAGCTTGGATAGATGATAATCATAGCACATATCCAAAGCCTATGGCCCTGAAAAAGTCTATGTTGGCCTGATCCAGCTCAGGTAGGAGCTCATGAAGGAGATATGACTCCCATGCTCTAGCAATCAAGGTCTAAAGGAAATAATGCAAAAATGATCAAAATCATAAAAATAATTAAAATATACTTCAAAAATCCAAATGAAATCAAAAAACTTTCAAAAATAGTAAAAAAATACATGCAAAAATTCCCAAAAAAATCAAAATCGCACTTGGAAAAATAAAAAAAATCAATTAATTCAAGTCAAAACAACAAAAAATTAAAAAATTAAAAAAATTCTCTAAAATTGCGTAGCCACATCTATCACCTACAGTCGGCATCAATGATCAAATTTATGACCATTGATATTTGACCTTAGCTACGGGTGACAGCCACGATCCCCAATTGGTCAATTGGGATCCATAGTTTCCACTTGCAGCTATGGGAATGACCTCATTCAAGGTCATTTCCCACCCCAAGAAACCCAAAAATTAAACCCCACCCACTAAACTAGCCTAGTCTAAATCCTAACTAAGGTGTGGTTCATTGCCAATAGTTTAATGTGTTCATTAATACCATTAATTAATTTGGTTCATTTTAAAATTTGGTAATTGGAAGGAAAATGCTCGTGATGCTACCTTCAAAGCACCAGCTCCACCACTGATGGATGCCTCTGATTGGTCAGCCATCATTATGGGTAAGTTGTGTAGCAGTGTTTCGTATCAATATTCCAATCTCACCTCTCAAAGCTCTCTCTGGAAAATAGAAAATTGGAAATAATGAAATACAAAATGGCAAATTTTTCTTTTTTATTTTCCATTTGGCCCTCAACCATGGCTAGTAACCGTGGGTGCATAATTAGGGTTTTCCAACTACGGGTGTCAACCATGACTAATAAATTTGACAAAACTAGCTACGATTGACAACCATGGCTAGCAAAAAATAATAAATGCTTACAATTTTTCACCTTGGATAGCTTTAAATTAAAAAATTAAAAATATTCAATGGTCTAGAAACCTTCAAAAAATATAAAATAATAAAAACATCATATAAATCAAAATTCAAATGTGCCTTGTATACAATCATTTATTATACACACTTGGAAGTTGCAGCGACTTGCGCTCCATGCAATCCGGTAAGATGAGTAAATTACCATAAGGCCATTTAGGTTAAATTAGTCATTGTAGAATTGAAATGAATTCACTTCAATCTTGAAGAAGGCCATGATGGCTGGACTACCCCACACGAACAAGATGTTAATTTCATGTCTTCTGATATTTTTAGCAGGTCATCGATAATAGTGATTCATCACAAGCCTAATTGGAATTTCTATCATCTTGATTCCCTAAGAAGGCTATTGCAATCAGACTACTTTTTGGGATAGAGATGTACAATTACTATTAACATTTAAAATCATGGTTGAGTTAGGCCTTGCCATATAAAAAAGTGTAAAAGTCTTAAATCATCCAAATTATTCATCTTGGTCAATCAACACATCACTTCATTAATTGTCCTTCCCTCATCGACTCGTCACTTGAGGGGGTAGTCATAATATCAATAATCATAATCAAATTCAATATAATATCACTTGATCATGTAAATTATGTTCATATAATGAATCATTACCAACAACTATCATAAGCTTACCCTTTACTGGGGAAAAAGCAAATATGACAGTTAATATTGAAGCTCTCCACCTATCGAAACAAGCATAGCATTAGCTACCTGATCACCATGGACACACGAAATATTTGAAAATTAAGCCTTCCATATTGTTGGAATAAATGATTCTAGAATGTGCATCCTTTTTCAGGACTAGGCATCTAATGTTGATCAACTCAATGATCATCATTCAACCTACAACATGGTTTTAGGTGGTCTATTTTTGCTCAACGTTTTATTCCCACAATGCATTCCAAAAAGGATATTTTTAGACACATAAAATGCATCATGTTTAGGATACTACTCATATGAGCATCCTTGTAGACCATATGATTGATCTTGAACCTTTCCAAAGCAAAGCAGTGGTTCTAACTACTAGGCATCTTTGGCCTATTCAATATCAATCATGGCTGACACCCATGGCTAGGATTCTAGCTATGCTTAGGAGCCACAACTAGCTTTGTAACTATCATGGACTCCCAAGCCAAGCCAAAATTAGTTACAATGGCCCTAGAAATGGATTTCAAATGGTTTCAAGCAAGGAAGCTTTTGTATTCTTTCGTCCAATTGCTCCAACCTCCTAGTTCTTGATCTTGGCTTCCCAAGAAAGCTAGTATTAGGAATTGAGAGTGCTATAAGACCCCCCTCCAAATTGGAGACAAATCCTAGAAGAGTTTTCAATTAAATGCAATGAAGCCCTACCGGATTGGAGAGCCATCTACAACCCTTGAGGATTTTTTACAAGCTACCAATTTGGAGAATTATGACTACATTTGAAGCAATGAATATCCTAGGATATTGAGGATCAATTTTACCTAATTGAACCACTTCCATTATGAATTTTATTGAACTTCACTACCAATATATTATAGAACGATGAGGCAAACCTTGATCATCAATTACTTGGAGGAATTAGTAGCTTCAAGCCCTGGTTACAAAAGAAAAAGTACTTTCACCTCAGTCGTGGCTATCAGCTACAACTAACAGAGCTAGTTGCACTTGGGACCCACGACTAGGGTTTGAAGTGCATTTCCTTCCATTTTAGCAATAGATTCCTATTTCTAGTCATGCAATTAGTTAGATCTAGCTTAGATTAACTCTCATTTGCATATTTGTATGGTTAATTAGTAGAATTTGAGGTAGCTTTGTCCTTATTTTATCACATTTACTAATTTGCATTAATCTTATTAGATTAGACTTATTTCATGCTTTCAGTACAAATTTTATGTTAGATTAATTATATATGATTAGATTTAAGCATACTTTGTATTAGTTTACCATTCTTGCATATATATTTTCTTATATTGACATATCTTTATGTTTTATTGCAATTTTTACCATATTATTTGTAAATCTTCCACAAGAGCCTCATCATGAGAGGCCTCATATAGTTTTAATTATGCTATGTTGTTTCTTGAATGTAAATTATAGATTCTTGACATCTTTGAAGCATCCTTTACATCAAATTCCTCCAATAAAGTGATAAGAAGGCATCCATAAGCCTTGAGCAGTTCGTGTCGAATCTAGAGAACCTGTGGATTGCACCAACCCTATTTAGGGGCTTCAAAACATTGTATTTATTGTATCAAAATTTTGGTACCCCTTAGAGGGACCTACTTGTAACCAAGATTCACCATGATTTAATAAAATAAAGTCACATATTCTTGTTAATTCAATGTTTTATATGTTGTATTTCTTTATCTTTGGTATAATTATGTCAATAGCTTAGGTGCATGTTTTTTGGGATCATACAGAGACCATATAAAATTTTATAAGTTTATTATATTTCATTTTCATATTAATAAGGGACCATAAATGAAATGAATAATATTTCATTTTCAAAACTTTAATTTGTATTACTCTTTTATTTCATCATATTATATATATATATATATATATATATATATATATATATATATATTTATTATTTTCTTTTTACTTTTTATATTTCCTTTGTTTTATTTGATTCATTTTTATTTCCTCTTTTATTTTTATTTAATTTTATTTGTTCACATTAATCAAATTTAAAAAAATAAAAAAATAAAAATAAAACTTACAATTTAAAATTTAAAACCTATTAATCTAACACACTAAATAATAAAATAAAATAAAAGGGAAACCCCAAACTACAAACCACCTGCACTACAACCTCATGGGCAAGTCCCTATGAAAGCTAACACTTAAAACAACCCAAGACTTTCCAAAACAAAAAAATGAAAAGGTGGGTCCCCAAGTTTTGGGGCTAGTTGTGTAATGGCCACAACAAATGGCGACTCTACTAGGAAATGCTCCTGAGCATTTCGGGTGAAGAAACCTACCTAAAATGAGAACACAAAATATCAGCAAAATACAATTTTTTTAGAGATGTCCAAGATGGGGTTCAACAACTTCAAATAAAAATAACTACTCTATATGCCCTTGCTTAGTGTGTGATAAAGTGTTTCATTTTTCATCCTTGGGACCATCCAGATTCCATCACCTGGTTTACCTTTAGGCTATGAAATTTTGCTCATAATATTTTATTTTTGAATAATATTTTTGCAAAGTCTCTTTTAAGCATAATTTGTTCAAATAGAGCCCCACTACCATTCAGGCATCCATAGCCACGGTGGAGATTTTCTGAACTAGATGACTAATTTGATCAAGCTTTTCATTGCTCACTTTTTTTATATATCAATTTTTTTCTAAATAGAGCCCCATGACCAGTCAAGCATCTAAAGCCCTGATGGATTTTATCTAAACTTGGTGATAGATTTGATCAATATTTGCATTGCTTGTATTATTATTTTATATAGAAATTTACAAACCTCTATGTAACACTTGAATTTGAGCATGTTAGAGTTTAGCCTTAATCAGTTTACCAAAATGATTTCATCCTTCAAAATCCCAATAAATACCTCTTTAATATGTGATTTATAAGTGGAGCTTGAGCAAAATATTTTATTGTTCCACTCTCCACCATTTTAATCCCAAAATCTGAGCATGATCATAAAATAATTCATCTCCCTTTTCTCAATTTCACCTACTTTTAGATTAGGTATTCTAACCTACCTAACAAAGGAACACAAAAAATAGACAAGATCCATAAATTAGCAACCACAAAACATCACCTCAAAACAAGGGAATAACCCAAAAAACAAAACTAAAAACACAAACCAAAACCTACCTAATGCAAACTAAGAAGAAAGCAAAACAAAACCAACAATTAAGGACAAAATACGAAGACAACAAAACTAAAACAAAAGGATGAAAACCAAATGTATATACCAGAATATACAATAATGTACAAGATGGTGCACGAAATAGGATATCACTTCCTTGGATCCCAAACATGATTGTCACATTTAAAAAGACATATAACATCATACACACACCAAGCTTTGTAGAAATCCAACCATAATAAGATGAGGCCACACAATACAATAATTTTCATTTTACCTCTTTCACCCCACCAATTTGATTTAGTTCCATTAGTAATCCCATAGTGGAGTTTCAAATTATCAAATTGATAAGACAATAGTTGATTTTCAATTGCTTCTTGTCTATTCCTTAAAATGTAGATTTCACAATTCAAATCATGATGTAGAATTAGGCTTTCCTTTTCAAATATGAGATTTTGCAAGTAGGAGCCTATTTCTATAAATTTCAAATCCAATTCATTTTCCATGTTTGTAGGCCAATAAAACTTATGCAATAATTTACAAGCATCTAGGATATTTATTAAATTATAATTGTTATAAGATTTTATCCTAGATTCAATTGTTAATTTTTGATGAACTTGATTCAATAATTCAAGCACATCAACATCTCTTTCATTCAAAAAAGCAATATCATTAGTGGTGTGAGGAGAAATTAACTCAAATTATTTATCAACCACAAATGGTATTTCATCATTGATAGAATTTAAATATAATAATCAATTAGACAAAACTTCACCTGGAGTTCAAAATGTGGAACACAAAAGGTGAAATTTTACCTTTGGCACATTTCTATTTACCAATACTTGTAGAGGATTTGTCATTTCTTATTTTGCCTCATGATATTTATCATAATAATCATGTAACACTTATTATTTGTCCATGCTCTGTTTATAAAAGACACCAAAATAATACACCCAATTAAAAACATGTCCATCCTTTTCAAACCATGAGTCTTGTCTATCTAGGGATGTTCCAAATAACACATGCTCTTGATAAATCATTTGATTTGTTTCAGATAAAGTGATATTTTTCAATTGGATCATCAGTGATATCAAACCCAAACCATTCAGGCTCTATAAATTCCTCTATTTGAGGTAACATAGATAGCATAGAGTCCTTAGGTGAAACAAGGCCTTCAATTTCTTGCATCTCAAATAGGAACAAAATGAGTGAGTCTCCTTCTTTGCCTAGAATAGTAGAGGCATTATCATCCTTTTCTCTTTTAGCAAGATGTTCAATAAAATCATCTTCAAAATGATTGGATCTTGGAACCTTCTCTATTTTTGCAAATGACTTGTCATCTTCCGATTGTACAAGAATTACCAAATATTCATGCGAGATAGAGTTTCCAACATCTTGCCTATCAAATGAAATAGAAATTTCATCAGTAGGAGCATGAGAAAACAATGATTTCTCATACCTTTTCCTACAATTATAATAATGATTGTCTAAACCCGTGGGATGAAACTCTATTGCATCCTCATAAATTTCAAGCTCTTTAAGAAATTCTTCTTCAAATTCTTCCCTATCATCATCTCGAGGATGTTGAAGGCTTTGATCATCAATTTTAATCATTTCATCCAAATTAGTGGAAGGTCATGATTCATCACATGTTTCAAAATCAATCCACTCTAGGATCCCTTCACTTTCTAAAATATTATCACTTTTAGTATCTTCGACCTTTGTCTCATGAAGGTTATTTGGAGCATCATCAAGATATGCATCTTGAGGTATATGTTCCTATAATTGAGAAATGCTTCATTTAAATTGTAGAACTAGCCTTTGTAACTTGTCCTGTATATCAGGTTAGGCAAGTGCTTCATTAGAAATAGTGACCAAAAATTTCCATTTATTCCACTAACAATAATCATATTCTAAAATTGGGGTGTGATGTTCAACCACTTCTTCACATTCTTTAAATTCAACCATAGGTTCCTTTTAAAATTCACCTTCATCTTCCTTATATGGCTTTATTATTTTCAAAAGTGGGTTACTCTTTGTATTCAAGAATGAAAGATCACAATCTATCACAATTTGGAAGGTGTAGGTTTTCTTGAGCATCAGTTTCAACAATCTCAGCCAAAGTGTCTTCCAAGAACAAGTGGTGAAATTTTGTTGTGTCTTCAAATTCATTTATTGATTCTCTTTCAACCTCATGTTCAACCACTTTGAGGGCTCAATTATTTCTAAGAGTGGATCATTTGGTTTTCTATGATTATCCAATCCTCACTTGTAAATAGGGACTCTAAGCCTTCTAGCTTGTCACAACTTGACTCATGTTGGATTTCTTGATCATCATAATAATTATCCTCTAAAAACAAATGATGAGATTACCTTCTAGAAAATCTTCATATTCATCTCTTGACTCCTTAAATTCACTCTCAACCACATTTGGTGAGTCAAGGGTTCTTTCAATAAGATAAAATCTTGTATTTTGCTTCCAATGATTATCCTCATCTTCCTTTGTGAATAAAAATAAAACAATATCCATATCTTGATGGATTTGTTGACCCCAATTCTCATTAATAGATATTGGATTTGAGACTTGTACATCCTCTTTGATGAAGCCTACAATTCATCATGGAAGAAGGTTGTGCCCCACCCTGACTCATGGGTGGTACCTGATTTTGAGCCTTAGGGTTAAGCAATGATGATTGATCCACCTCATCCCTCTTCAAAATATACCACTATTCTACTATTATCGCAGCCTCGTAGACTCTACGCAAGTGTGGATTTTCAATATTTTTTGCTATAAAAGTAGCAATTAATGGGTCTACGTATCCCATGTATATTTGAATGGCTTCTTATTCTAAAATGGTGTAATATTCATGCATTTTGATACAAGCCCTATGGAACCTTTCATTGAATTAGCTCATGGACTCATTAGGCTCCTTACAGATAGAGATAAACTGATTCTTTATCACAACTGGATCAACCAATTTTTCAAAATGGTTGATAAAAATTACTTCTAGTATAGCCCAATAAATAGTAGAACTTTGAGGCAAGTGGATGTACCAATCAAATGCAACCTCATACAAAGTGTATGAAAAAAACCTACAAGGAAAATCTTCATGCATAATTCACAAATGAATTAACATCTCTAAATATGTTCCTTGGCTTGATCCAGATCATGCCTAAACTGAGGTAAACAATCTACTACACCTTCAGGGATTTGATGGGTAGGCCTGTTTAAATGGCTATAATAATCCCTTATCCAAGATGCAATTTGTGCCCTAGTTGGAATAACCAATGCCATTAGTGAACCTTAAAGAATATAACTTTAATACCAAATTTTTTAGTCAAATAAATATCTTGCAAAGAAACATGAAATGACTAACAAATTTCAAATGAACAAATCATCACATTCATCAATTATAATGCATGAATTAAACCATAGCAATAAAGAACATTCTCCAATTTGCAAAATGTTAGTATCAATGCATCATCAATTGAAGAACTTTTAAATCAATGAATGTGATCAACAAAATCTCCTTAGTCAAGACCAATGCTTTCAAATAAACCTTTCAAGTAAACATGAACAATATAGCATTAAAAATCACAATAAAATGAACCACTTCAGGCCCTCCTTCTAGTGCCAAAATGTTGAGTGGACATTTTTCCCAATTGCAAAATCCCCATCACAATCAGGGTATTAATCCGAAAATCCTCTCTTGCAAAGAACTTAAAAATAAAAACAACTTCTCCAAGGTTCCTTTTACTTATATATGCTTGAGTGCTTGTAAAGATATATCAAATAAATACTAGAAATACCTTAGTGATTTGTAATTAACTGTTAACAAGGGGCCTGTGTTGGTTTATTTTACTATGCTATTCTATTGATTGTTCATGAAACTTAAAAAAAAAATAAAAAAGTGATTGGCCCTCATATGACCATGATGTAAAGCCTTATTTCCATTTATCTTGAAGAATTTTAGGTACTTTTTATCTTCTTGTTGTTAAGCATATTTTAGATAAGTTTTATCTTCTTTAAACCCTGCTTTGAACATGAAAATAAATATTAAAATCTATCTCTAAATGTGAATGTGAAATGAAGATTGAATTCCTTTAATTATTGTTTGATGAATGAAAAGGAAACAAATATGCATGACTAACTATAAATGTAATGGCCTTAAAATATCATTATAAATTACCCCTCTTTAATGAAATCATAATTTTCATAAAGAGGAAATAATTTACTGCTTTAAAAACAATAGCCTTTGATATTTATTTATTTATTATTTTTTTTTGTGGAAAGCATCCCAAAAGGGATGCCACTTTTGGGTAAGACCTAAGGAGTTAGGGGTAACAATAGCCTTTGATATAACATATAAATTATCTCTCTTTAATGAAATCATAATTTTCATAAAGAGAAGCCAATTTATTGATCTAAAAATGATGGCCTATGGAATGCCATATAAATTACTTCCCTTTAATGAAATTGGAATTTTCATAAAGGAAAGTTAATTTATTGCTTGCAAATAAAAATGCAAAGCTTAAAAATCAATTTGCCTTCAAAATATGAAATAATGTAAAATTCTAAAATTATAAAAATCTCCATAAAACAACAATTTTCAATAATTTTTATAATTTTGAAATGGCTTTAGAATGGAATCGAATTGTTTTGGATAAAATATTGAAGCCCATTCTTCACACCCATGCATCTATTTTGGAGTTTTATTTTATTTTTATTTTTTTTAATCTTCGAAGTTTAAAAAAATTTACAAAAGAGAAGGGTTAGAAAAATAAAAATAAAAATCTGGAAATAGACCAGAATGCTAAAAATGTAAACATGTAAAGTATTCTTAGTCTAATGCTACCCTATCCTACAAAACTGAAGATGTGAGAGTTTTTGCATGTAACCTGGTTTATCCGAATCTGCATTCACACGGTTTGAAATAACCCAGGTGCAATCTTCTAAGGGAAAAAAATAAAATCCATGGTTCTAAGCATTCAATAGTGTAACCATATAATGCATTAAACACCATTTATAAACTTAAAATAAAACATGGAAGGAAAGATAGACAATAAACTCCAACATGCAAAAAAATTCTCCTCCTATTTTGCTCATAAAATGCAAGTTTCTAAAATTATTTACATTAAAAACAAACCAATGGAGTCCTATTTACAACATATCTCTAGCATTTTCCCCAAAAGGTCCACCCTGTGGTAGTGGACAAACTTACAGCCCTGTTTCTGCCTTTTCCTGTAGTATTTTAGAAACTCCAATGTGGCCCTTCATTTCTCCTTTCATTTCATTTCCCTCACTTTTAGCTTTGTTTCATTACATTTATTGTGGCCAGATTTCATAACTATAATATTTTCGATTATATCCATTAGGTAACACTTTCATCTTGTCTTTATTTAGCACCTCAGGCTATGCACTAGACGTTTTATAACATCAACATGACTACAAAAAATAGTTGTGCTTCCTCTTTGGTAACACTTCAACAATTAATATTCCATATATGACATCATTATATACATTTTAAATGGACCCAATTTCATTTTATTAGGTGTATAGTTCCACATAAATTTTTTCCTTGCTACTGCCTTCAAAGCCTTTCCCTATTTATGTGGTCTTCCACCATACACCTCGTGAATCTAATCAAACTCCCCTCACTCCTTTCTCAATGTGGGAGATGCTTGTTGATCATTTTATGGCAACCTCTAGCCAAGCGTTGATCACCTTGGGAGGGTGTGGACCCTTCTCCACCTTCGTGAGAACTTACCTTATACCTACCAAAAATAATTGACCACTTGGGCACTGGATGCTAAAGTATGAAATCAATTATAAATTGCAAGAATCATCCTCCTCTGGATGTCCAAACTATACATCTTGGATTGAATGTTAAAATTTAGAAACACCAACTATAAATGAGCTTCCTCTGCCCAAAATATGCACCTACTATGCAACATATGCACCTTATCCATTTGTGAGTAGCACCGAACCTTTTGTATCTATACTTTGTGCTATGGTGAGAACTCCTTGCCTGGGCATAGTCCATTTCAATGGTTTGGCCTTCGATGCTGTTGTTGTTTACAATAAAACATAGACAAACAAAACTCCATCCATAACACCTTCATCAATGGTACTATCCCCATTCACCTATTCCTATGAAATCCTTCTTTTTACATGAATTCTGTCGATATGATCTGCTTTCGTTGCATCGATTTTGTGCACATATTATTGTTTTATATCTTCCTCAACACCATCATCAGTCATTGCCAGTATATCTTTGTCATATGTATTCAGCCTGGTCTTAGACCATGTGTGTGCTCTACATACATAATTCCATCTTATCTATCGTTATCCCACATATCTGGTGATTCCAATGGTCTACAACCTTCTTCATTGACTTCCCAATTTTCATTCCCTACAACTCACTCAACCACTATGCTTATAATCCTTTTTTAGATCGAATCACAAAAATTTCATCTCACCTTTTAGTATTGTATTCATGCTGACAAGATCGTATGGTAAAAATGGTATAATATTTTCTTTAATTGCCTTCATTAATGTCTATACTTCCCTTTATTCTAATTCAGGGTGAAGAAATGACATCGATGAGCTCCTTCCTATCTATCACATAAAATCTCAACTCAATAACTTGTTGTCTACATTTTTTTTGCCAAATGTTCCACCACGTCCTCACTTTCCTACATGGGCGATGCTATCCAGGTTCGTCCATGCATAATCAGGTGCCAAAGAGAACCATGTTGATATCTACTCATCGTATCCATGCAATCTATCCTCGTGGTTGGACTATTTTTGATATGTGTTTATCTATTGATATTCATCGGCTAGTGGCATATTCCAATGTTGGAATTTCGTTCCACTTTAATATCCCTTCTTCTACTAATAAGAATTTTTACCTTAATGTAGTCTACCTATCACGTCCAAAATTGTCCAACCATAATGCCATCATCACTATCAAATTTGAGGTATTTCTCTGCGAACACATATTTTTCTCACTGCATGAAGATGCTCGGGTCCACGTTCATCAAATTTATTGGTGGCTTCCCATACATTGCATAACCTGCGTCTATAGTCCACATTTTTCATCCACTGTGTTTATCTTCATCTATCTGCATGTCCATGTCATACAATGACAAATTCCAACATTGGCTCATTATGTACATCTACTTCTACATCGATCAAAGCCCTCACGATGAGGTTCGTTGTCCCCAAAATTGGCCATAGATGAGCCTTTCTCTATACCGTCCCATCAAATATCACCATTGGCCTTGTTCGATCTCATCCACTGTCATTGTATATGTCTCATCTACATTTTTATCTCTATCTCCATCCAAATCACCTGTACGAATCATCCACTGCACTACGCAAACTACATCGCCAATGCCACATGGCCATCCAACATCATACTATTGGTATCCACATCTGTTTCCATATCATCAGAGATCCTCCACATAGGTTTGTCCATGGCATGACGGGGCTGCCACAACATCTAACACTTGCTCTACCCTTTAAAATTTACGGCATAACCAACCAAACACCATAAGAGACAACATTAAATTTTATAAGTTTATTACATTTCATTTTCATATTAATAAGAGACCATAAAAGAAATGAATAAAATTTCATTTTCAAAACTTTAATTTTTATTACTCTTTTATTTCATCATATTATATATATATATATATATATATATATATATATATATATATATATATATATATATATATATATTATTTTATTTATTATTTTATTTTTACTTCTTATATTTTCTTTGTTTTATTCGATTCATTTTTATTTTCTCTTTTATTTTGATTTAATTTTATTTTATTTGTTCACATTAATCAACTTTAAAAATCAAAAATAAAAATAAAACATTAAACTTACCATTTAAAATTTAAAACCTATTAATCTAACACACTAAATAATAAAATAAAACAAAATGGAAACCCTAACCTACAAACCACCTACACTAAAACCTCATGGGCAAGGCCCTATGAAAGCTAACACTCAAAACAACCCAAGACTTTCCAAAAAAAACAAAAATGAAAAGAAGGGTCCCCATTTTTTGGGGCTAGTTGTGCCATGGCCACAATAAGATCCACAAACCACTTTTTCCTTTTCATTATGTATATGGAAAATATTTCTAGAGGAAGGAAGTTGTTCCTCATATTTTTCATATACAATATTCTTGAACACAATTGAATTCTTAGGAAGGGAAGATAAAGATTCTATGTTGTAGGCCATTTGATGAGCTAAACTTTTATTTATGTATGGATTTTGTTGTTTAGTCATACTTGGAAAAGAGGAGTTAATTTTATTAAGTTTTGTTGATTGAGTTGATTAGGAAAGAAGAACAAGATTTTTTAAATTATCTTTATGTCCTCTTTGTTATAACACGCTATCCTTCCTTATGAATCCAATTAGCCCACCATTTTATACTCGACAAGAGAGAGAACCCTCACGGTTTGTATGATGATTTGTTTAAGGGGTCATTAACCTTCCCCCAACAAAATTAAATTTATTTTATGTTCTTGTTATCTTTGTTTAATATTATTTTAGCTAATCAACTAGTTTAAGTTATATTTAATTAAAATATAGTAAATTTAAAGTTTTATTAACGTAAAAATGTTTAGTTTAAAAGGTTTCAAGACTTTTGTGGTGTTCATGTCGATTTCACCAAAGATGTTGACCAAGATTTAGGTGAAGAACACAAGCTTATACTGAGAGGAGGGGTGAACAGTATAAGACCACTTTTTACTTTTCTTTCCCAATCAATAATATGCAATATATCAATTGCAATATCAACAATAATAATCAAAGCAATGCACAAATCACCACACACAATAGAGACACCAATTTAATGTGGTTCACCCAATGTGGGCTACTCCACGGAGAAAATATTTCACTAATATTTTCTCAACAAATATCTTTGGGAATCCTTCCCTATTACAATATTTATGGACCTCTGTCCAAAGGAGACACCAATCCCCTAATCAAGTTCATGGATCTCTATCCACAGGAGACACCAATCCCCTCTTCTCTAGTTGGTGATCTTCTAGAAGAACTGCTGCCTCCACTACATTGGCTTATGGATCTCTATCCACTGAAGACTCTTGTCCTCACTTAGAAGACCTATCTTCACTACCCTGGCTAATGGACCTCTATCCACTGGATACTATCATCCTCTATACTCTATCACCTCCAAATATTGCTCTTAGCTCTATCTCAAATCTGCACTAAATATGGTCCTTCGGTCTAGCACAAATCTTCTCAATCTCTATCTCTAGTCTGGTACAAACCTATCCTCAAATCTGCACCAAAATCTATCCTCAAATCTTCACTAAACATAGTCCTTCGATCTAGCACAAATCTATCCTCAATTTCTATCCTCAAGCCTTAACACAAAGCTTGACTCAATCACAAATCAACTCTGCTAGATCTACCCCAAACCTTAACCCAAGGTTTGAACAAATCAATCAATCAACTCTACTCTCAAGTCTTCTCAAAGACTTATCTCAAATCTACCTTGTAAGCTTCCACAAAATCTCACACTAATCTATCCACAAGTCCTCTCTAGAACTTGTCCAATCTACTCTCAACATGTCTTCACCAAGACTTACCTCAAAATCTGCTCCACAAGTCCTCACTAGAACTTTTCCAATCTACTCAACAAGTCTTCACCAAGACTTACCTCAAATATGCTCAACAAGTCCTCACTAGAACTTGTCCAATCTTCTCAACAAGCCTTCACCAAGACTTACCTCAAATCTACTCAACAATTCCTCACTAGAACTTGTCCAATCTGCTCAACAAGCCTTCACCAAGACTTACCTCAAATATGAATTGTAAGCTTCCACAAAAGCTTACTCAACTAAACTCAATCTAACACAAAATCCTCTTCAATCACACAAACAAGCTTCACATAGAATCTTGTTCAATCTCACAGAAACATATAGAGAATTTTTAGAGACTCAATATGTTTCACACTCACAACAATGCTCAATCACTTTCAATCTCTTTCTCAAATCAAATTTAGAATATAGAACAATTTGTTTCATAGAACTTGAACTATCACTTCAACACTTCCACTTGACTAGGCTCAATAAATCACTCAATGAAACACTCCTTGCTTACAAACCCTAGTCCAAGCATATGAACACTCACTCAATTATTTCCAACAATGCTTGTCAAACAATCTCACATAACAATGATACTCATGTTCTTTCACAAACCCTAGTTCAAGATAGCTCTCAACTTCACATAACAATGATACTCATGTTCTTTCACAAACCCTAGTCAAGTATATGAAATATTTACTCAATATTTCCAACAATGCTTATCAAACAATGTTTCTAGTATCAACTTTCTTTCTAAAAAATCAAACTCAACAATGCTTATCAAACAACCCTTTTCTCTCCAACTTAGCATTCACAACATCCAACAATCACTCACAAGGAAGATGTGCCCATACCTTTTGTTTGTTGAAGAATTGACCTCAAAACCTGTCTCAAACACAATTTCCCTCTTTGCCAATTTCAAAGGTTAGATGACAAAAATTATCACTCTAACACTCCCTCAAGATATTTCACAATTACAAAAATAATTAAACTCAAATACACCTTATTACTCCTTTAAAATAAGCATTCACCAAAACATATAAAAATAAATCTTTTATTAAACCTTATAACTCCACTCTCAAACAACTCAAACCACCAAATAATTAAATAAAAAATTATTTAATTTTATCAACCTTATATCTCCCTAAGCTCAGAAATACACCATACAACCTTAGAAGCACAAATAAATTTATAACAAAATTTTATTACCTCACAAAGTGCTCCCAGCGGGATTCGATCCCACAACACAGTGCCTCTAGTGCCTTAGCCGTGGTAGCCAAGCCGCGTGAGCTAAGTGCTCACGTGGAAGGCAAAAGTGCCCATGGTGCTTTATCTTCTACTTTAGTACCCAAAGCAAAAAGCTTTGGCATCGTTGGCACCCAAAAACACTACACAACCAACCCTACTATGAGTCGAACATGGAACCTCGCATTCCCAAGGTGCTTCCACTTGCCGCTAGCCCACCTGGCTAGGTGGTGACAAGGCCTTCGTGCCTTGTGCCTTTTATTCCTTCACTAACTACCGAAAAGGGTCAACGGGGACTTCTTCCCTCTCTTGCTTACGAAAATTGCACACATGATTTTTTCTTAGGAGATAATTAAAATCGTGGATGATTTTGAAGCCTTTTAGGCTTGGGGTATTTATACCCATTCTTTGGAAATTATTGACGTCAGCGGAGGAGATGGAATATGACGTCGACGCTTTGCATATGCCCTTTATAACCCTAACTCTAGGGTTTATTAAATTAAGTTATAAACTAACTTATAATTAAATTATAATTAACTTATAATTAATTTAATAACTCTTTAGAGTTAATCAAATTAAATTATAAATTAATTTATAATGAAATTATTATAATTAATTTAATCTTTAGGTCTCAACCTTAGACCTCTAATATTATAATAAAATATTATAATATTATTTTTCTTGGGCCTTCCTGTTGCTCTTTAGACCTCATCTGACCACCTTGAATATTATAATTAGGGGCATTATAATATTATTTTCCTTAGGTCTAGAAACAATATTTTTCTTACATAACTGACTCCTTGACATCCTTCCTTTTGTCCTTCTCACTAAAACTGACTCTTGACATCAATGACAACAAATCCTTCTCATATTTCCAACAATATCCCCCTTTGTCATTGATGGCAACCCACTTTATTTTTATCATTCCTTTTACCTTTTCCTGTTCTTCTCCCCCTGATTGAATGCTCTCCTCCTAACTAAAATATCTCCCCCTCACTCAAATCTCTCCCCCTTTGTCATCAATGGCAAAGGGTCACCTTTGGGGCTCGGGGCTAAGAATGAAACTCTTAGCTTAGCCCCTCCCCCACCTCCTCTTGAGGTGGTTAATTCTGGGGTGGGAGTATTTCTACTCCCAGCATGCATTGATATTTACCTTTGTCCACTTTCCTTCTCATCTGATCCTTCTGATTCCTCTGACTATTCTTATTTTCGCTTGTCTCTGGAATTTTTGCTCTACACCACTTTGTTGTATGTCCATCATTATTGCACTTATAACACTTAATTTTATTATTTCTTGGAGGTGCAAATGTCTTGGAATTTCTCCTGGTGAAGCCATATCTATTCCTATTATGAACCCTACAATTCATTGCCTTATGACCAAACTGATTACAAGAGTAGCAATACCCTTGAAATAGCTACCTATTTCTAAAGTTCCCATATTCTTGTCTTTCATGTGTCCTGCACTGAGAAGCTTTGTGCCCAAACTTGTGACATGAGAAGCATCATCCATTGAAATTGCCTTGCCTTGACCCCATGGGTCTTTTAGTCTCTTTTACCCTATGTTGGTACCTATTCCATCTGTTCCTCTTTTGTGCATTGTTCCTTTCCTTGTTGAACTTTCTTTTGTCCAAATCATCCTCAGAAGTCTCACTCTATCTTACACTCTCTTCTTCTGAAGTTTCTTCTTCTTCAGAACTTGAGGTTGACTCCTCTCCTTGTTTCTTTTGTACCTGTTCAAAACCAAGACTTGTCTTGTTTGTTGACCGTATTTGTACCTTGATCATCTTATCTACGATTTTTGAGCTCTTTCCAAACTTGTGTAACCTATCCTTAGACTCTTTTACTTCCTTCCTTAGTGAAGCTACTTCATGCTCTAACCTTTCACATTCTAAGACCTTTTCTTCTAACTTGTCTTTGAACTTTCTTGTCTTAGCCATTGACTTATTTAGATCCTCTATAAGCTTTCCTTTCTCTTCATCACATTCTTGAAATTGAAGCTTAAGTTGGGAGTTTTGCTTTCTTACCTTCTTTAATGCATCAAGGGCATGAATAAGCTCTCCCTCAAGATCAACTTCTCCTTCCTCTAATTCTTCCTCTATTTGTTTGCCTTTGAAAATATCTTCATTCTTTTCTGACTCATATTTTATAGGATCACCTCCTTCTTCTTCTAATGCCATTAGAAGATTCTCTTCTGGTCCTTCAAGTGTATCTTCATATTCATCATCACTAAAACTGAAACCATTCCTTGTACAACTATCTTCAAGATGACCAAAGTTACCACATCTAAAATACTTGAGAATTATTGGTGATCTTTTCTTAACCTCTTATTTTTCTTTTGCCAAAAATAGAACTTCATCTTTATCATTATCTGAGGAACTATCATCAATATCAGTTGAGTACTTACTTGCCTTATCTGCATAGAAACTCTTCTTATGTCTTTGAAAGAACTTATTTCCTTGCTTGCCTTGTCCATCCCTACTTTTCTTTTGGTACTTATATTTTTATGTTTCTCTATTCTTATGATCCTATTTTTCATCATCATTGCTATTTCTAGATTCTTGAAAATCAGTTGCATAGTGACCATACTTTCCATAATTGAAACATCTAACTGATTTCGTACCTTTAAAATTTCTTGGATCTTTGTTCCTTCTACCATAATTTGCTTCTTCATCACTGGATGACTCATTGCTTGAATTTGACTTCTTACCCTTAATATTCTTAGTAGCTTTGAAGGCTGCTTCTTTTTGGATATTAGGTTCCTCTTTTGTTCTCATCTCAAAAGTTATAAGAATGCCAAGTAATTCATCTCTTGTCAAAATATCACCATATTTTGATTCCTCTATAGCTGAAATATTTTCACTAAACCTTTTTGGGAGTGATCTTAAGATCTTGTCACAAACATCATATTCTTGAACCTCAAGTCCAAGTCCTTGCATGGAGTTAAAAACCTCATCTACACGAAGTAGATAAGCACTAATGTTTTCCTCATCCTTCATTTTTAGATCTTCAAATTATCCCTTGAGATTTCGCAACTTTATCTTTTTGACCTTTTTATCTCCTTCATATATGCCTTGCAACTTATCCCAAATTTCTTTTGCTGATTTGCAATGCATAACCTTAACAAAATTTGTTCTATGCAAACCTCTCAAAATTGCATTCATTTCTCTTGAATTGTAATGATGTAGAAGCTTACCATATTTATCTGTAGGTGGAGTAGTTGGTGGTGTGTATCCATTTTCAAATGCTTCCCATATTTCATTGCCAAGTGCCATCAGGTGAATCTTCATTCTCATACTCCAAAATACATAATCACTCCCATAAAATACTGGTACTAAATTATCTAAGGATCCACTCTTAGAATCCATTTGTGTTCTTGTAAGCTTTTCCTTCAAGTTATTAAACTCTTTCGAAGGAACCTTCTCTGATACCAATTGAAGAACACAAGCTTATATTAAGAGGGGGGTGAAGAGTATAAGACCACTTTTTACTTTTCTTTCCCAATCAATAATATGCAATATATCAATGAAAATATCAACAATAGTAATCAAAGTAATGCACAAATCACCACACACAATAGAGACACCAATTTAACATGGTTCACCCAATGTGGGCTACTCCATGGAGAAAATATTTCACTAATATTTTCTCAACAAATATCTTTAGGAATCCTTCCCTATTACAATATTTATGGACCTCTTTCCAAATGAGACACCAATCCCCTCTGCTCTGGTTGGTGATCTTCTAGAAGAACTATTGCCTCCACTACACTAGCTTATGGATATCTATCCACTGAAGACTCCTATCCTCACTCAGAATACCTATCTTCACTACCCTAGCTAATGGACCTCTATCCACTGGAGACTATCATCCTCTATACTCTGTCACCTCCAAAGCTTGCTCTTAGCTTTGTCTCAAATCTGCACTAAATACGGTCCTTTGGTCTAGCATAAATCTACTCAATCTCTATCTCTGATCTAGCACAAACCTATCCTCAAATCTGCACCAAAATCTATCCTCAAATCTACACTAAACATAGTCCTTCGGTCTAGCACAAATCTGCTCAATCTCTATCCTCAAGCCTTAACACAAAGCTTGACTCAATCACAAATCAACTCTTCTAGATCTACCCCAAACCTTAACCCAAGGTTTGAACAAATCAATCAATCAACTCTACTCTCAAGTCTTCTCAAAGACTTACCTCAAATATGCCTTGTAAGATTCCACAAAAGCTCACACTAATCTTTCCATAAGTCCTCTCTAGAACTTGTCCAATATGCTCTTCAAATATGTATTGTAAGCTTCCATAAAAGCTCACACCAATATATCCACAAGTCCTCACTAGAACTTGTCCAATATGCTCAACAAGTCTTCACCAAGACTTACCTCAAATATGCTCAACAAGTCCTCACTAGAACTTGTCCAATCTGCTCAACAAGCCTTCACCAAGACTTACCTCAAATCTGCTCAACAAGTCCTCACTAGAACTTGTCCAATCTGCTCAACAAGCCTTCACCAAGACTTACCTCAAATCTGAATTGTAAGCTTCCACAAAAGCTTACTCAACTAAACTCAATCTAACACAAAATCCTCTTCAATCACACAAACAAGCTTCACACAGAATCTTGTTCAATATCACAGAAACATATAGAGAATTGTTAGAGACTCAATATGTTTCACACTCACAACAATGCTCAATCACTTTCAATCTCTTTCTCAAATCAAATTTAGAATATAGAACAATTTGTTTCACAGAACTTGAACTATCACTTCAACACTTCCACTTGACTAGGCTCAATCAACTCCACTCAATCAATCACTCAATGAAACACTCCTTGCTTACAAACCCTAGTCCAAGCATATGAACCCTCACTCAATTATTTCCAACAATGCTTGTCAAACAATCTCACATAACAATGATACTCATGTTCTTTCACAAACCCTAGTTCAAGATAGCTCTCAACTTCACATAACAATGATACTCATGTTCTTTCACAAACCCTAGTCAAGTATATGAAAGCTTTACTCAATATTTCCAACAATGCTTATCAAACAATGTTTCTAGTATCAACTTTCTTTCCAGAAAACCAAACTCAACAATGCTTATCAAACAAGGTTTCTTATCATCAACTTTCACTCAGAAAAATCTTTAACAATCAAACTCAACAATGCTTATCAAACAACCCTTTTCTCTCCAACTTAGCATTCACAACATCCAACAATCACTCACAAGGAAGATGTGCCCATACCTTTTGTTTGTTGAAGAATTGACCTCAAAACCTATCTTAAACACAATTTCCCTCTTTGCCAATTTCAAAGGTTAGATGACAAAAATTATCACTCTAACACTCCCTCAAGATATTTCACAATTACAAAAATAATTAAACTCAAATACACCTTATTACTCCTTTAAAATAAGCATTCACCAAAACATATAAAAATAAATCTTTTATTAAACCTTATAACTCCACTCTTAAACAACTCAAACCACCAAATAATTAAATAAAAAATAATTAAATTTTATCAACCTTATATCTCCCTAAGCTCAAAAATACACCATACAACCTTAGAAGCACAAATCAATTTATAACAAAAAATTTATTACCTCACAAAGTGCTCCCGATGGGATTCGATCCCACAACACAATGCCTCCAGTGCCTTAGCCATGGTAGCCAAGCCGCATGAGCTAAGCACTCACGTGGAAGGCAAAAGCACCCACGGTGCTTTATCTTCTACTTCGATGCCCAAAGCAAAAAGCTTTGGCATCGTTGGTACCCAAAAACACTGCACAACCAACCCTGCTATGAGTCGAATGTGGAACCTCACATTCCCAAGGTGCTTCCACTTGCCGCTAGCCCACCTGGCTAGGTGGTGACAAGGCCTTCATGCCTTGTGCCTTTTATTCCTTCACTAACTACCGAAAAGGGTCAATGGGGACTTCTTCCCTCTCTTGCTTACAAAAATTATGCACACAATTTTTTCTTAGGAGATAATTAAAATCACGGATGGTTTTGAAGCCTTTTAGGCTTGGGGTATTTATACCCATTCTTTGGAAATTATTGACGTCGACGGAGGATATGGAATATGACGTCGGTGCTTTGCATATGCCCTTTATAACCCTAACTCTAGGGTTTATTAAATTAAGTTATAAACTAACTTATAATTAAATTATAATTAACTTATAATTAATTTAATAACTCTTTAGAGTTAATAAAATTAAATTATAAATTAATTTATAATGAAATTATTATAATTAATTTAATCTTTAGGTCTCAACCTTAGACCTCTAATATTATAATAAAATATTATAATATTATTTTTCTTGGGCCTTCCTGTTGCTCTTTAGACCTCATCTGACCACCTTGAATATTATAATTAGGGGCATTATAATATTATTTTCCTTAGGTCTAGAAACAATATTTTTCTTGCATAACTGACTCCTTGACATCCTTCCTTTTGTCCTGCTCACTGAAACTAACTCTTGACATCAATGACAACAAATCCTGCTCATATTTCCAACATTAGGAACACTAGTCTCTAAACCTAGGGGTCCACACTCAAATAAATATTCTTGCCTGAATTCCATTATTGTTAGAGTTATTTGATGGGGATCAAGGGTTCACCAAGAGTGTATTATGGATTAGCTCTAAATATTATGTTTTGATGGGTGTTTTAAAAAAGCACCTAAGTTTTGAAATCTAGAAGAGAAAATACGAGAACTAATGCATATAAAATACAAATTAGAGAAGACAATAATATATCAAACAAATACTAATCCTATATATTTTTCCCAATTCCTTGCAAGAATAATGGAACATAAAAAGAAAATATGTTTAACTTTCTAAGGTAGTAATATAAAATGCACAAACATAAGTTCTAGCCATATTCAAGCTATATGTAATTTTATTTGATTCCTAATGAGTATTCTTGAGAGAAAATAAATTTGATGAATTAATAGATCCTAACACTAGTTCTTTAATTTTGATGTTATTTTAATAAACTATACAGAAAACCAAATATAACAGAGAGAAAAAATAAAGAAAATAAATCATTTTAAAAGATAAAACTAGAAAAAGTACCGAAAATATTGTTGAAGACAAATTCACCACTTGAACTCAGATTCAACATTTGTGACGAGTTTTCTACCTATAGATAAAATTTTCACCTACAAATGATTCATTGCCTATTGGTCTAAAAAATTGCAAGAGAACCTAAAAGTAGAAAAACAAAGGGATTGTTAGATTTAGGGGGCCTATTTGATTATGTAAAGTTGTTAGAATTCCTTGTTTTGCAATCAAGCTCCTTATTCCTTTTCATAAAATTGATTTTGAACTCGTGGAAGAAAATTATTTGCATAAAAATAAAATAAAACTCCTACAAAACCAAATTGAATTGGTTGAGAAGGTTTTAATATATCGCTTGACTTGATTGAGAGTTGTTCTAATGTTGGAACTGAATAAATCATTGAATGAGAAAATGTTATAGCATTTCAGGTAAGTTTATCGCTTACAGGACAGGTTCATATCCTATAGAACCTATTACCTACAAAGTTGATTTTAAAGTAGTAACGGAGGTATTTTAATCTAAATATTATGGGTGGGTTAGAACAATATAATAGAATCAAGGGGATAAATTTTTGATGATAGAACTATTAAAATCAATGAATGAGAAAGGTTTGCAACATATAGGTCAAATTTATCACCTATAGGATAGGTTTACGGCCTATAGAGCATGTGACTTACAAATTGGACTCTAGGGATGAGATAGAAGATTTTTAGGATTAAAAAATGATAAATTAGATAAAATAATGTTAAGGAATCAAAAAATCATTAAAAAATCAAACAAGTATTCTAGGTGAATTAGTAGTCTATCATTCTTGTTGTCAACAAACTCATAGTAAGTTATCATAGAGGTGAAATAAAGGTTTAATTTCATAGGTGTTGGCCCTAAAAAATAAATAGGACATTCTCAATTGATGCCTATGAACCCTACAAGATGATTAAATAAAATTCAATAAATCTAATGCAAACAAAGTTAATGTGTGAAAATGAATTAGCTAGGGCAATTAAGATCCTACAAAAGGAGGTTAGATGACAAGGTATAATGCAATAAATCAAATCCAAAGGGTCTAGTAAATATTCAAAAGACCCCTAAAGCCAAAAATAAAGAAGAACATGAGAATATAACTCCTTTTTCATTGTAAAAAATATGCTACTATATGCAACATATTAAGATATTTTAGGGAAAAAAGGTGCCTTCCAAAAGCAACCTAAAAAGGCTTTGAAACCTATCGAAGAAAAATGCTAGAGATTTGCTACAAAATTACTTGCTATGCTTGTGTTAAATACTTTTACATTTTGTTAATTTTTGTTTTGCTCATGTGTTCATTTCATCATTATCTATGATTTTAGAATGAGATAGCCAATTTATAAAATTTTAGGGCTTGGAAGAGAAGAGATAATGGTAAGACTATCAAATATTTGTAAATGAGGCAAATGCAAGTTCCAACTAGGAAAAAAGCAAGGTTGGATAGTGGGCATGCTTCATAAAGTTGGCATAGGAAAAAATCATACCAAATTAGAAATATTTAGAGACACGTTGATCCAATATAGATGGGTAAATTATTGGTATGGATAGGCATGAGTGCTAGGAAGATAAAATTTCCATTTTGAAGGTATGAAGACAAATTCACTACCTAAATAAATTTGTGGTTGTAAACTTGTGTAGGTGATGAATTCATCCATTTTACCATTAGAGAGGAAAGCATTTCATATTTTATCTCTAGATAAGGTTTACCACCAAGGAGACATTTACATAGCCTACAAACTTGGTTGTGAGAAATAAACTTATTTTGAGTCTCAAATTTTTGTAGTGAAGGCTAAATAATGACTTGGATAGGTTTTCAAAATAGTCTAGGATCATGGGATGTGATAGGTGCACAAAATTAGGTGTATATAGTTCCTACTATGTGAAGAAGGGTATCATGATCCATAAAAATAATGAGCTCCAACCACTTAAATGGATATGGTGTAAAACATTTTAATTTAGGTAAATGAACGTGCCTCCTTTTACTTCTTCAAAGTAAGGTAAAAATGCTCCCAGTTGAGATGAAACCATCACAAGTCTTTCCCAATTTCAATACACAATGTCCTCTTCATGATGAAATAGTATTTAACTCTACATGATGAAGATATGACACACTTCTAAAGCCAAAACAACAATATGTATTTTTCCATAAGTGTTTTAGATTTGTACAAAATATGTATAAAATTGTAGACACCAAATCCTAGCCACTTGTCATCTACGTATCATCAAATCATAGCCATTCATCATTTATTTATATATATGTATATTTATTTATATATTTATGTAAATATAAATATTTTATATATTTATATTTATATATTCATATAAATATATATGAATAAATATTAGTTGCTCATCATGACTTAATCTTGGCCACTCATTTAACATGATCCATGACACTTATCAAATTGCAATCACAACCCTTCATCATGTTTTAATATCGATCATCCATTGGTGTCATAAAAACCCTAGCATGATCAAGGGTAAATTATAAAATATCATTCACTTTCATGAATGAGGGTTAGAAAAATTAACATCCTAGTTGAAATATTTTTGAAATATCAATATCTAAAAGCATTGATCATCCATAATTTTCATAAACTTTAGCACTTTGCTAAGACATCCCCTCCTCACTGCCACCACATTTTCCATATCCATTTACAAAACCTCCGTGAACCAGATTAGATTCTGTAGAGCATCCCCCCACAACCCCTGAACACTCCAGGACATTCCCCAAACATTGTAGAGCATTTTTATAATGTTGTAGGGTGTCTGCAACCATCCTTAAATGTTGTAAGGTGTTTGCCTTTCACTGGTTTACAATCACTAAACCTTTAAATGCTCATAGGAATTTGTGCGTCACCATATAAAGTCATCAAGAGTGTAGATCCAACAAATCAAGCATATTTTTATAAGGTATTAGTTTTTATTGATTTAATTATATTTTCTATATTTCTACACTTCATTTGGAAAGTATTTCAGCTAGGTTTAGTATCTTATAATTTCATGTTTTAGTGGACCTCACACTGTGGGGGTATCATAGGTGTTACTAAATTTATTCTGATATGTTTGTGTGTAGGTTACATAAGGTATTTATATTAATGGTTTTTGCAGCTTTGAGTGGCCCCATAGGGATACACAAGCCCACTCACACTTTTTTGTAGTGAAGATGATCCAGAGACACCAACATTCATTTGAATGAGGGTTTTAAACCCTTTGATTATGAAAATTGTATTGAAGAAATCATTATATTATAACCCCTAATTTAGGGCATACCTATGTATAAAGTGGAGATACAAGCTCCTTGAGTTTATAATAAATAATATCTTTCATTTTATGCATACCTTGTTATTTTCTTTGATTCATTTTTTTTATCGATGTTGATCGATTTCACTTTACAAAATTGCGATCATGGTGGGACACCAAAGGGTTTCATATTTTAATTTACCTTGGCAATATTGAGTTTTTGATCTATGTTTCTCTATATTTTTACTACAGGTTTTTGGAAATCCGATAGCATAAAAATTGTGAAGTCCAAATCTAAGGTTTGTAGGAGCTAGGGTATTTGATCTGTGGTTGCGTGGATGCCATACAACATTTGGGGGAGCCGCACAACATCCATGTGGATATCACACAGTATCTAGGAGATTTTGTAGAGTATCTATGAGATTCGATAAAGTATCTGTGAGATTCGGTGTCGCATATGTAAAGTTGGTGAAAAAACTGTAGGCTTCTTGGTAAGTTTTTTTCAAATCCTACTTATGTTTTTGCTTTTTAAAATAGGAAATGAAAAGAAATGTTTATTTTTCTATTTAAAAAGCAATATACCATGCACTGTTAGGCATCCTAGGCATTCATAAGCATTTTTTGTTACAAAAAAAAAAGAAATAAAAGGAAGTGCATTTTTAGAATCATATAGATTTGCATATAGGGGTAGATTTGCACCTACACATTCATTTCTAGTTGCATTTGAAATTCACTAGAGTTAATTTAAGTTTTGTTGTTCTTTATGGTATTTTTATTTCTACCTTATGTGTTGTGTGTGTTCTTTATTTACATTTTAGAAAAAAACTAAAAAACATATTAGTTGCATTGTAGGCTAAGTTTTCCCACTTCTCACTCTTCTAGGTTGGGATAAGTCACTTGTGCTCAAGCTTCCTCCCATTGTTGGAGATACTTTCTGATTCAGAGTAGAATAGCTAGGCAAACCCTCCACACATTGTGGATCTTAAACGATGTACCCTAGACTCTTTTGAGGGCCTCATACTTGGAACTATTGTTCTTAGTCACCACCTTGGTTGATGTAAAGTGTGATTTATTTTCAAGGAAACACCATAGAAAACAAAAGAAAAAAACTTAAAAGGAATCTACAAACATTACATGTTTCATATTCAACATCAGTGAGTTGGATTTCATCAGCAACCACTTCTCAATACCAGTGATGGTAGGCTTCATATCCATCTATTGGCTCACCCCATGGATACCAATAGTAGCCCATGAGTGTTTTTTATGGAGTTCATCACCAAACAATTCCCCATTCTTGAGAGATCCACTTTAGGAAGCCATTTAAACCATTCACGTTTCATTTCTTGTTAGAGAGGCGAGTGTGAAAAAACCTATCCAACCTACATAGTTATCTTAGGCTTAGGGAATCATAATATCAAACACAAAAAAATCAAAATAAGAAACATTGTTGCAAGACATAGGATACAACTGTTTGTTTGATCTGTGTGTTTTTCATTGCCATCTCACTTTCCACACACACCTTGCACATTCACTACTATTTCTTGAATATAGCTTATGATATTGACAAAAAATCAAGCTAGATCCATCAGTCAGGTACCTACCTCATCCATGGAGTGCCCCATTCCTTCCTCAATCACTTTTGTGGTTAACTCAGCTAGTATGGTGCAAAAAAGCTATTTTAGCTTGTCTATTGGTCCTTCTCGCACTATATTAACTTCAAATTTATATGTGATACAAAGGGCTATCCACACCACCATTCTATAAATTGAACCACCGACACCAACCGACCATAGCACTACTTATATAGATATGGATAAAGTTGGATCTTATTTAAGACCAACCAATCCAACTCTAGAACCACTCAACATTCCATAGAGACATGTTCCTTCTTCTCAGTAGGAATTTTCTCATTCACATCCCAAAAAATTTAACCAAGTCTTCACCAACCCTCTTTTTGATGCAACATATGCACCATCACACCAAATTCCTCCACAAAAATGTAGCCAAAGCACCTTCATTCCATTTATTGAAACCACTACCTATTCCAATCCACTCTATGAAGCACAAGTTAATGTTGCTTTGTAGATTCCATCCACCATTCCATCTACCACCCCTCATTTAGTTATGATTCCTTTCACAACTTACCCTCCATTAACTTCAACCAACATTGCCAACACTCACATCATACCTACATCTTCTTCCACCACAACCACACAATATACATTTGAAATTACCATACAAAAAGCATAACAACATCTCAATCAACTACTTATGGACCATCAAGATTCTCATTCTTACCCTTGACATCAATCATAGATAAAAAAATTTAAACCCCATTCTATTCCAACCAAAACACATTTTTCACCCCTGATCCATCCTAGGTATTGCAATATTCTAAGGTTACTATACCCACAACTCCATTCACCCACATCAATACCACTCCCACAACCCAACACATTCAAATCCCCAAATTTCATCCCCACTTCAATAACATCAGGACCTCCATAACCAAACCTAAAAACACATCCAACATCACAAGATACCCATCAATCCATCAGCAAATCAGTACAAAATTCCATTCCAAAAATTCATCACTCCACACACACCACCTCCATACACTCATCAAAAAAACTAGGATTTCGAAACACACATGGAATACCCTAAGATCCAAGCCTTGCAACAACATATTTACAACTTAATTTTGCATACTCTTGGAATGATGTACAAAAAAACTTCATTGAGATAGCTGATCAATCAACCCATTCATTATTCGATACCTTCACCGCCTTATATGGTATACTTTACACTATCAAAGTTTGAAAAATTCAAAGGGACTAAGGACCCTAGGGAGAACATTAGCACATTCATCCATTCATTTTTTTAAATTAAGATAATGATGCATTAATGCTTCAAAAAATTTCTCAGATATTAGAGGGAGATGACTTAGATTGGTATAATCATCTGCCACACCATAGTTTTTACACATTTAGACAATTTGTAGATAAATTTTTGGAAAGGTTCTCCCTCAATATTCATAATAAAACTACCTTGACTGACTTGTACAATCTCAAAAAAATTGATGAAGAGTCAATCTATTACTTTGGAAACCATTGGAGGATAGTCATCACCAAGTTGCCATTCTCCCTACCAATGGAAGAATTGACATGAATGTTTGCAAGGAGTTGTCTAAAACCTATCTCCTTATTATTGCAATTATATAAATATAGAACATAATAAAAAATGGTAAAAAAAAGGCCAATCTAAAGGAAACTATTATGTTCAATTGAAACCAAGAAAAGTCAATCAAGTGATTTTGAGATAACACCAAATGACCCAACAACCCCATGGTCAACACCAACCACAACCTTCATCACAACAACTGAAACAATTATCTTATTTAGTAGTTCTCCCACCATAAAAATTTCATAACATAACACCAACTATGGATAACCATCAACATCAATAATATGTTTGATAGGCTCACACTTACACACCTTTATCCAAATTATATGCTTTCATATTCCATAGGTTGTATGACACTAATGTTATCACCTTACCTAAAATTAAACTATATGATCCAACCAAACATGGCAAGGGCTATAAGGATCATTTATTTATTTTTATACATTTAAAGACATGGTACAAGACTTGATAGACCTAGGGGGCAATTAAGTTTGATATCCTCGTAGCACAAAAAAATCAAAATCTTGATATCTACCAAACACCACATCCTCATCATGAGGAAAGACAACAGACAATAGGGGATAAAATACCATGAATCCCCCTAACTAAGTCAATAATTTTCAACAATACCAAGGTTTTGAAGGGGCTATCCATGTAGTCACCCGGGTTTAATGAAGCATCAATCACAAAAATTAACAACCTCAATTAGTTCAACCTCCCATGGCACCTCAAGCAAATGTGTCTCCACAACCTACTAATTCATCTCCAACCATTCATTTTTTTACCAATTAATCTCAACCAATTAACCTTCCAAGTCATCCATTCCAAATTATTCATCCCCCAAGCCATCCACAAATACACATCACACTGAGAAACCAACTAACAAGTAGTATTAAAATGGCTTCCGTAAAACTATCAATCTACAAACTTATACAATAATCTCCCCCATACGAGGCATTAATGGAAATCTTAAAATCCATTGAAATTCAATCTCAAGAAAATAATACCTTTAATAATTTCATGGGGAGTATTCAAACATGTATGGAGCCCTATATCACATTCCATGATTTTGATATCAAATAAATATCATTAGAATCACTAGATCCTCCATTACATATCATGTCTCAAGTTGATATGAAGCCTTTCAAATGAGTGCTAATTGAAACCATCTCATCCATCAACATTATTACCACCTCAGACCTTCAACATATCAATATTCCACATTCACACATCATCAAATCCACTTTTACCTTACAAGCATTCAATGATGCTCTATGTTCTATAGTTGGCACTATGGTCTTACCCATAGAAGTGGGGGTTAAGATATTGCACACTATGTTCCATATCTTGGAGGGGTCCATGGATTACAATGTACTCCTTGGACATCCTTGGATAAGGGAGATGAAAGGTGTCCCTTCAATACTACATAAATTTTTAAATTATGTACATGAAAGGTAAATTCATTTCATACCAGCAAACATCAAACCATTTAAATACTATAACTTCATCTCCAACCCATACGAATACACACTTCCATCTACTCACTTATTCTTAATCCTATAAACCACACCATCTACATCACATCACAACAATTTCTCATCCAAAGCTCCTATTCTCAAGGATCTCCCTATCACTACCCCACATCAAGGCTCCACTTCCACATCCCATCTTCATCACAACTGATAACATGTACATGTGGTTGAACACAATCAATACCTTCCACATCCATACTAGGAGGTATCCATACACACCTTCCACATAATCTACATCACCCATTATAACCTATTCATAATCACCCACACAACCAAATCCACAAACACCCACCATCATTTCATGCACACCAGAATCATCAGTCATCCATAAATTTTCTTAGCTAAATTCATCTTCATCTCCACTAGCTGACGTCTCACAAGTTGATTCTATAGATTATGAGATGTCATTTCAACATACATAAATCCCATCATCTAAGCCACAAGCCATTCTAGATTCCCACATCTTCACATCCACTCCATACACATCATCACCCACAAAAGTTATAGTCCACCTTGCTAGTACTAGCATTGGTGAGTATGTGGTTCAATACGTCACAGTTACATCACTCAAAACTCAAACTGTTAGGGATTACAATCATCCACATGACCCACCCTTATCTATAGGAGCATTATACCACATGGGTTCATAACCTAAAAGAATCAACTTTATATATGGAGGGTCGATTCATATCTGATCCACTTTCCCCAGTTGAACCTAAGTAGCCAGTCCTTTCCAATATAGAGCACATATCCAGTTTCCAATCATGATACTTTCATCAAGTTAATTGGTAAGGATATAGCCTAGTATGACATGAACAATACATGCATGATATTATTGAACCTCAATATCAAGAAGCACATGACCATTCAGGCTTGGGTTACCATTCACATTCTTCCACTTCCTCTTTTGAACAAGCTTTTCAAAGCCTCCATTTAGATTCAAAAGAGGAAACCAATCATAATGATGATTTTGAGAAATTATATGAAGAATACGACATCATATTGATAGCTTCATATGAATCTAAATATGAATTGATCCCAATCACACCATTCACTAAACAATTTGAGTATTATCTCAAAATGTTTCCCATCCATCAACCCATCTTCCATTTGCTTCTCCCAAAGGAGCGAGCTGAACCTACCAATGAACCACCATCTCCACTTCATTGATCACCTCACAACAACTTAATGTAACATATGTATATGAAAAAATAATAAATAAAAAATAGAAAAATCTTTGCATTGCATTTGCATGGCCTTGTCATATACGTTTATATGTGTTTCTTGTTGCTATTCAGGTTCTCAAGGTTCATTCATAGATTCCAAAAGGTAGGAAAAACCACCCTTCATATTGCCAACCACAATTTCCCACTAAGTCATCATGAATCCTATTGATTTATTCACATCGCTTCATAATCCATATGATTGGACAAAACCAATTCCTATTGATGTAAACCTCATTGATATGAAATGGATTTCATCTTCATCATCCTTGTCCAAATTCATCCTTTTTGAGGAATTATTAGGAGATTTTGTTGCTTACATTCCCCCACAACCTTTGCCTTCACCAATGCCTTCACCCTTGCATCTGGTTGTTTTCCAAGAAAAAATGGAAGAGATTGTACTAGAAGTGTTTGACAACATCATTGATGACATTCATCTAATCTCAATTTCCCATCAGCTTTATGAAGGTTCGCACATGGCCACTAAAGATACTATAGATGTGAACCTTAGTATGGATGCAAAAAATCCAAAAATCATTAAACTTGGAAAATTTTTATCCGCTGATTGTTGTGACTATCCCACAAATTACCCCAAAATTGGAGACCCACATTAAATGTTACCTTTTTTATTTTTGTGTTCCTTTGAGTGATAATTTTGGTGATAATTCCTCTAAAGTGTTTGGTAGGATGTTTTGTGTTTGATTAAGGTTTAATGGTTTCACTTTATTTCAATGTTGTAGTTCTTCTTAGGTTTGTGATGTAGATTTAAATTTGATGTTTGATTTTTATTAAGGAAAGCATTCAAAATTAATTAATTTAAATTCAAATATTTAAATTAATTAATTTTAGTTTAAATGAATAAAAGGATACAATGAAATATGAAAAAAAAAAAGGGAAAGCAAAAATCTTAAAATATATATATAATAATAATAAATTGAATTAGCCCCATGTTTGTTATTATGACACTAACCTTGGTGGTTCATACTTGTAGCACCCTAAAATTGGCGCAGTCAAAATTATAAAATTTACATTCACCTTAGTAAATAATTTAAAAATCAAATTTAACCTCCCAAACCGCCCGTTAACCGCCGAGAAATCCGTTTCCCCCTTTTTCGTGCCATTTTTAGAGGTTGTTTTGACCGTTTGACGATATCGTCGCCGATCAGACGATATCGCCTCAGATTTGACGATTTTGTCCGGACTAGGTCGTCCAGATGATCTTGTCGCAAAACTGAATTTGCATAGTTGGAATCCGTTCCAACGGGTCTCCAATCCGGGCAGAAGCATGTATGCGCCGTTGGGACCCTCCCCCGTTGGAGATCTCCCAAATTGGGATGATCTCCAACCTCCCAACAACTCCCCCTAAGCCTATTTAACTTCTAGGATTTTCCCTCCCCAACCCCTGGCTGAATTTATCTGCGAATTGAATCCCTCTGTGCTAAAACATCATAATCTTATTTTTGCATTAGTCCCATAGCAATTTTGATGCAGGTATATCATTGATTTTCAACTGGAGCCAGCACCTATCGTCGCCGACGAACCTGTCCAGATCGGAGGCGATCCTGTCGAATTCGAGACGATTTCGTACTGATACGAGACGATCTCGACTGCAGCCCACATCGAGGCAATCAGTGCCTGGAGTTTGCTTTTCTCAACTTTGTCTCTGTTATTTTGTTTTGCAAATTAGATAATACATTCAGTTTTTATCCTATTTTGCATCTAGAGTTCACCCATTTAGCTTAGATTGCATGCTAAGTTTATGATCTGCCATTTAAGCACAGTAATTTGCATTAATTTCTGTTCTTGAATAGTGTTCAGCATTCATATTATCATTTGGTGTAATTTGCCTCTGTTAGCATAGTGTTATGTCTTGCATTTTGCATCTATTCTCTATTTTGCAGGTTTCTGACGAATTCGTCTGACGAATTCATCAGATCTCAGACGATCTCGTCTGATTGCAGACGATTCTGTCGAATCTCAGACGATCGGGACTGCTTCAAAATCAGAATCTTCTTCAGACATCCGGATCAGGTATTCTCCGTTTTCCTCCTGTAAATTCTCTGTTCTCTGCTTTCAAATCTGTCTGCTGTATTCATGAAAAATTGCATTTTCATATAGTTTAATTTAGAATCATTCGGCCAAACCTAGGATGAATGTTTAAGGTTAAAACGAACTCATTAAACACATTCCAAAACCTAGGCGTGGAAACTGCCATTAAATGTTTCCTGGTGAACCCACCATCCGTCGAAAAATCACCAAAATACACCTCCCTTGAGAGGCGGGACCTTCGCAAAGTCCTCTCGTCCGAGGTACCGCATCATCCTTTTCCCATCCTCCTTCGGGCGCGGATCCTATAGCTTTGAAGGTAGGGATGCGAAAAATTTGGAGCGATACATTTTGGTGAACCCGACGTGAATGCATCATAACCTTTTGAAAACAAAAACAAAAAAAAAAAAAAATTAGAACAACTAAAACTTAGATGCATTTTAAAACATTCAAGGTTTAAAGTCATGTTTAGATGGTAGCTCCTAAAAAGAGGTTAGCAGTTACTATAAACGTAGAAAATCAATTGGCAGCTATAGAAGTTAATTTTGTCCTTAATATCCCTGAAACAAGTAGAAATCAATCCTTGTGGAACGAACTTGACAGGAGACTTAGTATCATTTCATCTAGGTCCACACAACTTAAACAGATTAAGAGGCTAGTCTTGGATAGAATCCTGGATCCTCATCAGTTGGTTTTTTATCATGAACTTCAGAGAGCTTGCCATAGATGGTTAGCCTATAGGAGAGCTTTAGTATCTTCAGAATTATTCAGCTTCGAGGAATACCTTGAGAATGCAGACATTGTACACCGATTCCTAGGCCTTGTAGAAGACCAAGAGGTTGTCCTTACAGATAGGGAAAGATGGAATAGAGTTCCTCGTGCTTTGTGTTATATCGAGAGTATTACCACGAGCTTTACTTTTATCAACCAGCATCTGAGACAGATAATATTACCATAGCCCTTTTCATCAAATTCTTAAAAGAAAACTTTCAATTTGAAGAAGAACATTTCATGACCCCCGAAGAACTAGAGCCTATTAATGATGTTTATAAATTGTTCTTAGAAGACTAGCTCATTTACTTTCAGTCTTGTTATTGCGTGCATTTTATTGTTTCATTTGCTGTCTTTATTGTATTATTTCAAAAATTTAAAGAAAAACTAAAAAAATCAAAAAACTTAGCAAAAACTTAAACATTTCATTTCCAATATTGCATTAGGTATATAGTAAATATATACCTTTTAATTTGTTGCATATATATATATATATATATATATATATATATATATTTTTGCTGAAATCAAAACTTAGCACCATGCCTAAACTTAGGAATGGTAAAGAAACTCTAGGTGAAGGAGAAGGTTGGTTACAAGATACAACTGAAAACCCAAATGTCCTTCTTGGAGATACAAATCCAGGAAGGAGAAACTCTAGGTCAATCGAGATGAAGACTTAGGGGAAGATAAAGAACAAGAAGCAAATGTTAGAGAGGATGGATCCTCATCCCCTAGAATAGCTCCAAATGGAAATATTGCCTTTGACAATGCAGAGCATTTCAAGAGATTTCTCATGGAAAACATTGATGACCTTAATGTGGCCATTCGCCTTGATAAAGGGCAAATTAGTAAAACTCAAGCAACCATGGAATATATGTGCAATATGCAGACTAATCCCTTGTCTTTCATTGATCAAGAAAGTGACAAGGGTGGACCATCCAATGCGGATATGGTCACTATAGCCCAAAGCATGTCAAAACAACAGGTTACCCAACCTCCTAAGGAACCTGTTATTCAACCTAAAATCACTCCCACACAAAAGAAGATTCCCTTCACTACTTTATTCCGCCAGACTATTGAGCAAAATGCTTTAAATAAATAGAAACCTAAAACTAAGCCAAATGCAAACTTTCAACAATATGGAATACAACATAATACAAACTTCCTCCATAATACTTTTCCTACCAATAATTTACACAACAGTAACATGGCATCTAATCTGCATGTTCCTCCATCCTATGCCCATAACACTTATGTCAATGCCCTACCAAACCAATATGGGGGGCAAACTAGTAATCTGGAAGCCATGGTGAAACAATTGGCTTCACGTATGGACCAAGATAGATCCCTACCGTCCCTCGTATAATTATCGAGAGATCTGTAGTCAACCTTTGGATCCCATAGTGGTAGCTCAACCATACCCTAAACATTTTCCCATGCCCGTCCTGCCTATATATAAAGGAACCGAAGATCCCATAGAGCATCTTCGCATGTTTAGGATAGCATGTCACGACATATCGCATGACGACTTGCTATTACTAAAAATGTTCCCCAAAAGTTTAGGCGGAATGGCATTAGAGTGGTACTATCAATTGCCCACTCACTCCTTAAGAAACAGTTGAATCATTTGTTCATCAATTTAGTGCCTACATCGAGAGGCATGTAACTATTAAAGACCTATACAATTTAAAACAAGATAAAGACGAATGCTTTGCTGATTTCTTAGCTAGATGGAGACAATTGACAGGGAAAACTGCACTTTGTGCTACCCTATAGGGAAATGTTAGACATTTTCATCAACAATTTACAAGAACAACTCTCTTATGAGCTATCAACAACTACTTTGACTACCTTCGATCAAGCTATAGATTTAGCTCGAAGAGTAGAAGATGCCCTCATTAGGAGAGGCCAACTTAGGAAGAAGGATGATGAGAAAACATCTAGAAATCAATATAAAAACAAACGAGGTTGTCGGTGATGGAGTCACTGACAGCAGAAATGTTGCTAATGTCAATGCAACAAAGACAACAGAAAAATTCATATTGAAACCTCCCGATAAGCCTCCTCGAGAGTTCACTAGATTAAACCAACCTTTGTCAACTATTTTACCTCAATTGCTCGAAAGAGGTTTAATCCAACTGCCAGCTATCCGGGAGCCTGACCCAAGTATACCCGGATATAGAGCTGATTTGCACTGTGATTTCCATAGAGGACCTGGACATTCTACCAACGCTTGTAAAATATTGAAGCATAAAATACAGGATTTGATTGACAATAATGAAATGGAAGTGCAAGCCTTCCAACCCAAACAAAACCCTCCTAATAATACTCAAAATACTGTTCCCCAAAATCAAAATCAAAATGCCAATCAAACTTTAGACATATTTCAACACCCTTTACCAAGACATGGTAAAGAGGTGGCCAATCAAATCGAACATCATAATGTTCCCCCTCCTACTCGATATGTAGGAACCATTAGCGGACAATTACCTATTCAGGATTCTCAAATATTTGACACAACCTTATCCCTGGTTACGACCAGGACCTTACATAATTTTCAAACTTCTGATTCTAGTGATATAGAGTCGGATAGTGAAAGTGAAGTAGACACTATTCAATCGAATAGTTCTGAAAATGAATCGAGATCCTATTCAACTTTGTCACCAGATGCTAATGTTCCAGAAGAACCATTTCCTAGAAGAGTCACTACTCGACCTTCTTCTAATATAGTCCTTCCTTATGAACAAGCCATAAATTCTCAACCGAGACCGTTTCAACGTCGTCACTATAACATTGTAGGTACCATCGGAGTCGTCACCCGACAACAAGCTCAAAATTCCCAACAAGAACCAAACCGAACGATGGATCGGTTCCATTCGTTTCTAAAAAATCCCAATAAAGGGAATCATGCTCCTATTGTTCAACCTAAACCCCCTTACAGCATTAATGAGCAATTGTCTAATACCACGGCCAGAATTTCCCTCTTAGATTTATTAAGATCCTCTCCCACCCATAGGGATGAGTTGATGCTTACGCTGAGCCAAATGATGGTACCTCAAAACATTCAACCTGAAGCTATGGCCAATACTATCATCACTCGAGAGATTGATTGTATTGACTTTCGGGATAGAGATATCCCACAACACAGTTTACACAAGGATAATCCCTTGTATATTACTGCTTTAATTGGAGATGTGGCTGTCAAACGAGTCTTGATTGATAATGGCTCATCTCTAAACATTTGCACCTTTGACTTCTACCAACGATTTGGTTTTTGAAGTGATGAAATGAAGAAAACTGATATGATTATCAAAGCTTTTAATGACGAAACACAAGAAACATGTGGAGTTATTACCCTCCCATTGCAAGTTGGTCCTAGAACCCTTGAGACAACTGTGTTTATTGTACATTGTCCAGCATCGTACAATATACTTTTGGGTCGCCCTTGGATCAACGCCATGCGAGCGGTCCCATCAACTTTACACCAATGTGTTAAGTTTGAGTTTAAAAATCAGTTGGTCACTATTCATGGTGACCCTAGACCTTTTGATATGTGTGCTTTGGCAGAACCAGTTGGAGTGCAATTTTGCCCTGCTCTGTCATCCACACATTCTAGTTCTTCTTCTTCATCTAAAACTGTGAAACATAAACCCATAACTTCACCGAGTTCCCCTCCATTAACTTCATCCTCCCATAAAGATCAACAACCCTCTAAACAAATTATTTTAGAACCTCAAAAAGATTTTAAAACTACAACCAATCCTTCAAGTTCTATTCCTATAAATTCAAAACCTCTAGACACATCTATCATCCCTTCCACATCTCAAGACATAGGTAATAAACCTTCTACATCTTATGCCCTTTATGATGACCTCTTACCAGATTTATCTACAACTTTAATATCAGAAAAAATGAATGCTTTCATGCACGATTCAAACCTCTTAAATAAATTGCCGCCATCTCCTCGCACTTCAGGCCTCCCACAACCTATGGGAAGCACCTACCAAGTCGGGAGTTGTGCCTTCATTTATAAAGGATATGACTGGGGAAGAATCCCTCGGAATATCAAAACTCATCATGAGGGGTACGCTCGGTGCTATTTTACCAATGATTATATTAAAGCTAAACCCATGATGCTTAAAATGGGATATAAAGGGAAAGGATTAGGACCTTTCCAAAATGGCATGAAAGAACCTTTCGAGGTAGAACCGTGGCCTGCCCGTTGTGGTGTGGGCCTATTTCCTAGTAAGGGACAACCCTTTCCTTTTGAAGAGGATGATCACCTCATATCCTATCAAGATTATTTGGATAGACATGTTGATTTGCCTCTCCAAAATCAGTCATTTTCATGCAACATGCTATCCATAGCATACCCTGAAATGATTGCTGACCCCGATGAAGAGTTGGAAGGAGATATCTTCCATAATGTCTCTGTTGAAGAGATGTTGCACAACGGGTTTTATTTTGATGGTTCGATACCAACTATAGCCCAACTTGAGGCCACTGATCCTCAAGATGAATTATCTAAATTAACTTTACAAGAATTACAAGAGTTGGGCGTTTCACCCGCCCCACCTAACTTTGAAAGAGATCTACACATGGAGGTAGAAAATGTCATTAAAATTAATATTGGAACTGAGGACAATCCTCACATAATCAATATTGGATCAGAATTAAGCCCAGACAAACAAGAACAATACATCGCATTCCTCAAAGAGTATGAAGATGTCTTCGCTTGGACATATGAAGATATGCCAGGTCTAGACCCTTCTGTCGTCATGCACCATCTAGTGGTCCATCCAGATGCTAAACTCTGTTAAACAAAAAATTAGAAAAATGCATCCCAAAGTGGCTCTGATAGTCAAAGGGGAGTTAGAAAAACTCCTGAATGTTATCTTTATACGAGGCTATTGATTATCCTTGAATGGATCTCAAACGTAGTTCCAGTCACCAAGAAAGAAGCTACCAAAGTTAGGGTTTGCACTGATTTTAGAGATATTAATGTTGCATGCCCTAAGGATGACTTTCCTCTTCCAAATATGGATCAAATCATTGACTTTACTGCTGGAAGTGGGATGATGTCCTTAATGGACGGATTCTCCGGTTATAATCAAATTCGGATAGCTCCTGAAGACCAGGCTAAAACAGCCTTTATTACCCCCTGGGGTACCTTTTGCTGGAAAGTGATGCCATTTGGCTTAAAGAACGTCGGTGCAACTTACCAACGAGCTATGACCTACATTTTTCATGATATGATGCATGATATCCTACATGACTATGTAGATGATATTATAGCTCGCTCTCTTATTGAAAATAATCATTTAGATGATTTGCGAAAAGTCTTTAATCGATTACGAGAATATCTCATTCGGTTAAATCCAGCAAAATGCATATTCGGAGTCAAATCCGGCAAATTATTAGGGGTTTTAGTTTCTTTACGTGGTATTGAAATCGACCCCCTCAAAATTGCGGCTATCACTGATATGCCCGCACCTACTAATATATCTAAATTACGAAGCTTACAAGGTAAACTTCAAGCTATCCGTCGCTTCATTGATAAGCTGGCGGACAAAACTGGTCCTTTTCTTAAACTTCTTAAGAAGGATGTCCCTTTCAATTGGGACACAGAATGTAGAGAAGCTTTTGAACTTCTCAAACAATACCTCCTTAATCCCCCGGTGCTTTCACCGCCTAAATCTGATCGCCCATTTCTCCTATATATTTCCGCTTCAGATTCGGCCTTAGGAGCTATGTTAGCTCAACTCGATGATGAAAAGCGAGAACGTGCTAATTATTATATTAGCCGAACCTTCATCAGTTATGAAACCCGTTATACAACATTAGAGAAACTATGTCTCGCAGTCGTATTTGCTACGCAAAAATTACGACACTATATGCTTAGCCAAAAAACGTATGTCATTGCCAAATACGATCCCTTAAGGTATCTCATGAGTCGACCTTATTTATCGGGTCGCACAGCCAAGTGGGTTCTTGCTCTAAGCGAGTTTGATCTCACATTCATAGGACAGAAGTATGTTAAGGGTCAAATCATAGCAGATCAATTAGTTGCTTGCACCCTTAGAGTCTACTCATCCCCTCATTATCGAGTTTCCTGATGAATGCCTTCAATTAGAGGCAGACCTTGGTGAACAATGGTCCTTATACTTTGATGGAGCCCGATGCATGAGTGGGGCTGGTGCGGGTATTATTTTAATATCTCCGCAAAAACATCTTATTCCTCTGTCCTTCAAACTGACCTTTGCTTGCACCAACAATGCTGCTGAATATGAAACTCTAATCCTTGGATTACGAGCTGCTTTAGTGCTAAAAATTAAAAACCTCTTAGTTTTTGGGGATTCCCAATTGGTTATAAACCAAATTAATGAAGTTTATCAAACCGGGAGATGATAAAACTGTGCCCATATAAGGCCTATGTTTTACAATTAATGTCCTTGTTTGATCAAGTTACCTTGGAAGCCATTCCTCGAACTAGCAACCGTGCAGCTGACGCTATGGCCGTCGCTGCATCTCTCCTGCCCTTAGAGTTAGATGACGAATATGCGACTATCACTATTCGTCGACTCCAGGAACCCGCTTCAAATAAGTCATGCTTAGAGCCTTTGGATGTGTTTCTAATCAATGAAACTACTCCTGAACCTTGGTATACAGACATATATGATTTCCTCCAAAATGGGACTTTCCCTGTTAATTCTAATAGAAACCAGCGTCGGTTATTACGTCGACGAGCAAGTCATTTTGTAATAATTGGCAATACTTTATATAGGAGATCTTTTGAAGGTATCCTATTAAGATGTTTAAACTTGGAAGAGTCTAAATCAGCCTTGAGTGAAGCCCACGATGGATCTTGTGGAGGACACTTTAGTGGTAGTGCCATTGCTAAAAAGCTCCTTCGGATAGGATACTTTTGGCCTACCATGGAAACGGATGCACATGAGTATGTGCGCCATTGCGACAAGTGTCAAAAACATGCTGACCTTGTCCATGCGCCTGCACAAGAGTTGCGAGGCTATTTCATCTCCTTGGCCCTTTTCTAAATGGGGCTTGGATATTATTGGCAAAATCAATCCTGTGTCTTCTGATGGACACAAGTTCATCATAACTTGCCACTGAGTATTTCACGAAGTGGGTTGAAGCTATGCCTTTAGCTTCTTGCATTCGGCTCACAAGTTTCTAAATTCATTTTTAATCAAATCATTTGCGGGTTCGGAATTCCTGCCAACCTCATCTCCGACAATGGAACTCCTTTCAAAAATAAAGATGTTAAAAAATTATGTCAAAAATATAAGATTCAACATCGTTGGTCCACCCCTTATTATCCTCAGGGTAATGGTCAAGGAGAAGCATCTAACAAAACTTTAATCAAAATTCTCAAAATATTGGTCAATAAAAGCGGCCGTGGTGGCATATTCAATTATATCCGGCCTTGTGGGCTTATCGAACTAGTGTTCGAACCCCCACGGGCACTTCACCATTTGTTTTGGTATATGGTGCTTGACAGGTTTTCCATTTGAATTGGAAGTTCCTTCTTTGGCTCTGCTACTTCAAGATACCGAAGTAGGAGATGAATATCGTCTTTGTGAGACTCGATCAGCTGGAACTCCTAGATGAAAAATGCATCAATGCTTTGGAGCATCTCCGTGCTTACCAAAACAAGCTTAAAAGATCATATGCTAAGAGAGTTCGTCATCGCTCCTTTGAGATTGGCGACCTTGTTTTAAAAGAAAATCAAAAAAATACAAATGCAACCAAAGAACTTAAAGGTAAATTTGAGCCCAACTGGCTCGGACCATACATCATTACTGCAAAATTTGAATCAGGAGCATATAAATTATCTACCTTAGATGGTAAAGAACTTAAAGAACCTATGAATATTTTACATCTCAAACGTTACTATGCATAAATTTGGTCATTTCATCCATGTATATATTTGTTCAAAATTACTATCTTGTATTTCTTTCAATTTATCCAAAAACATCAAAAACATTCATAAATCTCCAAAAATCTTCAAAAACTATCTATTGCATTTATTTAAAGCACTTGTTAAATTGTTTGCTCAAAAACTAAAATCAAAAATCAAAATCTAAAAACAGCTATATGCTTGACTCTTTCGAAACCAAAACAATATACAGAAGAAAGAGAGAGTCAACATTCTCAAAACTTCTCAAAAGTGTTTATATATATTTTCTTACAATTATTGCAGTTATATGTTTCAACTTATTTTGGATAAATTAGCATTTATTTTGAATCCCTCACTTGCACACTCACAACAAATAAATATTTTGATTTTATCTGGCATGATTACTAATCTCTCTTATATCAAAGTTCACACAATTTAATTAAATAAAGTTTGAGCATAGAGAATTGATCTTGTTATTTACTTAAACCAAGCACATCTTTTCACAATAAAATGATTATATTTGTAATTTCCATGTTTTGATACATAGTAGAACTGATTTCTTGAGCGAAAAGTTTCCCCTGCTATCCTATCATGCACATGGTCTAGAATCTTTGAGAATTGGCAAAAGGACAAGCTCACCCCTACCCAGAATAAAAATCCCTTGCTCTACAGCTAATCTGAGCAAGTATCCCTAGAACAAACAGAAAAAGAAAAAGAAAAAATTCAAGAAAAAGAGAAAAGAGAAATGTTCTTTTATATCATTATAGCAATGTTCCAAGCATTATCAAGCAAAAGAAATACAAAAGAAAAATATGCAAAGTTCAGCAGAAAGCGAAAGCAATAAAATCCCTTTCCCTACCCTTTGAAAAGAAAAGAAGGGTTGATGAGCTTGAATCCCTGGAATTCTCAATTATTCGAAAACTGTGAGGTAAGCCCCATAACAGGTGGTTTGTGCCCAACTTGCTTGGCCTTGGGTAACTCCTAGCGTGGCGATATGTCTGTCACATTAGCGACCTTCTTTTGTACGAGACCTATGTCTGCTTATGGATTAGCTAGCTCTTGATAATCCGATCTACATAGTGGTCTAATATGGTTATATGCATCTACATCATGGTTAATGAACACTTATTTGGTTTCTTCAAATCACTTGTATCATAGTATCTTGCTCAAAAGCTGGTAAATGAACAATGCAATCGCACACACATTTGTATTTGAGAGATTTTGTCTATCATTATGATAAATCAAGATCGGAAATGAATTCACATATGCACATGGGATTCCTTATAAATCTAACTTTTGTCTTCAAAATACTTTGAAATATTATTTTTGCAACTTGTTTGGGAATAAATCAAGTACGAGTTGTTTTCACAAAGACAACTATATCATAGAAAAATCAAAAATTTCTTTCAAAATACACAAATCAAATCATATATATCTGGTTGACTTTCGCGACGATGGTATAGCTCCACAACCAAAATTGGAATTGTATGCCTAGCGCAAGTCCTCATTTTCATATTTTCTGTTCATCAATAATCAATCATGCAATAAAACCTTTTTTTTGGATTTTCGCGATGATGGTATAAGTCTATACCTACATATTCTATGCCTAGCGCAAACCATTGTAACAATTTTTATTCCCCATTTATCAAAAATCATAAAAACCATATGACTTCATTATGTTACACAAATTATGCTTTTTAAAATCAAACCCATTTTCATTATTTCATATCATTATGTCAACCTTTAACTTTGCAATGATGGTATAATTCCTAAGGAATTATTCACAAATTTTATCACACTTAGGAATTTATGCCTAGCAAAAATCATTTTAAAATATTTCATGTACAAATATTTTTCATGAAAATCTGAAAACAAATCATTATCATCACCATCATTTTTCATCATTGCACCAAAGTCTTAAGACAGTCTCTTAAGCACTCTTTTTACTTTTCGCAATATTTCTATCCTGGGATTAGCTTGACGACCGAGTGAGCAGCGACTCCATGAAATGGTCTATAATAGCGACAATGTCCTTTGAAATTATTGTTAGAAGTCTCTTTTTATTTTTTATTTTTTTATCACATTTTCATTACAAACAACCAATTTGTTACATCAGATTATTTCATTTAAAATCTTACAGCATGACATCAAAATTATAATGTTTCAAAATGACATAATTACATGAGTCATCGAATCAATCAATCAAAACATTAAAAGCATCATAAAAATACATAAGACAAGTCATATGATCAAAAATATCTCATCTATATATGTCACAAATATATGTACATCATCAAAACTGGATTGGTATGCCACAATCTATACCTCGGCATACTCAATCCTCTATCAAACAAAAAAATATATATAATACAACATCAATGTGCAGCCCTCTAGCCTCGAGAGCCCCTCGAGCTCTCTGCCTCATCTCCTCCCCCGCCCTGAGGTGGACGAGGTGGCCCCATCGCAGTATGTGTCGTCCTAGTCCTCGACCGGGACGTGGTCCTCGATGACCCGATCTTGATCGGATCTGCGATGTTAGCTGGCAGGGGTAGTCTATCTGCCTCTGGCACCAGTTGGAAGTATAGTGTCTGATAAAATGTCAACTGGGCGATAGCCCGTGTCAACTCTCCTGAGCTCGCCCCTCCGCCCCGTGCCCTGAGGCGTGCAATCTCATCCCGTAGTTGTGACACCTCAGCATGGTGTCGTGCAGCCGCATCCTGTAGCGTCTGCACCTGAGCTTGCAGACGATCTCTCTCCGCCCGGAGAGTAGCCATCTCGCTACTCTCTCCTATGTCCACACCCTTGCCCTTATCGGGCGATGGTGGCCTCTATGGAGATGGGGGTCTCTCCTCCCTCCTCTCCCGCTATCGTGGCCGCTCCTGTGCCCGTGGCCTCCTCTGCTCTCTCTCACCGTGACCCTGGGCCGCCTCTATCGCTGCCTGGCGCCGCCTCCCTATCCGACGCACGACCGCGTGGATCGGACCCTGAGCCCTCGTCATCCGAGGAGGGCGGATGCCTACGTACCAGGCATCATAGCCGTCAGCTACCCCTGCATCGTCTCCATCCACTGGCTGGATGGGGGCATCATCCGCGTCCTGACTCTAGAATCGTTGCATGTCTGGAGCCCCGCTAACCGTGGTGTTATCCCGGATAGTCCAGGAAAACTCATAATCCCTGAGAGATGGGATCCCCTGCTGTAGACCGAACTGCCTCAAAACTCGGTCGTAGCGGTGGAGCTCCACCTCTCCCCTCTCCATCCGTAGCCAGCAGACTCGCCTGATGCGAGCCAGCTCCTGTCCATCCTCGGCCCACCCTGGGTGCCCTCGCCATGGCCTCCAGGTGATCTGATCTGGGATCAACTCATCAAGTAGTCTCCGGGACATCGACAGGTCAATCCGCCGCTGTGCCCCTCTCCGGAGCCACCAGTAGAAGACTCGGGGCCTCTCCCCGTCTACCCCTATCAGTGGAAGCCCTACCGGCCTCCGCACCGCAATGTGCTCCCAGCACCAAACCCGTAGTAGCGATGTCATCACCAGACATCGGCCGCCCTTGTACACGACCCCATATAGGATCCTGTACAACCGGCATAGAACAAAGCTGCCCCAGCAAAACCTGTACCCATGGTCCCGCATATCGTAGATCACATCTGCGAGCATCCATGGTACCCTACACCCGCTCTGGTGGCACAGCAAAAGTCCACCAACCACCCCAGATAGTACCCGTGTGAGTGTAGATGCCCCAGGCATCTGGCGTAGTGCCTCGATGTTCACTCCGCCCTTCTCCAGGGCGAAGCTCGGGTCACCGCACAGCCGTCCCATAGCGTGGCCCTGGTTGGCCGTAGGAGTGATCATCCGTCCTTGTATGGGGATTCTCAGAATCCTCCATACATCCTCCAGTGTGGGAGTCATCTCCCCTGTCGGTAGCCAAAAATAGGAAGAACCCGGATACCATCTCTCTGCTAGGGCTGTCAGTAGCCCCATATCTGTGGATACTTGTGGCATCTCCGCCACATGCTGCAAGCCGGCCTGTGCCAGCAGATCCCGCTCTGCCTGTGTGAGCGCGGCCAAGTCGTCTCTCAATCCTCCATATTTCCACTCCCTGCTCTTTAGTAATCCTCTCTACAAACATAAACAACATAAACAATAAACAACAAATAATCATTAATCAATAATTCACATAATCAATAATGCAAGTTAAAAATTCAATTTTTTTGCAATTGATGATATCGCCCACTATTGGACGATATCGTCCCAAATCTGAGCATAATCGTCTCCGATTTCGCAGTTCGAAATCGTCCCTAATTTGACGAAATCGTCCCCCTTTCGACGATTTCGCCCTCGGGCGAAATTGCCCAAAAACGGCCGCGATGCTCAAAATTCACCTAAAAACTATCTAAAAAGCATGTAAATTCAAATTAAATCAGTTCTAAACTAAGTTTAGACCCTTACCCGTAGACCGCGTCGGACCTCTGCAGATCTGTGCGCTGTCTCGACCATTTTTGCTTCAGAGCTCTAAAACAAGAAAAATGAACAGTAACAATGAATTAGGGTTTTTACCCTATTTTTCTTAATTTTATTCAACAATATTTTTTTGCTTTTCCGCGTTTTTACCTCAAACGTTCGATTTGGGTAAAAACACGGAGGGGGCACCATAGTAAGCTGTCGTACGATTCGACCAAGAATCGTCGCCTAAAAATGGGTATAATTTTTTGCTTTCTCGTAGATCGAGAAGAACTCATCTTTAACGTATTTTCTTCGGAAAATTCGCTAAAGAGGGGGCAAAATGTAGCACCCTAAAATTGGCGCAGTCAAAATTATAAAATTTACATTCACCTTAGTAAATAATTTAAAAATCAAATTTAACCTCCCAAACCGCCCGTTAACCGTCGAGAAATCCGTTTCCCCCTTTTCCGCGCCATTTTTAGAGGTTGTTTTGACCGTTTGACGATATCGTCGCCGATCAGACGATATCGCCTCAGATTTGACGATTTCGTCTGGACTAGGTCGTCCAGACGATCTTGTCGCAAAACTGAATTTGCATAGTTGGAATCCGTTCCAACGGGTCTCCAATCCGGGCAGAAGCGTGTCTGCGCCGTTGGGACCCTCCCCCGTTGGAGATCTCCCAAATTGGGATGATCTCCAACCTCCCAACAACTCCCCCTAAGCCTATTTAACTTCTAGGATTTTCCCTCCCCAACCCCTGGCTGAATTTATCTGCGAATTGAATCCCTCTGCGCTAAAACATCATAATCTTATTTTTGCATTAGTCCCATAGCAATTTTGATGCGGGTATATCATTGATTTTCAACTGGAGCCAGCACCTATCGTCGCCGACGAACCTGTCCAGATCGGAGGCGATCTGTCGAATTCGAGACGATTTCGTACTGATACGAGACGATCTCGACTGCAGCCCACATCGAGGCAATCAGTGCCTAGAGTTTGCTTTTCTCAACTTTGTCTCTGTTATTTTGTTTTGCAAATTAGATAATACATTCAGTTTTTATCCTATTTTGCATCTGGAGTTCACCCATTTAGCTTAGATTGCATGCTAAGTTTATGATCTGCCATTTAAGCACAATAATTTGCATTAATTTCTGTTCTTGAATAGTGTTCGACATTCATATTATCATTTGGTATAATTTGTCTTTGTTAGCATAGTGTTATGTCTTGCATTTTGCATCTATTCTCTGTTTTGCAGGTTTCTGACGAATTCATCTGACGAATTCGTCAGATCTCAGACGATCTCGTATGATTGCAGACGATTCTGTCGAATCTCAGACGATCGGGACTGCTTCAAAATCAGAATCTTCTTCAGACATCCGGATCAGGTATTCTCCGTTTTCCTCCTGTAAATTCTCTGTTCTCTGCTTTCAAAATATGTTTTCTGTATTCATGAAAAATTGCATTTTCATATAGTTTAATTTAGAATCATTCGGCCAAACCTAGGATGAATGCTTAAGGTTAAAACGAACTCATTAAACACATTCCAAAACCTAGGCGTGGAAATTGCCATTAAATGTTTCTTGGTGAACCCACCATCCGTCGAAAAATCACCAAAATACACCTCCCTTGAGAGGCGGGACCTTCGCAAAGTCCTCTCGTCCGAGGTACCGCATCATCCTTTTCCCATCCTCCTTTCGGGCGCGGATCCTATAGCCTGAAGGTAGGGATGCGAAAAATTTGGAGCGATACACATACATTTATGATTGTGTAGTAGGCTATATATTTGCATGGTGGTACTTTTCATCTCATTGGAGGTTATATTTAATATATAAGGTTATGTCTAATCTATGTATGGTTATTATGTGTAGACTATCTAAGTGGAACCCACGATGTAGACAGAGGTGGACCACCTACGGATGGATGACAAGTGGCCCTAACGTGGACACGTAGGTTGTCGATAAATGGACCTCATAGGGTGTGGAGTCAGCATCAAATGATTTCTTCAATGGTGTCTTAGATACATGATGGATCCCAACACTATTTTAAAGAAGGATGTGCACCGATGACAACATAGGATTTCACCTTTAGAGCCAGATGGGAGTACGTAATGACATGGTGTGTATGAGGATAAAAAATATTATTGACCTATATTGATTTGGGTCAATTTGGAACAAGGCACAGTGAATTGGGTGAGGAACCCATGATAATTTGATTATGTGGTAGTCTAGAACGGAGAATGCATAGCCAACACAATAGTTCAATGAATGAACAAAATGTGTCGATGGGGAAGATACATGCGCAATGTGTGTGAGTAGAAAAATTTAGCGTAGTTCAAATATGATTCCCTAGATAGTGATCCTAGAGGATAACTAGAGGTATGTGATTATTCGTGGCATCGATGAGCGGGTAGTATGGCAAAAAAAAAGTGAAGCTCGCTAGGTACAGTTTTTCAGAGCATTCAACATGTAGAGAGATAAACAGTTAGAATGGGCAATAATAGTGGATATTAACGTGGAGGTTTCCTATAATACAATGCAGTCACTTATGCAAGGCTTGTGCTAACATGGGCATTGAGAAATATTGAGCTAAAAGTGCAGAGGTGCTATAAAAAAGTCATATTTATAGATAATTTAGGCTTTTGTTTCACATGAAGAAATGGTATGGAAAGGCCTTCGGATCGGGATGTTATATCTTGATGTGTCTAGTCATGTTTTGTATCTCAAGGACATCCATGGGGTCAAAAATATAATTTTTATGTTAAACACAGTGGAAGGTGTTATTCTAATACCACACAATAATTCTCATTATTATATAGGGTGACTATGCACACAGGGCCTGTGTGGATGACATAGTATTGTATACAACAAGTGAAGGTTAGCTAAGTATAGATACGGGGTGATGAAGATATAGTGGACGCTATTTTGAATGAAATTTTTGTTATGGTCTATGGGTGTATTTTTAATTAGGTCAAAATACAAGAACATTATCGTTATGGTCTACAAGTGTATTTTCAATTGGTTTGAAATACAATGACATTGTCATTATGGTCTGCAGGTGAGTTGTATCTTCACTTGAGGGTTGTAGATGCTAAAAGTAGTAAGTGGTATATGGCTATTGGATGTATGCAAGATAAATCAATCACCTTCCCTATTTCACATTATTATATGCCAATATTAATAAACAATTCAATTTTGTATGGTATGGTGAATAAGATGTTATAGCACACATGCCAACAAAGGGAAGTAATGGTTGTTGAGATATGAGGTTATTATGCCTACTGCCACATAAAAAAAGATAAAATAAAATCATTTTGGGAAAGAAAAGTACTCAGAGGCCAAAGGTGAAACAGAGGAACATTTTGAAAGAAAAGCAAATGAATAGTTTTTAGAGATGGTAAAATGAAACAAATAGTTTCAAACAAAGAAAAGGTGGAAAATGAAAAGATGGAAAGAAGGGGGGTAAAAATATTTTCTGCAACTTTAAAACCCCTTTTAATATCATGAACAAGGTCTGGATATTTTAGGACTATCTGGATCCTTTTGGAGGCCAAGGTTGGAAATATGCTGCAAAGACTATATTTTTTGCTTTTAATACAAATGATTCCAGAAATTTGTGTCCTGTTAGCAAGATAGGAGGATATTATTTCTGCATGTTTGATTTAACTGTCTATTTTTTCCTTTCATGCTATAGGCTTATAGATGATGTTCAATGCATTTTAATGGTTACATCATTGAATGTTTAAAGCATGAAATTTATTTTCGTTTTCCTTAGAAGCTCGCATCTAGATTATTGCGGGTTGTGCAAATGTAGGTTCGAATAAACTAGGTTACATGCAAAAATTTCTCACATATTCAATTTTGCAGGAATAGGGTAGCATTATACTGATGGTATTCTGTTTTTGATATTTTCAGTGTTCTGGTCCATTTCCACACTTATTATTATTTTTTTCTAACCCTTCTCTTTTGCAGTATTTTTAAAACTTTGGCGAATAAAATAAAAATAAAAAAATATTAGAATCCCAAAAATAGACGCATGGGTATGAAGAATAATATTTAACGTTTCATCTTATGTAATTTTGATTTCATTTTGAAGCCATTTCAAAATAATAAAAACTATTCAAATTTGTTGTTTTTACATGCATTTTATAATTTTGAATTTTACATAATTTCGCATTTTAAAGGTAAATCATATTTCAAGTTTTGCATGTTTATTTTACAAGCAATAAATTAACTTTCCTTTATGAAAATCACAATTTCATTAAAGGGGAGCAATTTATATGGCATTATGAAAGCCATTGTTTTTAAAGCAATAATTTTTTTTTTGGTAAATTAATTTTATTGAAAATGAGGCATTTGAAAGGCACCCCAACGCCTTGTACAACAAAGGAATAGAAAGGAGCATAAAGGAAAAGGGAAACATAGAGCTGCTTGCAGGAACAAAAATCTACATCCTTAGACTAAAAGGAACAAAAATAATCAGGCAAAAGCCATCAGAGACAAGGTTGCAACCTTTGACAAAAAGGAACAGAGAGAAATAGGCAAAAAGCTAGCAGAGCCCAAAAAGGAACAATCCTTCACCACGCAGGAACCCGAAACCAGAGGAGAAGTCGTCATTCATCGAGGGGGAGGTCCATCTGCATAAGATATGAAGTGGCACCTTCCAAGATGGGTAAATTAAGTCATTGTTTTTAGAGCAATAAATTGACATCTCTTTATGAAAATTAATTTCATCAAAGAGGGGTAATTTATTTATCATATCAAAGGCTTTTATATTTTAAAGCTAGTCATTTCATCATTTTATTTTCATGCTCAAAGCAAGTTAAAATGAATCCAATCATCATTTAAGATTCATATTTAGAGATAGATTTTAATCTTCTATTTCATGCTTAAAGTAGGGTTTAATGCAAGATAAAACTTGTTTAAAATATGCTTAACCAAAAGAAGATAAAATCTACCTAAAACACTTCAAGATAAAATGAACTAAGGCTTTACATCGTGGTCATATGAGGGCCAATCACATTTTCATTTTCTTTTAAGTTTCATGAACAATCACTAGCATAGCATAATAAAATAAACCAACATAGGCCCCTTGTTAACAATTACTTGCAAATCACTAAGGTATTCCTAGAACTTATTTGATATATCTTCACAAGATTACAAGCACACATTAAGTAAAAGGAACCTTGGAGAAATTTATATTTCTTTGCAAGAGAGGATTTTCTAATCAAAATCCTGACTATGATGGGGATTTTGTAATTGGGAAAATATCCACTCAACAATATTAGTGCTAGAAGGAGGGCATGAATTGGTATTTATTGATTTAATGCTATATTGTTCATTGGTACTTAAGAGCTTTGAATGGTTGAATGTTTCATGTCCCTTTTGAATATTATCTTTAGGCCTCCTTTAGCACACAATAAAATTTACACTAGAAGGAGATCCCGAATTGGTTTACTTTATTGCTATTTAGATGCTAAATTGTTCATGTTACTTGAAAGAGTTATTTGAAGGCATTGGTCTTGACTAACGAAGTTTTATTTTCTTGTGATCACTTTCATTGATTCAAACATTTTCTAATTGATGATGCATTAATGCTAACCTTTTGCAAATTGGAAAATATTCTCTAATGTCATGGTTTAATTGATGCATATCTTTTGGTTGATATACATGATGATTTATATGTTAAACATTTGAGATTGGTTAGTCATTTCATTATTCTTTGCAAGATATTTCTTTGACTAACAAAATTGGTTTTAAAGTTGTATTCTTTAAGGTCCACTAATGGCTTGGTTGGCTTCAATGAGGGCAGGTTGTCCTTTAAACATACCTGGGCCTTCACATCCTATGCCTATAGATATTTTGGATCATCTACCTTATTTTAGGTATGATGGAATGGAATCGACCGAGGAACATATTCAAGCATACAAGAACACTTCAATTCAATTACAAATTATGCATGAAGATGTTTTTTGTAACATGTTTCCATCCACATTAGATGAATTTGCTTATGATTGGTATCTCAATTTACCTGTAGGTTCTATCACTTCTTGGGCTCAACTAGAAGCAACATTTCTTAGCCATTTTGGAAATCAAGTTGACCCAGATATGATAGCAAATCAGTTTACCTCTATCTGTAAAGAACCTAATGAATCCATGAGTCAATTTAATGATAGGTTCCATAGGTTGTATACCAAAATAGAGATGCATTATACCATTTCAAAAGAAGAAGCTTTTCAAATTTACATGGGAGCCTTAGACCCCTCAAATACAAATTTCTAAGGAAGCTTCTTGAAGATGCATCCTTGCCTAAGGCCTACAATGAGGCAATAATAGTAGAACAATGGTGGATTTTGAGATATTTTAATATGGGTAGATTATCATTACTCAACCCTAAGGCTCAAAATCAAATACCACCAATGAGTCAAGCTGAGGTACCACCTTCTCCCATGATGAATTTTTCTTCAAGAGTTATGGATTCCAACCAATACCAACCATCTAATCTAGCACCCTCGAATCAAATGATGTCTAATGTGAAAAATCAATGGGATGAAGTTGAATGTCCAAATGTTACAACCACCTTAGATATTATTCAAGAGGAGGTGCAAGTTTCAAATCCAATATCCACCAATGAGGATTGTGTAGATATGGGTTCATCTCTAGAAATGCATGAGTATTCGGACAATGGAGGAGTCCTAGATCTAACTAGCATTGAAATATGTGATAGGTTGGGACCTTCCATAGAATGGAGTGAAACGGTTGAAATAGATGATCAAGAAGGCCAATGTGTTCCAAATGATGACCTAGGCTTAGAGTCATTATTTACGAATGAGGATTGGGAGAATCATAGAAATTTGAATACAAGAATTGATTCCATTGAAGAGACCCTTGACCCACCACAAATGGTTGAAAGTGAATTGAAGGAGGAATTAATAGAAGAATCTAAATATTATGAGGAAGATGCAATAGAGTTTCACCTCATGGGTTTAGAAGATAATTATTATAATGGTTGGGGTATGTATGGTGATTCATTATTTTCTCACACCCCTATTGATAAAACTTCTATTCCACTTGATATGCAGGATGCTAAAATCACCATTTCACATGAAGATCTTGCATTTGCAAGAATAGAGAAGGTTCCCAAATTAGATCATGTTGAATATGAATTTATTGAAGATCTTGGCTGAAATAGAAGAGGAAGAAATGGTAAATGTTTCCTATGATTCATCTGTTATGGATGAGGAAGAGAGGGAATCTACTCTTTTATTCTTGAATTCTGAAAAGTTGGATACAAATTCTCATGATTGTCTTGAAGATTCTAAGGAAGAAATATCATGGATGGTTAACAAGGATTGGGAACCAAATGATAAATATTTTCTTTATTCGAATAAACTCAAGTAATTTATCATGGAGATGTGTTATTTGACACATCCCTTGATCAAAAAAAGTTATGTTTTGAAAATGATGGACATGTTTTTGATTGGGTGCCTAATTTTAGCATTTTTGATGAACAGGTAATTGATGAAGAAGAAGTGCTACAAGAGGATGATGAAGATAAAGACCATGAGAAAAAGAGAAAATTACAAAGGTTCACCAAGTATTGGTAAATGAAAATGCACAAAAGGTAGAATCTCACCTTTTATGTTCAACCATGCAAACTCTAGGTGAAAAATTACCTAATTGTCTATGGGATTCAAATGTTATTTATGATGAAATGCCATTGGAGGTGAATGAAGAACTAGATTTGATTTCTACTCACACCACTAATGATATTGCTTTGTTGAATGAAAGAGAAATTGATGTGCTTGAATTGTTGAATCAAATTCATCAACAATTGATAATGGAATCTAGGATAAAAACCTATAATGATCCTCATTTAATAGATATCCTAGATGCTTGTAAATGTTGCATAAGCATGATTGGCCTAAAGATGTGGAAAATGACTTGGCTTTGAAATTTTTAGAAATAGGCTCCTACTTGCAAGATCTCATATTTAAAAAGGAAATCCTAATTCTAAAACATGAATAAAATTGTGAAATTTGCATTTTAAGGAATAGATAAAAAAGAATTGAAGATCAATCATTGTCTAATCAATTTGATGAATTGAAACCTCACCATGGGATTGCTAATGGAATTAGAACAAATTGGTGGGGTGAGAGAGGTAAAATAATGATTGTTGCATTTTATGGCTTAATCTTGTTTTGGCTAGATTCCTATAAAGCTTGGCATGCATATCATAGTATAGGTATTTCAAAATGTGCTAATCGTGTTTGGGATCCAGGGAAGTGATAGCCTATTTTGTGCACCACCTTGTACATTAGTGTATATTTTTGTATATAGTTTTGGTTTTCATATTTTTGTTTTAGTTTTGTTTTTTTTGTGTTTTGTCCTTAATTTATGGTTTTGTTTTGCTCTTTCGTAAATTTGCATTAAGTCAATTTTTAAGTTCTGGTTTGCAAGTTCTGTGTTTTAGGTTGGTCCCTATGTTTGAGGTGATGTTTTGTGGTCACTACTAATGGCCTCTAGACTATTTTTTGTGTTCCTTTGTCATGAAGGGTGAATTACCTATCATGTGGATCAAGGAAAGGAAATGAAGCTATATAGTGATTATCCTTGGCTAAGTGTACTAAGATGGTGGAGTGTGGAAAAATGGAATATTATGCCAAAGCTTCACTATAATGAATCGCATAAAGAGGTATTTCTTTAGATTTTTAAGGATGAAATAATTTTGGTAAACTGATTAAGGCTAAATTCTAACATGATCAAATTCAAGTGTTACATAGAGATTTAAAAAAATTTCTATAAAAAATAATACAAGCAATGCAAAGATTGATCAAATTTGTCACCAAGTTTAGATAAACTCCAACAAGACTATAAATGCCTGACTGGAAGTGGAGCTCTATCTAGAAAAATCTTGATATATATATATAATGAGCATTGAAAAGCTTGATCAAATCAGTCACCTAGTTCAAAAAATATCCACTAGGGCTATGGATGCCTAAATGGCAATGATATTTTATCTGAATAAATTATGCTCAAGAGAGACTTTGCAAAAATATTATTCAAAAATGAAATATTATGAGTAGCATTTCATAGCCTAAAGGTAAACCATATGATAGAATTTGGATGGTCCCAAGGATGCAAATTGGACCACATTGCATACACCATGAGAAATATGGTAATCCATTTTTTCTCATATGAATCTAATGACCTTACTTTCCTTGGGTGTTGCTAAATAGTGTATACTTTTCTAACCTATTATTCATTAATTACAGAACTAGGTTCTTCACTCGAAATGCTCAAGAGCATTTCCTAGTAGAGTCACCATTTGTTGTTTTTTTATTGATAACGAGTTTTGAAAGGAATCCAAAACCTTATAAATATGTTGTATATAGGATCCCATGAAGGCTAAACTCTCTAAAAAACAAGCCAAAAGTGGACCATACATTGGTTCCATGCAATAGAAGCAAAACAAAAACCTATTACAATAACGGCCTGCAGGCATCAAAGAGAAACCATAAAATGCAAAGAGAGCACAGGGATAATCCCAAACATCAAAATGGAACCATCCAATGAAGGAACTTCTTGGGATCATCTTTTCATTCTGGGATGTAATCCTCATCCTCCTTGGGGTCATCCTCCATAGATATGGTGTTCTTCTACTCATGCATCAGGGTTATAATCTTACTAGCTCTGAGAAGCATTGAGGTAGCTAGGGTGACTATATCTTCTAGGTCGGTGATTTGGTCCACGTCTCCCATATGCTACACAAAATGTGAACCTAAATATGGACTAGACATAGTCCTCTTGCTCTTGCGAGTAGGGGATGAGCTTGATTTATCATTTGCATTTTTAACCAGGATAGAGCACGGCATGGGGGTCCAAAAGGCCTTTCATGGGGTAATCCCCTTGGACGACCAGCTCTACTTGGAGTACCAATGTACAATTCAACCTGTAGATCATCTTGAGCACCATCCAAAATTTCAAGGGATGTGGGAATAGGTTCAAGGTCATCATCTGATCTCTCCTACTCCAAAGCATGTTGGTCAGGGTTCTGACTTACAAACTTGAAGATAATATAGTGGAGTCCCTGATGCTTGGGGTGAGTGGATTTTCTCTGCCTAAAAATATTCTCCATCGATCGGTATAGGTACTCTGGGATGTTGATCTACTTTACATATGATGAGTGTCGTTAATATCATCATTTAATCTCAATGATTTATCAATCTATGGTGGTATCCAAGGCTATCTATGATAGAATGTTAGGGCAGAGTACAATTCAAGCATTCAAATTTCAAGTAATTATTAGGTGAAACAGATTTTGTTTAGCCTTTTAGTGTCACACTAAACCTAATCTGCAGAATGAAAACTTGCAAGAAATAAAAACTAATTCTAAGTTCAGAAAATTAAAGTTAACTACAATTGCATGAATTGAAATTGTTGAATTGAAATCTAATCTACTTTTACAGAATTGAAATAACATAATTGAAATTGCTAAATTAAAATGTTGCTAAAATGAAATCCTAAATTACACTTGCAAAATTGAAACCTAGTTTACTCTTGCAGATTGGAAGTGATGCTTGGAAATGAAACACCTATCAATGCCCTGCCACAAAATGTCATTAAGCTTCTGCTATAGGAATTGACAACAAAATGAAATCTGTTGGAAATTGAAAGCTGCTGAAACATAAAAATAACAAAACATGGAAAGAAAAAGAAACAAGAAATAAATGTTTAATCTAATTTGTCAGCTGACACACACATAAATTTTGTACACAAACATAATAGAAAACATCAATCACATAATACAAAATAAAAACAAGAAAATGAAATTTGGTAAGCAATCTATTAATTCTATTGTAGCAAAATTATAGATTAAAACCTGCCATAAAATCCCTCCTTATAGATTTGAAAGTGGGCCCATACTTCTTGATCTAGAAGGAGGTGAAAAACACTCCTTAACTAATTTAAAATTAGAACAAAATCTAACAAAAGAACTAAAATTTATTACTCTGAAAATGGCATTACAGTTCTACTGCTACGGACTGTTACAAGATGAAAACTGTCTATTTTTCTATTACTTATTCTCCTTAAACTCAACTGACATGGGAACTATCCTTTTATAGATGCATAAGATTTATTTGCAAATAGAAAATATACTATTTCTATCCTGCAAATCAATTCCTATTATGCTGCAACATTTCTTGGTTTTATCCTAGAAGAGGATCAATTAATCTTTTCCCATGAATGGTGGCTTTTGGATGGCAAGGACGAAAAATACAGCTGGGGGATATTTTTCCTTAACCTTATCAAACTTCTTTTCATTTTTCCACTGTGAAAAAATAATCAAAAAGTCAAAAAGTACTTTTTGCTATAAATCTGAAGATAACTGGCTCAATCCAAAGAAATTGCATTCTGTCAATCTGAAGATGTTTGCTCAATCCAAAGATCTTCGGATTGACTAATTGTGTGGTCTTAAAGTTATCTCAGCTACTTTTATCAAGCGGGTTATCTCTCAAGAACTGATTGAAATAGCTTTTATCCTTCTCCATTGTGAATTCCATGCCTTGCCATTCAATGTCAACTTGCTAGAATTTATATGGAAAATCCTGTTTTTCCAACTATCAAAACATGCCCAACTACCCTTTTGGAGTGCTCATAAATTGTTCTTCGTAACTCCAATGTATATAAAATTGTATCCAAATTTTCTTAGTTGTATTAACTACACTTGGTTCAATTTTCAGCTCTTAAATATTCAGGAGTTGCTTCCAGCATCACTGTCAAGTTGGCCTCTAACACAGATTTTCACCAAAATTTCCAGCTGTCAAAAAGTGTGAAACTGTCATTTTACAGGCCCCATAACTTCCTGATTACTTGTCCATATACCTTCAAATTTGGGTCATGTGTTCTATGTACTATGAAGTACCGTTAGCATGAACTTGGTATCTTAACTCACTTTGGATAATTCCCAGTAGATTTGCCAATGTCACCATTAATGCAAATTTGTACCTGTTAACAACTCTAGAAAAGACTAAGGCATGAACATGATGAAACCTTCATAACTTTTTATCTACAGCTCAGATTGACTTGCTTCAAAAAGCAAAGTTGTATTTCTTGATAAGAATAATATGTTCATTGCATCACAATGTAATTTTATTGTAGTTTTTATTTGCTACTTAATCAACTGAAATAGTGCATAAAATGCTGAAAAGTCAAAATAGGGGTATAATGTTCCAAACATAAAATCATGCAAACACTTAACAAATATATATTCTAATCAACTATTTTGCATTTAAATTTGTCATGTTTAGTAATATGGCAGTCAAACATAGTGTAAAAATGAGGCATTTTCAGGCCTCATCAACATCCTTGACAAAGGGGTGATGTCGGCTCATCCATGATTAAATATTACATTACAAGTAACATAACCCAGTTCCATGATGGGGGAAGTCCTTACCTAACATAACCATTGTCTTTCTTGGTTAAGGAATTCCCTTTATCATGAAAAAGCACCAATTATCCAGCCATAGAATGCTTGTCCCTACGGATGATCTCCCCTTCGTTTGGGAGTTTAGTAATTTATGCCAACATGTCGATGGTAACAACAAAGGTTAATCCTTTTAGAGATACAGTACCATTATCCCAAGTCTGGAAAAATTCATTGGATATATTAGGGTCATGGCCACTAAACTTCTTTAGTAAATTTAATAGACCACGAGGCACCTAAATATTTTACACCATTAGGTCTATCTACAGTTGGTTAGGCTCGAGCAGTGCCATTATTCCCACCTCTAAAGAAAGTACTTTGTGCCACCACCTCAAAGTCCCACTTTGCTTAATGAGTACTCTAGTTCTCTCTGTAACCTGGTGTAAAAAAAACCTTCCTTCTAACAGCCAAAAATGGTTCATGTCGATATGCTCTATCTTGGGACTTTTTTGCCACCATTGATTGGGTTGGTTAGGCATGAGAAGTCTTGAAGTGTGATTCGATCAATTTTGAAGAATTATTTGGTTCATGTGGAGAACTTGCATAAAAAACAAAGGTGGCCAGAGTGGGGAAAAAAACTGGAAGTAGTTGGAAATTTTAACATTGGATAGGTTGTACCACTAGGAGCCAGACACATCAACAACATTCCTTCATTGATGAGCCTTTAGGATATTTGACGCCACATCAAAAGCCATATTGGGTGTGAGACTGACAAGTCTATCATCGCTCTCAGCGTATTCAATTTCCTAGGATGATGTGGAAGTCCCTAGATGAATCATTCCCTGCATGTGAAGAGGATCACATTTCCTATGGCGTTTATCCTTTGCTCTTTGTCCACGTGCACTTTTCCAACAAAATTTGTTGGTATTGCTATTTGGAAAACCACCACTGAGATGGTGGTATACGATGAATTTGCTAAGGCCACTTTGTTAAGGGATATAAGCTTGAGGAATGATAAGTATGACTCTTGGATATGATTTTCCACCCCTTATCTCACACTATAACGAGTGTTAGAATGCCACCTTGTCACTGTGTTGAAGTAGGATCCATAGAAACACATTACAGGGTGGGGCAGATGGATCTTCAACATCGTGGCACTAATCATAGGTGGTAGCTACAAGTTTATGTTAAGATTTGATAATGCATTGAGGAAGGTCCTCCCACCACATCGAGAAGGACTAAATAGCTAAACCAAAGTTGGCCATGGTACCAACGACTTTGTTGCCTTCCCTGTACACATGTTGAATACACGTGTTGTTGATCGCCCTTAGGTAGAATATGATTTCTTGGATGAACGGCCCCACATTCTAGGGTGGGTTTGAGACTCCTATATATTATGGTGTTTAGAGAGTCACATTCAATGATAAAATACTGGATGTTAGACTCTAGTGCTAATTGAATTCCATGAAAGGTAGCACAGGCCTCGACAAAGTTGTTTGACTGTATTCCAAGCCTTTCTACATAGGCTAAAATGATTTTACCTCTATCATCCTAGATCACTCCACCACAACTCACTTCACTAGGATTACCTTTGGACATGCCATAAAAATTGAGCTTGAGACACCAAGGGGAGGGGGGATCCATGAGACAAGGGATCTATCCACAATAAAATTAGGACTTCCAGACACCTCAAATGAGAGGTTAGCAGAACGTACCACTTGGATATTAAATTAGGATGAAGGAAAATCCTTAGATGTGATGGTGTTGGCATTTTTGAATGCAAATAAAAATTCTAAATGACATAGACTCTAGGTCAAGGCTCAAGAACCTAAAGGCTATGTTGTTCCTTTCTAGCCAAATTTACCACATAAAGTGAGGGAGGATAACCGACCATGAAAACTTCAAGTAGGTGGAATGAAAGGGGTTAGGCCTTTGGATGATGAGGTCATTAATATGATGAGGAGAAACCCATGAAAATGGACATGTTGGAGAGGATAGACGTTAGGACACAACCAAAAAAGGGGTAGTCTAAGAACAAGTGGTTGACCGAATCCCAAGCATATTTGCATAGGAAGCATCTATTCGGTAGGATCATGCCATGGGTGATCAGGTTATCGGTGGTTAAGAGTCTATTTTTGGTAATCAACTAGTAAAAGTGAGCTATCTTGGGAATGAGGTTTTTAATCCAAATGATCTTGGAGGGGAACCAATCATCCTCAGGTTCGATCAATGACTAATAAGTTGATTTGACTAAAAATGACCTAGACTCACTAAGTTGCCATAAGGGAGCATTGGGTGGTCGAGTACCGGGAATCAGTCAAGTCACCATTTCTTGTCACTATCACACAACTTACCCCAAAATTGGGGACCCACCTTAAATGTTATCTTTTGTGATTTTTGTGTTCCTTTGAGTGATAATTTTGGTGATCATTCCTCTAAAGTGTTGGGTAGGATGTTTTGTGTTTGGTTAAGGTTTAGTGGTTTCACTTTATTTCAATGTTGTAGTGTCACTTAGGTTTGTGATGTGGATTTAAATTTGATGTTTGATTTTTATTAAGGAAAGCATTCAAAATTAATTAATTTAAATTCAAATATTTAAATTAATTAATTCGATTTTAAATGAATAAAATGATACAATGAAATAATAAACATAAAAAAGGAAAGTAAAAATATTAATATATATATATATATATAATAAATTGAATTAGCCCCATGTTTGTTATTATGACACTAGCCTTGGTGGTTCATACATTTACGATTGTGTAGTAGGCTATATATTTGCATGGTGGTACTTTTCATCTCATTGGAGGTTATATTTAATATATAAGGTGATGTCTAATCTATGTATGGTTATTATGTGCAGGCTATCTAAGTGGAACCCATGATGTAGACAGAGGTGGACCACATATGAATGGATGACAAGTGGTCATGATGTGGACACATAGGTTGTCAAGAAATGGGCCTCATAGGGTGTGGAGTCAGCATCGAATGATTTCACAGATGGTGTTTTAGATACACAATGAACTCCAACACTATTTTAGATAAGGATGTGCGTCAATGACGATATAGAGTTTCACCTTTAGAGATAGGTGGAGTACGTAATAACATGGTGCATATGAGGATTGGAAATGTTATTGACCCACATTGACATAGGCCAATTGTGGATGAGGTGCAATGACTTGAACGAGGAACCCACGATAACTGATTACATGGAAATCTCGAATGGAGAATGCATAGCCGATGTCATAGTTCAATGGAATAAATACAATATGTTGATGGGGAAGACATACGCGTAGCATGTGTGAGTAGTCAAATTTAGTGTATTTTGAATATGATTCCCTGGATAATGACCCCGAAGGATAGCTAGAGGTATGTAATGATTTGTGGCATTGATAAGCTGACAGTATGGCAAAAGGAAAGTGAAGCTCACCAAGTATAGTTTTTCAAAGTGGTTATCATGCAGAGAGATAAATAGGTAGGATGGGAAATCATAGTGGAAATTAATGTGGAGGTTATCCATAACATAATTCAGCCACATACGCAAGACTTGCGTTGACATGGGCATTGAGAAATATTGAGCTAAAAGTGCAGAGGTGCTATTAAAAAAGTCATATTTACAGATAAATTGGGCTTTTTGTTTCACATGTAGAAATGGTATGGAAAGACCTTTAGCTTGAGATGTTATCTCTTGATGTGTCTGGTCACGATTTGTATCTCAAGGATATCCACGGGGCCAAAAATAGCATTTTGAAGTCAAATGTAGGGAAGGTACTATTCTAATGCCACATAATAATTCACATTATTACACAGGGTGACTATGCACATAGGGCCTATGTGGCCAATGCAGTACTGTACACAGCAATTTAAGGTCAACTAAGTGTAGCTATGCAACAATGAAGATATAGTGGATATTTTTTCGTATGACATTGTTGTTATGGTCTGTGGGTGTATTTTCAATTAGGTCAAAATACAAATACATTACTGTTATAGTCTATAGGTGTATTTTCAATTGGTTCAAAATACAATGATATTATTGTTATGGTCTATAGGTGAATTGTATCTTCACTCAGGGTTTATAGGTGCTAAAAGCAGTAAGTGGTGTATGGCTATAGGCTTTATGCAAGCTAAGGCAATGACCATCGGTTTCACATTATTATATGCCAATATTAATAAACAATTTGAATTTATATGGTATGGTGAATAAGACGTTATAGCACACGGTTCAACAAAGGAAAGTAATGGTTATAAAGATATGAGGTTATTATGCCTACTACCACATCAAAAAAAAAGAAAAGCCTTTTGAGAAAGAAAAGTACTCGAAGACCAATGTTGAAATAGAGGAACATTTTGAAAGAAAAGCAAATGAATATTTTTTAGAGATGGTAAAATGAAATGAACAGTTTCGAATGAAGAAAATATGGAAAATGAAAAGATAGAAATAAGTGGAGTAGAAATGTTTTCTGCAACTTTAAAACCCCTTTGAAGCTCATGAACAAGGCTGGACATTTTGGGACTGGCTGGATCCTTTTGGAGGCCAAGGCTGGAAATATGTTGCAAAGACTGTATTTTTTGCTTTTAATATAAATGATTCCAAAAATTTGTGTCCTATTAGCAAGATAGGAGGAGATTATTTCTACATGTTTGATTTAACTATTTATTTTTTTCCTTTCATGCTATAGGCTTATAGATGATGTTCAATGCATTTTAATGGTTACATCATTGAATGTTTAAAGCATAAAATTTATTTTCATTTTCCTTAGAAGCTCGCACCTAGATTATTGCGGGTTGTGCAAATGCAAGTTCGGATAAACTAGGTTACATGCAAAAATTTCTCACATCTTCGATTTTGTAGGAATAGGGTAGCATCATACTAGCGGTAATTTTTTTTTCCTATTTTTAGCATTCTAGTCCATTTCTAGACTTTTTATTTTATTTTTTTCTAACCCTTCCCTTTTGCAGTTTTTTTAAAACTTTGGCAATTAAAATAAAAATAAAAATAAAATTAAAATCCCAAAAATAGATGCATGGGTGTGAAGAATAAGCTTTAACATTTCATCTTATGCAATTTCAATTTCATTTTGAAGCCATTTCAAAATTATAAAAATTATTCAAAGTTGTTGTTTTTACAGGCATTTTATAATTTTGAATTTTACATAATTTTACATTTTGAAGGTAAATCAGATTTCAAGCTTTGCATGTTTATTTTGCAAGCAATAAATTAACTTTCCTTTATTAAAATCATAATTTCATTAAAGGGGAGCAATTTATATGGATTTCTGAAAGCCATTGTTTTTAAAGCAATAAATTGATATCTCTTTATGAAAATCAATTTCATTAAACAGGGGTAATTTATTTATTATATTTTAAAGCTAGTCATTTCATCATTTTATTTCCATGCTCAAAGCAATTTAAAATGAATCCAATCATCATTTAATATTCATATTTAGAGATAAATTTTAATCTTCTATTTCATGCTTAAAGTAGGGTTTAATGCAAGATAAAACTTGTTTAAAATTTTCTTAACCAAAAGAAGATAAAATCTACCTAAAACACTTCAATATAAAATGAACTAAGGCTTTACATCATGGTCATATGAGGGCCAATAACATTTTCATTTCTTTTAAAGTTTCATGAACAATCACTAGCATAGCATAATGAAATAAACCAATATAGACCCCTTGTTAATAGGTATTTGCAAATCACTAAGGTATTCCTAGCACTTATTTGATACATATTCACAAGAGTAAAGACACACATTAAGTAAAACGAACCTTGGAGAAATTTATATTTCTTTGCAAGAGAGGGTTTTCTAATCAAAATTCTAACCATTATGGGGATTTTTTAATTAAGCAAAATATCCACTCAACACTGATGAACAAGAGCAATTGATAGATCTTATCAAGAAAAATAATGGTATATTTTCATGGTCCTATAAATACATGTCTGGTCTTGACATTAACTTGGTTGTCCATAACTTATCCTTGCATCTGATGCCAAGTTGATAAAACAAAAATTAAGTTATATCCTACCATTAACCTCATGGTCGAAGAAGAGCTTCCAAAGCTACTAGACATATGTTTCATCCAATCCATTAATTATATTGAGTGGATTTCAAATATAGTACCCATTCGTAAGCCTAATGGGGTGATTCACATTTGCACTAGACTTTCAAGATCTTAAAAAAACATGTCCTAAGGATGACTTTCCTCTACCAGACATCAATACTCTTGTTGACACTTGTGTTGGCCATGAAATGCTATATTTAATGGATGATTTTTTAGGATATATTAGATTCAAATAAATCCTACTAATTGTTGGAAATTTTGAGTATATTGTTGTCATTTATGTCAAATTTTTGAGGTCATAGATTTATGACATTGGTTGCAATTGATATCTCGGCATAACAAAAGATGAGGTTTACAAGTTGGTTAAAATGTAGGACAAAGATCATTCTTAGTGCAAGGAAATTAATAAAAAGAGGGTTAAAATATTTATATTTTAATCCCAAGAGGTATGGGATAAATCTCCAAGTGTTTGTTTAAAAGGTTGAAGGCCATGGTTTATAAATCCTAAAGGAAGCAAGTCACTAAGGCTCAAAAAGGAAATAATATTATAATATTAAAGTTAAAAGGTTAAAGCCTAAGGTTCAATTATAAAATAATTATAATATTTTATATTATAAATTATTTTAAACCCAAGGTGGGTTTTGGCACCAACTTTGAAAAGAATTTTTAAATTCTTAAACAGCGTCGACATCCAAAGCAATGTGGTAAATCCATATTAATATGGATGATTTTTCTAGCCCTAAGGTCGTGTGTACGATGCATGAATCATTCATTTTCTTGTGCATGACGTGAGAAGAAGAAGATAAATTCTTTTAAAAATTAAGGGCCTTGGACGTGGATAACAATAAAATCATGGATTTTATCTCCAGCCAAGTGGTTGGCCTAGCGGCAGACTGGGCAGTGTTAAGGTGCAAGGTAGACACCAGGTCGTGAGTTCAATTTTAGGCAACAACAATTTTGAAAGGTTTTTTGTTGGCAAGGAAGTGAGAACGGAGGTCACAGTGTGAATCATGCACTAATATTTTTGTGTAGGTGGTTGGCCTAACAGTAGCCCAAGCAGCATGAGCGCTCTGGCAGGCAGGAGGTATTGTGGTCGAACCTCACTCGCGATAGTTTTCATAAGAAAGATTTAATTTTTATTAAGTCTAAGGCTGAGTGTTAGGCGCTTAAGATGTGTTTGATTTTTTGAGTGCCATTAGACTTAGGGAGCTATAAGGGAAATATTTTTTATTTCTTGCCATTTTTTAGAAGAATAATATAATGGAGAGTGTATATTTTTGAAGTATTATTTTCTGGAGTAATAAGGAAATTATTGGTAAATCCATTTTGAGAGTGTTTGTTGATATTTTAAGTGGGATATAAAAGGTGTATAATATACCTTTATTTTTTATAATATTTGATTCAATTTTAAGGACTTGGTTCATGATTTAATGTTTTATTTTGAGAAACCAAAAGAGATTTAGAGCATTGGTTTGGAACAAATTGTGTACACATTTTGAGGAGGTTTCCTAACACAAAGAGTTATTGTGCTAACCCTTTTATAGTTGCAAATATATTGTGTGTGAGACAAATTTTTGAAGACATATCTCCATAAGAGTAACCTAAGAGGTATGGGCATATCATTCCTTTTTTAAGGTGTTTTTTTGAATGAATATAAGGTGGATTGAAAAGAATTGTTTGATAAGCATTGTTGAAAATATTTGAGTTAGGGTTTGAAACTGCATGGTGCATCCTTATTGGAAGAAGTTTTAAAGCACTTTTTTAGGGTTTGTGAGAAAATTATGCTTCATTGTTTAAATGATTGTGTGAAGATTTTTGGCATTGGTTTTGAGTGATATTGAAAGTGGTTGAGATCAAAATTATGAGGAAATTTTGTGCTTTATTGAGGTTGATGTTTGAGAGTAAATTTGTAAAGAAGAATAAACCAGTTTTGTTATACATTGTTTTGATTTGATTTGAAAGGGATTTTGCAAGAGAAAGAGATTGGTTGATTGAGTACAATATTTGTGAGTGTGAAACATATTGAGTTTTTGATAGAGCATATCATTCTCTATATGTTCCAAAGGTTAAATGAATTCTAAGTAGAATTTATCTGTGTGAAGAAAGTGTTTTGAAAGAGGTTTAAGTTGTAATGTGTATGCAAGAGTTGGAGTTATTTGAGTAGGTTTTATGAGCAGCATTGAAGGTAGTTCATTTTCTTGTGTATATTCAAGCAAGTCTTTGAGAAGACTTGAGGGTATATTTGAATAGAGTTAAGAGCAGGTTTGATTGCTGATTTGTTCAAGCTTTGTGTTAAGTCTTGGGGCAGATTTGAGCAAGTATTTGAGAAGGCATGAGGATAGATTTGAGCAAGTATTTGTGTTAAGGCTTGGGATATATTTGAGCAAAGTTGAGATCAGGTTTGGTTGCTGATTTGTTCAAGCTTTGTGTTAAGGCTTGGGAAATATTTGAGCAGAGTTGAGAGCATGTTTGGTTGCTGATTTGTTCAAGATTTTTTTTAAGGCTTGGGTTAGATTAGAGATAGAATTAGGAGTATATTTATGAGCAAATTTTTGTGCAGATTTGTAAGCAGAGTTAGAGTATATTTGTGCTAGACTTGGGATAGAGTTTGGTGTAGATTTGAGATAGAGTTGAGAGAAATATTTGGAGGTGATAGAGCAAAGAGAACAATAGTCTACAATGGATAGAGATCCATCATCCAGTGTAGTGGGGATAGAGGTATCTTGTGGAGAGAGATCCACAAGCTAGAGTAGTGGGGGAAGAAGTCTTCTATAATATCACCATCCATAGTAGAGGGTATAGAGTTCTCATGTGGAGATAGATCCATGAACTAGAGTAAGATGAAAGAATTATCCTATGGAGTGAGATATATGAACCAGTTGGGGATATAGAGTTCTTATGTGGAGATAGATCCAAAAACTAGTTGAGGATATAGAGTTCTCCTAGATCAAGTTCCATGAACCAAATAAAAGAGGAAAGAGTTCTCCTGTGGAGAGAGATCCATAAACCATAGGAAAGGGTATAGAGTTCTCCTATGGAGAGATATCCATAAATTAGAGCATAGGGGATTGGTATCTCCTTTGGATAGAGGTCCATAAACATTGTAATAGGGAAGTGATTCCTAAGAGATCTATTGAGAAAATTTAGAAGAAATATTTTCTCCGTGAAGTAGCCCACATTGGGTGAACCACATTAAATTTGTATCTCTCTTATGTGTGATGATTTGTGCATTTATTTGATTACTGCTATTGATATTTCCATTGATAATATTGGATAATATTGTTTGGGAAAGAAAATTAAAAGTTGATCTTATATTGTTCACCCCCCCTCTCAGTATAAGCATGTGTTCTTCAATTGGTATCAAAGTGGGTTCCTTTGAAAGAGTCTAACAACTTGAAGGAAATAAGTATAGGAACATAGATGGCATCTCATAATGGGTCTTCATAAAATAAGGCACCATTGTTCTATGGGAATAATTATGCTTTCTAGAGCATAATAATGAAGACTTACTTGATGGCACGAGGATATGAGATATGGTAATCGGTCGAGGATGAATTCACACCTACAACTACTCCTTCCATAAATAAATATGGTAAGCTATTATATGTGATTAATTCCAAGGCTATGAATCAAATTTTAAGTGGATTACGTGAAGCAAAATTTTTGAAAGTTATGCACTAAAAATTAGCAAAAGAGATATGGGATAAACTAAAGTAAACATATGAAGGAGAAAAATATCAATATGGCAAAGCTACAAAACCACAAGAAAATGCTTGAAGATTTGAATATGGAAGATGAGGAAGATAATGGTACATACTTACTTCATGTGGATGAAATTTTTAATACCATGCGTGGACTTGGATTTGAAATTGAAGACTCCAGTGTTTCTCAGAAAGTACTAAGGTCACTTCCTATGAGGTATGATGGAAAGGTCTCAGCTATAGAGGAGATGAGAGATATTGAAAATTTGACTATGGATGAATTACATGGAATTCTTACAACCTATGAAATGAGAATAGTAAGGGATCCCAACTCCAAGAAATATTGCCATAAATGACAAAGGGAGAGATTTTTGGAATTTTTGAGTATATTATTGTCATTGATGTCAAAGTTTTGAGGTCATAGATTGATGACATTGGTTGCAATTGATATATCGACATAACAAAAATATGAGGTTTATAAGTTGGTTAAAATGCAGGACAAAGATCATTCTCAATGCAAGGAAATTAATAAAAAAAGGGTTATAATATTTATATTTTAAGCCCAAGAGGTTTGGGACAAAGCTCCAAGTGTTTGGTTAAAAGGTTGAAGGCCATGGTTTATAAATCCTAAAGGAAGCAAGTCACTAAGGCTAAAAAAGGAAATAATATTATAATATTTTTATATTATAATATTAAAGTCGAAAGGTTAAAACCTAAGGTTCAATTATAAAATAATTATAATATTTTATACTATAAATTATTTTAAACCAAAGGTGGGTTTTGGCTCCAACTTTGAAAAGAATTTTTAAATTCTTAAAAAACGCTGACATCCAAAGCAAGGTGGTAAATCCATATTAATATGGATGATTTTTCTAGCCCTAAGGTTGTGTGTTCGATGCATGAATAATTTGTTTCCTTGTGCGTGATGTGAGAAGAAGACAAATTATTTTAAAAAATAATAAGGTCCTTAGATGTGGATAACAATAAAATTATAGATTTTATCTCCAACCAGGTGTTTGGCCTAGCGGTAGACTGGGTAGTGTTAAGGCATAGGGCAGACATCAGGTCGTGAGTTCAATTTTGGGTGGAGATAGTTTTGAAAGGTTTTTGGTTGGCAAAAACATGAGATTAGAGGTCAAAGTGTGAATCATGCACTAATATTTTCATGTGGGAGGTTGGCCTAGCAGCATCCCAAGTAGTGTGAGCACACTGGCAGATAGGAGGTGGTGTGGTCAAACCTCACTCATGATAGTTTTGGTAAGCAAGATTTAATTTTTATTACGTCTAAGGTTGAGTGTTAGGCACTTAAGGTTTGTTTGATTATTTGAGTGCCATTAGACTTAGGGAGCTATAAGGAAAATATTTTTTATTTCTTGCCATTGTTTAGAAGAATAATATAATGGAGAGTGTATTTTTCTGAAGTATTATTTTGTGGAGTAATAAGGAAATTATTGGTAAATGCATTTTGAAAGTGTTTTTTGATATTTTAAGTGGGAGATAAAAGGTGTAGAATGTACCTTTATTGTTTGTAATATTTGATTCAATTTGAAGGACTTGGTTCATGATTTAATGTTTTATTTTGAGAAACCAAAAGAGATTTAGAGCATTGATTTGAAAAAAATTGTGCACACATTTTGAGGATGTTTTCTAACACATAAAGAGGTGTTGTGATAATCATTTTATAGTTGCAAACATATTGTGTGTGAGACATATTTTTGAAGACATGTCTTCATAAGAGTAAGCTAAGAGGTATGGGTATATCATTCATTGTTTAAGGTATTTTGTTGGCATTGTTGAAAATTTTTGAGTTGGAGTTTGAAACCTACATTGTGCATCCTTGTTGGAAGAAGTTTGAAAAAACTTATTTAGGGTTTGTGAGCAAATTACGCTTCATTGTTTGAATTATTGTGTGAATATTTTTGGAATTGGTTTTGAGTGATATTGAAAGTGGTTGAGATCAATCTTGTGAGGGAAATTTGTGCTTTATTGAGGTTGATGTTTGAGAGTAAATTTACAAAGAAGAATAAACCAATTTTGTTATACATTGTTTTGATTTGATTTGAAAGGGATTTTGCAAGAGAAAGAGATTGGTTTATTGAGTACAAGATTTGTGAGTGTGAAACATATTAATTTTTTGATAGAGCATACCATTCTCTATATGTTCTAGAGGTTAAACGAATTCTAAGTAGAATTTGTATATGTGAAAAAAGCTTTTTTAAAGAGATTTAAGTTGTAATGTGTATGCAAGATTTGGAGTTATTTGAGAAGGTTTTGTGAGTAGCATTGAATGCAGTTTTGAGCAAGTCTTTGAGAAGACTTGAGGGTATATTTGAGCAAGTCTTTGAGAAGACTTGAGGGCATATTTGAGCAAGTCTTTGAGAAGGCTTGAGGATAGAGTTGAGCAAGTACTTGTGTGGGGTATACCTAAGCATAGATAAGAGTAGGTTTGATTGCTAATTTATTCAAGCTTTGTGTTAAGGCTTGGGGTAGATTCAAGCAAGTCTTTGAGAAGGCTTGAGGATATATTTGATCAAGTTTTTGTGTTAAGTATTGGGGTATATTTTATTAGATTTGAGAGCAGGTTTGGTTGCTAATTTTTTCAAGATTTGTGTTAAGTCTTGGGGTAGATTAGAGATAGAATTAAGAGTAGATTTATGAGAAAATTTTGGTGTATATTTGTGAGAAGATTTAGATTAGATTTGTGCTAGACTTGGGATAGATTTTGGTGTATATTTGAGATAGATTTGAGAGCAGGATTTGGAGGTGATAGATAAAAGAGGATAGTAGTCTCCAATGGATAGAGATCCATCAACTAGTGCAATGGGGATAGAGGTCTCTTGTGGAGAGATATATACAAGCTAGAGTAATGGGAGTAGAATTATTCTATAAGATAACCATCTAGAGTAGAGGATATAGAGTTCTCTTGTGGAGAGAGATCCATGAACCAGAGTAAGGGGAAAGAGTTCTTCTATGGAGTGATATCGATGAACTAGTTGGGGAGATAGAATTCTTCTATGGAGAGAGATCCATATAATAGTTGAGGATATATATTTCTCTCGAATCATGTTCCATGAACTAGAGAAAATGGGAAAGTGTTCTCCTGTGGAGAGAGATCCACAAACTAGAGCAAAGGGAATAGAGTTCTCCTATGGAGAGAGATCCACAAATCAAAGCATAGGGAATTGGTATCTCCTTTGGAAAGAGGTCCATAAACATTGTAATAGGGAATTGATTCCTAATATATTTGTTGATAAAATTTATAAGAAATATTTTCTCCGTGGAGCAGTCCACATTAGGTGAACCACGTTAAATTTGTATCTCTCTTGTATGATTTGTGCATTACTTTGATTACTGCTATTGATATTGCCATTTTTAATATTGGATAATATTGTTTGGAAAATAAAAGTAAAATTTGGTCTTATATTGTTTGCCCCCCCTCTCAGTATAAGCCTATGTTATTCAATTGGTATCAGAATGGGTTCTTCAACCTTCAAAAGAGTCTAATAGCTTGAACGAAAGAAGTATAGGAACACAAATGGCATATAAGAATGGATCTTCAACAAAAAAGCACCATTGTTTGATGGTAATAATTATGCTTTATGGAGCATAATAATGAAGACTTAATTGATGGCACAAGGATATGAGACATGGCAATTGGTTGAGGATGGATTCACACCTACTTCTATCATAGATAAATATGGTAAGCCATTATATGTGAATAATTCAAAGGCTATGAATGGAATTTTAAGTGGATTATGTGAAGAAAAATTTGTGAAAGTTATGCACTACAAATTAGAAAAAGAGATATGGGATAAATTGAAGCAAACATATAAATAAGATAAAAAGATCAAGATGGCAAAGCTACAAAACCCCAAAAAAAGGTTTGAATATTTGAAGATGGAAGATGAGAAAGATATTGCTACATAATTACTTCGTGTGGATGAAATTGTTAATACCATGCATGGATTTGGATTTGAAATTGAAGACTCCAATGTTTCTTAAAAAGTACTAAGGTCACTTCCTATGAGGTATGATGGAAAGGTCTCAACTATAGAGGAGATGAGAGATATTGAAAATTTGACTATGGATGAGTTACATGGAATTCTTACAGCTTATGAGATGAGAATAGTAAAGGATCCCAACTCCAAGAAAGAGGTAGCTTTCAAAGCATCAAAGAAGACAAAAGATAAGAAACCATAATCAAGTGGTGAGTCAAGTAGTGATGAAGAAGCTAACTATGGTAGAAGAAACAAGGACTCAAGAAAGCACAAAGGTATGAAAATAGTGAAATGTTTTAATTGTGAAAATTTTGGTCACTATGCATCTAATTATCTAGAATCTGGAAGTATTAGTAGTGAAGAAAAATAGGATCGTAAGAAAAAGGAAGAAGGAAAATCCAGGCATGAAAAATAAAACAAGTATGGTCAAGGCAAGCATGAAAAGAAGTTCGTTCAAAGGCACAAATTTTTTTTCTATATTAACAAGGGAAGCAAGACTTCAAGTGATAGTGATGAAAGATCCTCATATTGTGAAGAAGAAGAGATTCTATTTTTGGCAATAGAAGAGGAAGAAAATGCTCCTTTTGTAGATAAAGTAGAAAAGTATAAATTTTCTCTTGAATACCAAGAAGTAGAACAAGATCATAAAATGAAAAGGAAGGCACAGTAGATCTAGAAATAAAACTTATTATTGCTCTTAGAGAATTAAAAAAGTTTAGAAAGTAGAATTCAAGACTAAAGACTCAAGTTCATGTTGGAGATTTTGAGTCCCTAAGTCAAAGTTGTCATTGATGTCACCATTGATGCCACTTGATGGAGTCATCATTAATACCAAGATTTTAGTAGAAAATAAAGGCAACAAAGATGGTCAGTTGATATTCAACAAGAAGGCAGAAGTTCGAGTAAAACAGTGCAAAAGACAGAAGTTGAAAAGGAGTGATGATATTTATTTTATAAATTATTTAAATTTAGGATGAATTTAAATTTTATAAATAAATATTATAATAATTAGAAGTGTCATAGTGAAAATGCAAATAAAATAATTGTATTTTTTATTACAATATTTTATATTGCAAAATGGGTTTATAAAGTCCAAAAATAATAAACCCAAAAGGTTGGGTTAAAGGTTTAAAGACCAAATTTTATGTTAATAAATACAAAGGTTGAATTTAATGTTTTAATCAAGGCAACGTTTATTTCCAAGGGAAGCACCGATGTCAAAAAAAGCAAAGGAAAGCACCGACATTATCAAATACAAGGGAAGCACCAACATGTTTAAAATAATGGGAATGCATATTAATACCATGCCAAATATATGTTTTGAATTACCCTTGCTCGATTTGAAAAGAAAGTGCATCGAATTTAATGTAGAGCTCGTGATAGTATTTCGTAATTTTCATGGGTTGACTTGATGGTGGAAAGGACAAAGGCAAGCGCTTTGGTGTGTTGAATTCCAACAAGGCACCTTGGCCTAGTGGCAAGTGGGCAACAACTTACATTTTGGTGTGCACGGTGGTTTGAGTTTGAATCTCGTGGAAGCCTTTGGTGGACGTGTTGAAGGTGCCAAGGAATAGGTGCAAACATTTTATTTTGCAAGGCTTGGGAGGAGTATTGAAGCATGTGGTGCTTCCTCCCTTCCCAATGAGCTTGTAAGCTTGTGTGGTGTTGGCACCATGGGCAAAGACTTGTGTGGACTGCATTGAGAGTTTGAAACTCTCCAAAGGCAAAGGTACATTTTGTTATTTTATTTTATTAATGCCTAAGTTGGAGGTATAAGGAATTTAGTGGTTAAAGTATTTGCATTGTGATTAAGGGTGGTTGTTGAGAAATATTGTTAGGAGGTATAAGGAGAATTCTGGTTTTGTTTTCAAGTCTTAAATTTTGCCATTGTGGAATATTGAAAGGTTAAGACTTTGTGGGTGTATGTTAATTTGAATAAAGGGTTTTTGATTATTGTGAGGATATTGTGTATTGTTTAAGTTGGAGTGATAAGGTGTAATTGTGATATTATTTTTGTGATATAAAAATTATCCTCTAACCCTTATTGAGTTTGTCAAAGAAGTAATTTTGAGTGTGGCATATTTATAAAGGGAAACTACTCTTCAAGAAAAGGTATGGGCAAAATTCTTCTTTGTTGAGTTAGGTGATTGGTATGATTAAAAATTGAGTTTGGAGTGAAAAGTATTTTATTAGGGTTTTCTTTTTGAAAGTGGTTGAGTTAATGCTTCAAGGTTTTATGAATTGAGAATTGCTATTAAACCTTGTTTTATAAGAATTGTTGTTGAAACCATTGGTTGTGCAATGAACTTGAACTAACACGAGTATCATTGTTATGTGATATTTGTTGTTGAGTATTTTTGGATACATTTTGAGTGGGTGATACATGCTTGGACTAGGGTTTGTGAGAAAGGGTTGTTACTTGAGGTGATTGGTTGAGTAGAGTTGATTGAGCCTAGTCAAGTGAATGTGTGAAGAGGTTGTTCAAGTTCCATGAAACAAACTATTCTTTATTCTAAGTTGAGTTGATATTGATTTGAGTTGAGAAATTGATTGAGCATTGAGTATAGGACATATTGAGTCTCTAAAAATTATCTTTATGATTCTATAATATTGGACAAGTTTTGTGTGAGCTTGTTGAGCAGATTTGGACAAGTTATGAGTGAGCTTGTTGAGCAGATTTGAGCAGGTTCTGAGTGGACTTGTTGAGTAGATTTGTACAGGTTCTATGTGGACCTATTGAGCATATTTGAGCATGTATTGAGTGGACCTGTTGAGAAGATATGAGCAGGTTCTGAGTGGACCTATTGAGCAGATTTGAGCAGGTTCTAAGTGGATCTGTTGAGAAAATTTGAGAATGTTTTGATTGAACCTATTGACAAAATTTTGGAAGTGACAAAGTATAGAGGACAAAGTCTTAGTGGATAGATATCCATTAGCCAGGACAATTGAAGATAGGTCTTCTGAGTGAGGAGTCTTCAAGTGGATAGAGATCCACCAGTAAATACAGTAGATAGATAGAGTCTTCTATAAGATCACTAGCCAGAGTAGAGGAGAAGGATTTCTCCTGTGGATAGAGATCCACAAACTAGATTTAGGGGATCAACATCTCCTTTGGGCAGAGGTCCATAAATATTGTAATTGGGAATGATTCCCAAAATATTATTTGAGAAATATTTAGAAGAAATATTTTTCTGTGGAGGTAGCCCACATTGGGTGAACCACGTTAAAATGGTTTCTCTCATTTGTGTGATGTTTGCTAGTTTATTAATGCTGATGCTACTATTTGGATTAAAAGGGAAAAAGTTTTATTATATATTTTTCACCCCCCCTCTCAGTATAAGCACATGTTCTTCAATTTGTATCAGAGTCGATCTCTCCGTGAAGAGTCTAAAATCTTGTAATATGATCCTTCGGTAGCACACATGACTTTAGAAAGTGAAGAAGACACTATGTTTGATATAAAAGAAGAATTTTTTGCTACTCTCATAAAATTGGAAAGACTTAGAGAGAAAAATTTAAGCTTGAAAAAAAAAAATCATGAAGATGAAGAAGAAAGAGTGGAAGTTATATAGAACCTCATAGAACTCAAGATTAAGGTAGAATAAGGAAAGAATATTGAGCAAGATATGACAGATCTATTGAGATCCAAGGAAACATAATTTGGAATATTGAAAGTAGAAATTGTTCTCCTAAGGAATAAACTAGAAGGGATCAAGATACTACAAGATACAGAATATGAGAAACAAAAAGGGAAATCAAGCTTCCAAAAGGTAGAAAATTCAAACAAATAAAAACAAGCAAAGAACATCAAAAAGGAAGAAAGTAAATAAGAGCCCTGGATAAGGGTTAATCACAAAAATAAGATGACTTCTTCACAACATCCAAGATCTCCAAACAGGTTACATAATTTCTTTCATGGTCATTGTTTTTCTTGCAATAAATATGGTCATAGAGTTGCACACTGTACTCATCATGCAAGATACAATAGAAATTTCAATTCCTTTGCACCTCTTATGGATGATGATGTTATATGTTACAAATGCAATAATTTTGGGCACAAGGCTTTATGGTGTAAAATGATATTTCTTGAGTTTAGAAAAATAATTCCAACAACTAGGAAGGATGAAATAAAGAATGTTAGGGCCAAATATATGTTGGTACAAACAACCCTGCATGCTCAAGATAAATAAGAACAATGGTATATAGATAGTGGTTGCTCTAGTCACATGATAGGAGACAAATACAAGTTCATTGTACTAAAGGAAATAAATATAGAATTATTTAGCAGATAATGGCTATGATATCAAGGGAGAACTTATCTATGCCCTTGACACAGTAAAGAAGGTAAGAAAGCAACACTCTAAGCTTGAAAGTCAATTTCAAGAATGTGATGAAGAAGTATTATTGCTCATAAAGGATTTAGAGAAGTCAAAGGCTAAGGCAAACAAGTTCAAAGATAAGTTAGAAGCAAATATTTTGGAATGTGAAAATTTAACACAAGAAGTGGCACTACTAAAGAAATATTTAGAGGATTCCAAGAATAATTTATACAAGTATGTGAACAGTGCAAAGAGTGTGGATAAAATATTCAAGATACAAAGAAGAGCAATAAACTAAACAGGTCTTGGTTCTAAATAGGTTCAAAAGAAAAAGGAAAAAGATTCTACTTCATGTCCTGAAGAAGAAGAAACTTTAGAATAAGATACTTTAGAATAATACAGTGTAAGTGGGAGTGAGACATCAGAGGATGAGTTGGACATAAAAGAGTTCAACAAATATAGGAACAATGCACAAATAAGATATAGATGGAACAACAATCATAATAGGAGACCAATGAGGTCGAGACAAGGAAGCTTCAATGGAAGATATTTTTCATGTCACAGGTTTAGGCACATGGCTTCACAGTGCAGGACACATGAAAGATAGGAATATGGAAAAGGACAACCTTTTCAAGGATATTGCTACTCATATAATGAGTTTGGTCACAAGGCAATGAATTGCAGGGTTCATGATAGAAGAGGATATGGCTTCACTAGGAGAAGTCCTAAGATAGTTGCACCTCCAAGGAATAATAACATTAAGTGTTATAAGTGCAATAATGATGGTCACATAGCAAGATGGTGTAGAGAAAATATTCCAAGTTCAAGCATGAACAGGAACAAGAATAGGAACAAAAACAGGAATATGGATGAGAATAGGAATAGGAACAGGAACAGGAATAGGAACATGGATGAGAACAAGAATAGGAACAGGAACATAAGTGATGACAGGAATAGGGATGATGACTTAGAAATAAATAGTGAGAGGATTCAGAAGACTCGAGAGAAGAAGAGAGAAAGATAAAGGTAAAAAATAGTGCTTTCGAGGAGTAGAAATACTCCCACCCCAAAATTAACCACCTCATGTGGAGGTGGGGGAGGGGCTAAGCTAAGAGGATCATTCTTAGCCCCGAGCCCCAAAGGTGACCCTTTGCCATTGATGTCAAAGGGGGAGAGATTTGTGTATTGGGGAGAGACTTGATATAGGGAGATTTGATATTTGAGAGAGCTTTGAGCTAGGGGGAGCAGAAGAAAAATAAAGGTCAAGTTTCAATAAAATGATATGGGTTGCCATCAATGACAAAGAGGGAGATTGTTGGACATTTTGAGTCCCTAAGTCAAATTTGTCATTGATTTCACCATTGATGCCACCTTATGGAGTCATCATTAATACCAAGAGTTCAGCAGAAAATAAAGGCAACAAATATGGTCAGTTGATATTCAACAAGAAGGTAGAAGTTCGAGTAAAACAATGCAAAAGACATAAGTTGAAAAGGAGTGATAATATTTATTTTAAAAATTATTTAAATTCAGGATGAATTTAAATTTTATAAATAAATATTATAATGGTTAGAAGTGCCATAGTGAAAACCCAAATAAAATAATTGTAATTTTTATTACAATATTTTATATTGCAAAAATGGGTTTATAAAGTCTAAAAATAATAAACCCAAAAGGTTGGGTTAAAGGTTTAAAGACCAAAGTTTATGTTAATAAATCCAAAGGTTGGATTGAGGGTTTTAATCAAGGCAACGTTTATTTCCAAGAGAAGCACCGATGTCAAACAAAGCAAAGGAAAGTGCCAATGTCATCAAAGACAAGGGAAGCACCGACGTGTTTAAAATAATGGGAATGCATATTAATACCATGCCAAAGATTGTTTCAAATTACCCTTGCTCGATTTTGAAAAGAAAGCGCATCAAATTTAATGCAGAGCTCATGATAGTTTTCACAATTTTTGTGGGTTGACTTGACGACGAAAAGGACAAAGGCAAGCGCTTTGGTGTGTTGAATGCCAACAAGGCACCTTGGCCTAGTGGCAAGTGGGCAGCAACTTACGTTTTGGTGTGCACGGTGGTTTGAGTTCGAATCTCATAGAAGCCTTTGGTGGACATGTTGAAGGCACCAAGGAATAGGTACAAACATTTTATTTTGCAAGGCTTGGGAGGAGTATTGAAGCACGTGGTGCTTCCTCCCTTCCCAATGAGCTTGTAAGCTCGTGTGGTGTTGGCACCGTGGGCAAAGACTTGTGTGGACTACGTTGAGAGTTCAAAACTCTCCAAAGGCAAAGGTACATTTTGTTATTTTATTTTATTAATGCCTAAGTTGGAGGTATAAGGAATTTAGTGGTTAAAGTCTTTGCATTGTGATTAAGGGTGGTTGTTGAGAAATATTGTTAGGAGGTATAAGGAGAATTCTGGTTTTGTTTTCAAGTCTTAAATTTTGCCATTGTGGAATATTGAAAGGTTAAGACTTTGTGGGTGTATGTTAATTTGAATAAAGGGTTTTTTATTATTGTGAGGATATTGTGTATTGTTTAAGTTGGAGTGATAAGGTGTAATTGTGATATTATTTTTGTGATATAAAAATTAACCTCTAACCCTTATTGAGTTTGTCAAAGAAGTAATTGTGAGTGTGGTAGATTTGTAAAGGGCAACTACTCTTCAAGAAAAGGTATGGGCAAAATTCTTCTTTGTTGAGTTAGGTGATTGGCATGATTGAAAATTGAGTTTGGAGTGAAAAAGGATTTGATTAGGGTTTCCTTTTCAAAATTGGTTGAGTTAATCCTTCAAGATTTTATGAATTGAGAATTGTGATTAAACCTTGTTTTATAAGCATTGTTGTTGAACCTTATTGGTTGTGCAATGAACTTGAACTTGAGTTAGAAAAGAACATGAGTATAATTGTTATGTGAGAATTTTTTTTTATCATTGTTGGATACATTTTGAGTGGGTGATACATGCTTGGACTAGGGTTTGTGAGAAAGGGTTGTTCCTTGAGGTGATTGGTTGAGTAGAGTTGATTGAGCCTAGTCAAGTGAATGTGTGAAGAGGTTGTTCAAGTTCCATGAAACAAACTATTCTTTATTATGATTTGAGTTGAGATTGATTTGAGTTCAAAAATTGATTGAGCATTGAGTATAGGATATATTGAGTCTCTAACAATTCTCTTTATGATTCTATTAGATTGGACAAGTTCTGTGTGAGCTTGTTGAAAATATTTTCACAAGTTATGAGTGATCTTGTTGAGAAGCTTTGAGCAGGTTTTGAGTGGACTTGTTGAGCATATTTGGATAGGTTCTGTGTGGACCTATTGAGCAGATTTGAGTAGGTTCTAAGTGGACCTGTTGAGAACATTTGAGTAGGTTCTGAGTGGACCTGTTTAGCAGATTTGAGTAGGTTCTGAGTGGACCTATTAAGCATATTTGAGAAGGTTCTAAGTGAACCTATTGATAGAGCTTTGGAAGTGACAGAGTATAGAGGACAGAGTCTTAGTGGATAGAGATCTAGGATCTAGGATAATTAAAGATAGGTCTTTTGAGTGAGGAGTCTTCAAGCGGAGAGAGATCCACCAACCAGTGCAACAGAGAGATAGGGTCTTCTAGAATATCACTAGCCAGAGCAGAGGACAAGGAGTTATCCTATGGATAGAGATACACAAACTAGATTTAGGGGATCAACATCTCCTTTGGATAGAGGTCCATAAACATTGTAATTGGGAAGGATTCCTAAAATATTATTTGAGAAATATTTAGAAGAAATATTTTTTTGTGGAGGTAGCCCACATTGGGTGAACCATGTTAAAATGATGTATCTCATGTGTGTGATGCTTTGTGTGATGTTTATTGGTTTATTAATGTTGATGCTACTATTTGGATTAAAATGGAAAGAGTTTTATTAGATACTGTTCACCCCCATCTCAGTATAAGCACATGTTATTTAGTTAAATAATGTGAGGAAGAGAAAGGAAATATTATACAAGATCTAAAAAACTCAATAGCTAAGGCAAGGAGATTTAAAGAGGTCATGAGTGGAAATTTAGAAGTAAAGAGTTAGAATGTGAAAGACTTGAACATGAGGTAGTTTCACTAAGTATGGAAGTAAAAAATTCTAAGGACAAGATACATAGGTTTGGGAAAAGTTCAAAAACTTTGGATAAGATTATTGTTGGCAATTTTGGGTACTTTGGGTACATTGCCTTTGCTCAAGTGTATAAGTTGTCATTGATGTCAAAAGGCATTTTTGTGTTGATATCAAAAAGAGTGTGATGTCAAAAATATCTTGAGAAGCTTCATAATGTTAAAGGGTTTTTATTAAAACCATGGTGACAAGGTTAAAGGTTTTTCTTAAAACCATTTGGACTCATTAAGGGTTTTTATTAAAACCAAGCTTAACTTAATGCAAAGGTTTTTACTTCTTGAAAAACCTTGAAGGTCCATGTTTATTATTAATAATTAAATTAACTCAAACCTTTGACAAGGGTCTAAGTTTAATTTATTATTAATAAAATAATAATTATTATTTTTTTAATTATTATTAAAGGGTCTTTCAACCCTTAAGCAACGAAGAAAAAAAGATTTCTTTCGCCGATGTGTTGCCATCGTTGGAGGAGCACCGACGTCAAACAGTTAAGGAGAAATGGCTATATAAGTGGGGATGATTTTCTAAAGTGATTGTAACTCCGAGTAATGAAAATCGTAGCTCTGTGATCTTCGAGAAAGCATTGTATTTCATTGAGAGTTGATTATCGATATTGAGTTGCCCAAGTAATTTCTTGCGTTTTTAGTTTGCGCTTTGACATCCGATAGATTGCGCTTCACCTACAATTGTTGGGACTGCACTCGAATTACGTTTTCAGTTTGCGCTTTGACATCCGACAGTTTGCTTTCACCTACGATTGATTGGATTGCACGAAGGATAACAATTTTTTGTTTGCATTGTGTGGATGATTATTTTTGTTGCCCAATAAGTTACGTTTTGGACAGCGCTCACCAGTTTGCATGTGGCTTGAGGAAGACATTTACGTTTTCCAGATTCTTGGCATCAAAGGAAGATAAAATATAGGGCAACAATGTATTTCTTCATTGGGCACTTGTGACCCAACGACGGTGGCATTAAAGCGAAGGTGCTAGAAGGCAGAGGTGCCGAGTTCGATTCTCTTCGTTGGTAATTTTCTTTTGGTCATGGTGTGCAAAGGATAGTGGTTGTGAATGCGTTGGAGGTATAAGGTTAAGGTATCATATTTTCTTTGACATTGTTTTATTGATGCTTAATGTTTATGTGGAGTAATAAGGTGTAAAGAGGTTTTACTTTGTATGTATATTATACTTCTGGTGGTTTTTATTAAGTTGGAGAAATAAGGTGTTAATTTGGATCTTTATTATTGTATATTGTTGTATAGTTGCTAACTCTAATTGGTGGCAAATTGAGAGTTAGTGTTGTGACAGATTTTGAGTTCTCCTTCTTCATCAAAGTAAAGGTATGGGCAACTTCTTCCATGTATATTGTTGATGGTATATTTTCTGAAATTGAGTTTGGAGTGAAAAGGTTGTCTACTAGGTATTTTTGGTGTAAATCCTATTTTTTGGATATTGAAGATTGTTTATGCATTAAAATCATTGATGAGTTTTTGGGTGAATGCATAATTCTAGTTGAGGAAGAGGAAGCATTTTTTTGCACTAAGGTTTTATGTTAGTAAGTCTTGCTACTTGCATTGAGATGATGAAACCCTTAGTTGGCTGGTTTGATATTGATGGTTGAGTTGCTTCCATAGAGGTTGTTTTGATCAAGTTAGTGCTTTACTTGATACATGATATTGGGCTTACTCCATTGAGTTGATTTGAGCAAGTTATTCTTTGCATTTGGTGATATTGTGTTGGTGGCTGTTTTGTTCAAATATCCTTGGAGGGAAAAGGATTTCTACTTGTTTCCTTTTCTTGTGATGATTGGTTGAATGCTTCAAGGTTGATGTTGAGTTGAATGGTGTTGGTTGACTAAACCTTGTTTGATGAGCATTGTTGTTGAAACCCTAATTGTTGGTAAAAATAATATGAGTATCATTGTTATATGAGATATTGCATGGTTGGCAATTGTTGGGTTGTGTTTCATATTCTTGAGAAAAGCATACTACATCTATCTTATTCTTTTGAGATTGAGATTGAGTTGAGATTGATATTGGGAGTTAAGTATAGAACATATTGGGTCTCTAACAATTCTCTTTATGTTTCTATGAGATTTGAGATTGAGATTGGGAGTTAAGTATAGAACATATTGAGTCTCTAACAATTCTCTTTATGCTTCTATGAGGTTTATGAATCACATTGGGTCTCTAAAAATTCTCTTTGTGGGTTCATGCTAAGCAAGTTTTTCTTGGTGAGCTTGTTGAGGTTTTGGACAGGTTTCGATGGGGACTTGTGAGCAGGTTTTGGACAGGTTTCGGTGGGGACTTGTGAGCAGATTTGGACAGGTCCTAGCGAGAGGACTTGTGAGCTGAGTTTTTGATAGTTCTATCAGAGAACTTGAGGACAGAGGTGCATTGGTTCTTTGAGAAGAACTTGAGGATAGATTTGGCAAGTCTTTGAGAAGGCTTGTGTGCAGAGGATTGATTTGTTCAAGAGTTGGACAGATCTGACAGATAGAGGAAGACTTGTACTAGACCGACTGACTGTGTTTGGTACAGGTTGCTGAGCTACTGTGGACGTGATCATAGAAGGCAGAGGTCTCTTAGGCTAAGCATTGAGGACAGGAGGTCTTCGGTGGAAAGGAGTTCCACATGTTGGCAAGAGGTAGAGGCAGTTGATCTTCTAAGGGATCATTTCCAGAGCAGAGGGGAAGGTATCTCCTTTGAGTAGAGGCTCATAAATTTAGATTGGGGGAAGGTATCTCCTTTGAGCAGAGGCTCATAAATTCAGATTGGGGGAAGGTATCTCCTTTGGGCCGAGGCTCATAAACATTGTAATTGGGAAGGTTTCCCAAAGAACTTTGAGATAACTTTTAGAGAAAAGTTTTGTGGACGTAGCCCAGGCTTTCTGGGTGAACCACGTTAAAATTGGTGTCACTTTGTGGATGATATTGTGCATTGTTTTGATATTGCTTTGGGTATATTGCTTTACTGTTTTGAAGTATAAAGGAAAAAGTAAAAAGAGGTCTTATACTGTTCACCCCCCTCTCAGTATAAGCTTGTGTTCTTCAATTGGTATCAGAGCGGGTGCCTTCGGAAAGTTTAACAACTTGAAGGAAAAGCTAGTAAAGAACACAATGGATCATTCAAGTGGCAATGCAGCACCTATTCTTGATGGGTCAGATTTTGGTCTTTGGAGTGCAAGGATGAAGGTTCATCTAATGGCACTTGGGAATGAGGTTTGGGAAGTGATTGAAGATGAGTACACTATTCCTGAACATGGTCCTAATACTAAAGAAGAAAGGCTCCTACATCACAAGCAATTCAAAAGCAATGAATGCAATCCTGAAAGGCTTATAGAAAGCAGATCTCACCAAAGTGATTCATTGCAAGACAACTAGTGAAATGTGGAATCAGTTGAAGGTGGTTCATACAGGTGATACAAATGTCAGAAAGGCCAAGTTGAGACACTTCAAAGGTATGTTTGAACAACTCAAGATGAATGATGATGAAAATATTAGTGACTACATGCTTCGTATGGATGAGGTTGTTAACTCCATGAAAGACTTAGGTCTTGAGCTTGCTGAAAATGATGTTTGTGATAAGATTTTAAGATCTCTTCCTAATAGATTTAGTGAAAATATTTATGCTATTGAGGAAGCTAAAGATTTGGATAAGTTGAAAAAGGATGAGCTCCATAGTATACTTGCAGCATTTGAGTTGAGAACTCAAGTGAAGGTTGATGTCAAGAAAGAGGCAGCTTTCAAGGCTACCAAGAAATCCAAGGGTAAACAACTTCAAGAGAGTGATGAGTCTTCTAGTGATGAAGAGGTTATTAAAGAAAGAAGAGAGGCTTCTAAAGAAAGAAAAAAAGAAAAAAGAAAAATGTTTTTTTTTTGGGGGATTTGGTGGTTTTTTTGCCCTGTCTGTATTGTTGCCAAGGATGAAAGTGATGAAGATAAACAGGACTGTAAGAGCAAGGATTCTGAAAAGCACAAGCATCACAGGAAAAACAAAGATGAGCACAACAATCAAGGAAAGAGGTACTCTCACAAACACAAGAAGAGCTTCTACCTAGACAAGGCAAGTAAGTGTTCTAGTAGTGATAGTGAAAGTTCTTCAAGTGATAATGAAAATGAGATGTTGTTCATATCCGAAAAAGAGGAAGAACCAAAACATAGATTCATTATCATGAAATGTCTTAGATGTGGAAATTTTGGTCACCTTGAGGATGATTGCACAAATAATGATTTGGTTTCTAGTATGTATGAGGATGCTTCAAAAAACTATAAGGAAGATGCATGTATGGTTTTTGAAAAGGGTAGCACCTCTAGTGATAAGAAATCTGAAAAAGGCTTTGATGATTCAAAAGGCAAACATATAGAGGAAGGAGAAGTAGATCTTAAAGGTGAACTTATTAGTGCTCTTAGTGCTTTGAAAAAGGAAAGAAAGAAGAATGCTAGACTCAAGGATAAGTTAGATGAATGTTGTATGGAGAGAGATGATCTTATAGAAAGTCTTGACTTCTCTATAGCTAAGACACAAGAACTCAAGGATGAGTTAGAATCTAAGGTTCTTGAGTATAGTGAGTTAGAACAGAAAATGGCTTCTTTGAAAGAGGAAACTAAAGAGTACAAGGATAAGCTTCACAGGTTTCAAGATAGCTCCAAAAAGGTTAAGTCACTCATCAAAGGTCAAAGAAAGACAACAGATAAAACAGGCCTTGGTTTTGTTAAGCCTCACAAGGAACAAGTTGGAGAGTCTAGTAAGAGACTCCAAAAGGAAGAGAGTTCTCATGAGGAAAGTATTTCAGATCATGAGTCCTTGAATGATAGATGCACAGAAATAGAAAATAGGAAATAGAAAAAGGGGAGAAAGTTTACAGGACCTAAGAGGTCAAATAAAGGAAAGTTTAATGGCAGATGTTTTGCTTGTCATAGGTTTGGTCACATGGCTTCACATTGCATGACTCAAGTAAGGAAGGTAAATGACAATTTCAGAGGTGGTAATTTCTTTCAAGGGTATTGCTACTCTTGTAAACAGTTTGGGCACAAGGCAGTTTATTGCAAGGCAAATATCAGGAACAGGTTTGGCCAGAACAGGTTTGGTCAGAACAGGTTTGGTCAGAATAGGTTTGGTCAGAATAGGTTTTGTCATAACAGGTGGATTCAAAGAATAGGTATGCCTAAAAGAAATAACATTGTTACTTGTTATAAGTGCAACAATGAAGGTCACACAGCTAGACAATGTAGAGCTGAAATTCCAAGGTACAAGAACAGGAAAAGTGGCATGATCAGGTCCAAGGATCAAGGCATGGATAAGAACAGGGATGAGAACAAGAACAAGAACAGTGACAGGAACAGGAATATGGACAAAGAGTTCAAGAGAAGGCCCAAAAGGAAGTTATAGACGCCGATGATGATCAGTGCCTAATGGGAGTTTTACTCCCACCCCAAAATTAATCACCTCATCAGGAGGTGGGGGAGGGACTAAGCTAAGAGGCTCATTCTTAGTCCCGAGCCCCAAAGGTGGCCCTTTGCCATTGATGACAAAGGGGGAGAGATATGAGTAAGGGGGAGAGCTTCAAAGTGAAGAGGAAAGCTTCAAGTCAGGGGGAGCAAAACTTCAAAGGAAGATTCTTAGTTGTTAGCACAGTTGGTTTCAGTTTTGGCTCTTGAGAAGTGTTTTCAGTAAAGGTTTGCCATCAATGACAAAGGGGGAGATTGTTGGCAATTTTGGGTACTTTGGGTACATTGCCTTTGCTCAAGTGTATAAGTTGTCATTGATGTCAAAAGGCATTTTTGTGTTGATATCAAAAAGAGTGTGATGTCAAAAATATCTTGAGAAGCTTCATAATGTTAAAGGGTTTTTATTAAAACCATGGTGACAAGGTTAAAGGTTTTTCTTAAAACCATTTGGACTCATTAAGGGTTTTTATTAAAACCAAGCTTAACTTAATGCAAAGGTTTTTACTTCTTGAAAAACCTTGAAGGTCCATGTTTATTATTAATAATTAAATTAACTCAAACCTTTGACAAGGGTCTAAGTTTAATTTATTATTAATAAAATAATAATAATTATTATTAAAGGGTCTTTCAACCCTTAAGCGATGGAGAAAAAATATTTCTTTCGTCGATGTGTTGCCATCATTGGAGGAGCGCCGACGTCAAACAGTTAAGGAGAAATGGCTATATAAGTGGGGATGATTTTCTAAAGTGATTGTAACTCCGAGTAATGAAAATCGTAGCTCTGTGATCTTCGAGAAAGCGTTGTATTTCATTGAGAGTTGATTATCGATATTGAGTTGCCCAAGTAATTTCTTGCATTTTTAGTTTGCGCTTTGACATCCGACAGATTGCGCTTCACCTACAATTGTTGGGACTGCACTCGAATTACGTTTTTAGTTTGCGCTTTGACATCCGACAGTTTGCTTTCACCTACGATTGATTGGATTGCACGAAGGATAACAGTTTTTTTTTGCACTATGTGGATGATTATTTATGTTGCCCAGTAAGTTACGTTTTGGACAGCGCTCACTAGTTTGCATGTGGCTTGAGGAAGACATTTACGTTTTCCAGATTCTTGGCGTCAAAGGAAGATAAAATATAGGGCAACACTGTATTTCTTCATTGGGCACTTGTGACCCAACGATGGTGGCGTTTAAGCGAAGGTGCTAGAAGGCAGAGGTGCCGAGTTCGATTCTCTTCGTTGGTAATTTTCTTTTGGTCGTGGTGTGCAAAGGATAGTGGTTGTGAATGCGTTGGAGGTATAAGGTTAAGGTATCATATTTGCTTTGACATTGTTTTATTGATGCTTAATGTTTATGTGGAGTAATAAGGTGTAAAGAGGTTTTACTTTGTATGTATATTATACTTCTAGTGGTTTTTATTAAGTTGGAGAAATAAGGTGTTAATTTGGATCTTTATTATTGTATATTGTTGTATAGTTGCTAACTCTAATTGGTGGCAAATTGAGAGTTAGTGTTGTGACAGATTTTGAGTTCTCCTTCTTCATCAAAGTAAAGGTATGGGCAACTTCTTCCATGTATATTGTTGATGGTATATTTTCTGAAATTGAGTTTGGAGTGAAAAGGTTGTCTACTAGGTATTTTTGGTGTAAATCCTATTTTTTGGATATTGAAGATTGTTTATGCATTAAAATCATTGATGAGTTTTTGGGTGAATGCATAATTCTGGTTGAGGAAGAGGAAGCATTTTTTTGCACTAAGGTTTTATGTTAGTAAGTCTTGCTACTTGCATTGAGATGATGAAACCCTTAGTTGGCTGGTTTGATATTGATGGTTGAGTTGCTTCCATAGAGGTTGTTTTGATCAAGTTAGTGCTTTACTTGATACATGATATTGGGCTTACTCCATTGAGTTGATTTGAGCAAGTTATTCTTTGCATTTGGTGATATTGTGTTGGTGGTCTGTTTTGTTCAAATATCCTTGGAGGGAAAAGGATTTCTACTTGTTTCCTTTTCTTGTGATGATTGGTTGAATGCTTCAAGGTTGATGTTGAGTTGAATGGTGTTGGTTGACTAAACCTTGTTTGATGAGCATTGTTGTTGAAACCCTAATTGTTGGTAAAAATAATATGAGTATCATTGTTATATGAGATATTGCATGGTTGGCAATTGTTGGGTTGTGTTTCATATTCTTGAGAAAAGCATACTACATCTATCTTATTCTTTTGAGATTGAGATTGAGTTGAGATTGAGATTGGGAGTTAAGTATAGAACATATTGGGTCTCTAACAATTCTCTTTATGTTTCTATGAGATTTGAGATTGAGATTGGGAGTTAAGTATAGAACATATTGAGTCTCTAACAATTCTCTTTATGCTTCTATGAGGTTTATGAATCACATTGGGTCTCTAAAAATTCTCTTTGTGGGTTCATGCTAAGCAAGTTTTTCTTGGTGAGCTTGCTGAGGTTTTGGACAGGTTTCGGTGGGGACTTGTGAGAAAGTTTTGGACAGGTTCTAGTGGGGACTTGTGAGCATTTTTGGACAGGTCCTAGCAGAGGACTTGTGAGCTGAGTTTTTGATAGTTCTATCAGAGAACTTGAGGACAGAGGTGCATTGGTTCTTTGAGAAGAACCTGAGGATAGATTTGGCAAGTCTTTGAGAAGGCTTGTGTGTAGAGGATTGATTTGTTCAAGAGTTGGACAGATCTGACAGACAGAGGAAGACTTGTACTAGACCGACTGACTATGTTTGGTACAGGTTGCTGAGCTACTGTGGACGTGATCATAGAAGGCAGAGGTCTCTTAGGCTAAGCATTGAGGACAGGAGGTCTTCGGTGGAAAGGAGTTCCACATGCTGGCAAGAGGTAGAGGCAGTTGATCTTCTGAGGGATCATTTCCAGAGCAGAGGGGAAGGTATCTCCTTTGAGCAGAGGCTCATAAATTCAAGATGGGGGAAGGTATCTCCTTTGAGTAGAGGCTCATAAATTCAGATTGGGGGAAGGTATCTCCTTTGGGCCGAGGCTCATAAACATTGTAATTGGGAAGGTTTCCCAAAGAACTTTGAGATAACTTTTGGAGAAAATTTTTGTGGACGTAGCCCAGGCTTTCTAGGTGAACCACGTTAAAATTGGTGTCACTTTGTGGATGATATTGTGCATTGTTTTGATATTGCTTTGGGTATATTGCTTTACTGTTTTGAAGTATAAAGGAAAAAGTAAAAAGAGGTCTTATACTGTTCACCCCCCCTCTCAGTATAAGCTTGTGTTCTTCAATTATCAATGCACAAAGTTCTTCATCTATCAAAATAGGACGTGATGTTGAAGAAGGACAAGTGAAACAAGAAGAAGGGTCAAGCTCAACCTCAAAAGAGGAAGTTTTAGAGGAAGAGAGTGAAGGAGAAATTAAGACTTATGAGGATAAGTTGAAGAATAAAAGCTTCACTAAGAAAGTAAACAATGCACAAATAAGGAACAAGGATCATCACAAAGAAGAAAGGACTAAGAGACTAGTGGGCTCAAGACAAGATTTCTTCAAAGGACGTTGTTTTTCATGTAATTGGTTTGGTCACAAGGCTATGCATTGCAGGACTCATGGAAATAAGGAGTATGGTTTTACTAAGAGGAAATTCAAATATGGACATATCTTTCAAGGGTATTGTTACTCTTGTAATTGATTTGGTTATAAAGCAATCCACTACAGGTTTCATGATAGAAATAAGTATGGCTTCACCAGGAGGAACTTCAAGACATTTGCACCTTCTAATAACTACAATATTAAGTGTTACAAGTGGAATAATTTTATGCATAAGGCCAAATGGTGTAGAATAGAGTTTCTAGAGCTTCCAGAGACAAGCAAGAATAGGGACACTAAAAAGGATCAAAAGGTTATGTTGAGAAATAAGGTTGACAAAGAAAAAGAGCATTGTATTATGGGAGTAGAAATACTCCCACCCCAAAATTAATCACCTCAAGGAGAGGAGGTGGGGAGGGGGCTGATATAAGAGTCTTATCTTTAGCCCCAAAGGAGTCCCTTTTGCCATTGATGTCAAAGGGGGAGAGATTTGAGTAAGGGAGAGAGCATTCATTCAGGGGAGCATATTTGGAATCCAGTGGTTGAAAAAATGAATTTTTAGAAAGGGTTGCCATCAATGACAAAGGGAGAGATTGTTGGAAATTTTGAGTATATTATTGTCATTGATGTAAAAATTTTGAGGTCATAGATTGATGACATTGGTTGCAATTGATATCTCGACATAACAAAAATATGAGGTTTATAAGTTGGTTAAAATGCAAGACAAAGATCATTCTCAGTGCAAGGAAATTAATAAAAAAATAGTTATAATATTCATATTTTAATCCCAAGAGGTTTGGGATAAAGCTCCAAGTGTTTGGTTAAAAGTTTGAAGGCCATGGTTTGTAAATCCTTAAGGAAGCAAGTCACTAAGGCTAAGTCAAAAGGTTAAAGCCTAAGGTTAATTTATAAAATAATTATAATATTTTATATTATAAATTATTTTAAACCCAAGGTGGGTTTTGGCACCAACTTTGAAAAGAATTTTTAAATTCTTAAATAGCGTCAATGTCCAAATCAATGTGGTAAATCCATTTAATATGGATGATTTTTCTAGCCCTAAGGTTGTGTGTTCGATGCACGAATCATTTGTTTTCTTTTGCATGATGTGAGAAGAAGAAGATAAATTCTTTTAAAAATTAAAAAGGGCCTTGGATGTGGATAACAATAAAATCATATATATTATCTCCAGCCAGGCATTGACCTAGCTATAGACTAGGCAGTGTTAAGGCGTAGGGCAGACACCAGGTCATGTGTTCAATTTCAGGCAATGATAGTTTTGAAAGGTTTTTTGTTGGCAAGGAAGTGAGAGTGGAGGTCAAAGTGTGAATCATGCACTAATATTTTCATGTGGGCAGTTGGCCTAGAAACAGCCCAAGAAACATGAGTGTGTTGGTAGATATGAGGTGATGTGATCAAACATCACCCACGGTAGTTTTGGTAAGCAAGATTTAATTTTTATTAAGTCTAAGGTTGAGTGTTAGGTGCTTAAGGTGTGTTTGATTGTTTGAGCACCATTGGACTTAGGGAGCTATAAGGGAAATATTTTTTATTTCTTGCCATTGTTTAGAAGAATAATATAATGGAGAGTGCATTTTTCTGAAGTATTATTTTTTGGAGTAATAAGGAAATTATTGGTAAATCCATTTTGATATTGTTTGTTGATATTTTAAGTGGGAGATAAAAGGTGTAGAATGTACCTTTATTTTTTGTAATATTTGATTCAATTTGAAGGACTTGGTTCATGATTTAATGTTTTATTTTGAGAAACCAAAAGAGATTTAGAGCATTGGTTTGGAATAAATTGTGCACACATTTTGAGGAGGTTTTCTAACACATAAAGAGGTGTTGTGTTAATCCTTTTATAGTTGCAAAGATATTGTGTGTGAGACATATTTTTGAAGATATATTTCCATAAGAGTAAGCTAAGAGGCATGGGCATATCATTCCTTGTTTAAGGTATTTTGTTGAATTAATATAACATGGAGTAAAAAGGATTGTTTGATAAGCATTGTTAAAAAAAATTGAGTTAGGGTTTAAAACCTACATTGTGCATCCTTTTTGGAAGAATTTTGAAAGCACTTGTTTAGGGTTTGTGAGAAAATTATGCTTCATTATTTGAATGATTGTGTGAAGCATTTTGGCATTGGTTTTGAGTGATATTGAAAGTGGTTGAGATAAATCCTGTGAGGGAAATTTGTGCTTTATTGAGGTTGATGTTTGAGAGAAAATTTGCAAAGAAGAATAAACTAGTTTTGTTATACATTGTTTTGATTTTATTTGAAAGGGATTTTGTAAGAGAAAGAGATTGGTTGATTGAGTACAAGATTTGTGAGTGTGAAACATATTGAGTTTTTGATAAAGCATATCATTATCTATATGTTCTAGAGGTTAAATGAATTCTAAGTAGAATTTATCTGTGTGAATAAATATTTTTGAAAAAGATTTTGAGTTGTAATGTGTATGCAATATTTGGAGTTATTTGAGCAGGTTTTGTAAGCAGCATTGAACGTAGTTTTGAGCAAGTCTTTGAGAAGACTTGAGGGTAGATTTGAGCAAGCCTTTGAGAATACTTGAGGATATATTTGAGAAAGTATTTGAGAAGGCTTGAGGATATATTTGATCAAGTCTTTGTGTTAAGTCTTGGGGCATATCTGAGAAGAGTTAAGAGTAGGTTTGATTGCTTATTAGTTCAAGATTTGTGTTAAGTCTTAGGGTAGATTTGAGAAAGTCTTTGAGAAGGCTTGAGGATAGATTTGAGCAAGTATTTGGTTGAGAGCATATTTGGTTGCTGATTTGTTTAAGATTTGTTTTAAGTCTTAGGGTAGATTTGAGTAGAGTTGAGAGCATATTTGGTTGCTGATTTGTTTAATATTTGTGTTAAGTCTTAGGAGATTTGAGTAGAGTTGAGAGCAGGTTTGGTTGCTGATTTATTCAATATTTGAGTTAAGGCTTGGGGAAGATTAGAGATAGAATTAAGAGTATATTTATGAGCAAATTTTTGTGTAGATTTGTGAGTAGAGTTAGAGTAGATTTGTGCTAGACTTTGGATAGAGTTTTGTGTATATTTGAGATATATTTGAGAGTAATATTTGGATGTAACAGAGCAAATAAGATAGCAGTCTCCAATGGATAGAGATCCATAATCCACTACAGTGGGGATAGAGGTATCCTGTGGAGAGAGATCCAATTTCCAAATTAGTGGAGGTTAAAGTCTTCTAGAAGATCACCAACCAAAGTAGATGGGATAGATTTCTCTTGTGGAGAGAGATCCATGAACCATAGTAAGGGAAAATAGTTCTTATATTGATTGAGATATGTGAACCAGTTGGGGAGATAGATTTCTTCTATGGAGAGAGATCCACAAACTAGTTGAGAAGATAAAGTTCTCCTGGATCAAGTTCCATAAACCAGAGCAAAGGGGAAATATTTCTCCTATGGAGAGATATCCACAAACCAGATCAAAGGGGATAAAGTTATCATATGGAGAGAGATCCACAAATTAGAGCATAGGGTATTAGTATCTCCTTTAGAAAGAGGTTCATAAAAATTGTAATAGGAAATTGATTCATAAGATATTTGTTGAGAAAATTTAGAAGAAATATTTTCTCCGTGGAGTAGCCCACATTGGGTTAACCCCATTAAATTTATATCTCTCTTGTGTATGATGATTTATGCATCGCTTTGATTACTGCTATTGATATTGCCAGAAGAATATGTGTATGATCTACTAGCCAAATCCAAAATCTAACAAGAGCACATCAATGTTTTGGAAAAAAAAATTGATCAACTTCTAGAGCATAATGTGAGGTTGAACCCCAAGAAGTGTGTCCTTGGTATTACTTTAGGTAAACTATTAGGATTCATTATCTTCAAGTGAGGTATTTAAGTGACCCAAACAAGGTCAAGGCCATTATGGAGATGCCTCTCCAAAAAAAACTTAAAAGATTTATGTAGTTTACAAGGAAAGATACAATCAATCCATCGTTTCATTGCACAACTCCTAGACAAATGCAGGTCATTCAATCACTTGCTACAAAATGGGGTGACATTTTCATGAATAAATGAATGCCAAAAGTATTTTTATGATATCAAGCAATACCTAGCATCTCCACTAGTCCTAACTCTACCTTGCCTTGGGGTCCCCTTCCATGTTTATGTTTTAGTCTTAACACAAAATGTGGATCATGGAACTTATTAAATTGCTAGTATAGAAGGAGTAGAAGAGTCTAAACCATTGAACACCATCCACTTGAGAGTGTTCTATGCTTAATGTGTCTCGTATATGTATATACATACATGGTTACAATTACACATAAGCACCATTCATATACATTGCACTTCACACATTCATTTTGTACAATCACATTCATTATCATTTCGATTCATTTCATCCACTATATTAGGGGTCATTTGCTCAATTTTGATAATAATTGATTTAGTAAGTATTGTTGCCTTCATAAAGTGTGCCCTTGAATTCACAATCATCTCATTACACCATTTCATAAGTCAAGTTATCATTTGCAATAAAAATTTACATCATCTCTAGGTGTTTTCGATCACTTAGCCACTCCTAATGTCTCAAGAAACCTCCAATACATGTCGAATTTTCTCTAGGACCAAGGCACATTTTAAATAAAGATCATTTTGAGTTATAGGAGTTGAATCTAACATTATTTAACAAAACACATCTCACACATATAAAAAACATCTTGTATCAAAGAGAGATAACACATGTTGTGACTATTCCACAACTAGCCCCAAATTTGGGAACCCAACTTAAATTTTGATGTGTTGAGGATTTTGATTGTATTTGAGTTCTAGGTTATAGGTTTAGTGTGATGTAGAATTCTCTTTAATCAGTGTTCAATGTTAAGTATTTTTATTTAAGGTGATAGATTCAGTTTGTTTGATTTTAGTTTTTAATGTCAATTTTAGTGTTTCCCTTTTATTTTGATTTTAATAGTTAATCTTTTAAAGGTAATTGTTTTGAAATAAATAAAAAAATGAAAGGGATAAACTAATATATATATAGAAAATAAAAATAAAATAAAATGTAATAAAATCCTTATATATAAGTATTTATATATATGTATATAAAAGTTAATGAAGTAAGGTCATGTGTGTTCCCATTTTTGATTAGGAATGTTTCATATTAATTAGGGGTGTTATATTAAGTTATTTTATTTTCCTTCATTTGTTTGAAATTAATTGATTTTGTGTTATGTTTACAGGCTAATTTAAATATGATGTGCAAGTCATAAAATGGGGTATACCTCCCTCACGATCGTATGAGTGGTAGGCTTACGAAGACTGTGGAGGCCAACATCAAGTTGATCGGGTGTGCTAAAGTGGTGGATAGCAAGATAGATCTGAATTGGATTGTTGAGATGTTACTAGAATCATTGTCAGAACATCTAGCATTGTTCTTTCAAGACATTGAGAATGCATCATAGAAGCAGATAGACTACTAGATGATGATAGAGATAGATAGACTCGAATGAGGTGTGGAGACATTGATGGAGTCTAGTTAGCAAGGATGAAGTGTACCCTATATATGATGATGACAGAGCATACACAATGAGTTAGAATGGAGGTTGGAAGTTGACATAGTGGCACTCGATACTAGATGAGGTGCTATATCAAAAAAATTAAATACCAACAATATATGAAGGATAATTTTATTGAGGTGTAAGATTCTTGATTGCTAGGAAAGCAATATGTATCACATCATCAATTGGTTTAGTAAATACATCAAGATCTATGTGTAAACATAGACTTTGAATGGATCCATGGGTGAGATGACAAAAAATGGTAAATATGGAACCAAATTCTTCATCGCAAAGGTCGTGTGGAGCTGTCTACATGGTGAGAGAGGTTTGGCTATGACAAATTGGCCACTTTTTGTAGATATCAGCCATCCTACATGAACAAAAATGATAGGACAGAAGTGAGGTCATCAAAATATTATAGGCATGATGTTTGAGGATCAACAATGTATGGATATAAGATCCACAACTAGAGTGTTTTAGAGAGGCTAAATGGCCTCATGATAGTGCATCTAAAATACAATGAACATATGGTTCACACTGACTACAAAGAGTACACGTGGAAGATAATGCAACAATGAGCATAGGCAAATTAATGTTTGGTTGTGATTTGTGGTGGATGAAACACCCAGGGTAAAAAACAACATTGATATTTACGTGTGTATAATGGAGTTTCAGGGCCACATAGGTAGATGAATATGATATGGCAGAAACCAAAGTTAATAGGGCATAGCAAATTATCACTAGCACCATCTATTTCAAAAATATTGGTGGCCAATGAAATACATGGTAACCAGGATGAGGTAGCTCCATGCATTTGAATAATGGAAATATTTTGGGGTGAAGGACCCATCACCATAAAAAGGGTGAGATGTTTTAATTATATAACCAAAGTTGACAATCATAAAAAAAGGACAATAGGTTGGCAACGCAGACTGCGTTGAACACCATTATAGTAATGCAGTAGACTGTACCTCGTGCACAGTATCTTTTGGAAATCCACATAGGTATAAGTGGCCACATAATATGGAAAGAGAATCAGGTGTAGGAGGTACATGTGAAATAAAGACATATTTGAATATTAAAATTATGCATGGAGAGAAGCCCGTTTCATTTTTAATGGATATTACATGTGAGTAATTCATAAAGTATAGCCACACCCATTATTGGATCATTATAAACCAATTTATAAAATAAAAGGAATAATTAATTAATATGGGTAGAGGTAAGATAATGTGATGATAGGTGAGGTGTTACAAAAGAGAAAATATAATTATTCTGAAGGAATAAAACTCCCAATCACCTGAATAATATAGGAGGTAAATGAAGACGAAAATACGCCAAAGAAGAGAAATGAAAATACACTTTGAAAATCTTAAATACCCACTAAAACGTAGAATACAAGGCTAGAAATTTTGGTAAAAGCCAATGCTGGACCTTTTTGGAGACCAAGGGCTGGAAATATGCTATTACAAGACTATGTTTTCTATTTTTAATGCAAATACATCAGAAATTTACACTTTGTTAGCAAAGTTGGAGGAGAAATCTTATGCATGTTCAGATTAACTATTTATTTTTCTCCTTTCATGTTTTAGGCTTATAGATGGTGTTAAATGCATTTTTATGGTTGCACTATTGAATGTTTAAAACATGGAACTCATTTTTTTCCCTTAGAAGATCGCACCTAGTTTATTTCGGATTGTGCAAATGCAACTTCGGATAAACTAGGTTACATGCAGAAATATCTCACATCTCCATTTTTGTAGGAATAGGGTAGCATCATACTGGTGATATTTTATTTTTATTATTTTCAGCTTTTTGGTCCATTTTCCAGATATTTTATTTTTATTTTCTCTAACCTTCCCTTTTTGCAATTTTTTTTAAAACTTTGACAATTAAAATAGAAATTGAAAAAAATTAAAATTCCAAAAACAAATGCACGGGTCTCTAGAATAATATTTAAAATTTCATCTTATGTAGTTTCAATTTCAGTTTGAAGCCATTTCAAAATAAAAATTATTTAAAGTTGTTTTTTCAAGAATTTTATAATTTCGAAATTTGACATAATTGCACATTTTGAAGGTAAATCAAATTTCAAGCTTTGCATTTCATTTTGCAAGCAATAAATTAACTTTCCTTTGTGAAAATCATAATTTCATTAAAGGGAGGTAATTTATAGGGCATTTCAAAGCTATTACATTTAAAGCAATAAATTGACTTCTCTTTATGAAAATCATAATTTCATCAAAGAGGGGTAATTTATATGATATGCCACAGACTATTTCATTTACCAAGTTATTCATGTATATTATTTTACTTTTATGTTCAAATCAACATTAAATGAATCCAATCATCGTTCAAACTTTACATTCCAAAAGATAGATTTTAGTCTTCTCTTTTATGCTCAAAGCAGGGTTTAATAATACAAGATAAAACTTGTCAAAAATATGCTTAAACAAAGTAAAATTAAATCTACCTTAAATACTTCAATATAAAATGAACTAAGGCTTTACATCATTGTCATATGAGGGCCAATCACATTTTCCTTTTCTTTTTCACGAACAATCACTAGTGTAGCAATAAAATAATACCAATAGAGGACCCTTATTAATAGTTACTTGCAAATCACTGAGGTATTCTTAACACTTATTTGAGACATATTTACAATATCACAAGAACACATTAAGTAAAATTAAACTTGGAGAAATTTCTATTTTTTTTCAAGAGAGGGTTTTCTAATCAAAATCTTGATTGTGATGATGATTTTACAATTGGGTAAAATTTCCACTCAACAGAATTGGTGCTAGAAGGAGGGCATGAATTGGTGTTATTTTATTTATGCTAAATTGTTCATTGTTGTTCTAAATGCTTTTGAATTTTTCATACAATGAATAATGTGATTTTGTGTAACCTTGAGAGCTTTGAATTGTTGAATGTTTCATGTCCTATTATCTTAGGCCTCCTTTAGCACTCAACAAAATTGGCACTAGAAGGATGAACTGAATTGGTTTACTTTATTGCTATTTAAATGCTAAATTATTCATGTTAACTTGAAAGGTTTATTAGAAGGCATTGGTCTTGACTTATGATATTTTATTGATAATTTTCATTGATTCTAACATTCTCTAATTTTATGATGCATTCATGTTAATATTTTTTGCAAATTGGAGAATGTTCTCTAATTTCATGGTTTAATTAATGCATATATTTTGATTGATATACATGATTATTTATATGAGAAACATTCGACGATTGTTAGTCATTTCATGTTTCTTTGTAAGATATTTTTTTGACTAATAAAATTGGTATTAAAGTTGTATTATTTAAGGTTCACTAATGGCATTCCTTACTTCTTGGATGGTAGGATGTCCTTTAAACATACATGGGCCTTCACATCATATGCCTGTAGATATTTGGTATCATCTACCTTAGTTTAGGCATGATGGAATAGAATCGACTGAGGAACATATTCAGGCATACAAGAACACTTTAATTTAATGATAAACTATGCATGAATATGTTTCTTAGTATATTTTTCCATCTATATTAGATGAATTTCCTTATGATTGGTACCTCAGTTTACCTGTAGGTTCTATAAATTCTTGGGCTCAATTGGAAGTAAAATTTCTTGGTCATTTTAGAAAACCAATTAACCCAATCCTCATGTACAATCAGTTTCTCACTACCCGTAAAGGATCTAATGGATCATTGAAGTTGTTCAATGAAAGGTTCCATGGGTTAAATGCTCAATTGGTGGTACCCTATGTTCCTCTAGAGGGAATTTCTATCCATGTGTATTTCAATGTTATTGACTCATTAATCTCTATGTATTTGCGAGGGATACCTCAAATCACATTTTTATACCAAGATTATACTCAAGCAATAGCAATTGAACAAAAATTGAGTCATAAAAATTATGGTGTGGGTTTTGGATCATATAATATTCAACCATTTAATACCTCATTTACCCACCTAACCATTTGTGCACCTCAACCTACCATTCAAAATAAACCATCATTCTTAAGTTCGAATCAATTTCAAGATACTCATCTTGATCATCTTTTGAATGATGGTATTAAGAAAAATTTTAGTGATTTTCACAATAACATGATTTCAAGCAAGAGAGGAGTCCTAGATTTAACTAGTATTAAAACATGTGATAGATCAGGATATTCCATAGGATTAAATAAAATGGTTAAAGTGGTTGAGCAAGGAACCCAACATGTTACAAATAATGACCCTTTAGAAATAAAAGGCTTAGAGTCATTATTCACAAAAGAGAATTACAACAATCATAGAAAAAAAAATACAAGAGTTGATCCTACTGAAGAAACCCTTGAACCACTGAAATATGAATTTGAGGAAGATGAATTATTTGAAATTGAGGAGCATGAATATGAATAAGATGATTCTTCTAAAATTAAAGTGGATAAAGGTGGAAAGGAATTGATAGAGGAATCTGAATATCATGCCAAAGATACAATAGAGTTTCATCCCATGAATTTAGATGACAATTTTTATAATGGTTGGGGAAGATATGAAGAATCATTGGTTGTTTACACCCCTATTGATAAAATTTCTATTGATATGCAGGATGTCGAAAACACTATCTCACATGAAGATCTTGTAATTTCTCTACAATCAGAAAATGGCATGCCACTTGCAAAAATAGAGAAGGTTTCTAAGTTCAATCATTTTGAATATGATTTTATGGAACACCTGGTCAAAATAGAAGAGAAAGAAATGGTAAATTTTTCTTATGATTCAGTTGTTTGGGATCAGGAAGAAGTAAAGCCTCCTCTTTCATTTTGGAATACTAAAAACCTAGGTGTAAATTATCATGATTATCTTGAATATTCTAAAAAAGAAATGCCATGGATGGTTAACAAGGAATGGGAACCAAATGATAAAAGTGTTGCTTTATTCGAAGCAACTCAAGTAATTGATCATGGAGATGAGTTATTTGACACATACCTTGATCAACAAGAGTTATATTTTGAAAAGTATGGACATGATTTTATTTGGGTGCTAAATTTTGGCATTTTTTATGAAGACGTAATTGATGAAGAAGAAGCACTACAAGAGGATGATGAAGATAAATACCTAAAGAACACAATATTATACTAAGAGAGGGGGTGAATAGTATAAGATCACTTTTTACTTTTCTTTCTCAATCAATATTATGCAATATATTAATGGCAATATCAAAAGTGGTAATCAAAGCAATGCACAAATCACCACACACAATAGAGACACAAATTTAATGTGGTTAACCCAATGTGGGCTACTCCATTGAGAAAATATTTCACTAAAATTTTCTCAACAAATCTCTTGGGAAACCTTTCCATATTACAATGTTTATGGACCTCTGTCCAAAGGATATACCAATCCCCTAATCAAGTTCATGGGTCTCTATCCACAGGAGAACTCCTTCTCCTTTGTTCTAGTTGGTAATCTTCTAGAAGAACTTTTACCTCCATTGTGTTGGCTTATGGATCTCTATCCAATGAAGACTCTTACCCTCACTCAGAAGACCTGTCTTCACTGCCCTGGATAATGGACCTCTATCCACTAGATATTGTTGTCCTCTATACTCTATCACCTCCAAATCTTGATCTTAGCTCTATTTCAAATCTACACTAAACACGGTCCTTTGGTCTAGCATAAATTTGCTCAATCTCTATCTCTGATCTACACTAAACATAGTCCTTTGATCTAGCATAAATATTCTCAATCTCTATCTTCAAATCTACACTAAACATAGTCCTTTGGTCTAGCATAAATCTACTCAATATCTATCCTCAAATCTGCACTAAACACAGTCCTTCGGTCTAGCACAAATCTGCTCAATCTATGTCCTCAAGCCTTAACACAAAGCTTGAATCAATTACAAATCAACTCTACTAGATCTGCCCTAAACCTTAATCTAATGTTTAAACAAATAAATCAATCAACTTTGCTCACAAGTCTTCTCAAAGACTTACCCCAAATCTATTCAACAAGTCCTATCAAAAACTTGTCTAATATTATCACCAAATATTCACCAAGACTTACCTCTAATCTTCTCAACAAGTCCTCACTAGAACTTGTCCAATTTGCTCAACAAATATTCACCAAGACTTACCTCAAATATTCTCAACAAGTCCTCACTAGAACTTTTCCAATATACTCCACAAGTCTTCACCAAGACTTACCTCAAATATGCTCAACAAGTCCTCACTAGAACTTGTCCAATCTGCTCAACAAGTCTTCACCAAGACTTGCCTCAAATATGCTCAACAAGTCCTCACTATAACTTGTCCAATCTCATAGAAATATATAGATAATTGTTAGAGACTCAATATGCTTCACACTCACAATAATGCTCAATCACTTTCAATCTCTTTCTCAAATCAATTTAGAATATAGAACAATTTTTTTCACATAACTTGAACTATCACTTCAACACTTCCACTTGAATATGCTTAATCAACTCCACTTAATCAATCACTCAATGAAACACTCCTTGCTTACAAACCCTAGTCCAAGCATATGAACACTCACTCAATTATTTCCAATAATGCTTATCAAACAATCTCACATAACAATGATACTCATGATCTTGTACAAAACCTAGTTTCAAGATAGTTCTCAACTTCACATAAAAATGATACTCATGATCTTGCACAAAACCTAATCATGCATATGAAGGTTAATTCAATGTTTCCAACAATGCTTATCAAACAAGGTTTTTATCATCAAATTTCACTCAGAAAAACCTTTAATAATAAAAATCAACAATGCATATCAAACAACCCTTTTCTCTCCAACTTAGCATTCACAACATCCAACAATCACTCACAAAGAAGATGTACCCATACCTTTTGTTTTATGAAGAATTAACCTTAAAAATTTGTCTCAATCACAAAAACACTTTTGCCAATATTTAAAGGTTAGGTAGCAAAAACCTTCTCAAAAATTCATTCAATAAATCCCTCACAAATTATTCTCACCATACAAAACATTAGATCTCAATTACACCTTATTACTCCTTTCAGCTAAAACATAATAAGAATTTATTTTAAAATAACATTTAAACTCCTCTAAAGCCTTATTACTCCTTTCAACACTTTAATCACCAAAATCATAATATAAAATTCAATTTTCATAAACATTTTACCTCCCTAAAGCTCATGCCAAACAAACCTTAGGATAAAAATTAAATCTAAAAATTAAATACCTTTTTCCCTTGGTGGGAATAAAACCCACGATGCACTGCCACTAGAGCCCTAGTTGTGGCTTCGATTGCCACATGATCTAGGTGCTCACATGGGACCTAAGTGTACCCATGCACACTTATTCCCTACACTTCCACTAAAAGCTTTTTAAACCAAAAGCTTCCTCCTTTCGCAGTAGTAAAGTCTTGAACCCTAGACCTCCCCTCTGCTGCAACTTAGTGCCCAAGCCAATAACTATCTGGGCTAGCCACTTAGATGGTTCTACAAATTTAGCACCACTTCCCTTTATTCCTTTCTCTTCATCAGAGTTAGCACTGTGCACACTCCTTCTCCCTTCCGCTTTCGATCGATGAGCACAACCAAGAACACACAATTTTTGAAATTACAATTAAGCCTTTGATTAAGGCTATATTAATATGCCTTTCAAGGCATTTATCTTCACGTCAGCAGATAGAGGAATTAGACATTGCATTTCAAAAATAATATTTTAATTATAATTGTTTAAATTAGAAATGATTTTAAATATTATAATTAAATATTTAAATGTCCTTTGGGCCTTTTAAAATAAAATATAATATAAACTTCCTTAGGTTTTTAGGGGAACCTTTTACCATTATCACCTTAGCAAAATAACCTTATTATTTTCTTTCAACCACCATGGAATGGAGATATCTTTTCAACCCTTTTATTTTGCTCAAATATTATAATATTGTTATCCTTCTTGCTTATATTTGGATGCTTTAGCCATATAATATTTAAATTAAATATTATATCCTTACCTCTTAGAAAATCAACCATGAACCATTTTCTTAACATTCTTTTGATATTTTCTTAGTATTCCTTTGACATCAATGACAACAAATCCTGCTCATATTTCTAACAATCTCCCCCTTTGTCATTGGTGGCAACCCATTTAACTTTTATCATTTCCTTTACCTCTTTCTGTTCTGCTCCCCCTGAGAAACTACTCCCATGATTGAATGCTCTTATCCTAACTCAAATATCTCCCCCTTACTCAATTATCTCTCCCTTTGTCATCAATGGCAAAGGGTCACCTTTGGGGCTCCGGGATAAGAATGAGACTCTTGGCTTAGTCCCTCCCCCAACTCCTCTTGAGGTGGTTAATTCTGGGATGGGAGTATTTCTACTCCCAAAATGCATGGATATTTACCTTTGTCCACTTTCCTCCTCATTTGATCCTTCTAATCCCTCTGACTATTCTTGTTCCTACTTGTCTATAGACTTTTTTCTCTACACCACTTTGTTGTATGTCCATCAATATTATACTTATAGCACTTAATGTTATTATTCCTTGGAGGTGCAAATATCTTGGAATTTATCTTGGTGAAGTCATATCTGTTCCTGTCATGAACCCTGCAATTCATTGCCATGTGACCAAACTGATTATAAGAGTAGTAATACCATTGAAAAAGCTGCCTATTTTTTAAATTTCCATAATATTGTTTTGCATGTGTCCTGCACTATGTAGCTTTGTACCCAAACCTGCAACATGAGAAGTATCATGTATTAAATCTACATTGCCTTGACCTCATTGGTCTCTTAGTCTCTTCTACCCTATGCTACTTCTTGTTCCATATTTTCCTTATTTGTGCTTTGTTCCTTTCTTTGTTGAACTTTCTGTTGTCCAAATCATCCTCATAAGTATAACTCTCTCTTACACTCTCTTATTTTGAATTTTATTCTTCTTCAGAACTTGAGACTGACTCCTATCCTTGTTTCTTTTGTACCTATTCAAAACCAAGACCTGATTTGTTTGATGAACACCTTTGTACCTTGATAATATTGTCTATGGTTTTTGAGCTCTTCCCAAACTTGTGTAGCTTATATTTAGACTCTTTTACTTCCTTCCTTAGTTAAGCTAATTCATGCTCTAGTTTTTCACATTCTAAAACCTTAGCTTCTAACTTCTCTTTGAATCTCCTTGTCTTAGCCATTGACTTATTTAGATCCTCTATAAGCTTTCCTTTATATTCATCACATTCTTGAAACTGAAGCTTACATTTGGAGTTTTTCTTTTTTACCTCCTTTAATGCATTAAGGGTAGAAATAAGTTCACCTTCAAGATCAACTTCTCCCATTTCTAATTCTTTCTCTATTTATTTGCCTTTGGAATCATCTTCATTTCCTTATGATTTGTCTTCTATAGGATCACCTGCTTCTTCCTCTATTTCCATGAGTAGATTCTCTTCTGGTCCTTCAATTGTATCTTCATATTAATCATCAATGAAACTGAACCCAATCCTTGTACAACTATCTTCAATATGACCAAAATTTCCACATCAAAAACACTTGAGGATTATTGGTGATATTTTCTTAACCACTTCATTTTATTTTGCTAGAAATAGTACTTAATCATTTTTTGAGGAACTTTCATCATTATTACTTGAATACTTACTTGCATTGTCTACATAGAAACTCTTCTTCTATCTTTGGAAGAACTTATTTCCTTGTTTGCCTTGTCCATCCCTATTTTTCTTTTGGTACCTATATTTTTTTTTTCCCTATTCTTATGATCCTATTTTTCTTTATCATTGCTATTTCCAACTTCTTGACAATCAGATGCATAGTTACCATACCTTCCACAAATGAAACACCTAATATATTTTGAACCTTTAAAATTTCTTGGATCCTTGTTCCTTTTGCTGTAATTTACTTCTTCATCACTGGATAACTCATTGCTTGAATCTGAATTCTTACCCTTTGTCTTCTTGGTAGCTTTGAAGGCTAAGTCTTTTTGAGGATTAGGTTCCTCTTTTGTTCTCATATTAAAATTTGTAAGAATGCCATGTAATTCATCCCTTATCAAAATATCACTATCTTTTGATTCCTCTATAGCTGAAATATTTTCACTAAGCCTTTTTGGGAGTGACCTTAAAATCTTATCACAAACATCATATTCTTGAACTTCGAGTCCAAGTCCTCGCATGGAGTTAACAACCTCGTCTACATGTCGTAGATAAGCACTAATGTCTTCCTCATCCTTCATATTTAGATATTCAAATATTCATTTGATATTTCACAATTTTACCTTTTTGACCTTTTTGTCCCCTTCATACATGCCTTGCAATTTATCCCAAATTTTCTTTGTTGATTTGCAATGCATAACCTTTATAAACTCTATTTTATGCAAACCTCTCAAAATTGAATTCATTGCTTTTGAATTGTTATTATGTAGAAGCTTACCATATTCATCTGTAGGTGGAGTAGCTGGTGGTGTGTATCTATTTTCAACTACTTCTCATATTTCATTTCCAAGTGCTATCAGGTGAATATTCATTATCATACTCCAAAATACATAATAGCTCCCATAAAAAATTGGTGCTGATTTATCTAAGGATCCACTCTTAGAATCCAACTATGTTCTTGTGATTTTTTTCTTAAATATTTTAAAATCGTTTGAAGGAACCTACTGTGATAAAGAAAATAAGCTTATACTAAGAGGGGGGTGAATAGTATAATATCACTAGAACTTGTCTAATTTCATAGAAACATATAGAGAATTGTTAGATACTCAATATGCTTCACACTCACAACAATGCTAAATCACTTTCAATCTCTTTTTCAAATCAAGTTAGAATATAGAACAATTTGTTTTACATAACTTGAACTATCACTTCAATACTTCCACTTGACTAGGCTCAATCAACTCCACTTAATCAATCACTCAATGAAACACTCCTTGCTTACAAACCCTAGTCCAAGCATATGAACACTCACTCAATTATTTCCAACAATGCTTATCAAACAATCTCACATAACAATGATACTCATGATCTTGCACAAAACCTAGTTTCAAGATAGTTCTCAACTTCACACAAAAATGATACTCATGATATTGCACAAATCCTAATCATGCATATGAAGGTTCATTCAATGTTTCCAATAATGCTTATCAAATAAGGTTTTTATCATCAACTTTCACTCAGAAAAACCTTTAACAATCAAACTCAACAATGCTTATCAAACAACTCTTTTCTCTCTAACTTAGCATTCACAACATCCAATAATCACTCACAAAGAATATGTGCCCATACCTTTTGTTTGATGAAGAATTGACCTTAAAAAATTGTCTCAATCACAATTACTCTTTTATCAACATTTAAGGGTTAGGTAGAAAAAACCTTCTCAAAACTTCATTCAATAACTCCCTCACAAATTATTCTCACCATACAAAACATTAGATCTCAATTACACCTTATTACTCCTTTCAACTAAAACACAATAAGACTTTATTTTAAAATAACATTTAAACTCCTCTAAAGCCTTATTACTCCTTTCAACACTTTAATCACCAAAATCACAATATAAAATTCAATTTTCATAAACCTTATACCTCCCTAAAAGCTCATGCCAAACAAACCTTAGGAAAAAAATTAAATTTAAAAATTAAATACCTTTTGCCCTTGGTGGGAATCAAACTCACGCAGCGTTGACACTAGCACCCTAGCTACAACTTCAACTACCGCGTGAGCTAGGCACTCACGTGGGACCTAAGTATGCTCGTGCACACTTATTCCCTACACTACCACTAAAAGATTTTAAAACCAAAAGCTTCCTCCTTTCGTATTCGTAAAGTCTCAAACCCGATATGTCCCCTCTACTGCAACTTAGTGCCCAAGCCAATTACCATCTGGTCTAGCCACCTAGATGGTTCTACAAATTTAGCACCACTTCCATTTATTCCTTTATCTTCCTTGGAGTTAGCATTGTGCACACTTCTTCTTCCTTCCGCATTCAATTGACAAGCATATCCAAGAACACACAATTTTTGCAATTACAATTAAGCCTTTGATTAAGGCTATATTAATATACCTTTCAATCCATTTGCCTTCACATCGGTGGATAGAGATATAAGACTTTGCATTTTTAAAATAATATTTTAATTATAATTATTTAAATTCAAAATGAATTTAAATATTATAATTAAATATTTAAATGTCCTTTGAACCTTTTCAAATAAAATAAAATATAAAATTCCTTAGATTTTTAGGGGAATATTTTTCCATCATAACCTTAGCAAAATAACCTTATTATTTTCTTTCAACCACCATGGAATGGATATATCTTTTCAACCCTTTTATTTTACCCAAATATTATAATATTTTTATCCTTCTTGCTTCTCTTTTGATGCTTTAGGCATATAATATTCAAATTAAATATTATATCCTTACCTGTTACAAAATCAACCATGAACCATTTTCTGAACATTCTTTTGATATTTGCTTAGTAATCCTTTGACATCAATGACACCAAATCCTACTCATATTTTCAACAATCTCCCCCTTTGTCATTGATGGCAACCCATTTAACTTTTATCATTTCCTTTACCTCTTTCTATTCTGCTTCCCCTGAGAAACTGCTTCCTCTTACTGAATGCTCTCCTCCTAACTCAAAACCCTCCCCCTTACTCAAATCTCTCCCCCTTTATCATAAATGACAAAGGGTCACCTTTGGGTCTCGGGGCTAAGAATAAGACTCTTAGGTTAGCCCCTCCCCCACCTCCTCTTGAGGTGGTTAATTCTGGAATGGGAGTATTTCTACTCCTAGAATGCATTGATATTTATCTTTGACCACTTTCCTCCTCATATGATCCTTCTAATCCCTTTGACTATTCTTGTTCTTGCTTATCTCTGGAATTTATGCTCTACACCACTTTGTTGTATGTACATCATTATTGTACTTATAACACTTAATGTTATTATTCCTTGGAGGTGCAAATGTGTTGGGATTTCTCCTGGTGAAGCCATATTTGTTCCTATCATGAACCTTGCAATTCATTGCCTTGTGATCAAACTAATTACAAGTGTAGCAATACCCTTGAAAAATTTACCTGTAGACACCTAAAACATGTCATGTTTAGGAAACCACTCATATGAGAACATCTGAAGACCATATGATCAATTTTGGACCTTTCCAAGAGCAAGCAATGGTTCTAACCACTCAAAATGGTAGTTTTAGCCCATTTAAGCTTAGCAGTTGTAGGCTAGAGCGACCAGCAGAGCAACCAATTTAGAATCTATAGACTAGAGTGACTAGCAAATCTTATTTTTTGTAGGCTAGAGCAACCATTTTTGTAGCTATAGACTAGTGTAGCCAGTAATTATTAGCTACTATAGGCTATAGCGACTAGCTAAGTAGCAATTTTAGCCATTGTAGGCTAGAGCAGCCACAACTATCCGATGTAGACAATAGCAGCTAAGCCCTAAATATGCAATTTTCTAACAAATAGGACCAATCACGGGCATAAGTGGTAGTCTACATGCAATAAAGGTGAGTGGGAGTAACTTTGCATTCCTTTTCATGACCAGTTCACATAGGAGGCTTGAGTTTGCATTTAAAATTTAGTTAACTGACCTCCAAGCGTAAACAAAGGACAAAATCTTCTCATGCTAATGACCATTTCACATAGGAAACTCAAGTGGGCAGTTAGATTTTAGTTAATTGGCCTTCAAAAATAGACAAAGGACAAAATCTTATCATGCTAACTTGCATTATGCATGAGAAATTCATTCCTAGGGCTTGGACATAGACCTAGGGTTTCACACTATAAAAGGTGCAAGCCTAAGAGCACCAAACAATCATATTCTATCATCAAGACATCTTTTATTGAGGAGAGCTTTCGAGACTTGGAGAGTTCCCTTGGATATCACATGTACGGTGAAGCCCTGATGGATTGAAGAGCATAATGCCTATTATTTCAACATCAGATACATTCTTTGACCCATAACTTTGGGGCAAAGATAGCAAGGTTTACCTTAGCGACCGTTGTATTGGATAGTGGCCTATAGGCTTAGCTTAGGTTTTAGACATAGCTTATTTTATTCTGTTTCTTCATGTTTTCATATCATTAGCATAAATTTACATGATTTCATAGCATAGTTTCATCATATTTTCATTACATTATTTTATTACTAACAACCTCATCCGAGGAGGCAATCTCAGACATCTAAGCATGTGTTGTTGTTTTCATTATCATAGGACTACAGGTTCATCAGATAGATTAGCAACATTCAAAAGCACAAAGATCCCTTCAGGAATTAGACTTGGAGAAGGAGGCATCTGTAAGCCCTCATACATTTTTGTGTGTAGAACCGAGAAGCCTTTAAAAGCACACCACCTCTTGCGAGGGGACATATTACCCACTTGTAATTCATTATATTGACATGGGTATCCCTCAGAGGGACCAACATGTAATCAAGTCTCAATATCAATAAAAGAATCTCTCTTTGTTATTTTTTTGTTATATGCATTTCATGGTCTTTCATTTTTATTTTGATATAATATTGCAAGTAGATAGTAAGCGGTACATTCATTCTGGGGTCACTAAAGATGGCGATCATAGTGGTACGTCCACTGATTTTTCATTTTTTTGCCTAGATACTGACTTATTTTTGTGTGCAGGCCTAGTCTCTCTGGTCTACAACGTCCAAAAATTAGCTGCTATGGTCTACAACGGCCAACAATCTTAGTCGCTCATGCTAAAAACAGTCGGAATTCAGTTGCTCTAATCAAAAGTGGCCAGCTGAGAAGTGTAGTAGACGGTATAATTTCTATCATCTGAGTGGGATTCAAGGTTGGTACCCCTTCCCGGTATTCTCTAATTTTCTATCTGCATTTGATTTCAAGAAATAGCAAACATAAACATAGATTAATTAGGGAAAATGATTTTTGCTGTCAGAGAATTCCAAGCAAGCAATCATATCCCAAAAGGTATCAACTCTACTTTTATTTCTCTAATTCCTAAGAAGCAAACCCCTGAATCTATGGCTTACTTCAGGCTAATCAGGTTTGTGCAATTTTTCTTACAAGATCCTAACTAAAGCCATTGCAAATAGAATGAGAGATATTCTGCCCCACATCATAGATCCATGCCAGGGAAGCTCTGTCTAGGGTAGGTCAATCTTGGATGGAGTTATCATAGTTCATGAAGCTCTACACTCTGCTCATAAGACTAATAGGTCTATTTTTGCCCTCAATCTTGATATGAACAAAGCATTTGATAGGCTAAATTGGGACTTTCTGATTGTTGTCCTCCTTAAGTTTGGTTTTCACCACCAATGGGTTAATTTTATCAAAGAATGTATTTCTAAAGCATGGTTCTTGATTCTATTTAATGGAACAACTATTGGTTACTTTCAAAGTCACAGAGGAATTTGGCAGGGGGACCCTATCAGCCCCATGTTATTCATCATTGTGGTAGAATATTTAGGTAGAACCATAAAAAATGCTTGCAGTTCAAGGCTAATATCGGGAATCAAGGCAACATCTCTCACTAGGGTTGTTTCTCACCAACAATTCATCGATTATACCCTTATATTGACTAAGGCATCAGTGGTTGAGTCTAAATTAATTAAATACATCCTGCAACTCTACGAGGACATTGTTGGTCAGAAAGTTAATTTTAGTAAAAGCAAGTTATATTTCTTGAACACCCTCATTCAGAGGTAAGGAAGGATTGCAAAAATTTTAGGGTGTGATATAGCAAACCTCCCCACTTCGTATCTTGATCTCCCTATTTTTATTGGTTCTTCGAGAGAGTCAATATGAGACAGGGTTATTGAAATAATTCAAAAAAAAATTGTTGGATGGAAAGGTCATCTTCTATCTCAAGCAGGAAAGTTGACCCTCACTAAGGCCTCTCTTCAGAGCATTCCGGTCTATTTCCTCTCTATTTTCAAAGTCCTTGTGAAGGTTTTCCAAAAAATTAGAAAATCCAAAAAGAATTTTTATGGACTGGATTAGAGGAGAAAAAAAGGATACACCTTGTAGGATGGACCAAAGTGTGCAGACCCAGGGAAAATGGGGGTTTAGGTCTGAGGAGAATTGCTCATATAAATTTAGCTTTACTAGCTAAGTAGGCATGGCGTCTCATTTTTGGTGAAGAAAATGAATGGACAGTTATCATAAAATGAAATTATCTTCAAAATATAGAATTTCTAAGTGACTTAGTTCCAATCAGAGGTTCTGATTTTTGGAAAGCAATTCTTAATTGTAAGGAAATCATCAAAAAAGGTTTAATATGGGTTTTAGGCAATGGTGAGAGGATAAATTGTTGGAATGATAGGTGGGATAAGGACGAACCACTGACGTAATATCCTAACTTAGCCTAAATCAGATATATCACAGAAGAAATCATTGGCAGAAAAGTATATGATTATATGGTTGAGGACAGAGGTAGAATGAAGTGGAAACAAATAAGAATTTAGGGATTTCAAGCGAAATCAAATAATCTTTGTAACATTCTTGAGAAACAGTTTATCCCCATGAGACCCAAGGAAGATCAAGTGACCTGGGCTCCTACGAAAAATGGGCAATTCACTATTAAATCATCTTACAAGCTTTTGCTTGATGATGAGGATTTTGTCCTCCAAAAGGACTTAGTTTGGATAAAAAATTTAATTCCAAAAATTGTAGTCTTTTCATGGATGGTTATCTAAGGAAGAATTCTAACCATTGATAATATGATGCGTAAAGGTATTTGTATCACTAATCGTTGTTATCTGTGTAGGGCTAATTGGGAGACCATTTATCACATTTTCCTTGAGTGCCCTTTTTCCTTAAATGTCCTAAGTGGGGTTTTTTAGGCCTTCAATATTTTATGGGTTAAACCAGCCACCGTACTTGATTTTTTCGTCCAGTGGCCTTGCCCCTTTTCAAGCCAAATATTTAGATACATGTGAAAATTATTTCTCAATCACTATATTTGGCAGGTGTGGTTAGAAAGGAACCATAGAGTCTTTAATGAGTCTATCCATGATCATCAAACTATCATTGCCAGGATCCTATCCTTTGCCAATGAGAATGTGAACCTTATCCTTTTTGATAGTCGTAAACCTCATCTACAGGAGACCATGATTGCTCAATATTTAAGCTTAACCTTTTTAGATGGGTCTATGCCTAGGGTAGTCAACCCCAAAGCCAATGTTAAGTGGTATCCACCTCCTACGGGTTGGTTTAAGCTTAATTTTTATGGAGCAGCTAAGGAAAATCCTGGCAGAGTAGGCACTGGTGGCATTGTGTGAGATCATAATGGGAATATGATGCTTGCATTTTCAAAATATTTGGGAACAAGGACAAACAACGAAGCTGAAGCTAGAGCTATGTGGAGAGGCCTTCAAATGACTCAAGAATTAGAATGCAATTTGATCATAGAAGGAGAATCTATGCATGTTATAAATCTCCTCAATAATTGGAAAACACTTCCTTGGAGGATTAAAACAATTATTGAAGAGGCTAGGATCCTTTTCCAGGGAAGACAGGATAGATAAACCCAACATGTCTTTCAGGAAGCTAACAAAATTTTTGATAAGCTGGCCAATTTGGGTGTCAATGGTGACAAACTTTTCAAATGGGAACACGATGTCTCGAGTGAAGTAGAGGAGCTTATTCAACAAGAATTCCAAGAATGATAGTCAAATTTACCAATAGGGAAGGCACTATAAGTTCAAAGGCTAGGAGTATTCCCATATCTTTTTTGAATTGGACTCACAATAAAAATTATCTGAGCTGTCAGTCTTCGTGGATGCTACTTGGAAATACCACAAAGACTAATGGGGATAGTCACATGTTAGATAAAATGGCTCCTAGTCATCTTAGTAATTTGAGGTTGGTTGATAATCATAGGGAAGGAAAGAAATGTCAATATAAGACTTTGAACCAAAGCCATGTGGACCACCAGATAGCCACCACCATAAATATAGCCAGCAGGTTCACTTCTCCAAAGCTGATTGGCCAATATAGTATGTGGTACCAAAGCATTTCATTTATGGAAGAAAGTAATTACCAAAGAATTATTTAGAGTAACTGTCAATACAAAGCTTGTGGGAGTTTTTCAGTACTCTACTATGTGTGTCTGTAGCTTTTTGTTTCTCCATTATCTCAAGGAAGGGATCAATGTCTGTTTCTTTTTTGTAATTATGATGCATGTGTGTTTTCTCAAGGTATAACCAAAATTTTTTATGGGAAGTTTCTTTTTTATAACAGGCTATGTGCCTTACCGGATGTAATGGCTTTGGTAGCATGTAGATTTTACATATATAGGATCCTTAGTAAGGATATGTTCATCAACATCCCTGGGCTGATTTTTGTAAAAGTTTTTGAGTCAACTTGTAAAACCCGGTATTAATGCTATAGTATCTTATCTACCAAAAAAAATTAGGGAAAATGATACAAAAAATAAATAAAAACTATATTTTACATTTTCTAGGTTTCTTTTAAATTTCCTCTAGGCACTTCTAGGAACAACGAACCTCTGCCTATAAGGTCCGCCCTAGTCTCCAACGTGCCAGGCCATTGTGTTTTGGTTTGCTTGCATATAGCCCAATCAGTGGCTGTTTTCATCACAAAATAGGAGAGTGCATTAAAATCATATAGACTAGTTATAGATGCATTTGTATGAAAATGACATGTTCTTTTTAGGAATTATAGGAAAATATTCATGAATTTTGGTTGATGCATCAATTTCTATTTCAAAATCTAAAAAGAAACACACACATTCACACTATAATTTTAAACATTTGGGAGTTGGATTTCATCACCAACCCCTAATTCAGTTCGATGATGTTGAAATTCACCTCCTTCCACCGACTTGCCCCCTAGATATCCTAGAATAGAGTAAAGCACTTACTCATAGTGGTACTAGTTACTTATGTTCAAACTGTCTCCCACTATTGGAACAATCATTGGTTCAGAGTGGAAGAGCTAGGTGAAACTCCCACTTAGATTTAAGCAGTGTACCCTAGTATCTTTTTGAGAAAATCATGTTTGGCATGGGTGTTCTTGGTTCCCACTATGGATGAGTCTCCTCATTCTAAATTCAAAGCAAGAGAAAGAAAGCAAAAGCAACAACACATCTAAAACACACTAAAACAAGTTCTTAGGATACACATTTAATCCTTAAAAGAGATAATCATATTGTCTACTTGGTGTGTTTCTTCATTGCTGGGGTAATCAACCTAACCCTAATTTTTCAAAGAAATATATGACACCCGCAACCATTTTTGGAAGTCAAAAAAATTTATAACAAAAATTATGGCCAAGAGACCTCCCATGGTGAGTGAGACCTCTAATCTAGAGAGGGAATTAGGTTCCATACGCACTACATCTCATTACACAGAGAGTTCAAATTAGCCCAATGAGGGGTAAGATAGAGGGAAAAGAGTTGATGACCTTGTTGCACAATTCAAAATTGGCAAGAATCCTCACACAGAGTTGCGAAGTCATAGACCCAACACAACAAACCAATCAAATCAGTCACATGGGTCACATGAAATTTAGAGAGAACAAATGCTCCAAGATCAATTGGATGAGTGGGATAAAATTTATTCAAGACTTACTTCCAAAACCATATCCATGAAATATTCTACATCTGGAAGCTCACGAAGCATGACTGCTAAAAGCACCACTTAACCTAGGGATGCTTCAAAGTGACCCCATAAATCTCATATAGAGTCTAACTACAGAGAAACTTATCAACATACAGAGCACATAGAGCATGTTACACTAGCTAGCCAAAGCAGAGAAATAGCAAAAACCTCTTCAAGGAATTTGCAAATTAGAACTACAAGAATGGAGTTAGATAAAGATGAGTCTTATATGACCATGCAAGTTAACCACATGCAATAGTTATAAAATACCTTGTGCAAAGAGCGAGAGCTTGTAGAAGCTCTCAAACATGATAAACATAGAGAACGGTTGTTGCACCAACATGAGCAACGTTTAACAGAGCAAGCTGAGAAAATAGCTCATAGCAACCAATAAGCAAATAGAAATTATCATCAAAGAGATAAATGCACTGACTCACCAAGAGAGGGATGCAATAGACAAGAAGAAAGCCCATAATGAAACCACCACTCATCAAATTGGTGGTGAAAGGGCAAACATGATAGATCAGGATCAAACCCATCCTAAATCCCCTCTTAGGAGGGAGGAGAATAGAACAAGACAAGTGGATAGAGAGTTACCTCCATTGCCACTATGGGTAGGCTTACAAGAGGAGGAAATCCATGCATCAAAGGCATTTCAAGAGCTTGATAAAAATATGAAGTTCTTTGAGAAACAAAAGATGACTGGAAACCAACCAACATTAAGCAAAATACATAACCAACCATTGTGTCCATCAGTTCCTAGCATTGCATATCCTAATCACTTTGAGATGCCAAGGTTATAAAAGTTTAAGGGTGAAAAGGATGCATAAGAGCATGTCACCAATTTTATCAACACTTTTTTTCATCTTGAAGACAATGACGCTCTCATGATAAGACATTCATAATGACATTTTTAGGGGCTGCCACCCAATGGTTTCACCAACTTCCCAAGCACAACATATCCAGTTTTGAACAACTAGTGAATGCATTCTTAAAATGTTTCTCTTTTGGTTCTAATAATAAGGTGAACCTCTTAGACCTAGCCAACCTAAAGTAGTATGATGATGAGCCAGTCATGGATTATGGGGATAAATGGAGAAAAATCATGGCAAAGTTATCATTTTCCATCCCGATTAAAGAGTTAATATGAATGTTCATAAAAATTTGTGCCAAGAATATCTCATTACTATTGCAACTACATAAGTATGATACATTCAAAGAATCCTTGGCTCAAGCCAAGTTTGTTGAAGATATAAAGCTCAAAGAAGGATACCTAAAGATCTATATCATGAAAGAATGGAACGAGAGTACGCAACATCAATCACAACAGGCCCAACCTATGGATTTCAACCAGATAATGTTAAGCATTCCAAACATAGCATAGATCCAACAACAATAAAACTATCAGGTTCAGCCTCCTACTATGTATTACAACAAGTGCAACAAGAATCAAGGTAGGGGCAAATAGAAACAACCCCCTCACAATTATACACCATTACCTAAATCCTTGGAATCAATTTTCAATCGCCTTTGTGAGTACAAGCTTTTAAACTTACCTAAGGAGCGCATCCTAGATCTTAATTACCCTAAATATAAGTGAAATAGGGAAGATCTCTATTGTATTTATAATCGGAAAAATAGCCATGATATCCAGGATTGTGTTTCATTTAATAATATAGTGCAGGATATGTTGGATAAGAATGAATTGCAAAATATCAACATATTCAAAAATCTTCTCCCCAATCATGGGGCCAACAACAATCAAGTTGAGCACGTCAATGAAGTGCACATAGCCCCGCCTTGAGGAGGGTTTTATTGGTGTAATAAATACTACAACAGGAAGCAAAAGATGTGTTGATCAGCCTAACATATTTAAATAGTCAACTAAAGCTGATAATCTACCATAGTACATACCAAAAATAAGACATAGTAGGAGGCTGAACCTATGATTGCATTTCATGAGTGGGAGATTAAGACAATATCTCAGGATGAACCTGATCCTTCTCTCCACATCATAGTAAACATCAATTTAATTTTGTACAAGAGAATCCTGATTGACACTAGGTCATCCATCAACATAATTACAGCTATAGCTTTGAAGCATTTAAATCTACCACCTTCACACATTAAGGACACAATATTTACATTGAGGGCCTTCAATGATGCTACTTCCCCAACAATTGGCACAATAATACTACCTATACAGGTTAGGATAAATACAATACCTACATTGTGCCATATCTTGCAAGGTGAGAGATAGTACAACATATTGCTAGGTAGACCATGGATGAGAGATATAGAATGCATACCTTCCATAGTGCACCAAAAACTAAAATTCATACATCAAGGACAAGTGTATGTGGTTCCCCATGATCTTGAGACATTCAAGTATTACAAGAAAGTTGATGAGACACAAGAAAAAGTGCCTTCTCAAGAGTTTTTGGCAATGGTCAATAGCGATATAGAGGACCAAGTGACTCTAAAGAAGATAAAACAAGACATGGGGCAATCATATGTGGCTTCCATGTTAAAGGGGTCAAAATAATTGGCATTAGTTACCCCAGACTCATTTCTCACAATGCCTCCTCAAGAGCAAGAGCAGGTATTTTCCCCACATCATATTGGGGGTACTCAAGCTAGCAAACATGAGCGTGTGGATACCACTAACAAAGTGGATCATCATGAAGCCTCCACATCAACTCAAAGGAAGAAAATGGGTGAGTTATAGTTACCTAGTGGATCTTTAGCATCTCCTTCAATATATAGTGTTATTTCGAACCAATCACTAGAAATACATAGGGGAGCCTTATCAATATTGGAGCATATGCAAAATCACCTCTACAATATAGAGGTCCAAATGGAGAAACAAAATGATGCATTACACTTTATCATGAACCATCTTAAGATACAGAAGCAACCTTTATCTAAGGTCAAATTGTATCTTGGGCAGCCATAAGAGAAGCCTCAACAAGATTCCCCTGGGCCAACAAGTGACATACCTAGGGCTCAACCTAGTCCTCATATCAGGCCAAAGCATGCTAAACAATCAAAGCAACAACAACGCATTTGGAATCCTTTAAACGAGTCTATGTCAAATATTTTTCAAAAGCTACAGGAAGCTAAGGTCATCACCTTACCTGACATAAAGCCTCTATACCCAAATAGAACTAAAGCCAAGGGTTATAGGGAGGACAATACTACATCTACTACCGAATAAAGGGGCATGGCATTTGCAATTGCAAAGGATTCAGACATGTAGTTCAAGACCTCATAGACAGTGGGGAATTTCCCATAGATGGTTCATTCATTTCATCTCAGCAAGATAGAGGCACCCTGCAGAGGTCTGTGCCCCAATTGGGAGAGTTTATTTCTATCACTCTTCCTAAGCAAGATGACTACATTATAGTAGGCAACATGCACACTGGGGGCACCTAAGGTATCATACCTTCCCCCTGTAACACCAAAAAAATATCAAAAATATTCAGATAACTTCAAAAGATACAAAAACAATATAAAACATAAAAATACAAACAAATCAAAAAACATTAAAATCAAAAATAAAATGCACCAGGGGCATCTCTAAGCTGCTTGGTCAAATCTCATCAAAAATGCTCCAAGGGCATTTCTAAGTCGCTTGGTCAAATTAACCAAAAATGCTCCAAGGGTATCTTTATGCCGCTTGGTCAAATTCACATTAACCAAAAATGCTCCAAGGGTATCTTTATGTCACTTGGTCAAATTCACATTAATCAAAACTGCTCCAAGGGTATCTTTATGTTGCTTGGTCAAATTCAAATTAATCAAAAATGCTCCAAGGGCATCTTCATGTCATTTGGTCACATTAATAAAAATGCACCAAAGGCATCTTAAAGCCCTCTGGTCAAATAAAATTACAAAAGGCCCCAAAGGCATATTAAAGCCATTTGGTCTAATCAAATCACAAAAGGCCCCAAAGGCATCTCAAAGCCCTTTGGTCTAATCAAATCACAAAAGGCCCCAAAGGCATCTCAAAGCCCTTTGGTCTAATCAAATCACAAAAGGCCCCAAAGGCATCTCAAAACTCTTTGGTCAAATCAAATCACAAAAGGCTCCAAAGGCATTTTAAAGCCCTTTGGTCAAAAGCAAAAAACAATACAATAATCAAAAAGTACAAAAACATTTGCATCTCACATCTGTATTCACATAGTTGCATTACATCTATTTCATTTGCATATGTTATGATTACAGTCTTGCAAACGATGCCATAGTCTGTATCACAATAATAATATTCAAGTCCATCTTCATCCATTGATCCATGTGTGTAATTGTGTTTTTCAACACAACCATTTTGTGTTGCTATAAGAAATATACTAAGGTTTCCTAGTCATTCAACCATATCTAGTGGTCTTATCAGCTTTTGTAGAAATTCACCTTGATTAGTAGAGAGCAAGGTCCAGTTGTGATAGTACCTTGGATATTCAGGATCCCATCACTAATTGAAACACTAAAATCCTAGCTGGTACCAAGGAAATATGAAAGCTACAAAAGTGGTCTAGGTTGCCTTAAGTGAAAAGGATCTTCCTTGCTTATCCCCCTATGCAACCGGTTCAAAGGTGTTGAGAATTCACAAAAGGACAAGCTCCGCCCTACCCAATTAAATCCTTTTCTTTAATAAAAATGAGCAAAAATCTCGAGTAAAAGAAAATTTCAAATTCCAAAATTCATTGTTCAAAGTATCAAAAGCACAAAAATAAAGTGAATAGTTATTATCATCACTACAAGAATACCTTGCTCAAAGAAAAAAGAAAAACAAAAAAATCAATAAAAAATAAATAGTGATGTTCATCACTAAACAAGAGCAAGTATCCCAAATAAAATGAAGAAAATAAAGGGATGGAGCTTGAATCCTTGGAATTCTCAGCATTGTACAAAAATGGAAGGAGATATCCTTACACATGACAATATGTCTATCACAATAGCTTTGGAATTTGTATAGACCAATGTTTGCATGTGGATGAGCTAGCTTTGGGAACCCAATACTGCCTAGTGGTATAGTCCAACTAAGTCCAACATAAGGATGAGATGAACACTTGAGGATCCCTGATCTTAGCAATGGGTTGAAATAATCTCGCCTGACATTAGAGGAAATGCTCAAGTTCTATCTAAATATATATTCATTTGCACACATAGAGATAATGAATATCCAGGTACAGAGTGAAAGCCTTTCTTTTCAAAAGTCTTGTATGGTTAGTACACAGCTGTTGATAGGGTAACTAGAGTGTTTGAGTCTCAGGAAAAGCCTCAAAATTTTTCTTATAGCAAAAAATCATTCCATCAAGGAAAATCATACATATCATATCATCACGTTTCAATTTTTTAATATCTAAATGATTAATTCTTATGCTAAGAGTTATTCACTATTCATTATTGTTATACATTATGTGGTGTCACCCATTAGATTGTTAAACTCATATTACATTCATTACTTATGTTTTGAAAGTGCTTAAAGCATATAGGTTCATGTACATTAGATCACCATCATAATGTATTTCACACATTTCATTTATCATATCATAACAATACAAGTTAAGATCCATACAATTAAATCAAAATTAAACATGCATTTAACAACAATCATTGCATCCATAAATGCATACATCATAAGTAGTCCATCTACATCTAAGTCATATCATCTAAAGCATCATATCGTCTAAAGCATACGTACATCATCTAGCTAGCACATGTCACCAATACATTGCATACATATAGCATAATCAAATAATTATCTAGGCATAGCAGCCATCATTGCATCCATAACACAAAATCAAAACAAAAACATTTCTAAACATTAACTAGGGTAATATTGGTATCATACCTACCCTAGTCAAAAAAATTAAATGGTTAATAAATCAATGTACAAATACCCCATAAGACCTTTGGTCAACTTAACAAATTCCCCAAAGGACGTAAGCGCTTTGGTCAACTTAACAAATGCCCTATAGAGCACAAGCCCTTTGGTAAAATTAACAAATGCCCCAAAGGACACAAGCCCTTTGGTCAACTTAACAAATTCCTCAAATGAAATAAGCCATTTGGTCAACTTGAAAAATGCTCCAAAGTATGCAATCCCTTTGGTCAACTTAACAAATACCCCAAAGGACGCAAGTCCTTTGGTCAAAAATAAATGCCCCAAAGGATGCAAGCCCATTGGTCAACTTAACAAATACCCCAAAGGACACAATCTCTTTGGTCAACTTAACAAATTCCCCAAAGGATGCAAGCCCTTCGGTCAAATTAATAAATACCCCAGAGAGCACAAGCCCTTTGGTCAACTTAACAAATGCCCCAAAGGACACAAGCCCTTTGGTCAACTTAACAAATGCCCCAAAGGACATAAGCCCTTTGGTCAACTTGAAAAATGCCCCAAAGGCCCTTTGGTCAACTTAACAAATTTCCCAAAGGACGCAAGTCCTTTGGTCAAAAATAAATACCCCAAAGGATGCAAGCCCATTGGTCAACTTAAAAAATACCCCAAAGGATGTAAGCCCTTTGGTCAACTTAACAAATGCCCCAAAGGATGCAAGCCCTTTTGTCAACTTAACAAACGCCCCAAAGGACACAAGTCCTTTGGTAAAAAATAAATGCCCCAAAGGACACAAACTCTTTGGTCAACTTAAAAAATGCCCCAAAGAACATAAGCCCTTTGGTCAACTTAACAAATGCCCCAAAGGATGCAAGCCCTTTGGTCAACTTAACAAATACCCCAAAGGACGCAAGTCCTTTGGTCAAAAATAAATACCCCAAAGGATGCAAGCCCATTGGTCAACTTAACAAATGCCCCAAAGGATGCAATCCCTTTGGTAAAATTAACAAATGCCCCAAAGGATGCAAGCCCTTTGGTAAACTTAACAAATGCCCCAAAGGACACAAGCCCTTTGGTCAACTTAACAAATGCCCCAAAGGACACAAGCCCTTTGGTCAACTTAACAAATTCCCCAAAGGACACAAGCCCTTTGGTCAACTTAACAAATACCCCAAAGGACACAAGCCCTTTGGTCAACTTAAAAAATGCCCCAAAGAGCATAAGCCCTTTGGTAAACTTAACAAATGCCCCAAAGGACGTAAGCCCTTTGGTCAACTTAACAAATACCCCAAAGAGCATAAGCTCTTTGGTCAACTTAACAAATGTACCAAAGAGCATAATCCCTTTGGTCAAATTAACAAATGACCCAAAGGACATAATCTCTTTGGTCAACTTAACAAATGCCCCAAAGGATGCAAGCCCTTTGGTCAACTTAACAAATGCCCCAAAGGATACAAGCCCTTTGGTCAACTTAACAAATACCCCAAAGGATGTAAGCCCTTTGGTCAAACTTAAAAAATGCCCCAAAGGACGTAAGCCCTTTGGTCAACCTAACAAAAATCCCCAAAGAGCACAAGCCCTTTGGTCAAATCACCCCACAAACATATCAGTCTACATTTTTGCTCAGCGTTGTGTTTTCCCACATAGTGCATTGCAAAAAGGGGCATATGTAGACACCTAAAACATGTCATGTTTAGGAAACCACTCATATAAGCACATATGAAGACCATATGATCAATTTTGGACCTTTCCAATGGTAAGCAGTGGTTCTAACCACTCAAAATGGCAGTTTTAGCCCATTTAAGCTTAGCATCTATAGGCTAGAGTGGCCAGCAGAGCAACCAGTTTAGCAGCTATAGACTAGAGTGGCCAACAAATCTTAGCCGCTATAGGCTAGAGCGGCCAGTAGATCAACCAGTTTATTAGCTATAGAGTAGAATGGCCAGAAAATCTTAGCTACCATAGGCTAGAGCGGCCAGATGAGCAGCTCGTTTAGCCACTATAGGTGATAGTGGCCAGAACTTAGTCACTACAGACATAGTGACTAAGATATAATAAGCATTTTGTCAACAAATAGGTCTAATCAGGGATGAAAGTGGCAGTCTGCATGCAATAAAGTGAGCAGGGACAACTTTGCATTCCCCCTCACAACCATTTCACATGGGAGACTTGAGTCCAAAGTTAGACTTCAGTTAACTGGCCTTCAAACATAGAAAAAGACAAAATTTCTCATGCTAACGACCAATTCACATGGGAGACTTGAGTCCATAGTTAGACTTCAGTTAACTGGCATTCAAACATAGATAAAGACAAAGCTTCTCATGCTAACAACTATTTTGCATAGGGGACTCAAGTTGAAAGTTATATTTTAGTTAAATGACCTCCAAACATAGACAAAAGACAAAAAGCTTCTCATGCTAACTCTCACTATGCATGAGAAATTTATTCCTAGGGCTTGGACATAGACCTAGGGTTTCACACTATAAAAGGTGCAAGACTAAGAGCACCAAAGGGATCCATAATTATACATCCATGAGAGATATCAAATATGAGACCAAGGATGATCTTTTAGCAAACTTATTTGAGAGAGCTTTTTCTTGGAGAGCATACACAACGAAGCCCTATCGGATTGGAGAGCAGATCTGAACACCCCTGAGGAGAAACAAAGTGCTAGACAATTGAGAGGTAATCATCCATACATATATGGTAATAATTTAACATTAGTAGCAACATAAGCAGATAGTATTTTGATCAATAGAGAGGAATTTCATCTTAGCAGTCGTTGTCTTGGATAGTGGCCCGCAAACGTAGTCTAGGGTTTAGGTGTTAGTTAGTCTTATTATGCTTTCTTTATAGTTCACATCATTAGCATAAGATCCATTTTATTTAATTTCTTTGCTTTCATAGCACTAGTTTCATTGCATTTATTATCATTGAGCATATTTCCTTTTATTATCATATTTACTGCTAACAACCTCATCCAAGGAGGCAATCTCGGACATCTAAGCGTGTGTTATTGTTTTCATTATCATAGGACTATAGGTTCATCATATAGATTAGAAACATTTGAAAGCACAAAGATCCCTCCAGGAATCATACTTGGATAAGGAGGCATCTGTAAGCCCTCATACATTTTCGTGTATGGAACCAGGAAGCCTTTAAAAGCATAACACCCCTTGCGAGGGGACATCTTATCCACTTGTAATTCATTGTATCAAAATGGGTATCCCTCAGAGGCACCGACATGTAACCGAGTTTCAATATCAATAAAAGAATCTCTCTTTGTTATTTCCATGTTATATACATTTCATGGTATTTCATTTTCATTTTGGTATAATATTGCAAGTAAATAGTAAGCAGTGTGTGCGTTCCGGGGTCGCTACATTACCTATTTTTGAACCTTCCATATTCTTGTTTTCCATGTATCCTACATTGTATATATTTGTGCCCAAACCTATGACATGAGAAGCATCATCCATTGAAATTGCCTTTCCTTGACCTCATTGGTCTCTTAGTCTCTTATACCCTGTACTAATTCCTATTCCATCTATTATTTATTTGTACATTGTTCCTTTCCTTGTTGAACTATATATTTTCCAACTCATCCTAAAAAGTATCACTCTCTCTTACACTATCTTCTTCTAAAGTTTCTTATTCTTCAAGACTTGACATTGACTCCTCTCCTTATTTCTTTTGTATGAAGAACACAAGCTTATACTGAGAGGGGGGTGAACAGTATAAGACCACTTTTTACTTTTCTTTCCCAATCAATATTATGCAATGTATAGATAGCAATATCAACAATAGTAATCAAAGCAATGCACAAAAAACCATACACAATAGAGACACCACAATTTACGTGGTTCACCCAATGTGGGCTACTCCACGGAGAAAATATTTCACTAAAATTTTCTCAATCAATCTCTTGGGAATCCTTCCCTATTACAATATTTATGGACCTCTATCCAAAGGAGATACCAATCCCCTAAATCAAGTTTGTGGATCTCTATCCATAGGAGAACTCCTTCTCCTCTGCTCTAGCTGGTGATCCTCTAGAAGACTACTACCTCCACTGCATTGGCTTGTGGATCTCTCTCCATTGAAGACTCTTATCCCCACTCAGAAGACCTGTCCTCACTACCCTGGCTAATGGATCTCTATCCACTGGAGACTACTGTCCTCTCTACTCTATCACCTCCAAAGCTCTATCTCAAATTTGCACTAAACATAGTCCATTTAGTCTAGCACAAATCTGCTCAACAAGTCCACTCAAAACTTGCTCAAATATGCTCAATAGGTCCACTTAGAACTTGCTCAAATATACTCAACATGTCCACTTAGAACCTTCTCAAATATGCTCAACAAGTCCACTTAGAACTTGCTCAAATCTACTCAACAAGTCCACTCATAACTTGCTCAAATCTGCTCAACAAGTCCACTTAGAACTTTCTCAAATATGCTCAACAAGTCCACTTAGAACTTGCTCAAATATGCTCAACAAGTCCACTTAGAACTTGCTCAAATATGCTCAACAAGTCCACTCAGAACTTGCTCAAATATGCTCAACAAGTCCACTCAGAACTTGCTCAAACTATTCACCAAGTCCACTTAAAACTTCCTCAAACTGCTCAAAAAGTCCACTCAGAACTTTCTTAAATCTGCTCAACAAGTCCACTTAGAACTTGCTCAAATCTGCTCAATAAGTCCACTCATAACTTGCCCAAATATGCTCAACAAGTCCACTCAGAACTTGCTCAAATCTGCTCAACAAGTCCACTCAGAACTTGTCCAAATATACTCAAATCTACTCAATAAGCACAAGTAGAACTTAACCAATCTCATAGAAACATAAAGTGAATTGTTAGAGACCCAATATGTTTCAACTCAATGCTCAAACACTTTCTCAACTCAAATCAGAATATAGGATGGTTTGTTTTATGGAACTTGAACAATCACTTCATACAACCACTTGACTAGGCTCAACCAACTCTACTCAACCAATCACTCAAGAAACAACCCTTGCTCATAAACCCTAGTCCAAGCATATAACCACCAACTCAAAATATTTCCAATAATGCTCAACAACAAATCTCACATAACAATGATACTCATGTTCTTTTCAAACCCTAGTTCAAGTTCTTTGCACAACAACTTACTTCAACAACAATGCTCATAAAACAATCTTCACATAACAATGATACTCATGTTCTTTTCAAACCCTAGTTCAATTTATTTGCACAACAACTCACTTCAACAACAATTCTTATAAAATAATCTTCACATAACAATGATACTCATGTTCTTTTCTAACTCAAATTCTTCACACAACTAATGGCTTCAACAACAATGCTTATCAAACAAGGTATTTAACAACAACTCTTTATTCTAGAAAACCTTGAAGCATTAACTCAAACACTCTCAAAAAGGAAACCCTAATCAAGTCCTTTTCACTCCAAAATTTACTTTCTAGAAAGCCACTCAATCAACTCAACCAAGGAAGAATTTTGCCCATACCTTTTTGCTTGGTGGTAAAGAATAGATCTCAAAACCTGTTTCAATCACACTCAATTTTCCTTGACAACTTCAATGGTTAGGTAGAAAAATCTTCACTTAAAAACCCCTTGTAAATACTTGCACAATAATTATTTTTATACAAAGATAACAAGTCTTATATACACCTTATAATCTCCACAATCTCAACATTAAATATAACACCCAAAATAAGCCTTTAGGAAACACTTTATAGATCTTCAATTCAAACTAATTTATCACCTTATTACTCCAATTTAAAAGAATATATTTCTCTTTTTATAGATCACAAATCAACACATAAACAATTTTCTTTCACCCCTTATGTCTCCTTATCACTAATTTATTGCCAATTAAAAAACTTTTAAACTCCCTTATAACTCCTAATACAATCTTTAATCAAACCTTAGGCAATAAAAAATTATTTAAAAAATTACCTTGGCCTCCATGGGTTTCGAACCCTTAACCTCTGCCTCCACGAATGCCCTAGCCATGGGCTCCACAACCACGTGCACTCAATGCACGTTAAGAGCTTAAAAGCTCTTAGCGCAATTTATTCCTCTCCTGGCGCTCGAACGGAAGAACACAAATAAAAAACCTTCCCTTTGGTGCTACCACTCCACGGGATTCGAATATGGGTTAGTTCTTCCACTAACACCTTCATAGAACGTGTGCTACCAATGGACCACCGCATCCAACGTGCCTTAAGCAATGAATCCTCTTCGTTTTAAACCTTGCGCATAAGACAAAAACCTTTTGTCTTCTTCCTCAACTGAAATAGCGAATCACACAATAAATTTTTCCTTGGTCGCATTAATAAAATCGATGAGGGATAATTTGTAAATTCCTTTGGCCACCCTTTTATACACGATGCCTCCATAGTCTTCGAACGTCGACGCTCCAAATTCTTTGATGACATCGACGTTAAAACAAATTTATAAATGGTGCTTTAATTTTGATGATGTCAGCCCATTTAACCTTTATAATTTATAAATGATTTAAATTCCAAGGAATTTAAATTTTATAAATTATAATTATAACCTTTGGCTTTTAAGGCCTTCCTTGGGTTAAATTTGAAAACCCTTTTAACTTATGCTCTCATATAATATTAAAATATTATGGAGCCCTTTTGCCTTTAACTTCTGCAATGTTGAAGCTTCTTCCTGGATATTAGTGACAACTTTGATGACTTTATTTCTTGTCGAATTCCTTGACATTAATGATGACTTCATCCGGTGACATCAATGAAAAATTTGACTTAGGGACTCAAAATGTCCAACAATATCCCCCTTTGTCATTGATGGCAACCCAAATTATTTTTACCAAAAACTTGACCTTCTTTTTATTCTACTCCCCTTGGGACACTGCTCCCCTGGCTCAATGCTCTCTTCAAATATCGAATCTCTCCCCATTACTCAAATATCTCCCCTTTGACATCAATGGCAAAGGGTCACCTTTGGGGCTCGAGGCTAAGAATGAGCCTCTTAGATTAGCCCCTCCCCCACCTCCTTTTGAGGTGGTTAATTCTAGGGTGGGAGTATTTCTACTCCCATAAAGCATTGTTCTTTACCTTTATCCTCTTCTCTTCTTTTCTAAATTTTTTGAATCCTCTGACTGTTTCTATCCATGTCCATGTTCCTTTCCATGTCATATATTCTTGTTCCTATTCTTGTTCCTATTCACATTCATGTTCATGTTCATATTCATATCCATGTTCCTATTCTTGTTCTTGTTCATATTCATATTCTTGTTCCTGTTCTTGTTCATACTTATTTTTGGAATATCTGCTCTACACCACTTTGCTGTGTGACCATTATTATTGCACTTATAACACTTAATGTTATTATTCCTTGGAGGTGCAAATGTCTTAGGATTTCTCCTAGTGAAGCCATATCCTCTTCTATCATGAACCCTGCAATTCATTGCCTTGTGACCAAACCGATTACATGAGTAGCAATACCCATGGAAAAGTTATTTGTTCCCATATTCCTATCTTTCATGTGTCCTGCACTGTGAAGCCATGTGCCCAAACCTGTGACATGAAAAACATCTTCCATTGAAGTTTCCTTGACTTGACCTCATTGGTCTCTTAGTCTCTCTTGACCTGTTCTATTGTTGTTCCATATGTATCTTCTTTGTGCATTGTTCCTATTTTTGTTGAACTCTCTATTGTCCAACTCATCCTCAGATGTCTCACTATATTTTACACTATATTTTTCTGAAGTATCTTCATCTGAAGTTTCTTCTCCTCCAAAACTTGAAGTTGACTCTCCTTCCCATTTCTTTTGAACCTATTCAAATCCAAGACCTGTTTTGCTTGATGTAGGCTTTTGTATCTTGATGAACTTATCCAAGTTCTTTGAGCTATTTTTAAATCCTTTCATATTGACCTTGGAGTCCTCTAAATATTCTTTTAGTAGTGCCACTTCTTGTGCTAACTTCTCACATTCCAAGATCTTTGCTTCTAACTTATCTTTGAACTTCTTTTCCTTAGCCTTTGATTTTTCTAAATCCTCTATGAGCAATCTTCTTTCTTCATCACATTCTTGAAACTGAATTTCAAGTTTAGAGTGTTGCTTTCTTACCTTATTTACCATGTCAAGGGCATAGATAAGTTCTCCCTTGAGATCATAACCATTCTCTTCTGAATAATCCTCTATTTGTTTACCTTTGTCCACATATTTACTCTCTTTTGGCTTGTCTTCTATAGGATCACTTACTTCTTCTTCTAATGCCATTAGAAGATTTTCATCTGGTCCTTCAAGTGCATTCTCATACTCATCATCACTAAAACTATAACCATCCCTTGTACAATCATCTTCAAGATGTCCAAAGTTACCACATCTAAAACACTTGAGAATTACTGGAGTTTTCTTAACTGGTTCTTTTTCTTCAATCATAAATAGGACTTCATCTCTATCATTTTCTGAAAAACTAGCATCACTATCACTTGAGTACTTACTTGCATTATCCGCATAGTAGCTCCTCTTTTGTCTTTGAAAGAACTTCTTTCCTTGTCTGCTTTGTCCATCCTTGTTTTTCTTCTAATGCTTATCCTGCCTATATCTTTCTGATTCCCTGTACCTGTGATCCTATTTTTCTTCACCATTGTTGTTCTTTGGTTCTCGAAAATCTGTTGCAAAATATCCAAACTTTTCACAATTGAAACACTTAATAGATCTTAGATCTCTGGATCTTTTGGAATCTTTATCTCTTCTACCATAATTAGCTTCTTCATCACTGGATGACTCACTTCTTGATTCTGACTTCTTACCCTTTGTTTTCTTGATTGCTTTGAATGTTGCTTCCTTCTGGGGAATAGGATCTTTTGTTCTTATCTCAAAAGTTGTAAGCATACCAAGAAACTTATCTCTTGTCAAAGAATCACCATCCATTGACACTTCTATAGCAGAAACTTGTTCATTGAATCTTTTTGGAAGAGTTCTTAAGACTTTATCACAAACATCTGATTCATCAATATTCATTCCAAGTCCTTGCATATCATTAACAACCTCATCAATTCAAATTAGATAAGCACTGATATTTTCCTCATCATTCATTCTCAATGTTTCAAATTGTCCTTTGAGATTTTGTATCTTTGCTTTCTTGACACTTTTATCTCCCTCATATATACCTTGCAATTTATCCCACATTTCTTTTGCAGTTCTACAATGCATAACTTTCATAGACTTTGTTCTATGCAAACCTCTCACAAGTGCATTCATTGCTTTTGAATTATAGTGTTGTAGAAGCTTACCTTCCTTATCTGTAGGAGGATTGACTGCTGGATCATATCCAAATTCCATTGCATCCCAAACTTCATTGCCAAGTGCCATTAGGTAGATCCTCATCATCATACTCCAATACATATAGTCACTTCCATCAAATATTGGTGCTGAGTTATTTGAGGACACCTCCTTAGGATCCATTGTGTTCTTGTTAGCTTTTCCTTCAAGCTGTTAAACTCTTATGAAGGCACCTTCTCTGATACCAATTGAAGAACACAAGCTTATACTGAGAGGGGGGTGAACAATATAAGACCACTTTTTACTTTTCTTTCCCAATCAATATTATGCAATGTATAGATAGAAATATCAATATTAGTAATCAAAGTAATGCATAAAACACCATACACAATAGAGACACCACAATTTACGTGGTTCACCCAATGTGGGCTACTCCACGGAGAAAATATTTCACTAAAATTTTCTCAATCAATCTCTTGGGAATCCTTCCCTATTACAATGTTTATGGACCTCTGTCCAAAGGAGATATAAATCCCCTAAATCAAGTTCATGGATCTCTATCCATAGGAGAACTCCTTCTCCTCTGCTCTGGATGGTGATCCTCTAGAAGACTACTGCCTCCACTACACTAGCTTGTGGATCTCTCTCCACTGAAGACTCTTGTCCCCACTCAGAAGACCTATCCTCACTACCCTGGATAATGGATCTCTATCCACTGGAGACTACTATCCTCTCTGCTCTATCACCTCCAAAATGTTATCTCAAATCTTCACTAAACATAGTCCATTCGGTCTAGCATAAATCTTCTCAATAAGTCCACTCAAAACTTGCTCAAATCTACTCAATAAGTCCACTCAGAACTTGCTCAAATATTCTCAACAAGTCTACTCAAAACTTGCTCAAATCTGCTCAATAAGTCCACTTAGAACTTGCTCAAATATGCTCAACAAGTCCACTCAAAACTTGCTCAAATATTCTCAACAAGTCCACTCAGAACTTGCTCAAATTTGCTCAACAAGTCCACTCAAAACTTGCTCAAATCTGCTCAACAAGTCCACTCAGAACTTGCTCAAATATGCTCAACAAGTCTACTCATAAATTTCTTAAATCTTCTCAACAAGTCCACTCAAAATTTGCTCAAATATGCTCAACAAGTCCACTCATAACTTGCTCAAATCTTCTCAACAAGTCCACTCAGAACTTGCTCAAATATGCTCAACAAGTCCACTCAGAACTTGCTCAAATATGCTTAACAAGTCCACTTAGAACCTTCTCAAATATGCTCAACAAGTCCACTCATAACTTGTCTAAATCTGCTCAACAATTCCACACAGAACTTGTCCAAATCTGCTCAATAAGCTCACACAGAACTTAACCAATCTCATAGAAACATAAAGTGAATTGTTAGAGACCCAATATGTTTCAACTCAATGCTCAAACACTTTCTCAACTCAAATCAGAATATAGGATGGTTTGTTTTATGGAACTTGAACAATCACTTCATACAACCACTTGACTAGGCTCAACCAACTCTACTCAACCAATCACTCAAGAAACAACCCTTGCTCACAAACCCTAGTCCAAGCATATAACCACCAACTCAAAATGTTTCCAACAATGCTCAACAACAAATCTCACATAACAATGATACTCATGTTCTTTTCAAACTCTCAATCCAACTCACTTCAACAACAATGCTCATAAAACAATATTCACATAACAATGACACTCATTTTGTTTTCAAATCCTAGTTCAAGTTCTTTGCACAACAACTCACTTCAACAACAATGCTCATAAAACAATCTTCACATAACAATGATACTCATGTTCTTTTCAAAACTCTAACTCAAATTCTTCACACAACTAATGGCTTCAACAACAATGCTTATCAAACAAGGTATTAACAACAACTCTTTATTCCAGAAAACCTTGAAGCATTAACTCAAACACTCTCAAAAAGAAAACCCTAATCAAGTCCTTTTCACTCCAAACTTTACTTTCTAGAAAGCCACTCAATCAACTCAACCAAGGAAGAATTTTGCCCATACCTTTTTGCTTGGTGGTAAAGAATAGATCTCAAAACTTGTTTCAATCACACTCAATTTTCCTTGACAACTTCAATGGTTAGGTAGCAAAATATTCACTTTAAAACCCCTTGTAAATACTTGCACAATAATTATTTTTATACAAAGATAACAAGTCTTATATACACCTTATAATCTCCACAATCTCAACATTAAATATAACACCCAAAATAAGCCTTTAGGAAACACTTTATAGATCTTCAATTCAAACTAATTTATCACCTTATTACTCCAATTTAAAAGCATATATTTCTCTTTTTATAGATCACAAATCAACACATAAACAATTTGCTTTCACCCCTTATGTCTCCTTATCACTAATTTATTGCCAATTAAAAACCTTTTAAACTCCCTTATAACTCCTAATACAATCTTTAATCAAACCTTAGGCAATAAAAATTTATTTAAAAAATTACCTTGGCCTCCACGGGTTTCGAACCCTTAACCTCTGCCTCCATGAATGCCCTAGCCGCGGGCTCCACAACCACGTGCGCTCAACGCACGTTAAGAGCTTAAAAGCTCTTAGCACAATTTATTCCTCTCCTGGCACCCAAACGAAAGAACGCAAATCAAAAACCTTCCCTTTGGTGCTACCACTCCATGGGATTCGAACGTGGGTTAGTTCTTCCACTAACACCTTCGTAGAACGTGCACTACCAATGGACCACCGCGTCCAACGTGCCTTAAGCAATGAATCCTCTTTGTTTAAAACCTTGCGCATAAGACAAAAACCTTTTGTCTTCTTCCTCAACCGAAACAGTGAATCACACAATAAATTTTTCCTTGGTCGCATTAATCAAATCGATGAGGGATAATTTGTAAAGTCCTTTGGCCACCCTTTTATACACGATGCCTCCATAGTCTTCGAATGTCGGTGCTCCAAATTCTTCGATGACGTCGGCGTTAAAACAACTTTATAAATGGCGCTTTAATTTTGATGACGTCAGCCCATTTAACCTTTATAATTTATAAATGATTTAAATTCCAAGGAATTTAAATTTTATAAATTATAATTATAACCTTTGGATTTTAAGGCCTTCCTTGGGTTAAATTTGAAAACCCTTTTAACTTATGCTCTCATATAATATTAAAATATTATGGAGCCCTTTTGCCTTTAACTTCTGCATTGTTGAAGCTTCTTCCTGGATATTAGTGACAACTTTGATGACTTTATTTCTTGCCGAATTCCTTGACATTAATGATGACTTCATCCGGTGACATCAATGACAACTTTGACTTAGGGACTCAAAATGTCCAACAATCCACCCCTTTGTCGTTGATGGTAACCCAAATTCTTTTTACCGAAAACTTGACCTTCCTTTTATTCTACTCCCCCTGGCTCAATGATCTCTTCAAAAATCGAATCTCTCCTCAGTACTCAAATATCTCCCCCTTGGACATCAATGGAAAAGGGTCACCTTTGGTGCTTGAGGCTAAGAATGAGCATCTTAGCTTAACCCCTCCCCCACCTCCTTTTGAGGTGCTTAATTCTAGGGTGGGAGTATTTCTACTCCCAGAAAGCACTGTTATTTACCTTTATCCTCTTCTCTTCTTTTCTGAATTTTTTGAATCCTTTGACTATTTCTATCAATGTCCATGTTCCTATCCATGTCATAATTCCTATTCCTATTACTATTTTTGTTCACATCCATGTTCCTATTTCTGTTCATGTTCTTGTTCATATCCATGTTCCCATTTTTGTTCATGTTCATGTTTGTGTTTTTGTTCTTGTTCATACTTATTTTGGGAATATCTACTCTACACCACTTCGTTGTGTGGCTATTTTTATTGCACTTATAACACTTAATGTTATTATTCCTTGGAGGTGCAAATGTCTTAGGATTTATCCTAGTAAAGCCATATCCTCTTCTGTCATGACCCTTGCAATTCATTGCCTTGTGACCAAATTGATTTCATGTGTCCTGCACTATGAAGCCATGTGCTAAAACTTATGACATAAAAATTATCTTCCATTGAATTTTTCTTTACTTGACCTCATTGGTCTCTTAGTCTCTCTTGACCTGTTCTAATTGTTGTTCCATATGTATCTTCTTTGTGCATTGTTCCTATTTTTTTTGAACTCTCTATTGTCCAACTCATCCTCAAATGTCTCACTATATTTTACACTATATTTTTTTGAAGTATCTTCATCTGAAGTTTCTTCTCCTCCAAAACTTGAAGTTGACTCTCCTTCCCATTTTTTTTTAACCTGTTCAGATCCAAGACTTGTTTTGCTTGATGTAGGTTTTTGTGTCTTGATGAACTTATCCAAGATATTTGAGCTATTTTTAAATCTTTTCATATTTATATTAGAGTCCTCTAAATATTCTTTTAGTAGTGCCACTTATTGTGCTAACTTCTCACATTCCAAGATATTTGCTTCTAACTTATCTTTGAACTTCTTTTCCTTAGCCTTTGATTTTTCTAAATCCTCTATGAGCAATCTTCTTTCTTCATCACATTCTTAAAACTGAATTTCATGTTTAGAGTGTTGCTTTTTTACCTTCTTTACCATTTCAAGGATATAGATAAGTTCTCCCTTGATATCATAACCATTATCTTCTGAATAATCCTCTATTTGTATGCCTTTGTTCACATATTTACTTTATTTTGGCTTATCTTCTATAGGACCACTTACTTCTTCTTCTAATGCCATTAGAAGATTTAAATCTAGTCCTTCAAGTGCATTCTCATACTCATCATCACTAAAACTATAACCATACCTTGTACAATCATCTTCAAGATGTCCAAATTTACCACATCTAAAACGCTTGAGAATTATTGGAGTTTTCTTAACTAGTTCTTTTTCTTCAATCATAAATAGGACTTCATCTCTATGATTGTATGAAAAACTAGCATCACTATCACTTGAGTACTTACTTGCATTATTCGCATAGTAGCTTCTATTTTGTCTTTGAAAGAACTTCTTTGCTTGTATGCTTTGTCCATCCTTGTTTTTCTTCTAATTCTTATCCTGCCTATATCTTTCTGATTCCTTGTACCTATGATCCTATTTTTATTCACCATTGTTGTTCTTTGGTTCTCAAAAATCTATCGTAAAATGTTCAAACTTTTCACAATTGAAATACTTGATAGATATTAGATCTTTGGATCTTCTAGAATCTTTATCTCTTCTATCATAATTAGCTTCTTCATCACTACATGACTCACTGCTTGATTCTAACTTCTTACCATTTATTTTCTTGATTGCTTTGAATGATGATTCCTTTTGGGGAATAAGATCTTTTGTTATTATCTCAAAATTTGTAAGCATACCAAGAAACTTATCTCTTGTCAAATAATCACCATCCATTGACACTTATATAGCACAAACTTGTTCATTGAATCTTTTTGGAAGAGTTCTTAAGACTTTATCACAAACATATGATTCATCAATATTCATTCCAAGTCCTTGCATATCATTAACAACCTCATCTATTCAAATTAGATAAGCATTGATATTTTTCTCATCATTCATTCTCAATGTTTCAAATTGTCCTTTGATATTTTGTATCTTTGCTTTCTTGACACTTTTATCTCCCTCATATATACCTTGCAATTTATCCCACATTTCTTTTGTAGTTCTACAATGCATAACTTTTATAGACTTTGTTATATACAAACCTCTCACAAGTGCATTCATTGCTTTTGAATTATAGTGATATAGAAGCTTACCTTCCTTATATGTAGAAGGATTGAATGTTGGATCATTATCTAAATTCCACTGCATCCCAAACTTCATTTCCAAGTGCCATTAGGTAGATCCTCATCATAATACTCCAATACATATAGTAAATTCCATCAAATACTAGTGCTGAGTTATTTTAGGACACCTCCTTAGGATTCATTGTGTTCTTGTTAGTTTTTCCTTCACACTATTAAACTCTTATGAAGGCACTCACTCTGATACCAATTGAAGAACACAAGCTTGTACTAAGAGGGGGGGTAAACATTATAAGACAAATTTTTAATTTTCTTTCCCAATAAATATTATGCAATGTATAGATAGCAATATCAACAATAGTAATAATATAAATGAACAAAATACCATACATAATAGAGACACCACAATTTATGTGGATCACCCAATGTGGGCTAATCCATTGAGAAAATATTTCACTAAAATTTTCTCAATCAATCTCTTGCGAATCATTCCCTATTACAATGTTTATGGATCTTTGTCTAAAGGAGATACCAATTACCTAAATCAAGTTCATGGATCTCTATCCATAGGAGAACTCCTCCTTTGCTCTAGTTGGTGAACCTTTAGAAGACTACTACCTCCACTACACTGGCTTATGGATCTCTTTCCACTAAAGACTCTTATACCAACTTAGAAGACTTGTCTTCACTACCTTGGATAATGGATCTCTATCCACTAGATACTACTATCCTATATGCTCTATCACCTAAAAATATCTATCTCAAATCTACACTAAACATAGTCCATTTGGTCTAGCACAAATCTGCTTAACAAGTCCACTCATAACTTGCTCAAATTTTCTCAACAGGTCCACTCATAACCTGCTCAAATATACTCAATAGGTCCACTCAAAACCTACTCAAATATGGTCATCAAGTCCACTCAAAAATTGCTCAAATATGCTCAAAAAATCCACTTAGAACTTGCTCAAATATACTCAACAAGTCCACTCAGAACTTATTAAAATATGCTCAACAAGTCCAATTAGAACTTGCCCAAATCTACTTAACAAGTCCACTCAGAACTTGCTCAAATATACTTAACAAGTCCACTCAGAATTTGCTCAAATCTGGTCAACCAATCCACTCAAAAATTGCTCAAATATGCTCAACAAGTCCACTCAGAAATTTCTCAAAATGCTCAACAAGTCCACTCTAAACTTGCTCAAATATATTCAACGGGTCCATTCAGAACCTGCTCAAATATTCTCAACAAGTCCACTCAGAACCTGCTCAAATTTGCTCAACAAGTCCACTCAGAACCTACTCAAATCTGCTCAACAAGTCCACTTAGAACTTGTCCAAATATGCTTAATAAGCTCACACAGAACTTAACCAATCTCATAGAAACATAAAGTAAATTGTTAGAGACCCAATATGTTTCAACTCAATGCTCAAACACTTTCTCAACTCAAATCAAAATATAGGATGGTTTGTTTTATGGAACTTGAACAATCACTTCATACAACCACTTGACTAGGCTCAACCAAATCTAATCAACCAATCACTCAAGATACAACCCTTTCTTATAAACCCTAGTCCAAGAATATAACCACCAACTCAAAATATTTCCAAAAATGCTCAACAAAAAATATCATATCACAATGATACTCATGTTCTTCTCAAACCCTAGTTCAAATTCTTTGCACAACAACTCACTTCAACAACAATGCTCATAAAACAATCTTCACATAACAATGATACTCATGTTCTTTTCAAACCCTAGTTCAAGTTATTTGCACAACAAATCACTTCAACAACAATGCTCATAAAACAATCTTCACATAACAATGATACTCATGTTATGTTCTAACTCAAGCACTTCACACAACCAATTGCTTCAACAACAATACTTATCAAACAAGGTTTTTAACAACTCTTTATTCTAGAAAACCTTGAAGCATTAACTCAAACACTCTAAAAAAGGAAACCCTAATAAATTCCTTTTCACTCCAAAGTTTATTTTCTAGAAAGCCACTCAATCAACTCAACCAAGGAAGAATTTTTCCCATACCTTTTTACTTGGTGGTAAAGAATAGATCTCAAAACCTGTTTCAATCACACTCAATTTTCCTTCACAAATTCAATGGTTAGGTAGCAAAATATTCACTTTAAAACCCCTAGTAAATATTTGCACAATAATTATTTTTATACAAATATAACAAGTCTTATATACACCTTATAATATCCACAATCTCAACATTAAATATAACACTCAAAATAAGCCTTTAGGAAACACCTTATAGATCTTCAATTCAATCTAATTTATCACCTTATTACTCCAATTTAAAAGCATATATTTCTCTTTTTATACATCACAAATCAAAATATAAACAATTTGCTTTCACCCCTTATGTCTCCTTATCACTAATTTATTGCCAATTAAAAAACCTTTTAAACTCCCTTATAACTCCTAATACAATATTTAATCAAACCTTAGGCAATAAAAAAAATATTTAAAAAATTACCTTGGCCTTCACAGGTTTTGAACCCTTAACCTCTGCCTCCATGAACACCCTAGCCACGGGCTCCACAACCACATGCACTCAATGCACGTTAAGAGCTTAAAATATCTTAGTACAATTTATTCCTCTCCTGGTGCTCGAACAAAAGAATGCAAATCAAAAACCTTCACTTTAGTGCTATCACTCCATGGGATTCGAACATGGTTTAGTTCTTCCACTAACGCATTTGTATAACATGCGCTACCAATGGACCACCATGTCCAACGTGCCTTAATAAATGAATCCTCTTCATTTTAAACCTTGTGCATAATACAAAAACCTTTTGTCTTCTTAATCAACTGAAACAACGAATCACACAATAAAGTTTTCCTTGGTCGCATTAATCAAATTGATGAAGGATAATTTGTAAATTCCTTTGGCCACCCTTTTATACACAATGCCTCCATAGTCTTCGAATGTCGGTGCTCCAAATTTTTTGATGATTTCGGCGTTAAAACAACTTTATAAATGGCACTTTAATTTTGATGACGTCAGCCCATTTTTTTTTTTTTTTTGTGGAAAACATCCCAAAAGGGATGCCACTTTCGGGTAAGACCCAAGGAGGCAGGGGTATCCATTCCACCAAAAATACCCAGGACTCGGACCTGGCCTACCACCTTTGACATACTCAAGGAGCAAACAAACACACAAAACCAATTTAAAAATAAGTAAATAAATAAGTAAATAACAACAAAAATAATAAAATAAAATAAAAAACATGCTCCTTGAGTGTGTCAAAAACAAAAGCACAACCAAACACGCACAATAAGATAAAAGAAACCACAACACAAACCACATAGAAAAACACAAGAACCACATAACAAAACACAAACAAGACAAAAACAATAGAACACTACAAAGACATAACCCAAAAAAAAACATGAAAAATAAACACAACCAAAACCTAAAAAATTAATAAAAAAATAAAAATAAAAAACAACCAACAACAGACAATAAACAAAAACAAAAAACATAGAAAACACTCACACATAAAAACACGAATTAACACAAACAAAGAGAAACCCAAGAACAAGAACGAAAAAAACACAAGAACAATAACAAAAAACATAAAAAAAAAAAACACAAAACAACAAAAACACAAGAACAACAAAAAACAACACAAAGAACACAAAAACAAAACAAAACAAAAGAACCCACCCACCTTAAAAAACTAAACAAAAAAAACAAAAAAGAAAAAAAAAAAAATTGAACATAACAATGACCTATCTAGACCAGAAGACTATTAAGGCAAGAATCAACAGAGGAAACAAAATAAAGAATAGAATGAGCTAGGGAACTAAAAAAAACTGAATGAACCAAAGAGAAGCAAAAAAAAAAGCAAGAAGAAACTAGGTACCTTCGAACTGGAGCCATCCAAAGAAATGATAGAAAGAAGAGCTTCCCTAATTTGAGAAGCCCACCATCTAGGAGGGTGGCCATAACAAGTAAGATCACCTTTGTCCAAAGCCCAATTAGCTAAAGCATCAACACTCTTGTTTTGATCTCTCGACCACATGATTGTAATCAACTTTCAAAAATCCCATCTGGATTAATTGAATCTTCTCAATAATTCTTTTTATTCTCCAATCCACCTTATGATTCTTAGAAGGAGTCTTCAAGAGATTAATCATAAGTTGAGAGTCAGACTCAACTAACACCTTTTCCCATCCAACCTTAGTAGCCTCCTGAAGGCCTCTCAGGATACCATACCCCTAAGCAAGGTTATTGGAAAGAATACCCAAATTCTCAGCAAAAGTAAAAACCAGGGAGCCATCTGAAAGTCTACCAATTCCTCCCACACTGGCTTTTCCAGGGTTCCCTCTAGAGGCTCCATCAGTATTGACTTTTCCAAAATCCTTAGGAGGAGGTTGCCAATTTCTTGTCCTATCCATCTTACTAATACTCACATTCCCTTTAAGTTGGTTGCCCTTAGAATATTTAATCTTCAATATTTGCATCACTTGATCCCATATTTGGTGGGAGTTTTGGGGGTGATTAAGGAGTTGATGGACTGATTCAACTAAGTTGGCTATGGTATTTTGCCAAATATAGTGAATATCCTTCCTATCTTGATTAAAAATTTGGTTGTTCCTTTCATTCCAAATATTCCAAAGAAGAATGGTAGAACCCATCCAAACTACTCGCCTAATAAAATGATCAACACCCTCTTGATTAGGCCAATCCCTCCAAAGTTGTTCAAAAGTAAAAAAATTGGACCACCTGTAAGCCAAGTAAAGTGGCCATTCTCCTCCATAGCTCAGAGGCTAAAGTACACTCAATAAAAATATGGTTGAGATTTTCTACATTCTCTTCACACATTTCACATCTAAAAGGGCCATGAAAACCACGCTTCATAAGTTGCTCACCAAGTAAGCACCCTACGATGCAATAAAAGCCAATTAAAGAACCTCACCTTAGGCCAGTGCTTTTGAGCCCACAATCGAGAAAATATGTCAGAAGAATGGTTGGGATTATTATGGCATAAGGTCAAATAACCTTGAGCAACTCGAATACTCACCCTTAGTAGTGTTGTTCCATCCAAAACAATCTTTTTCATGGGACCAAGAGAGGGATCTCATATGAAGGATGCCTTGGATATCTTGTCTTTGCCTTTCTGGGATTTGAATAGGCCAGTCCTCAATAGGGATCCAATATCTACCAACCTTTGAATTACCAGTATGGTACCGACAGTAATTAGCCACCTTTATCCAATTAGCTCAGTGAAGCTCCTCCATCCAAGGCCTCCAATCGGGAAACTGAGTTATCAAAGGCTTGTGACCATCCCAAGAATCTATCCAAAAATTTGCCTGTTGACCATTATGAATGATCCAAAATAATTTTTTCTTTATCAAATCCTCACCAGTCTTAAGAACTGCTAAAATGGGAGAACCTTTGGTAGGAAGTTGATAGCGAACAAGGTCTTCAGGACTTTTGTTCTCAGCATATTTAGCATGGAGATTATTGGCCCAAAGAGCATTGGGGTTATGCAACATCCTCCAATATAATTTAGCAGCTAAAGCTTTGTTGTTATTAATAGAAGACCGGAATCCTAACCCCCCTTCACTCTTAGGAAGACATAAAGTATCCCATTTCACCAAGGCCCATTTTATTTTCTCCTTAGTACCACTCCAAAGGAAACGATGACTGATTTGATCCAATTCTCGAAGAACAACCTTTGGGATATTCAAAATGGAAGAAACATAAATAGGAATAGCTTGAAGGACTGATTTTACCAAGGTGATTCTACCCCTAGAAGAAAGCCACCTGTTGGTCCACTTTCCAATTTTCTTCTTGACTTTGTCCAACAACCAATTCCAATATTTATTTTTTTGCCTTTGAATATTTATGGGAATACCTAAATAAGTGATTGGAAGGGAGGTCTTCTTATATCTTAATTTATCCAAGACCATGGATTCCTGTCTAGCAGAGCAATGAAAGAAAATAACTTTAGATTTGTCTTCATTGATCAACTGCCCAGTAGCCTTAGAAAAACAACTAATGATTTGCTTAATATTAGAAGCTTCCTTAACTGTAGCTTTACCTAAAAGAGTAGAGTCATCCACAAATTGAAGATGAGAGATAGGTCTAGCTCCATGAGCAATGGTAACTCCCTCAAGGGTTTTGTTTTCCCTCTTTTTGGTTATAGTCCTACCCAAGCATTCAACAAGAATGATGAATAAATAAGGGGATAGCGGGTCACCTTGCCTAATACCTCTAGAAGCTGGGAATGACTGAGAAGGCCTGCCATTGATAAGAACTAAGTAGGAAACTGAAGAGATACATCCCATAATCCAATCCATCCAATCCTTAGAGAAACCAAATTGCCTCAAAACTTTGATAAGGAAGTGCCAATCCACTCTGTCATAAGCTTTGGATAAGTCTAACCGAATGAACATGGAAGGAGATTTTTGCATATCCATGGAATGGATGGCTTCCTGAGCAAGAACTATCTCATCTACTATTTGACGTCCTTCCACATAACCCCCTTGCTCTGGGGAAATAATCTTATGCAAAAGAGGCTTCAACCTTTCTGCCATGATTTTAGTAATGATTTTGAGAAGAACATTACATAAAGCAATAGGTCTAAAAGCTGAGATATGATCAACCTCTTGAGCTTTTGGAACAAGAGTAATATAAGTTTTATTGATAACCTTCAAAATTTCTTTGGCTTTCCTGGCTTCTTCCACCACCTCTAATAAATCAACATGAAGGATATCCCAGAACTCTTGGTAGAACTCAATGGGAAAACCATCAGGACCTGGGGTTTTCCCTTTTTGCATTTTAAAAACTACTTGTTGAAGCTCATTGATAGTAACAGGAGCAGTCAAAATAGAGTTCTCCTCGAAGTGATAAGAGAAGGGATTGCTTGAAGAACATTTTGTTGTGAAGCCGAGTCAAGAGGAGTAGTAACAAAAATATTGGAAAAGTAATCAACAACAATAGAGTTCATGCCATCCCAAGTATAAACAACATCTCCAGAAATCTGATTTTAAGGAAGAAATAAAGTTGTGAGATCTTCGAGCTAGAAGATATTTGTGGAAGAAATTTGTGTTTCGATCTCCTTCTTTGAGCCATTGAATTCTAGATTTTTGCTTCCATAAGATTTCTTCTCTTTTTTCCCATTCCTCTAACCGAGTTGTGAGTTTAATTTCATCTGCACTTCTCTTCTCTGTGAGGCCATCTAAACGGATTTTCTTATTCAAATTTTCAATATGAGCAATAACTTCATGTTTTTTTTATGAACATCCCCAAACTCTTTCCAGTTCCAAGTCTTGATTTTGGATTTAATGTATTGCAGTATTTTGGAAAAATAGAACATCTTAGTCCCATGCCTAGGTTTACCTTCCTTCCACCATTGTTGCACACGAGGTCTGAAGGAAATGTCTCTAAGCCACATTAATTGAAAAAGAAAAGGAGAGAAACTCACATTGGTTTTCCACATTTCCACCATGACCGGCCAATGATCCGAACCAGCATTATTAAGAGTCTTCACTTTAGGAATGTGACCATGGATTAAGAAATTTTTAGAGAGCAAAAACCTATCCAATCTCTCCATTATACAAGCTAAGCCTTGCCTTCTGTTAGACCAAGTCATAAGGCCATTATCTAGTTGGATATCCACAAGATGGAGGTTTGCAATATATTCGCTCATGAGGTCAGTGCTTTTGTCCAAATTTCTATTTCCCCCACTTTTCTCATCCAGAGAGAGGATGGTATTGAAATCTCCTCCGATCAAGATCCAAGCTTCAGGAAAATGAGAGATAATATGAGTAATATCCTTCCACTATCTTCTTTTTTCCTCCAAAGAAGTCGGAGCATAAATAGTAATGCAGAGCATAATTTGGTTGGAATGTCTACTTTGAATAGCTATAGCCAACAAACCCCAACTGCCAACCATATGGTGAATAACTACCTCTTTTGGGTCCCAAAGACAAGCAATGCCACCAGAAGTCCCTTGGGAACTGAGGGAAACCACTTTTCCAACTGGCCAAATTTTACTGGCAATTGAGTCCATATCCTCCATTGACATCTTTGTTTCTTGAAGGAAAACAAGATGTGGATGATTTATCTGAATCATTCTTCTAATTTCATTTTGTTTTGAAAGACTCCCTTTGAGTCCTCTAATATTCCAAGTGATGATCTTCATTAATACCAGGGCTAAAAAAGTTGGGAAGGGCATTAATATTACCTTCCTCTACAAGCTTTTCACCTTCTTTTACCATATGATATTGATTGGTCTTGCGACCTGCTTTTTTATTAGAATCCATCTTCAATTTTTTTTCCCTGTTTCTTGACTTATTCCAATTGAATCTGAGATGGCTTCTAACCTTGAAGAATGCTCGTACACAACCAAAATTTTACTAGATGGTTCAATGGAGTCTATATTGGGACCTGCATTATTTGAAGTTTTGACATTTGAAAGATTGTTTTTCTTGTGTAAATTTTCTCCTTTTTTTTTTGTTGAAAACCTTTGATTTGTTGGTTTGTCTCTCGAGTTCTTCCCTTCATATTTAAATTGTGTTTCTAAGATTTCAGTTTCCATTATTTCCTCTTCCTCACTTGGGACATCATTTGTGGAAAGGATTTCAAACATATTAGCAGATGACTTTGATTGATCCTTCATAACTGGTTTTTTCTTAGTGTTCTTCTTCTTAGGTATTTGGAAACCTGCTGAGTTTATATCTTCTTTCTTTTGATCAGGAATTTTATTTGGGCAAGCACTGGCCAAATGACCATATTCATGGCAAATTCTACAATGAAAAGGAATGTTCTCATAGTCCACTACTTGCTCCCAAGTGTCTTCCCCAAATTGTAATGTGATATTTTTAGGTAGGGGTTTGTCAAAATCCATTAAAACACAAATCCGAGCATAAATAATATGTTCAAAATTTTGAGTACAATCAACAGTCATCATAAAAGTTCCTAAAGAGTTTCCAATTGAAGAAAAAATAGTAGGATTCCAAAATTCAATAGGGAGGCCAAAGAGTCTAACCCACACGGGAGCTATAGAAGGCATCTCTTCTTCGGCTTTAAATTTAGTATGCCAGGGCTTCATGAAAAGCCCTGCCCTTCCAAAAAACCAAGGACCCCCTTGAAAATTTTTCTCTCTATCTTCATTATTAGCAAATAAAACAAGAAAATAACCATTTGGATAAATAGAGATTTGTAACTCACCTTTAGTTTTCCAGCTTTTTGCAGCCCAAACTTTGAAAGCAGATAGACTCAGACGAAAACCCACGAACCGACAAATTAGTCCTCTTTTTTCCAAATCTTCAATGCCAGTCTGAATGTTACCCATATCAAGCTTAACAATAGGAGTTCCATCAACTGCTTTAAGACATCCTGACTCCATTTTCCTTGGATCAATCTTAGGCATTCTTAGAGGTTTATGGGAAGCCCTAAGATTGATATTAGCATTGGGCTGAGGCTGTCCACCATGGAGGGCATCCCTAAAATTCATTTTTGGGGCTGAGTCTTCAAAATTCTTACCCTTGATAGGGGTTTTCATAGTAGAATTATTTTGTGGGTGCACCTTAGCACCAGATTCACTTGAGATATGAGCCATTTTTTGATCAACTGCTTGAAACTTGTTTCGTGATCTCTTTAATCCTTGCCCTAGACGCCATGGAAAGGTATGGTTTTCACTTTTCTTTTGTGCAGCAAATTGGAAGCCGTTGTCACTCAAGTTCACAGTATGATCTATTGAAAGACAAATTTCTAACCCATATTGGATCCCCTGCAACATTTCCTGCTAAAATATTGAGCATAAACCACAAAAATATTGGCCGCTAGGGCCCGAAGGCCCTAAAAACCAACCTCTGGAGCTGCTTGCACTCAACCCAGATGAAACCCTCGCATAGCCACTTGCCAAATATCTCGTTCACACATAGGGATGCGCTAGGATCTGTGTTGCTCCAAATGATATGAAAATTGGTGGAGACGTTCTAGGGTTTTTCAGGCATCTACCCTCAAAATTTTAGCTCAATCCGAGTCCTGGATGAGTGAGATATGGTCAATCCAAGCCTAGATGAGTCCTAAAAAAATGTCCCTCCACCGAATTCTCTTTTGATACTAAAAAAACCTAGTGACCAAATCTCATGACGTCAGCCCATTTAACCTTTAAAATTTATAAATGTTTTAAATTCCAGGGAATTTAAATTTTATAAAATATAATTATAAACTTTGGCTTTTAAGTCCTTCCTTGGGTTAAATTTGAAAACCCTTTTAACTTATGCTCTCATATAATATTAAAATATTATGGAGCCCTTTTGCCTTTAACTTCTACACTATTGAAGCTTCTTCTTGGATATTAGTGACAACTTTGATGACTTTATTTCTTGCCAAATTCCTTGACATTAATGATGACTTCATTCGATGACATCAATGACAACTTTCACTTAGGGAATCAAAATGTCCAACATTGTACCTATTCAAAACCAAGACCTGTGTTGTTTTCTGAATGCCTTTGTACCTTGATAATATTATCTATGGATTTTGAGCTCTTCCCAAACTTGTGTAACTTATCCTTAGACTCTTTTACTTCCTTCCTTAGTGAAGCTACATCATGCTCTTGTTTTTCACATTCTAAAACCTTAGCTTCTAACTTCTCTTTGAATCTCCTTGTCTTAGCCATTGACTTATTTAGATCCTCTATAATCTTTCCTTTCTCTTCATCACATTCTTGAAACTGAAGCTTAAGTTTGGAGTTTTTCTTTCTTACCTCCTTTAATGCATTAAGGGTAGAAATAAGTTCACCTTCAAGATCAACTTCTCCTATTTCTAATTCTTCCTCTATTTATTTGCCTTTGGAATCATCTTCATTTCCTTCTGATTTGTCTTCTATAGGATCACCTGCTTCTTCCTCTATTGCCATGAGTAGATTCTCTTCTGGTCCTTCAATTGTATCTTCATATTCATCATCACTAAAATTTAAACCACTCCTTGTACAACTATCTTCAATATGACCAAAATTTCCACATCTAAAACACTTGAGAATTATTGGTGACCTTTTCTTAACCACTTCTTTTTCTTTTGCTAGAAACAATGCTTCATCATTTTCTGAGGAACTTTCATCACTATTACTTGAATACTTACTTGCTTTGTCTACATAGAAAATATTCTTCTGTATTTGAAAGAACTTATTTCCTTGCTTGCCTTGTCCATCTCTGCTTTTCTTTAGGTACCTATATTTTTTTGTTTCCTTGTTCTTATGATCATGTTTTTCTTCATCATTGCTATTTCCAACTTCTTAACAATCATATGCATAGTGACCATACTTTCAAAAATTGAAACATCTAATAGAATTTGTGCCTTTAAACTTTCTTGGATCCTTGTTCCTTCTGCCATAATTTTCTTCTTCATCACTGGATAACTCATTGCTTGAATTTGAATTCTTACCCTTTGTCTTCTTGGTAGCTTTGAAGGTTGCTTCTTTCTGGGGATTAGGTTCCTCTTTTGTTCTCATCTCAAAATCTGTAAGAATTCCATGTAATTCATCCCTTGTCAAAATATCACTATATTTTGATTCCTCTATAGCTGAAATCTTTTCACTAAACCTTTTTGGGAGTGACCTTAAAATCTTATCACAAACAATAGATTCTTGAGCTTCAAGTCCGAGTCCTTGCATGGAGTTAACAACCTCATCTACATGAAGTAGATAAGCACTAATTTTTTCCTCATCCTTCATCTTTAGGTCTTCAAATATTCCCTTGAGATTTCACAACTTTACCTTTTTGACCTTTTTATCCCCTTCATATATGCCTTGCAATTTATCCCAAATTTCCTTTGCATATTTGTAGTGCATAACCTTAATAAACTCTATTTTATGCAAACCTCTCAAAATTGCATTCATTGCTTTTGAATTGTAATGATGTAGAAGCTTACCATATTTATCTATAGGTGGAGTAGTTGGTGGTGTGTATCCATTTTCAACTACTTTCCATATTTCATTTCCAAGTGCCATCAGGTGAATCTTCATTCTCATACTCCAAAATACATAATCGCTCCCATCAAACATTAGTGTTGAATTATCTAAGGATCCACTCTTATAATCCATTTGTGTTCTTGTGAGCTTTTTCTTCAAGATGTTAAACTCTTCCGAAGGAAAATGATCTGATACCTATTGAAGAACACAAGCTTATACTGAGAGGAGGGGTGAACAATATAAGACCACTTTTTACTTTTCTTTCCCAATAAATATTATGCAATATATTAATGGCAATATCAACAATAGTAATCAAAGCAATGCACAAATCACCACACACAATAGAGACACCAATTTAACGTGGTTCACCCAATGTGGGCTACTCCATGAAGAAAATATTTCACTAAAATTTTCTCAACAAATCTCTTAGGAAACCTTTCCCTATTACAATGTTTATGGACCTCTATCCAAAGGAGACACCAATCCCCTAATCAATTTTATGGATATCTATCCATAGGAGAACTCCTTCTCCTCTGCTCTGGCTGGTGATCTTCTAGAAGAAATGTTGCCTCCACTACACTAGCTTATGGATCTCTATCCACTGAAGACTCCTACCCTCACTCAGAATACCTATCTTCACTACCCTGGATAATGGACCTCTATCCACTAGAGACTATCATCCTCTATACTCTATCACCTCCAAAGCTTGCTCTCATCTCTATCTCAAATCTGCACTAAACATAATCCTTCGATCTAGCATAAATCTTCTCAATATCTATCTTTGATCTGCACTAAACATAATCCTTCAGTCTAGCACAAATTTTCTCAATATCTATCCTTAAATATATACTAAACATAGTCCTTTGATCTAGCACAAATATACTCAATATCTATCCTCAAATTTACACTAAACATAGTCCTTCAGTCTAGCACAAATCTTCTCAATATCTATCTCAAGCCTTAACACAAATCTTGACTCAATCACAAATCAACTCTGCTAGATCTTCCCCAAACCTTAACCCAAGGTTTGAAAAAATCAATCAATCAACTCTGCTCTCAAGTCTTCTCAAAGACTTATCTCAAATCTGTTCAATAAGTCCTCTCTAGAACTTGTCCAATCTACTCACAAGTCTTCACCAAGACTTACCTCTAATCTACTCAACAAGTCCTCACTAGAACTTGTCCAATCTGCTCAACAAGTCTTCACCAAGACTTACCTCAAATCTGCTCAACAAGTCCTCACTAGAACTTGTCCAATCTACTCCATAAGTCTTCACCAAGACTTACTTCAAATCTACTCAACAAGTCCACTAGAACTTGTCTAATATGTTCCACAAGTCTTCACCAAACTTACCTCAAATATGCTCAACAAGTCCTCACTAGAAATTTTCCAATCTCATAGAAATATATAGAGAATTGTTAGAGACTCAATATGCTTCACACTCACAACAATGCTCAATCACTTTCAATCTCTTTCTCAAATCAATTTAGAATATAGAACAATTTGTTTCATAGAACTTGAACTATCACTTCAACACTTCCACTTGACTAGGCTCAATCAACTCCACTCAATCAATCACTCAATGAAACACTCCTTTCTTACAAACCCTAGTCCAAGCATATGAACACTCACTCAATTATTTCCAATAATGCTTATCAAACAATCTCACATAACAATGATACTCATGATCTTGCACAAACCCTAATCATGCATATGAAGGTTCATTCAATATTTCCAACAATGCTTATCAAACAAGGTTTTTATCATCAACTTTCACTCAGAAAAACCTTTAACAATCAAACTCAACAATGCTTATCAAACAACCCTTTTCTCTCCAACTTAGCATTCACAACATCCAACAATCACTCACAAGGAAGATGTGCCCATACCTTTTGTTTGATGAAGAATTGACCTTAAAAACCTATCTCAATCACAATTACTCTTTTGCCAATATTTAAGGGTTAGGTAGCAAAAACCTTCTCAAAAATTCATTCAATAACTCCCTCACAAATTATTCTCACCATACAAAACATTAGATCTCAATTACACCTTATTACTCCTTTCAACTATTAAACACAATAAGACTTTATTTTAAAATAACATTTAAACTCCTCTAAAGCCTTATTACTCCTTTCAACACTTTAATCACCAAAATCACAATATAAAATTTAATTTTCATAAACCTTATACCTCCCTAAAATCTCATGCCAAACAAACCTTAGGACAAAAATTAAATTTAAAAATTAAATACCTTTTTCCCTTGGTGGGAATCGAACCCACGCTGCACTGCCACTAGCGCCCTAGTCACGGCTTCAACTACCATGTGAGCTAGGTGCTCACATGGGACCTAAGTGTGCCCATACACACTTATTCCCTACACTACCACCAAAATCTTTTAAAACCAAAATCTTCCTCCTTTCGCAACCACAAAGTCTCGAACTCGAGACCTCCCCTCTATTGCAACTTAGTGCCCAAGCCAATCATCATCTGGGCTAGCCACTCAGATGGTTCTACGAATTTAGCACCGCTTCCCTTTATTCCTTTCTCTTCCTTAGAGTTAGCATTGTGCACACTTCTTCTCCCTTCCGCGTTCAATCGACGAGCACAGCCAAGAACACATGATTTTTGAAATTACAATTAAGCCTTTGATTAAGGCTATATTAATATGCCTTTCAAGGCATTTGCCTTCACGTCGGCGGATAGAGAAATTAGACTTTGCATTTCAAAAATAATATTTTAATTATAATTATTTAAATTCAAAATGAATTTAAATATTATAATTAAATATTTAAATGTCCTTTGGGCCTTTTCAAATAAAATAAAATATAAACTTCCTTAGGTTTTTAGGGGAACCTTTTGCCATTATCACCTTAGCAAAATAACCTTATTATTTTCTTTCAACCACCATGGAACGGAGATATCTTTTCAACCCTTTTCTTTTACCCAAATATTATAATATTGTTATCCTTCTTGCTTCTCTTTTGATGCTTCAGCCATATAATATTTAAATTAAATATTATATCCTTACCTCTTAGAAAATCAACCATGAACCATTTGCTTAACATTATTTTGACATTTGCTTAGTATTCCTTTGACATCAATGACAACAAATCCTGCTCATATTTCCAACAATCTCCCCCTTTGTCATTGATGGCAACCCATTTACCTTTTATCATTTCCTTTACCTCTTTCTATTATTCTCCCCCTGAGAAACTGCTCCCCTCCTAACTGAATTCTCTCCTCCTAACTCAAATCTCTCCCCCTTTGTCATCAATGGCAAAGGGTCACCTTTGGGGCTCGGGGCTAAGAATGAGACTCTTAGCTTAGCCCCTCCCCCACCTCCTCTTGAGGTGGTTAATTCTAGGGTGGGAGTATTTCTACTCCCAGCATGCATCGATATTTACCTTTGTCCACTTTCCTCCTCATCTGATCCTTCTGATCCCTCATCTATTCTTGTTCCTGCTTGTCTCTGGAATTTCTGCTCTACACCACTTTGTTGTATGTCCATCATTATTGCACTTATAACACTTAATGTTATTATTCCTTGGAGGTGCAAATATCTTGGGATTTCTCCTGGTGAAGCCATATCTATTCCTGTCATGAACCCTGCAATTCATTGCCTTGTGACCAAACTGATTACAAGAGTAGCAATACCCTTGAAAAAGTTGCCTATTTCTAAACCTTCCATATTCCTATCTTTCATGTGTCCTGCACTATGTAGCCTTGTGCCCAAACCTATGACATGAGAAGCATCATCCATTGAAACTACCTTGCCTTGACCTCATTGGTATCTTAGTCTCTTCTACCCTGTGTTGCTTCCTATTCCATCTATTCCTCATTTGTGCATTGTTCCTTTCCTTGTTGAACTTTCTGTTGTCCAACTCATCCTCAGAAGTCTCACTCTCTCTTACACTCTCTTCTTCTAAAGTTTCTTCTTCTTCAGAACTTGAGATTGACTCCTCTCCTTGTTTCTTTTGTACCTATTCAAAACCAAGACCTATTTTGTTTGATGAATGCCTCTATACCTTGATAATCTTGTCTATGGTTTTTGAGCTCTTCCCAAACTTGTGTAGCTTATATTTAGACTCTTTTACTTCCTTCCTTAGTGAAGCTACTTCATGCTCTAGTTTTTCACATTCTAAAACCTTAGCTTCTAACTTCTCTTTGAATCTCCTTGTCTTAGCCATTGACTTATTTAGATCCTCTATAAGCTTTCCTTTCTCTTCATCACATTCTTGAAACTGAAGCTTAAGTTTGGAGTTTTGCTTTCTTACCTCCTTTAATGCATTAAGGGTAGAAATAAGTTCACCTTCAAGATCAACTTCTCCTATTTTTTATTCTTCCTCTATTTCTTTACCTTTGGAATCATCTTCATTTCCTTCTGATTTGTCTTCTATAGGATCACCTGCTTCTTCCTCTATTGCCATGAGTAGATTCTCTTCTGGTCCTTCAAGTGTATCTTCATATTCATCATCATTGAAACTGAAACCACTCCTTGTACAACTATCTTCAATATGACCAAAATTTCCACATCTAAAACACTTGAGGATTATTGGTGATCTTTTCTTAACCACTTCTTTTTCTTTTTCTAGAAATAGTACTTCATAATTTTTTGAGGAACTTTCATCACTATTACTTGAATATTGAGGAATTTATCACTATTACTTGAATACTTACTTGCTTTGTCTGCATAGAAACTCTTCTTCTGTCTTTGGAAGAACTTATTTCCTTGCTTACCTTGTCCATCCCTACTTTTCTTTTGGTACCTATATTTTTCTATTTCCCTGTTCTTATGATCCTATTTTTCTTCATCATTGCTATTTCTAGCTTCTTGAAAATCAGATGCATAGTGACCATACTTTCCACAATTGAAACATCTAACAGATTTTGTACCTTTAAAATTTCTTGGATCCTTGTTCCTTCTACCATAATTTGCTTCTTCATCACTGGATAACTCATTGCTTGAATCTGAATTCTTACCCTTTGTCTTCTTGGTAGCTTTGAAGGTTGCTTCTTTCTGGGGATTAGGTTCCTCTTTTGTTCTCATCTCAAAAGTTGTAAGAATGCCATGTAATTCATCCCTTGTCAAAATATCACTATCTTTTGATTCCTCTATAGCTGAAATATTTTCACTAAACCTTTTTGGGAGTGACCTTAAAATCTTATCACAAACATCAGATTCTTGAACTTCAAGTCCAAGTCCTTGCATGGAGTTAACAACCTCGTCTACATGAAGTAGATAAGCACTAATGTTTTCCTCATCCTTCATTTTTAGGTCTTCAAATATTCCCTTGAGATTTCACAACTTTACCTTTTTGACCTTTTTATCTCCTTCATATATGCCTTGCAATTTATCCCAAATTTCCTTTGTTGATTTGTAGTGCATAACCTTTATAAACTCTGTTTTATGCAAACCTCTCAAAATTGCATTCATTGCTTTTGAATTGTAATGATGTAGAAGCTTACCATATTTATCTGTAGGTGGAGTAGTTGGTGGTGTGTATCCATTTTCAACTGCTTCCCATATTTCATTTCCAAGTGCCATCAGGTGAATCTTCATTCTCATACTCCAAAATACATAATCGCTCCCATAAAACACTGGTGCTGAATTATCTGAGGATCCACTCTTAGAATCCATCTGTGTTCTTGTGAGATTTTCCTTCAAGTTGTTAAACTCTTCCGAAGGAACCCGCTCTGATACCAATTGAAGAACACAAGCTTATACTGAGAGGGGGGTGAACAGTATAAGACCACTTTTTACTTTTCTTTCCCAATCAATATTATGCAATATATTAATGGCAATATCAATAGTAGTAATCAAAGCAATGCATAAATCACCACACACAATAGAGACACCAATTTAACATGGTTCACCCAATGTGGGCTACTCCACGGAGAAAATATTTCACTAAAATTTTCTCAACAAATATCTTGGGAAACCTTTCCCTATTACAATGTTTATGGACCTCTATCCAAAGGAGACACCAATCCCCTAATCAAGTTCATGGATCTCTATCCATAGGAGAACTCCTTCTCCTCTGCTCTAGTTGGTGATCTTCTAGAAGAACTGCTGCCTCCACTACACTGGCTTATGGATCTCTATCCACTGAAGACTCCTACCCTCACTCAGAAGACCTATCTTCACTACCCTAGCTAATGGACCTCTATCCACTAGAGACTATCTTCCTCTATACTCTATCACCTCCAAATATTGCTCTCAACTCTATCTCAAATCTGCACTAAACATAGTCCTTTGGTCTAGCACAAATCTGCTCAATCTTATCTCTCTAATCTACACTAAACATAGTCCTTCGGTCTAGCACAAATCTTCTCAATATCTATCCTCAAATCTACACTAAACATAGTCCTTCAGTCTAGCACAAATCTGCTCAATATCTATCCTCAAATCTGCACTAAACATAGTCCTTCGATCTAGCACAAATCTACTCAATCTCTATCCTCAAGCCTTAACACAAAGCTTGACTCAATCACAAATCAACTCTACTAGATCTACCCCAAACCTTAACCCAAGGTTTGAACAAATCAATCAATCAACTCTGCTCTCAAGTCTTCTCAAAGACTTATCTCAAATCTATTCACAAGTCCTCTCTAGAACTTGTCCAATATGCTCACCAAGTCTTCACCAAGACTTACCTCTAATATGCTTAACAAGTTCTCACTAGAACTTGTCCAATCTCTCAACAAGTCTTCACTAAGACTTACCTCAAATCTCTCAACAAGTTAATTTAATTCATAAGTCTTCACCAAGACTTACCTCAAATATCTCAACAAGTCCTCACTAGAACTTGTTCAATCTCTCAACAAGTTCACCAAGACTTACCTCAAATATTCTCAATAATTCCTCACTATAACTTGTTTAATATCATATAAACATATAGAGAATTGTTAGAGACTCAATATGCTTCACACTCACAATAATGCTCAATCACTTTCAATCTCTTTCTCAAATCAATTTAGAATATAGAACAATTTGTTTCATAGAACTTGAACTATCACTTCAACACTTCCACTTGACTAGGCTCAATCAACTCCACTCAATCAATCACTCAATGAAACACTCCTTGCTTACAAACCCTAGTCCAAGCATATGAACACTCACTCAATTATTTCCAACAATACTTATCAAACAATCTCACATAACAATGATACTCATGATCTTGCACAAACCCTAGTTCAAGATAGTTCTCAACTTCACATAACAATGATACTCATGATCTTGCACAAACCCTAATCATGCATATGAAGGTTCATTCAATATTTCCAACAATGCTTATCAAACAAGGTTTTTATCATCAACTTTCACTTAAAAAACCTTTAACAATCAAACTCAACAATGCTTATCAAACAACCCTTTTCTCTCCAACTTAGCATTCACAACATCCAACAATCACTCACAAAGAAGATGTGCCCATACCTTTTGTTTGATGAAGAATTGACCTTAAAAACCTGTCTCAATCACAATTACTCTTTTGCCAATATTTAAGGGTTAGGTAGCAAAAACCTTCTCAAAACTTCATTCAATAACTCCCTCACAAATTATTCTCACCATACAAAACATTAGATCTCAATTACACCTTATTACTCCTTTCAACTATTAAACACAATAAGACTTTATTTTAAAATAACATTTAAACTCCTCTAAAGCCTTATTACTCCTTTCAACACTTTAATCACCAAAATCACAATATAAAATTCAATTTTCATAAACCTTATACCTCCCTAAAATCTCATGCCAAACAAACCTTAGGACAAAAATTAAATTTAAAAATTAAATACCTTTTGCCCTTGGTGGGAATCGAACCCATGCTGCACTGCCACTAGCACCCTAGCCATGGCTTCAACTACCACATGAGCTAGGCGCTCACATGGGACCTAAGTGTGCCCACGCACACTTATTCCCTACACTACCACCAAAAGCTTTTAAAACCAAAAGCTTCCTCCTTTCATAGCCACAAAGTCTCGAACCCGAGACCTCCCTCTGTTGCAACTTAGTGCCCAAGCCAATCATCATCTGGGCTAGCCACCCAGATGGTTCTATGAATTTAGCATCACTTCCCTTTATTCCTTTCTCTTCCTCGGAGTTAGCATTGTGCACACTTCTTCTCCCTTCCACGTTCGATCGACGAGCACAACCAAGAACACATGATTTTCGAAATTACAATTAAGCCTTTGATTAAGGCTATATTAATATGCCTTTCAAGGCATTTGCCTTCACATCGATGGATAGAGAAATTAGACTTTGCATTTCAAAAATAATATTTTAATTATAATTATTTAAATTCAAAATGAATTTAAATATTATAATTAAATATTTAAATGTCCTTTGGGCCTTTTCAAATAAAATAAAATATAAACTTCCTTAGGTTTTTAGGGGAACCTTTTGCCATTATCACCTTAGCAAAATAACCTTATTATTTTCTTTCAACCACCATGGAATGGAGATATCTTTTCAACCCTTTTATTTTACCCAAATATTATAATATTGTTATCCTTCTTGCTTCTCTTTTGATGCTTCAACCATATAATATTTAAATTAAATATTATATCCTTACCTCTTAGAAAATCAACCATGAACCATTTTCTTAACATTCTTTTGACATTTTCTTAGTATTCCTTTGACATCAATGACAACAAATCCTACTCATATTTCCAACAATCTCCCCCTTTGTCATTGATGGCAACCCATTTACCTTTTATCATTTCCTTTACCTCTTTCTATTCTGCTCCCCTTGAGAAACTACTCCCCTTAACTGAATGCTCTCCTCCTAACTCAAATCTCTCCCCCTTACTCCTCCCCTTTGTCATCAATGGCAAAGGGTCACCTTTGGGGCTCGGGGCTAAGAATGAGACTCTTAGCTTAGCCCCTCCCCCACCTCCTCTTGAGGTGGTTAATTCTGGGGTGGGAGTATTTCTACTCCCAACATGCACTGATCTTTACCTTTGTCCACTTTCCTCCTCATCTGATCCTTCTGATCCCTCTGACTATTCCTGTTCCTGCTTGTCTCTAGAATTTTTGCTCTACACCACTTTGTTGTATGTCCATCATTATTGCACTTATAACACTTAATGTTATTATTCCTTGGAGGTGCAAATATCTTGGGATTTCTCTTGGTGAAGCCATATCTATTCCTATCATGAACCCTGCAATTCATTGCCTTGTGACCAAACTGATTACAAGAGTAGCAATACCCTTGAAAAAGTTTCCTGTTTCTAAATTTCCCATATTCCTATCTTTCATGTGTCCTACATTGTGTAGCTTTGTGCCCAAACCTATGACATGAGAAGCATCATCCATTGAAACTACCTTGCCTTGACCTCATTGGTCTTTTAGTCTCTTTTACCCTGTGCTGGTTCCTATTCCATCTGTTCCTCATTTGTGCATTGTTCCTTTCCTTGTTGAAATTTCTATTGTCCAACTCATCCTCAGAAGTCTCACTCTCTCTTACACTCTCTTCTTCTAAAGTTTCTTCTTCTTCAGAACTTGAGATTGACTCCTCTCCTTGTTTCTTTTGTACCTATTCAAAACCAAGACCTGTCTTGTTTGATGAATGTCTTTGTACCTTGATAATCTTGTCTATGGTTTTTGAGCTTTTCCCAAACTTGTGTAACTTATCCTTAGACTCTTTTACTTCCTTCCTTAGTGAAGCTACTTCATGCTCTAACTTTTCACATTCTAAAACCTTAGCTTCTAACTTCTCTTTGAATCTCCTTGTCTTAGCCATTGACTTATTTAGATCCTCTATAAGCTTTCCTTTCTCTTCATCACATTCTTGAAACTGAAGCTTAAGTTTGGAGTTTTGCTTTCTTACCTCCTTTAATGCATTAAGGGCATAAATAAGTTCACCTTCAAGATCAACTTCTCCTATTTCTTATTCTTCCTCTATTTCTTTGCCTTTGGAATCATCTTCATTTCCTTCTAATTTGTCTTCTATAGGATCACCTCCTTCTTCCTCTATTGCCATGAGTAGATTCTCTTCTGGTCCTTCAAGTGTATCTTCATATTCATCATCACTGAAACTGAAACCACTCCTTGTACAACTATCTTCAATATGACCAAAATTTCCACATCTAAAACACTTGAGGATTATTGGTGATCTTTTCTTAACCACTTCCTTTTTCTTTTGCTAGAAATAGTACTTCATCATTTTCTGAGGAACTTTCATCACTATTACTTGAATACTTACTTGCTTTGTCTGCATAGAAACTCTTCTTCTATCTTTGGAAGAACTTATTTCCTTGCTTGCCTTGTCCATCCCTACTTTTCTTTTGGTACCTATATTTTTTTGTTTCCCTGTTCTTATGATCCTATTTTTCTTCATCATTGCTATTTCCAGCTTCTTGACAATCAGATGCATAGTGACCATACTTTCCACAATTGAAACATCTAATAGATTTCGTACCTTTAAACTTTCTTGGATCCTTGTTCCTTCTGCCATAATTTGCTTCTTCATCACTGGATAACTCATTGCTTGAATCTGAATTCTTACCCTTTGTCTTCTTGGTAGCTTTGAAGGCTACTTCTTTTGGGGATTAGGTTCCTCTTTTGTTCTCATCTCAAAAGCTGTAAGAATGCCATGTAATTCATCCCTTGTCAAAATATCACTATCTTTTGATTCCTCTATAGCTAAAATATTTTCACTAAACCTTTTTGGGAGTGACCTTAAAATCTTATCACAAACATCAGATTCTTGAACTTCAAGTCCAAGTCCTTGCATGGAGTTAACAACCTCGTCTACATGAAGTAGATAAGCACTAATGTTTTCCTCATCCTTCATTTTTAGGTCTTCAAATATTCCCTTGAGATTTCGCAACTTTACCTTTTTGACCTTTTTATCCCCTTCATATATGCCTTGCAATTTATCCCAAATTTCCTTTGCTGATTTGCAGTGCATAACCTTTATAAACTCTATTTTATGCAAACCTCTCAAAATTGCATTCATTGCTTTTGAATTGTAATGATGTAGAAGCTTACCATATTTATCTGTAGGTGGAGTAGTTGGTGGTGTGTATCCATTTTCAACTACTTCCCATATTTCATTTCCAAGTGCCATCAGGTGAATCTTCATTCTCATACTCCAAAATACATAATCGCTCCCATCAAACACTGGTGCTGAATTATCTGAGGATCCACTCTTAGAATCCATATGTGTTCTTGTGAGATTTTCCTTCAAGTTGTTAAACTCTTTCGAAGGAACCCGCTCTGATACCAATTGAAGAACACAAGCTTATACTGAGAGGGGGGTGAACAATATAAGACCACTTTTTACTTTTCTTTCCCAATCAATATTATGCAATATATTAATGGAAATATCAACAATAGTAATCAAAGCAATGCACAAATCACCACACACAATAGAGACACCAATTTAATGTGGTTCACCCAATGTGGGCTACTCCACGGAGAAAATATTTCACTAAAATTTTCTCAACAAATATCTTGGGAAACCTTTCCCTATTACAATGTTTATGGACCTCTATCCAAAGGAGACACCAATCCCCTAATCAAGTTTATGGATCTCTATCCATAGGAGAACTCCTCCTCTACTCTAGATGGTGATCTTCTAGAAGAACTACTGCCTCCACTACATTGGCTTATGGATCTCTATCCACTGAAGACTCCTGCCCTCACTTAGAAGACCTATCTTCACTACCCTAGCTAATGGACCTCTATCCACTAGATACTATCATCCTCTATACTCTATCACCTCCAAAGCTTACTCTCAACTCTATCTCAAATCTTCACTAAACATAATCCTTTGGTCTAGCACAAATCTACTCAATATCTATCTTTAAATCTACACTAAACATAGTCCTTTAGTCTAGCATAAATCTTCTCAATATCTATCCTCAAATCTACACTAAACATAATCCTTTGATCTAGCACAAATCTTCTCAATATCTATCCTCAAATATGCACTAAACATAATCCTTCGGTCTAGCACAAATCTGCTCAATATCTATCCTCAAGCCTTAACACAAAGCTTGACTCAATCATAAATCAACTCTGCTAGATCTACCTAAAACCTTAACCCAAGGTTTGAATAAATCAATCAATCAACTCTCATAAGTCTTCTCAAAGACTTATCTCAAATCTATTCAACAAGTCCTCTCTAGAACTTGTCCAATCTGCTCACCAAGTCTTCACCAAGACTTACCTCTAATCTGCTCAACAAGTCCTCACTAGAACTTGTCCAATCTACTCAACAAGTCTTCACCAAGACTTACCTCAAATATGCTCAATAAGTCCTCACTAGAACTTGTCCAATATGCTCCACAAGTCTTCACTAAGACTTACCTCAAATATTCTCAAGTCCTCACTAGAACTTTTCAATTGATCCACAATCTTCATCAAAACTTACCTCAATCACTTAACAAGCTTCACATAGAATCTTTTTAATCTCATAGAAACATATAGAGAATTGTTAGAGACTCAATATGCTTCACACTCACAACAATGCTCAATCACTTTCAATCTCTTTCTCAAATCAATTTAGAATATAGAACAATTTGTTTCACAGAACTTGAACTATCACTTCAACACTTCCACTTGACTAGGCTCAATCAACTCCACTCAATCAATCACTCAATGAAACACTCCTTGCTTACAAACCCTAGTCCAAGCATATGAACACTCACTCAATTATTTCCAACAATGCTTATCAAACAATCTCACATAACAATGATACTCATGATCTTGCATAAACCCTAGTTTCAAGATAGTTCTCAACTTCACATAACAATGATACTCATGATCTTGCACAAACCTTAATCATGCATATGAAGGTTCATTCAATATTTCCAACAATGCTTATCAAACAAGGTTTTTATCATCAACTTTCACTCAGAAAAACCTTTAACAATCAAACTCAAAAATGCTTATCAAACAACCCTTTTCTCTCCAACTTAGCATTCACAACATCCAACAATCACTCACAAGGAAGATGTGCCCATACCTTTTGTTTGATGAAGAATTGACCTTAAAAACCTGTCTCAATCACAATTACTCTTTTGCCAATATTTAAGGGTTAGGTAGCAAAAACCTTCTCAAAACTTCATTCAATAACTCCCTCACAAATTATTCTCACCATACAAAACATTAGATCTCAATTACACCTTATTACTCCTTTCAACTATTAAACACAATAAGACTTTATTTTAAAATAATATTTAAACTCCTCTAAAGCCTTATTACTCCTTTCAACACTTTAATCACCAAAATCACAATATAAAATTTAATTTTCATAAACCTTATACCTCCCTAAAATCTCATGCCAAACAAACCTTAGGACAAAAATTAAATTTAAAAATTAAATACCTTTTGCCCTTGGTGGGAATCGAACCCACGTTGTGCTACCACTAGCGCCCTAGCCATGACTTCAACTACCACGTGAGCTAGGCGCTCACGTGGGACCTAAGTGTGCCCGTGCACACTTATTCCCTACACTGCCACCAAAAGCTTTTAAAACCAAAAGCTTCCTCCTTTCGTAGCCGCAAAGTCTCGAACCCGAGACCTCCCCTCTACTGCAACTTAGTGCCCAAGCCAATCACCGTATGGGCTAGCCGCTCAGATGGTTCTACGAATTTAGTGCCACTTCCCTTTATTCCTTTCTCTTCCTCGAAGTTAGCACTGTGCACACTTCTTCTCCCTTCCATGTTCGATCGACGAGCACAACCAAGAACACACGATTTTTGAAATTAAGCCTTTGATTAAGGCTATATTAATATGCCTTTCAAGGCATTTGCCTTCACGTCGATGGATAGAGAAATTAGACTTTGCATTTCGAAAATAATATTTTAATTATAATTATTTAAATTCAAAATGAATTTAAATATTATAATTAAATATTTAAATGTCCTTTGGGCCTTTTCAAATAAAATAAAATATAAACTTCCTTAGGTTTTTAGGGGAACCTTTTGCCATTATCACCTTAGCAAAATAACCTTATTATTTTCTTTCAACCACCATGGAATGGAGATATCTTTTCAACCCTTTTATTTTGCCCAAATATTATAATATTGTTATCCTTCTTGCTTCTCTTTTGATGCTTCAGCCATATAATATTTAAATTAAATATTATATCCTTACCTCTTAGAAAATCAACCATGAACCATTTGCTTAACATTCTTTTGACATTTTCTTAGTATTCCTTTGACATCAATGACAACAAATCCTGCTCATATTTCCAATAAGACCATGAGGAAAAAGAGGAAATCACAAAGGGTTCATCAAGTCTTGGTAAATTAAAGTTCACAAGAGGTAGAATATTACTTTCTATGTTCAACCATGTGAAATCTAGGTGAAAACTTGCCTAATTTTATATGGGATTCAAATGTTATTTATGATGAAATACCATTAAATATGAATGAAGAAATAGAGTTGATTTCTACTTTCACCATTAATGATGTTGCTTTGTCTAATGAAAGAGAAGTTGATGTGCTTGAATTGTTGAATCAAGTTCATCAATAATTAACAATTGAATCTAGGATAAAAACTTATAATGATCCTCATTTAGTAGATATCCTAGATGCTTGCAAATTATTGCATGAATATGATTGGCCTAAAGACATAAATGATGATTTGGTTTCAAAATTTTCAGAAATAACCTCCTATTTGAAGGAAATCCTATATGCTTGTGAAAATGAAAACTCAAGTCAAAGTAATGAATCAAATTTTGAAATCTACACCCCATTGAACAAGCAAAGGATAATTGAAAATCATGTATCTGCTTGTAAATTTGATGAATCAAAGTTTCAACATGAAATGACTAATATTATTGAAAAAAAATGGTGGGACTATTGTAAAGATTCACATGCATATCATGGCAAATGTTTAAAGTTTCCAAATCGTGTCTGAGATCCAAGAAAGTGATTGCCCAAATTTTTGCATCACATTGTACATAGTGTATATTATTGTATATAGTTTTTATTTTCATGTTTTGTTTAGCTTTGATAGTTTGTGCTTTGTCCTAGATTTTTGATTTTGTTTTACTTTCTTGTTAGTTTGCATTAGGTTAGAATTTGGTTTTGGTTTACGAGTTTTGCATTTTGAGGTTTGTCCCTCTGTTTGAGGTGATATTTCATGGTTGCTACTAATGGCCTCTTGACCATTTTTTGTGCTCCTTTATCATGAAGGGTGAATTGCCTATCATGTGGATCAAGGAAAAGGGGATGAATTTGTTTAGTAACCTCTCCTAGATTTTGGGACTAAGATAGTGAATTTTGGAATACTAAATCATTTTTCTAAAGCTACACATGAACACATCATATTAAATGGCATGCTTTGAAATCTTGAATAATGGAGTCATTTTGGTTCGCAAATTAAAGCAAAAATCTAATATGCTCCATCCCTAATTTCAAATACTCTCTAACCCATGTGGTGCATAATTTTTTTGCAAGGCCTTATAAAAAAAAGAGAAAAAAAACAAGCAAAGGAAAATATATTAAAATCAGTCACCCGGTCTAGATAAACTCTACCGAGGCTATGGATGCTTTACTAGTAGTAGGGCTCTATCTAGACAAAGCCTGTTAAAAAAAAAGGCATTACAAAATATCAATTAAACCATGGTAATATAAATAAAATCTACTAGAGCTATGGATGTATGACTGGCAGTAGGGCTCTATCTATAAAATTCACTTTAAGGAGCAATATTTCTATAGCCTAAATGTTAATCAGGTGATGGAGTCTGGATGGTTTTCAAGCATGTAAAATGAAATAATTTTTCACACACATTAAGCCAAAGCAAATAGTCATGTATTTTCATTTGAAATTATCTACCCCACCTTCTTATAAGTTGCTAGATGTTTTATATTTTTGATCTTTGGTTTGTTTGTTTCTAGAACTAGGTTCTTCACCCAAAATGCTCAGGAGCATTTTCTAGCAGAGTCACCATTTATTGTGACCATTCCACAACTAGCCCAAAATTTGGGGAACCACCTTAAATTTTTATGTGTTGAGGATTTTGATTATATTTGAGTGCTAGGTTACTAGGTTAAGTGTTATGTAGCATCCTATTTCTTTTCTTTTTTTGATAAATTAAAATGATTTCATTAAGAAACAAGTTTTAAGGATCCCAAAACCTTTGTACAAAAATAACACAAACTACTGAAATAAAAATAGAAAACCAATAGGGAATGCAACCCCATTCCAAAAACATCAAAAATACTAACAAGGGATGCATCCCCACTCAATAAGCAAGAAGAGAGAAAAAATGGACACTACCCAAGAAAAACAAAAAACCAAACAAATGAACAGGCTCCACATAGGGTAGTCATAAACCAAAAAAAAAAGTAATGATGAGGTTAGTCCTCAATGGCTTCCTCATCCGTGTCCTTGTCCTCATCCTTAACTTGATCCTTGGGCTCCTCCTTTACTATTACCATGTCCTCATTTGCTGAACAGGCTTTGGTATCCTTCCCTATCTGTGTTCTAAATAAGAGCATGCAGAGGGCCTATCTAAGGTCAATAATGGAGTTCACAATAGAATTAATCATGATTTTAATTATAGTTATGATGAATTACTTCAATTTCTTGACTTCATCCTCCACTTCCTCATCATTAGCCTTGATTTCTATCACCTTTTTTTTATCTTTTGTAAACTGGTCCTATAGGTAGGCTAATTTCCTAATAGGTCCTTCAACTCTGTCAAATTTGATATTTTTCTTTACCTTTAATTTGTGCACGACTTCAATAGTCTTTCTTTTCCTTTCCACAAGGGACAAGTGTCCTCTTTCATGTAGCATCCTCTTTCATCAGTGTTCGATATTAAGTATTTTGAGTTAAGGTGATAGATTCAGTTTGTTTGGTTTTAGTTTTTAATGTCAATGTTAGTGTTTCTATATTATCCCTTTCATTTTTATTTATTTTAAAATAATTACCTTTAAAATAAAATAAAAACACTAAAATAAAAATAAAATAAAATGTAATAAAATACTTTTATATATAAGTATTTATATATATGTATATAAAAGTGAATGAAGTAAGGTCATGTGTGTTCCCCTTTTTGATTGGGAATGTTTCATATTTATTAGGGGTGTTATATAAAGTTATTTTATTTTCCTTCATTTGTTTGAAATTAATTGATGTTGCATTATGTTTGTAATCTAATTGAAATATTATGTGTGAGTCATGAAACAGGGTATACCTCCCTCACAGTCGTATGAGTGGTAGGCTTATGAAGATCATGGAGGCCAAAATTGTGTTGATCGGATGTACTAAAGTGGTGGATAGTAGGATAGATATGACTTGGACTACTGATACATTACTGGAATTGTCATCAAAACATTGAGTGTTGCCCTTTTGAGACATTGGCAAGGCATCATAGAAGTATACGGACTACTAGACGATGATAGAGATAGCTATACTTGAATGAGGCATGGATACATTGGTGGATTCTAGTTAACAAGGATGAAGTAGACCTCATAGATGATGACCATCGAGCATGTGCAATGATGCAGAATGGAGGTTGGAAGTTGACATAGTGGCACTCAACACTAGATGAGGTGCTTTATCAAATGGTTAGAATACCATAAATATATGAAGGAGAATTTGATCGAGGCATAGGATTCTTGATTGCTAAGAAAGCAATGTGCATCACATAATCATTTGGTTCATAAAATACATCAAGCTTTGTGTAAATGTAGACTGTGAATGGATCCATGAGTGAGATGAAATAAAATGGTAAATATGGAACCTAAGTCTTCTACGTAAAGTTCATGTGGAGCTACCCACGTGGTGAGAGAGTAGTTTTGTTGTGATAAATTGGTTGCTTCTGATATATTTCAGCCATCCTATGTGAACGAACATGATAGGACAAAAGTGAGGTCATAAAAATCTTGTAGGCATGATGTTCGAGGATCACCATCATATAGAGACAAGGTCCACAACTAGAGTGTTTCAAAGAGAGGCTCAATGGCCTCATGACAGTGTGTCTATAATACAATGGATAAATGGTTCACACTGACTATGTGAAGTACACATGGAATATAGTGCAGTAGCAAGCATAGACAAATTAACATTCAATTGTGATTTATGGTGGATGAAACACCCAAAGCAAACAACAAGGTAGATATTTACATGGATTTCATAGTGTAAAATGGAGTGTCATGGCCACATAGGTGGATGAAAGGGATATGGTATAAACCAAAGTCATTATGACATAGCAGATTATCACTAGAACCGTCTATTTTGAAAATATTGGTACCCAATGAAATGTGTGGCAGCTAGGCTAAGGTATCTCCATGCATTTGAATAATGGAAATATTTTGGGGTGAAGGACCCATCACCATGAAAAGGGTGAGATGGTTTAATTATATAACTGAATTTGGTAATCATAAAAAAATGATAGTAGGTTGGTAATGCTAACTGCGTTGAGCACTGTTGCAGCAATGCAGTAGACTACGCCCCACACACGATATCTTTTGGACATCCACATAGGTGTAAGTGGCCACATAATATGGAAATAAAATCAATTGCAGGAGGCACATGTGAAATAGAGACATATTTGAATATTAAAATTATGCATGGAGAGAAGCCCTTTTTGTTTTTAATGGATATTGCATGTGAGTAATTCGTAAAGTATATTTGCACCTGTTATTGGATCATTAAAAAACCAAGTTATAAAATAAAAGGAACAATTAATTATTACAGGTAGAGGTAAGATAATGTGATGATAGATGAGGTGTTACAAAGGAGAAAATATAATGATTCTAAAGGAATAAAAATCCCCATCACCTACATGATCTGGTGGGTAAACGAAGATAAAAATAAGCTAGATAAGATAAATGAAAAGACACTTTGAAAATATTAAATACCCACTAAAACGTAAAATACAGGGCTAGAAATATGTTGTTATAGGACTGTGTTTTCTATTTTTAATGTAAATACATCAAAAATTTGCACGTTGTTAGCAAAGTTGGAGGAGAAATCTTATGCATGTTCAAATTAACTGTTTATTTTTTCCCTTTCATGTTTTAGGCTTATAGATGGTGTTAAATGCATTTTTATGGTTGCACTATTGAATGTTTAAAACATGGAACTCATTTTTTTCCCTTAGAAGCTCACACCTAGTTTATTTCAAACTATGCAAATGCAACTTCGGATAAACTAGGTTACATGCAAAAATCTCTCACATCTCTAGTTTTGCAGGAATAGGGTAGCATCATACTAGTGGTAGTTTGTTTTCAGTATTTTCAGTGTTCTGGTCCATTTTCCAAATGTTTTATTTTTATTTTCTCTAACCTTTCCATTTTGCAGTTTTTTTTTTTAAATTTGACAATTAAAATAAAAATTGAAAAAAAATATTCCAAAAACAAATGCATGGGTCTCTAGAATGAGCTTTAACATTTCATCTTATGCAGTTTTGATTTTATTTTGAAGTCATTTCAAAATTATAAAAATTATTTAAAGTTGTTGTTTTATCAAGAATTTTATAATTTCAAAATTTGACATAATTGCACATTTTGAAGGTAAATCAAATTTCAAACTCTGCATTTCATTTTGCAAACAATAAATTAACTTTCCTTTGTGAAAATAATAATTTCATTACAGGTAGTAAATTTATAGGTAATTTTAAAGCTATTACATTTAAAGCAATAAATTGACTTCTTTATAAAAATAATAATTTCATCAAAGGGGTAATTTATATGATATGTCATAGGCTATTTCATTTAGAAAGTTATTCATGTATATTATTTTACTTTTATGTTAAAATAAACATTAAATGAATCAAATAATCATTCAAAATTTGCATTTCAAAAGATAAATTTAAGTCTTCTCTTTTATGCTCAAAGCAGGGTTTAATATTGCAATATAAAACTTGTCTAAAATCTGCTTAACCAAAGGAAGATAAAATATACCTAAAATAATTCAATATAAAATGAACTAAGGCTTTACATCATGGTCATATGAGGGCCAATCACATTTTCCTTTTCTTTTAAGTTTCATGAACAATCACTAGTATAGCAATAAAATAATACCAACACAGGCCCCTTGTTAACAGTTACTTGCAAATCACTAAGGTATTCCTAGAACTTATTTGATACATCTTCACAAGATCACAAGCATGCATTAAGTAAAAGGAACCTTGGATAAATTTCTATTTCTTTGCAAGAGAGGTTTTTCTAATCAAAATCCTGATTGTGATGGTGATTTTATAACTGGCCAAAATTTCCACTCAACAACACCATGATTGGGTTGAACCTCAAAGAGAAAAAAAATTCATCTTTGCTTGACCCATTATGCACATAGTTCAAAATAAAAATAATTGTCTTCACCACTATAAACACTTCCAAATAAAATAATGAGTAGTAAGGATAGGGTAAAATTCTCATCACACCTCAATTGAGAATATGACTCTCCAAAGCTCTAGTTATTTTACAAATCACACATCATAGATTCAAATGGTTAGGATAGCACTACAAGTAGTAAGGATAGCACTACATTTCCATTCAAATGGTTAGGTAGTCTGATTATCTAAAGCTTAAATATTATATCATTGGACTATGGAGCTAATATCCATAGGGGCTATAGACGCTTGACTGGTAGTGGAGTATGCTCATGTGTGGTGACATATCTCTCTTGAAGAGATATCTAACTTCACATAAGGATAATCTAGCTTCTTGGTCTTCTCAATGATAGGTTTCATCTCCCTTTACTCAAGATTGGTTAGTGAAATCAGTTGCACACACATTGGTTCTTGATTACCATGAGTCATTACCATGCTTATGATTAGTAAATGAACATTCATTGCACACACATTTGGTATTGGAGAATTTAGATAGAACTTAGTGAGTTTTTTCAAGATCACTGGGATTTTTGAATCTCTTTAAAACAAATCTAGATCATTCATACATAATCCAACATAAAATCCATATAATTATCATATCATTACATGAATATTCATTTCACATACCACAGTATTGGTACCCCTTATTAAGTGGTAATGATAAATATGGTCAAGTAAAATATAAACTACAAATGATCATTAGTGTGTCAGTTCACTTGCATTATTATTACAATTCATATACATCATCATTACACTATCATCCATCACATCACATACACATGCATTCACACAAAAGTTATAACACAAAATAAAATCTATGTATATATATAAATTACATGTACAATGAATTATTGAAGGCTATATACAATGGAGAACTAAAAATCATATACAAAAGAGCATAAAGGCACTAGCTAGAACCCATAAGTAGACCCCTAAGATCCTAATTGAATCATATACCAAGAGTCACTACACCTAGAGTCACTATACCTAATAGAACCCGCTATGGAGGAGGTAGGCCAAACTGGATCCTATAGATCCTGAATGTAGCCCTCTCAAGATCAAAGGTGTAGCACATATTACCTTTGATGAGCATCCCTCTATGCTAGCTCTACTTGTAGCCTCACTATCACATCTCCACCTCCACCTACCATTAGTCGTACCTCTAGATTTACTTGTAGTCAAGCATTTTTGACATCCTAAGTTGCTATCACTACATCTCGCTTTACCACCATCTATCAAAGCTGGTCTGACTTCACCTAGATATCAACCCAATTCTCCTCACTCTCACCAAGATATCTCTTTGGAACCTCCTCCATACCACTACCACCATCACTATTACCCCTAATTTTTGGAGGTTTCTCTACTACAAACCTCACCTACCTCCCTTGATTTTTGGATCAATGACATCTCTAATATTGAGGAGTATCCTCAGCCTCTAATTTTGTCTCCCCATCATCCCCACTATCCCCATCAACCACCTAATTCAGTACCCATGGTGGCTACAAATAAAATCATGCATCATTGTTTCCAATGGTTCTGAAATCATCCACATCTAGGAGATCTATCTCCTCATCATCCTCATACTCCACTCACAACTCCTCCACACAAGGTAGGCTCAACTCATCATCTCGATGTCTATGCAACACTAGAGTATCAAGTACTCCCTATCATATACCAAACTACCATAACACTCATGAGAATTGGATCAAATCCACCTCACTACCATGTCATCCAACCACCCATATGGCTTGCCTAACCTATCATAATTGCTCTCTATCAGAAATCCATTGAGCATCTTGCCATGGCCTCTAGGACACCTGGTCTTGAGTCTACCCTACCCATATATATCTACACTCTTAACTAGGATGATTTAATTATATTTTTTTATCCAACCATCATCTCAAGGCATAGGGTTGATCCCTATTCCACTCGCATGGTAGGACCATAAGATGAGCCAAGCAAACATGCTCCCAACCCTAGATCTACAATAGCACACTACCACCCAACCCTTTCTACCCCTACCTCTTCACCTCATACAAATCTAAGCATGTCTATGCTAGTAGTGTAGGCACCCATGCATACACCCAAGGTTCATCGATCATATCGAATACCAACTGAATCATGTTGCATGGGAACCAACAACCAGTGTTGTTAAGAACCAACACATTAGTTAGCAGGAACATGACTAAGGTTGGTAGTGCCTCCAACCACCTCTCCACATACATATCCAAGTATCTAATCCCACCATCTCTAATGTTCACCCCCTCCATCCATCATCAAAAATACACCTCATATCATAATCCTTATTGTGTTCAACTTGGACATGCAAGCCCTCCATTGGTACTCAAAATATGTGGTACACATCCCCCAGTGTCATCGTCATATCCTCTATCAAGAGCTGGAAGGTCCCCCTATCTAGATTTCATATCTCTACCAAGGCAAAAAGGTACCCCTCATTGGCCCTCACCACCTCAATATAGGCACACCTTACCAATCCAACCCACTCCAACCAATACTAGTGGTCCTTCTATAATACCTTTCTCACTCCTAGTATGATAGGTGAGAATTGATGTCGAGCCTCAAGGATCCTCAACTACAACAAAACACAAATGCAAATGCACATCAACATATTACACATTGCATAGTAAAAAAAACATATTATAGAATACAAATAAGAGAGCTAAGGGCACTTACCTCTACCACCTATGCCCCAACTCTTTTTACTGCATCCACTCCCTCCATTGCAATCATCTCACTCATTCAATCTTCCTCAGACACTGCTTCTTTAATTATCAAACATAAAAATAAATCAAATTTTACCCCTACATCCCTTTTATAGTCAATTATGGTGCTCTCAAATGCCCTAGGGCATCTGCCTAGTGCATTCAAATGCTTCCTTGTGTCTTCCAAGTGGAAAATGCTCTCCTGCATCTATTCATGATGTGGATGCAAGCCAATGTCTAGATTCTAAAATGATGTAAAAATATTCAAAAAGCCTCAACACATAGCAAAATCCCATAAAATCATCACATAAACCATCCATGCATGCATTTCATCATTCCATTATGTTTTGTGATAACATGGATTTATTTGGGTGTTTAGTTATCGATTGTGATCAAAAGTCTCAAAAATACCTAAATCATATAAAAACACCTCAAATGGTCCAAAATTGTCACAAAACTATGACATTCACTATTCCAAGCATTCATCACATCATTTCATCACATTTTGTGATAACATGGATTGATTTAGGTATTTATTTATTATTTGTGACCAAAATTCATGAAATTCCCTCAAATTGCTTCAAAATATCCCAAAACAATTCTAAATTTCAAAGAATCATCAAAATCACTCATCAATGCATTTCCATCCTCATTTTAATTCACACATCATAATTCAACATTGCCCAATTCATTCATCAATGCATTTACATTCAACATTATCAAAATCCATTTACAACATTCATATTCATTTACATTATTCATATCATCCACAAGTCAAAAACTCTTTTTTCTATTATGGAAAAAGCAGAATTAATAATTACACCATTCACATTCACTGCACCATTTATATTCATAATAATTTACATCATTCATATCATCCACATCTCCAAAACCCCTTTTTGTTGGGGAAAAATTAGAATCAATCATTGCACCATTCATATCCACATTCATTTACATCATTCATATCATCCACAATTTAGTGCATTTCCACTCAACATTGTCAAATTCACTTCCATTATCAAGCAAACCTTGTATCTAGTGGTTTACTCTATTCCTTTAGTGATTGCAATGATTGTTTATCCATGTAATTTGGTAGTATATGTAGATCACCATAAGGATGCTTGCTCATATCATCATTCAACATCCTCTTGTTCAAAAAAAAAATATTTTTGGTCCCTCATTTTTTGAGTGAGACTAAGGTTAGACTATTTTCTCAAAAATTTGTCATTCATGTCCTTTTTCATGGGGTAAAAAATGGATAACTTTCACTACTTTATTTTATTTACATAACAATAGTCACTAGGGATAACAAACCACTAGGATGATTGGTTGCTCACTTTACATTCAGGAATTGCTACAGTCACTAACATGCCCCTAGGATGATTGGTTCTTTTAATTTTTTAATTTTTTGTATTTTCATCAGTTTGCATTTCAATGATGCCAAAAGGTATATTTTCAATAGCACAAAATCACCCCCAAACTTGGGGCAACCAAGTTTGATTTTGATTTCCCATATCAAGATACATCAGTCACAATCATTTACATCATTCATATCATCCACATTTCCAAAAACCTATTTTCTATTAGGATACAAGTAGAATCAATCATTTACACCATTCATATTCACATTTGTTTGCATCATTCATATCATCCACATTTCCAAAAACCCCTTTTCTACTGGGGTAAAAGTAGAGTCAATCATTGCACCATTCACAATCATTTGCATCATTCATATCATCCACAATTCTATCAGTTGGCTCATGAGATTTATTCTTCACTCATTAACCAATTGAAATGGTAAGCTACAATAATTTTTTTTGTCTTTAGGATATTCTTGTGCACCGAATAAACAAGCCACTTTACCAAACCAAGTCTCTTTTTTTTGCACCGCATTGTATTTCACGCAATGCAATACAAAAAGGGGCATGTGTAGACACCAAATCCTATCCACTTGTCATATACACATCATCAAATCACAACCATTCATAATTTATTTATATATATGTATATTTATTTATATATTTATGTAAATTTATATATTTTATATATTTATATTTATATATTCATATAAATATATATATGAATAAATCTCATTCGCTCATCACAACTTAATCTTGGCCATTCATTTAACATGATCCATGATACTTCTCAAATTGCAATCACAACTCTTCATCATGTTTTAATCTTGATTATCCACTGGCATCATCGAAAAACTAGCATGATCAAGGGCAAATTATAAAAGATCATTCAATTTCATGAATGAGGGTTGAAAAAATTAACATCATGATCAAAATATTTTTGAGAGGTTAAGATCTAAAAGCATTGATCATTCATAATTTTTACAAACTCTAGCACTTTTTTAACACACACACTCCTTATTATCACCCAATTTTTTCATATCCATCACCAAAATATTTATGAATAAGATCAAATTCTATAGAGCATCCCCCACAATCCTTGAACACTCTAAGAAATTTTCCAAATACTATAAAGCATTTCTAAAATGTTGTAGGGCATACAAAGCCATCCCTGAATGCTAGATGGTGTTTATCATTCATTGGTTTGTAGTTTCCAAACCCTTGAATGCTTGTGGGTATCCATGCATCACTAGATCAGTCATCAAGAGTGTAGATTTAAAAAATCAAGCATATTTTGATAAAGTATCAGGTTTTATTGATTTACTTACATTTTTTATATTTTTGTACTTCATTTGGCAAGTATTCAGCTAGGATTAGTATCTTACACTTTCATATTTTAGTGGTCTTCACACTATGGAGGCCTTGTAGGTGTTACTAACTTTATTTTGATATGTTTGTGTGTATATTATAAGAGGTGTTACTATTTATGATTGTTGCAGCATCAAGTTGCCCCATAGGGATACACAAGCCCACTCATAATTGTTTGGAGTGAAGATGATCCAGAGATACCAAAATTCATTTTAACAAGGGTTTTAAACCCTCTAATTGTAATAACTGTATCAAAGCAAGCATTGTATTATAAACCCTAATTTGGGGCATACCTATGTATAAATTAGAGATCTAGGATCCCCAAGTTTATAATAAATAAGATATTTCATTTTATGCAATCCTTGTTATCTGCTTTGATTTATTGTTTTTATCGATGTTGATCGATTTCGCTTTACAAAAATATTCCAATAACAAAAGAACATAACTTGGAATACATATAAATTCTCCAAAAAAACTAAAATTATTAAAGAAAGATGAAAATTGCATCTTCCCTTTGCCTCTTTATCTATAAGTGCTTATAAATATCTAAGAAGTAATTTTCCTTACAAGTCAAAAGAAATATCAAAGACTCTAAGTATTATATGTGACAAAGTGGTGAAGCTCCTTGGACCTACTATAATATAATGTTGGAATCTACAACTATTTCTAAAAATAAACAAAAGTAAACCATCCACTCAAATTCAATACATCCACTCAAATTCAATACAAAAGCATACAAAGAAAAAAATAGTTATCACTCATAGGAACCATAAATAATCATTATATCACCCATAGATAATGGTCATAACATGTAGATACGATGGATGGAGATGTGGGGGTATTTATACCAAAACCTAGATTACGTAATAAGTTTAACCCAATCCAACATAATAGGATAACTTTAGTTACCCAAGTGTTGTAGGTGAGTTAGAGAGAAGAGGACAATCTCCAAGGGATGCCTCAGGTTTGAATCTCCATCCTACCAAAAAGTTGAATTGGGTATCCAAAATCCAATTGATAATGTTGGTGTGGTCAGGGCCAGGTATGACTCTTGGGTGACTTTGACGGTGCCTCCCTAGTCATGGTCTCTTAGACCAAGGTGGCCCTGCAAGGATTTTTTCTCTTAAAAAAAATAGGATGACTTTAGTTTAATTATAATATGGGTTTAACTATAGGGAGATTAATCATGGGCCATAGGTATTACACAATAAAATATTATAATAAATTAAATACAAGTGTACAATGATTTTCTATAGGCTATACAATATTACATCATACAATGTTCACCTTGACTTTAAGTCAAATTACACTTTCAACAATCTTATTGCTATCAATTTGACCCCCTCATGAGAAGCACCACCTAAAACACTTTTATTTTCAAATTTTGGGTATCTTGAGCTTGATATATCAAATTATAGTACTTTATATATGTATGCTAATGTGAGTGGTGATTTTTATTTGTACATCTTAGTTTTGGCCTCTGATGTTTTTTTAGCGTAGAGTGTTTCTAGTTCTTCTTTAGTTTATCTAACACCTAAGTTGGTTTGGATATTTTTATAGGATGATCAACCTCTTATGTCTCTAGAGAAACAACAAAATGTTCATTCTCAAGTACTATTATTGAAGGTTATTCATTCTAGATATCCCCTTATAGATTCTCAATCTAAGGTCCAATCAAAGCAAGAATATGTTATGCTTGTGAAGTATGAGCCCTTGATGAAGAATAGGACATGGGATCTTATTCATCTTTTAGAAGGTAATAATGTGATTGGATGCAAAGGGATTTATTAAATCAAGTAATCTTTAGATGGTCAGGTGGAAATGCATAAGGTATGCCTTATCACTTAGGAATTCTCTCACCAAGAGAGATTTGGATATTTAGAGATATTTTCTCTAGTTGAAGGAATGGATTTTGTCAAGATGGTTCTTTCTATTGAAAACTTATTTAGTTGGAAGGTGCATCAAAATGATGTGAAGAGTTCCTTCCTACATGGTCAAATTTAGGATGAGATATATATGAAACAACCAGCTATACTTGAGCTTGAGGGTCCCATTCCCTTATTTTTTTATTAATTTGGTCTATGTATGGACTTAAACAACCACCCTATGCTTTGTATAAGAAATTCCACTATTTTTTTGTCAATTGTGATTTTTGACAATGTGAGATTAACTTTAACATTCATATTAAATATTAGGGTAGGGATGCCTTGGTGATTATTCTATATGTAGATGACCTTATAACTATGAGTAGCTCTTGAACCATTATTTATGACATAAATTCATGTCTTTGTGCTATATTTAAGATGGCAAATTCAGGTCTTCTATACTATTTCTTGGAGAGTCAAATTGACTAGTTAAATTTTGGAATCACCAATACATAGCCCGAGTATGCATTGGACCTTATTAAATGCTTTAACATTGGGGATTTTAAGTATACTTAGATGTCTTTTACCTTGGGATTAAATCTTTGGAAATAATTATATAACTCCTTTGGTTGATGACACTTTATATTAGTCTATCATGAGAGAAATCCTTTACCATACTCATACATGACTTGATATAGCCTTTGTTAACTATTGATCTAGGTAATTGTAATCTACCTAAGATGGTCACTAGACTATAGCAAAGAGTATTCTAAAATATGCAAAAATTACTCATCAAATATGCATTTATTATTTATTTATTTCACCTTTTATTCTAATAGGATCTTTACATGTTGATTGCAATATTGATTTGGACAAGCGATACTCCACCACAAGCTTTGTGTTCTATTTAGGTTTTGGTACTATTTCATGGTGCTTAAAACAATAAAAACTAAATATAGTTATTATAATGATACAACTAACTACCTTTGATGTATTCTCATGATATCAAAGCAAATGGGAATTTCCTAGAGATATTCAGTCACTCTTGGATATGATAATAAGAGAACCATCCAACTTGTTTATAATCTAGTGTTTCATCAATGGACCAAGAAAATTGAGTTTTAAATAAATTTTTTAAATAATTTTATGCTCATTGGATGTTTGATCATGTTTTTGTGCCATCAATATAGTAGGTAGTGAATATCTTTACCATGGTCATGCCAAAGGTTACTTTTGTGCACTTGTAGGAGGTAATTGATGTGGGAGACTATCCCTTAAGGGGAAATAAAATTAAGGGTCTCTCTATGTCCCCCACATAGCTTAATGGGGTTGTTAAAATATGTGGTGATTAAGATTCACTTGAGGCCACAGCTAACATTTTTATTATATTGTATGTATATGCTCTTTGCACTCTTGTAAACCTTGAAAAATATATTTTATAATATTTTATTATTGTAAACCTAAATATCGATTACTTAAATCTAACCTAATATTAACTTGTATATAAATAACCAAACATACCAACCATTTTGTTGTTTCTTGAAGTGTATTCTATTTGCTATAATGATATTATTTGGTGTCCATATACACCCCATATATATTGTACATTGATTTATGTGTAACTCTTTTTCAAGAAAGATTGTGTAATGTGTTGATTCCATTGATTTCTAGAAACTACTATAAATTTCAAAATAGATCCTATAGGATTTGACTCATTCTCTATTCTATTACAATAGTTTTTATATATGATTCAATTTTTTGATGCCACCTAATATCATGTGGATGTTGCAATGAATAATTTTGTTGTTCATGTTGTATATGTGCTCATGTAGTTAAGAATTTATTGCATGTCCTTGTTCTTATCTTTAATAGCTAGTATGAGTGCTTTATAGGTTCCAATCATATTTAATTATATTTAGATAAAGAATTACATCCCAATTTCATGATTGGGGCCATTCATTGAGAACTTTTAAACTTTGTTTATTTAGTCCAAGATACAAAGACCTTAAGATTTTTTATTTTCTTGTTGGTTGGTGATGCTATTTATTGATGATGATACTTTAGTTGTCTTCAAAGGATTAATAACATTGAACATCCAAAAGGGTTAATATTTTTCAGATGGCTTATCTATTAGCTAAAAATATATTACATGCCCTTGTAGTATGGATCATTTTTTTATATGATCCACTTAGGGTGATCTATTCTAAATAAATAGAATAACTAGATTATAATTTATCTATATTTAGAAAGCAATTTTGATCCTCCTTGTTGCTTCAATAGCAATTTTTTGGGCTACAACACTATTTCTCATTTTTTAAGTACTTTGAATTTCTGAAAAAGGTGGTTAATAGTTGACAAAATTAGTTCATTCTCTTTTAAATAATCCTATGCAAAAATATATATATTATATTGATATTAGAATAAAGATAACTAGAGCTATGGTATCCAAGTTACGTCCTTTGGAATATGGTTCTATAAAAATGGTGAATACTCATTTGTGAACACCAAATTAAGATTGTGAATAAAATTTACTATATGTCTATTATTTTATTGTTTATTTTATTATTTTAAAATGGTTTATCTATAATATCAATGTCTAAGACTACATATTTTGGGTCTTGTGTCATAAAACATGTTGTAAACTAGAAAATAATAAAGTGTATAATGATTTTCAATTACTACATGAGTATAGATATTATAATAATCACAATTAGTAAAAGAGGTAGTATCCACATGCCTTAGAAATTTCTACAAAGTGTGAAATTTATAAAAATTATCCAAGTGTTGGCCTCAAGGAAGAACATAGTCAATTTATCAACATAAAGTGTTCAAAATCAAACCTAGGGCTAGAAAAGTCATTTAAGTAATTCAAGAATTATCCACATAAATGAATCTGATACTTAAATTAATTTTTTTTCAAGTTTTGAAACAATGTACATGATCTATAAGAATTGGAAAGAGTTGAACAAATTCCATTACCATGATTCAAAAATAGAACACAATAGATCCCTCAATGCCTTCTCAAATTGTAAATTTATTAAGGATATAATTCATTATAATGAATAGCACAAGTGATGCAATAAAATCAAATAAAATCATGAAATTCATCCAATCACATAACCTTATTTTTTACCAAGTGTTAAGAGAAAAATGAATGATGTCTAGAAAATACTCTAGTAAATCATGGAATGTAAATGAGATTCCAAAGAATTTGATCCCTATATAATTGGAATAATATTTAAGCAATTGAAGCAATGGGAGATATCAGTTGATCCCATTGATATTTTAATCATGGAATGTAAAGGAGATTCCATTGATATAATAATCACCTAAATTAGATTTACTTTGATCCCATTGATATTTTAATCATGGAATGTAAAGGAGATTCCAAATAATTTGATCCCTATTTAATCCCTGCATAGGTTCATTTATAATGGGTCAAATAACATCAAATCTATTTTAAATAATTGGAATATGAAGGATTTATAGTACTGAATACAACTACCAAAGTTTAAGAGGATAGTCATAGTACATCTACAATAGATGTAGTCACTATAAAATATTCATAATATTATAAATATTGATTAGGATTTAGTTTTGATAAATTAATATTTATGTCTATATGAAGATATTTTGACACCTAAAATCATGTTAAATTTAGATGTGTAGTATATATGTATGTTTCTCTCTCTCTCTCTCTCTCTCTCTCTCTCTCTCTAGGGTGATTTAACATATAAGTATTCCATTATATGCATGCTTATGTTGGGTAAATAGTCCCTCTAGAGCTATGTGTTTGAAATACTTTATGTAGTTGGAGCACAAATACTTAAGATTATGATGGTATGATTTTTTTGTTTTCATTATTTCTCTTATAAGTATTTTAAATTTTGATGTAATTGTGATTACCATGTCTTATATCATATTTTTTTTTGAATGTTGGATTAATTTTTTTTCCTTGCAAGAATGTATATTAGGCTAACACTCAAAAATCCAACCATATTTGGAGATTTTCAATAATAGAATCCAAACATCTAATACATTGGTGACCAAGGTACATTTAACCATCCTAGAAAACTAATTACCAAAGGTCACTCCATGGTTTCTTTCTAATGATAAAGTTACTTTATATGCTAAATTCTTCTCTTTATTTTTTGTGGAAAACACCCCTTTCAGGGTGTTATTTTTGAGTAAGTCCAAAGAAGGCAAGGGTATCTAGTCCACCAAATGAATAAGTCCAAATAAGGCAAGGGTATCTAGTCCACAAAAATTGCCTAGGGCTCACACCTAGCTTTGTTAGATTTTGATGTTGTATGCAATGGGAGATATCAATTACAAGATGTAAAAATAATATGAAATAAAGTAAATCTACAAGATGATTAAAATATGCTATAAATGATGGAAATGAATACAATGTAGCTATGGAGGAAATGAACACTCCATGAATAATGCTATCAAACTAAATTTCACCCATCTCCTATATAGGCAACTTTATCTAATCTATGATCTATGATGCTAAAAGTGATGCTCTATGATCTATGACAATAAGGCCATTATATAGGAAGATAGGTTCCTTTGCCAACACTCTATCTAGTTGTGCAAGGGACTACTTGCACATGTACAACTTGCATATTGACACTTGTGCATTTATTACATTGCATGAAAAATTTGGGTAACTTATCCCTAAAGTAATATAATGTCCTAAGTATGTACCTTGGTAGGTACATTTACATGATCCAAATGATGTAATATAATCTATTTCTAACAACCCCCTATATTACATTATTTGGGTATTGAAGACTTTAGTCTTCAATGTGGATCTTCTTCCATTGAATGATCTTGAACTGGTTCTTCATATTTATCTACTTTAATCTTTTGTTATTTTCGAGCTCTTTGTCTCTTGATGTCAGACATCTTTGATGAACAATGATTCTCATGATTTTACATATCATGAGTGGATATGAATAGGTTCTTCTTCTTTATTTTATACCTATGTAAGACATGTTTCTCTGTCCTTCATAAGTGTCAACCTTGAGCTCAATGTTAGTAGATCCATCTAAAATAATTTCTTGTAGATAACAATTTATTCTTTATAGTAATCTTGTTTCATAGCCTTTATAGTAGCTGTATTTGGAATGACAGGAAAACGATGAGTGATTTATCCCATTACAATATTTGCATGGATGGAAACTCCAACAATTGTATTTTTCATGACCATATTGATTGCAATAGGTGCACAAAAAATATGATCTAAAAATTTTGAAGTTTATTTTAGGAATATCATGCTTGTATATCCCCTTGATAAAACATTCTAACCATATGTGCATGATTGAAGCTATTCCATATTTTCCTTTTTGTATTAGGTTTTGTTGATCAATTTTTTCCTATTTCGGGTCTCCTTTGGTACAATCATCATCAAACTCATTAGATGATATTTCTTTTCAAAGATGTTAATTTCAGAACTTATTTCCTATTTTATTGGTTCTTCCTTTTCTTTGTCCTTTTCATCATTGTAATCCATCAATTTTTTAATCCATATTGGTATTTTCCTTATTCCACTTCTAAGAGTGTTGTTTATCATGCCAATGTTCATTTGTATTACCTGAATCCTTTGGCATAGAGTAGTCTACCTTATGACTCTCTATATTACGATATATAATACCTAATTGAAGTATATAATCTTGATTTTTATAAAACCTTTATTGATCCTTAGGTTTGTAGGCTTCCTTATTTCTTCCTAGTAATGAGAGTGTATACACCTAATGGAATTTTAGGTTTTGTAAAACATATTATATTTTCCCAATGGGTTTGCAACTTGATAAATTATGATAAATGCTGATATTATCAAGTTTTGTAGAATTTCTTGACTCCCTAGGAATATAATATAGTTATTTTGAAAATATAGTTCAATTTTGGTTGATTTTGTAAGGTTTTGTAAATATCAAAAGTCAACTTTTTTTATCCCTTATTGCTCCTATTGAACTAAGCACTTTTCCAATATGAAGAGGTTTTAATGTTGGATTTCTTTTGTCCCTTTTTGATGTGTTTGAGACAAGTATATATAAATTTCCAACCTTAGCCTAAAGCTTTTAATAACCTCTTTTAAATATCCCTTTAGGTTTTTTATTGTAGTGTATCTAATTTCCAATAAGTCAATTTGATGTAGTAACCCTTATAACTCTCAAATTTTAGAAAATTAGACCACAATAATATTTACAAATATTTTATAAATAAATTCCCGTAGAAATTCTTATTGCTCCTTTGTTAATATTGCAAATATTATATTGATATGATATATTATTCCCCTTAAATTTATAGCTTTCAATGTAGTTGTATTAATCTAAGTTTAACCTTATAACTCCCAAGAAAGTGAAAGCATATTATAGTGGAAATAAATATTACCTTATATCATTTGATAGTTGATGTTGTATCCACTATGCATGGGATGCAATATAGATATTGCTTCTTTGGATCTTCCTCCAATTATTTGCTTGGAACCTTCATGGGTTTAGATATTCCAACTATGGTATCGTTTATGTCTACATTTTACCTTACCTATTTAGATAATTGAAGGCTCTTTCACACCTTACTTCCATTTTTAGTTGTGTCCTATGTTCATAGACCCAGATGTAAATGCTCCATTGAATGCCTTGGTCATTAACGCTCTTAAATTGGAGGAGAATCTTGGTTTGAATGCCAAGTGGCACATTTGTTTCTATGTAAGAACTTGTGGTGGAGAAGATGCTTGATAACACTTATTTACTTCCTCATGTAACGTATGGATGTTATGTTATTTTAGTGAAGCACTTAGGTTTCCTTTGAATAAGTGTTCCTCATAAGTTTATTGCATCAACCTATAGCTTGTAACTCCCTTGTTGTTGAAGATAAGAACTTGAGAGAGGAGCATTAGGGTCTTGTTTCAAGTGACAAGTGTCACTTCCTCCTTGTGCATGGGCATATTTTATAATTCTTCATCAATGTATCCTTCTTGGAGGTTCTTTAAACCCTATAATATCCGTAGCTTATTTTTTTATCATGAAGAACATGATTTTATACTAAGAGGGAGGGATGAACAGTATAAGATAAAACTTTTTGCTTTTTAATCTATATGATAACTTTAGCAATATTAAAGTAGTAAAAATCACACAAATCATCACACACATGAGAGATATGATTTAACGTGGTTCATCCAATGTGGGCTACTCCACGAATAAAATATTCATTATAATATTTTCTCAAATAAATCGTCTTAGGAATCCTTTCCCTATTACAATGTTTATGGACCTATGTCCAAAGGATACACCAATCCCCTAATTAAGTTCATGGATCTCTATTCACAGGAGAACTCCTTTCTCCTCTACTATAGTTGATGATCTTCTAGAAGACCTATTGTCTTCATTGCACTGGCTAATGGATCTCTATCCACTAAAGACTCATATCCTTACATAGAAGGCCTGTCCTCACTACTCTGGCCAATGGATATCTATCCACTATATACTATCATCTTCTATACTATGCCACCTCCAAAGCTCTATCTCAAATCTACACTAAACATAGTCCTTCGGTCTAGTAAAAATTTACTCAATATTTGTCTCTGTTCTAGCACAAATCTATCCTCAAATCTGCACCAAACTCTATCCTCAATCTCTATCCTCAAATCTATATTGTAAGCTTCCACAAAATCTCACACCAATATATCCATAAGTATTATCTAAGACTTACGTCAAATCTACTCAACAAGTCCTCACTAGAATTTGTTAAATCTCATAGAAACATATAGAGAATTGTTAGAGACTCAATATGCTTCACATTCACAACAATGCTAAAATAATTTTCAATCTCTCTTTTTATCATAGGAACATATAGATAATTGTTAGAGACTCAATACGTTTCACACTTACTAACACTCAATCTCTTTCTCAAATCAATTTAGAATATGGAACAATTTGTTTCACAAAACTTGAACTATCACTTCAACACATCCACTCAACTAAGCTCAATCACTTCCACTCAACCAATCACTTCAACAACAATTCTTATCAAGTAATCCTCACATAACAATGATAATCATAATATTTGTAAACCCTAGTTCAAGTTCTTCCACTCAACCAATCACTTCAAAAAAAATACTTATCAAGTAATCCTCACATAAAAATGATAATCATAAGCTTATCAAACAATCCTTACATAACAATGATACTCATGATCTTGTAAACCCTAGTTCAAATAGTTCACCACTTTACATAACAATGATATCCATGTTCTTTCAAACCCTAATCCAATATTCAAACTCAACAACAAGGGATCTTAATCGCACAACAATGAGGTATGCATTCACTCACTCAAAATCTCAAAAAATGCTTATCAAATAAGGTTTAAAGCATTTACTTCCATTTCATAAAAACTCATCAACTCAACAAACTCACAAAGGAAAACTTAACCAAGTCCTTTTCACTCCAATCTTGTTTTTCATAAAATCTCAACCAATCAATTATTTCAACCAAAGAAGAATTTGCCCATACCTTTTACTTGATGAAGAATAGACTTCAAAACATATCTCAATTATAACCATTTTTCTTGCCAAGCACAAGGGTTAGATGACAAGAATTATCACTCTAACACTTATTCAAAATATTTCTTCAATACAAAAATAATACTCAAATACACCCTATAATATCCAACTTTAAAATAATATTCAACAACCTTCAATATCAAAAATAAACTTTTCTTACTACCTTATAACTCCTTAATCACTTAAAATTCAATTCAGAAATCAAAGTTTTGCATTCCCCTTATAACTCCCCTAAACAACTTATGATACAAATTAATTATGCAAAAACTTTAATTAACATAAACATTTGAAAAAAAAAATAATTTTTCCCTTTTTATTTTTCGTAAGCCAAGACAACCCAAACAATGTGCATACCTCTATTATGCTACAAAAATATCTTGGCAGGATTCAAACCGTCGATGGTTCTCCCCCAAGAACTTCTGCAGCGCTCATGCCCACAAACTGGGCTACATGGCTCCACAAGAGCCAAAAGATATGAACATGCCTTTGACTTCCTTATCCCTCAAATGGTGCAAACTCAAACATAAACCTCCCTTCAATAAAATGATGTGCACAAGATTTGAACCCGCATCAGGCATCTTGAATGCATATTACACAATACTTAGTTTCCAACTCAGTTATGAGGGGCTTCGAGTAGTTTTTGGAGGCTACCACACTTTATCCTTTCCTCTGCTCAAATACACATGTGAAAATACACGTTTTTCTTTTACACAAGCCAAAATACAATCACATGGATAAATTCCAAATGCCAAACTTTGGCATTATTTATATGTAAACTATAGCTTGTTCCAACGTTGGAAATTATTCAAATTTAATTTTGAATTTGAATATTAAAGTTAATTTTAAATATTATATAAATATTTAAATTAACCTTAGCATCCATCATTATTTAAATTAAACTTTTAATCAAATATTAAATATTTTAATTTAAATTAAATCTTCTTGTGGGTCTTTTCCAACTTGATCCTTGATCTTCTTAAACTCGATTTTTGATCCGAAATAATAATAATAAAATAATATTATTTAATTTGAACTTTGCTTCTCCTTCCTTGGATCTTTATCCTTTGAGCCCTCTTGGGTATATAATATTTAAAAATAAATATTATAACCTATTGCTTTTCAAGACCTTCTTGCTTTTGGAAGAAACACTTAATGTCCTCAAAGATGACGAACATAGCACAACAATGCTTTTGACATCAATGACAATAAACACTCCTCAAAATATCCAACAATCTCCCCCTTTGTAATTTATAGCAACCCAATTAATTTTTATCATTTACTTAACATTTTTCTTTTTTGCTTCCCTTGGGAAACTGCTCCCCCTGACTGAATGCTTTCCTTCTAACTCAAATCTCTCCCCCTTACTCAATTCTCTCCCCTTTTAAAATCAATGGTAAAGGATCACCTTTGGGGATCGAGGATAAGAATGAAACTCTTATCTTAGTCCCTCCCCCACCTTCTATTTGAGGTGGTTAATTTTTGGGTGAGAGTATTTCTCACAATTTTCCTTGAAGATACTCAAACATCTCTTTCAAAAGTGGCTTAGTGAATATGTCTGCTATCTGCTCATTTGTAGTAACATATTCCAACCTGAACTATTTATCTGTCACATTTTCTCTCATAAAATGATACTTGATCGAAATGTGCTTTGTCCTAGAGTGCATCACTGGATTATTTGAGATACTTATACCACTTGTATTATCACATAATATGGGAATAGGATGATCATGTTTTATCTTGAAGTCTTCTAGAGTTTTCTTCATCCATAATACCTATGTACAACTAGCTACTAATGCAATATACTCTACTTCTACTATAGACAAGGATATCTATGTCTATTTCTTATTTATCCAAGAGACTAAATAGTCTCCAAGAAAGAATGCTCCTCCACTTGTATTTTTGTTGTCATCAATGTTGCCAACCCAATCTACATTTGTATATGTTGTGAGTGTAAAACTATCAATTTTGGGATACCGGAGTTCAAAATCCATAGTCCCTTTTAGATACCAAAGAATTATTTTTACTGATACCACATGTGTTTCCTTATGTGTTGTCTGAAACATTTTCACTAATCCCACTGATTGCACTATGTTTGGTATTGTAGCTGTAGCATACAACAAGCTGCCAATCATAGATATGTATAATATTTGATCTACCTCTGGAGATTCATCATACTTACTTAATTTACATCCTGTAACCATAGGGGTACTTACTGGTTTGCAATATTCTAACTTGAATTTCTTTAGCATATCTTTTATGTACTTGGTTTGTGAAATAAATATCCTTTTATTCGATTGTAAAATTTGAAGTCCAAGAAAGAAGGACAACTCACCAAGGATAGACATCTCAAATTCATTATGCATATTCTTTACAAATTATTTACACATCTTATCATTATTTCCCCCAAAAATTATGTCATCAACGTTAACAACCACAATTAGTAGATTATTCCCTTCATTTATGATGTATAAGTGCATATACCTTATGCATCATGTCGAGGTGACTACTCATATGGGACATGCTAGAAGACCATATGAAAGATCTTGGATAGATTCCAAGGTGAAGCAGTGGTTCTAACCACTCATTTAGGCATTTTGGCCTAATCAGTGTTGGCCATGGCTGACACCCATGGTTAACAGAGCTGATCGCACCTCAGAGCCATGGCTAGCCTTCAAAATTAGTTGGACCTCGACCGACCCAAAATCGGTTACAACGGCCAATTGGTTGAAGATCCAAGTGGTTAGAGGGCAAAAAGTTCTAGAAGCTTCCATCCAACTGCCCCAACTACCCTTTCTTGATCTTGGCTTCTCCATGAAGCTAAGACAAGGCCTTCCCATGTGCTATAAAACCCCCCTCCAAATTGGGGATAAGTCTAGAAGAATCTCGAGTTGAAGCGCAGTGAAGCCCTATCAAATTGCATACTCACTTGCATCCATTGAGAGGAACACTTTTGCTACCTATTTGGAGATCAAATGGCATTTGGAACCAAGAAGGCTATGGAGGGCTAGGAGAAATCAAGAAACTCAATTGAGCCCATTCCATCACCAATCTGAGCAATTCAACCACCAAATCTATCAGAGGACATCAAGGTGACCCTTGAACATCAATTCATCAAAGTGAATTGAGGAATCAAGCCCTGATTTGGAGAGCAAGGACATTCATGGCTCAACCGCGACTATCAACCATGGCTAACAGTGCCAACCGCTTCATAGACCCGCGGTCAAGGTTTAATCCTCTTTTCAGCTGGTTTTAGCAGTAGGTTTACATTTCTATTTGTTCATTTAGATAAATTTACTATAGATTGATTTTCTATCTTCTCATTAGACTGTTAGAATCATTGATCTAGGGTAGATTCCTTTCATTTCCAAGTATTAGTCAATTATAGACTAGATGTTATTATTTTCATGCATATATGCTCTCAATGGTTAATTAGGATATTAGATGAATTGATCTATGTCTCCTTTACATTTCTTTATGGTAAATTTATCATGTTTTAGCATAGATTCATATCTCTACATGCTTTCTTGATTTCATGTTTCTTATAGCATCTTTTATGCAAGATTTAGATCTAAAGGCCTCATCAAGAGAGGCTTCCTTTGCTTTTAATATGTTTCTTGTTGTTTCTTGGATGCAGGGTTAATAGGGTCTTGTCATTCAAAGCAACAAATACCTCTAATCATGGAGAAGAAGGCCACATTTGCCTTGGAGCAGTTCATGTCAACCTAGGAAGCCTATGGATTACACCTACCCTTGCATGGGGATTTTCTATGATTGTAATAATTGTATCACATTGGGTATCCCTAAGAGGGATGGATTTGTAATCGAATTTTAATGGAAATTTAATAAAAGAAGCCCTTCTTTATGGTTATTTGCAAATTCATCCATTCTTTTATGCTTTATGTGATTTTTCAGTTATTATTAGCTTAGGTGTATGCATCCTAGATTGCTATAGAAGGTGATCACGATGGGAAACCCACATTTTATGCCATAGAATACTGACTTACTATGTTTTGTGATGACAGGTCTTAGCCATGGTTGACAACCATGGTTAACAGTTGTCATCGCACCATAGAGCCATAGGCAATAGTTGCAACCATGCTTGACAGACGTGGTCAGCAAAAAATAGAACATACAATAGATATCAGACACCACCATCAGACTTGGATCTGAGGTAGGGTTATTTTTCCTCTCTATGCTTTTTTTTCTATGTTTTTATAGAAGTAGAATGCAATATATGGATGTTAATTAGAAAACTTAATGAAAGGTAGAAATGGAAAATCCTAGTAAATCTTTTTAGTTTTCTACTAGCCATTGCTAGGAATAGCGGATCTCTGATTGCAGTCCGCCCTAGTCTCCAATGGTCTAGGACATTGTGTGTTTAGAGTTTGCATGTATGAGGCCCAATCAGTGGCCATTTTCCTCATAGATAGTTGCATTCTCTGAACATCATCTAGTGTAATCATGCATTCTCTTAAAGTGAAACGTTCTTTTTCAAAGCATGTAGGAAAATCATGTGAATGTTGGTTTATGCATTTTTATTTCATGCAAAGTAAAAAGAACCACACACACCATGACACACTTTAAATGCTAGTGAGTTGGAAGTCACATCCAACCACTAGTAGGGTTCAATGATGGTGGTAGTGATTTCCATCCATTGGCCCAACTCCCTCGATCCTTTTGTTACTAGACCAATACCGGTTCCAAGAACCATCATAGCCCATGCAAAATAGCATGTATTCCTCTTTGGAGGGGTGTATCATTATGCACGGGTGAACTGGGTGAGGACTAGGAGGACCTGTGCTCCTTGATCGAGTGTGGATTTCATCTCCACATTTTGGGGGGTTTACGTGATTGTGACTTTCATTTCCGGTTGTCGAGCTATGAGTATATAGGTGAAAGCCCTTAAACAATTGAGTATATCATCAACATTTTGAAAACATGATGAGAGTTACTTTCTGATACAACAAACTTGAAAAATCATCAAATAGTTTAGGGCTCACAAATAAAAATTTAAAAGAGATAATCATCATTGTTTACTTTGTTTGCCTTAAAATTTACATACGAGATAATATAATATCATGGTGCAAACATGAAGAGGCCGATCCGAGCATAGACCCAAGGTCGAGGCCGAAGCTCCACCCAATGCACAACAAAACATGTAGGACCCTCAACCATAGAATCCTCTTGAATATCGTTCGATGAGTATTAGAGGGGATAATTCTATGCATGGGGATCCTATTGAGAATACCCTAGTTAGAGGAGCCACTAGACACTCCTCGAGACATAGATTAGAGCATGGGGCTTCCCAACATGGGGGTCCCAAACATGGTAGCATTTACCATGATCACATTCTGATGCATCCACAGGATCTATTGAAGAGTATGTCATAGAGGGATCCAGATTGGTACCCCTTCGACCTGTACCTAAGGGAGGCTCAAGGCCCCCACCATCTGAGTATAGATAGGCTCAAGATCCACCCATTCAGGGGCAAATAGAGAGGGCCACTTTCGAGCGTAGACCCATGCAAACTCCCAATAGAAGTGAGCCTTGTAGGATCACCATAGACATGTCTAAAGTGGGAGCAAATGGTATGCCACCTCATGAGCCATGGCGTAGTAGATAGTTAGATGGTCTGGATAGAGTCTTAGGATAGCTAGGTTATAAACCTTCACCTACGCCTTCTCGTTCTATGAGTGTGCATAGTAGAAGTACAATTAGGACCATCAAGGAACCTAGAGAATGCTCCAAGCATTCTCATGATATGCATGCCCCTGCATCCCATGCGGGCATAGAGTATAGGTGATAATTAGATGCAAATTCCATCTTCACAGACAAGGGCAAGAGCATAGCAAATCAGTCTATTGGGGGACACACCCACAAAGCCGCTCGAATAGAGCGCACACACTAGAGGCCTCATACGACTGATCACATAGATAGATCTCACAAGCTGGTGTCAGAGCAGAGATGTCAGATCCTCCAAGACCAATTGGAAGATGTTCATGTAGAGTGGGAATACCTCAAAAATGAGGACACTCAGAGGCAAAGGTTCATAAGACAATGATTATATGAATAGCACATGCGCAAGCAATGCATCCTTGATCAAAAGGAGCATGTTGAGAGGGAGGACCGATTGGCCAGTGCTGGTTTACCTCCCCATAGTGAGTATAGGGAGCACATTGATAGATGAGCTACTTCATAGCCCGAGTTGCACCCTGAGTATATAGACACCCATACTCGCCATACGACCCAACATAGAGATCGATGTCCCACATCCGAACATCATGGGCATAGGTAGTATGAAGAAGAAGTGGGAGATGAATTAGATCAAGAGTATCCTAAAATCTCCCAAGTCGAAGTGGATGATGAGCCTAGTCCTCCACCTCGATCGAAGAGGAATCTGCCTCCAAAGGTGCCTCAAAGGCAATCTAGAGAAGAGGAGTTCCTATCTTCGTAGGCCTATAAGGCCTTGGCAGAAAATGTTAAAGCTATCGAGAAGCAAGGAATGACTTATCAAAAGCCTACCTTGAATAAGATTCATAATGAACCTTTATGCCCATCAGTGCCTATTCCTGCCTATCCTGAGCATTTTGAGATGCCTAGGCTAGAAAAGTTTAAAGGAGAGGAGGATGCTCAGGAGCACATCACAAGTTTTCTAGACATGTGCTTTCATATTGAGAGCAATGATGCCTTGCTCCTATGGACCTTCATTACAACCCTCTCAGGCCCAGCCTGGGAGTGGTTTAATCAACTCAAAAGGCACAACATCACCAACTTTGAGCAACTAGTCGATGCATTTCTTGAACGCTTCTCCTTCGACATCAAGAAAAAGGTGAACTTATCCGATCTAGCTGCTTTAATGCAACATGATGATGAGCCAGTTATGGATTATGGGAAATGATGGAGAAATATGATGGTAAAGCTACCATTCTCCATCCCTACCTCTGAATTAACTTGGATGTTTATGAAGAGTTGCACAAAGCACATTTTATTATTGTTGCAATTGCAACAATATCAAACATTTGAAGAGGCTTTGGTGCAAGCCAAAGTGATAGAGGATATCAAGTTATAGGAGGGTAACTTGAAACTCAGAAACAAGAAGGAATGGAATAAGAAGAGCACCGAGAAACAATAGGCCAAGCCGACCCACGTTAATCAGGTGGTTTTAAACCTTCAAAAAGGGGATAAGGGGCAGCAATAATGAAATTATCAAGCCCAACCTCCTCCTATGCAATATGAGTAGCACAACAACAACCATAAGGGTAAGGACAAAGAAATATGCCCTCCTCACATATTCACTCAATTATCAGAATCGTTGACATCGATTTTCCATCAATTGTGCGAGGCAAAGGCAATAAACTTACCAAAAATCAAATTAGTGGACCCTAATCAACCCAAGCCTAAGGGATATAAGGATGATCAATATTGCATATTTCATCGAATGAAAGGTCATGACATAGAGGTATGTTGGTCTTTCAAACATTTAGTGCAAAATATGATCGAAAGAGGTACGCTTCTTGTGGACAATCCATAAGCACCAGATAATCAAAATATGGGGATTTACAAAAATCCTCTACCCAACCATGAGGTACCAAGGAACAATGTTGGCCAAGTCAATCAAGTATGCATCGAACCACCAACCCATGGGTTCATTGGAATGGTCAATATCATCACAAGACATGCGAGGTATGAAAGACCAAATCAACCTCCATTGCCTATTAGGGTCCAAGCTGTACCTCCTCCAAGGCTAACCTAGAATGTGCCAGGCCCACCAACTAGACCGGTGGTAACAATTAGGAGTAGGTTAGTTCAAAACCTATAGATGACTCCAATAAAGTTGTCAATTTATGAGCTGATTCAGTAGTCTCCCAAGCATAGGGAGACGCTTATGGACATTCTAAGGTCCATAGAAGTGTAGTCCCAGGATCTCAAAGCATTCACACACTTCGTGGGACACGTGCAATAGTGTCAAGAACCGATCATACAATTTTATGATCATGAAATCAAGATGGTTTCCACTATCATAGTGGACCCACCACTCCACATCATTGCATGTGTAAATCACATACCTTTCAAGTGGGTTTTGATTGATACGAGATCATCAATCAATATAATCATGACCAAGGCATTGACATACCTGAAGTTACCAAAGATGCATATCATACCTTCTACCTTCACATTGAGAGCTTTTAATGATGCATTATGCTCAACTATCGACACGATAGTCTTACCTATTCAGGTGGGACTAAAGACCATCCCGGTGATGTGTCATGTGATTGAAGGTGCTATGCAATACAATATACTTCTAGGGAGGCCTTGGATAAGAGAAATGCATTGTGTCCCTTCCATTCTCCATCAATGTATTAAATACGTTCATGAGGGATAGGTTCACGTGGTACCTTCAGATGAAGAACCATTCAAATATGTGAATTTAGCAAATTTTTTGGGGGACTTCATGCTCCCCTCAATGCACCTGGGCATACGGCCAACGTCATCGATCAAAGAGCTAGGAGGTAAAATGAAGGAAGTGTGTGCCAAACCTACAATGTCCACATCTCAATGATCGGAGCACATGATAACTGCTTCTACCAGACTCTACATCCATAATGCATCGGGATGATAGGAAGCTAAAGGTAAATATGGGCAAAAAAGAGATAAAACGAGCACCCAAACCAGTTTTCATCGAGGTCCCTACTCCCATGGAAGTAGAGGATGCTCAAGGAGAAGTCAAAGAGGCACCTCATCCTACTTCACCTATGTCTTCAATAGGGTCATCTGCACCGTAGGTGACCATTCATTTGGTTAATCCTAGATTAGGGGAGTATATTATGTAGAATGTGACATTTACATCGATCATCGAGACTACATAGGATATGGGCCGACCACAAGCCCATCACCTTCCCGTAGGGATGGTGGTACCACTGGGGTACCTCCTAATCAAACCAATTTTATCTATGGAGGGCTCGACCAACTTGCATCTCGCACTCCCATGGATGAGGATGATGATGAACCATTCACTATGAATGTTCATTATCTCTCTAACCTAGAATATACCTTATGATATTTTGAGTATTACCATTGGCATGGTTATGGTCTCAGATTATTCGAGTAGGGGCGTAGGAGGCCTTACGAACCATAATATCAGTTGCCAACTGATAGGTTTGGGTTAGGGTATTATATTAGAGGATAGGATGAACTCCTCATGGTATCTTTAGACCACCTGTACCTCAGTCTGGGGGTGAAGTCGACTTCAATCCTTATCACCCCAATCCCTCCTCCTTTCGAAGGGATAACTGATTAGTGTCTTACATCACTATAGAACCACCTGAGATATATCATGAGAACATCTTGGTGGAGACCGGTTCAGAGCACATACCAAGAGATAACTTGGATGAACAAATCTATGGGGTAATCGATGACATGGCCTATAAGTTCAGAATGCTAGCATAGTGGTAGATTTTAAGTTAGAGGATCATTCTGATGAGGATATAGCAGAGTCCATATCTGAGAGAGGTGGACCGAGTTGTATGTATGAGAGTGATGATGATGATGAGTCCTCACACAATGAGCAATCTGAGGATGAGACTGAGTTGGCTTACCTAGGCCCTCTAAATTTATGTCATCTGTTACCCTTGGAGATAGTCATAGAGGATGAGCAATCCTCCATTGATGATAGTGGTTATCAAGAGTGGGCTTACATGGGGCCTCATCTTCCTAATCTCCTAGTTCTAGTAGGTAGTGGTGAGGGTTTTTATTATGATAGTGATGATGAAGATGAAATAGAGAGAGCCTATTTGGGGCCTCCCTACTTGCATCATCGTAATGCACCATACACTATAGAGGATATGTACAGAGATATCAATCTCCACCCTCACCTTAGGGGAAGACCACCTAATCTCAATATGATTTATCATATGGTCTTTCTTGATCCACCGACATATATGGAGCTCCTTGAGCCTAGCGATCCTATGTTCGAGTCTATCCATAGACCGGATCTAGAGATCCCCATACCCCTAGAACCACATCTCAGGGATGGAAGTTATATAAATGTAGAGTCACATGCATGTGGTCCTGGAGATATAATCCATTCCATCAATATGATCTCCATTGATTTGACCACTCCACTTCACAATCCAATCGACCCCTCCAAACCATTGTATCTTAATGTAGATGCTATTGATTGGGATTGCATTGACTCACCACTAGAGCCTAAAGATTTCTTCCCCAATGAAGAAATGTTGCAACCTTTTCATTTTGTGCTAGGCTGTGCACATGATGTTTATCATGTTGAGGATGCTTCCAATGTGGAACCCATAAACCCAATAGATGACATCCACTTGATCCCTATGCCTCACCAGCTTGAGGAGGGATCCCACATGTCAGTAGAGGAAACCTTTGAAGTGGATATCAACAATGATCCCACAATTCCTAAGAAGGTTAAATTTGGAGAAATTTTATCTCCTGATGAGCATGCCAACCTCATCCCTCTACTGAAAGAGAGACCTGATCTCTTTGCTTGGACTTATAAGGACATGTCAGGTCTAGATCCAAAATTGGTTACTCATAACCTTTCACTAGATCTCTCAAAAAATCCAGTCAAGCAGAAACTTAGGAAGATGCATCCAATAGTAGCCTTAATGGTTAAGGATGAATTGCAAAAGCTATTGGATGTAGAGTTTGTCATTTCCATCGACTATCCAGAATGGGTATCAAATATGGTGCCTATAGGAAAACCTGATGGAAGGATCCATATCTGTATGGATTTTAGAGACCTCAATAGGGCAACACCAAAGGATTCATTTCCATTTCCAAACATAGATGCTCTCGTAGATGCAACTACGGGTCATGAGATGCTCTCCTTAATGGATGGTTTTTCTGGTTACAATCAAATTCAGATTAAGCCTAAAGACCAGCATAAAACCATGTTCATAATGCCATGGGGGACATTTTGTTATAAGGTTATGCCATTCAGCCTTAAGAATGTTGGTGCTACATATCAATGGGCTATGACATACATCTTTCATGACTACATGCATAGGATCTTGGAAGATTACATCGATGACTTATTGGCAAAGTCATTGCTACGTTCAGAGCATGCAGAGGTCTTGAGAAAGGTCTTCGATCACCTGATAGAGCATAATGTTAGGTTGAATCCTAAGAAGTGCGTATTTGGTATGACTTCAGGAAAGCTCTTAGGATTCATCATTTCAAAATGAGGGATCGAAGTAGACCCAACAAAGGTCAAGGCCATTTTAGAAATGCATCCTCCCATGAATATTAAGGAATTAAGGAGCCTATAGGGCAAAGTAGCATCCATAAAGTGATTTATCACATAATTATTAGATAAATGTTGACCCATGAATTGATTGCTACACAAGGGGGTCCCATTCAATTGGGATGAGGACTTTCAAGTAGCCTTTGTTGAGATTAAGCACTACCTGGTGATGTTACCAGTACTAGCTCCACCAAGACCAGATGTACCATTCTTGCTATATATATGAAATAACTTTGCATTAGGGACCATGTTAGCCCAAAATAATGTGTAAGATAAAGAGCAAGCCATATATTACATTAGCCAAACCTTGGTGAGTTATGAGCTAGGATATGCCTACGTGGAAAAGTTGTGTTTAGCAGTGGTGTTCGCTACAAAGAAATTGTGGCATTATATGTTAAGTCATACGATGTATGTCATATCAAAACAAAATCCTTTGTAGTATATGATGAGCAAGACGTATCATAATACACGTACTACAAAGTGGATCATGCTATTGATAGAATTTGACTTGGAATTCATTAGCCAAAATTCCATCAAGGGATAGGTCATAGCTGATCAACTAGCTGAGGCACCACTAGAAAATAGTAGGCCTCTCACCATTGAGCTTCTTGATGATGCAGTATTCGCATTATCAGAGTCTCCCAAACCTGAAGAACTAGATAACAAAGCTGATATGACCTTGTTCTTCGATGGTTCAAAGTGTGAGCAAGGGGGTGGTGCAGGAATAGTGTTGTTCATGCCACAAGGTGCTCCCATGCCCTTGTCATTTAAGTTGGACTTTCCTTGCACCAACAATAATGTTGAATATGAAGCCCTAATATTGGGCCTCCAAATAGCTATCACCATGAAGATCAAAAGGTTAAATATCTTTGGTGATTCCCTTCTCATTGTCAACCAAGTGAAGGGACTTTTTCAATGTAGGTGTCCTATCTTGAAGGCCTACAAAGATCTTGTTGACACTTATCTAGCTCATTTGGAGTGGTACGACATCGAGGTAATCCCTCATTCATCAAATATATTTGTAGACACTATGGCATATTTGGGATCCTTAATTCCTCAGAATCTATCTACCGATTTTACTACCATCCACATAAAAATATTGTCACACTCTACCATGTAGTGCGAGGCTTTGGATAACAAAGAATCAGTCAACATGATTCATATAGAACCAAACCATGAATGGTTCTACAGAGCCAAAGACTTTCTCAAGAGGGTACCCTGGGGGTCATTGATCTCGTAGGGTCCTATGGGGAATGGTACTACCATTCACCATAAGGTTATTTCCTAGTCTGCATTTGTGAATGTTAAACTATAGGGGGAACATGTTGTCTTGTTAGTTGAGGCTGAGGTCTATCAGAATTGGATGTCACAAATACATGACTTCCTAAAACTTGGTGTAATCCCTCAAGGATTTTCGCATGCCATAAAATGCACATTTAAATAGAAAGTGACAAAGTATGTCTTGTTAGGAGATATTTTGTATCATCAAAGTTATGATGGAGTTCTCCTTCATTGTCTTGAGCCCCAAGAATCATCTTGGGTAATTTTGCAAGCTCATGATGGTACGTGCGATGGCCATTTTAGTGGCATGGCTATCATCAAGTGCATCCTTCACATGGGCTATTATTGGCCTACTATGGAGAAGGATTACAATGTGTATGTCAAGAAATGCATTAAATGTCAGCATCATGCTAATCTTGCACACTTGCCATCATAGGCCTTACAACCCATTCAAGTGGCTTGGCCATTTGCTCAGTGGGGTTTGGATCTAATCGGTAAGATCTCTCCTCCATCATCGGGTCGACATACATTCATTATCATGGCTACTGAGTACTTTACTAAGTGGGTGGAAGCAATCCCATTAACAATGACAACTAGAGCATGTATTGCAGAGTTCATACTCACCAATATCATAAGTCATTTTGGGATACCATCCAAAATAATCTTGGATAATGGAACATCATTCAAGAACAAAATTGTGAGGGCTTTGACGTCCAAGTATAGGATCAAACATAGTTTTGTGACTCCATATTATCCGTAGGAAAATGGGTAAGCTGAGGCTTCAAATAAGATAGTGGTATCCATCTTGAAAAATATGGTATAGGAGCACCACAAATATTGGCACATCCAGCTACCCCTTGCATTATGGGCTTATAGGACTAGCATTCGGACACCCATTGGGGCAACTCCATTTTCACTAGTATATGGCACTGAGGCCATTATGCCCTTAGAGTTGGAGATTCCAATGTTGCGCATCACATTGAAAGAGTTCATCGATGATGACACTATGTGACAAGCTCACCTAGATCAATTGATGCTACTTGATGAACATCATGTGAATGCCCTTGAGCATCTTCGTGTTTACCAAGAGCACTTAAAATGAGCTTACAATAACAAAGTCCATCTGAGAGACTTTGAGGTTGGTGATCTTGTGCTGAAAGAGAACCAACAGAACTCAAATCTACTACTAAAATTATGAGACAAATTTATGGCTAATTGGTTAGGTCCTTATATCATCTCTAAGAAGATTGGACCTAGGACATATCGCTTAACATCGCTTGAAGGTGTTGAAGAGCCTGAACCTCTCAACATCCTTCATCTTAAAGCGTTCTATGCCTAAAACCATTAAAAGGCTCCAAAGGCATCTGTAAGCCCTTTGGTCATCCCATAAAAGGCTCCAAAGGAATCTAAACCCTTTGGTCAAATAAAAATTTCAAAAATCCATAAAAATTAAAAAGCAATAAAATCTAAAAATATTGCATTTCATTTTGCATTATTGCATCTCATTTGCATTTTGCATTCTCATTTTGCATATGCATTCATTTAATTGCATTGCATTAGGCATTTCCATCCATCACACTTGCATTAGGATAGGTTGTGTTTGCAATCTTACAAATGACACCACATTTGTGTTTCAATCATGCATCTATGCATTATCATCATCATCCATCACCCTTGTGAGTAATTATGTTTTTCAACACAACCCCTCCTGTTGCTATGAAGAATATACTAGGGTTTTTTGGTCATTCAACCATACCTAGTGGTCTTCTCAAGAGTTTGGTAGAAAGCTTGCTTTGCTTTTGTAGATGAGGTCTAGTTTTGATAGCACTTAGCATATCATAATCCTATCACTAATCAAACACATTTAAACAATCCTAATTAGGGTAAGGAAGGATGAACACTACAAAAGTGGTCTGGGTCACCTTAGGTGAAAGGTTTTGTTACTTGCTTATTTTGTGAGGAGCAGTGGTCTAGAGTAGAGGTCATTGGCAAAAGGACAAGTTCACCCCCTACCCAAAGAGATCCCTTGCTTAAATAAAAATGAGCAAAATCCTAGAGTCAAATCCTATCCCTTGCAAAAAAAAAAGAGAAAGTATATACAAAATAAATAGTGATTTTTGTCACTATATATGAGCAAGTATCCCAATAAATTGAAGAAAATAAGGGGGTGAACTTGAATCCCTGGAATGGTCAATACTCAAAGCCATGGAGTGATCCCCAATATAACAATGGGCTGAATGAATCCCACCTGACATTGGGGTAGGTCTAGCAAGTCACAAGTGAGCTAGCTTTAGGTGGCCTGGATTGCCTAGTGGTCTAGTCTAACTAAATCCAAACCTAGGATCGGATAGACATTTGAGGATCCCCAATACAACAATGGGCTGAATGAATCCCACCTGGCACTAGGGTATGCTTATGCCTTATCTAATATATTCATTTGCACACATAGGGGTAATGAATAGCTTGGTCTTTCAGAGTGAAAAATTTATTTTTTAGAAGTCTAGTATAGTCATTAATACAACTTTTGATAAGTCAACTAGGGTGTTTGAGTTTCATGGAAAACCTCAAAAATTCCCAAATAGCAACAACCAATTTTCAATGCAATCATCAAGTATAAAATTTCTCTTTATAAGATTTTGTTTATTAAATATTGTTCATAATATAGGTTAGATACCGGATGGATGTCAGAAATGATATTTAAATGACCACTGACTATGTTATCCATATTATTTTAATTTACAAAAGATTATGAATAGAAACAATATATCATTTCATAGTGCATATGGGTGATTAATTGATTAATTCTTATGATAAGATATATCAATTACAGTTCATGATTGTTATACATTCTGTGGTGTCATCCATTAGATTGTTAAACTCATATTGCATTCATACATTATGTTTTAAGTGATTAAAGCATACATGTCCATTTATAGAAAATCATCATCATGAAAATTATGCAATACATACATGGCATGAATCATGTCATAACATCATAAATTAAATGCATACAAGTACAATAAATTAAACATGCATTTAACATCAAATATTGCATTCATATACATTCATCATAAGTAGTCCATCTACACATATATCACTACATCTAATCATACATCACATAGCTATCTAGCGCATGTCATATATACATCACATCATATAGCATAAAATAAACATAACATATAAGCATTGCATCCATATGCATCTCATAAACATAAAATAAATAAAATCTACACATATAATGAGTCTCAAATGTCAGATCATATATATATATGTGTCCAAAAAGAGTACATCGACATATGTCAAAAATACTCATAGGCTACAACTGTGTAGGTCCTCGACCTTACACTAAAAAATGGTACAATATCTATCACAGATCTATACTAAGCAGCACCTACACCCCTAGTCTATGAGGCTCCATCATCACCTCCACCCTCCTTATGAGTCCACCTAGAGCTAGCACCTGAGGTCCTCTCAGATCTGTGTATCCTATGACTAGAGCAAGCTGAAGACTACCCTGTCTCCCTGGTCTGAGTCCTCTGAGATCCTGGAGCTATGGTCCTCTCTGGAACCTCACCCTCGAGTAGCTCAATCTCTCCTACTAAGGTAGAGATGTAGGCAGCATCTGATGATCACTCATCGATGTGTCACTACACTAGAGCTCGTAGTCTCTTGATCTCTACCATCGGGTCCATCCCTGCTAGTCCCTATACTACTAGAACTACTGGAGTAGTTGGAGCCACTAGAATAACCTATGAAGATGAGGGGTCTCCCCTCGTAGACCTGAGTGAGTCATGCTCTATGGTCATAGCATCTAGCTAGGACTGTAGGAGGATATGCTACCCTGTGACCCTCTGGATCTCCATCTCCATCATGGTAAGCTGTGCTTAGAGAGCTGTCTTCTACTGAGACTATCCTGCTATGAGTTATGACTGTAGGTCATTAACCCATGCTTATAAGGTAGCTATGGAGGTGTCTCTCCCTAGCATCTACATCTATAGTGTGCCTACCTAAGTCTGTAGGCTAGCAACCTAAGCCTTGAGCTACCCAATCTCACTTTCTAGCTTCCTCACCCTCTGCTAGTGCCTCATCCTCCTCCTTAGCCTAGGGGGCCTCCTCTATAGCTCCTCCCTCACCCCATCCACCCTCAGTACTCTGATGGACTCAATGCCCATGAGGATCGACCTCTACTCCCTCTACCCTCTACTGTTGTGCCCTCTACTGGTCTACCTAGTGGGCCCTCCAAGCCCCACCATAGCATGGTCATCCACCAAGTGTCATAGTCTGTTATCATCCCTACATATGATAGGTCTGACTCCTAGAAATCATCATCCTCATCACCTAGTGGAGTCACCCGAGGCCATGTCAGGTCCCTCTCTAGAGTGATATGGTGATAGATGGTGGGGAGCTCTAGGATGTCCTACTTGATACCAAACTATCTGGTGATATGAGAGAAGTAGAAGAACTCTTGTACCTCAAACTTGCATTCGAGGAGCCATCTATCTCTACGTGCCCATCGTAGGTAGTCATCAACCTCTATCCATGGAGGGTAGTCTAGGTAGGGGTACCACTCAACTTGACCTACCTGTAAGATGTAAATGCTCTATGTAGTAGCTCAGGTCCCCTATGTGAGACCTACTCTTGAAGCCCTCCTGCTCTTGAGGCCAGCACATTGCATAGCACTGATGCACCTCCTCAATGTCTATGATATCGAGTGGTAAGCTAGTAGGGTGCTCAATATTGATGTCTACCCTACCCCCTAGATCTAAAGTAGTAAGCTACAACCGATGCCCACTCTGCTCCTCTATGTGATCTGATACAACTCATTATAGAGCTGTGCTAATAGGGCACTCCCCAAGACAGGATCAAGGGCTACTAAATGGTGCTCACTAGGACATCTCATGTCCTAGCTAGGAGGTTCTAGGGGAACCTCACTCTAGAAGTATTAAGGAGCATGATCTACATAATCAAGTGCATAAATATGGTCGCTCATCGAGAGAAGACCTATTGAGTGTACCAATGCTCAATGTGGACCCCTCCATGGTTCGAATTCTCTTGCGCTGCATCACTATGATCCAAATATCTGATCAAATACTATCTTCTTTGCATCTATCGATGAATATGTGATGGCCTCACCATCTAGAGGGAGTCAAAATATGTGGTACACATCCTCTAGTGTCATAGTCATTTCATCGGTAGGTAGGTGAAATGTGTTGGTCCATGCATCCCAACATCGGGCCAAAGCTATCATGTAGGCCTGATCGGCCCTAATAGTGGGAAGGCATAAAACATAGCTAAAGCCCATGATCTTGAACCAATCTATCTCTACCTATGTTAGGGCATCATGTAGGTTATGAAGGATCTCCAATTCCCTCACCCTCGTAGTCAGAGTCTAGTCGAAATTAGCATAATAAGGCAAAAATAATTAAAAATCAACCAAAAACATCAAAAAATGACTTAAAAATGTCAAACAAAATCACAAAATATTCAAAAACACATAAACATCGAAAAATGCACTCAAAATTTAAAAAAAATGGACAAAGCACTTCAAAAATTCAAAAAAATTAATTAATTCCTTTCAAAAATAAAAAAAATTGAAATTTTTAAAAAATTTCTAAAGTTGTTGAATCACGGTTCAGACCCACGGTCGGGATGGCGATCAAATTTTATGATCATTGAGATTTGAATCTCACCATGGCTAATAGCCATGCCCCAATTTTCCAATTGGGGACCGTGCCTACCATTTAAGGGAGATGACCTTTTTGGGGTCATTTCCCATCTCGAGACACCAAAAAAAAAATTAAACCCTCCCCATTTAATCTAACCTAGGCTAAACCTATCTAGGGTGAGGTTCATTATCGGTAGTTTAGTGATGTTAATTTAACCCATTACTTAATGAGGTTCAATTTTATCTGGTAATTGCAAAAATGAGGGTTTGTGTGCTTCTACCTTAGTAGCACCGATGCCTCTAGGTTGGTCTGCCATCAGTGTGGGTGGTAGTGAGGTCGAGTTTGTAGCAACATTTCACATCAAATTTGATAACTCACCTCTCAGAGCACTCAGGTTTGCAAAGCTATCAATTGGAAATAATGACATCAAAAATGATAGATTTTTCTTAAATATTTTCCATTTTTCCCCTGACCACGGTTGACACCCACGGGCATAGGATTAGGGTTTTTCGACCGTGGGTCGAGCCACGACTAGGAAAATTTGAAAATTTAGCTGCGTTTGACAAGCATGGCTAGAAACCTACAATAAATGCTCCAAAATCCCATCGTGAGGAGTTTCAAAATGCCAAATTAAAAATATCCACCTCACCAAAATTTTCAAAAATATTAAAAATAACAAAAAAATTAGATAATTCAAAAGTCAAATGTGCCTTGTATCCAGTTATTTACCCTATACACTTGGTGGTTGTAGCGACTGGCACTCCATGCAATCTAAAAATATGAGTAAATTACCATAAGGACATTTGGGGTAAATTCATCATCATCGAATTGATATGCTTCATTTCAATCTCGAAGAAGGCCTTGGAGGTTGGACCGCTCCATGGGAATGAAGCAATCATGTCAATTCTTCTATGACATTTTTAGCAGATCATCGACCAATATGATTCAACACATGCCTAATTAGAATTGTTATCATTTTGATTCCCTAAGAAGGCCTTCATGGCTGGACCACTCCATGGGATAGAAATATACAATTACTATTAATAGTTGTAATCATAGCTGATTAGGCCTAGCCAAGTATCAAATGCTAAACCTTAAATTGTTCAAGTCATTCATAGTGGTCAAGTGACTCATCACTTCATTTAATTGTCATTACCCTCATCGACTCATCACTTGAGGGGGTAGTCATAATATCATAATCATAATCAAAGTCAATATAAGATCCCTTGATCTTGTCAAAATTACGTTCATCTTATGAATCATTGCCAATGACTATCATAAGCTTACCCTTTGTTGGGGCAAAAAGCAACTATGATAGTTAAGTTAGTAGCTCTCCTCCTTTCGGATCTATATGGTATAGAAGCCTATAGTAGCACTGAAGCTACCCGATCACCATTGGAGCTTGCCAAAGCTTTGCAAATTTAAGCCTTCCATCCAGTTGGAAGCAATGATTCTAGGATGCACATCCTTTTGTAGGACCTTGGGCATCTAATGTTGATCAGACTAATGATCATCATCCAACCTATGACATCATTTTAGGAGGTCTATTTTTTCTCAACATTGTTCGATCTCACAATGCATCTCAAAAGGGGCATCTGTAGACACCTAAAACACGTCATGTCGAGGCGACTACTCATATGGGACATGCTAGAAGACCATATGAAAGATCTTGGATAGATTCCAAGGTGAAGTAATGGTTCTAACCACTCAATTTAGGCATTTTGGCCTAATCAGTGTTGGTCATGGCTGACACCCATGGTTAACAGAGTTGACCGTGCCTCAAAGCCATGGCTAGCCTTCAAAATTAGTTGGACCTCAACCAACCCAAAATCGGTTACAATGGCCAATTGGTTGAAGATCCAAGTGGTTAGAGGGTAAAAAGTTCTAGAAGCTTCCATCCAACTGCCCCAACTACCCTTTCTTGATCTTGGCTTCTCCATGAAGCTAAGACAAGGCCTTCCCATGTGCTATAAAACCCCCCTCCAAATTGGGGATAAGTCTAGAAGAATCTCGAGTTGAAGCGCAATGAAGCCCTATCAAATTGCATACTCACTTGCATCCATTGAGAGGAACACTTTTGCTGCCTATTTGGAGATCACATGGCATTTGGAATCAAGAAGGCTATGGAGGGCTAGGAGAAATCAAGAAAATCAATTGAGCCCATTCCATCACCAATCTAAGCAATTCAACCACCAAATATATCAGAGGACATCAAGGTGACCTTTGATCATCAATTCATCAAGGGAATTGAGGAATAAAGCCCTAATTTGGAGAGCAAGGACATTAACAACTTAGCTATGACTGTCAAGCATGGCTAACAGTGCTAACCACTTCATAGACCCATGGTCAAGGTTTAATCCTCTTTTCAGCCAGTTTTAGTAGTAGGTTTACATTTCTATTTGTTCATTTAGGTAAAGTTACTAGAGATTGATTTTATTAGTCTTCTCATTAGACATGTGTAGAATCATTGATTTAGGACTAGATTCCTCTCATTTCTTAGTATTTGTCAATTCTAGACTAGTTGTTATGTATTTCTCATGTATTTATGCTCTCAATTGTTTAATTAGGATATTATATGACTTGATCTATGTCTCCTTTATATTTCTTTATGGTAAATTTATCATGTTTTAGTGTAGATTCATATGCTTTACATGTTTTCTTGATTTCAAGTTTCTTATAACATCTTTTATGCAAGATTTGGATCTAAAAGCCTCATTAAGAGAGGCTTCCTTTGCTTTTAATATGTTTCTTGTTGTTTCTTGGATGCAGGGTTAATAGGGTCTTGTCATTCAAAGCAACAAATGCCTCTAATCATGGAGAAGAAGGCCACATTTGCCTTGGAGCAGTTCGTGTCAACCTAGGAAGCCTATGGATTACACCTACCCTTGCATGGGGATTTTCTATGATTGTAATAATTGTATCACATTGGGTATCCCTAAGAGGGATGGATTTGTAATCGAGTTTCAATGGAAATTTAATAAAAGAAGCCCTTCTTTGTGGTTATTTGCAAATTCGTCCATTCTTTTATGCTTTATGTGATTTTTCAGTTATTATTAGCTTAGGTGTATGCATCCTAGATTGCTACAATAAATTGTTATTCGCTATTCCTTTTCTGAATCCCTATTCTTGAAGATACTTATCCAATCTTGAGTACCATGCTCTAGGAGCCCGTTTTAGACCATATAGTACCTTTTTCAATCTGTATACATGATCTTGTTTATTTGTTAATATGAATCCCTCTGGATGTTCAATATAGAATTCTTCTTCTAGAACACCATTTAAAAATGGCAACTTTACATCCATCTGATATACCTTGAAGTTATTAAAACTTGAGAAGGTTAAAAACATTCTTATGGCTTCAAGTCATGCTACTGGAGCAAATGTCTCATCAAAGTTAATTCCCTCTACCTATGCATAACCTTTGCATACTAACCTTGCTTTATTTCTAACTACCTGTCCATATTCATTTAAATTATTTCTGAACACCCATTTTGTTCTGATCACATTTTTGTCCTTTGGTCATGGAACAAGTTTCCAAGTCTTGCTTCTCTTTATTTGATCTAATTCCTTATCCATTGCCTTAATCTAGAACTCATCTTCACTTGCCTGATTGAAGTATTTTAGCTCAATATTAGATAGCAAAGAAAATTTTTCTTCTTGATATGGTGTTATTATCCTTCTCCTTGTCTATTGTTCATATAGATTCCCAATGATTAGATCTTTTGGATGATTCTTCTATACATACCTGGATGGAGTTTTAGGAAAAAGTATTTGTGTTTATTCTTCTTCTTCATATAATTCCTCATGAAAATCTTCTTGACAACTTCCATATTCCTGATACACAATTTGCTAAACTAGTTCTCTTGAATCTATCTTCTCATCAACTGTTACATTTGTACTTTCTATAATAGTGCCTGTTCTCTTGTTGAAGCATCTATAATCTTTACTCCTAGTGGAATAACCAAGAAAAATTACCTCATCACATCTTGGATCAAACTTGCCTAAGTTTTTCTCTTCTCACCTTATGTAGCACTTGCTTCTAAAAACCTTGAAGTGTTTTATAGTGGTTAGTCTTCCTTTCCAAAGCTCATATGGAGTCTTATGATGGCTTACCCTTATTTGAGACCTAGTTCTTATATATACTACTGTGTTGGTTGTTTCTCTCCAAAATCCATCTAAAATTTTGGATTCATTTAACATAGCTCTAACCATATTCTCAATAATCCTATTTTTCCTTTCAACTACTCCATTTTGGTGAGGAGTTCTTACAGCTGAGTATTCTCTCTTGATTCCATGTTGTTCACAAAAAATTTACAAATTCATTCAAGGTAAATTCTCCTCCTATTTCAATCTCAAACACTTAATCCTCTTTCCAGTTTCATTTTCAACCCATTAATTAAATGCTTTAAATTTTTCAAATGCTTCTGACTTATATTTTAGGAAAGCTACCCAAACCATTATGGAGAAATCATCTATAAACAATATGAAGTAAATCTCACCCTAAATACTCTGTGTTCTGGTAGGACCACATAGATAAATATGTATTAGACTTAATGGCTCAGATGACATATATCCCTCTGACTTAAAGCTTGTTCTAGTTTACTTTCCATGTTGACAAGGTGCACAAATTGTGTTTTGTGGCATTTTTAGCTTAGGTAAATATCTGACAACCTACTTATTGCTTGTTTTGACTAAGTAGTCAAAATTCAAGTGACCCAATATTATATGCCTCAACCAAATCTCATATTCTTGTGATAGAAATCACTTTTCCCCTTTGATCTCACTAAGCATGTATAAATTGTTTGGAGTTCTTGCATTTGCAATGACTTTTCTAGTTTCTAATTTTCTTATCTCACACCTATCTGGGTGAAATGTAACCATATGACCTTGATCATAAAGTTGAATTACACTTTGCAGATTATGTTTTAACCCTTTGAAATATAGCACATTTTATGTTCTTGTTTTCCCATTATCTAGACTCAAAGTTCCTCTTCCACCATTTTTTGTTGATTCATTATCACCAAAACTTACTGATCCTCTATAGGTTTCTTTTAGTAAAATAACTTTGTCTCCTGTCATGTGTCTAGAACAACCACTATCAAGATAGCATTTTTCTTCTTTATCTTGAGCATGAAGGGTTGTTTGAACTAACATTGATCTAGCCTTTTCATTCCCCTTTTTATCTTTTCTAGTTGTTGAAATTGTTTTTCTTTTACTAGACTCAGGAAGTATCATTTTACACCATATAGCCATGTGCGCAAAATTATTGCATTTGTAACATATAATATCATTATCCATAAGAGGTGCAAAAGAATTGAAATTTCTATTGACATCATTTCTTCCATAACCAATCCAGTGTATAGCTCTATGACCATATTTGTTACAAGAAAAATAATAGACATGGAAGAAATTATGTAACCTGTTTGGATGCCTTTGATAGAGTGCTTCTCTTTTTTGTGATTAAATCTCATCCAAGGTTATTTTTCTTTGCTTTATTCCTTCCTGATGTATTTTCCCTTTGGGGTATACTTTATTTGCCTATATTTGTTTGAAGTTTTTGCTTCTTGAAAACTTGACTCTTCTTTATGTTTCCCATAATCTATATCTTGTAGTACCTTGGTCCTTTCAACTTCATTCCTTAGATAAATAATTTCTACTTCTAATATTTCACATTTTATTTCTCTTTATTTCAATAGATCCGTCATATCCTACTCAATATTCTTTCCCTCTTCTATCTTTATCTTGAGTTCGGTGAGACTTTGTAGAAGTTCCATATTTGCTTCTTCATCCTCTTGAATTTTTTCTTTTAGGATTGAGTTCTTCTCTCTATTCCTTTCCAAATTCCTGAGAGTAGTAAAGAAATCCTCTTTTATATCAAACATGGTATCTTCTTCATTTTTTGAAGTCATGTGTGTTTATGATGGATCCTCCTCCAAGCTGTTAGTATTTTCACGTAGAGGCCCGCTATGATACCAATTGAAGAACATGTTCTTATACTAATAGGGGGGTGAAAAATTTAAGATAAAATTTTTTGCTTTTTAATCCATATGATAAATTCAGTAATATTAAAGCAGTAAACATCACAAAAAGTATAACACATATGAGAGACATGATTTAACATGGTTCACCCAATGTGGGTTACTCCATGAATAAAATATTCCTTATAATTTGTTCTTAAATAAATCCTCTTGGGAATCCTTTACCGATTACAATGTTTATGGACCTCTATCCAAAGGAGACACCAATATATTAATAAAATTTATGGATCTCTATCCATATGAGAACTCCTTTCTCCTCTACTTTGGCTGGTGATCTTCTAGAAAACCTACTATCTCCACTGCACTAGCTAATGGATCTATATCCACTGAAGACTCCTATACTCACATAGAAGATCTATCCTCACTACCCTAGCTAATGGATCTCTATCCACTAGAGACTATCATGAGTCATCCTCTATACTCTACCACCACCAAAGCTCTGTCTCAAATTTTCACTAAACATAGTCCTTAGATCTAGTACAAATATTCTCAATCTCTATCTCTAGTTTGGCACAAATTTATCCTCAAATCTGCACCAATATCAGTCCTCAATCTCTATCCTCAAATATGTATTGTAAGCTTCCATAAAATCTCACACCAATCTATCCACAAGTCTTCTCTAAGACTTACCTCAAATTTGCTCAACAATTCCTCACTAGAACTTGTTCAATATCATAGAAACATATAGAGAATTGTTAGAGACTCAATATGCTTCACATTCACAACAATGCTCAAATACTTTCAATCTCTATTTTTATCATAGAAACATATAGAGAATTTTTAGAGACTCAATATTTTTCACACTTACTAACACTCAATATATTTCTTAAATCAATTTAGAATATGGAACAATTTGGTTCACAAAACTTGATCTATCACTTCAACACATCCACTAAACTAAGCTCAATCACTTCCACTCAACCAATCACTTCAACAACAATTATTATCAAGTAATCCTCACATAACAATTATACTCATAATTTTTGAAAACCCTAGTTCAAGTTCTTCACTCAACCAATCACTTCAACAATAATTCTTATCAAATAATCCTTACATAACAATGATACTCATGATCTTGTAAACCCTAGTTCAATATAGTTCACCACTTTACATAACAATGATACTCATGTTCTTTCAAACCCTAATCCAATATTCAAACTCAACAACAAGGGATCTCAATCACACAACAATGAAGTATGCATTCACTCACTCAAAATATCCAACAATGCTTATCAAACAAGGTTTATAGCATTTACTTCCATTTCAAAAAACTCATCAACTCAACAAACTCACAAAGGAAAACTTAACCAAGTCCTTTTCACTCCAATATTGTTTTTCAAAAAATCTCAACCAATCAATTATTTCAACAAAATAAGAATGTGCCCATACCTTTTACTTGATGAAGAATAGACTTCAAAACCTGTCTCAATTATAACCACTTTCCTTGCCAAGCACAAGGGTTAGATGACAAGAATTATCACTCTAACACTTCTTCAAAATATTTCTTCAATACAAAAATAATACTCAAATACACCTTATAATATCCAACTTTAAAATAATATTCAACAACCTTAAACCTCAAAAATAAACTTTCCTTACTACCTTATAACTCCTTAATCACTTAAAATTAAATTTAGGAATCAAAGTTTTGCATTCCATTTTTAACTCCCTTAAACAACTTATAATCCAAAATAATTATGCAAAAACTTTAATTAACATAAACCTTTGAAAACAAAAATAATTTTTCCCTTTTTATTTTTTGTAAGCCAAGACAACCCAAACAATGTGCATACCTCTATTATTCTGCCAAAAGGCCTTGGCAGGATTCAAACCACCTATGGTTATCCCCCAAGCACTTTTGTAGCACTCGCGCTCACCAACTAGGTTGCGTGGCTCCACAAGAACCAAAATGCATGAACGTGCCTTTGACTTCCTTCTACCTTGAATGACGCAAACTCAAACATGAACCTCCCTTCAACAAAATGGTGTGTGCAAGATTCAAACCTGCATCAGGTGTCTCAAACACGTCTTACGTAGCCCTTGGCTGCCAAATCAGCTATGAGGGACTTCGAGTAGTTTTCGGAGGCTACCACACTTTGTCCTTTCCTCTGTTCAAATACACATGCGAAAATACATGTTTTTCTTTTGCACAAGCCAAAATACAATCACATGGATAAAATTCCAAATGCCAAACTTTTGCATTATTTATATGCAAACTATAGCTTGTTCCAATGTTTTAATTTTGAATTTGAATATTAAAGTTAATTTTAAATATTAAATAAATATTTAAATTAACCTTAGCACCCATAATTATTTAAATTAAAATTTTAATCAAAGATTAAATATTTTAATTTAAATTAAATCTTCTTGTGGTTCTTTTCCAACTTGATCCTTCATCTTCTTAAAATTTATTTTTGATCTGAAATAATAATAATAAAATATTATTATTTAGTTTGAACTTTTCTTCTCCTTCATTGGATATTTATCCTTTGAGCCGTCCTCGGTATATAATATTTAAAAATAAATATTATAACCTATTGCTTTTTAAGACCTTCTTGATTTTGAAGAAACACTTAATTTCCTCAAAGATGGCAAATATAGCACAATAATGCTTTTGACGTCAATGACAACAAACACTCCTTAAAATGTCCAACAGATCATTTGCACTTGCTTGTAGATTTTTTTAGGTAGATTTGAGGCACGTCAATGAGGAGGCTTGAGCATTAATTTTTTGGTTCGAAGATGTGGATACTCGAATGCTCCTATGGTGCTTTTTTCTTCCTATTTTCTCATCTATTATACATCCTTATTGTAGATAGTGTTTCTCTTGATTATAATACCATTTTCTCCCTTCTATTTATTATCTTATCTCTTGCAAGTTCGACCATACAATATGAGGGAGTAAGAGCCTTTAGAGTGACTCATTTTATGTGCTTGAAAGGACTTTAGTGAACAACCACATTCAGATGATTTTTCCATTGGATTTTGTGCCCTTAATACACCTTCGAATTTGCCTTATTTTTATGTATAAACCATATTAAGATAGTGCATATTCATGTATAAAATAGCTCTTATTGCACCTTTTTTTGCACCTCTTTTCAGGTCTAATTTTCTAGTTTTGTGTTAGAATTTTGAATGCAATATGTGTATTGCTCCAAAAAATTTGCATCCTTACCTTCAGGCTATAGGATCTGCGCCCGGAAGGGGGATGCGAGAAGGATGGGACAATACCTCGGACTGAGAGGCCCTTTGAAGGTCCCACCTCTCGGGGGATGGGTATAAGGGTGAATTTTCGACGGATGGTGGGTTCACTAGGAAACTTTTGAGTGGCAGTTTCCACACCTAGGTTGATAGTGGGTTTGATGTGTTCATTTTGTACTTTAATCATTCAATTCCTAGGTTTTTCCAAGATGAATCTAAACTATTCTATATGCCAATGCTGATTTTTATGGATACAAAAAATATGAATAAATGCTAAACACAGAGAATGTGTCGAATGGGACAAAACATACCTGATTTTGGATGTCTGATGAAGATTCTGAGTTTTGTAGCAGTCCAGATCATCTCAACTCATACGTAATCGTCTGAAATTACATCGAATCATCTCAAATCTCAGACGATCGTCTGAGATCAGATGAGATCATCATCAATCTGATGAATTTGTTAGACGAATTCATCAAAAACTTGCAATCACAGGAATAGATACAAAATACCAAATATGCAACTACAAAAGTAAAGGAGAATGATAGAAATAACAGCAAACATGCCTAAATAATAGATTCAAATAACAAATAAGAGAAATGTAGTAGATTTAATGATGATTTTAACTTTATCATGCGGTTATGCTAAATGAGGTGAACTCCAAGATGCATAAATATAATAACTAAGATAATGTATAAAGAAATACAGAAAACAATAAAGAGATGTAAAATCTAGACTCTGATTGCCCCCAATCTGGACTACAATCGGGATCGCCTCCAATCGTACGAGATCGTCTACGCTCCTCGAAAAGATCGTCCGAAATCACTTGGAATCGCTTGCGACAATCCGAGCTTGCTTCGACTAAAAAATAGTAAAGTTCCTGCAAGAAAACATGAAATACATAATGCAAATGATGGTGTGAGGATGCTCTGAGGTGCGTGGAAGTTCAGGGGGTTTAAGCAGAGTTTCATGCAGAGAGTCAGGGGGATAAACTGAGAAAATCTCAGTTTATATAGGATTATGGAGAGGTTAGGAGGTTGGAGATCATCCCAATTTGGGAGATCTCCAACAGGGGAGACTCTAACTATGCAGACACGCTTTCTGCCTAGGTTAGAGGAGCTATTGGAATAGAAGCTAAGTATGAAAATTTAGTTTTGGGACAAAATCATCTGGACATTCTATTCCAGATGAATTTTTCAAATCTAGGATGATTTCATCTAATCTATGACGATATCATCCAATGGTCAAAACAAATCCTAAAAATGGCACAAAAAACAAGGGGAGAAAGTAATAGACAATTAATGAGAAGTTTGAGGTTAAAATTTGAATTTTTATCTTTTTACTAAGGTTTAATTGTGCCAATTTTAGGGTGCTACATTTTGCCCCCTCTTTAGCGAATTTTTTGAAGAAAATGTGTTAAAGACGAGTTCTTCCTATTTTACGAGAAAGCAAAAATGTACTCAATTTTCTAGATGACGATTCTTGGTCGCTAGTAATCGTGCTTCTGGTTCTTTCCCACCACTAAACTACTAAAATTTCTTCCCTTACTCTTTTATTTCTTTTCTGCACCCTTACTCTGTTTATCTCTTTCCTGCACCCTTATCTTAAACATCGAAGTAGTGTAGTATAGGAGCCGGCCTTCTCCAGAGATTGGCACGAGGAGCATCTCTTCTCTTCGGCCTTTCAATGTTGGTCCAGGTCTAGGGCGCATTCATTTACCCAAATCCTTTCCTGGGCAGATTTGATGACCAACAGTTTTTGGCACGCCCGATGGGACCCGGTCAGTCTCACCTTCTGAGTGGTAGTGAGAACCGATGCTCTTATTACCAAAAGACTCTTAGCATCTGGCGACTCTGTTTACCCGAGAATATTTAAGTCGTAAAGACCGGTACCGAAGTCTGTGTCTTCATGCAAACAAGATGGAGAGTTAGGAATAGAGGAGAGGAAACTGAGTTCTTTGAGCTAGATATTGATGCCTTTGGGGAGCGATCTAGGTTGGTCACCCCTGAGTCTTTGTTACGTGGAACATCCTCGCAAGAGGCCGTTGTTGACGAACAAGGCCTAACTTCTGATAGCACAATGGCTAGCTTTCCTCCTAATCCTCCCAACTCACCGAAGCATCCTAGTGCCTCCATTTCTATTGGTCATCCTGTTAGCAATCAAGGAGGAGCTTCGAGGATTCCTGTTTCTCAAAATCCAAGAGTAAATATGGCACAACAACAACAACAACAACAAATGCAGTAGCAACCACCGCCCAGATTATTTCCAGCATGGAATTCTTCGGGACCGCTAAATCTAGCGGGACAAGGGCAAGTGCCACCTGCTGCTATAAAGAAGATCCCAACGTTCGATGGAACTGGGAAGACTGCTCTAGAGCACATCCAGGATATAGTTTCTCTAGCGACGATCCATGACATCACAGAAGAGCGGGTTATGGTAAAGCTTCTAGTTCTGTCTCTTAGAGGAAAACTCCTCTACTGGTATAGATCTTTACCACCCGATACCATTACGGGATGGGACCAGTTAGCCGGACAGTTGATGCGAAGCTTCAATGAGTCCACCGATCCGACCTCTCTCCTGCAGCAGTTCACAATGATCCAGAGACATCCACAAGAGGAGATTGCAGACTTCAATGTTAGGTTCACTCGAACCTGGCAAAGAATACCAGTTGGACTTCGACCAACCGATGAAGCTATAGCATACTATTTCCTTCGGGCTTTCAATCCTGATATCAGTGTGATGGTAAGGTATTCGAATATCAATACCTTCCCAGAGTTATATGAGTTAGCCCAAAAGGCAGAAATGGATCTAATAGCTATGGGTAAGCTTCCCCAAAGGATGTCGATGCCCATACTTCCTGATTTCTATCAATCCCAGTATGCAAGCGTAGCCACTTTGCATATATCTGCAACCCCTGCACTCCCGATCTCATCTTGGAACCCGAATCCCATTGTATCTCAAATCACTGCTCCACAAATTCATTTTCCCACTTTTTTGACTCCATAGCCCATGGTCACTTCGGCATTCCCTGTACTGCCAGCACCACTTCAACACCCTGCCCTACCTCCAATACCAACAATGGCTCCATTGCCACCGATTCCCAAAGTCGATGACATGCAAGCCAAAATACTGCAAGAAGTTCAGTCCCTGAACTCCATAGTGCAGACCCTATCTAATGACATGACCATTATGAAGAAGAAGCAAGCGCAACAAGAGTTTCTACCGAGAAGATCTTATCCTACACCTGCGCTTACTAAAGATCAAGCGGCCCAGCAAGGAAGAGCTTCGGCAAGAAATGCTGCAATAGATGAAGCCCCGAGCACTTCCGATTATATACATTGGTGCTCCACGTGTAATGACCCTCATGAAGAGAATACCTGCATGCTGCACCAACACTATGTACAAACACTGGCGAGTAGTAGTCATGGCGGTCAAGTCAATGTCATCAGGCAAATGAATCACAACTTGGTAATTGGTGAAGAAGAGCCAGTTGCGGTCCTTACCAGAGGAGGAAAGAGGTCGATAGAGGTGGATGCTACTCAAATGGCTCCCTTAAAGGTGCATGCTCATCATGAGAAAGGACAACAACCTCCTCCGACCTCGAATGAAGCTCGACAACCTACACCAGTCAAAGAGAAGGCCCAACAGGCCCCTACAAATCCACCATAGGTGGAAACAAAGGAGCAAGCTAGAGAGAAGCTCAAGCTTCCTTCACTGACTAAGCGACAAAGGGTCAAAGCTACGAAATAGTATCACACCAGATATGAGCCGAGAAAGGAACCTGAGGTGCCCAGTTCCCTGGCGTACAACATTGTAGATGAGTTGAAGAGGATTCCAGCCAAAATCAGTCTGTATGATGCACTGCAACTACCTGGACAAGTGGACCTATTGCAAGAATCATTGAAGATAACCAAAGCAAGAAAGGTAGCACCGCTTGCCCTAGTGCAGACCCTGTCCACATCCATTATGGGGAAGAATAGGCCACCATCATTCTACATGTCTCTACAGATGGAAGGGTATGTTGTACACAACTGTATGATTGACTCTGGGGCCGCGACGATAGTCATGCCGAAGGCAGTATGCGAAGAGATAGGGATGGAATATACGTGAAGCAGTCATGGTGTACTCCAGTTGGATGGTACCCCCATGAAGACTGTAGGAGTGATCAAGGACATTCCTATTCGACTACACAAGATGCCTCAAATCATAGTTATACAAGAGGTGGTAGTTGTTGACCTCGAGCCCTACTTCAGTATGTGCTTGTCGAGAGAATTTACGACGAAGCTGGGTGGATATCTATCTATGGATTACTCCCACTTGGAGATTCCATTCAAAGGGAAGAAGATTAAAATCTACAATGAGAAGCCTTCTACCTTCCTCGTAGAAAAGATGTCCGAAGGAGAAAGCAGCGATCCTGTGCATGCGATAGTGGAAGGGATAGAGCAGGTGGACCTGGTCGAGGAGTCTCTCACATAGTTAAGTTGTGAAGATGAGTTTTCATTGGCAGACTTTAATGCCATGATAGAAATCGAGATGGGATGTTATGCCATCGCCAAGCCTGAGAAACACATCAAGTCAGAAGATAAGGTCTTCATCGAAGGACTATGGAAATTATTCTTCGATGGCGCCCGATGCAAAAATGGCGTCAAGGTAGGGATTCTTCTAGTATCACCTTCTGGAGAGCAGAAGGAATATTGTTACCGGTTGGTGTGGAGTTGCACCAACAATGCAGCAGAATATGAAGCATTATGCCTAGGACTCAAAAAAGCAAAAAAGTTGGGCATAAAGCATCTCCAAATCTTTGGAGATTCCGAATTGGTATGCAATCAAGTCACAAACAAGTGCACTTCAAAGAAGCATTATCTCAAGTCATACCAAAATAGGGTATGGGACTTGCTCGACCAGTTCGAATCTCTCAATCTATAGTCTATTCCAAGAGAAAAGAATCGACATGTCGATGTTCTAGCATCCATCGCAGCCAAGTATTCTCCAGCAGAAGACATGGTGCATAAGCCCAAAGCTATGAGGATGATTTATAGGCCCTCTGTCCCAGACAGAGATCTGCATTGGCAAGTTTTTGATAGTGATGAGCAGATTGTGAATTTCATGATTCAAGAAGCAGCCACAGTTGAGAGCAGAAGCCCTGACGAAGAAGAATATGAAGGGCTAGTTCAATTGAAGAATAACCATGTTCCCAAAGGGTTAATTACTCTTGAAAGCCTCTTTGATCAGAATGATCGAGCAGTTTCTCATAGGATCAAAGTTAATGCAAAGCAGTATCAAGATTTAGAGCTTGAGCCTGGAAAAGCAATAAAAGTTGGAACAGATTGCACTTCGAAAGAGCTAGAGCAGATCCGATCTCTGTGCAGAAAGTATCCCGACACAGTGGCCTGGTCTTATCAAGACTTAAGGGGATATGATCGACAACTGATCCAGCATACAATTGAGTTGCAGGAAGGGATCAAACCTTTTCGACAGAAGCAAAGGCCTATCAATCCGAAGATCGAAGTCTTGATGAAGGCCGAACTCCTAAAAATGCTCGAGGCAAAGATAATTTATCCCATCAAACATTCTTCTTGGGTAGCGAATCTAGTCCCAGTCAGAAAGAAGAATGGAGATATACGATTATGCATGGACTTTCGCAACCTGAACCAAGCTTCTCTCAGAGATCACTACCCTCTCCCGTAGATCGATCAGATCTTGCATTCGATGGCTGGGGCTCAACGCTTCTCCCTACTCGATGGTTTCTCCAGATACAATCAAATCTGGGTCAGGGATGAAGACCAACATAAAACCGCATTCACTACCAAGTGGGGCACATTTGCTTACCAGCGAATGCCCTTCGGCCTTTCGAATGCGGGAGCCACTTTTCAGAGGGCAATGGATTTAGCTTTTGGTGAGCTCTTGAATAAGGTCATCGTTATCTATCTAGATGACATGACCATCTTCTCCCAAAGAAGGGAGGATCACCCCTTACACTTACAACAAATTTTCAAAAAATGTCAAGAATTTGGCATTTCAATTAATCCGAAGAAGTCTATATTCGTAGTCAACGAAGGGAAGTTGCTGGGACATGCGATATCAAAGAAGGGTCTCATTGTAGATCCTGACAGAGCTGAGGCTCTAATGAAGCTCCCACTCCCAGTAGACAAGAAAGGACTTCAATCCTTCTTCGGCCAGATTAACTTCGTGAGGAAGTTTGTCCCAGATTTTGCCCAGGTCATCAAGCCGATGTCCAAACTTTTGAAGAAGGGTGCAGAATTCATCTGGACGAAGGAAAGAAAAGAAGCATTCAAAGAAATAAAAGCCCAAATTGCTCAAGCACCGGTCCTGACCAACCCTGACTACAATCGGGACTTCATCCTATATGCTATAGGAGAACCTGAGAGCTATGCTGCGGTCCTGACACAAAAGGGGGAAGATGGCGAAGAGCGCCCCATCACGTTTCTAAGCCAAGTGATAAATCCTCATGAAGAAAAATATAATTTCATAGAAAGGCAGGTGCATGCAGTAATGAAGTCTCTTAGGAAGTTCAAGCAATTCATCTCCCAAATTCGGGTTACAGTCTTTGTCATCCACCCCGATGTGCACAATTTCATCATCCAAGGAGAATTGGGTAGTAAAAGAGCCGGTTGGGTCAGCAAGATACAAGAGTTCGACATCGAGATCAAACCCACAAAACTGGTTCATGGTCGCGCATTGTGTCAAGAACTGGCGAAGAGCGTAGCGACCGAAGCTACAGAATCTCAGTGGGATGACTCACCAGCAGAAGAATGCTTCGCAAACCAGGAAGAGGACGAGAAAGATTGGGTCAGTGAAATAGTCGAATACTTCAACACTGGCAGATGTCCTTCACATCTAAATGCTTCACAGCGAAGGCATTTCAGGATGCGGTCCTCCCGATATACCTTGCGCCCCGAAGGCCTATTTTTTAGAAACATTGATGGCATCCTTCTCAGGTGCATAAAATATGATGATAAAAGGAGAGTCCTGGGAGAATTTCATTCAGGATTATCTGGAGGCCACTTCGTAGGGAGAACAATGATGCTGAAGATCATCAAGGCGGGTTACTATTGGCCCACACTCTTCGCTGATGCCTTCACGGTTTGTCGCAAATGCGAGCAGTGTCAGAAGTTCATCGGTCGAAGCAAAAATGCTTCGATGCCTCTCCAACCGATACAAGTAGAAATGCCCTTTCAACAATGGGGGTTGGATTTCATAGGGGTCATATCGTCGAACTCCTCCGCTGGGCATAAGTTCATCTTGACCGCGACTGATTACTTCACCAGATGGGCCAAAGCAGTTCCCACGAAGCATGCTGATCAGGAGACTGTCATAGCCTTCCTTGAAGGATTGATCACCCGGTTCGGCATTCCCGAAGCAGTCATAACAGACAATGGTCCTGGCTTCATAGGCACCAAAATCAATGAATTCCTCTACAGATATGGGATATATCATAAAGTATCCTCCAATTACTATCCACAGGGCAACGGCTTGGTGGAATCAACCAACAAGACTCTGTTGAGGGTGCTAAGAAAGCTCATAGAGACGAACAAAAGGACTTGGCATCTCCTTCTAGATCGTGCCTTGTGGGCCGATCGAATTTCTGTCAAGAAGTCAATCAAGACTTCACCTTATGCCCTGGTCTACGGCAAGGAGGCCATCTTACCTACCCATATAGAGATCCCTGCATTGCAGTTGTTAGAAGAAGAAGGAGTCAACCCTTTGGAAAATAGACTGGCTCAGCTGCTATAGCTGGAGGAAGATCACGAGAAGGCTTACCAGAGCTTCGCTAAACATGCTCAGGTCACCCGAGATTGGTTCAAGAAAAAATCATCCGATCGCACATTCAAGGTGGGAGATCTAGTATGGAAGTGGGACTCCTGGAAGGCCAAGCCTGGAAATCATGACAAGTTGGATGCTTTCTAGGACGGACCATTCGAAATCATGAAGGTGAACTCGGCCAACTCTTTCATCCTCAAAGATGCAGATGGCCAGGTATTACCAATTTCTGTTAATGGTCTTCATCTGAAGACTTTTCATCGCTGAGGCAAAAAAAAAAAAAAATAAAATAAGTATGTACTTTTGTATATAATTTTCATTTGTGTATATACATCCTGTTTCGAGATTGCAAAAGCCAAGTATTACACTCCAAAATCTCCTTCGGGGACTTTTGATGCGAAGTAGCAGTTGCAAGGAGGTTCGCAGCGAAGCACTTTACCCTCAAAAGGGCCGAACCAAAATTCAAACAAAGGCATGAAAAGAGCTTCGCACCCGAAGCATTTTAAGAGGCGACTTCGGGCAGAAGTTTTGCGAAGTAGATTTTAAAAGAGCCCTTGCGAAGCAGTTTCTGAAGCAAAATTTGGCGAAGCAGTTTCCAAGAAGGCAAGCTTCGGTAGGCGGTCTTCGCGAAGCAAAGCGGCAGTGCGACGAAGGAGAAGTACTTCGGGGCCGAAGCATCAAAAAATAGCCCGCACCAAAGGTTCACCGTGAAGCATTTTCAATGACGATTTCAACTTCACCGAAGTGGAAGCATTTAAAATGTGTCTCGAAGAACGTGCAGACAACAACCGTGAAAAGAGTTCAAAGCGGATGAATTTAAGGCAAAGGTGGTGGAGCACATCCCGAGGTGATTCGGTTAAGAGAAAAGCTCACGCCCAGGTACGAGGTGGCAGCGGGTTGCATCTCCAATGCAAGGCATAATCATCAAAACATGTGGCCCCACGTACTACACCGCTGCAGAGCCAATCAAAGAGCACGACAATCTCCTCCGTCCGAAGCGTAAGTTTAATTATGGTAGGTGCCATAAATTCAGGTAGTTGCCTTTTAAGGCTATAAAACATGAGGCCCTAGCAGGGAGAAGGTTATTCATCCATCAGTTCATGCAAGACTAAGAGCCTTCGATTATTCTACAATCCTCCCACCCTGTGCATCGAAGCCCTTTACGTCAAAGCCCTTCGTATCAAGGACTCAGCCGCCGCTCATTTTCACAATGGGAAAGAAAAACTCCAAGGAGAAAGGAAAGGAACCCGAAGTAGCAGGCCCCAAAAAAACAAAGAAGGGCAAGGAAGAGAAAAAGCATACACCAAAGAAGATCAATCTCACCCCTCGCCCTGAAAAGCAGCCGATAGAAGAAGGAGAAGACTCTGAGGAGGAACAACTTGAAGAACCACCGATTGATGGGTGGGAGAAAATTAGAGACACAAAGCTCTCTAAGGGTGTGTCCGACCTCCGACGCACTATTGAGTTTATGACGAGCAGACTCACCCCAGAGAATAAGAGAGTTGCTGCATATTACTCTCAAATTTATTGGTATTTGACCCCGCCTGCTCACCACTGTCCCGAATTAATCTATGCTATCGCATAAAATTACCAGCCTGCATCCAGGCAAGTGTTGGATGCTTCAGGTCATAAATTGTTTTCCATTCTGAAGGAAGATGTGCAAGCAACATTTGCACCACAACAAGGTCCACCCAAGGGTTATTCCGTTCGCAACATCATTTTGAGCGAACAAATGGAGAGGTTCACCTCCAACAACTACATATTGAAATTCCTGCACGAGAACCTCAAAAGTGGGCTCCCTTCAAGCAAGCTGCCCCAGATGCCCTTACCCTTGGTTGCCTTCAAGAACACCGATATTTTCTCCATCATTGCATGGGTGGCGGGCCTATCGACAGATGCTTCGGTGCAACCCTGGCAGGTGTCTTTGGCCGAATGTATTTCGAGAGGGGAATTCTATGCCCCTGATGCTTCAAGACCAAACACCAACCCAGTTTTCTTCGATTGGGCAGAATGGGTGGCCCGAACCTTGCATACGTGGCTCACCAGTATGAAGAATTCGGCAACGGGCCAGTACTTCGCACCTTGTTCTTTCCTTGTCTGGTTGTTTTTCTACCAAGTACATAAGCGATTCCCCCATATCGCCATTTCTCCAAGCGGCGAGGATGGAAATCCTCTGCCTGTGTACCAGTGGACTCCCCTCCTATTGAGGATAGAGTCCTATTATTCTTTTAATCAATAATTTTTGGGACCCGCCATGCATTTGTTGAAGGGTTCTTGCCCTCGGGTGCCCCTCAGTTTGAGAGATAAAGTGGTGCAGGAGAAGAGGGGAGACGTGTTTCAACTGACGTAGGGGCTCGTAATTCATATGTTCGGCTTCATTGGGAAGCCCTTCCTGCTACCAGTCTACCCCTCCGAGTATCAGTTCACATTGGAGGTCGCTCGGCAGAGCGACGCTACAAACGCCGTCTACGGCCACGGTCGAAAATGGGCACATACCTGTGACTTCCCCTTCAGGATGGGGGTAATTGAAGTATTTGCCTTAAAATAGAATGTTTTCCTGGAGGAAAAGCTTGCCAATTTTGGCCTACTCCAGATTCCTCAACAATGGCTCTATGATCCCTTGGGAGTGATGAGGGATCACTTAAAATTCAAGAATTTCCATATCTGCCCCCACCCTGAAATTGTGGAACAAAGAAATAATCCCAATGGGAAGGATCTGGAGTGGCATTTGGAGAGGATGAGGACATTGCCTCCCTGGCATGAGTTCTACCCTATGGAGGTCGAGTTTGACCCTGACCAGCACCCCCTCCCAACTCCAAGCTCCACATTTTGGAGAAAGGCAAAGGATGATTTAAAGGAAGAATTGAAGAATTGGAGCGAGGAAAAATTAAGGGAGTGGTGGATAATGAGAGTCCATCACCAAAATATGAATTCTTATGGACTCTTGGCAGCAGATAAGGACTTCGCAGTGGTTTACGAAGCCAATGTTGGGACTTGGAAGTCCATATCCTTTGCCGATTTTGTTCCTCCAGCTACCCCAGGATCGGGCGAAAGCCCAAAAGGAGCTGAAGATGCCTCGAAACAGGAAGAAGAGGAAGAAGCCGAAGCTACACCAGAGGCACTACCACAGGGACCATCGAAAATCCATGACACAAGTGTCGAAGAGGCAGAGCAACCATTGGAGAGGAAGAAAAGAAAGAGGCAAGAGCAAATTCAAGTGCCTCCGAGCCACCCAAAGCGACCCCGCACGAAGCTCCCAAGTGCTCCTGTTGGACAACCTGCATCAGGCCCGGCCGAAGCAAATGTTGAAGATGCGGTGCCACCAAGTGCCGAGACAGTCCCAAGCATAGACATCATTGATGTGGAGGAACTCCTCCAACAAGAGGGAGACCCCGAAGTAGAAGTCATGGAAGTCGGGAGTGCCGAAGCCCAAAAAGAGCAGGAGCCTATTACACAAGAAGTCACCACGGCCGCTCTGCCAGAAGGGCACGTAGGTACGCACTCTCCACCCTTTGCCTTGGTCTCTCACATGTCCACCATGGTCTCGGCCGAGTCTCCCCATCAATCCCTCCCTCCCTCACAAAGTCAATCACCTCTTCACGCGTTGCCTGTTGCTATTCCAATATTGCCTCAGGGTCCCATTAGCCCCACAAGTGTATCCACCCCACTTGAGTCATCTCGTCGAGAGAATTTTGTTGGTACTATTTCACCTACCCATGCCACCATCCCCTTGGTCCTCAGTCAGGGTGAAGATAGTACTCAAACGCCGAACCCCGTGCCTCATTCCCCCATCATACATGGCATTGTTCCACTCGCCGAGACTCCTAGTACACCTATCGCCGAACCTTCTGGTGAGGCATCCCCCATTCATTCTTTATATTTTTTTACCCCTTCGGCTGGAGATCCAGCCTTATTTGAATCTGAATTGTCCATGATGAAGGAACGCCCTCTAGCTGAGAAGCTACTCCTAGCTCGGCAAAATACAAAAAAATGTTGAAGGAGGCGAGGAAGAAGAGAGGGCGCTCTCTGGCCCAAGTTGAAAAATGCGCTATCTTCAATTTGAAGGCTGGAAAGTTGCATAAAGTAAAAAAGGTCCCCAAGGTCCAGAAGCCCCTGGATGAAATGACTCCAGCAGACTATGACTACCAAGACAAATCCAAGGACCTGGAGCATTTGAATGTTGACAATGAATCTGAATCCATGCACGTCAGGATCGAAACCTTCCGAGCGCATGCCAACATCGCTAATCAACACAGATTTGAAGCAGAAAATGCCAACATCAAGTTGGAGGAAGAGCTAGCTAGAATCCGCTCCAAGCTGGAGGATTCAGAGGAGCAATGCAAGCTGATGAAAAAGGAAACACACGCCCTAAAATAGCAAATACTACAACTGCAGTGTACAGCTGAGCACCAAGCACAGAGACAGGCCGAGAATGATCTGAAGGCCAAGGAAGTTGAAAGCAAGATCTTGCAGACACAATGGCAGTTGCTCGAAAAAGCAAACCTGGAGTTGTTTGACAGAGGCCGGATCAAAGAAATCCGCTCACACTTGCTAAAAAATTTTAGATCTCGGGCCTCCAGTGCCCTATCAATTTTGACCTACATCACCGAAGCACAGCGTGCCACTATCGAAGGAGGGCCAATCATAGATGAGGTCACTCAGAAAGCTAGAGGCCGACTCAAATTAGCCTTTGATGTCCAAAGCACGAAATATCAGGACTTGCAGGTCGTTGCAATGAGTCGGATGGCTAGGGATTGGTCCACGGCCCAAGCCATAGTTCGTGCCTTCTTTTCCAAGGTGAGGAAGGCACAAAAGGCGAAGGACCTCCTGGACATGTTTGAGAATGAATAGCGCACATCGCTAGGTTATTTCTAGGATCTCTCTTCCTTAGGTTTCTCAAGCTTCACGGATGATGATGGGAACCTTCTGACCAAGGAAGAGCTTAAGCCGACATGGCTTCATTTTGAAGGCGATGTCTCGGAGGTAGATGAATGGGCAGAGCCGATAACAGAGAGACAGATCACAGATTTCATTCTGAGATACTGCAAGATTGTAACCAACCTGAACGATCTATACTCCAGAGTCAAACATGCTGATATCGGGCAGATTGATCGCTTCCATGTTTTGGTTAAGGCATTGCAAGATCAAGAGCCTTTCTCGAAGGGTGCTTGGGCTCATGTCCGTCGAACCATGAAAAAGATCCATGATCGCCTTGCCCCATCGCCGCCAAGAAGCCACGCCAGAGGAAGCAGAAGAAGAAGAAGAAGAAGAACAAGAACAAGAACAAGCTGGGGGCAGCCCGCAGAAGAAGAAGAAAAGGGAGAAGGGTCTGGAGGTAACTCTGGCCCAACGGATCAAGGCTAAGGGTTCTCCCACCGAGACGAGCTCGTTGCCCCACGAGCCGCCAAGAATGTTGACAATTTTGTCACATTGCACAATGGGGTAGAAAAATTGAATTTTTGTAAAGTATTTCTTTTAATTTCATGAATTTGTTCCCTTGTTTTTTTTAGAAACAACATTTTCAAGCATTGCAGCAATTTTGGCTTTCCCTGCCACCCCCTTGTACATAAAATGAAGAAGAAAGAGCTTCACTGTCGAACAAGCTAAGGAAGATAGCTTCGTCGAAAGAAATCGTTAAGGATAAAAACTACTTCGGGCCCGAAGTCCCTCAAACAACTACTTCGGGCAAAAACCTTGCGAAGCAGCATTGCCGAAGAAGAAATTCTAGCAAGGCATAAAAAAGAGCTTCACACCCGAAGTATTTCCAGTAGCTACTTCGGGCAAAAGTTTTGCGAAGCGAAATTCAAGCGGCATTTCAAAAGAACAGCTTCGTCGAAGGAAAATCACGGTCCGAATTGGCTAAGGCAAGAAAGAACTACTTCGGGCCCGAAGTCCCTCAAACAGTTACTTCGGGTGAAATTTTTGCGAAGCGGTGTTGCCAAAGCAAAATGCAAAGGAAGAAGAATGAAAAATACTTCGGGCCCGAAGCACTTCAAAAGACTACTTCGGGCAAGAAAGTTTTGCGAAGCGGGATTTGAAGGAGCACAACATTGAAAATACTTCACCGAAAAGCCGCCGAAGCACCCACTTCGGGCCCCCGCGCCAGCGAACCATTTCTACTTCATCGAAAGTCATTGCGAAGCATCTGCTTCGGCCATCTTTCATGCGAAGTACTTTCACCCGAAGCGGTAGCGGCCATAAAGAATGCAACATCTTTCGAAGGCAGGAATGCGCTTCGGCCGAAATACCCCCGAACCACAGTTTTGAAGAAGGTTCACGGTGAAGCATTTTTAAGCTCACCAGCGAAGTATCTACTTCGGGCGAAGGGCCTCGCCGAAGCAGTTTTGACACATCTCTCCAGCGAAGCAGCGAGAAGTGAAGAGCCCATCTTGCAAAGGAAATCTACTTCGGCGCTCGCCACCCCCGAAGCTGTTTTGCGAAGCTCCTCCATGCGAAGTGCAAATCAAGGAGGATCTGCTTCGGCTCGAATCCATTGCGAAGCGAAGTGCGAATGAAAATTTAGCGAAGCACTTCAAAAGGCACGCGCTCCAAGCCGGGTATTTTCCCGAGGCGATCAAGTGCCTCATAAATGCATTTTTTCGTGCCCGATAAGCCCACTGTTCATTTTTAGCAATTGGAAATGAAGTATCAGTCCATGATGAAGAGCCCGACGAGCATGGCGGCCACTCGAGTATTGCGCCCAGAAGCCAAGGACGCTCAGACGGCTCATTAATGCATGTTTCCATGGTTGACCTGGTCACAGTTGTCAGTTTTGGTAACAGATTTGAGAGCTCAGTCACGAGAGCCGCGAGGAGCCGACTTCTCAGGTTTCGAGGGTGTACTCCTCCATTTTGTGCAATAATGGCTCAGAGGGTCGGGTCCTCTATAAAAACCCAGGCATTGTAATGTAAAAAGGGGGGGAACTTTCTGCTAGAAAGTTGCTGTAACTTGTATTCCTGCGATTAATACTAAAGAGCTTTGGACTCTATTTCTCTCTTGTATGCTGCCTTCTGCGTTTATTTCTTTCATCTTTCTTCATTTGCATACTGTAATTCTGAACTCTGGATTTAGGTGTGTGATTGGGGACTGAACCCTAAAATTTTCTCGAAGGATACATAGGAGAGGAAGACGCCGTGTTGGCCTTCTTTTATGCTGCCTATGAATAGTGTTTCTGCTATATTCACTTTTCTTAATCGTCGTTACTCTGAACCCTGAATTTCGGTGAAAGGGAAAGGAGAATCCTGGAACTCGTCCAGAGGATACATAGGAGGGCTAATACTGTGTTCATTTCATTTATTCTTGGTTTTCTTTGCTGTTGTTCCAAGTTATTGGCTAGTAATCGTGCTTCTGGTTCTTTCCCACCACTAAACTACTAAAATTTCTTCCCTTACTCTTTTATTTCTTTTCTGCACCCTTACTCTGTTTATCTCTTTCCTGCACCCTTATCTTAAACATCGAAGTAGTGTAGTATAGGAGCCGGCCTTCTTCGAAGATTGGCACGAGGAGCATCTCTTCTCTTCGGCCTTTCAATGTTGGTCCAGGTCTAGGGCGCATTCATTTACCCAAATCCTTTCCTGGGCAGATTTGATGACCAACAGTTATCATCTTTGTTTTTGGTGTGAGTGTCTCTTCATAATCAATACCTCTTTTTTAGCATAGTCCTTTGCATCAAGGTAGACTTTATGCTTTTCAATAGTTCCATCTGCCTTATACTTGACTTTGAATACCTATTTTTAGCGTATGGGTTTCTTTCCGATAGGTAAATTAACTAGCTCCCATGTATTATTTTTTATAAGATACTTATATTCAGCATCCATAGCTTCCTTCCATTGAGGTAAGCTAAGTGCATCCTACACTAAATTAGGTTCTACATGCTCCAACTCTGAAGTCATAAAACCCCTATCTTCTTCTTCACGCTTATCTTACCTTTCCTATTCTTCCTAGTGCAACATACTTTGAGTATGTGGTTTATTTAAATTGAGATCAGGAGGTGCATAAAGTTTGGCATCTCTCATTGTGCTTGTGTACCATTTTAGAATTTTGTTTTGTTTTGAGGGAGATTTTGCATCAAGCTCCTCAAATTCCAAATGGACAATAAGAGATGTTTCCTTGCTAGATTCTTTAGAATCTATTGTATTCAAGTTGGGAGTTTCATCAAATATCACTTCTCAACTAATATAAATTTTCTTGGTAATAGGGTCAACCAATCGATACCCTTTTTATTCTTCATCATAACCAAGAAATATACACTACAGATATTTCTCATCTAGCTTGCTCCTTTTCTTCTTAGGAATGTGCATATAGGCTTTGCAACTAAATATCCTTAGATGATAAATTGATGGTTTTCTTCCACTCTAGGATTCTTCAAGTGTGATTCCTTGAAGAGATTTTATTGGTGCTCGATTTAGGAGATACACAATAGTAGTGATAGTTTCTACCAAATATTGTTGCCTAAGATGAGCTCTTGTGAGCATACACCGAACCATCTCCATGATGGAATTATTCCTCCTTTTAGCAACTCCATTTTTTTGAGGATTATATGTTGTTGTAAGTTATCTTTTTATCCCATGTTTTGTGAGAAACCTAGAAAACTCATTGGAGGTAAGTTCCCCCTGTCAATTTGAGTGAAGGACCTTGATTGAATATCTTAATTCTTTTTCAAAATGTTTATGAAACTTTTCAAAATACAAGAAGGCATCTAACTTCAACTATAAGCAGAAGACCCAAATATTTCTAGAGTAATCATTATAAAACAACTAAAAATATTTCTTTTTGAAGACATGTTAATGCTACAAGGTCATGTTTATTAGATAGATTCCTAATTAATTTTTATGAGGCTTTAATAAGATGTCATTAGAATAGGTTGTTTTAATGTGTAATGTAATTTCATGTTCATTTGAAGTTCATGCAATATGGATTTGGTAACCCTAACCCTAATCTCATTTTTCTCAATGTATAGTTCCATAACACAAAGGGAGAGATGTGATTTATTATTCTCTCCATTTTTAAAAATCTTCTCCTCCTTTTTTCTTGTTTCATGTGGTTGAGTTTGGGCACATAGCATTGATTCTTGGTACAAGAGGTATCAGAGATTGGATTTTTGCCCCTCCCACAACCAAGCTTGAAGAAGCATTGCATTTCCCTCTTCTCCTCCTCAAAAAAATTATGTTTTGAGAGAGCATGAGGATGTTGCATGAGGTTTCATAAAACCTCCATATATTTTCTTTTTATTATAGATATTAGCTTGTATCTCTGTTTGTAAGTATCCAAAATTTGAATTTTATCGATTTTTATGACCTCTATGTAAATTTATCATGTTCATTTTTACACAGCCATACAATATCCAAAATTTGGATTTGATCTATTTTGGCGGCCTCTGTGTAAACTGATCATGTTTATTTTTACATAACCATATAGTATCCAAAATATAGATCTAATCGTATTTTGTGGTCTTTATGTAAACTGATCATGTTCATTTTTACACAACCATATAGCATTTAAAATCTGAATTTGATGAATTTTGGCGGCCTCTGTGTAAATTGACCATTTTTTTTATACATCCATACAGTCAAATTGCCCTTTGTGTAAATTGATCGTGTTTTTTTTAGCACAACAAGATTCTAGCCTCTTCATTGTACTTTTATAAGTGGCTTGAAAAAAAATATACATATATATATATAACTAAATTATAGCCCTCATTTATAAAAATGACTCCACTTGAACGGTGAGTAAGGTCTAGAGGATCACACCTAATATACATGCCACCATATTAGCATTGTAGTAGTACTCCATATACACTCCAAATCTATTACCAATTTTTATTTGCTTTCTTTAATTGCAAATTGATTCACATATTTGCATCATCCCTAAAAGGAATGCATCCAATGACTCATTTCACATCCTAGCCTCATGCTTGGTGGAAAATTTGCATTAAAGGTCTTGTGAGTCAAATCTAGACTGGAGTTAATGAGAATACATAGTAAATAGGGTTAGCCATACCCATGAACCTTTGGAAAGGGATCATCCTTTTGCCTATGATTAGAAAACTAAAAACTCTTAATCAATATTAAAATTAAGTCAGTCAAATATCCATAATAATTATGGATTAGAGCATGTACTTCTCTTTAGAGAATATATCATTGACCATAATAAATTAGGTGAGGATTGGTAGGACTTGGGATCCATCATAGCTTGGATTTATTTTTATATTTTTTTATGAACACACACCTAGCCCCTCTCACACTTACCCACGCTATAGTTTGAACCTTCCAAAGAAAATCCAAAGCTCAAACCATTGTGTTGTACCCCCTAGTAAATGGCTTGGATTTCATCACTAAGCATTTGTATGTGGGCATCCAAGTAAAGGCCTTAATTTAAGGTAAGATCATTATACCTCTCCAAATTTTAGCACCTCACCTATTTGTAGTCATAAGATTGAGGTTACTAGTTTTGCACATCCCACACTTTGATATTCAATTGTGTAATCTAGTGTTGGAGATATTGGCTTGCACATTCATCTATTGGAGATATTAGCTTTTGCATTCATCTGTAATATTTTATTTTGGGTTACACATATTTTTTTTAGTACTTTAGATTTAGTTGCATCATCATCCTATTGCATTAGGACTCATAGCCACTTACTTGTACAATTCATCATTTATAAAAGAGATTCCACTTGGATGGTGAGTAAGGTCTAGTGGATCGTATTCATTCATTGTCATAACTTGGCTCATTATTTATTGGTATATTTGGCCTCACTTAGTCATTTTTTTCTTGTTCACACCTTGACACACCTCTTTTAGGTCTTTGTAGTGTCGTCACAATGACTTCCAAATTCAAACAAAATTTTGGATGTATCTTCAAATGTAAGTACAATTAGGATAAATGGTTCATAGGCCTTAGGATAGCTATAAAATTTGAGAATCTATGGTGCAACCATCTAGACATAAATCCCACACCACCCACATATGTTGTTGCATTGGAAAAATGGTAGGTAGATGATGACCAAATTTATGTCGACGTCCTACTTATCACAGAATATCACCTTCATAATTTGATTGATAAAGCCAAGCATGACACAACATGGTAAGTTCTTGAAGTCTTTAAGAAAAACTTTGACACAAAATCTAACCTAGAATTTATTCATCTTATCCTCAAGATTAATCAAATAAATATGCAAAAAGGATACTCCATTTCCACCATCAATCTCCTTCACCCTATTAAATAGGTCATTGATAAAGACTTCAAAAATTAATGTATCACATGGGCTTTCCTCATTCGGTCATGTATTCACATTCCAGAGTGCAAGAACTTGCTTGCCAGTTTATCAAATAGTGAAACCTTTAAAATTCTCAACTTTGAAGCCTTAGCAAAACATTTTGTTGAACTTGACAAAACCTTTGATATAAACTTCATAAGTTCTAACCTTGGTGACTCAACCTTTCATGTCGATGAAGATATATATTTTTCAAAAAATTAAGGTAACAGAAGTTGTGGCCAAGGTCGTGGTTGAGGAAAAGGTAAAGGATAAGGATAAGGTTCTAATAATGGTCAACATAAACACTCATGACATCAAACTAGTCAAGGATTACACATTCAAGGATAAATAAAATAGCCTAGTACCTCTGAAGGAACTAGTAACTCAAATATCATGTACAAACATTGTAATATAAAAGGGCACTATGAAATTGATTATTGAACTGCCACACATAAGATTGAGCAGTTTCAAAAGTGCAGTTTTCGATTGAAACTTCCTAGATTACTTGATGTTCTTTACATCCTTGCTTTGAAGTAAAATTGGTTATCAGTATCCACACTTGTCTATCATGGATTTTATCCTAGTGTCACGACCAAATATAAAACTCTTAGATTCATTCATCCACCCTTCAAAATAGTGGTCATGATCGGTTCCTTAGATGGAAAACTCATCAAACTTGCTAGACAATTGCTTCTAAAGTTTACATTGCTAAATTTGAAATGACACTTAATGCCACCTTAACTTCCAAGAAAATTTCTATTTATGAATTATTGCATGTTCACATGGGTTATGTCAAACTTGACCAATTGAGACAAATAGATTCCATCATTAGGGGACTACCACACTTCTCTTCCAAACACATCAAATGTGAAGCATGCATCATTGTTAAATCCTCTCAATAGCTTTTCCAAAGAGTCTATGGAAGTCCACACAAAAACTGGAGCTATTTCACTCAAAAATTTGTGGGCCGATGTCTATTCCCTCATTAAAATGTAAAAGGTATTATGTCGCCTTCATTGCTAACAAGCTATGGATTGGTTTTTTGGAGAAGTTTTAATCTTTTGAATTCTTCAAAGCATTTAAAGCTTGCGTAGGATTATAATCAGGATGTAGGATCAATATCTTTAGGAGTGATAATGAGGATGAGTACACCTCCAATGAATTCACACATTACTTGTCCTCACATGGGATCAAACATCAATTGATAATACCAGGTACACCTCAATAAAACAATGTTGTTGAGTGCATGAACAAGACAATTATGAAAATGGATCATGCCCTTCTTGTCCATAAAAATGTGCCTCCATATCTTTGGTTTGAAGCCACTTGGACTGCTATGCATATACTCAACATAGTGAGTCCCTCAAAACTCAACCTATCATCTCATGAAAAATGTATTGGACACCTCCCACCATCAACCACTTTATAATAATTAGCTCCATATGTTATGATCATCTTCTTTTAGAGCACAAAAACAAACTTGAATATTGAGATATTAAAGTCATATTTGTTGGATACCTTATGGATTAAAATGGATACAATATATTCATTCCTTTACACCAAAAAGTGATTGTGACATGCGATGTTGTGTTTGTAGAAACTAAAGAACAACAGGTTACATTGGATACCAATGGATACAATCTTCAACCTAGATCAAAATATGCTAACATATAAGATGTTCAAATTCCATCCTTTGCGGGGAGACGTTGAAAAGTTACTCGAACTCTAGAATCTACAAATCAACCCACAAGTCAAAAGGAACTAAAATATGATACTAAGTAGATATTTATATCTTCTACACCTTCTATCCCTTCGCACAATAATGTTGATCATAGTAAAAGTATTGTTTCACATCCATCTTTGTTAGCATCCTTCATGCCTAATGATCCATTCTAGGATCATGATAAAAAAATTGAGCTAGGTGAGACATCCATACTACTCCTCACTCGAGGAATTCATGAATCTCACCAACTCTTAAAGAGCATCAAATCCTATGAAATGAAAAAAATAGGCACAAGAGGTGCCCTTAGAGCAAGAGTGCACAAATCATTACTTATTGATCTGGAACCTATATACTGCACCTCATTCTGAATAATTAACCTCTCACGTACCAAGAAGTTAGCAAACATGTAGCTTGGAGATATGCAATGAACTAGGAGTATGAATCTCTGATCAAAAATGATACCTGGTAGTTAATCAATCTACCACTTGGAAGACAAGTAGTTCAAAATAAATGGGTGTACAAAAATAAGTATAAATTAGATGACACCCTTGATAAACACAAAGTAATATTAGTGGTTAAATGCTTTATGCAAAAGCAATGCATTGACTACACTGAGGTATTTACACCTACCACAAAATGGCCCACAATCAAGACTCTTGTAGCCTTAGCTACATAGTAAGATTTGAAGATTCAACAATTAGATGTAAACACAACTTTATTGAATGGCAAATTGAAAGAAGAAATATGCATGGCATAGCCAAAAGCTTTTTATATTGTAGGATAGAAGTACAAGGTATGGAGACTCATAAAATATTTGTATGGATTGAAGCAAGCCCCTCATGCTTGGTTCATAAATCTATCAAATTGGATGGAGAAACTTGAATTTGAAGTGTGTGATTACCAAGAAATTGATGCAACATTGTTCATCAAGCACAACAAAGGTGTAAAAGTCACATACCTCATATGCTTTATGGATGAAATGCTTCTAACAGGTAATAGTGAACACATCATCAACATAGTGAAAAATGATATTGTAAAGACTTTTGATATATATGATCTGGTATTAATGAAATTCTATTTGGAAATAGAAGTAACTCAATAAAATGGTAAAACATTCTTGACCCATTGAAATACATCAACGATATTCTGGAGAAGTTTTAACTCAAATATGCACGCCCTATGACAACACCAATGGAATCAAATTTGAAACTCATTGTGGGCAATGACAAACCATAGGCAGATGCAACACTCTATAGAAGGCTAGTTGGTAGTCTCATCTATGTTACTAACACAAGACCTGACATCACTTATGCAATGGGGATTTTGGTAAGGTACATGACCAATCCAAAGGAGATTCATAGGCAAGCGGTAATAAGAGTGTTGACGTACCTAAAGACAATCCCCAATTATGGCCTGTTGTATAAAAAGAATACATATTTCAAACTCATCGCATACACAAAATTAGACTTTGTAGGAGATAAAGACATTAGGATATCTACATCTAGTTACTTGACATTTCTTGTCTCAATACCAATTTCATGGAGAGCAAAGCGATAAAATACTATAGCAACTTATTTAGCACAAGTTGAATATATTGATACAACTAAGATAAAAATAGAAGTGGTATGGTTGAGAAAGTTGTTGCACACTCTCAATATCACTCAAAAAATTCCTACAATATTTCATGTGGATAATCAATCAATAATCCACATGGAAAAGAATCATGTGTTTCATGACAGAACAAAACACATCAATACAAAAGTTCATAGGATATAAGAACTTGTTCAAAATGATACAATACAATTTCATTACTATCCAACAGTAGATCAGATTACCAACATCTTCACTAAGCCACTCCATAGGATGAATTTTGAATAGTTCAGATAGAATATAGGCTTGAGAGCCTCCATATCCCCCTCACAATGGAGATGCAATAGGACCATCAAGGCTAATGCCGTAAAACCACATTCGTGTGGGTAAAAAGTATTGGTTGGTCTCTACTCTATCTCATTTGTGAAAACCCCTTGTGGGTGCAAAAGGATAAGGTTTGTACTAGTTATGTAAAATCAAAACCTATGAAAATCCAAAATGGCAAGGGGGATGACTAAACGGTATATGGAGACCCAATGTATTGGAGTTGCAAGTCATGGATAATTGGATAATCGACTATACAAATAACCACTTGAGCCACTCATCTACTAAAATAAAATGACCTTCTACCATTAATGGAGATTGAATACATGTTAATGCTACAAGGTCATATTTATTAGTTAGGTTCCTAATTAATTATTATGGGGCTTTAATATGAACTCATTAGAATAGCTTATTTAATATGCAATGTCATTTCATGTTCATTTGAATTTCATGTAATATGGATTTGGGAACCCTAACCCTAATATCATTTTTTGCAATATATAATTTCATAACACAAAGGGAGAGATGTAATTTTTCTTCTCTCCATTGTCAAAAATCTTCTCATTTTTTCTCTTGTTTCATGTGGTTGAGCTTGGGCACATAACATTGATCCTTGCTACACTTTCCACCAAAACTATTTGGCATGGGTCTACACATATCAGTGTATATTAGCTCCAATGGTGCTTTAGCCCTTGAAAAACTCATTTCAAAAGGTACTTGATGTTACTTCCCTACTAAGCAATCCAAGCATACAAGCAATGTTGGTGAGAGGTTGGGCAGGCCTAACACCATATCATGTTTACTCATTTAGAGTAAGTAGCCTGAATTGATATGCCCATATTTTTTGTACCACAAATAGGTTGTTTTTTTTTTGTTGTAAGCCAAGGTAATATGAGGTGTGTTGAGGGCATCTAAAATAAACAATTCATGCTTGTAGGAAGTAGTTGATATATTTTTACCATGCTTGGTGATGAAGCAATTTTTATTTCTATCAAATACTTTGAAATCATCCACCATATTCTTATCCAATATTTGTAGAATTAACAACAAATTGTTGCCCAATCCTAGTACATAAAGTACCTTCTCAAATCAGCACTATCAATTTGGAAGAGTTACCAAAAAATCACCTACCCTTTGGACTTGATAGGTTTTATCATCTGCAATTGTGATAGGTTTTCCTTCTTTGATTTCAAAAGTATTAAACCATCCCTTATCTCCTATCATGTGCTTACTTGCATCTAAATCTATGTACCAAATATTATCTTTTTGTTTAGAATTAGTCTAATTCATGAGCATTTTGTGTACTTGCTCCAAGTTTGAATTCAATTCTTCAATAGCAACATATATTCTTTGTAACCTCTAATTGGGTTGTGGTTTGTATTGCCCTTTCTTCTTTGATGGTTGTCTATTCTTATCACCTTTGTTGGAAGAGTTGAACCAACATTATTTTTTATCATGAATGTCTTTCTCACAATTGTGGCAATACCTTTTTTTCTTTTGAGGTGTGTTTTGTGAGGAGGTGATAGAATCCTTGGATGAAGAACCCTTTTGAAAAGATCCTTTTTTCTTATACCCCATTTCGTAGAAATGAATGTACCGTTGGACAATTGGTCTCTTAGGTTATTAATTGCTTCTTCTTGTTGCAACAAATTAACCAAATCCTCAAAATATACTTGTCTATTGGACACTTGGATGGAAGTGACAAGCATTCTAAAAAAATTTGGTAAAGTTCTCAAAATAATAGAATTTAAGAGGTTATCTTCCACTTTTTCTCCCATTGCATACAATTTTGCTCTCAAATCAATAACTCTACAAATAAATGCCTCTACACTTTCTTCATTATTCATGCTTAGAGTGTAAAGTTGGGATTGAAATTTAATATTTTTTGCTTGATTTTTTCCTTTATAAATGGTGGTCAATGTATCCTATTCATATTTTACATTTTATTTTTCACATATATGCAGTTAAATATCATTAAAAGTGGCAAGAACTATTATCATCAATGCTTTGGCACTTGCATCATCTTCAAATTTTGAGCTTGTGACTCTACCAGTCACGATATCCCATAGCTTCTCAACTTGCAATAGGGTCCTCATCTTTTTTTTCCATGAAGCAAAATTCAAACCTCTTAAGAGTTAAGAATTTGATAGATAGGCCTTTACAATGGATATTGTGAGGGTTCCTTATATCACCAAATGGTCCCCTTTCTTTATACCACTAGTCCAGTAGACCTGATCTATCTAATATACCCACTTTTTATATAATATTCGTTGGTACATGGAATAATTTGGTCCCCTCAATATATGCAATCGTATGTGAGAGAGACTTTAAGGTACATAAAATAGATCAATTTATGGCACATAAGTAGTAGTGAAAGGCATTCACTCTATCTTTGACTCCTGCTTAAAAATACCTCTGCATACGTAGGGTGACAAGTCCCTTAAATACTTGGAGGAAGTTAATCTTAGGTTTTATTTCAAGCGATAGTAGTGAATAGGGTAATGATGGAGTGAAAATAAAATTGTATTTCCTTATTTCTCCTTGGCGATTTATAGGGATGACCTCAGACACCGTTGTTGCAGCTATATTAGGTGCTAAACGTAGTAGCCCAATCACAACAACATTACCTATAAGTGTAGGCTAAAGATGTATTTACTAAACGCTGCATTGTATAAAATTGCTCAAAAATAGGGTACAAATTTGAGGTTTTTTGCTACCATAATATATTAATGCATACAAAAAAAATTAAATGCATTTAAACATTCATCATGCTCATAAATTTATTTTTTGAAGGTTTCATATTCCATCAAAAATGCACCTTTTACAATGCCAATTTTGTTTTAATTTTTATTTTGCAATAGTTATGTTGTATAATTACAAAAAAATCCAAAAAAAATGTTCCTCCCTTGTTTTTGCATAAACATCCAAAATTTGTTTCAACCTTTTTAGGCTTCAAATCCTCCAAATTCCATGACAAACTAATGCAAATTCAATAGGCGTAGCATCCAAGCAATTCAACTAGCATAAAGTCCAAGCAATTCAACTGACATATATTCCAAAAAAGTCAAAGTGGCACATGAGGTCAGCCCATGTGGATCCCTCATGGTGGTGTCATTAATAGGCACCTCTAGGTAGCCCTGTGCAGAGGCTCTCTAACCACCTTAAATTTTTCAAACACTTATGTGATCCTTCCTCCTTTTAAATGGCCCTATGGGCCATTCCACCTTGCATGTGGGATAAAACCCATAAAAACAAAACCAAACAAATACCCTTCCTCTACTCGACACACCAACACCTGCCATGTACATAACTAGGGTACATGTATTATGTTTTAAATTGGTTAACTATTCTACTCGATGTGATTAGAGGATAAAGGTGATAGTAAACCACCTTTATCAACTACTTTGAAATCAACCACCATATTCTTATCTAGGATTTATGGAATTGAAAATAAATTTATGGCCAATCTTGGTACATAAAGTACCTTCTCAATTCAACATTGTTCATCTGGAATAGTTATTGAAACATCACCTATCCCTTGGAATTGATAGGTTTTATCATCTGCAATTATGATAGGTTTTCCTTCTTTGGCTTCAAAAGTTTCAAACCACCCCTTATCTCGTCATGTGCTTTCTTGCACCTGAATCAATGTACCAAACATTATCATTTTATTTGGAGTTAGTCTGAGTCATGAACACTTTGTGCACTTGATTTGATTCTAAATTTTATTTTTCATTAGCAACATGTCCTTTTTGTTGTCTATATTTAGATCATGGTTTGTATTTTCCTTTCTTGTTTGGTGGTTGTCTATTTTTATCACCTTCGTTGGAAGAGTTGAACCAACATTTTTTTGTGTCATTATTGTCTTTATCACAAATGTGGTAGTACCTCTTTTGTCTTTAAGGTGTGTTTTTTGAGGAGGTGATAGAATTATTGGATGAAGAAATTTTTTGAAAAGATCCTTGTTTCTTATACTCAAATTTCTTAGAAATGAGTGCACTATTGGATAATTGGTCTCTTAGGTTGTTAGTTGCTTCTTCTTGTTGCAACAAATTAACCAACTCCTCAAAAGAGACTTGTCTATTGGACACTTGGAGGGAAGTGGAAATAATTCTAAAAGAATCTGGTAAAGCTCTCAGAATTATAGAATTTAAGAGTTTATCTTCCACTTTTTCTCCCATTGCATACAGTTTTGCTCTCAAATTAGTAACTCTACAAAGAAACACCTCTACTCTTTCTCCATTCTTCATGCTTAGACTGTGAATTTGGGATTAAAGGTTAAGAATTATTTCTTGATTCTTTCCTTCATAAATGGTGGTCAATGTATCCCATGCATATTTTGCATTTTATTTTTCACAGATATGCAGTTGAATCTCATTAATAGTGGCAAGAACTATGATCATCAGTGCTTTGGCATTTGCATCATCATACATTTCTCTTGCATCATCATATGTTTCTCTTACATCATATCCAAATTTTGGGCATGTGACTCTACCAGTTATGATGTTCCATAGCTTCTCAACTTGCAATATGGTCCTCATATTTGTTTTCCATGGAGCAAAATTCGAACCTCTCAAGACCTGAGAATCTGAAAGATAGTCCTTTGCAATGGACATTGTGAGGGTTCCTTATATCACCAAATGGTATCCTTTCTTTATATTGCTAGTCCAATAGACCTTATTTGTCCAATATACCCACTTTTCTATAATACCCATTGGTACATGGAATAATTTGATCCACTCAATATACACAATCATATGTGAGAGAGACTTTAAGGTATATAAAATATATCAATCTATGTCACATAAGCAGCATTGAAAGGAATTCACTCTATATTTGACACCTACTTAAAAATACCTCCACATACATAGGGTGACAATTCCCTTAAATACTTGGAATAACTTAATTTCAAGTTTTACGTCAAGTGATAATAGTGAATAGGGTAATGATGGAGTGAAAATAAAATTGAATTTCCTTATTTCTCCCTGGTGGTTTATAGAGATAGACCTTATATATCGTTGTTATAGCTATATTAGGTGCTAACATAGTAACCCAATCACAATAGCATTACTTGTAAGTGCAAGATAGAGGTGTCGTAATTATTGAACACTGCCTTTTACAAAATTACACAAAAATAGGGTACACATTTGGGGTCTTTTGCTGCCACAATATATTAATGCATAAAACAAAAAATTAAATGTATTTAAACATTCATCATGCTCTTAAATTTATGTTATGAAGGTTTTAGATTCCACCAAATGCACCTTTTACAATGCCAATTTTGTTTCAATTATTTAATTTGTAATAGTTATGTTGTATAATTACAAAAAATTCAAAAAAATTGTTCCTCCCTTGTTTTTGCATAAACATCCAAAATGTATTTCAACATGGTTGAGCTTCAAATCCTCCAAATTTAATGATAAATCTACAGATATTCAATAGGTGTAGTGTCTAAGTAAGTCAACTGATGTAGAGTCCAAGCAAATTAAAGTGGCATGTGGGGTCAGCCCATGTGGGTCCCTCATGGTGGTGCCTCTGGACGACCTTGCATAGAAGCTCTCTGACCACCTTAAGGTGGTCAAAGGATTATGTAAGCCCTCCTTTTAAATGGTCCGATGGGCCATTCCACCTTGCATGTGGGATAAAATCCATAATAAAAAAATAAACAAATGTCCTTCCTCTGCTCGACGTGCCAACACCTGCCACATAGCATCATGTAACTGGGGTACATGTGTTGTGTTTTTATTGGATGACTATTTTTCTTGATGTGATTGGAGGATAAAGGTGAGATTAAACCACCTTTATCAACTACTTTGAAATTAACCACCATATTCTTATCCAAAATTTGTGGAATTAGCAACAAATTGTTGGCCAATCCTAGTACAAAGTGTACCTTCTCAATTCGACATTGTCCATCTAGAAGAGTTACCAAATCATCACCTACCCCTTGGACTTGATAGGTTTTATCATCTGCAATTGTGATAGGTTTTCCTTCTTTGGCTTCAAATATCTCAAACCACCCCTTATATCCTATCATGTGCTTGCTTGCATGAATCTATGTACCAAATATTATTTTTTTGTTTGGAATTAGTCTGAGTCGAGCACTTTGTGTACTTGCTTTGAGTCTAAATTTGATTCTTCAATAGCAACTTATCTTTTTTGTTGTCTATTTGGGTCATGGTTTTTATTGTCCTTTTTTCTTTGGTGGTTTTCTATTCTTATCACCTTTGTTGGAAGAGTTGAATGAACATTATTTTGTGTCATGATTGTCGTTCTCACAAATGTGGTATTACCTCTTTTGATTTTTGAGGTGTGTTTTGTGAGGTGATAGAACCCTTGGATGAAGAACCCTTTTGAAAATATCCTTGTTTCTTATACCTATACTTCTTAGAAATGAGTGTACTATTGAACAATTGGTCTCTTAGGTTGTTAGTTGGTTCTTGTTGCAACAAATTAACCAGCTCCTCAAAAGCAACTTGTCTATTGGACACTTGGAGGGAAGTGAAAATAATTCTAAAAGAATCTGGTAAAGCTCTCAAAACAATGAAATTTAAGAGCTTATATTCCACTTTACCTTCCATTGCATACAATTTTGCTCTCAAATCAGCAATTGTACAAAGAAATGCCTCTGCACTTTCTCCATTCTTCATGCTTAGAATGAAATTGGGATTGAAGTTTAAGAATTGTTGTTTGATTCTTTTCTTCATAAATGATGGTCAATGTATCCCATGCATCTTTTACATTTTATTTTTCACATATGCAGTTGAATCTCATTAACGATGGCAAGAACTATGATCATCAGTGCTTTGGCATTTACATCATCATATGTTTCTCTTGCATCATCTCCAACTTTTGGGAATGTGACTCTGCCAATCATGATGTCTCATAGCTTCTCAACTTGCAATATGATCCTCATATTTGTTTTCCATAGAGCAAAATTTGAACCTCTCAAGAGCTGAGAATCTGAAAATTAGGCCTTTGCAATGGATATTGTGAGGGTTCCTTATATCACCAAATGGTCCTCTTTCTTTATATCGCTAGTCCAAAAGACCTGATCTATCTAATATACCCGTATTTCTATAATACCCATTGGTACGTGGAATAAGTTGGTCCCCTCAATATATGTGGTTGTACGTGAGAAACTTTAAGGTACATAAAATAGATCAATTTGTGGCACATAAGCAATACTGAAAGGGATTCACTTTATATTTGACACCTACTTTAAAATACCTCCACATACGTAGGGCAACAAGTCCCTTAAATACTTGGAGGAACTTAATTTTAGTTTTTATGTCAAGCGATAGTAGTGAATAGGGTAATGATGGAGTGAAAATAAAATTGGATTTCCTTATTTCTCCTCAATGGTTTATAAGGATAGAGCCTAGACACTGTTGTTGCAAATATATTTGGCGCTAAACGTAGTAGCCCAATCACAACAACATTACCTTGTAAGTGTAGGTTGGAGGTGTCATAATTATTGAATGTTGCCTTGTACAAAATTGCATAAAAATAAGGTATAGATCTGGGGTCTTTTGTTGCCACAATATATTAATGTATTTAAACATTTGAAGGTTTTAGATTTCACCAAAAATGCACCTTTTACAATACCAATTTTATTTCAATTTTTATTTTGCAATAGTTATGTTGTATAATTACAAAAAATTCAAAAAAAATGTTCCTCCCTTGCTTTTGCATAAACATCCAAAATTTGTTTCAACCCAATCAGGTTCTAGCTCCTTCAAAGTCAATGGCAAACCGACGCATAGTCGATAGACATAGCATCCAAGCAATTCAATTAACGTAGAGTCCAAGCAAGTCAAAGTGGCACGTGAGATTAGCCCATGTGGGCCCCTCATGGTGGCATCACTAATTGGCACCTTTGGGTGGCCCCGTGTAGAGGCTCTCTAACCATTGTAAGGTGGACAAAGGCTTATGTGAGCCTTCCTCCTTTTAAACAACCCTTTGGGTCATTCCACCTTGCATGTGGGATAAAATCCATAGAAACAAAACCAAACAAATGATCTTCCTCTACTCGACGCACCAACACTTGCCACATGATGTCACGTAACTAGGGTATGTATGTTGTGTTTTGATTGACTGACTATTCTTCTCAATGTGATTGGAGGATAAAGGTGAGATTAAACCTTAGAAAGGTTTAATTTTGTTTAATATTTTGGTTTCATCGATGGAACTTTGTGACTATGTAATGCACTACCTTATCTGCAATCAGGGAAGATTGATCTAGCTACGATCGAAAGGATTTAGGTAATAGTTCTCTCAAAAAGTATTTTCATTATTTAATTATATTTTCTCAAAACTCTTCTTATTAGAAGTGCATGGAGATGCATCATTTTACTAATTCATGTTGACACTTAAACTTATTTGTACTCCATTAATGAAGTTGGGATATCCCCCAATCTTGTTTCCATGTTCTAGATTCCATATCTATTATTACAGTTTTCCCAATTATTTTCTTTGTCCCCACATGCATAATTATAATATTATACCTTCCTATATGTGTGTTCTTCAAAACTTTCCTTCACTAATAACTACTCTTTTGAACATATAAAATAGAATATTTGAATTTTTCAACCACCATATATCATGGCATAACTAATTTCAAAAGAATAATATCCAGTTGTAAAATAAATTTAAGTTGAGCTCTTCACGTGGTATATGGTGTACTTTTTGAACAAAAGAATAATCTATCTATATTTTTAAATTCACACTTATCTCTAGAATCAAACAGAAGCAATCCACCCACTCAAATCTTGTACAAAAAGCAAAAAAAATGGACAAAAGAGAAAGATATAGTGGGCTTCTGTAGACACCATAAATAATCACTAAATTATCCACATATAACAATCATAACACTAATACAATGGATTAAGTGGTGGGGGTATTTATACAAATGCCAAAAATCCAATAACATAAATGAGTTTAACCTAAGTTGACATACACAAGGGCTTAAGGTGAATTACAAGTTACAAGGTGGGTTTAACCCTAACAAGGTTAACCATGACCCATAGGGCTTACATAATAAAATATTGCAATAAATTAAATAAAATCACAAGGACTTAAGGTGAATTACAAGTTACAAGGTGGGTTTAACCATAACAAGGTTAACCATGACCCATAGGGCTTACATAATAGAATATTACAATAAATTAAATACAATTGTACAATGATTACCCTTAGGCCTATATAAGATTCCATCATACAATATTTTCCTTAGCCATGAGTCAGGTTACACTTTCAACACCCTCTCATATTTTGAACTTAGAGGCCCAGGAGAAAATACATTAGTAATAATAATATATTCTCCATAATGGATGCTCTAGTAGGCCTTTGTACTTGAGGTAGACTCGTTTGAATCCCCCTAATGATCTAAAATATGTTGTTGCAAAAAATATCTCTATAGAAGAATCTCCTTATGTTGGGCCATAGTCATCACTTCCATTATAAAATACTCATGCACAAAATCAAATAAGATTCCCACTAAGACTCCAAATCGGGGAGAGAAGTTAAGATTACCACCTTTAAAGAAAATTTGTATCAATCTTCTATAATTGATAAGGTAGGACATGAAGGCATAGCTTTCCCTTTTACAACATACAACACCTTATTTTTAAACTTCAACATGACCTTAGTCCACCTAATTTCCATTACCAAAAGAGGCTTTGCATGGACCTGCTTAAGAAAAGAGCTATTACAAACTTCCAAGAGTATCTAGACACGTAATAGAAGGAAGAGATCATAAAATTTCATGAATAATATGAATCAACAACCTAAAGGAGAGAGATAGAGAGGGGTTGATTGAAGCACAATTTAAATCCTTTTTTATATGCCTCTAAAATACTCAAAACCTACTACAACTATCAAAAATCTAATTGCATCACCCAAAAGAGTAGACCAAAGATTTTGATTCCATACAATATGATAATTTTTACCTTTTAAAATAGGGCAATAGGGCTTGAGGACAATCTTGCACAATTGGACCCTTAACATTATAATGGGTCCATAAACTAATGTCACCAATATGTTCAAAAAATCATGTGATTTGAAAAATGGGTTCAAAATACTTTCATCAACAAAAGTTATATGGCCCTCAAAAGATATACCCAAATAGCACTTAAAAAGGAAAAAGTAAACCTCACAAACCTTAGAGAAGCAACATTCAATCCCAACCTACCACTTGGAGACCACTCATTCGCTAGTGACTACCACTCAACCCATGCCACCTAGTTGTCATTGGTCTGTTGGAATCTTTCCATTTTCCCATTTTTTGTTAGTCAAGGATAGATTAATAGGTGAAAAGAGGTTTATGTGGCACATTTGGGTGCCACATTGGCTACCACATCATCTAGGTAAGAATTTATTTGTTCCAAAAATGCCAAAATTGTACTAGATGGGATTGAACTTGAATCTCCTATAGTCTAAGCAACTTGCACTAACCAAGATAGCAATGCATTCATTGAGACACTTTCTCCATTTGCTACTTAATCATGTGAAGGAATGGTGTGGCATCAAAACAAAACACATTGCAAAAAACATGTTAGACCAAGAGAAATGAACTTGTGACCAATCATCGAAGAGTGCCTTTGCAAGCTTAGCATAGCCAATCAACTACAACTTCTTATGTTGACGTGTTCATTGATACCCCTATAGGTGATGCCACCTAGACTTATCATTGTGAGTAAACTTGACAAAAAAGGAAAATTATTGTTTTTGAACATGAAACCTTCTCCATCCAATGCTTAAGTCATAGTTCATCTGACCAACTCGCTTTGCTTCCAGGGTGCAAGGGATCTCAAAAAGTTTCTTTTTATCCCCTGTAGAAGCTTACAAAAAATCTACAAAAATGGCTAGCGTGGATTTGAACCTGTGATCCAGGTCATGAACGACACTAAACCACATGCGCCTATCCATATTGAAAAACCTTTTGAATCAAATCCATAGTACATATAATCTATAAAAGAGAAAACCACAATCCATCCAAAAGTCTATCAAAAATTCAAACAAGATGCATGCGAGAGCGGATTTGAATTCAAAAATCTAGCATCAAAAACTCTTCTTTCTTCCAATCAACATGACATGGTGTTCCTATGGAAATTGAAGAAGATGAGACCAAACCAAATCCAAATTTGCATTAAAGAGGTCGAGAATGTTTTGATGATAACAAAGCAAAAAAAAAGAAAAATAAATGAATAAAAGAGAAATAGAACCTCCTCTTTAAACTCTTATGCCAAAGATGCTTATGAAGCTTTGAGAAGGAATCTACCCTAAAATTTAGAGGAAGAGTCATAGGATTCAAACAATATTTCTACGTGAGCAAGCACTACTACTCCATACCCACTTTGATACCATGTTGGAATTCTCACTCATTTCAAGAAATGAATAGAAGCAATCAATCCACTCAAATTCTATACAAAAAGCATAAAAAATATGAAAGAGAGAAACATATAGTGGGCACCTTGTAGACACCATAAATAATCACTAAATTATCCATAGATAAGAATCATAACACTAATATAATGGATGGAGTTGGGGGGCGGGGGGGGGATTTATACCAATACCAAAACCTTAATTACATAAATGAGTTTAACCATAAAAAGAGGACTTAAGGTTAATTACAAGTTATAAAGTGAGTTTAGTCATAACAAGGTTAATCACAGCCCCTAGGTCTTACATAATAAAATATTACAATAAATTAAATGCAATTATACAATGATTGCCCTTAGGCCTATACAAGATTCCATCGTACAATGTCGACCTTGACCATAAGTCAGATTACACCTTCAACATATATTACTATAATAGGATGACCTCATAAACGATTATTATTGGGAGGGAAATATTATGATATACGATAAGGTATCACTATGGATATATGAATCCGTAATGAAATGGTAAGAGTTCTATATGCTTCATATTTCCTAAAGTTTTCATCCCCTAACAATTCTTCTATCATTTTAAAAATAAAATCATCATTGATATACACATTTTTCATACTTCATTCATGTACATTTAAAAGTCAAACGCATTGGTTCTCCTTTGGACAAGTTCTTTACTTGTACCAAGATATTTTACTTGCTTTAAACAAAGAACCCAGTAAACCTTACAAAAGGTCAAAAGAGCAAAAAAAAAAAAACTAAATTATATGAGTACATGAAATATTGATTATATATTTGAAAAAATTTGATGCTCTCAAAAATATCTTTTGTAAAACCATGCATTCAATCCCTAGAAAACGTCAAAAAAAAAAAATGGATTTGGTTAGTGTGAGAAATTCGTACAACCGATGCTCAAGGCTAGGCATCCCCATCCCACCATGACCTCTCATAAGGGGGAGAGTTGAGCTTATCAATAGGGAATTTAACACAGCCATACACACACTCACCCACGTCGTGGTTTGAACCTTTGGACCTCTTGAAGAAGAGCCAAAGCCCAAACCATTGCATTGTCCCCCTTAGGACAAAAAACATCATCTTTTGATTGCTTCATAATTTACCTAATAAGATAGTTTCAACAATATCTTCGTCCTTACTAATAAATGGATGAGCATTCAATAACAAATGAAGTTTTTACCTTTCATTAACCAATTTTGCCCATGTGCTTAAGGTAGTTGTTAGTATTTTGCCCTACTTCTTATAAAAATAAGTTGTATTATATCTTCTCTTAGATTTGATATCTTGAAAATGGCATCTACAACCATAGGCCCACAAGCTACTATCATTTCTCCATTATAACCTTTAACATTTGTTTGCTTAGAAGTAAAATGGAAGAAAATGGATGCTTTCACAAGCTCTTGTCTAGAGTCAATTATATTTTGCTTTTAGGTTCTAATCCAAGAAAGACATCATGATCTTGATGTCTATATTCAAGTTAGATACATTTGATAGTTGAGAGTAATACTTACCATCATGGATTTTAGAAATTTTGGATTGGAGATACTAGAGAGATAAGTAATCTCTTTTCATATATAGCAATGCTTTGGTAAGACTCTTAAAACTGTTTTTTTTTCACCTTAGTGTAACCTAACTTACTTTAAATCTAGAATTTTCTATGACATTAAAAAGCTTCTCCATTATCATGGACTTACATCAAAATTCTCAAATTATATCTAAATTTCTATGTGAAAGACTCAACATAAAATTATAATGTAGACTCAAACCATGTTCTGAAATGTCATGGATCCTTCTAAAAAATTTAAGGCTAAAGTCCAAACCTCACTAGTAAATTCTCTTTGATAATGTCCAAATAATAAACCCTAGTGTGATGAGAGGACTTTCCAAGCATTTGACTAACTTGTCAAATTGACCCTTATTACATTTGGGAATATCTTGGTTTCATATATTGAAAATTGATTTTTTTTCCTATTTAAGCTTTACTCTTTCACATAACATGCAAAATTTTGGTCATAAATTGTATGTTGTGGATATTGCAGCTTGAAAATAGTTCATAAAATCCTAATTCCACCAACATGAATTAGAATTTCAAATAATTTGTTTATAGTTTTTGCTTTAGGATCATTGAAGAAAATAAAATGGGAAAAAATGATGGGAAAAAAAAAGACTTTTTTCCTATTGAATTTGGGAAGATCTTGGTTTCGTATATTGAAAATTGATTTTTTTCCTATTTAAGCTTTACTCTTTCACATAACATGCAAAATTTTGGTCATAAATTGTATGTTGTGGATATTGCAGATATTGCAGCTTGAAAATAGTTCATAAAATCCTAATTCCACCAACATGAATTAGAATTTCAAATAATTTTTTTATAGTTGTTGCTTTAGGCTCATTGAAGAAAATAAAATGGGAAAAATGAAGGGAAAAAAAAAAACTTCTTCTCTTTTCAATAAATATGATCATTGGGTAGTTGATTTTTCCATCTATATTCCTAGGTTGAATAAATGGAAAAACAATTAATTTGTTACATGAGATTGAAATAAGTTGATAGTCGTAGTTTAACAAACTGTATTATTGAGGTATTACAACAAACCATATTATGACGAATTGTCTTATTGTGAGCACACACATCAGAATGTGAAGATTTAAATTTGGATCACACTTCTATAATTGCATCTCATTCACCATTACTCCACAATGCCATGAATGAAAATATGGGGTACTTTGGACAATGTGTCATTTTACATTTCGTTTTCCTTTTGCCTTTTCGTAATCCATCTTTTGGCCTTCCAAAACTTTTTTTCTTGGTTGTTAAAAAAAAAGGATTTTAACAAGATCCCCCACCCTTTTACATAAAAGTGAGCTAGATACTGAAAGATTCTCAAGATAGCAACACTTACTAGAGGCTAGAAAAACTAGAGTCCTATTGACCTTATGCCTAGCCTGTTCATTTATACTTAACAGTTAAGCTTTGAGTACTGTGTGTGGAACTCGGAGAAGTAAGAGCTCTAGCAGTTGGTCTTCCAAAAAATTTATTAATTCTTTGAAATGATCTATTTGAGCACATGAAAGCACTCTACCAATAAGACAAATATGTTATCTACAAATGATACAAAATGCTTTTAATCCAAACAAACAAAACATTTTGTATTTATAAATAAAATGATATTTGTTGCCTATACATGGATATAAGGGAGAAAATAAAAAGAGAGTAGAAATGATAGATATTTGGCTTTAATCTAAAGAATGAAATCATTTTTTAAAAAATCTAAATAAATGAAATATAAAGTTGCACAAGAAACCTTTTAAGTTTTGAGAAAAGAAGGCTTGAATAAAACATTGGAACATATAGTGAACAAAGGAGGATTTAGTGTGTAGATGCATTAGAGTAATTTTGCTTGAATCACTTCTAAATATTGTTGTACTGAAAAATAATCTTAGGGTTATTTGGAGGCGCTTTATTCCAAATAGGGTTTTTCCTTGTAAAATGTGTTTTTCTCCCATATATGATTTTGAAATCTATTTATTGACGTTAGTCTCTAGATTTGATGCATAGAATGATTTTTTTTCAAGAACGTTGTCTACTTTTTGCAAATAAATAACAATAGTGAATATGGGCTTCTTAAATCTATTTGATTTACTCAATAAGTGTTTGTTTGGTGAATCTCTTGAGTGATTTAAGCTCATGTTGGTATTCAATCAATTAGTTTCCTATCATGTGAGCTTGTATATCATTAAATCAAAGGGAGAAAAGCATTAGCTTAGGTCCATTGGGAATAGGAGTGGACCTTTTTGAGCATATGAGCATATGTTTATGAGAATGAAGTTCCACTTAGGGAATTTGGTAGTATCTCGAAAAACAATGGTAGCTGCTTAGACGAAACTCGTGAGATAGACAAATTGGTAAATTTGCTCGTGAGATAGATTGGTAAATTTGCTTTAGAAGACAAATCCATTCCTGTACAAAATCCAAAAGAAGAGCAATTAGAACGTGGAAAAATGAGAGAGCAAGGAAAAGGATAAAGAAGAGACTTCTAGTAAAACACTGCCTTTAAGATGGGGATCAAGATGAGATTCGATCACATGGAGGTCCAAAGAAAATGGTGGCATTAGAAAATTGGTGCAATTTTATGACAACTACAAAATTCATGGCTATTCTAATCAGCAAAAGATTTATTTTGCATGGTCAAAATTCATATGTCATGCTCTTCTATGAATGGGGAGCCATGTGGATTCATTGAATAAGAATTAGGATCCCATGGTTACCAAATGGAGTGCCTTAAAGAAATTAATGAAGAAGCAATTTTACCCCATTGGATATGAGGAGAGGAAACATAAATGCAAGAGGAAGGACAAAGTTTAGAAGATTATATCGAGTTGTATACACAAGCCATTTTGTTGGGATGCTAACTCAAGAATCCAAAAATAATACCAAAACACCTCAGTGGACTTCATAGCCACTTAAATTGTTCTTTAAATGACAAAGCATAGATGAAATAATTGTACAAGTATGTTCTATGAAAAAAATGGCAAGAAGCCCTAACACTTAGGTCAACTAGGGCAAATCAAGAAGGAAAAGAAAAGTGTGTTACCATCATTCCCTAAGGCAAAGAATTTGCAAGGTATTGTAAATTGTGATAAAGATGGACACAATGCTAAAAGACATTAGAAGTTACATTATGAACTTCACTCATGGAAGAAGAAAAAGAATGAGACCAAGCAAGCCATGACCCTAGTCTTAAAGGTGGAAGACAGAGTGATTAGGTATGAATCACATCTTGAGGAGATACTTATATGCACATCCACAAGGAGAAAAAATCCAAAAGCCCTCCACAAATTTAAAAAAAAAAAAAAAAATGTAGGAGGTAAAAGGAAATTATTCCTTCTTAAGGTCCAAGTTAAGAATGGAAAGTAGATACCTTGATGGATCTTGTTCCATGAGAGAAATTGAATTCAAAAGAAAAAAATGTACACTTGAAATAAAGGAGCATCCAAATCTGTATGCTTTGGTTTTGTTGCATAAGGACAAAACTATGCATGTTACCAAGAAGTGTCAAATTGAGTTTGCAAGCTCATTCCATTTTATTGGTGAGGTCGAATATGATGTGATACCTCTTGATGTTTCTGAGGCAGTTCTAGGTATACTTATGGGAAAGAAAAGCCATGTTTTCTAAGAAAGAACAACAATACCAACCAATCGCCAATCAATGAAGGCAAACCATTCCTCATCAATCCATATAAAGGAAGGGAAAAGAATTCTCTAAGGTTAATGAATCAAGCTAAGATAGTAGTAAAGCGAGCAACTCACTATGTTCCATTGGAAAGACGAAAACAAGGGGGTATAATGGATCTGCTCTTCTTTCCTCAAAACAATTCTTGATGGATCAAGAACCTCCGTACGAGGGAGGTCTTATCCACATGGGCCATATAGTCACTTTACAAATTAAATAATATACTGTCAACAAATTAAAAAATTGTTCTGTCCACCATAAGAGGATAAAATATTTCCTATCTACAAATAATACAATATTTTCTACTACCTACACAAGACAAATACATGAGAAAGTGAAGAAAAAAAAACTACACACTCAGCCATCACAACCATTGGCTTCCAATCTCCATTTGGAGAATGAAAACTGCTTAGGACACCTCTAGGAAAATTTCAAGAAGGAAATATATTCTCTTTCGAAAGTTGAGAATCCTTTTTAGTCCTCAGGGATGAGTTTATAAATTTGCATGGATGAGATTGTTAGATTATGATTTTCAAACTAATTAATTTGTAAATGGTAAGTGTAATTTAAGATAGTCTGGAAGGGCAATTCAACAGAAGTCTTTCCACTCTCTCAAATAGAGAGATGATTTTGTAGGTTGTGCTTCCACATAATGATCAGTATTTATTAGTATAAAATAGTATTATTGCAGACACAAGCATGGTATGTTGCATGACTGTTTACAGTGTATCATTTCTGAGCAAAACATATTCATTTATGAACATTTGAAATCAACCAGACAACAGGTTAGGCAAACCACCTGTATAATTGGTATTGGTTGACAAATCTGGTTGTTGATGTTATGTCCACATAAAAACTGTCTTGCATGTGAGTTGCATAAAATATATTTTTTCAGCAAACAAGGACCAAAACTTGGAAAATGAATTCTCAAAGTAGGACAATGCAATCCCTTTTCATATAAGAAACTATCACTTGGATGGTCTCCATCAGAGAGGAGAGGCATATAGGATAGATAGCAATCTTGTCAAACTAAACCAGTATTATCTACCAGCCTAAACAAATAAAGGTTGTGATGGCTATTTTCTACCAAGTTTGAAAACGTCTGTTTCTCATTATGAAACCAGCATATTTCAACTCCACAATTGAGGGAAACCACAGTTTATTCAAAGGGCAACAGCAATAACAGTTACATAGCAAAAAGAAAAGTTTTTAAATCTCAATCGACAAACATGCAGATTAACTTTTCAGTTTTCTTGCATTGTTATTTAAGTATCCAGCCATGATTCAATAATTTAGAAACATTACTTAATATGTTAAAGTTTAATCTGCAGTCTTCAATTTGCCTGGACATAAAGAATGTGATTTACAGATTATTTCTATCCATTCGTATAACAAGTTGGCTTTACTCAATCTTGTTAAGGATAGATGTGTCTCCGCTTTTTATTATTGCCTTTGCAACTCTTTTGAGATTCCCACTTTTTAATAACTAGTCTGCAAAAATGTTGTCATCCATAATTTTGATTCCTACATGGTTGGCTAGGCACCAGGGGTGTATCGAATTAGAAATGCAATGCAAATGGAGTAAGTTTACTTTCAAGCAACAAAAACAAACTCAAGTGCCTGAATCATCTGACTATAGTTATGTGCATGTATCATTTCTACAAGGCTCCACACAAGCCAAGAAGCCAAGGAAAAGGCAGTTAACCTTCGATTTTCTCAATTCATCCAAACCTTTTACCACTCCCATTGACAGGTCTGAGAGGGGTGAAATCTGGCTTACAATAAGGAGGCCGAACATTCGGTGGTGGATAAAAAGCAGTTGCAGAATTACTTTTATCCATGTTTACATGATCCCTCTTTGTCACTGGTCTTGGAACTGGCTGTATCATGCCATTGGATGGTGGGGGACCCAGAGGTAAACAGGGAGAAGGACCCCGCGGTAAACTAGGTGATTGAGACGGTGGACCTCTTAGGGATGGAGGTAACTGCGGTGGCAGAGGAGCTTGAAGATGTGGTGGACCTCTTAGAGATGGAGGTAACTGTCGTGGTGAAGGAGCTTGAAGAGGTGGTGGACCTCTTAAGGATGTAGGTATCTGGAGTGGTGGCACAACTTGAAGAGGTGGTGGATGTACTTTTGGCAAGTTCCCTGCAAATTTTTGCATTCCTGGTTGTGGTTGTAATGAACATTGCACAGGTATTGCCAACTGAGAGTGTGCCACAGATGTCACCAAGGTTGCAGGGCAATCTCGTTGCTCCAAATATGGAGGGCACCATTCAGGCATGTCGTCATCATCATCCCATAAACTCTTCTTGACTTCATTACCTGGAGGATGTGGAGTTTGAGAATTTGGAGAAATATGTGGCAAATTGCATATAGCAGGTTGTGAACCTAAATTGCCAGAAATGTTAGGTCCAGGGACTTTAGGCCTGCAGTTTTCTAGAGGAGGTGGATGTGCCATTGCCTCACTTTCATGAAACTTCTGTATCAAGTCACTGATTTGTACAAAAGGGCGAGGATTTGTCGAAGTTTGGGAAATCTGCTGTTTGTTGTTATGACCACCAAGCTGGCATTGAAATAAAATCATGGAAACAGGGGGCGGAAGCCCCAGATTACATGCTTTTGTAGAAGGTTCAACTGGACACTGAGGATATGCCGAAGACTGAATATCACTACAAGGTGGGAGAATCTGATTTTCCAGCATTTTAGAAGCTCCAGTTGCTACTGTAAAGTCAAATTCTGGAAGGTCATCATCATCTTCATCCTTCTGTGTCACACAATTTTGAACACCTTTACCATTTTGAACAGTTGTTGCTTTGGACCCAAATTCCCCTGGCACTTTCTCTATCAGATCAAAATTTGTAACTGGCAATGATAAATTAGTTTGAACAGAAGCTTTCAACACAGTTGTTTGGGAATTGTGTGGAACTGAACTAGCCAGCTTAGGACTGAATGCAGGAGAGACATCTGTATCAGAGGCATGAGACATCAGCTCTGGAACATTATCCAGAACACGTGTTAAATTTTTATCTGTGATTTGTTCAGTGTCTGCTTTTGCATTTCTTACATCAATTTGGATTGCTTTCCGTGTTGTCTGCAATCTACTCTCAGCTTTATCACTTTGAGTATCCAGATTAGTAGAAATGGTTTCCAAAAAGGAAGGCCCTCCAATTTTGGGGTCATCATCTCCATATTCGCACTGGGAGACTCCAGGGTGGCTGGGGGAATCCAGCAATACACCAAAAAGTGCAAGTTTCTTTGCATTTATATATTGTTCAGGTATCTTAGGTGGAGCATTTGAAGTAGCATAATTCTTACGCCACACAACACATCCAATGAGATCATCTTGCTGCCTGTTTACAATCTCGACATTCTTGATAAAACCATACTTAGCAAGCATGTGGATCATGGTCTCATCAGGTGGACATACGTACAGATCAACACCTCCAGCAAGCTCTGCAAATCCCACCCTTTCTCCTTGTCTGTAAGAATTGGCAATCTGTATCAAGTCAATACATTTGTGAGGAATATGTTGTGCACAACCCATGAAAAGGAAGACTGAAAAAGACTTGGTAATAGCTTGTACTGTCCTCACCTCCTGCATGCCTGATAATCCAGAATCAGAACTAACTTTCTGACGAATTGAAATCACCTGTAGTGAGAAGACTAAAATGAGTCTTTCTAAAATATAATACAGATTTAGTACATTCTCATTTTCAAACACACAGGACTAGCATAAAAACTATCTCATTTAGGTTCTCTTCCTTCCTGTTCCAATTGTCTTCAACGTAGCATTGCATGTTAAGGAACTTGGAAACATCCATTGAGTGGGAAGAGAAGTGTCAAGAATATATATATAAAAGTTCTAATTTTGTATGATATTCCTCAATATTGTAAGAAAAGCTTTTATTATGTGCTATAATTCAGACAGCTCATTTGCAATTAATGATAACACCCTTATCTTGAACTAAAATAGGCAATAGCTTATCTATGATAATCACTATGAATAGAATTGATTGATATCTTGTCTTTGAAAATGGTCCCATCACCCATTACAGGTTTCTCTACGATTGATGATGAAAATTTGGTGGTAAGTAGAGTCTGAAGCTTTGTTCCCATTTATGTTTTGAAGATCCAGTAATGATATAGTGCTAGTTGATATCACAGGAATTAGCAATTTGGTAAGGCAGTCATGGTAGAATGGGAATCAAAATAACTTATTGTCATTTCTCATTATGATTTTCAGTTTTCAACTATAGACTGTAACTAGACAATTACTTTAATATATAAACTGTGGTTGTTGTTGTCAGTTGTCTCATAAATAAACTTATTACAGCATTTGCTAGGCCATATTACTTCGCATAGATCATGTTCAAGTATTTTAAAAAATGTGATTATTGCAAACTCCAAAGAACACAAATCTTATAATAATTTATTTGTTTCATCCAATTTCTACTCGAGAATAATTAATTTCCATTTCTAAGATGCTGACTTTTTTCTCTCTATCCTCTTGAGGGATGCATGTTCATATCAACAGGTTGCCTCTCCAATGGGTATTCTCTTTTGAGAATAGTTAGGCTTGCATTGCTAAGACTTTGACACATGTAGCATTATAAAAGAATGGAATTTAAATAGACTAAAAGACACACAAATCAGTGTGAAGGCATTTGAGAAGGACTAATTAAAATCTTTACCTAGGAATTCTCCTTATTTATCGAAGATGCTATGCATATGAAACAAATAACAACTTCGATCTTGAGCAAATAAGACTTGGGAATCAAATGTAATTGTTGGTCACAAATCTGCCACAGGAAAGGATTTTGGGAAGGATACGCGCCCTAGACCTGGACCAATATTGAAAGGCCGAAGGAAAGAGATGCCCTCCGTGCCAATCTCCGGAGAAAGGCCGGCTCCTTTACTAAACTACTTGCTTTTTTGCAGATGAGAGTACAGGAAAGAGATAAAAAAAGTAAGGGTACAGGAAAGAAATAAAAGAGCTAGGGAAGAAATGCAGTTGATTGATTTAATGAGGGGAAGAACCGGCAGCACGATTACTAACTAATACTTTGAAGTAGCAGCAATGAATACAAAGAATAAAACATAAATGAACACCACGCTAACTTTCCTATGTATCCTCTGGAAGAGTTCCAGGATTCAACTACTTTCCTACGCCTAAATCCAGATTTCAGAATTACAGCAATTAAGAAAGTATATGAATGTAGCAGAAACCACTAACCACAGGCAGCATACAAAAAATTTAACGCAGTATTTTCTCCCCTATGTATCCTACAGGAGAATTCCAGGGTCCAATCCCCAATCACACACCTAAATCTAGGATGCAGAATTACAGTATGCAAATGAAGAAATGGAATAACAGAAATAATCACGTAAGGCAGCATACAAGAGAGAAAGAGAAATTGGGCCCAAAGTCTTTAATATCGATTGCAAAAGTCAAGTTACAGCAGCTTTCTAGCAAAAGTTCCCCCCCTTTTTTCATTACAATTCATGGGTTTTTATAGAGGACCCGACCCTCTGAACCATCAATGCACAAAATCTGAGAGTACGCCCTCGAAAACCTGAGAAATCTACCTTCGCTCCTCCCGTGACCGAGCTCTCACATCTGTTTCTATATTTGGCAGTTACGGCCGCATTAGCCGAGGAAATCTACATTAATGAGCCGTCTGACTCGTCCTGAATCTCCGGGTGCGGTGCTCGAGTGGCTGCTAGGGCCATCGAGTTCTCCCCCTACGACTGATTTTTCCTCTTCCATTGCCAAAAATGAGTCCCCGGTCTTTCGGGCAAGTAAAAAGGCATTTATGAAATACTCGATTGCCTTAAAAAGATACCCGGCCTTGGTGTGTGCGCCCTGGAGAGCTTCGCTAAATTCCAGTTCGGGGACCTCCTTCGCGACGGATGTGAGCCGAAGCGGGGCTAACCTCTCTGCATGGGTGCTTCGCGCGAAGGGGGCTTCAAAAACAGCTTCGCAAAGACTGAGCGCCGAAGCAGATTTACCTCTTCAAAACGTGGTTCCCAATCTCTCATCGCTTTGCCGAGAAAACGGGTTGAAGGTTGCTTCGCAAACGGATGCTTCGCTAATGGGCTGAAAGAGTGCTTCGCTGCGAAGCTTTTTCAAAATGGCCGTTTGGGGGTCTTTTGGCCGAAGTAGAATCTTGCCTTAGAATATTTCTCCGACTTCTTCAAGGCAACTAGGCTCCTAGTGAGGGAGCTTCGCACGAAAATTGGCCAAAGCGGGTGCTTCGCAGCGTTCTAGGGCGAAGCTAAATCTTACTAGAAAAACGGTTCGCCAGGGAAAGGGGCCAAAGCGGGTGCTTCACTGAGATTTTGGCGAAGCAGTTTTCATACTTTGCAATTTTTTCTATCGCTGCTTTGCCGCTTCGCAAAAACGGGGCCCGAAGCTAGTCTCCTAGAGGCTTCGCTGGCGAAGCTCTTTTCATGCCTTAGAAAATTTTGGGCATGCATTTCATTTTCCTGTTTTCTCTTGGCGAAGCTATGGGTGAAGCTTCTATACATATAGTTTATTTACAAAAGGGGCAAAAATGATAGCCAAAATTGCTAGAGTGTTGTTTACAACCAAAAGAAAGAAAACAAACCAAGAAATTATCACAGAATTTTGAATTTTGCCACCCCTTCAAGCAATGTGACAAAACTGTCAACAGTAATTCTGTGCTTTTTAAAAATAGGAATCCATTTATCTGGATGTCCTAGGAATTCCACACTGGCTGTGAGTGTTAAGAAAGCTATGTTTCTGGTGAGGTGTAACACAAGGGAGTTCAGAAGAAGGTTTCAACTTCCATGCCCCATAGATTTAGATGTATTAACACGTACTGGCGGTTTGGTTCAAATGGAAGGCCAAAAATGTTTGGAGGTTCGGTTTTTTCAAAAAGATTCAGTTTGGTTCAGAAAAAAAAAATTATCTTTCTTTCTCTCTTTATATATATATATATATATATATATATATATATAATTGCAGAAATTTTCAGCTTTCATTGTTTCAAAATTCAATGCAATCAAGATGTAAGTCCAAAAGTTGAAATAGGTAATGTTTCACACCACTTTTGCCTCTAGTAGACATCCAACAACTAGGTTGTCGGATATTTCTGAACTGCAACTGTCTTTGACTATAAATCCATGGCAATGGGAGCAGTTGAGCATAATGAAGGCATATTTGTTTTTTTAGCGATGGCCGAAAAAAGGTTTGAACCAAACCGAACCAGTTCAATTTGGATTAGACCAGGTTCAGCTGAACATGGTAACTATGGTTCAATGTTAGGGACCTGTTGGTTACGAATCTGCCATGAGGAAAGGATTTGTTGTTATTGCGCCCAGATTCGCCCACCAGATTGAAAGGCCGGAAGGAAGGAATGCCTTCCGTGCCAATCTCCGGAGAAGGCCGGCTCCTATGGGGGTGAGTTAAGATAAGAGTGCAAGAAAGAGATAAAAGTGCAGGAAAGAGATAAAAGTGCAGAAAGGGATTCCAAATGTGATTGGAGTTGGGTGGGGGGAATAAGCAGCACGGCAACGAATCAATCACCACTACTAACAACATTCATCTACAAACACACATTGAAACTACAGCTATCAGCGATCCCATGTATCCTCTATCTATGCATTCCAGGAATACCTGGCCATCAAATGTTGGAGTCCAGAGTTCGAGTACAACAACAAGCAATGACACAAGAAACATGAGGCAGAAATGACAAGGAGAGGCAGCATGCAAGATAAAAGACAGTAAGCAGAGCCAAGTGTATGTTTGTATTTGAGGCAAACGCACAGCTACAATTGTCCCCTAGCAATATATTCCCCTTCCACCACCTTACAATGAAAATGTGGTGGGTATTTATAGCCCAAAATTCCCCCCGATTACATTCATGGGCACAAAGTCCCAGACAAGACAGTAGCTGACACGAGCGGGCGAGGAGGCTGCTGATGCTGACTTTTGTCGGGCCGGACTGTCCTTGGAGCATGGTGTCCCTGAAGGCGGTATAGCTACGTGGCAACGCGTTTGGTCAAGTCTTCAGTCAACAGGAATGCGGGTAGGTGCGGCGGATGGCACTTCACATCGGCTTAAATGGTGACAGATTGGCGCCGGTAGTGTAGCCCATGCTTTGTCCTTGCGCGGTCAAGTCTTGGCTCGAATCCCGAAGGTGGATACTTGTCGGATGCTTGAAGTGTGACACGTGTCTGCCTTGAAAGGCAGCTTATCCAACTTCGCCAGGAATTCGGGCGCTATCGGGTTGCGCAGGAGGAAGACAGCGCAGTTGGAAGGCCTTCTTGCCTTAGCAAATTCCTGAGTTGACTTTACCCAACTGCGCACCGGTCAAAGGGCGCACTCCGACTTCGCTGCGAAGTCGGGTTTCGCACCGGTGCTTGGCTGTCTCTTCTCTGCTCGGACTGCGCACTGGAAAAGGGGCGCACTCCGACTTCGCTGCGAAGTCGGGTGTCGCCCCAGCACTTAGCCGTTTTTCTGCTAGACCATTCCCCTAGTGCGCCCAGGAAGAAGGGCGCACTCCGACTTCGCTGCGAAGTCGGGTGTCGCCCTTGACACTTAGTCAAATTTTCAACATTTCCTGTCCTGGTGCGCACTTCGGGTTCCCTACTGCGCTCCACTTGAGGGGCGCACTCCGACTTCGCTGCGAAGTCGGGTGTCGCCCCAACACTTAGAAACTTTTCAAGGTACACCTGCTGAAGTTCTACTGGGGGAAGAAAGGGGGAAAGAAGAAGAGGGAAAATGAGGAGAAGGGAAGGAAAAGAGCAGCTCACTTGTAGAAACCAAAAACATGGCACCCTTGTGCAAAATGTGGCAACATTCCTGGCGGCTCGCGGGGTGTCGAGCTCGCCTCGACGCAAAGAACCATGCCTTTATCCTTTGGGTGCAGAGGAACTTCCTTCCCCTGTCTTCTGCTGCTCTGGTCGCTTCCCTTGGGGCAACTGTTCTTCTTCAGGTTCGCTTTCACCAGTTGCCTCCTCAGTCTCGCCTTCTGAATCTGAAGGCTCTCCACTTTCGGCCTCTCGCTTGCTTATGCGTTCGAGCGCAGCCTTAGCTTGATCCCAGGCTGCGGCTTGGAAGGGAGTGGGGTCGCTGATTTCTCTGAGTACTGCGTGGAATGCAGCGACCGCGTGCAGGTCAATGGTGTTATATCTTTTGCCCAACTCCTCAAGAGAAGAGTTGATCTTGCAGTACTTCGCCACCATTTGAGCGACCTGCGCTTCTTGAACTGGCTCTGTCCAGCTATCGATTTCAGCTGTATCTGCCTCGAAGGACAGCCAGTTCTTCTTTACTTGCTCAAGGGTGAGGAACTCGTCATCTCTGACATAGCTCGGACACCCGTGCTCGGACAGAATGTGAAAGGGCGCCAGGAGAATGTGTCTTTCATGTTCCAAGGCGTCCAGCGCCTTCCTGGCCGTTCTGATCTTTTCTGTCCTGGCGAAATAAGTGTGCAAGGTTACCCTTGCATTTGCCCACTCTGAGGCAAGTTGGGACATGGGGGAGATTTGGAAGCCATCGCGCTCTAACTTCTCAAGTTTCATAGCCAGGTCTAGCCATTGCCTCGCCTGGTGTTCGGCTTCCTCTACCACAGGCTTTCCCTGGGCAGATACTTCTTCAATTCTGGATACGAAATCCAGAACTGTCAAGGACTTGACAAGGTTGGGCTTGCAACCTTGTAGCAGACTAGCGCGCATCTCCTTCGCCTTGCTCTTTGAAAAGGCCGTCGCTTGTGATGCTTTTCTCGTGAAGCTGCGACTGCGCCTGTTTCAGCGAATCTTGCAGTTGTGAAACCTGCTCTAGCGCTGCTTTTCTCTCTTGCTCGGCTGTCTGCTGAGCGGCGGCCAGCTGAGCCTTAAGATCTTCTACTTCTTGCTGCGCTGACCCCAACTGTGCAGTGGCCCTAGCCAAGTCTTCTTCGAGCTGCCTGGTGGTATTCTGCAGCTGGAAAAGCGCCTCCTGGGTCTCGAGATGCTTGACAAGGAGGTTGTCTGTTCTACGGCGAATACCGCGGATCTCGTATTCTTCGTTGATATCATCGAAGTTCTTCTCCTTTGTCTGAAGCTCATAGTCTGCCTCGGTCATATCGCGGAGAGGCTTCTTCACCTTAGGAATCAGCTTTTCTGTCGTAAGCACTCTCCGATCTAGGTCAAACTTTGTGCGCTTGACCGGGGCGGCTATCTCTTCGGCCCTTCTGCGCTTAACGCCTTGAAGAAAGGAGGCTGATCCCCCCGCGGCTCTTGTTGCCAGAGGCTGGTCCTCGGTGATGCTCATGAAATCGAGGTCTTCCAGCTCCTGGGTCTGCTGCGGCATTTTTCCCGCGAACAATGAAGTAGGTGGGATACCAGAGGGGGTAGTAACCTTCGAGGGCGACTGGGTCCTAGGAGTGACAGGCGTTTGGGTAGATGGCGCTGGTAGGGTTTCGATTGGCTGGGGCGAAGGATGTGGAGATGAGGGAGCGGCTTCAGCACTAACTGCGGGTGAAGGCTCTAGGGTTTGACTCAGGGATTGAAAAGCGTTGGGGTCCTGAGCAAACTGGTCAAACGAGTGAAGGCCGCTAGACGGCGGGGTGGCTTGAGATGCGGAGGATGCGGCTACGGCTTGCCCTGATGAAGTGGGAGTTGGGGTTTTTGCAGGGCCGACGCGGACTTGGGCAAATGGCACAGAGGACGTACCTGCGGGCTCCGCCTGAGCCGACGCTGAAGGGATGGTCGCAGCCTGGATGTCTGCTTCTGGTTCGGGGCTGTCTAAAGAGACAACCTCCGGCTGCTGCTGCTGCTGCGGGCGATTGCTGCACTGGCTCCTTGGGACGTTTGGTCCTCTCGACCTTTTTCTTTTTCTTTTCTCCCGACGCCGTGGCTGGTCCGAAGGAAGCGGCAATAAAGGGGCGGCAGGCGCTGATGTCCCCACGGTAAACTTGTACCTGGGTCGCGCTGGGAGAATACCTGCCGCACTTGGTCCACTGGTTGGCGGCGCGTGCGTCTTTTCTGTTGATGGAGGGGCCAGCTCGGGAGTTGACCGCTCTGGTCCTTGCGCCGCTTCGGGCACTGCCACGGGAGCAACAGGCTGCATCGGGCCCACTTGGCTGCTGGATGGAGTCGCGCTGGAAGTCGCCGGGGTTGACAATGACTGAGGGGTAGCCCTTCTTTTATACCTTATATTTGCGCCTCGGGGAACGCAAACGCGAAATTCGAAGGGCTGCCACGTGTCGACGTGTTGATCATAAAGTGCCGAAAATTCATCATCAACGGCAAGATTCCTCCGGCTTGATTTGTCGTGTTGCGTGCGACACCTCATCTTCCAGCATTCGAGGATTTTGTCCTTATGCCAGTTGAGCGGCGCCACCTTAGCGAGGAACTTCTTGAATCCAGCTGACTCCATTCGATGGTCCGGGTTCCGATCAGGATCGTAAGTGACCTCCTCACAGTAAAATTCATGCCATGGTGGCCATGACTGCATCAAATGAATGCGCCAGTGGAGGTCCGCACCTGTCAAATTCCTTCTTTCTTTCATGATTTCAGGTCTCGGACAGATGTGCGTGAACTTTCCCCGGACCCCGATTGGGTCGTACTTCCAGCGTTGGGGCAGCATAATCAGGCCCATTTCCAGCAGCTCCCGCTCAAGATAAACGTGCTGCCCGATTTCGAAGACTTGAATATTGGCCCAGGTCATAGGATATTTGAATATGTGACCCCTCTTCTTTCCCTGGCCAAATTCCTCTTCGACGTAATCCATTTGCCGCGCCACCTCCATCCCGAACTGATGATCTGTGCAGAAGTAGGGCAGCAAACAAGGCATTCCCTTGAATCCGTAGATTCGGACAACGATGCCCTGAGTCAGCCGAAAGGTATCACCAAGCTCGTTGTCCGACAGACACTTCGTCATAGCCGCTGGTGGGCGAGTCGCGCCGCGGTTGAACAATCCCATTGCCTGGCCCAGAAATTGAACATTAAACTCATAAAATGAGCCCTTCCGGTACAGGGCCTCAGTCCACTCGTACACGGGGAGCGGCTCTCCTTGTTCGTTCGCTTTCCTCAGGTTAGGGACGTTCATCCGGTGATGCATGTGGTACAGGCATAGCCATGTGAGAAAAGAGCAAAACCGGAAGTCCGTCGACTGCTTCTGCTGCAGTCTCACCAGGCTCGCATGAATTGCGTAGGCCAACCAGTCCGCCCAGTCGTAGAAGATTGGGCGCTTCCCGCTTTTCTGCGCCGTGGAGTCGTAAAACTCCCCGTGTAGGATACACTCGGCCATCGCCAGCTGGAAAGGCCGCACCACTCTATCTGAGTCGCAGCCGAGGACCCACGCCAGGATGATATAAATATATCTGTTTTCGAATCGGTCCAGCGGTATGGGGCCAGTCGGCCACTGTCCAGCGTTTAGCGGAGTCTTCAGCTCGGAGTTCAGGAACTCTCTCATCCGCTTTGTCTGCGAAAATCGGCCGGTCTGCTCTTCGATGTTCACCCTTCTGATAATTGCGTCTGGGCTGTACTGAAGCCCTGGGGCGAATGCTGGCTGGATGCTCTCTCGGAAGAGAGTGAACAACACCCTTCCTTTGTTATCGCAGACTTGCCGCGCAGCTGGTTTGTAATATTCAGCAATCACTTCAACCAGCTCCGGGCACCAGTGAGTCGGAGGGCACAGGAAACAGTGAAGATTTGAATTATATGCGGCTCCGAGGTGGTGAGAAGGCGAAACCTTACCCACCCACTTTGCGATAGTCAGACGCAGCTTCGTGATACTGATGGAGAACGAACCATCCTTGTACCCGGACAGACGATTGATTGGTGGCGGCGGAGTCTGACCAGCTACGCGCCTCTTCGTTCTGGATTTTCCTTTCTTGCCTTTCTGAGGCGCTGCGCTCTCATGGTCGCTAGACTCTGGAGACTTGTCAGCTTCACGCGGCTCTACACTTGATTGCGCCTGTACGGGCGCTTTCCCCTTGTCCATCCTTGTTGAAACAATCAGAGACAGGGACAACAGCTTCAGAGCTTGTCAGGTTTATTCTTCGCAGTCCGGGAGTCAGCTTCGAACTTATGAATTTTTTGGCCGTGCCAGGGTTCTTTTTGTAGACAGCGACTGCAATCATTAATGGCGCGAGGGAGGGAGTTAGGGCAGTTAACTCTGGGTTGGTGGAGACGTTATGATTTTGGCGGCTGCGCATGGGCTTTTTAGAAAAGCGTGCTTTATTGGCCCAAAACGCACCTTACCCTTTAAATGCATCTTTTTTGGTAATTGCGCAATCATTTAAAGCCTCCTTGATTGTTGTGCCGCTGCTGACGTCACCGCCACCATTTGGGCACACTTTTCGAAGAACTTTATAACCCAAATTAGCCACGTGCCGAACTTCGCCCTGGGCCCACACTTATGATTTTTCTTTCTCCGTGGTGAGCTGTTCGGACTTCGCCCGAAATTCGGGGCGCAGTCGGACTTCGCCCAGAAAAAGGGCGCACTTCGAACTTCGCCCGAAAAACGGGCGAACTTGGATTTTAGACTTAGGCGCTTTCAGCTTTCACCGGATCACCCAGGGTGCGCCCGAGAATGGGAGCGCACTCGGACTTCGCCCGAAAAATGGGCGCAATCCGACTTCGCCCGCAAACTGGGCGCGGTCCGACACTTGGCATTTCCTTGTAGTCTGCTGCCCAACTGCGCCCTTTGGAGAGGGCGCAGCCCGACTTCGCTGCGAAGTCGGGTTGGGCAGCCAGACTTAGACATTTTTAGCTCCTTTTTAACTGCTTTCTTCCCTTCTTCGCCCCATTTGATGAGCGCTGCCCGACTTCGCTGCGAAGTCGGGCATTTGCCTCAGACCTACTTGGGCTACTTGGAAAACTAAAAACTGAAAAACTTGAAATATTTACATGCTTGAAAACTTAAAATACAAAAAGGGAAATCTGTACAAAGAAGGGCCCCTTCGGGCGCCTTCAGTGGTGGTACAATTTGAGGTGGAACCCGTTGACGGGAATGGGGAGAGGATGTCCCTCCATGTCCCGGAGCACATATGCGTTGAACTGGTTCACCCGGGCAATCTGATAGGGGCCCTCCCAGAGGGCATCAAACTTTCCATGGTTGCCGGGTTTGGCCTTGAACGAGTCCCATTTCAGCACCAAGTCTCCGATTTTGAAAACTCGGGCTGTGGTGCCTTTCGCGAACCAGCCTTGGGTTGCTTCAGCGTGTTTGGTGAAGGCCTGGTACGCTTTCTCTCTGTCTTCCTCCAACTGCAGCAACTGGCAAAGTCTGTCTTCTACTGGATCCCCGCTGCTTCTTTCCTCATCAAGCATCCAGAGAGCGGGTATTTCAATGTGCGTTGGCAAGACAACTTCTTTGCCATACACGAGCGCATAAGGGGACGTTTTGATGGACTTCTTGAATGAAATTTTGTCCGCCCATAGCGCCCGATTCAGGAGTAGGTGCCAAGTCCTCTTGTTATTCTCCACTGTCCTTCGGATGATCTTCAGTAGATTCTTGTTGGTGGACTCGGCGAGACCGTTCCCCTGCGGGTAGTAGTTGGAAGACATCTTGTGATAGATGCCAAATTTGCTGGTGTACTCCGTGAGTACTGCGCCTGCGAACCCCGGACCATTGTCCGTCACTATTGACTCGGGGACCCCGAAACGGGTAATCAGGCTCTCGAGGAATCTGATGACCGTCTCTTGGTCGGCGTTCTTTGTGGGGATCGCCTCTGCCCACCGCGTGAAGTAATCGGTGGCGGTTAAGATAAACTTGTGGCCCGCTGCAGAGTTCGGCGAAATCACCCCGATGAAGTCCAGACCCCATTGCTTGAAACGGAGTCTCGGCTTGGATCGGTTGAAGGGGCAGGGGTGCTTTTACGTTTACTGCCGACAAATCTCCGGCATTGATCACACTTGCTACAGACCGCATGAGCGTCTGTAAACAGAGTGGGCCAGTAGTACCCAGCTCTGATTATTTTCAAGGCCGTGGGCCTTGCAGAATGATGACCTCCAGGCATCCCGGAATGAAATTCTCCGAGGACCCTGGACTGGTCTGCTTTTCTGACGCACCGCAACAGGATGCCGTCGATGTTTTTAAAGTAAAGCCCCTCGGGGCGAAGAGTGTACTTCAAAGCACCTAGCCGAAACCTCCTTCTTTGTGAGGCGTTCATGTGGTCTGGACATCTTCCGGTGCAGAAGTATCTCACCAGTTCATCTGTCCAGTCGCACTCCTCGGGTAAGGAGTTGGCTAGGTTGATGCGTGTTGTTGGATCCTCCCACTCGCAAGCGGATATCTCGGCTGCCGCGCTTCGGGCTAGCTCCTGGCACAAGGCTCGGCCTCTGATTAGCTTGGTTGGCCGCACTTCGATGTCAAACTCCTGGATTTTGGCAATCCATCCTGCTCTCTTGTGACCCGGCTCTCCTTGAATGATGAAGCTTCGAACGTCCGGGTGGATCACAAAGACAGTGATCTTGCTCTGGGAGACAAAGTGCCTGAACTTTCGGAGAGATTTCATGACAGCGTGAACCTGCCGCTCTATAAAGTTGTACTTTTCTTCGTGCGGCTGGATTACTTGGCTCAGGAACGCGATGGGGCGCTCCTCGCCATCTTCTCCCTTTTGGGTCAGGACTGCGGCGTAACTCTCTGGTTCTCCCACCGCGTACAGGATGAAATCCTTGGAGTAGTCCGGGTTGATCAACACCGGTGCTTGTGCAATGCGAGCTTTGATCTCCTCGAAGGCTTGCTCCCTTTCTTCAGTCCACAGAAATTCTGTATTCTTTTTCAGCAACTCGGCCATAGGCTTGATTACTTGTGCGAAGTCCGGTATGAACTTCCGCACGAAGTTGATTTGGCCGAAGAAGGACTGCAGCCCTTTCTTGTCGATTGGGGCGGGCAAGCGGAGGAGGGCCTCTGCTCTATCAGGATCTATAGCCAGGCCTTTCTCGGAGATGACATGCCCCAGCAGCTTTCCTTCTTTCACCGCGAAGACAGATTTCTTCGGGTTTATGGAGATGCCGAATTCACGACACCTTTCGAATATTTGCCGCAGGTGGGGAACATGATCTTCTCGCTTGTGAGAGAAAACGGTCATGTCATCCAAGTAGATGACAATCACTTTGTTGAGCAGCTCTCGGAAGGCCAGGTCCATGGCTCTTTGGAATGTGGCGCCAGCATTGGATAAGCCGAATGGCATGCGCTGATAGGCGAACGTCCCCCACTTGGTGGTGAACGCCGTCTTGTGCTGGTCCTCATCCTTGACCCATATCTGGTTGTAGCCGGAAAAACCGTCTAAGAGGGAAAATCTCTGGGCTCCAGCAACTATATGGAGGATCTGATCGATCTGGGGAAGCGGGTAATGGTCCTTGAGGGAGGCCTGATTTAGATTTCTGAAATCCACGCAGAGACGAATGTCTCCGTTCTTCTTCCTCACGGGAACCAAGTTCGCAACCCGGGATGAATGCTTGATGGGGTAGATGATCTTGGCCTCCGAGCATCTTCAAGAGCTCGGCTTTCATCATGGCCTCGATTTTTGGATTGACGGCCCTCTGCTTTTGCCGGAATGGCTTGGCGCCATCTTCTAGCTCAATGGTATGCTGGATTATTTCTCTGTCATACCCCTTCAAGTCTTGGTAGCTCCAGGCTACTATGTCAGGGAACTCTTGACATAATGATCTGATCTGCTCGAGTTCCTCTGTGGTGCAGTCTGTCCCGACCTTGATTGATTTACCAGGTTCCAGCTCCAGGTCGGCATACTGCTTCGGGTCTACTTTGATCCTGTGAGATATGGCTCTGTCATTCTGATCAAATAGACTCTCTAGGGTAATCAGTCCTTTTGGGACATGATTATTTTTCAGTTGTATCAACCCCTCATATTGCTCGTCATCAGGGTCTCTACCTTCGATTGAACAGGCTTCATTTACCAAAAATGTGACGATCTCCTCGTCACAGCTAAACACCTGCCAGTGGGTGTCCTTATCGAGCACGGAAGGCTCAGTAAATGGTACGAACCGGCTTCGGCTTCCGGATAGTGTCATCAGCCGGAACGTGCACGGCTCCAACGGACGCGAGAATGTCAGCATGCTTGTTTTTCTCTCGTGAAATAGCCTTGACATTCAACGAGTCAAAAGACTCCATTAGATCCCAGACCCGATTTCGGTACGCCTTGAGGTAGTGCTTTTTGGAGGCGCACTTGTTCGTGATCTGGTGGCACACCAGCTCTGAATCTCCGTAGATCTGCAGATGTTTGATTCCCAACCTCTCCGCCTTTCGCAAACCCAAGCACAGGGCTTCGTACTCCGCCGCGTTGTTGGTACAGCTCCAAGCCAGCCTGTAGGTGTAATCCTTCTGGATCCCGGTTGGGGAAACCAAAAGTACTCCAGCACCGGCGCCATTTTTGCATCGTGCGCCGTCAAAGAAAAGCTTCCACAGCTTCTCAGGTGCTGGTCCCACTTCTCTCCTGGCTGACTTGTCAACCCTCTCAGGCTGAACAATGGTGTAACAACCTTGCTCTGTTTCAATCACGGCGTTGAAGTCCCGCAAGGAGAATTCATCTTCTACTTGCAGCTGCTCGAGAGCTTGCTCCGTCATGTCCACTGTCACCAGTTCCTCCTCCGTCAGCTGAACCATGCAATCCTCAGGCTCTTCTCCGGGTATCTTCTCTACTAGGTAGGTGGAAGGCTTTTCATTGAAGATCTTCAGCCTCCTTCCCTTGAAGGGCACTTCCATGTGTGAGTAGTCCAGAGAGAGATACCCTCCCAACTTCGCAGTGAACTCCCTGGAGAGACACATGCCGAAGTAGGGTTCCAAGTCGACGACCACAACCTCCTGGATGACCACAATGTCGAGAGCTTTGTGCAGCCGAATGGGGATGTCTTTTATGACACCGACTGTCTTGACAGGGGTGCCGTCTAGTTGCAGCACGCCTTGGCTGCTCCTTGTGTACTCCATCCCGATTTCATCGCAGACGGCTCTCGGCATTACGGTCGTGGAAGCACCGAGTCCACCATGCAGTTGTGTACTATGTACCCTTGCATCCGTAAAGACGAGATAGAAGGGAGGTGGTCTGTTCTTCCCAGTGGTTGAGACTGTCAGGGGTTGCACCGGGACAGCGGGCTGTATCTCGCTTGCCATTCTTCATGGTTTTCGGGGATTCTTGCGGCGAGATCAACTCTGGCACAGGAGCTGAAGAGCATCGTACATGCTGATTCTTGCGGGAGTTCTCTTCAACTCGTCTACTATGCTGTAGCTCGAAGTGCTTGCTCCTTCCGCTTCTTTCGTCGGCTCGTACTTCGTCCGGTACTGTTGAGTGGCCTCAACTCTCTGTCTCTTGGTCAGAGACGGATATCTCAGCCTCTCCTGAGCTTGTTCTTTTGTTTCAGCTGGAGGCTGAGCAGCGGGAGCTTTAGCCGGAAGAGCTTTGGCTATGGGAGGCTTGACTGCGGGAGTCTTCGCCGGAGGAGTCTTGTCTTTGGCTGTGTAGGGCCACAGCCTCTTGTAGGGTGGTATCTCCTCAGGTTGCGCCTTGTCTCTTCTGGCGTACACCTTTAAGGGTTTGGCTGCAGCTTCGGCAGACTTCTTGTTTTCCTTGGCAGGAGGCGGCATCGGAACTTCGTCTGAAACGGCGAAATTGCTTTCGTCGCCCAGGATCATGTAGAGCTCTTCGTCCTCAATGGCGCTGCCGGCCAAGGTCTGGAGGTAGTGCTGATGCAGTGTACAGTCATCCTCGGCATGCGGGTCGTTGCACGTGGTGCACCAGTTGACCTGGTCAGATGTACCAGGTTCGTCCTCAATGGCAGCATTCCTCGGAGGGGGCCGCCGTTGCAATTGTTGCTCGGGGGGCCGATCCTTTGTCAACGCCGGGGGCGGATATGGCCTCCTTGGAGCCAGGTCCATCTGGGCCTGCTTCTTTTTCAGACGAGTCATGTCGTTAGACATGGTGTGATAGCCAGAGGCCAGAGCCCGTACCTCCTGTAGGATTTGATTCTGAATATCATGGTCAGGAGGCGGCGGCAATTGAGCTGGGGGAGGCAATGCGGCCAATGGAGGAGGAGTGGAATATTGTGCATGTTGCGGGGGAGCAGGAAGTGCTGGAAAACGCGGAGGACGAGGAGGCGGATAATGAATTTGCGGCGGGCCGTAAGGATTCACGACCGGCGCCGGATTCCATTGCTGCTGGGGTTGCTGTCCTGAAGTGGACGGCTCCGAACCAGAAGCTGATGGATACTGCGATCGGGGAAAATCAGGGTAGATGGGCGGTTGCACTCTGTGCGGAAGCCTGCCGATGGAGATGATGTCCATTTCAGCTTGCTGGGCAGCTTCGTACAGAGCGGGGAATGTGTTGATTCTGGCCACCTTCAGCAGTAGGCAAATGTCTGAGTTGAAGGATCTCAGGTAGTAGTAGGCGGCCTGACCTGCTGACGGTCGGAGTTCGCGAGGCACTCGTTTCCAAGACCTCGCAAACCGGATGTTGAAGTCTGACACCTCCTCTTGGGGGTGTCTCTGAATACTTTGGAACTGATGCAGCAAAGAAGAGGGATCAGCAGACTCGTTGCATCCTTTCACGAGCTCGCCGGCTAACTGTCGCCACCCTGTGATGGATCCCTCCGGCAGTGATCTCCACCAGTAGAGAAGCTTTCCCCTAAGGGAAAGGGCCAGCAGACGGGTCTTCACACTTTCGTCGGTAATGGAGTGAAGCGCGGCCAGGGCAAGAATGTCCTGGATGTGTTCATACGCCGTCTTGCCGTAGCCGTCGTATGTAGGGATAGACTTTAAGGCAGCAGGGGGCACAGCTTGCTGTCCGACTAGGGCCAAGGGCCCCGTAGAATCCACCGCCGGGAAGAGGTCGTCCTCATCCAGATGATCAGCCATTTCTGCTTCTGACCCGGTAGTGTACTCGGTATCGGAACTGTCCGAAGATGTGGATTCTTCTTCGGCCTCAACTTCTTCAATCTCGGCCTCGGCTTCTTGGATTTCAGCCTCGGCCTCTTCTTGGATTTCTTCTTCGCGAGCTTGATAATCAGCCAGCCTGACGCGCTCGCCTGGAGCGTCAAGGTCAAGTTCGTAAAAGTCAGGCGGGTTCTCCGGATTCCTTGCTCGCCACCTTCTCGTTTGCATGAAGGCGTTAGGACCGGTCTTCACGGACTCAGAGAATGTTCAGATAATTTGCAGAGTCGCCAGGTGCTCTGATTTTGAACAGCAATGAAGTGAGCACTAGTACTTCGATTCTGTTTGGGGGTGGGAAACTTCCATGTCCCACCGGGCATGCTAGAGAAACTATTGGTTACGAATCTGCCATGAGGAAAGGATTTGTTGTTATTGCGCCCAGATTCGCCCACTAGATTGAAAGGCCGGAAGGAAGGAATGCCTTCCGTGCCAATCTCCGGAGAAGGCCGGCTCCTATGGGGGTGAGTTAAGATAAGAGTGCAGGAAAAAATGCAGAAAGAGATAAGAGTGCAGGAAAGAGATAAAAGTGCGGAAAGGGATTCCAAATGTGATTGGAGTTGGGTGGGGGGAATAAGCAGCACGGCAACGAATCAATCACCACTACTAACAGCATTCATCTACAAACATACATTGAAACTACAGCTATCAGCGATCCCATGTATCCTCTATCTATGCATTCCAAGAATACCTGGCCATCAAATGCTTGGAGTCCGGAGTTCGAGTACAACAACAAGCAATGACACAAGAAACATGAGGCAGAAATGACAAGGAGAGGCGGCATGCAAGATAAAAGACGATGAAGCGAGCCAAGTGTATGTCTGTATTTGAGGCAAACGCATAGCTACAATTGTCCCCTAGCAATATATTCCCCTTCCACCACCTTACAATGAAAATGTGGTGGGTATTTATAGCCCAAAATTCCCCCTGATTACATTCATGGGCACGGAGTCCCAGACAAGACTGTAGTTGACACGAGCGGTTGAGGGGCTGCTGATGCTGACTTCTGTCGGGCCGGACTGTCCTTGCAGCATGGTTTCCCTGAAGGCTGTACAGCTACGTGGCAGCGCGTTGGGTCAAGTCTTCGGTCAACGAGGAATGCGGGTAGGTGCGGCAGATGGCACTTCACATCGGCTTAAATGGTGACAAGCGGCGCCGGTAGTGTAGCCCATGCTTTGTCCTTGCGCGGTCAAGTCTTGGCTCGAATCCCGAAGGTGGATACTTGTCGGATGCTGAAGTGTGACACGTGTCTGCCTTGAAAGGCAGCTTATCCAACTTCGCCAGGAATTCGGGCGCTATCGGGTTGCGCAAGAGGAAAACAGCGCAGTTGGAAGGCCTTCTTGCCTTAGCAAATTTCGAGTTGACTTTACCCAACTGCGCACCGGTCAAAGGGCGCACTCCGACTTCGCTGCGAAGTCGGGTGTCGCACCGGTGCTTGGCTTTCTCTTCTCTGCTCGGACTGCGCACTGGAACAGGGGCGCACTCCGACTTCGCTGCGAAGTCGGGTGTCGCCCCAGCACTTAGCCGTTTTTCTGCTAGACCATTCCCCTAGTGCGCCCAGGAAGAAGGGCGCACCCCGACTTCGCTGCGAAGTCGGGTGTCGCCCTTGACACTTAGTCAAATTTTCAACATTTCCTGTCCTGGTGCGCACTTCGGGTTCCCTACCGCGCTCCAACTGAGGGGCGCACTCCGACTTCACTGCGAAGTCGGGTGTCGCCCCAACACTTAGAAACTTTTCAAGGTACACCTGCTGAAGTTTACTGGGGGAAGAAAGGGGGAAAGAAGAAGAGGGAAAATGAGGAGAAGGAAAGGAAAAGAGCAGCTCACTTGCAGAAACCAAAAACATGGCACCCCTGTGCAAAATGTGGCAACAGGACCCTGATCTTTAACATCAGCTTTTGGATTTCAGCATTCCTAACAATGGATTAAAAAGGAAAGGTACTAGATCTTTCCCATGCTTGAACATTGAAAACCAGATGATAGCTGCTCAGAGTCTCAGAAAGATGTTTCCTGAGAATCGGAAATCCAAATGCATCTATATATTATTTGTAGCGATCAAGCCATTCCATTATTGATACTTACATTTCCTATATTTTAAGGGGCCCTATATCTGGTCTCTCATAATGCTTAATGAGTGAGACCATATTTAGGGGCCATGACGAATCCATATTCTTAAATGTGTATCACTTGTTGAAGTTTCACTGAAAATTAACCCTTGGATAAAGCCTAATCTTCCCAAGGAACACCAGAATATCCCTAGCAAAAGCAGCCTTAAGTATTCTCATGGTTGCATTTTCCCACGCCCACATAAACGTGGAGATCTCCATAGAAAGCTTGTTCCTCGATTTTGCATGAATATGAGCAGAAATTTGCCTGCTTGAACAAATTTAGCTTGACCATGTTCTCAAAGATCATGGCAAAAGTAGCATTATGGAATTATAGAAAAAAATTGTAAAATGGAAAAATGCATTTATCAAGCTTCAGTTTTGGTGTCTCCAAAGGCAAAATGAGAACATTCAGAAAGAAGAAAATTCTTTTTTCTAAACAATTTTACAAACAAAGATGAAACATTGGACACAAGAAATATGTTTTACTTTTTCTAACGCACAAAACATGTGTTAAAAATCTTATTTTCTTGCTTCCATTGTTATTGTTATAAATTTTAAATGAAGAACATAACTAAAAAAAGTCATGACTATCTATCTAACCTATTACCAGTCTGATAATACTTTTTGACTAAAACCATGTTTGATGGATGAAATAAAAAATTTATTTGATCAAACATAAACATCTCTTAAATTTTGACAGGAACGCTTCCCTTTCCTGGGGTAGTTCCAGCAGAATGACTGCAATTATCATTGTGAGAATTATGTGATGAGTGATCTACTCAGAAGAATGGTGGCAATTGATATCAAGAACAATTCTAAAAGTGGTTGTTCCTAGTAACTTTTATCATTAACCTGTGACGTTTGATATGACTTGGAAGACCAGCATTTGTGACTAGCAAGTTGGACATCCAACACATACACAAGACAAAACACATTTTATAAAGCAATAGGGATAGACAGCACATATAAAACATTGCAGAAGTTTGATCCTCAGGAAATAAAATTATAGAGAATGGCCAAGCAAACCATTTGCATCAAACAATGATCACCTTCATCGACAGTAAGACACTGAAAGCTTAAACTTAAGCTGTACTTTTGTTTCGTGTATTTTTATTTTTTAAACAGTTTGCACTGGGCAATCCTATAGATAATACTGTAATGCATAAGGAAAACATTTTTTCAAGCTCCCAAATTACAACCCACACACGTTTGTACAGACATATGGCTGAACTTGTTGACTGAGTCTTCCAATCAAGCAATCATCATTACTGTGGTGCCAATCAAGAACATAATGTGGTGTCTGCTCAATCCTACATTGCAGATAGAAATAAAATGCAGCAAAACAATAAATACGCCTATGCCCAATTTCCTTGCTAAATACAGGAGAGGCATAATATATAAGAGAAAATGCTGCTTAATAAGGAAAGGGAGGCATTGTCTGTGTGCTCACATTTCAGACTGTACAAAGTGGCAGCTTCCAATGGAATACAACTCACACAGTACATATACCGTCTATCCAATGTACCTGAATTTTCCGTTCAATTCAATAAGACAGGTCATATCACCTTGCAAGTCCTCTTCAAGGTACATTTTATATGCTAGCAACCGGTTGTGAGAAGAATATTAATCACACACAGCAGTCCACTGAAGACTAATGGTGACCAAAGTTCAAACAACAGATCTGAATATTGTAAATTCAGTGTAATAAAGATTCTGGGAAGAGATGGCACACTAACTGAAGAATAGCATGGCAATCAGTTATAATTTTTAAGTTTTGGGTTGAGAGTTCACAGTCCAACTTTCAGAATTTCCATTTGTTTGAGCTCTTCTAACTGGCCATTGGGCACTGCTGGCATGGATTAAATGCTTTAAAGACTTCCATTCTGATTGGTGATTTCTGGGCCATATTGAAAGGCAGAATACAAGGAAAAAAAGACATAATATTCCAATAATACAAAGTATTCCAAGATTTTGGTAAGCTTTATTTTCTGCCAAAGAATGGAATGAAATAAATATCCATGCTTGTTGGCCATCAGTTCTGCTTTCTTAAGCTGATCTACAACTTCTACCATTCTAGAATTTCAACTATAGATTACATGTGAGATAAGATTGCAACGGTCTTCATCAAATTTCATGTGCAGATAATACACTCAACAGACTGACATGGTTAGGTATCAATTCCTTTCTAAAAATGATTATCCATATTCCCAAGCATCACAGCAATCAGCATTCACTGTTTCCAACAAATATGTAGAGCTAAATGTCCCCAGGATTGCCCTCGAGCATCTTGAACCTCTCTGACATGCAAATCCAGACGAGGCTCTTTTATTCAGTTAAGTTGCTTGAATACCCAAGACTTAGAGACTCAGATTACATCAAGGGTTCAGAAGCCCAAACATCAGAATTCCATGACAATGCCTCTAAAGTTGAAAAAGCATTAAATTTCTTTTTTTCCCACTGTTATCTGTACATGTGATCTCACTATGTCAGAAGCATAGCTATGTGTTCTTGTAAAATTCAATTGATGAGCTGTACAGGAAATTCATAACGAGTATTGTACTTCTATTCATGTAGACATCTACAACAGGTGTTTTAGAATTGCTGTTTTTCCAAGGTCAACATTGTAGACGCTTGTTTTATGAACATCTTATTTGATACAAATCAGATAATTTATCCATCAAAAGGATTCTTGGATGTGCAAAGCACCTGAGAAGAATATATTCTAGGTAGATTTCCAGTAAAACATACAGTGATGGATGAATGTCATTCTTGTAACTCATCCTCTAGGTTTGAGTTGCAAGACTATAAATACACTATCCCTTTTGTTTTCGTGTTTATCGGAAAAACTAGTCGAACTATCGCTTTCCACAAGATTACTGACCAAAAAACACAACTTTCTATAAGCAAAAATACTCCGGTAGTTTCCATTTTAAGTTTCAAATGATCTATCAGGAAAGTTCTCTCTGATTTTCTTGTCAAATCTGTAATATTAAGCAGAGATGAATTTTATTAGTCTCTAAGAACGGTTTCCTGTTAATTGTTTTCAATTTTTCCATTTCTTTTATGTCTTAGTCTTTTGAAACTGGATGGAACTCATAAGCATCAAACTGAAATATTTTTCTTTTTTTAAGAAAATACTGTAATGTCTTAATATGGTTTTCATATGCATGTCTCTTTGTTGACCTTTCAAAAATAGTTTATGAAATGTTTTTGAAACAGCTCCTTCTCAATGCAAATTCACTTGTTGATATTAGAGATGCTTTGATCATTCAAATTCAATAACAGTTTCGAGTTTCGACCTGAATTTGGCACTTGCACCTGTAAGCAAATAAGGATTATGTCTTGAAACAATGTATGTCAATATGAAGAGCTTTACTGCCAAGAATATGTCCTAACCATGGACTTAAAGAAGATTACAATTATACATCTTTAGTATCAACTATAATCAATACTTTTATGGCCACAAAGGCTCTCATTTCCACATTTACTGTGTGTGCTAGTGATGTTGAACTCTTACAAAATCAGAAGCAATTCTTAAAGGGTGCTGGGAAACTCCATAATGAACTGTCAATCCATTTTTATATCAAGTTAGCCTATTGACTCTATTCAGATTACTTATATTGACTCTATTCAGATTACTTAATAGATTGTCATGTTATGTTCTTTGTTACAATGCTACTGCAAAGTATGTTTGTTGAAAGCCATTTATTTCCATGTTGAGTGTCAAATTATTGCTGATAATTTGTGCATCCTGTGCCTCCTTCTGATTCATGTGACCACTCATGACTGAAGCTACACATAAGCTCTTCTAAATAATGTCTTGTTTCAATTAAGGCAGTGGCTCTTTTATCTAAGTATTTATTATGTCTAGAACAAAAAAGGACTCGATTCTCCACCATTCAGCTTGCTCGTCAATAATGCAGTCATGTAGTTTATTTATCATTTATGATTTGCCTAAATATATGATTAGTTGAATTACTGAAAAAACAGATTTAAGATTTTCATATTATATAAGCACAACTTCATCTCCTTTGCCATGCATATAATGCAAAATTTTGTTCCTTATGCGTAAGATGTGTCTAGAATGATTTATATAACATTTAACTCTAATTAATTGCAAGAATTTAAAATAGCAGAAACACATATTATATCTAGCTATTAGAGAAAATAGGTTAGAATAATGCACTGCCTTGAAAACCAATGAAAAATGGCTATTTTTTTCTAACCAGGAAAGGAAATGCAGTGTGCCTGCCTTCATAACTGACACAGTAAGGTTAAAACATTTCCAAATTCATAAACATTTAAAGAAACAAATACGGGTAGCACCTATATGGCTTAAGTTAGCCCTTGCACTTTTAAAGCTGTAGCAAAGGAAAGACTTTCTCCAAACAAGATATTTGTATTGATATTAAAAATCAATTGCTATATAAGATAGGGAAATACCCATATTTATAAGAAAGAAGAGAATGAAGCCCTAGGTGTTTGTCCACGTTACCAGTTATAGTTAAGTAGGACCTTATTTAGCTAATCCCAATCAACTCCATGAGCCCTTATTCCATGAAGTGGACCACTTTTATATCCATAAAGTAAAACATCTCTTAAGGACCTAGAACAAGAATTTAATTTACAACCAGATATGAGCTTCATAACAAAATAGTTCGGCATTTAAGATGATTATGACAATAGATTAATAATATGTTGTCTAGTTACTCAAAACAAAACAAGTCATGTGACAAAATAGGCCTCCAACATAGACTGGCCTTTTACTAACTAAAACATCAAAGGTTGAAGTATCAATCACAAGATATCAAGTTCAACGGTATTTCACCAACATTTTTATGCTTGACTGCTTGACTATGACACTAGCCATACTATTCCAACCTCCAAAGTCATGTCAGTCCTTGCTTTGCATCTCACATCCATGGAGTTTTCAAGCTAATCATTGTGATGGCTCCAATATAGCCACATCAGCTATCTTTATTTTTATTAGCTCGGGCCCTAGGTTTAGATAGTCGGCCCTTGAGCATTAAGGTTAGGGTTAATGAATGATTTAGTCTATAAATAGGAAGAGTTAGGTGGTAGTACGAATCATATTTCATATTCAAATCTTAATCGCCTTTGTTGTACATGAAACTTCGCCCTCTCCAAGTGGCTATGAGACTTCGTCCTCTCTAAGTGGCTAAGAATTTGCATTGACTTGAATTTGGGATTTCATTACTACATATTGGACTTATTGGCATTTGGATCTGATTTATTGTTATCATTGGATGTTATTTGTGCATTATTGGATTGTTACTGCTATAGTTCATTGAAGTTGTTTCATAACAAGTGGCATCAGAGCTTTGATCTCAGCTCCCTGTGGGGTGCAAATTTGCAGTAGAAGGGCACGTGAACCATTCCAAAACCTCCATTGAACATTATTGTTGCCTATTTATTTTTTCATAGAAAAAATTTCAGTCCATCTTCTAGTGCAATTATCTTCTAGAATATTGTGAGTTCACTATTGTTACTTCTTTTTGCCAAACCCAATTAAAAATAAATAAATAAATAAAAATCGGGTGTCGTCAAACCCTTGTGAGAGACCTATCCAATTGCAATCGTCTCTTCGAGACAGTCAAAACAAGGGGTATTTCCAACAACACTTTTTTGGAAGGCGATTGTGTTGAGACCCTTGTGGGTGCAATCATCTCTTCAAGCTAATCAAAGTAAGGTATTTTTCATAACAATTTTTTTAGTAGCATTCTAAGTAGTTTTGGGTTTTGCAATTGCCCCTAGTGTATGAATGAAACTACTACCACTACTAGTTGGTTGCGAGTCAACTATCAATTGTAGTGCATTGATCATTCAAAGGATGTGTATGAGCAGAAAGAAGCACCAACCCAGAAATCCTAGTAAGCATCACAACACTCCCTCTAATATCAATAGTTTTGACCAGTGTCTTCTTTCTTCCTTAAACGCCATGGCTTCGCCTCCTCCCAACACCTTTGGTTCTTCCTCTTCTCTTCCTAATAACCCTCCCCCTATCACTCCTACAACCCTTCATTTTGGTAATTCTCTTCCTAGTACTATTGACCCTAATTTGCATACCTATCAAACATAAATGATTACTTTCCATTGCCGTCCTTGGATAACATCCAAAGAGTCCTACAAATATCTGCTACTATGCCTCCCCTTGTCCACAAGTCACAACAAACCACTACGCAATAGCCTCCACTCATTTATTAGGTACCAAATATAAGGGATACTATCATTCTTCCACAACCGTCATCTAGTCATAGTCATTCAAATTCCTATGGAAGTCACTTACCTCCTTATGCTACCCAAGGTTCTCCTCCTATAAAGGGTGGTTATGACCTAGGATTTGCTTTTGATTTGGATTCCTCAGCAAGAGGTGCTTCTGATTTCCTTGATTGGCCTCATGAAGTTCTTGTTCCTTGCATTGACGACCACCTTTGAGGGTGTCGATCTATGGGGTGGATGGCCAAGATGGATAGCATTATACACCTACATCATGTTCCTAATGTAGGTTGTGTCACATTAGTGGCTACTGAGTTGGGAACCCAAGCTCATCAATGGTTGTTGGGCAGCTTCGCCAACATGGGGATCCTCTTTTGTGGGCTAATTTCAAAGAATGATTTCTCCGAAGATTTGACAAAGGGTCTTCCATATCGTATGTGGTCCATCTAATGCAAACAAAGCAAATAGGAACAACAGAGTATTGCACCGAGTTCACATCTTCTCACCTACACCCACCAATTGAATTCAATGATGGTGGTCTTGGCCTTTTGCCATGGTCTGAAGAATAAAATTCTGAGCATGATACCATGACTCTCTCTACTCATGCTCTTATGGGGCTCCAAGTTCACCATACTATCAAGGTACAAGGATTCAATGAACGACAACACGTGAATATGTTAATTGATTCAAGTAGTACACATAGCTTTATAGATAGTAAGACACCAAAGTCTTTGGGCTTATATATCAATTCTTCAAATAAGGATAAATTTCAAATCTTAATTGCAAATGGAAGTACCGCTCATTGTATGGGTCAAACGGCTAAAGTTAACATCCAAATGGGGATTATACTTGGTCGGGAAATCTCTTTGCCATGAACCTAGGTAGTGCAAATGTCATCTTGGAAGCACAATGGTTATCTCAACTCGGTGATGTTGCTATTAATCTGCAAAGATTATATATCAACTGGACGGAGAAGAGAAGAGTCATTTGTCTCCAAGGAATCCAACCCCTCCCTCCAAGGTGGTTAGTTCACATAGCATGGAAAATATATTGAAGAAATGTGGTGATCGATTCTTCACCCAAGTCAATTGCATGAAGGTTTAGTCTTCGAAGCCACTTCTTCCAGCAGTTCCTTTGGATTTACAGAACATTGTAGATCGCTATGAGGAGGTAAGCACACACATGATCATGCCATCCACATTTTTCCAGGAAGTCAACCTCCTATTGTGTGTCCTTACCGCTATCCCCAGCCCCAAAAGTCTGAAATTGAGAAGTTGGTTCAGGAAATGTTGGAGCAAGGAATCATCCATCCAAGCATCGGTCCATACTCCTCTTCGGTGGTGATGGTACAACGCAAGGATAATTCATGGTGCATGTGTCTTTATTTTCATCCTCTCAACAAGATCACTATCAAAGATAAGTTTCCTATCCCTATTATAGATGATTTGTTAGATGAATTGCATGGTGCTAAATACTTTACAAAACTAGACTTGCATTTTGGGTTTCATCAAATTAGGGTTAGAGAAGAGGATATCCCTAAGATTGCTTTCCGTACACATGCCTTTTGGTCTCACTAACGCTCCTTACACTTTCCACAGTCTCATGAACTTTGTCTTCCATCCTTTTCTTCACAAGTTTGTCCTGGTTTTCTTTCATATCCTAGGAGGATCATCTAGTTCATGTGGACAAAGTTCTTCACCTATTATAAAGGGAAAAAAAATTGTCAAAAGGTCCAAATGTTCCTTTGGGGTCCAAAAGGTAAAACACTTGGGACATGTAGCAACTTAGGAAGAAGTCAAGGTAGATCCTAACAAGATCAAAGCTCTGAAGGATTAGCCCTTGCCCAAATCCCTAAAACAACTCTATGGATTTTTAGGACTCTCAAGCTACTATAGGAAATTTGTTTGCAAATATGGTAAGATTGTTGCTCCTCTCACTGCTCTTGCTAAGAATGATGCCTTTGTTTGGTTTGAAGCTACTTCCCAAGCCTTCCAAGCCCTGAAAGAGGTTGTGTGTACCACTCCTGTTTTGGCAACTCCTGAATTTAGCAAACCTTTTGTCATTGAGTGTGATGCCTCCGACACAGTATTGGAGTTGTTTTGATGCAGGATGGACACCTATTAGCCTTTGAAATTAAGCAACTTTCAGGCAAGAATCTAGGTCGGTCCACTTATGAGAAGGAAATGTTAGCTATTCTACATGTCGTAGAGAAATGGTGACCTTATTTTTTGGGGTATCGCCTCATCATCAATATCGACCATAGCAACCTTACGCATTTCTTAGAGTTGTGTCTCTCATGCCCTGAATAGAATAAATGGATGACCAAACTCTTAGGGTATGATTTTGTCATTGAATACAAGAAAGGAAAGGAGAATGTGGTGGCTAATGTTTTGTCTTGCAAATATGAGGATGTTGTTGTCAATGCCATCTCTAGTCCTCTTCCACAATAGCTTTCTCTATTTCGAGAGGATTGGCTTTTTGACCTGGAGACTACTCGGAGCATTTAGGAAATAGAGGTTGGTTCATCAATGCATTCTTGTTTCTCATATATTGATGGAGTGCCCCACAAAAAGGATTGCATTTATCTTCCTTAGTCCTCAGCTATTAATACAAGCACCCTCCAAGAATTGCATGCATCCTCTTTGGCGAGACATTTGGGATTCTTGAAAACATATCAGCGGGTGAAGCAACCTTTTTCTTGGAACTTGACCACCGTTTTTAATGCTAGACTATTCCAACATTGAAAGTCATGTTAGTCCTTGCATTGCATCTTACATCTGTGGAATTTTCAAGTTAATCATTTGATGAATCAAAGTGAATTGGAGAGGCTTTTGTAATTTATTCGCATACTTCGGAGTTCATAATGAGGGAAAATCTTACCACTAAAACAGTACCATTGATCAACACTTATAGCACCATCCTCAGCCTTCTAAACATAGATAATTTTATTTTTATTTTTATTTTTTGGTTCTCTGTCTCATTTAAAATTCTTTTTGATTCTTCTCATGTTCATTTCCTCAACTGTTCCTTATCTTCTTTTTATTTGCTCATCATACCCTTGTTGTCTCTATAATTCTTTAGGATTCTCCCACATACTTCCTCCTGCGTCTGTTCCGTCAGATTTTTGTAACCGTATTAGGTCCTCAATTACAAACCATTAATTTGTTTGTCGCCCTTCCCACCCAAAGTGAAGTCTACATCATTGCCAATGTCACATGGTATTCACTATACTCTAGGATGGTTCAAATTCCTTCATCTTCAATTGTTTCAAATTGATGTTCTCAAAGAATTGCTTTAATGAAAAATTCTTCATCCTTTGCTTCGTCCAAAACATACAGACATGAACAACTGTTTCTCACTATACTGCATTTGCTAGTGTGGTTGTCTGTAAAATGTTTGTTATCCTTGGCTGCAAATCCTTGTCCACCTCAACTGCCATCAAATAAGGGGTTTGGACCCTAACTCAGTGGTATCTCAATAAATCTTGTACAGTCCATGGAAACATAGAATTGAACCCATATAGTTGTCCTGATAGTGAAGCTTTCCAAGCTCTTCGCAAATTGAAATTGACTATTTACACACAAATGCAAGTCTTCCTCAGTATCATTCTTTCTATTCAGACATCGAGGCTTTTCATTTGGAACTCAACTAAAAGCATTCATCTCTTGAACACTTACATCTAGATTTGCAAATTTTTCATGTCATGCATAATTTAGATTAAAATTTAGGTTTCTTTGTGCTAATTAGACAATATGTTACAAAAATTTATTCAAATATCATCCACAATAAACTGAAATATCAATTATAATATCCTTAAGGTAGGGCAACACCACTAATACTTCTTAAGGAAGGAATAGCTCCATAAGATCTCCCAATATGGGAGTGCGACTTAGAAAGGCCAAAGTCTCATAGCCACTTAGAGAGGCCAAAGTCTCATATGTGCACTTGAGGCGACTTAAGATTACAAATATGAATGGAAGTTTCAACTACAACATAACTCCTCTATTCACAGACTAAAACAAACAATAACCCTAACCCTAATGGTCAACGGCTGACTACCCTAATCCTAGTGCCTGAGCTACCAATAATGAATATAGCTGACTTAAAAGCTTAAAGAACAGAATAGACAATTTGCTGTCCTGTAAACTTTTATTATAAAATAATCACTCTGCTGTCTGAGTAGAATTTAATCCTAAATTATGATGACAAATGACACCAGACAGCTTGCTGCAAATTATCAAACTCTATGAGAGAATATTTTAAACAGGTAGCTTGAGTATGATAAACCACCTCTAGCATTGGCAATGTCAGAGACTACAAAACTGAACATGAAAGTGTACCCTTTTCTTAATTCCTCATCTGATGTTGCCAGCACATGTGGAGTTCACAAAAGAGAATAAATATTTTATAGCCACTTCCAGTCATTTTGACACAAACAAATTCTCTGCATTGAGAAAGCTCTTGGGAAATTCAATTTTTTCATTTATCAGTGTTCACAAGCAATTCCTATATACTGAACTCATCCATCAGAAATACCTAAATAATAATTATATTGTTTATTAAATGCGACCATATAAAATCATGCTTTAAATTTAATCAGTCATAGAATATTTAACAAACTTAAATAGAATCAAATATTTAAAAAGCTTAGATGTGATCATTGTCAATGCATTTACATGAAGTTTCAAAGAAGTTTTCAGAACTTGTTTCACATATTTGCTAGGGGAAAATCTTAGTATTTATAGTTTCAACTTTCATATGATGCATGCATCTATATAGGCAAAATGCATATAAGCAACAATTTAAATATATCCTTGTATATTTCTTGCCAGTGATATTGTGTTTCTAACCTATTTCCATGTTTATCATAACCCTTGAAACACTGACAATAAAATGCAGAATCAAATGATGCTTTCAGCAAGTCAAATTTGCACACAAATTTCGAAGGAAAGAAATCTGGATAATTCTCCAAGCAAAAGTTAAGTGTGTTTCCTTGATTAAACTTGAGAACAGTTCAGATCTTTTATCCTTACAAAATCCTCTTCAATTGAATCCCATGTGAACACAATGGTTACTCCTTGTGCTTTGATAATCCCATCCCTTGGAGGTGAAGTTTTGCAAAAAAATCCTAAAATGCTATGATCTCAGACATTGTGAATAGTTTTCATGTCACAACCTGGAAAGTGGGTTTCTAACCATTTCTGTTCTTAGTGTAAATTTCGATGTTTCTTGGTGTTCCATTAATTAGTTTGTATCATGATTGACACAATCACAGCTCTGAACTTATTCTATTTATTGCAATATTATGAATGGAAAATCAAATCCAAAATCATTGGCACATAAAGTGACAGAAGAATACTCCATCCTAATTTAAATTTGAAAAGAATCCCTAAAACAGCCTGGTAAGAATATAAACAAGCACTTCATAAGAAGTTAGTATCATCATAATTGGAAGTCATGAAAAACTAACGAATACTTGATATGTCAAGTAAAATTTTAAAAATCAAAATTAAAAAAATACCATTAGTGCACGGTTCCGAGATAAGGGTAACTCTTGAAGGAACTTTTCAAACGCATCAAGCCTTACTCTTCCCTTAACCTCCACAAACTTCGACCAATTGTTTGCCCGAGTTTTCACACCACTGCAGAGGTACATTCTTTGGTTAAAGGAGATAAAACTAGGTCCATCTTACTCATCTCAGAGAAAAAACTAAATTCCATGTAAGAATTATGCTAGTGCTAGCATCAGCTTGGAAAAAAACAGACATGATCATAAAATCCTTTCTGAATTCACAGTACAACATTGTTTTTTATTTTTTGGGTGGATATAATGAAACCACAATGAAATTTTCCAAGACAACCTAGCAAGCTGTTGCTTGCAAATTGAATAGTTGAACTTCTATCTAGAATTTCATTACAGTTGCACAGCACTGAAGAATGTGATTTTAAAATGAGTTAATCGAATATATGCAGGGTGAACCTTATGCAGCCTTGACCAATATTCACAATAATTGGAATCCTCACAATGGAGGACCTTACATCAATGGAATATGGTAGACTGCAAATTCGTCTGTCATGGATATATACATGTTTGGAAAGGTTGCATGTGCACTATTGGGAACAAGTTTTGGTTGAGAAATGATATCTTTAAATGACCAAGCCATAACTAAAAATATAAAAATGGAACAGCAGAAACAATTTTACCATAATGCAAAGTAAACTATCATGCTGCATCAAGTAAAGCAAAGGAAAAAGAAACCTGAACCTTTTAAAGAAAGCAACAGCCAGCACAGTAATATAGGCATTCAACTGGAGACATCCATCCCAAATCTTTTCATCTGGTGATATTTTAACTGATTTTTCTATTCTTGACTCCATCGTTCCATCTAGACCCACTAATTTACTATAGCTTTCAGCAATTCTATAACCAGTACTGATTTTCCTCCCACAGTTAGGGCCAGAATCCACCATTAAGAGTTTGTGCACAAGATCATCTCTACTATTTGAGTGAAATTTTTCCAGGTTCTTTTTCTGGTCTGGACGCAAATCTTTCATGAGGACTGTACCTGTCTTCACACTGTCATTTGATTGATCTTCCCTTGACTTATATTGGACTGCATCTGATTTTGCACTGTCATTTGATTGATCCTTTTTAGACTTTATATATTCATTAAGGGAAATAATTGCTGGAAGACTATTTCTATGAGCACGTATTGAATCCAACTTAACTGCATTAGGTTCTGTTACCCCTGATAATTGTTCTGAGAAGGTATTTGAACTTTTATGGTCAGAGCATCTTGCAGTAAATTTACAGTTATCCAGAATACCTCTTGAAACTTCAACAGGACCCAAACTAGCAACTTCCGTAACTTCACTTGGCTCCTGCCTAACTTGTGATCTAGAGATTGGGTTGCTTCCACCATCAATAACTTCTGAACGTAGACCGACAACTTCTGAAGGTGCATGAACCTTCTCAATATCTTGCTTAAACTGATTTCTGCAAACCTTTTTTCTACAGGTTCTCTCTTCTTTCTCCAATTTTATCCTTTTATTAGGATAATCTTCCAGAGAGTCATCACATTGTACATTTGAGCAGCCACTCATCCGAGTACCTTCTGATTCCTTTATTATCGAATCAGGTGTCTGTCTAAACCCTTGGCTTTGCTTCAAAGTATTATATGATCCTCCTCCATTATAATCTGGAAATGCGCTTATGTGTAGCTCGATATCTTTTGTTTCCACAGTTTGAAGATCCATCGCTGAACACTTTCCAGCAACTTTGGAGATGATTTGCCTTCCAGTAAATTCATCTTTCTTATGTTGCTCAACAACAGCAATCTCCAAAGGAGATACAGGTAACTCTTGCACTTTACTTTGAACATGTGATGAATTGTCTACATTTTTAGGAGGTGACTCCACCTCTTTTGTCTTCTTTAATGCTCGTCGTCGCGTCTTTAGATTGGAGATCCCAAACAATAGCTTGAGTGGGACATCATCCATTGAAGAGGAGTATGGACTGCGAGGATCAAAACCGGTTTCTGAATCTTGCTGCAACTTAGCCTTAGTTTCATTCAACTCATGCTTCTGTGATTGTCCCGAACTTAACTCAGGTCCACCATATTCACTGCCCCCAAAAGAATCATGACCCTGCAGGATACCAAATGAACACTCTTAAGTGACATTTGGAGGATGCCTAAAAATTGATGTAAAATAATAAAATGCAAACAAATGTCAGATAGAATGATATGGTTATGAGAAGAAAACATCAAAAACCATTGCCACACAAAATGGATTTCCTATGTAATCATAAAAGCATGAAAACATAATGAAAGAGTGCAAAAAAATAAGAGTTCAGAGGAAAACAGATATAGAACATGGGCCTTGCAAAGGAAGAGAAATGGCAAACAAGCAACAAATAAGCTGAGGGTCATGTGTCCAAGGCATTGGGAGTAACAATAAATGGGGTGCATATGTAAGAGCGCAACCCAGATTCAAATCCCCATTTTGTGATAAGGCAGCCCACACCTATGGATGTTTTTGCAGTGTAACCGGGTTCGCACACCCGATTGGCTGGGTGCGCGAGCCCGCACCCGCATCCGCATCCGCACGGGTTCGCAAACGGGTACGGTTGAGCCAAACCCCATCCGAACCCTGTCTGACGGGGTTTGGCTCAGTCAAGGTTCGGCCAAGCCAAACCCTGTGGCCAGTCGAGGTTCAACCAGCCGAACCCAACCCAGTTTGCGCATTAACATAGGAAAAAGACATTTTTTTTTTATTATTTTTTTTTTAGGTGAGCCCAGCCACACCCAACCAGACATGGGATGCCACAGTTGCAACGACTAGCATGGCATTTATTGTCTCAGGTGGCCAGTTCCTCAGCTTGTGAGAGGAATTGGAGTACTTGTGGATTTAGCCATTTAGCGAGGAGAGGTCGTTTAGAGGTGAGTAGGGCAGAGAACCTCATGTATGTCCATAGTACTCTTTGACTCATGTCTCATAGGGACAAGTATTATACAAAGGGGCCTTTTGCACGTTGGGATGTTGTTCCTGATGACAGCAGATGTGATAGTAGGTGTGATGGCTTTCCAGATCTACCACCACCATATCCACAGGAGGAGGGCCTAGAAGATGATGATGAGGAATATGACGAATGAGAGTCAAATATCAGATATTTGATGTTATCTTTGTACATGTCCACTACTATATAGCATATGCTTATAGTATATTGTTATCTCTTGACTCTTTATGACTTGACATCCTGTCATTTTTTTACATGAATATCATATATCAATATGCTTTTATGATGCCTAATTTAAATATTTTGCAATGTGTATGAATGATTTATTTTATTTCACAATGTGTATGATTTATCATTTATTTAATTATTTCACAATATGCATAATTTCTTTTATTTTTTAATTTTTTTGATTATATATATAAAATTAAAAACTAGCCGCACCCACACCTGCACTCGCGATCCCCGTAGCCCCCGCACCTGCACTCGCGATCCCCGTAGCCCCCGCACCTGGTAACCTTGTGTTTTTGCAGTGAGGCCATGATAATGCGATTATGTGGCACTATGGGAGATTATGCAACCAAAAAGGACAAGGGCATGCAAAGGTATGCAAGGACAAAAAAGAGGAAAAGGGTCATGCAAAAGTTGGAAGGACAATTCAAAATGAGTGATCTTAAGCGAGAAACAGAAAACGATGAAAGCAGCAATGCTGGGAGGTGTATAAAAGCCAAGAAGAATCAAGAATGAGATGAAAACTAAAAGAGAATAAGCAGTCATAAACAAAGCAAAAACATTTGGAAAAGGCATTTTGGTAGTCAAATTGTCAAATAAAGAAATTTGCATAAATGTGGTGACAGTGCTTTAATAAAACTTAGCAGGAATAAGTCCCTGTCAACCAACAATGATTGTCAGCAAGAGAAAAAGACTTTCATTTAAACCCTCCATGACTGGCATAAATTTCTGAACTTACCAAGTATGCTACTGCCACATATATGCTTTCAATAAAAGTCTATAAAATCAGCACATACAAGCTAGATTCATAAACTTAAATGTGTGAATTATATGCTAAATCTACCTATAACCAGTGAAGTAGATGATCTGCTATTGCCAGGCTATATATAATATCGTCGGCAGGCACCTAAAATATACTCAAAGGAGATACAAGAGAAAAAGCTCCACACTCTGCCCTGAAACTTTGACCAGTTTAATCCCTAATATAAATGCTTTTCTTTGAGCTTAGAAATTGTTTCATTTAATATGCTATAAACTTTTATGCTAATAGACTGACTGCCTATGCTCAGCTGTTTTAGATTGAACAAGGAAAGCCAGAGAAGACGTAAAACATGGCTTTAGATATGTTATGGCCCCCGGGTTAGGCCTTTGGTTAAGGACCCATATTGACAGGTACAAGGTTAGGTGTTTGATTCTGAATATATGCCGAACATATTGGCTATGCTGGTCTAAATGATCACACCAACAAAGATTGGTCTTATGACTAAAAGAGTATGGAGGCTTGCAGAGGATGCAGATCCTGCTCACACAGTCTCAATATTCCATTATTTCACTTTCCATTGTAATAGTGGAGCTGATTCGAAGATAAGAGAGCAGCTGGTAGCATGAAGTGCCAAATTCAATTTTATCTGAAAAGAAGAAGTAATTTCATGGCGCTTAAGACCTAGATTCCCAAAATTCTGAGACAGCACAATTTCCAATTCCTTAATATCATTTATTGGTGTCAATCAGAAAAGAGCTCAAAATACAAAAAAAATGTAAGCAGCAAACTTTCTTCCTTGTAAAGTGTTTCCTGCAATTCCAGGTATTACATTTAAGGTTTTCTTAATTCCAGCCACCTGATTACGAATCAGCTTCAGCATAGGTGTACAGCCACATTGTTGGCAGAAGGTCCTCAAAAACTTTCGAAAATTTTGTCTGATTCTTGGAAGGCAGGTACTTTGGACATGAGGGGAGTTCAGCACACACCTACAGCAGGAGTCAGGATGCCAGAAGAGAAAGAACCAATGGAAGAGGAGATAGTGTTAGTACCGAGACATGAGAACAAAGTAAGTCAGAATGGTGGAGCAGGGGCAGACATGAAAGGATAATGTTAGTCATGCAGAGCATGCAACCTATTCTGGAGGGTTGACCAATTTAAGGTAAGAAAACAATAAGTGAATGTCATTATGTTATCCCCTTACATATTAGTAGTGCATAGCTATCAAAAACAAGCAACAGATCCAATATCCAAGTTTGCAGTATTGAATTTCACACAGAAATTAGAATAACCACTGAACAAGCAAATTCCAATACCATAAACACCACAAATATTGTGTTGCATGAATTCATAAAAACCTGCAACAAATCTTAAAGAAATAATTATAAAACTTTGAGAACACTGGAAGAGCTCCATTTCTCATAATTTCGTATACAAGCTTCATAGGGACTGCCACAAAAATTTCCAGTCTCCGATGAGTCTGTGTAGTCTAAAGAAAACCATAGAAAATACACATTTGATATACAGTATTGACATTGTTGCATTCCAAATATGAACGCATTTACTTACCTCCATTTTTAACCACAAACCCTCCTGCTCATGCCCAATAATTATAACTGTTCACCTGCCCAAACCTGCAAAGGAGTAAACCTTTTACAAGTTAATAAAAATGTCAATTACCATTTATATAACTAGAAATAGCAATCATTTCATTCATTTGAATCTACTTTTCAGGTCACCTACTTTTATTTTTTCTTTCAAATTGATTTTATGTTGATTGAGACAGGTCCCACCTATATCATATCATGACTACATAGTAGTATTACAACAGCTTGTCAATTATACATGTATCACTTGACAAGATTTGAAGCTGGGTCTCCTCCATGAATGTTGAGGAATTTAACCAGTTGAGCTCTTGCTATTTTATTTAGATCACCTATCTCTTGTTACTAATGTTTTTTTTTCTTTTCCTTTTGCTTGCCCATATACCTAAAGAAATCAACTTTATGTCCAGAAAAGGAAAATGGAAGATTTGAAAACAGCTACATCATAACTTTTGCTTGATAGACAGCCTCAAACATTAATTTCTATATAGATACTCCCAAAAAGTTCCAAGAACGTATTAAATTGTATGTTCTAAACTGAACACTACCAATAAACAAAGTAATGCAACTACCAATAAATCTAACAAAATCTGATATTTTTTACTATATTCCATCACTTTTTCTCTATCTTGTGTAATAATTTATTAGCAGCTGAAATTTGGACCGATACTGTATATCAATTTTGATAATTCATAGATTGCTAAGTTCTGTTACAAATTATGGACTGCTGACTGTCAAGAAAACTGTTGATCTGAGTTTTTACCGGAAAGAAACTGCATTCAATTTTGAGTCACAGATCAAAGTTGTGGCCTCCCAAGTATAGTGGAAGCTAGGAAAGTCAACAATTTGAATAAAGAAGGTAACTGGATTCTTCTTGGATGTTTTTCCATAAAATCAGGTCTCATCTTGTTCTTTATCACTAATATTGCATTTTGGCTAACGAAGCATTTTTTTTAATTCTTGTCCAAGAAGTATACCCTATGGAATTTTGGAAAACCCATGGAAAAAATTTGTCTCAACTCAATATTGAACATAAGGAATGTATTGTTGTCTTATTTCAGGTGTGAGACACAACGTTAATTATGAAATCAGACAAAGACTTGACAAAGGATTTTGGGTTGGTGGCAAGACAGAAGAATTAAGTGATACCAGGCATATGGAAGATAAAGCTGCTTTCAAATCCTTGGTTCTTGCCTCCCTTATGGTCAACTGTATTTTATAGATTAAATCCAGATTTAGAAAATCCGAATTCACCAATGGGTTATGTTTTATATAGCAGAAGAAGAATCTGTTTATTTTTTTTTGGTCATTCAGATATCCCCTTCTTTCTTTTGTTCGGCAGTGAGAGGTTGGTGCATGCACACAGATCTACTATGACTGCTGAGTATAACATGTTTGTTTCCCGCAACACCAGAAGGAAGCTATTCTTGGAGAAGAATGGATGATTAAATGCAAGGTCTTAAGCAAAGCGATGAAAGGCAAAACAAAAGGCAATTGCATAAACAGAGTCAAGAAAGAACCTCATCCAACTAATTATTTATTCTTGCATAATATGTTCTCGATCAACTGGCATTTATTTGCATGCAGGAAATCTAATTAAAAATATACATTGTAAGAGTATCTCTTAGTGTCTAATACATATATGAAGCGTAGATATCTAAGCTCATTTAGACTAACAACCACAAATATATGGTGTTAAATCCCTGATAAAAATGTGTATGAGAATGTGTTCAAGCACTGAATTAGCTACAACCAAGCTCAAAATTGGTGTTATATGATTTACAGATTTTTTGAAATTGGTATACACAAACTCTTACAAACTAAAGCTGTCTGGCTGGTGAGCGGTGTGAATCCAGTATAGCTGCTGAGTAACAACAATAAATTTGTGAAAATAATGTTTTTACTTAAATGTTTACAGTCAGAGAGATGGATTTATTAAAAACATTGAAGTGTGCAAAAATTAACAGAAAATATGGATACCCATTATTGTGACTCAAACTTCTACAAGGGCTACAATGGAAATGGAAACAACAGCTATGTTGCCTAGGCTTACCACCTCCTCATTATTTTGTAGGCTTAGCATTGTTTTATTATTTTGTTTACAGTACTTCTGACTCAATTGCAAGTCCATTTGCTTAGAAATACATCCCTTGATAACTGGAAAAAGAAATTTAATATTGGATTTTTAGAAATAAATCCCTTAATTCAAACACAAAGAACTGCTCTATGATTCACAATTATGTTGATATAAACAGAACCCTTCACTGCTCAACAACATTACTGCCTTCATATAAAATGATCACTAAAAATAAGTGAATGTCATTATGGTATCACCATACATATTAATAGTGCATAGAAACGAAAAACAAGGAGCAGATCCAATTTCTTATGAGAACACTATTAGAATACTATAGTCTACAGTATCGATTTTCACATAGAATAACCCCTGAATAAGCAAATTCCAATATCATAATTTCATAAACACCACAAATATTGTGTTGCATGAAATCACAAAAACCTGCACCAAATCTTAAAGAAATAATTATAAAACTTTGAGAACACCTGCATGAAATCAACTATATGTCCAGAAAAGGAAAACGGAAGATTTGAGAACAGCTACATCATAACTTTTGCTTGATAGACAGCCTCAAAATTGATTTCCATATAAATACTCCCAAACAGATCCAAAAATGTACTAAATTGTATGTTCTAATCTGAACACCAGCAAAGTAATGGCTCCCACGGCCCAAATAAGTCATGTAATACCCTAAACAAAGTAATGAAACTACTAACAAATCTAACAAAATCTGATATTTTTCACTATATTCCATCAATTCTTCTCTATCTTGTGTAATAACTTGTTAGCTGCTGAAATTTGGACCAATTATGTATATCAGTTTTGACCATTCATATATTGTTAAGTTCTGCTACAAAGTATGGACCATTGACTATCAAGAAAACTATCTTGTTCTGAGTTTTTACCAGAAACAAACTGCATTCAATTTTGAGTCACAGATCAAAGGTGGCCTCCCAAGTATAGTGGACTCTAGGAAAGTCAACAATTTGAATAACTAAGGTAGCTGGATTCTTCTTGGATGCTTTTTCATAAAATCAGGTCTCATCATGTTCTTTATCAGTAATATTACAATTTGGCTAAAGAAGCTATTTATGTTTTTAAATTCTTGTCCAAGAAGGATACCCTATGAAATATTGGAAAACCAATGGAAAAAATTTGTCTCAATTCAACATTGAACATATGGAATGTATTATTCTCTTATTTCAGTTGTGTGACACAAGGTTAATTATGATATTGGAAAGAGGCTTAACAAAGGATTTTGGGTTGGTGGCAAGACAGAAGAATTAAGTGATACCAGGCATATGGAAGATAAAGCTACTTTCAAATCCTTGGTTCTTGCCTCCCTTGTGGTAGGACAAGAATTAAGTGATACCAGGCATATGGAAGATAAAGCTGCTTTCAAATCCTTGGTTCTTGCCTCCCTTGTGGTCAACTGTATTTTATGGATTAAATCCAGATTTAGAAAATACAAATTCACCAACATGTTATGTTTTATATTGCAGAAGAAGAATCTGTTAGCATTTCTTTTAATTATTTAGATATCCCTTTCATTCTTTCGTTGGGAGGTGAGAGGTTGGTGCATGCATGCAGATCTATTATGACTGCTGAGTACAACATGTTTGTTTCCCAAAACAACAGAAGGTAGCTATTCTGGGAGAAGAATGGATGATTAAATGCAAGGTATTAAGCAAAGCAATGATGGGAAAAACAAAAGGCAATCACATAAATAGAGTCAAGAAAGAATCTCATCCAACTAACTATTATAACTGCCTACATATATGTAAAATATACTATAGAGCTAAAATTGCCCCTATCATACCCCCAATCAGACCAAAACCCTAGGAGGACGAAGGAGGACACAGTTGATCATGAACTATTTATGCTAAACTGGAATTGACTCAACACAAAGTGTTAAGGAAGGCATGCTCAAGAACCAGGTCACACACTACTACTCACAAACAATGCTAAGTTACAGCAACATTGTATGAAAATCCAAGTAGACAACTGCTCCTAAACAACAGTGCTGACAAAAATGGCAATCATTGAGCCCCAGGAATGACTGTGGCATAAAAACTTAACAGAGGATTTTGGCTTGGTGGATAAGATAGAAGAATTAGAAGATACCAGGCTTAAGGAAGATAAAGCTGCATTCAAATACTCAGTTCATGCCTTTCTTATGGTCAAAAGGATTTTATGAATTTAATCCAAATTCACAAGTCAGTTATGTTGGAGGGAGTTATTTTGAGACAACAAAGGACAAACCAAAGGAATGTCATATAAATAAGAATCCAGAAAGAATCTTTATCCAACTAACTATTATATATTCCAATGGGTACATACAAATGTCCTTTAAGGACATAAGAATTTGAGAGAGGATTGCTCCCAACATGCTTCCCCCCTCAAACAAAATCTCATAGAGAATGTACAACAAGAAGAAAAAGAAGATACCAATGTCGATCATAAACAACCATGGTGAACTCGAACCAAGCCTACCACAAATGTGAGGAAGATATGGCAAAGAAACAGGCCACAGAGTACTCCTCACCAACAATGCTAACAAACGATGGCAATTGTTGAGCCCCAAAAATGACTACCTGGGAAAACATGGACTAAACCCCAAAATCCTCAACCAAATGCTGTGAACCAAGTACCATATCTAGAACCACTAAACCAAAAAATTGGTGTAATCAGACTACCAATGTCTGGAACATGAAATATCTAAAAAAAAAATATGAACCAGCTGCATATGTCTGGAACACAAATTAACTAGAAGAGAACCAGTTGCAAATTTGTCTAACCAAAAGAAATCAAAGATTTTAATGTCAGTCAAAAGGTAAATCAAAATGGCCAACCCAAAGTTAAGTGCCAAATAACAATCGATTCTCAAATCCAGAAAAAGTAATCCTCAAAGCATTTCTATGATGGAGGTATCCAAAATATGCCTAGAAAGTTTAAATATGTAGCATTATGCCAAAAAAGGACAATCCTGTGCACATCAATGTGCAAAACACGAATCCTAAAGATCAATAAATGCAAAAATGGGGCAATCCATTACCAATCTGAACTGACAATCTAAACTCAGGCAACCTCAGGCAATCTAAAGAGTGTGACTAAAAAGTCAAAGACACAAATCTACAACCAAATGTGCGATGCAATTCACAAGACAAATGTTGAATCACAAATATCTCGACCAGGAAAATCTCCAATGCAAATCCACCAAGTGCTTCCAAATCAAGTCTCCAAAAAGAAACTCCCATTAAATGAGAATAAACAAAAGCAAAGAAATGAAAAATGGCGTACAACAATTTTTGACCTGCACATTGATCCTTCAAGACATCTAGACATAAGTACAATATAGAAGGATTTGCCCCCTAAATCTCAACGTAGGACAGGCATCTAGTATTTCCATATATGAGATGAAAAAAAAAAAATTCAAACAAGGCTGCTTGCAAGAGTAGCAAATGGCATTCAGAAGAGACTAAGATTAACAAATGCTCAAGTAATGGATAATAACATGGGTAAACAAAAGCTAAAAAAACCTACAGTGTATGTTCACATTGGTCTGACAGTCTCCAATAGCAAAGTAACAAACAATTTCCAATAAGTAACTCCGAGTGCAATGAATGTGAAGCACTGCAACCATGAATTAGCAAGTGAAAACATAATATGTAGCAATCCTCCAATTGTCTACAACTAGACTTCAAGATCCAACTAAATCTTCAAATAAAGCTAATTAGAATCACCAAGCAAGCAAATAAACTTTGAATGCATAAATCCTCCAAGATCAATGTTGGAAGCGCCATAAGACTGGAAACAATTGACTCCAAAATCAGCTCAAAAGTCAACCTAAATAAACAAAAGGGATAGGGCATCTGTGTCTCAAAATAATGACAGTATCAATATGTCCCCTCCAATATCACTATTGCAAGCACTTCAGACAAGATAAATGCCTGTGATCCCCTTTTTTGAATTATATACAATGTCTTTGAAAATTACAATATTCCAACTCCTTTACATAAAGTCCTTTACATCCCCTAAGCATGACAACTCTCAAAACTTTCTTATCTCCCTTCCACAACATTCAAATGATACAGCCACCAAGACATTTAGTTCCTAAACATTGTATTTGACATGTCCATTCTTCATCCATAAATGTAGACCATAATTTTTCACTACTTGTATTTCGACATACAGCTTTTTGTCTTGCATTGATCTGCAAATAAGTTGCCATGAATTGAACTTTGTACTAACCAAAAACGCAGAATTTGCCCTTGAGATAAATGCAGATATTATTTTTCCTTTATCAAATTCAAACCTTATACCTCTAGAAAAGCTTGGATAATTGAACTCCTTACTGATAGCTTCACAACAGCTTGTATTTTGCCAGAACACAGATGGACTGATTAGTCTGGACTCTGTATTCTTTGTATTCTTCTCCCTTCAGGTAAAATCAAGTTCAATCACCAAATCAAGGTGTCAATCCCCACAACGATCTAGACCACCTCCATACTATGTGATTCATCTCAACCACCTAACCTAGTGCACACATGGAGGCTTCATAGCCATCTCTGCATCAATGTAAATAGTCTTGTTATTTTGTAGTGTCTATTTTTCTTGTTTTGTATCTCTGTGTTTTTCCATTGGTGTCTTGTGTTTGGCTGTGTTTTGCAGTCTCCATAGAGTGCTAACATTGACACTCTCTTCTATGATTATCGTGCAAATTTTGAATATCCAATCTACAATATTTTGTTTTTCATGCTACAATTTGTCTTTCTTCAGATCACTATCTATGCATTCAGGTCCCATCTCTTCATGCAACATTCATCTAAAACGCAACAGCATTCATAGACAAGACAGCATGTCTATTTGTAGGCTAAGTTCCTGGCCAAGTTTAAACTCCCAATTCCACCCATTGCATTCATGGCATGTCATTTTAAAAAATGGCTATCACTCAACCATTGTGAATACATTTGCTATATCTTCTAAATGTTCTAGCAAGTAAGGTATTGGACTACAACAGCATGTGTTATTTGCCTGAAAGTTCTATGCATTACATCACTCTTTGCTAGGTCGAAATAACTACATCCAACTGACTTTAATTCACATCTGGTATTGGATTGTGTGTTTGTTCTTTGAAGAGTCTAAGGCATCAAAATCTCTGCAATTTCTGGTACCTACATGATTGTAAACAAACACAAGTTTTTCATCTCTTTGATTGTCAATATTTCTGCATAGGTCTTTAACTAATTTCCATCACCATATCAGTCTTTTTTATGCTCTCCTCATAGCCTTGATCAGCTTTGAACCTTTTGCACATGATAAAAATACATTTATCTCTGACTTCAATTCTTCTCTACCTTTCCTCCATAGACTCCATTTGAATATTCAATAATCGTGCAATCATGATGTCTTGTTATTGAAGAGTACTTTAGCAGCACCTTTATTGCAGCCAAATGCATGTCACAATATCTTGTCTTACAAATAAGTCAGCAAAAAGCCATTTATTTACTGAAGTGATCAATTCAATTTGACAATTAGTTTTTATAGTCAAACTATGAATGCTTTATATCATGCACAATAACATCAAGGTGTGCCCACCTATTCTTTGAGGCATCCAAAAAATAGATTACAGACTTCTTTGAACGTCAATCAAATAATTAAGATCCCAATGGACTTCTTTGGTTTTCATATTCTTCTGCATTATCTCTTCTCAAATCTGCAACAATTGTTCTAAATGAATGGCACTGCCTTCAAACACATATTCCTTTGATCTCCACCATGGCTGCTTCCATTATTGTTTGGACCTCTTCAAATTATTTTATTATTTTCTTTTCTTCCAACTATAAGTTCAAAATCTTGTTTGAAAGAGGTCTTATAACACTTTTCCATGTATGACTTAGTCTTAAAGACTTCATTCTGTTCTGATTATGAATGCACAAATTGTACAATGATGCTGCTACATGCTGTTTGGAAGAGATGTAAGTTTCTACATTCATTAGTCACAACCAAGCACCTTTATCACACTGTCTGATAGTATGCAAGTCATCCACTTCAAAGAACAATGAATACATCTTGCTGCCATTCAGATGTGGTGCCCAAACAAGACCAAGAGAATTATGCAACTGGCATGGCCAACAAAGTACAAGTATTGTCTTCTTCAATGACTGATTGAGACATCTCTTAATTAGTATGGCATACGTACAATGATGGTTGCATGAAATTGATATGATTTCAAACAAAGAAAATGATTATTCCTTACAAATTTCCAATCGCTGCAGCAAATCTTCACAAGGTTTCTTTGATTGCTACAGCTCTCCCGATAATTGAATTATCTTGGTCTTAAGGCCTTCATTTCTTTGTATACATCATCTGAACCTCTATAAAACTTCTACTGAGATTTCTCCTTTGAATATTGGCAATCTTTCTCCATCGTAATTAATGAGTGTGCTCATAAGTTTCAACTTCGTACTCGACAACTAGTTCAAAGCATCAAATCAAAAAGGTAGAAGGACCACAATTCTTGAAGAGAATGTAAAATCAAAGTAGTTGTAGTCGGCACTCCTCCTACCTAGGTACCCATATCAGCATATTAGATACAGATGTAACTACAATACTTCTTGGATACCTTATCCAAATACATGGATACCATATCCAAACTTATCTCAATGTGCACCCATATTTGGTCCATATCTAATACACCAAATATGGACTAAAAGCATTCTAGAGTTGAGTCCATGACATGAGATTAAAATAAATGTACACAAATAAAAAATAAAGAAATAATAACAATCTTCTTCTTAATTACTGAAAATATCCTATTTAAAACTTATATTTTTGTAAACATGTTTGTAACATATAAATATAAATGCTTTTTGTAATCATGTATCAAGTCATATCCATATTAGGGGGTCTTGAAAATTTGTCATATTCATATCTAATACAGTATTAGTATCAGATACTGTATCCGATTCCGTGCCACAAGACTTAGAATCCATCTTTCGACCTATTTTGGAACTAGGATTAGATCATAGCAACTTCATTTTCAGAATAGTCCTTGACCTGCTATATACACGCATCCTCATTTTCATGTCTTTAAGGCTACTTCTTGCTTCAATCTCTAGAGTCCAGGGTGGTTTTGAGAGCAAAAAACCTAACAAGACTGCTGCTGAAAACCTTACAAGAATTTTTTATCTAAACATCAGGGAAATGCCATACAACTAATTGTTCACAAGTATTGTTTTGGTGATAACTTCATTTAATTGGGCACTTGAACTTCGAAAAGGGGAGGTAGGAAAGGAAAGTGGCAAACATAACAGCGTCACTAGCCCTATATCTGAGGACTATGTGAAGATACAAAAATAATAGCGCTGCAAATGTACATGTAATGTATTCAGCAAAGTCATGAAGTACAAAACCAAACAGCATCACATAAATCGGAGTCAAGAAAGAATCTTGTCCAACTACCTATGTAATAAAAACATAATATACTATAATGGATGTACAAGGACATAAGAATTTGAGATCTAGCCTTGCTCCAAACACATGGTAAGGAAATTCAAACTCTCAAACAGCTAGTGGTCTCATTGTAACCTCTTTCCTGTAAAGATGCAAATTTGAGGCTGCCTTCAATAATGATCCTTTGATTCTCCACTCGAAAGTATTATTTTGGTCAAATATCAATATGTTCAAGCTTCTTGGAAATGTGGTAAGTGGACGCTTTTGTCGAAGCTTTTGTTGTCAATTGATGTACAATTTTCTAATTCATTGTTTCATAGTATAATATAAGATATATTCTCACCCAAACAAAATGTTATAATAATTATGAAGGTTGCCTTTTGATCAAGCTTTAAGCTCTGATAAGACTGTAAGCAGTCAACTGTTTTTATTCTCCAAATGTGCTAATGACTGCATGAAGTTCGAGAGACATATTAGTTTGTTTAACCAATAGCAACCTTGAAAGTTGTTTATATCCTCCAAATTCAATGTAGAAACAAATTACCTACTATCCTGTTAAAAGTCTGAATTAAAATTATGATCACATGTTGCAGCATACAGGATTTGATTCTTTGAAGGCTGCTTTTGATTGTTAACCATTGGGATCACACTCTAGTTGGCAATTCCATAATTTTGAATGGATTAACTTGCAAAATACACAATGTCACTCCAATTAAGCCCCTTCAAAAACTTTCAAAATGCGGGAAACGGAGAATGTGATCAAGAACTACGTTAAGCAAAGTTTTGACCCCCAAAATCCAATTTAAGACAACCAAAAATTGCAAAACAATGAAGTTGTCATGAAATGAGGTCCCACCAAATATGATTCCAAACTCCCAACAATCCCTTCATGTTAGCACCAACTCAACACAAGTGGTTGAAGAATGGCTACCTCTTAGTAACTATTGAAAGATGAGCCACTTCATCTCCCAAACACGTCTTCCAATTTCACTATACATAATTGTATAAAAGCAATTGAGAGAAGCTAGTCTTATCATTCTATAGTTTTTCTTAAATATTCATTGTTTGAAGTCTCCATATAAATAAGTTTATGATTGAAATTTTAACTAATTTGTTATGTTTGTGTGTGAATGGTCTTTTGTTCTTTTACCCTCCACAACATGTTACTCTTCACAAATAAATGTGTTGTTAACCAAGTTCTATTATTACTTCAAAAAGTTTGTATCAAAGTGGTTTAATTTATTCTATTCTAGCTCAAACGAGGGTTGGCTACATGAAGTACGATTTCAGTATATTGACCCATTAAATCACCTTATTGCTTCAACCTGTCACGAACAGAAAATGACACGAAAAACATCATTCCTTTCAAGTCAATGTTGAATGAAGATTTGGGGAAACGGAGGACCAAGATGCTTAACAAGTTTGTGCAATTGTTTCAAGCCTCGACTATGACTTATCCTCATCGAGCAGGAAGACGATTGCATCGGCACATCCAAACTGAAACAGACTTCTTGAACATCAGAACATTGGGGGAGGTCTATAGGTATGCAATAAATATTGAAAAAAACTTCAAGCATAAAAGCAACATAAAAGCAATTGGAAATGGAATGGCTTCAACAACCAAAATCCACAACCTAAGAAGTATAAGGGCAATCTTAACTTCAATAGCAAGCCACAAAATAAGGGTTGACAACATCAAAACCAGACAAGCAAAGCCAGTGCAAAAAAAAAAAAGTGTACATAAGAAGCCACAAAAGAACCAAACAGACAAGTGGTTTCCATTTTATAAGAGTCGATTCCATAATCAAGCAAATGTTGCATAGTTCTGTCATTGTTGACTAAGATGCAAGCATTTATGTCAACAACATAGTCAATAGCAACTCAACACCCTCACTAGATAGCAAAAAGTAAATTGTAGATGCAAATCGATAAGCCATCATTACCACAACATAAAAGTTCTCAACTAACCCTACGAAAACGAAACATCTTTCTCACTCATAAAGGTGGGTGGAAGGACGAACTTTGCAATTCATTATTGATAGGGCAGCCCAAACACCATGATCTTTGCAAATGTTAAAGGAATGAAGTTGATGATAACACGTCTCCTACAACCATATGATATTAATTGATTTCATCACCTACTCATGTTGGAACAAAAGAAAAATGGCCCCTAGTGATTTTGTATTGACTAAAAATCATTGAACAAGATCACTATGAAGAACTAGTACCCGATTCCTCAATCAAGTAAGCCACATATTTCATGAAGGTTGACATCAAGTCAAGTTATGCCCAAGTAACAATACAGCCAAAAGATGTAGGAAGACTACATTTTGTAGTAGGGCAATGGTATTCCATTGTTGGAAGAACATAGAATGAATGATAGATTAGGTTGACCAAACCACTCAACAACATGCAATCTAGATGGCATGCACACAACATACTTAACGGCCCTACATAGTACAAGTCAGATTTCCCAGTCTACAAACAAGATGGCCTAGCACATACACGACTTGACTATCAAGTCATACAGCCTTGTACTGCATGGGACGACCTTAGTTCAGATCCAGACGGCCCAGTACAGATTGCTTAAGGCAACTAGCAATGAATGGAAATAGTTCAAAATATCTATCTACAACAATATCACTTAGATGCAAACACATGCAATAAGAATACACAATGACAATGGTTGAATGGTGTTATTGATATTAACAAAGATACATCTCTGCAATACAATTATGCTTGTACAAATGCACTCTCTAGCATCTACCCTCTTTGTGTATGCAATGTACAGAAGCTACCATATATGTGTGTACAACGTCCCCGCTCAAATGGTAGGGTAGTTATTCCCAAGTTCCAACTACCAACCGGACACCTCACCAACTTACATTATATTTGTCATGCATTTACATTTCATTTCATTTCCAACTACATGACAAACTGCATGACAACTAAATGACTTATTACTCATTCATACATTAACTAACACTTTACTCAACATTACAACTATAACATCAGGATTATTACATCAAAACTATATTGTGTGCATACTTCACTTCCAATGCAATTATTTCTATTTCTTGTTACGAGGTGGTACATCAGAATTAGCGTCTACATCTACCGTCTCCTCTAGATTGGTCAACGTCCTTGTTGATGACTGCATTCAAAGTCTAAAAATCCACATAGATGTGGATCTCATTACTTTCTTTCTTCAAACTAATGACAATCAATGACACCCACTCACTCATCATCACCTTGATCATTCCTGGATCCAACATCGTCTCTATCATTGACCAAGGCCGCATACTTTGGGTTCTCTCCATATGGACATCTTCTCTATCTCTAAGTTGTTACTTTTAAAACTAGGTCCCACTCGTCCCCGTAGTGGATCATCTTCTCCTCCTCTACTCTGCCAAGGTTCACCTACACCATCTTCAATCCTTCATACTTTATGGCATCAGGTTCATTTGCCACTTTTTCCACATAAAATGTTATGCTGGCTTTTCCTCAATTTGCACATCACCAACTCTATACTCCGCAAAATTTCATAGAAAAGTCATTTTTTCTTCTTCTTGAACTTTCACCATTAGCTTGGCACTATGACTACATTCACTGACCCCATAGACACTTTGAGATGCTTCATTTTGGATATCTCCTTCTGCATTGATGCACATGTAGGTTGGCTGGAAAAGTTCATAGTCTTCCATCTGCCAATGTAGAAGTTTGCTATCTAAGTGCCCTACATCTTCCATGCACTCTTCCAGTTCTAGCACTCCTTCGTCCAGTTCTCGTCCGTTCACACGATCTTCCTCCTTCGACGATGAACTTCCAAATTCGTCGAACATTGCCAACTCCTCGTTCATGGACCGATTCTTCAAGTTGATTACATACTTGTGTTGGCCTTTCTTGAAATTCAGGCAATCCTTCTCCCAATTGTGGTTTACTTTTGTCGTATGTAGCCACCCATGTCCCAATAATGCATCATAGGTTGGTTTCTACATAGCAATCACCACAAAATCTATGAGGAACATTTGGTCAGCGATCTTCACCTTTTGCGTAGTCAATATTCCTTCCATCTCAATGCCATATTGATCAGTGCCATATAGATGAAAGTTGGGAGACCATAGAAATGGTTTCCCTAAGTCCTTCCATATCTTCTCAAAGAATCATTCATGCTTGATCCTCCATCAAAAAACTTGTGTCAACTTGTGGTTTAGCAACTCCATATGGATCAGCACTAGTTTCTTCCCAGCATCGATCATCAAGACTGTTGGGTCAATATATTGATCCCTTAATATTATTTTTGTCTACAGTTGGTGCATTGCGGCTCTTCCACTCTTGATTAGGCTTAGTCTCAATATAAGGCTTAGTCTTATATAGCAATATTTTATTTAGTTAATTATTCTTTGATAAATGCTTTCCACTCCTATATATGCCCTTGTATACATCCTGTAGCTACGGAATGCATGGATTCATCTATGATATTTTAAAAATCACTTAGCCTAAAGTAGCATAACACTACAAAAAATTTGTCTAATCATGGTTTTCCCAACTAATAAAAGGTCTTGACTATGCAAAATTTAATCTTTCCAACTTTGGTGACTACTTCATAGTTCATACTATTGTTCTACAATAGAAAGAGGAATACCAAATAGGATGTCCACGTACCTCATGATTTAATCTAGTGTATCAATCCCTTTTGCATCTTTTATAATATTTTATAATGCACCTATGGATGACTTGTATATTTTCAATTGGGAAAATTTTATTAGTATATTGTTACTTATGTTTTGACGCTAATTGTTGTATACCTCACCAACTTCAACCTATATAAAGGCGTTAATTTGATGATTGTAATCATCTTGTAGATGGAATGTTAAATCATCCTTACATGGATTAATTATTGAGTTATTCATTCGTGTCGCAGAGTATTCACTTTTCAAATTTATTTCCTTTTGAATGTTTTGTACTTTGGAGCATAGTTGAGAAAATCGGAATCGGAAAAGAATCAGCAAATGATTGAATCAGAAAAAAATCGGGAATTGGAAAAAAATTGGGGAAAGAATCAGCAAAAAAAAACAGAGGAAACGAAACTTTTCATTGAAAATAAAATCATGCATATTACAATTAATTAACATTATGCAAATCAAATATCAAGACATCATACAAGGATCAAGCTTTAAGTACACATAAAGTGACAAAACACATCTTGTATTGCTTATAATATGAAAAAGTACAAAGTTACAAGTAACAATAAGGAAATAAGGGTTTCATTTTTTATATGCCTGCACATGGAAACATGTAACAACAAAGTTACAATAACTTGAAAAAAAAGGAAAAAAAACCTAAACCCTAAACCAAAAGGCTAGGGTTTAGGGTCAAAAATAAAAACATTGACAGCTGAAAAATGGGTTTGCATACATAGTTATCAGGCAGCAATATTTACTTAAAAAGAGGAGGAAACAAAAAAACCCTAAAACCAAAACCCTAGGGCCTAGACTAGGGTTTAGGGTTTAAACTTCAAGTTCAAAGTTCAAAGTTTCAAATTCAAACATTAACAGCTGAAAAATGGGCTTGCATACATAGTTACCAGGCAGAAATATTTACTTAAAAAGGGGAGGAAAAAAAAACCTAAAGGGTTTAAACTTCAAAGTTCAAAGTTTCAAACATTAACAGCTGAAAATGGGTTTGCATACATAGTTATCAGGCAGCAATATTTACTTAAAAAGAGGAGGAAAAAAAAAACAAAACCCAAAACCCTAGACTAGGGTTTCAGGTTTAGGGTTTAAACTTTAAACTTCGAAGTTCAAACATTAACATATGAAAAATGGGCTTGCATAAAAAAACCCTAAATCGGCCGCAGCCTTAAAAAAAAAAAATCGGCAGATTTTTTGATGGGCAAAAAATAGGCAAAGAATCACCAACTCGCCGATCCTTTGCCGATTGCATCGGCATGGCAGAAAATCGGCGATTCTCAACCATGCTTGGAGTGATGTTGATGATCTTGAGGATATGAAATAGGTATGTTTTAACAAGCAGCTAGAGGGATACTCTTAACAAAACAGGAAGACTATGGAATCATTCTTTTCCTCTCAAAGACTTATAGAAGTGTTATAGGAACTCACCAGAAAAATAGGATAAAAATCCTTGTTTCTGTTATAGATCTAATCATACTGTTTCACGTCATTATTATGACAACTCAAGGAGGACGCGCTACGAACGGTGAGAAACTCTTCATGATCACAGAGTAACGGTCATAGTTACTAGGTTTGGATGAACTTAGTTCAATCCAAACCTAACCTTTTCTCATAGACGACCAAAAACATTATGCCTTCATTACATTCAACCACTTGTATTGCTATAAATTTATAGCCAACGATGGTTGCACTTGACAATAATTTGCCAGTCATTGCACATTTACAAGTTGTTGGATGTCTAGTAGAGGCAGACGTGTTGCAAAACATGGCCTATTTCAATGTTCAAGGATCTATAGCTGTTTTGAACTTACATATTGATGGCATTCTTGCAAATATGGATTCTCAATTTTTCTGCATTTGTCATATTTTTCGTGAATATTGTATTTAAATTGGTTATATCAACTGAAACATACCCACCCATATTACATCGTTGCATTATTATTGTATTTCAACAAACCAACTTATCATGGTATTACAGCAAATTATATTATAATGGACTCCATTATCACAAGAGTGTCCATCACAATGGGGGAGGATTTGAACTCAAATTAAGCTCATAGGATTGCTTTGAACACGGGTTACACTCGTAAAATTGTTTCATTTATTATTTATCTAGAATGTCTTGGACATATTTTTCATGAATACTATAACATATACACACGTGTGTGTCTATATGTATACACACTGCATTTTTCAAACCAAATCAAACCTTTTGCAAAAACTGAACCTGGCCTTTTGTTCGAACTCCAAAAATAGAATCGGGTAGCTATGATTTGTAGTTTTTCTATTTTAGAGCAATCACACACATCTCATAATTTAAAGTGAGCTTTTTAGGACTTGCAAATTTGGAATCACTGCAAACTAAAGGGTCTCAGTTTTTCATTTTTCCATGTTTTATCATCTTCTCCTATGATTAAATTGTATATTTGCTATTGGGAATATCTTATTATCATTTTGTAATTTATATGGTTGAGACCGGTTATTGTAAACCTCACCACCTTAAAGGTACCTACTTTGATCATTGTAATCATTTTGACAAATAACAGAGATCTCTATCATAATCACATGGATTAAATTATGATTTATTCATTCATCTTCCACAAAGGGTTCATTTTCCAAATCTTTGTCTCTTTCCTTTCCAATGCTTTGTACTTTATAATAATGGATTCTCCAACATGGTACCAAAGCTTAAGGTGATGACCTTGTGGCTATGAAATTTGTCTATTTTTCCAAGCAGATTGAGGAATACTCTTAGCAAAGCAAAAAGACCGTGTGATCACATTTTACCTCTCAAATTTTCAAAGACGCACTATAAAAGCTTACTGGAAAAATAGGGTTAAATTTGTGCTCTTGTTATACATGTAATTAAATTATGTCACATAGTGATTTACGAAGACTCAAGGAGCATATGGCCCAATCAGCAAGTTGTAACTATTCACAATTCAGAAGAAATTGCAAATTTTCTATTTTGGAAAATATCACATCTCAAAATCCAAAACAAGTTTTACAGACTTGTTTGTAAATTCAGAATCCTTACAAAAAAATAACCAAGAGTCCTAGTCTTTCATTTTTCGATATTTTGTTATATTCCCTCTGAAATAGCAAATTATCTACATTTGAAAAGGGTGGATATCTTGGGATCCAAAATGAATTTATTTACAGATTTAAAATCTATGCAAAAAATAGGGGGTGATGTTGAAACATGTAAAACCGTTTGTTGGGTCCTTTGGCATCTTTTATAATATTTTGTAATAGATCTATGGTCAACTGAAATATTTTCCATTGGAAATATCTTTTTGTTATTTTGTACCTTATTTGGTTAAGGCCACCTTGAGTCTATATAAAGGAGTCTTAGTTGATAATTATAATCATTTTGTGGAATATTGAATATGTTATAACCATCACATGGATAAATTATTGGTTTATTCATTCCTTTTTTAAAAGGAATACATTTATTCATCTATGCACTTTATGTTACTAAAACATTTATCTTAAAGTACCATCAGACCTACTAGAATTTTGTCCTTAATCATGAATTCTCAACTAACAATATATTTGACTATAGAATATCAAGATCTTTCCAAATTTGGTGACAACTTCATGCCAATTTTCTGGAATAGAGAGATGAATACCAAATGGGATGCCAAAGTATCTTAAGATTTCACCCAACTTCATGATTATTCACTTTCAATACAGTCAAGAAGGTGGATCATGATCACAACAAAAAAAAGGCCTTTGTTTGGTCCTTCCTACTGCATCAGATGCTTCAGTAAAGATGTGCAAACAAAGCATGGTGGCTTCAATAAATTTCTCAATCAACTCAGGCATCAAGGCTGACTCATTCATGAAGTGCATGTAAAGTAACTCCCATGTAGGAAAATGACTTAAATTTACCCCTACGCTCTAGATACATTTAGTAGATATCCTGCAGCACTGACTAAAATCAAATACAGGTAACTGCAATTAATCTTCATTATAAACTTTGTGGATACTTGTTTTCAGTTATTTTCTATTAAACTGAAATCGCATACCCATGTAGTGCCCTTCCATGCTATGAACAAATTGTCAAAATAAACTTTTCTTTCCTTCAAGCTACGTATAAAAGAAGTTCAATCCTCCATGGAAGTGTTTTTACAAAACTTTTTGCAAGAAGCAATCGGTGTAATAGAATGCCACCCCCTCACCGTGTTTCCTTTGGAACTTCTGATGACAAGCTCAAGAAAACCAACATTGACAAATTCTCTCATTAACCTACTTTTGGTCATCCTTCAATTCCTTTTTGACCACATCCTTCAAAATTATGATCCAAATTCAGGCCATATTTTCTCATAGAACTCCACCAAGAGACCATTTAGCTTTTGAGATTTAAAATTATTAATTTCCCTCAGGCTGCCTTCAATTTGGCCAATTCAAGCTCTTCTATTATGTACAAGTATGCAGATACGGAAATTTATGATGGACTTTACTTGTAAAGGAACAACAAGTTAGCTCACAAATGGTAAGAGAATGCTAGCAACTTATACTAAAAGTTGTACTAATCACAAATGCATTTGTAAATCCTTTACACAGTCTTTGCAAATAAGAAACATGTTCTGCACAATAATAGTCAACTGCATGCATATGCAACAACTGTTCAAAATGAAAAGACTTGAACGTTGTATAAACCCATGTAATTGCTCATTGAAGAAGGGAATGCAGTAATTGAATGGAATGTGAAAGTAATTCTACCAAATCTCCTTTGTCATGTATGATTCATTTGTGTATTTATCTCAGGTGAAACCAATACTTGGTATTAAAGGTAAAAGGTTGTGATCATAAAGCTAAATCTTTGCATTGTTTGCAATTGCAAACACTGTAAAATTATTTGTTTAATTGCAATCACTGTGAAATTATTTATTGATGCTATCCATACAATCCTAACTGCTGTATCTTTGATTTGTAGACTTGAAAGAAGAGATCATTACTATCAACAATTTTTTTTTTTACCTTTTGTTGCTTGGGAGCTGATAGTCAAGAATTTGTTTTGGTGTTTAAGAGCTGACAGTCAAAACTTGCTACTGTTGGAGAGGTGATAATCAAGATTTACCACCATAAACAAACCAAATCTTTTTCATCAGAGATGGCAGTATTATGTAACGGCTTAGATATTCTATCTGAAAAAATAATTGGTCCTCAAAATTATATGACATGGAAAGACCAAATGAAAAAATTATTAGTGCTTAATAATTTATGAATTCATGTGGATAATTTTGTTATTTGTCCAACTCACCTTACAATTCAAATTGACTTTGATGTGTACACTGATGATAAAGTACACATCACCCTAACACTAACTTAACATTTGGAGGAGCTGTACTTAACAATATGCGAGATGTTAAAAACCCAACAAAAGCTTTTGAAAGGTCATTATTGATTATTAATATAAGCAGAAGAATGATGACTAAATGTTGATGCTATAGAATCAACTTTACAATCTGAATCTAATAGACAATGTCTTACCAATGCAAAAATTCTAAGGCACTAAGAACCAGCTCACAGATATGAAAGAGACTACAAAACAAAGAACTTGTCTATGCAACATTGAAGCGTCTCCTATGTTAATATGAGAGTCTAATTACTTAAATTGTTGGTAAGATTGGAAACTTTGAGTTCAATGCTTTAGAGGGAATCTTGTTATAACAAGAACAAATAATCAAGATTCGTGATGAAGATGAAGTACCTAGTGTTTATGCAATAAAGCCTAAAGGAAAAAGCATATTTAATGAAAGTTCATTGGCCAAAAAAGCCCATGTAATCCATAAAGAAATGATAAGGAGGATCATAAAGGGAAGAAATAGATGACATGCTATTTTTTGCAGCAAGCTTGGCCACATTAGTGTTGAAATGTGTAATCTTTTACTTATTGGCCATGGCCGACATTTTACATTGTATTGTCTTGTCTTGTATTAGCCCATGGCCCCATGTGACACCTCATATGTTGTTGCATTAGCCAATAATATGTTGATCTGAATTTTTTAAGATATGTTCCTTTGTATGAAAAGTTTATTTGTACACCTCCATTAACCAACTTTTGCATTAGTACAAGATCATTCTTTTAATATCAATGAATAGGACAATTGGTGTCTAAGGGCACATTTCCCACAATTTGTGTCTATTTTTCATTTTTTGTGTCTATTTTTCATTTTCCATATCTCTTTATATATAATCTGGGTAAAGTGTTGATTATGTACGTTTCTCTTTAATAATGTGAATTTTTTCATGGTATCAAAGCAGGTATGAATCTCCACTACTCAATGTTGCCTCCGCTACACAATGTTGCTTCCCCTTTTCTCAAAAATTTCTTGCAATAGTCCAACCAAAAGAGTGCTTGTGAAGGAGCATGTATGCCATTTTGTTTTCGCATCCTTTTTTAAATTTATAAATGTGATCATAATAATATGAATTTAAAAAAAAAAAAAATCTGAGATTCCTCATCTAAGGGCTCAAAAGTTACTTCATTGGGATCTGTGATCCAATAGAAGTAACAGGTAGCCATGGTGGTTTTCTTTTTTAGGTTTTTAGAAAACCCATTCTTTGTTCTTCCCATGAGGTCTCATGGATGTTGTCTCTCAAAAATTGCTTAGTCTGTTGAACATTAATACATTGAAAGGTTTTTGAACAAAGCCTTTAGCACCGGATAAAATGACTCTTTGTTGTGGTCTGTAAGGAAACATGGGATGCTTCATAGGTTTTGATTATCCAAATCAATACTCTATAAGAGCACATCCATGTCTCTTTTGTCCAAACAACAATCTATATATTTGAACCATCAAGATTCTCCCAGGAAGAGGCTCATATTCAAGTTCTTTACATCAAAATATGGGGGGCTCCTATTCAGTAGATCCTTCAATTTCTTTGTTTCAAGAATCAAATTTGAAAATATAAAACAACTGAAGTCCCCACCCTTTCTCCTTCCCACTTGCGTGCTCATTTTCAATGCATCCATCCTCCATGCCTTTGGACCATTCATGGAAAACATAGCCGTTATTGATGGTCCCCTTCACCTTATTTTCCCAATGGCACAATCGAAAAACTTGCTGAGACTACCCTCACTAAGGTGCTCGAGCCAAGGAGGGCACAAGTTCAAATCTGCATGCCCTTTTGGGCCTACACCACCATTCAACGACCATTCCCTTTTATTGTGAGGACAAAACTTTAATTGACAATGACATGGTTGTGAGGGCATGACTAGCTTAGCTAGTTCGAGCCCCTTGTAGCCCATAGGACACAAACTTGAACCAACACCCTATACATTGACTTTAAGCTTAGACCTTTGTAAGGCCTACATGAATTAAATGGTCAATTTGGCATTCCTTACCATTGTGGCACATCTCAAGGAGCCCAAAACCAATTTTTTAATGCCACCCACGCCCATCCATCCCAACCCATTTGTTGTTTTCTCCTTGCACAAGTGTCAGTGCTCAATCAGCTAGGCAAAGACCTTTCCTCAACTTTCCAAGTGGCATCCTTAGAGTAAATGGAGGGAAACTCTAAGATTGGAGTTTCATATTTTTTGCACTTGAGGTCATTTAATAGGTCCTTGCTTCTACTCCATAACATTGTGATACAAAATCGTTTTCTGCCCATTTTCCTAGATCACAAAGTGTTCAAAGCTCTACAGAATGGTGACCTTGTTGTATCATGTTGAGAGTATTTTGTGCTCAATCGTCATGGATCAAAAGAAATATGTTGTCCATTTGAATGGGCATAACTATATTATCTTGGCTACTCAAATGACCGGTTTACGTCAAAGTAATTGATTATGGATGGATTATGGTTAACTGCAAAATTCCTCGACTAGTCATGACATTCGAACTTCTCCTTCATAAGCTCCCTATGGTTATCCAAAGATATTGCCCCATATCTTGATAATTTTTCCCCCTTTTGCTACATTTTTAGGTTGCTCTATGGAATTCTAGTGAACTTCCTAGTGCAAAGGCTCATGTGAAGACCATGTCACAATTGAACGAGGAGAAGATAGACAAGCCCAAGCAGGCTAAGACAAACAAGTCTAAATCCTCCACGAAGAAGAAGCCCTTTTGTGAGTACCACAGAAGAGAACGTCATCATTCCAAAAATTGCCTTGATTGCCTTCATAAGATTGAAACAAAATTCAAGAACGTTGGTCATGATGAGACCCTTATTAATCATCAGGGTAATGGGAGAGCTATCACTCACGCTGCCCATGTTGCAATGCATTTTTCTTATTGGACATTTGTTTCTTCCTAGGTGTGGATTGCTAATTCTAGAGCTACTTGGCATATGACTAAGCATTGCCATTTCCTTTCCAATTACAGGCACCATCACAATAGAGAGTGTTGTTGGTAATGGTTCTGCCTTACAAATTTGAGGTAGAGATAACTATTGGTGATGCCAAATATGGTGGGATCTTTTTCTAGGAGTTGGCCTTAACCTTTTTCTCTATATTGCATCACTCACACCAACAAGAAGTTTGATTTTTGGCCAACTCGATGGGTTGTTAAGGGAATGGATGATGCATTCAAGTTGTGGCTTTAGGCTATTGTGATAAGATAGATTACATGTACAAGCTTGGTTGTGTTTCATCTTCCTCCACTAGCAAGGATTTTGTTGCTATGGTAGCAAAGGTGGATTCTACCAATTCTCTTGGGCATCAGCATTTGGGGCACTCAATTTTGGATCTTTGAGGTACATGAGTCATCTTCATGTGTTTCAATGTCTTTCGTTGATTAAGCCTCCTTCAAGTGTTTATGAGTGTGCTTTGGGTAAGCACCATAGGGAGTCCTTTCCTAAGGACAAGGCGCAATGTGCTTCTTAGCCTTTGGATTCGATCCATAATGACATTTATGGTCCTACAGCTAGTAAGCCTTTCTCTGATAATTGATAATTCCTTACCTTCATTGATGATTTCATTTGAGTTGTTTGAGTATATACTATTAAATCCAAGGACAAAGCTTTTGCTAAGTTCAAGGATGTGAAAGCCCGTGTGGATTTACTAAAGTGGAAAGTCTGTCAACCACAAGTTCAAATATTTCTTGACTTTCCATGGCATATCGTGGCAACACACAATTCATTACACTTCAAAGTAGAATGGTATTGGTGAACAAAAAATAGAGTTATTTTAGATACAATTCGCTATGTGATCCATGCTAGGCAAGTGAATCTTTGATTTTGGGCAAAGGTAGTTATTTATGCAATCTGCATTATCAAAAGGATTCTCAGTCGTGTTGTTAAAGGCATGACTCCTTTTAACATATTTACTAGGGAGAAGCCCTTTGTTTTGCACTTTTCAGTGTTTGTGTTCATGGATTGGGCTCATATTTCTATTGAGTTGCAAAACAAGCTTTACCCTATGAATCACAAATGCATTTTTATTGGGTATAACATGAGGTTGAGAAGGATTACTATCTTTAAGATCCCAATAGCCATGAGGTTATTGTCATGTGTGAAATTTAGTTTGATGATACATCTCCATCCACACTTTCGAGATTGGTTCTATTCTACTTGTTGATCCTCCTTCCTTAGTTGTTCCTGCTAATGTCTACTCTCAAACAACTTCCATTGGAGTTTCTTGTATTCCAACTTCCAACCACTCAATTTCTTCAAATGATACACATAAGCCTTCTTCTAGATCTTCTGTGGAGGGTGTTGCTCCGTCCTCTTCAAATGATTCCGTTCTTGACATCTCTACTAATTTTGACATAATGTTAGATCCTTTGACTCCTAATTTGACTTCTCGTGATGACTTTCCACCTCTTAAGACTCCTCCTCTAGCTTTCCCTATGCCTAAGCACCTTGTAGGATGTTGCATCTCTCCTTTAACAAAAACGTCATTGTAAGCCTCCTCCCCCCACCCCATGCCTTGCTCGGCAATGTGGATGTTTATGGAGATCCAGTAACTTCCAATTAGGAAAAGGAATGCTCACAGGTGGAAACAGTTGTGCAAGCAGAGTATGATTATATCGTGAGGAGTCAAACATGAGAATTTGTTTCCTTGCCTAAGGACAAGATCATTGTTAGACGCAAGCGGGTCTATTAGACCAAGTATGAAGTTGATGATTAGATTGAGAATCATAAGGCATGTCTTGTTGCCAAAGGTTTTTCTCATAAGGAGTTGAATATAACGAGACTTTTGCCACCATAGCTCACACGGACTTTATCCGTATGTTTCTCTCAATTGCTTTATAGCATTGGCATGTTCATCAAATAGAGTCAAGAATGCTTTTCTTTATGGGGACCCCAGTAGAAGATCTACATGTAGCAACAACCAAGAATTGTTTAGGATGCAATTGCACCCTTGGTTTGTCAACTGAGGGAGTTCTTGTATGCGCTTAAGCACCTCGTTCTTGGTATGAGAAGATCCACGTCTTCTTTCTTGCTTATGAATTTTCTCGTGACAAGGTGGGTCGTGATACTTATATCAAGCATCAAGACAATGAAATTTTAATTGTTGTGCTTTATTTTGATGATCTAATCATTACAAGGAGTGTCTTCCATGATTCAAAGTTTGACATTACATCTTCATCAGTCAGTTGAGATGATTGATTTGGACCTACTTCACTACTTCTTGGGCATTCAAATTATAGTATTTATTAAGGATTTTTCTTTCTCAACCTCAATATGCCTTGGGAGTTACTATAATAGTTTCAAATGAAGAATTATAAACCAACTCCTACCCATTTTGCTTTTTAGGTTAAGCTTGAGGCTAATTATTCTCATTTAACAGATGCTCCTCTCTTTTGGTCATCGAAGTGTAGTCTTCTCTATCTCACCCACAGTCAACCAAACATCTTCTTTTTTATTAGTCTTTCTTCCAAGTTAATGCAAGCACTTCATGAGAGTCACGAGAAGGTTGCAAAGTGGATTCTTTACTCTATTAGGGTACTATTCACTATGATATTCATTATGCAATTGGGGATTCTATTGATTTGCGGAGGTACTTAGATGCAGATTGAGTCATAAATCCAGATGAACTAAAATCCACTTTTGGCTACGTTTTTGTATTAGTTCTCAACCAATTTGTTCGTGTTTCAAGAAACAAAATACTATTGCTTTGTCTTCTATAAAAGTAAAGTATGTATTATAGTACTAATCATGTTGGGAAGCATCTAGTGTGGATGAGGATGTTTCTTGAGCAATTCGACCTTCCTTACTAAGAAGGGCCCTTCCTCTCTTTTCTGCGATAACTAGAGCATGATTCACTTTCTCCAGTCCTATGGATCATCAATGGACCAATCACATTGAGCTTTAGATGCATAAGATTTGGCAACTTCAATCTCAGGGCTTACTTCTTCCAATGTATGTGGCTCAATAGATCGACTTACACATTTTCATGAAGATTATGCCTAAGGTTACCTTCGCTTGATTTTGGAAACATTTGGTGTGGCATGGGAGAGCTTCCATTAAGGGGGGAAATGCAATAATGTCTTCTCTTCTTGGCCCCAAGTTCAACTCAAGGGAAGATATGTAGTAACATCTTCTTCCTGTGGCCCCCACTTCAGCTTTGGGGGAGCGGGTGTGAAATGTGCAATCCTTCACTTATTGGCCACAACTGGCGTTGCATGCTCTATTGTATTGTACTATCTCATGGGACCACATGACACCTTGTCTGACGATCCATGTGATGTTAAATTCACCAATAATGCATCGATGTGGCATTTATTTGGATGTGTCATTGTATCAAAGCTAAGCTGCACTAAACTTGGATACGGGCAAAGTTTTCAAACGGAAACACCTAATTAAAAAAAAATTGGGGAAAAAAATATATTTTAGTGCACAAAATAGATGAAAGAGATCACAAATTGATGAAAGCACATTTAATTATTAAATAACATAGAGTACAACAATTAATGTGAAAGCTCAACCTTTATAGATCAAGCTATACATGTCATCCAAAACATAACAACATGGGATATACTATAATCTTAGTTTGTAGTTTTCAAAGTCATCAAAATCAATACCAAAACTGTAAGAAAACCCAACTATTACTTCAATAGAAGTTGTATAACAAATATTGTCATCAGCCTCAAGAGCAGGTGCAGCAACGAAAATATCTAAGCCAAGAATTTTTAGGACTAATATGCCAATATTTTGTTTGTTCTCGTGTACAATTCTTTTTGGCAAGATACATGACAATTAGAATACAAAAGAAATATGTCCTCTACTTGTTTTTGTTCTCTTTACCAAGAGATTGACCCCATACGTACTTCAAATTCTTTTTATTGCCAAATATCTTGCTTCTTCTTCTAGAGTTTTTTGGGTTCATTGATCCCAACCTATAATTATTTTCAAGTTATCATTAATTTTGTTCCTTTTTCCTCATCTTAGAGCTATAGTAACTTGATTATTATTAATGTGGGTCATGTGTATCCCATGTGGACCTAGTGCAATACCCATGAAACCTCTAAAACCTCATCTTTATACTTTTTGTTTGATTCAAAATGACAATGAATGTTAAACACTCCCTTGTAAACATTGAAAACATCTCTTGGAAACACCAGGAATCATGGGATGACGAGTCTTTGAGAGTTTGCGAGGAATTTCCAAGCTTCTGATTTGAGGGCACCAGAGGAATTTCCTGCAACATAATATCATATATGTATATATACACCACCCCAATCATTTTTTTATCTTAGTAGGAAATCATTCTCTCATTATTAATGAATAAGACAGTTTGTGTCTAACACCTTTCCCAAACTCATTCTCAATGACAACCTTCAATTATTTGAAGGTGTTGAGCACTTAATTTTTGTTCTTCAAGATATATATCCACACCATTGTTGGGAAGTCACCAACAAAAGCAATGAAGTGCATAAATCCTATCAAGTGTGTCTTCATAGGTCCATAAATGACATTGTCCTACCTCTAATTCTTCCTAGCATGCTAGATCGTCTTTATTAAATTCATCCCTATGTTGTTTGTCTATAAAATCATCCTTCATAAAATTGTTCACTATTCCCAATTTTAGGAATCCCAGGGATCATTTTCATAGTACCCATTAATTACAAAAAACAATAGTTCAAAGTTCAAACGACCCATTCTTTCACATAGACATAGTTCAAACGACCCATTCATCTCTATCTTTTGATTTGACTGTACATTTATGTTTAATCTGGGTAATGTAATGAATAAGGGCTTTATTTCCCTTGGTACTGCACAAGCCACCTTCTTTTTCGAGTGCTAAAGCTTGATTCTTATTGTTCTTAATCACAAACTTTCCTCCTTTTAAAGAAAATGCTTATGTGACTTATTTCTATCAGGTTCTTTTTCAAGCCTAGTACAAAAAACACATTGCCTCTATAGGTATTTTCCCCGGTGGTCATCTGAATATGTGCTGCTTGAACTCCATTAACTCTTAAATTACATCTTTTTTGAAGATAATTGTTCCACTCTCATTTGGTATAACATTCTAGAGCAACTCCTCTCATCTATTCATATGATAAGCAGAAATAGAAACAGTATACCACAAATTGTTGCCTTCTACATGTTTTGATTGTTGAGCAACAGTGAATAGTTTATCCTCCTTGTTTTGGGCAACATGACCCCTTTACCTTTAGAAATCAACTCTCTCTTTTTTAAAATAAATATTCACAATATTTAGAAAGGAACAAATGAAATTGATACATTACACAGATTAAGCATAAAAAGTTAAGAAAAAAGAAATATGGACACTAGCCATGTCAATTACAATGTGAAAGAATGGGTCGTTCCAACTACTTCTCTTTGTAGTTAATGGGCAGAGTGAAAATGATGCATGAGATCCAACCTAAGAATAATAAACATTTTGCGAAGCACTAATTTTTTGACAAACAACAAGGGAGTAATTAAGAAACACAAGAATAAGAAGTTAGAGCTAGCACACTGACATCAATGGACCTTAGAAGACACACGGTATAGGAGTTGTGTACTTCATCACTTTAATTCTTCATAATAAAATTGTGCAATTGAAAGAAAGAAGAGAACATTGGTTGAAAGATCCAAGTTCTTAATGAAAGTACATATTGTTGTCCATCACTTTGAGGAAAATCTATCTAACAACTATATACCTTAAGTCCAAAATAGGTTGTCCAAAATATAACTCCTAAGGAAGCCCGGTCAGAAGTGAAGCCCAATGATACTAGCATACACATTTTGGGATGCATGGACTACATGTACATGCCAAAAAAAAAAATATAAAAACCCAAGGATAAAAGCAAAAGGTGCAAATTCTTAGGTTATAGCTAAGCAAGCAAAAGCCAAGCAAGAAAGATGAACATCGCTTGAGATCTAATGCTTAATGTAAGGATAGAAGTGGATATCATATACATTGACTTGCCAAGATCTAATTCAAACACAAAAAATGGAGCAAAGTGTTGAGTTTACATTTAGACAACAAGTTCAAGAAGTAAACCAAGAAAATGAATTTCAGTGCATATATAACTTAGATGTTGATGAGCTACAAGGAATTCCTTTAGAAGAGAAAAAATTGCCTAAGTGGGTATTCAAGACCATATCTAAAGTAAAGCTGCGCAATCAGCTAAGCAAGAGACAATTTAAGATGGAAGAACAATCAGCAAGTCTTGCTTATGCATTGATAACTAGTTCTTGATAAGCCATATACTTTTGAAGAAGCCAATAAAGAATCAAAGTGGCAAAAAGACATGGATGCAGAAATGGAAGCAAAAATCGAAACCATCATGAAGAATCACATTGGGGAACTGTTCCCACTTCCAACAAGGAAGAAAGCAAACGGTTGCATATGGGTCCACATCAAATGTAAAGTTTATGGGTCAGTTGGAAAATATAACGCAAGACTTCTCTTCAAGGGTTATGATAAAAATAAGGCATTGATTAGGAAGAGACTCAAAATAATATCTCAAAATTAATTATCAATGGACTCAAAATTATATCTCAAGGTGAAAGATGGCAAGATCATCCAGAGACTTAATATGATTAATTATCAACAAACTCAAAATTATATCTCAGATTGTCACTTTAGTTGCAATCTAAGCGGATGACAATAGAATGATTAAAAAATTGAAGGTAGAGATAATAGAAAGTTTGGATACAATAGATATAGGTCCAGTCCATTAATCTTTTAAAGTCAAATTGCAACAGCAATCAAAAAGTCTTCATGTCACAGACAAAATGTACTGGGGAAATCTTTGGAACGTCCGGATGGAGAGCTGCAAATCAACTGCCACACACATGAAGACAAGAACTAAGCTGACAACTTGTGAAATTAGTAATCTATGTAACGAAAAAGTATATAATTGGATGATTGGAAGTCTGATTCATCAAAACACTACTCACCCACATATACTATATGCTACAAAAATACTTTCAAGATTTTCAAACAGCATTCTCATTCATCTAAACACTACTCACCCAAATATTCTATATGCAGCAAGAATATTTTCAAGATTTGCAAACAAACCAAAGAAAGGTTATTGGAAACAATCAAGAGGATGCTAAGATACTTGTAAGGCCCTGTCTCTTACAGTTTTGAGTAGATCCCTAATATGTATTTCAGACTCGAAGGCTTTTCAGATTTATACTAGGTCGGTTGTCAAGATTTGATATAGTCAACCTTAGGATATGCTTCAATTTAGAATCTGCAGCAACCTCGTGTAGAAACAAGCATTCAATGACTGCCTTATCATCCATAGTGGATAAGTATAGGTTTGTTATGAGTGTCACATGAAGTTATCTTGTTGAGATGGCTCATTATGATATTGATCTTCAATAACATGGCTTGACTACGATGTATTGTGATCATTCACATATATTGAACATCGCAAAAACTCCGGTATCTCACATACACACCAAGCATATTGATGTGTATCACCACTTTATATGGGGACAAGTGGAGTAAGTTTACAATCCAACAAACAAGCATGCTGCTCATGTTTTTATCAAGCCTCTTCATGGATATAATTTTGACTGTTCATGTTTTTACCAAGCCTCTTCATGGATATAATTGTGAACACTTCAAATAAAACTTTGGAGACAGAAGCGATGAATTAAACATTACGGAAGAATAATAATGGTTACTTTAGGGCCAAACTTTACCACCCCTAATGCGCTCTATATAAGGGTCAAAGCTTAATATTGTAATACAACTTACAATTTACAACTTACCTTTAGTGACCAGGTCTCAAGGGTGACAACTTACTGCTACAAGTGAAATCTTATAAGTGTACACAACTAGATGTTACAACATGTAATGATAATTCAAGTAATCAAGTGTATGTTATCCCTTTTTGTTGCATTTGAGGTAACTATCTAACATGCACCATCAATTATATGCATATATGGGAAGTGCCTAACATGCACGGACTAAGTGTGTGGGTCTTTTGTTAGCAGTCATTTAGTAAAACAAAAACAATTTTTCCATCTTGTAGAAATGTGCGTGTTTTTTTATTTTTGATGTTTGGTCCTGACATTATTCTTCAATTAAAGGACCACACTTATTTATGTGGAAAGGCTTTTTCCCTAACCGCCATTGCAATTCTTCAATTTACAATTTTCAAGTGACGAATTCCAATCACAAGGCCCTGGAGACAGGGAAATGCTTGTGTGTAATGATTACACCAAATGATTTGCACAGTTATGGATTGTCCATGATTAATTGCAAGAAATTTTAAGGCTGCAACCTCAATTTCTTATATATTTGTATTAGCAATCTACGGAATATTCTCCTCCTGGATTAAATCATTGGTTGGTTTCAGGAAACTATCAAATTCAACAATGAACCGTTGGTGAATTGTTCAAGTATCTCAAATGAACTACCCTAATAACACCACAACTGGTGCAAAGTGTCTCACACTAGTTTACATTTTCACGTATTCCGTGGGGACTTGCACAATGTTTAAATGCCCCACAATTTTATTTGCTTCTATAATTGTATAAATAGTCTAATGGGTGTTTGTGCCTGGAGCAATTTTGTTTTAGCAGCATTTGGTATAATGTACTTCGTTTATGGCAACCATTTGGTATCCTTTGACGGCATTACATTTGATTATAGGTATTTATAGGTATTTATTTGAGACTATACTGATGATAATGTCAATGGCAATATGTACATGTTACAGTAGCAGCCTAGCTTGTTATTATGATGTTGAGCAATAATGTTTGAAAAGGTGCTTTATGCCAGCATGGAGTAGTGTATACTGTCTATCTTTTTTAGAATTGTTCATATTATTATTTGATACATGGCTTTAATTTTTGTGGTGAGAAACATTATGCAGTTGGTGGCACAATGACAGCATCTTCATGGTGTTGTATTTGATATTGTGATCAAACATTATGAATAAGAGTTTGAATTGTATTTTCCATATACTGGATGAAAACATTATTTTGTATTTTGTGTTGCTTCTCCAAGTTGTGATTTAGCTTTACTGTTGTAAAGCTTTCTAGTATGCAGACATCATAGATTTTTGCATGCACTTCCTCACCATTCATTTGAGCCCAAGGTCAATACATGATTGATTGATCGATTGGTTCTAAAACAAGGATATGAAAACCAATAAAACTATCCTGAAAACCCCCATTGTCTTGTTGTTCAAACTGATTGAAGAGGGGAGATTGTTGCCATTGGCTAGGGTGGAGCTCACCTAGCATCACTGCCAAAGAGAAGGTGAATGCAAAGTGGGTATGGGGAGCTATGATTGGGCCTTACATGGATCATTTTGGGAGGATAGTTGCAAAAACAAAATGAGCTTTTACCATTATTCTCCTTTTTGGCAAGGATGTTCTTATTTCTGGGATTTTATTCAGCAAAAAATTGTTGGAGATAAGAAGTCTATCCTAGGATTAAAACATAAAACTAAATGTTAGACTTCATATTTAATGTCATCACAAATAACTTATTAAGGCATTATGCTAGTCTTATTATGTGCATGCATAATTCAATGTCATGTCTTATTAATAGATGTTCCTTAATGTTAGATTATGTTACATGGTTAGTCCAATAAAATTTTGTATGAGAAACAATATGTATTATCTGTTGACCATGGAATAAGGAATTTAGACAGTCTGTATTCTCTCCAACCTTCTCCTTTGCACATAATTTCCTATTTTAATTATTAAAGTGTGTCTCAAAGCACAAGATATTCATGCAAGGTCTGTGGGAAAGGTCAGAGACAAGACAAAGATCTAGCACCTGTTCATGCAAGGTCTGTAGGAAAGTTCAGAGACAAGACAAAGATCTAGCACCGGCACCTGGAGTCTACACTTATAGGCATAAGGACACAACAAATTATGAAAAGTTAATCCAAGTTGAATGATATATGTTTGAGCCAGTGGAAAAATATGACAGACTCCATCCAAATACAGAATTGACACCAGCATATGGATTCAACCCATAGATTGCAGTGTAAATATTATAAGGGGGCAGTTCCTCCACTGTGATAGTGCCTATGACACTTTCTTAAGGCAAAAATGGCTATGGCCTGCCAAGGTGATACACAACTCAAAGAATTTCTTTACCATAGAATGCTGAGGCAAAAAATTCTTGTAGACATGTAAACACAGGATGGTTTTGAAGTGGTGGTGTCCTCTGACTCATACAGAGAAGCCTATGACAACAGGGTAAATCAACCCCATAAAGAAAGATACTTTAAAGTTAGAAAATTGTTTCGAAGACGAATAAAAAATCATATAGGGGGCTTTTCCATCAGCAACTTAAATTTCTCATCTCCACGCTTGTGTTTAAAATCTCTGCCTCAGACAACAAGGAAGAATGTCCAAAGCCACAAATTTAGGAGGCATAATCACTTACATGAAAGACATTAATTGTATGAACATAGTCGTTGTGAAGGTCATACGGGATTGAGATGACAACTTTAGCTAATTAATGTCGGTAGTTGGTATAACTTGGACGCCACTACTCTGAAGGTAGTTGTATTTAGAACTTTTCTTAACTTGAAAGATGTTTTTGTGGAGACATCTAGAGGACTAAAGGGGATGCCGCTTGAGTTCTGAATGCACTAAATTCCACTTTTGTAAGACACATCCAGAAAGATGAACCACAAGTAAGCCAAAATAAAAGATGTCCAAACAGATACTGATAAGAGATCACAGGCTGGAGTTATTTTTCAAAAAGAGGGTGTTACTCATGGCTTGCAGCCTTGAGAACGGCATTGCACAAACCAGTAACTGTGTTGATTTGAGCAGACTCAATGCTATGACAATTAAATAACTATTTTTCTTCCCCTTTGCCTATTCCATTTTTGAGGAGTTGCAGCACATAAAATATACTCCATTTTCAACAGCATTTAAGCTATAACCATGTTAGCATTGTCAAGAAGAACAAGTTGCAGTCCACTGTTCTCATGAAGAATTGGATATATGCTTACAATCAGATGTCGTTTTAAAAATGTTTAAGGCACTGACCACCACTTGTTAGAGGATCATTATACAATTTTTTGTTACGGCACATGTATACATCAAATTTGGAGTGCTTGGAGGATTTAGTCCTGGGAAGGCTAGCAAGAGAGAGCCGAGGGCGGCAAATTTTTCTGTATGATTTTGAAAACGTAGCAGCACACAAAATATACTCCATTTTCAACAGCATTTTAAGCTATAGCCATGTTAACATTGTCAAGAAGATCAAATTGCAGACAACCTTTGTCATCAACAACTGGATATATGCTTACTATCAGGTGTTGTTTTGAAAATGTAAGGTGCTGACCACCAATTTTCAGAGGAATATTCTACACATTTTTGTGAAAATGACAGCACATGTATACATCAAAGTCGAAGTGCTTGAAGGATCTAGTCCTGATAAGGCTCGCAAGAGAGAATAGAGGTGCAAATTTTTCTTTATGGCTTAAACGTATTTGAAAGAATCATTCTGGGCATAGTAGCAAAGCTCGGACTCGACTCGGACTCGAAAAGTTCGACTCGGGAGTCGGACTCGGGAGTCGGCAAAAAAACTTGGCAAGACACGGTAAAAACTCGGAAAAAAAAGAAAAAATGAAAAAAAAAATGCAAATTTTTATTGAAAAAATAAGTTCTTTCATGCATATTACTTATTAGTATATTCTAACACACTTACTCAACATTCAACATTATATAAATAAAAAATTAACAAGAGGAAGGAGCACATTCTAATAGCAAGCTAATAATTTTGTTTTATAATTTTTTTTTTGGATACATAGGGAGTTGGTTACATCCACACTATTTTTAGTGACTGCCAAGTGAAAGGTTCAAACTACAGGTGCTGCCCCCAACAAACCTATACCACCTCATTATTTTATATCCCAACATGAAGAGAACCACTCGCTCGAGATTCATACCATCGTTGTCGGTCTGGCATGCACTCAGAGGATTCGGAACAGACTATGACCTTTGCAAGCATGACCACTTTGGTTTATAAAATTATAAATAAATAATATAATGATAAAATAAAACTTAATATATAAAGTTCAAAAACATTATTAACATTTTACAAAACATTAAATAATAATAAACTTTACTGTATGACGGAATCACCCTAACTTAGTCCACCATGTTTAATAAATAAAATATTCAAATACCATGTTTAAAAATAATCAATGGGTTGTCTAGATTCGATTTCCTCAATGGTTGGTTGGGATCTATTGGATGGATGGTTGGGATCTATTAACTTTACTTTTATTAAAAGATTCCTGAGAAAAAAATTAAAATTCTTCAAATATTAATAAAGCTAATATTTAATCTAGCCATTTTTCCGGTTTTAGAATGGGAAGCCGTTTTTGAAAACTGCTTACCAAAATTCAAGGTAGAAGAGACATTCATTATTCTGGAGGAGCTTCGTGCGTAGCAATTGTTTCATTGGCAGTCGAGGGTTTCAGAGCAAAATAAATTATTGTTTTTAAATTTTTTATCCATTGCGGCGTGGTGGTGTGTATTGGCTGCAATGGCGATGGTGGCAATGACGGCGACTGGAGAGGGTGCATTGAAGGAGAGAAGAATAGAAGAAAATGAAGGTGCAAGAACTACGTGACGAACTTTCCAGAAGAGGTCTCAACACTGGCGGCCTCAAGCCTTCCTTGATCGAACGCCTCCAAAAATCATGTCATTCTCCGCCCAAATCGCCACACCCCACAGGACATGCATACGTGCATTCTGAAGCGGTTCCCATTCCCAAACAAGACGCGGATGATGTATCCATCGGCGAAAGATATATTTTTATTAAAATAAATTATAATTGAGGGATAAGCATTCTGAAGCTTTGAGAAGCAAAATTGCACATTCTCTCGTTAATATAATAAACAAAGATTTCAGCGTCTTGTTCATGATTGTGCATTGGCCAACGTGGATGCTTAAGTCGTGGAGCATCATCAACACTTAACCGCCCTAGACGTAATTTTTCTTTTTTTTAAACTTCCATTTTTTTTGGGCCAGCCGAGTCCCGACGTCGAGACTCGGGAGTTCGAGACGGAGATGGACTCGGACTCGGCCCAGGACTCGGCCAGACTTGGTGGAATCCAGAAAAAAAAGTGTCGGAGTGGGCTCGGCGCGGCTGAGCCCACTCGGACTCAGACTCGACGTGGTACTCGAGAGTCCAAAAGAGTCTAACTACTATGATTCTGGGGAGTTGTGTCCTATTAGGCAGAGCACATCTGGTCTGTGATAACTTCCTCAAAGGCTGTATTTTTTGGTGTATTCTACAAAGTTGGGACAAAATTGCATTCCATTTCACCTTGTTTGGAGGTTAACCCCACTGCTTTCCCATGTTCCATGGGGACGTGCCCTGGGCTTTGGGGGATGTCTTGGAGACATGTCTTGTTGTCCTGTAAAGCCTTTATGGCGTCTCAAAATCACACCCGACATCCCGTGCCATCCCCATCGCAGGGACTTCATGGAACATAGCTGTTTTCAAATGGAAACAGCTTGACATGTAACTACTAACACCTAACTTGATGCCTCCAAAAGACAAAGGTTCAGACAGTTTCTGAAGTATCTGAAAATAAGGTGAACATTAAGACAGTACCTCAAGGCCTCACACTTCCAACTTGATTATAGACAAATATAAGACTACTATGAACTTCAAGCAAAAGAAGCCTATGCAGCATCTACACTTTGCTAATGATCCAAAGCAGGACACAACTTATGAGCAGAAGATAAAGAATATTCTTGTGAAACTCCAAAGGGGAACTACTCTTTAAATTGCAGCTCAAATTTTGAACCTGTTACAAGTCCTCTTCAAGGAATTAAACTCCACAGAGGTCATTGCACCTGCTGCTCCTGTTAATGCCAAGAGTTGGATGACAAACTTATTTTGCATGTTTATGGATTGTCCATACCAAGGATTATGGCACCTTAAGGCACCTTCTGAGGTAATGATTTAAATTTCCCCTTGTAACAAGGATTATGAACATTTGTTCCTCAGTCATAAGAGGAATATCCTAAAAATAAATAGCTAAAGAATGCAACTCCTTGAAGAATTGTCAAAATTGGGAGTCATATTTTTCAAAAGTGAATGAGTCAACAAAACTAAATTCCCTGTGGATGGTGCAATTGAGAGGCACAAGGATTGACTGGTAACCAAAGAGTTTCTTCAAGCAGAAGATACAGAAAGACTTCTATTCCATTTCTAAGACATTCAATATTTGAATTGTTCTTTCACTTGCTGGCAACCTCCATTATGATGTTCACCAAACGCATGTAAAATCTGGATCGATTCAGAGCAATGTCTTGAGTGCATACCTCCCAAAATTTGGTCAACTAATTGTGATTTTTGAAACTAGTACATTAATTATGGTACACGAAGATTAATCAATTCTCTATTGAATGTGACCAAAATATATATGTCATGCATGTTTAGATTTTTTTTTTTTTTTTTTTTATTATATGCAATTGAAACAGACCTCACTTGTATTGCATCATGACTGTGTTACCACACTATTTCAAAAAAAAAAAAAAGAGTGGTACAATTGGATGCTATGCATATGGTAAGATTTGAACATGGACCTCAACATTCAGAGCCCAAGGTTTTTACCACTTAAACTCATACGAGTTGATAAGAATGATGTTTTTATTGCTTTTACTTTTATGGATAATTTCAGTCCTACAGTCAATAGTTGCGGATCTGTGATACAGGTTTTGACATGAAATCAAACTCATATAGGCCCTTAAGATGACAGATTTAAACATGTTGCATTGCTTTCTTGACAATTAAGTGTTGAAGTTAGATGATGGAATTTTCTTCGTACAATCAAGCTATGATCTTTATTTGTTGAAGATACTTCATATGGAAGATTATAAGCATTCATTTCCCCCTATCAGTTTGGAGTCAAAGCTAGCACTAAATAAACTTCTCTGAAGTTTGTGGTTACTTTCTACAAGCAAACCTTGTGAGGAGTCTTATCCGCTTGATTCTACAAGAAAACCTTGTGAGGAGTCTTATCCGCTTGATTCACACTAGACTAAATATTACATTTATTATCACTCTTGTGTCTGGATTTATTAAGGATCCAAGCTGGCAAGTATTGAAACAAATGTTAAGGTATATCTACGATATCTACCAGCTTGAAATGTAATCCTCTTGAGGGGGTGATAAAATTTTGGCTATGTACACAAATTTCGATTGGGCAGGAGATTGTGATGGATGTTAAGAGCACATCACACTAGACTAAATATTACATTTATTATCACTCTTGTGTCTTGATTTATTAAGGATCCAAGCTGGCAAGTATTGAAACAAATGTTAAGGTATATCTACGATATCTACCAGCTTGAAATGTAATCCTCTTGAGGGGGTGATAAAATTTTGGCTATGTACACAAATTTCGATTGGGCAGGAGATTGTGATGGATGTGAAGAGCACATCATGCCATTCAAATCCAACTACTTTATAATACAAAAGACAATAAATGATTGATCCTACATCTATTAAGGCAAAGTACAGAGGTGCTATCAACACAGCACAGGATATAGTCAGCCAACATATTGATGGATAAGGTTGCAGTAGCACAACAACCACCTTCATTTTATTGTGACAACCAAATTTGTTCCAAATAGCTCATAATCAAGTTTAAAATGTCAAGACCAAGCATATTGAGGCTTGCCAGGACTACATACAACAGTTGATGCAAAACTGTGCAATTTCCTTTGTATATGTTCTGATGATCTACACCACTAAGCCTTTATTGGTGCAAATAACAACTTCAGACCAATATTAATTCAAAGTTATAAATGGAACATGCTTATGCAAAAAACTGAAGGAAACAAGCTTACATACAGATCTATGATGAGGCACATATTTGCTGCTGAGAGGTTCTCAACTTAAGTTAAAGAAATACAATGAAAGTCTAATCTACAAGTATTGTGAGATTCAGAAATCTCATGTGCCTAGCTCAGAGAATCATGAGACAGAATCCTATTTGCTAGGGAAAACATCAAGATGACTGTAAATGGAATTATGGTAAGTAGTAATTACAGAGGTGGTCTTCCCCAATGATCTTGGTTGATGGATAGTGTTCCAGCTTAGTTCGTGTTTGGAGGTTGGGGTGTCAGAGAGCAGATTGCAGTGTGAGTTGCCTGCTATATTGAGAACAAAGTGGATTTCATATAAGGCAGCCAACATTATTTTCATTATTGCCCATGCCTTTGATATCCAAAGTTTCCTTTGTTCCATATTTTGAGACAGATGCTACATTTCAACCTTGCCCTAGTTCTTGGGTATTGCCCACAAGGATGACAACCGGTCTTAGAGAAAGGAACAAATATGGGGAGAACTTTGGAAGTTCTATTGGGCTTGTCATTAATATGTTATGTTTCACGAGAACAAGTAACTACCAAGTCTTATACACAAGCTTAATTAAATTTTTGAGTGATTAATATCGGTTGCACACAAGTGGTTGCCTTCAACTAATATCTTTTGTAGCCTCCTCTTTATGAATATCTCTTTTATCATTAAGTGAGCTCTCCAACCATACAAGAGATCCTACGCATTAATGTGCAGGATGAAAATACCCATTCCATAAATTCTTTCTTAGTTACCAATTATGTTCCATTGCTTATTTTACAAATGCTTAATTAAATTTGGAGTGTTTAATATTGGTTGCACACAAGCGGTTGCCTTCAACTAATATCTTTTGTAGACTCCTCTTTATGAATATCTCTTTTAACATTAAGTGAGCTCTCTAACCATGCAAGAGATCCTACGCATTAATGTGCAGGATGAAAATACCCATTCCATAAATTTTGTCTTAGTTACAAATTATGTTCCTTTGCTTATTTTACAAAACAGTTCTTTCTTAGCTGACTTGTCTACCAAGATCCTTGAGATCACTACTTAGAATGTTACGGTTACGATGACTACCATTCCTATCAAAAAATTTCGCTTGTCAATAATTGCAAAAACAACAGATGACATGGAAAAAGTAACGCAATTCCTAGGAAGTTCAAGGTCAAAGGGAAGCAACAATGTCATAAGTGGGAAAAGAAATGCTAGAAGTAAAAATTAAGTCATTTCTGAGGTAGGTTAAGTCCAACATGTGTTATTTTATTGCAACAAGCCTGGTTATTTAAAAAGGATCTCAGGAGAAAGGAAATATGGTATGATCCCATAAGAAAAAAAAGAAACAACATTGCAATTTTGTGGACAACGATGATGATGTTTGGTGCACGGTGACAAAAGCAAGCCCTTTATGCCTGGAAAGAACAAGCCATTTAGAAACACCTCGATACTCTGTATTCACTACAACAAAATAAGAACAAAGCAGTAAAAAAGATCAGGAAATTGCCAAGATGGCCACAACAAAACAAATGGTGAGGGTCATCCAAAATGTTTATTTGGAAAAAGCTGCTGACATGGTATTTTACTTGCTGAGCATGTGTCAAACAAAGGCAGTACCAAATGACATGCTAAAACATTTGCAAATATTTGGGTTATTCAACTAGTAGTTTTTTTTTTCCCAAACAAGGAAAAAGGTACAAATTGAATGATAGGAGAAAGTACTTTTGATCAATTAGAATGGTAGGTCAAAATCTTACAGATTATTAAATGTTGTTACTGCATGCAAATCCAACTTTCCTTGACTACATATATTTTCAACATAATCCCTATGTTCAGTTTGCTTCATATCACTAAACCCAGGGAGAGCTTATATTTTGTCGTTACTATAGTTTCAAGAGATAAAACCACATGGAGGGTTACTTTTCAGAATCAACACATTGTAAATTATGGTGTTGAATCCTTATGCAACCAAAGGGATCCTTAGCTATGTAAAAGGATCAACACATTGTAAATTATGGTGTTGAATCTTTTAACCATCATAATTTTGGGGTTGACAAGGTGCATATGTTTAAATTGGACCCCAATAAATTGATTGCAGTGTTTAATTTCAGTCTTTGTTCGAGTGCAATGTCATGGATAAGTAAAACCAGCCTATACTTATTAGATAAACAAAATGTGGGGTAGTAGTCAATGCAAAAGCAATTTGTTAAAGGTAAATTTCTAGGGATTTGCAATACATGCAGCCGCCCAGCCTTCTAATGCATAGGATTGGGCTTTATCAAAGGGGTCTTGTTTCCTTTGAGATTAATGAAATTAAAAGGGCATGGGACACACACTTGTTAGTTTTCACTTTCTGTTCCAAAAATTCACCAATAAGAGAATATTTTTTTATCTAACATTTATGTGTTTTGTTTCTGAAGCAAATGCACTTTTTACATTCACGTTGAAGAAATGGTAGCTGGAGGTGGAAAATTTGTTGTATTTTATTGTGTACTTATGTTACAATTACGAAGAAAATATGTTTCACACTGAGTTTATTTTCATTTCTAGTGTCTGCCTTTGGTATCTTGAAAGAAAGATACAATTGTGCTGGTTTCTTGGACAAAGCAAAGATGAAAGCGTTTCTGTCTAGTTCATTTTTATCTAAAGATTGCAAGGTTTTGGGTTTATTAATGCATTGTTTGAATATTTTCTTTTTTTCTTTTGGGACATTGAATGGATTTTCTTTTGGACTTGATATATGACAGAAAAAAATTAATGTATATGGATGAAATTAGAAATTAGACAGCATGTGCTGCAAGCTCCAGCTATTTTTCTTAAAAGCATGTAGCTTCTACTTAAGACAATAAAGACTACCTAAAACAGGTATTAAAGTGGAACAAAACTCCATCATAGGAGGAGGCCAGAGGAAAGCATACTGGTTCACTATTAAAAGACCATAGAGACAGTTAGTGATCAACACACCATCATCATAGCCAATTTATTTCTAGGGATTATATTTCATGTTCTTTCATAATTGGGATTATATTTCATGTTCTTTCATAATTGGGATTATATTTCATGTTCTTTCATGATTAGCCCTATCATCGTCGCAACTTTGATTCTAGGGATTATTTTTCATGTTTTTTCATCTGGTTTATAATAAGTGATTTGGACAAATTTCTGAATTAGTGACCCTTCACCTACCTTTATGTGGCCATTCCATGGAGTGATTGTCAACAAGCAAACCAGGATGCAGCCATAAGGCAGTACAAATCAAATTTCAACTTGTAAACCTCTCACCGAGGACATAACCTGCTCTGTTGGGTTTGCAAAAAATGGTTACAGCTTGTCCATTTTTCCTCTTCAATCTCTAACTGTTTTACCGTTAATTTCATTCATTTTGATTTTCTATTTCATACAAGCATAAAGAATTTATATGATTCCTTTAATCATGGTATGAACTCTTGATTGTTGCAGTTCTATTTTGCAAGACAAACAACTGTCGGTTCATCACTGCTTAGGAGCAGAAAATCTCAGGAAATACTAATGTAAAAATCCAATAAGGATATCTTAAAATGGTGAAAATTATGAAGGTCACTATTTTAGAGGAGAGTGACTCATCATCCTCTATCCATCCTCCATTTGTTGTCTGCTATTGAGCCCCTCTCATTTTAGAGAGAAGTGATTCATCATTCTCCATCGGTTGTCTGCTATTGAGCCCCTCTCATTATTCAAATTCTCCAAGATCACATCTTTTAAAATGTGCAGGCTTAGCCAACCTCAACCACCTTCCAAGGGGATAGGCTGCAGCTGTCGACCATCCAATAGACATGCAATGAAATATATGAGGCATGGCTTGAACACTGAGCAACATATAGATTATTAGACTTCATTTTTAACAAAATTTGATCAGTTATATCTATATTTCAGTTTTTACTTTAATTTTCACAGAAACTTAATTTTTTGACTAACCAATATTTTCCTAATGTTTTAGGTGTTCTATTGATAGGATCTTTCAACAGTGCTAACATGACTTTAAAAATAATACAAAATTTTGTCTTTTATCAACATTCCAAACTTTCTATAAACACCAGTACCTCCTCGTCAAATATTTTTTCGATCTTTAACATATATAAAAATATCACAACAGTACGATTTTAGGTATGGCCCAACATTTCAATAATCTCCATTACGTCTCTCTTTCCAAGAATACAAGCCAATTAAATGGCCCAGGCACAGAATTTGGCATGGCCAAAAGACATGATGCCAATGATGGAAAAATGGATTTCGAATGATACAACACCCATGCTCCCCTTGCAGAGGTCTTGCTTCCATCTCCTCAGAACTGATGGCAGCACTTCTGGCTGATGCTTGTCCTCTATGAAGCATATAGTGCTTCTATCTTTGCTAGTGATTCTTCTCATAATATTGGAAAATGCAATGTTTTGATATATTGAACCCATTGTGATGCATTTTGTTTTTACAAGGTGTAGATTATTATCAGTTGCAAAATGAGCTAGCCTAACTGACACAAAAGTAATATGTAGTAATTTAATTCAAATCTTTACCATTTATGTGAAGCATGGTTTTCATTGTAAAAAGCAAATATATATATATATATATATATATATATATATATATATATATATATATATATATATATATATATAATTTTTATAACACATGATTTTTAATTTCTAATCTACATTCTTTTGGGGATAAATGAATAATAAATTGTTCGTTCCAAAATTCTGATAGGATATGTTTATGAAGTTACCATTACAAGAAATTTTAATTGAATCACAAAATTTAATGTGTTTACTCCGTAACTGACACAAAAGTAATATGTAGTAATTTAATTCAAATCTTTACCATTTATGTGAAGCATGGTTTTCATTGTAAAAAGCAAATATATATATATATAATTTTTATAACACATGATTTTTAATTTTTAATCTACATTCTTTGGGGGATAAATGAATAATAAATTGTTCGTTCCAAAATTCTGATAGGATATGTTTATGAAGTTACCATTACAAGACATTTTAATTGAATCACAAAATTTAATGTGTTTACTCCGTAAGTACCTGCCTTGACAAGCAAAATTCCATTGACCAGCTCACCAGAAAATCAAACTTAGACAGTCACAATTCTTCTTATATCTAACCTCCAAACTAGGGAATGCCCTCAAATCGTTAAATGAACACATAGCATCAAACCCTCCTTGTCCTTAGCTTCAAGGACTCATTTTAATTGAATCACAAAATTTAATGTGTTTACTCCGTAAGTACCTGCCTTGACAAGCAAAATTCCATTGACCAGCTCACCAGAAAATCAAACTTCAACAGTTACAATTCTTCTTATATCTAACCTCCAAACTAGGGAATGCCCTCAAATCGTTAAATGAACACATAGCATCAAACCCTTCTTGTCCTTAGCTTCAAGGACTCTTCAACTTGTATTACTGGCAGGGCCCAAACTTTTGAAGGGCAATCCCTTAGACAGCTTTGTAGGTTTAACCTCTTAATGGGTATTCACTTTTGACAAATTGAATATCTTATTCTAGTTTCAAATTAAAAACAATTTAGTAAGTGCTAGTTCTAAATACGCCAAAGCTTACGCATTAGACTTGACAACAATAGAAAAGGCTTAATCAGTTGACTTGACAATAATGAAATTTCCTCTCTAAGCAATTATTATGTATCAGACTTCACAATAATAGAAGAGACTCAAGCAACCACTGACAAATAAATAAGTCTCCTATAGCCTTTAATGAGAAGGTTTTACTATCGAATAGCATGAGCTTAAGGGGTTAAATGTGGACTTTCATAAAATGGCATGGGCTCAGGTGGTTAGAAAGGTGGACTTTCAAGGTGGAGACCTAGTTTAAATTTTACCAAAAAAATATATGCCTAATTCCCAAATACCAGTATGTAGTTTGTTGAACATCATAATGTGGGACACTTTCAATCCCATATAACCAATTAAAAAAAAAGTGAATTTTCAAAGCGGAGACCCAGGTTCAAATCTTGGGCAATACATGCATAATTGCCAAAGCATTATTGTATTAACACCAGTATGTTGTTTTGTTGAAATACTATAGTATTGTATTAACACCAGTATGTTGTTTTGTTGAAATACTATAGTAATGCCAATACAATCATGATGTAATAGGGGTGGGGGCTGTTTCAAACCCATATAATCAATTAAAAAGAATAAAAGCTTTTATTAATCATAAAAATGTTCAAAGTAACATAAATTCATGTGTTTTCATAATGGAATTTTCTAATTGCATTTGAAAACAATAGAAGAGACTCGCACAAACAACAACTAAAATGAGTCTAGGATAGCCTTTAATTAGAAGGTTTAACTAGTAGTAAAAAAGTTGGATGAACTTAAATTCCACTTCTCTTTTGAAAAAAATCAGTAAAATCTGTTTGACAATGTCAATGACCAAAGGATAAAGTATACTGAATATGCATTCCCAAAAGATAATATTGGCATTTAAGTTAAAAAAATAATTGAAAATACAGGCATAAGTTTAAAATAATTGAGAATTGAGAATACAGGCATAAGTAATTCATCCCTTAAAAAAGGAAGTAAACAAGAATTATGAAAAACCAAAATAACCCTCCACAAATCCTAGACCCTTAAGGATAAATTGGACCATTAACTCGTACATTTGCACATGCCCCACCACTAAGTTGTTTGATTGTAAATTTGTATTTAAAGAAAGCACATCTGAAAATTAAGAATGACCTTACAATCCATTTGAAACTGTCACTGTGAACTAATAACAATTGCTACTTATTATACCTAAGCAACAATGGCTATAGTCATCTCTATTTAGAAGGGACACAAAAAATTTAGAAGACCATGACCTATGAAATCCACTCATTAAACCTTGCACCCCAAAGCTTGGTTAGACTATGTACGCATGTCTTTATACCTAACCAACTGCAATCCAACGCACACATATGCCATCTCAAGTGACTTTGTTCACCTAGTTAAGCAGATTATGTTATTAACACAAAAGTAACATGATTTGCAATGTGAACTTTTGAAGAAAAAATGTAGACTTTGCCATTTCTTCACCTAGCTAACCACATTATTTTGTTTATAAGCACAAATGTAAAATTGTTTGCAATTTATACTTACAAAAACATAAGTGTAGCCTTTGCCATTCTTCTTGTTGATAGTTTTAATATGTGGAATGATAATTTTGAATTGAATTCCCTATGTAGAGTCCTGAAATGATAAATTAGATATAAGTTGATGTGAATCCTACACAAACACACACATATGTATAAAATTCATGATTTCATTCTCATATAGATAGTTATTCAGTTCTTTCCCACTTAATAATGTGATGCTATTTATAAACTCCAAACTGACAAAGGTAGCCTGTCAGCCATATATAGGTTTTCAACCTAGCCTTTTCACAAATGATATTGAATCAGTTGACATTTCTTGTATCAATTTAATAATCACCAATAAGTTTCTTTGCTTTGAACCTCACACAAACTCTGGTACATAATAGAACTCTACAATTAAATTGAGATTAATTCTATAAATTATTAGATCATCATCATGATTTATAAGTCTGCAAAGCTTTTAGTTAACAATTAAAGAGAGATATATCCTACCTAGTTGAAAGAGAGGCCACCAGAGCTAAGAAGCAAACAAAAATTACCAAATAAAATTATAGTGATGTCATCAAAAGACCAAAGCATAAACAAAAATCATTTTAATGTCAGCAAATGACCAAAGTTGGTCAATGTGACTCAAGAAAAGAGATTATTAAACCAAAATGTATTAGGAAGAGAGCCCGAAAAACAAAAAGCAAAAAACAGATTTAAAAAAAAAAAATCAAAGATAAATAAAGTAAGTTAGGAAAAAGTCAGTTCCCAATTGTGTAAGAGTGGATGCATCCCCATGAATCACACTCCCCAATAGGAAAGAATGGATACTATGGTGGAAGCAGCCATTTGCAAGACAGTACAATTTCTAAGAGGCTGTGTAATATGATTGCAAAGTAAAGGAGGACAAATAAGAATGGTATTAAGATGAAAATAGTCCAAGGAAAAGCATCACTAAAGAACAATTCCTCTTAACTTCCTGTTGTAAGAGTCTTTTTAATATAATGTGACTGATACAAGAAACTCTGGTAGGAAAGAGTAGAGCTTATGGTGAAAAGCAATCATTTGAAAGATGATACATTCTGATGGGAAAATTGACAGTTAGTTGCACAAGGCTAAAAGAGAAAGGTCTTTACATGAAAATGATCCCCAAAAAAATAGGTCAACCTACTAGATGAGAATTGCTCTAACCCTTTCTTAGAGAAGCCTGTTGCTAAGACAAAGCAAAGAGCCAAAGCAATGAGAATTAGACTAGACATTCCTGGGCTGAAATGAGCATGAATCCTTCAAGGTCCTTTTTAATTTCCTTAAAAAAGGATATAGATCTCAATAAGAATCATTTCACTTTAGCTAAAGGATCAACAAACAAGTTTTCTTAAAGACAAATTTATCGTAGAAAAACTCATTTATCCCTATCCAAATTTCAAAACCCAACAAACAAACGATTTTAAAAGGACGAACAAACAAGTTTTGTTAAAGACATATTTATAGTACAAAAACTCACTTACTCCTAGGACACAATTAAGTAAGTAAACGAATCAAGACAAAGGTCATGTTTCTCAAACATGATTTGATAGAAGTCTATGATAGAGAAGGTGAGATTTCATGCCACAATGCTTTACTTAAGTTTGGGACCTGTTGGTTACGAATCTGCCATGAGGAAAGGATTTTGGGTTAATGCGCCCAGATTCGCCCACCAGCATGAAAGGCCGGAAGGAAGAGATGCCTTCCGTGCCAATCTCCGGAGAAGGCCGGCTCCTTGGGGGGTTTTATGGTTTAAGCTAAGAGTGCAGGAAAGAGATAAAGGAACGGAAAGAATTTACAAATGTGATTGGAGTTGGGTGGGGGGAACTAACGATGCGGCAACACATCAATCACCATTACTTCTTGCATCATAAATACAAAGCATGACCGGGAGCTGCAAAACCTAAGTATACTTTACGTATTAAGCGATGTACGCACGGCTACAATGGTCCCCTAGCAAACATTCTCCCTACAAGGAGAACTAACGACACGGCAATGCATCAATCACCACTACGGACAACAACATAAACGAGAAAGTAACCAAGAGATGTCGAGCCGGGTATATGTGTTATGCGAGAGAATTTATACGCACGACTACAATGGTCCCCTAGCAAACATTCTCCCTACAAGGAGAACTAACAACACGACAATGCATCAATCACCACTACGGACGGCAACGTAACACACAACTGATGGAGCTGCTACCACATCTATTCTATGTATCCTCTAATCTATGAAGTTCAAAAGTGCTTGGCCACCAAATGCCGAAATGAATCAACAAGCCATGACACAAGCAATGCTTTAGGCATACCGACCACCAAATGCTGAAACGAATCAACGAGCGGTGACACGGGAAACGTAAAGCATAAAGAATAAAAGCGATAGAAACGAGAACCAGGCATACAATTTATATTTATAAGCAGAAGCACGGTTACAATGGTTCCCTAACAGACATTCCCCTTCCACCCTTTACAATGAAAACATGGTGGGTTTTTATAGCCCGAGTCCCTCCCGTTACATTAATGGGCACAAAGTCCCAATCAAACACTAGCTGACAAAAGCGGCGAAGGAGCTGCAAATGCTGACCTTTGTCGGACCGGATTGTACCCGCAGCATGGTCTTCCTGGAAGCTGGACAGCTACGTGGCAGCGTGTTGGGTAGAACTTCTTATCGGCAGGAATGCGGGCAGGCTGGAGCAGGTAGAACCTCCAATCGGCTTTAAATGAGGCCATTGGCATAGGTAGTGCAGCCCATGCTCGTCCTTTTGCTCGGCACGTCTTGGCTCAAATCCCGAAGGTGGACACTTGTCAGATGATGGATGATCTTGTTTGACACGTGTCGCCCTGAAAGGCAGTTTATCCAACTTCGCTCAGGGATCGGAGCGCCATCGGGTTGCGCGAGCGAAAGCAGCTGCGATCGGGAAGGCCTTCATGCCTTGGGTGTATTTCCGAGTTTGTTTCCCTCTGCGCTTTGTCAGGGCGCACTCCGACTTCGTTGCGAAGTCGGACTGCGCACAGGTGAAAGCTGATTCTGCCGCCGTACGGACTTCGCTCCGGCACTTAGTCATTTTTACGCGACTGCCCGACTGCTACAAGGTGCGCCCGAGAAGAGGGCGAAGTCGGACTTCGCACCAAAGCGGGAAGTGGGCGAAACTTCGCACCAACACTTAGCCATTTTCCAGGGCAACTGCTGTCAAATTTGAGATCCAACTGAGGGGCTCCAAGAAAGGGGGGAAGAAAGAGAATGTAGGAAAGAGAGAGAAAGGGAGAGAAGAAGAAAGGAAAATAGAGGAAGAGGGAAAAGGAAGAGCAGCATTGCTACAAAATTGAAAACATTGCACCCCGTGCAAAATGTGGCAACATTTCTGGCGGCTCGCGGGGTGTCGAGCTCGCCTCGGCGCAAAGAATCCATGCCTTCATCCATTGGGTGCGGAGGAACTTGCTTCCCACGCCTTTTCTGCTCTAGCTGTTCTCCTCGCGGCAAGCTGTTCTTGATTCACCTTCGTCGGTTGCCTCCTCGGAACCATCTTCCGAAGGCTCTCCGGCTTTGCACGCCTCGCGAGATGCGGTTGTATGCGGCTGAGGCTTGGCCCCGGGCTTACCTTCGAATGGCCGGCGGTCAGCAACTTCTTCTAATGCTGCGTGGAAAGCAGCGACCGCGTGCAGGTCGATGGTGAGGTATCTTTTTCCTAGCTCCTGGAAGTAGGAGCTGATCTTGCAGCATTTGGACACCATCTGGGTGACCTGACTTTCTTGAATTGGCTCAGTCCAGCTATCAATCTCAGCTGTATCTGCCTCAAAGGACCGCCAATTCTTTTTCACTGTTCAAGGGTGAGAAACTCACCATTCTCAACAAAGCCCGGGCACCCTAGTTCAGAAAGAGCGTGAAAGGGAGCCATACAAATGTCTCTTTCATGTTCAAATGCGTCCAGCATTCGTCTGGCAACTCTCACCTCTTCTACTTTCTTAAAATATTTATGCAAGGTTACCCTTGCATCTGCCCATTCTGCAGCGAATGAGGACATGGGGGAGAATTGGAGGCCATCGCGCTCGCGCTCTTGAAGATTTATTGCCAGGTCCAGCCATTGCTTCGCTCGGCGTTCGGCCTCCTCTACCACGGGCTTTCCCAGGCGAAACTTCTTGAATTCCGGATGCGAAATCCGGAGCCGACATAGCCTTATACGTGTGGGGCTTGCATCCCCGTGACAGATCAGCCCGCATCCCCTTAACTTTGCTCTTCGAAAAGACCGTCGCTTGAGATGCTCTCTCTGCGAGTTGCGTGCGCTGTTTCAAAGACTCCTGGAGTGAGAAATCTGCTCCAAGGCTGCTGCTTTTCCGTTGCGGCTTCTTTTGAGAAGCGGCCAGCTGGGCTTTTAATTCATCTATTTCTCGCTGCGCCGCTTCCAGCTGCTCAGTGGACCTGGACAGGTCCTCTTCAAGCTGTCTTGTCTTATCCTGCAACCCGAAAAGCTCTTCCTGTTCCTCCAGACTCTTGACAAGGAGATTATCCGCTTTACGAATGATTCCCTGAATCTCGTATTGCTTGTCAATATCGTCAAAGCTCTTCTCCTTTGTCTGGAGCTCGTAGTCCGCCCTGGTCATTTCCCGGAGAGGCTTCTTCACTTTCGGGATTATCTTCTCTGTTGTAAGCACTCTCCTCTCGAAGTTAAACTTGGTGCGCTTTACCGGGGCGGCTATCTCTTCAGGTCTCCTCCGCTTCAGGTTTTGGAGGAAAGAGATAGGGTACTCTACAACTCTTGTTGCCAGAGGCAAATCGTCCGTATTACGGAGGTCGTCCATGAAGTCCGGTTCCCCCGGCCCTAGGGTTCTGCGAGACGTCTCTCCTGCGGGAATGGAATCGGGAGGAACCGGACGGACTTTGGAAGGATCGGCCGCTTCTAAGGGCGACCGGGAGTGGAGATGGGAGCGGGCGATCTTTGAAAGGGTTTCAAGCGGGCGAGGCGGTGGATGTAACGGTGAATGCACGGCTTCAGCACTAACCTCAGGCGAAGGGTTTGGGGTTTGACTCAGAGATAGGGAAACGTTGGGGTTCTGAGCAAACTGGTCGAAAGAATGGGGGCCGCTAGAAGGGTGTGGAGACGGGGAGGAAGATGCGGCCACGGCTTGCTCGGATTGAGCGGGAGATGGAGTAGGAGTAGGGCTAGATGAGACCAGAGAGAGTGGGGCAGCAAACGTACCTGCGGGCTCCGCCTGAGCCGATCTTTGGATGGATTTCTGCGATTCTGGTTCCAGCGGCTGGCTCGGGACTGTCCAGAGAAACAATCTCTGGAGCGGTGAAGCGAGTGCGGCTCTGCGGCGGTCTGTGCATGTCGGACTAGGTCGCTTTGATCTTTTCAACTCTCTTCCTCTTCTTCTCTTCCGGAACAATGGCCGGATCGGGGGAAGGAGATGAAGCGAGGTGCGACGGCGCGATGTTCCCACGGTGAACTTGTACCGGGGTTTGACTTGCAGAAGGTCTGCCGCAACCGGTCTGCTCTCTGGCGGCGCTGGCGCCTTTTGTGCCTGAAGGGTCACCTCAGGCGTTGACTTGACTGGTTTCTTCGCCTTTTCAGGCGCCGCCTTGGAAGCCACGGGCTGCATTGGGTCCACTTGGATGTCTGCTGGGCCCGCGCTGGCAGTTGCCGAAGTGTACAACTGTTGGGAGGAAGACCCTCCTTTATAACCCTCAAAGGGACCTCGGGGAACGTAATCTTGATATGCGAATGGCCGCCAGCTGTCATGGTGTTGGTCATATAGGGCTGAAAAGTCGTCATCAACGGCCGATTTCTCTGGTGGATTTGTCGTCTTTGCGTGCGGCACCTCATCTTCCAGCATTCAATAATATTTTCTTTTGGCCAGTTAAGGGCTGCTATCTTGGAGATGAATTTTTTAAACCCTGGAGAAGAGAACTTGTGGTCCGGGTTTCGCTTGGGGTCATATGCTACCTCCTCGCAGTAAAAATCCTGCCACGGAGGCGAAGCTTCCATCAAGTCAATTTCCCAGTCGAGGTCAACATGGACCACATCGCATCTGTCTTCGATTATATCCGCCTGGGGGTAGATATGCGTGAATTTTCCCCTTATCCCGTGCGGGTCGTACTTCCAGTGACTGCGGCAGCGAGAATCGGACCAATGTCAAAAAGCTCCCGCTCGAGATAGACATCTTTGTCCTACCTCGGAAATCTCAACGTTCGCCCGGGAAAGAGGATATTGAAAGATCGGCCCCTTTTCTTTCCCGGGCCGAACTCCTCCTCAACGTAATCCATCGACGGGCAACCTCCATCCCAAGCGATGATCCGTGCACCGGTAGGGCAGCGAGATGAGGTTTGCCCTTGAATCCGTAGATTCGACCACAATCCCTGCGTCGGTCTAAAAACGTCCCCGAGCTTCTGACTCGGCAAAGAGTTCGTCATTTCCCGCACGGGGCGAGGGATCTCGCCATCGGCGAAGGCGACATGACCAATCCCAGAAAGTTGAAGTTAAACTTGTAGTAAGACCCTTTCCGGTATAGGTCATCCGTCCAGTCATAGACGGGTTGTGGCTCTCCCTTCTCGTTGACCTTCTTCAGGTTCGGGATCGGCATCCGGGAGTGCAAATGATACAAACATAGCCAAGCTAGGACAGAAGCGAACCGAAATTCGGTGGTGCTTCTTACGGAGCTTCACCGAGTGGAGTGGATGGCGTATGCAAGCCAATCCGCCCGATCGAAAAAAGATGGGGCGCTTTCCACTTCTCTGCGCTGTTGGTTCGTAGGATTCTCCACACAGGAGACATTACACGGCGCTAGGCTGAGTGCGGTGTACCGGCTCATCGAGTCGCGACCGAGGATCCATGCCGAGAATGGTGTATAAATATTTGCTACGAAACCTCGCCAAGGGCATGGGGCCGGTTGGCCTTGTCCGGTGCAAGCGGGCGTTCGGCTACGAATTGAGGAAATCCCTCATCCTTTTTGTATGCATGAAGCGTCCCGCTTGCTCGCCCGATTTATCTTTCGACGATTGTCTTGGAGTCATACTCCAACCACTGAGGCGAAAGGTGGTGGACGATCTCCTTGCGCGGCGCGAACAAGGGTTTACCTTGGGCTACAAATTTGCCGGGTAGCGGTGCGTAATGTCGACAATCAGGTCTACCAGCTCCGGGCATTGATGGACGGGAGGGCACAAGAACCGGAAAAGGTTTGACTTGTACGCCGCTCCGAAATGGCGAGAGGGCGAAACCTTGTCAGCCCAACTCTCCACATTTGTCCGCAGCTTAGTCAGGCTCATAGAAAACGAGCCGTCCTTGTATCCCGCCAGGTAATTTACCGGAGGTGGTGGGGCTTGCCCATGCTGTACTTTCTTTGGCCGGGACTTTGACTTTCGCTCCGGCGGTGTTTCACTTCTGAAAACACCTGGCCGCGGTAAATCCTCGGGTTCGCACCCTTCGTTGGATTGCGCTGGCATTGGCATCTTTCCTCTGTCCATCTCTCCGAAACGACAATAATTACGAATTCAGGCGTACGTAGCAGATTTTGCAGTCACAGGAATAATCTGCACAGTTTGGCATGTTTGGATGCATCTGACCCCCTTTTCTAGATAATGACAGCGTCATTAATGTTGCGCAGGAGGGGGTAGGTCGGTTTGCAAGTGAAGGAGTTATGTTTCTTGGGTGGCGCGCAGGAGAATGTTTTGAAAAATGTATCCGGCTGCCGTGCCATGCTTCTTTGATTGCACTTTCATTGATGATTGTGCAATCATTAAATTTATCTTGAATGCTGCGCCATGGATGACGTCATTGCCGCAATCTGGCACATTGCTCAAGAAAAACCCCTTGGTGCGGAAACCCATCTCAAACCGGTCGCAATGCGCCTTGGGCCCAGGCTTGGAACTTTTAGAATATTTTATTCATTTTTTTAAAACTGTCCGAGCTGGCCCAGAAAACAAGGCGCAATCGGACTTCGCCCAAAGTTGGGCGCGATCCGACTTGCGGCGCGATCGGACTTCGCCAAAATCGGGCGCGATCCGAGCTGACTGCATTGAGATTTTCTTTTCTTTTCTTCCCGCCCAAGGATTGAGCGCGGTCCGGCCCTTTGCAAACTTCGGAAGAAGGCGAAACTTAGAGTTTTATTGCCTCTTGGGACCGGGTGCACGAGCTGCACTCAGAAAATAGAGCGCGTTCGGACTTCGCCGAAGTTCAGACGAAGTTCGAACCGCGCGAAGTTGCACTCGCGCGCGAGTGCGCGCGATTCGTACCGCGCGCAAGCCGGCCGAAGTCGGACTTCGCTCAAAGCGAGCGCGATCCGATCACTCGTGCCCTTGCAGTTTCCCCCCTTCAAACTTCGCTCTTTGCTGCGCGCAGCCCGACTCGCTGCGAAGTCGGGCAGCGGCCAACACTTAGCCGTTTTTGCTTTCTTCTTCACTCAAGCGGCCCCTTCACGAACTTCGCCCCTTCGAGGGCGACAACGGACTCATTGCGAAGTACGTATTCTCTCCCATGTCGCGGTTTGGCTCAAACAAAATAAAAAACTGAAAGGAAAGCGTACATCTTTGGAAAAGCAAAAATGCATAAGGGAAATTTTTACAAAGAAGGGCCACTCGGGCACCTTCGGCAACGGTAAATTTTTAAGTGGAACCCGTTAACAGGGATAGGTAGGAGCTGACCCTCCATATCCCGAAGTACATAGGCATTGAGCTGGTTCACCGGGCAATCTGATAAGGGCCCTCCCAGAGAGCATCAAACTTCCCGTGATTGCCCGGCTTTGCCTTATATGAGTCCCACTTCAGCACCAGGTCCCCGATTTTAAAAACTCGGGCAGTGGTGCCTTTTGCAAACCAGCCTTGAGTGGCTGCAATATGATCAGTGAAAGCCTGGTATGCTTTTCTCTGTCTTCTTCCAACTGTAGGAGTTGGCACAGTCTGTCGTCCAACGGGTCTCCACTGCTCCTGTCTTCGTCCAACATCCATAGGGCAGGGATTTCAATGTGGGATGGCATGACAGCCTCTTTGCCATAGACGAGCGCATAGGGGACGTTCGATGGATTTCTTGAATGAAACTCCGTCCGCCCACGGCGCCGGTTCGGGAGTAAATGCCAAGTCCGCTTGTCTGTCAATGGTCCTCGGATGATTTTCAGGAGGTTCTTGTTAGTAGACTCGGCAAGGCCATTCCCCTGCGGGTAGTAATTAGAAGACATCTTGTGATAGATGCCAAGTTTGCCAGTGTACTCCGTGAGTACAGCGCCTACGAATCCCGGACCATTGTCTGTCACAATTGACTCTGGAACCCCGAAGCGGGTAATCAGGCTCTCAATGAACCTGATGACCGTTTCTTGGTCTGCGTTCTTGGTCGGGATTGCCTCTGCCCACCGTGTGAAGTAATCGGTGGCTGTAAGAATAAACTTGTGTCCGAGCGGAGGAACTAGGCGAAATCACCCCAATGAAGTCCAGACCCCATTGCTGAAAAGGAGTCTCGGCTTGTATCGGTTGAAGGGCGGGGGTGCTTTTATGTTTCCGCCCGACAAACCTGCTGGCATTGATCACACTTGGAGCAGACCGCATGAGCGTACGCCAAATAGAGTGGGCCAATAGTACCCGGCTCTAATTATTTTTAAGGCCGTAGGCCTTGCGGAATGATGACCCCCGGGCATCCCGGAATGAAAATCTCCGAGGACCCCGGGCTGGTCTGGATTTTACGACGCACCGCAACGGGATGCCGTCGATGTTTTTGAAGTAAAGCCCCTCGGGGCGAAGAGTGTACTTAAGTGCACCTAGCCGAAATCTCCTTCGTTGTGAGGCGTTCAGGTGATCTGGACATCTTCCGGTGCAGAAATATCTCACCAGTTCATCTGTCCAATCACTCCCCTCCGATAAGGAGTTGGCTAGGTAGATGCGTGTCGTTGTGTCCTCCCACTTACAGGCGGAGATGCCGGCTACAGCGCTTCGGGCCAATTCTCGACACAAGGCTCGGCCCCTGATAAGCTTGGTGGGCCGCACTTCGATGTCGAACTCCTGGATTTTTGCAATCCATCCTGCTCTCTTGTGACCCGGTTCTCCTTGTATGATGAAGCTTCGAACGTCGGGTGAATCACAAAGACAGTCGTTTTGCTCTGGGAGACAAAATGCCCGAACTTTCGGAGGGATTTCATAACAGCGTGAACCTTGCCGCTCTATAAAGTTGTACTTTTCCTCATGCGGCTGAATCACTTGGCTCGAGGAACGCTATGGGGCGCTCCTCGCCATCGTCTCCCTTCTGAGTTAGGACTGCAGCGTAACTTTCGGGTTCTCCCATTGCATAAAGGATGAAGTCCTTGGAGTAGTCCGGGTTTATCAACACCGGAGCTTGCGCAATTCGAGCCTTGATTTCCTCGAAGGCTTGCTCTCTCTCATCGGTCCATTCGTAAATTGTATCTTTTTTCAGCAGTTCGGCCATAGGCTTGATCAACTGTGCGAAGTCCGGGATGAACTTCCTGCACGAAGTTAATCTGACCGAAGAAGGACTGCAGCCCTTTTTTATCGATGGGGGCGGCAAGCGAAGGAGGGCTTACGCTCTGTCGGGGTCAATGGCGAGGCCTTCCTCGGAGATGACATGTCCCAGCAGCTTTCCTTCTTTTACCGCGAAGACGGACTTCTTCGGGTTTATAGAAATGCCGAATTCCCGACACCTCTCAAATATTTGCCGCAGGTGGGAAACATGATCCCCTCTTTGGTGAGAGAAAACGGTCATGTCATCAAGGTAGATAACAATGATCTTATTGAGCAGCTCTCGGAAGGCCGAGGTCCATGGCCCTTTGGAATGTGGCACCGGCATTGGATAAGCCAAAGGCATGCGGCGATAGGCGAACGTCCCCCACTTGGTGGTGAACGCCGTCTTATCCTTGGTCCTCATCTTTGACCCAAATCTGGTTGTAGCCAGAAAATCCATCTAAAAGTTAGAATCTCGGGGCTCCAGCAACGATGTGTAGAATGCGGTCGATTTGGGGAAACGGATAGTGGTCCCTGAGGGAAGCTTGATTCAGGTTTCTGAAGTCGACACAGAGACGAATGTCGCCATTCTTTTTCCTCCACGGGCACCAAATTCGCGACCCGGGATGAATGTTTGATGGGGTAGATGATTTTGGCCTCCAGCATCTTCAAGAGCTCGGCTTTCATCATGGCCTCAATCTTCGGATTTACGGCCCTCTGCTTCTGTCGGAATGGCTTGGCGCCATCCTCTAGCTCAATGGTATGCTGGATGACATTTCTGTCATACCCCCTCAAATCCTCGTAGCACCAGGCCACGATGTCGGGGAACTCTTGGCACAGTGATCTGATCTGCTCAAGTTCCTCCGAGGTGCAGTCTGTTCCGACCTTGATAGTTTTACCAGGTTCAAGTTCCAGGTCGGCATACTGCTTCGGGTCTACTTTGATCCTGTGAGATATTGCTCTGTCATTCTGATCAAGCGAGACTCTCCAATGTAATCGGTCCTTTTGGGACATGATTATTTTTAAGCTGTATCAACCCCTCATATTGCTCGTCATCGGGGTCTCTACCTTCGATTGAACCAACTCCGTTAACCAAAAATGTGACGATCTCCTCGTCACAGCCGAACACTGCCGGTGGGTGTCCTTATCGAGCACGAAGGCACCGTAAATAGTGCGAACCGGCTTCGGTTTACGGACAACGTCATCGGCCGGAACGTGCCGGCTCCAACAGACGCCAGAATGTCAGCGTGTTTGTTTTTCTCACGCGATATCGCCTTGACATTCAACGAGTCGAACGACTCCATCAGGTCCCACACCCGGTTGCGGTACGCCCTAAGATAGTGCTGTTTGGAGGCGCACTTGTTCGTAACCGGTGACACACCGGCTCCGAATCTCCAAAGATCTGCGGGTGTTTAATCCCCGGCCTCTCCGCCTTTCGCAAACCCAAGCACGGGGCTTCGTACTCCGCCGAGTTGTTAGTGCGGCTCCGGGCCAACTTTGTAGGTATAGTCCTTACGGATTCCGGTCGGAGAAACCAGAAGCACCCCTGCACCGGCGCCATTTTTGCATCGCGCGCCGTCAAAGAAAAGCTTCCACAGCTTCTCAGGTGCAGGTCCTACTTCTTTTGCAGCTGACTTGTCAAGCCTCTCGGGCTGTACGATGGAGTAACAGCCCTGCTCTGTCTCAATTACGGCATTGAAGTCCCGCAAAGAGAACTCGTCTTCAAGGTGTAGCACTTCGAAGGCTTGCTCGGTCAGCTCTACTGTCACCAGCTCTTCCTCCGACAGTGGACCATGCAGTCCAACTCTCCTCCGGGTATCTTCTCTACTAGGAAGGTGGAAGGCTTCTCATTGAAAATTTTCGGTCTCCTTCCTTTGAAGGGCACTTCCATGTGTGAGTAGTCTAGAGACGGTACCCGCCCAACCCGCGGTGAACTCCCGAGAGAGACACATGCCGAAGTAGGGAGCCAGGTCAACAACCACGACCTCTTGGATGACCACGATGTCGATAGCCTTGTGCGGCCGGATAGGGATGTCCTTTATGACACCAACTTTCTTGACAGGGGTGCCGTCTAGTTGCGGCACGCCTTGGCTGCTCCGTGTGTACTCCATCCCGATCTCATCGCGAGACGGCCTTCGGCATCACGGTCGTGGAAGCACCGAGAATCCACCATGCGGTTGTGAACTATGTGCCCTTGCATCCGTAAAGACGAGATAAAAGGGAGGCGGTCTGTTCTTCCCGGTGGTTGAGGCCATCGGAGGTTGAACCGGGACAGCGGGTCGTATCCGCTTGCCGCTCTTCATGTTCTTCGAGAGATTCTTGCGACGGATCCACTGGCACGGGAGCGAGAAGAGCATCATACATGCTGATTCTAGCGGGTGTTCTTTTCAACTCGTCTACTATCTTTGTGGCTCGAGGTGCTAGCTCCTTCGCTTCTTTTGCCGGCTCATACTTCGTCCCGATGCTTTGGGTAGCCTCAACTCGTTGTCTCTTGGTCGGAGACGGGTACTTGACTTCTCTTGGGCTTGTTCTTTGGTTTCGGCTGGAGGTGAGGTACGGGAGCTTTAGCCGGAACTGGAGCTTTTGCTATAGGAGGCTTGGCTGGAGCAGGGGCAGCCTTTGCTGGAGGAGGCTTGGCTGGAGCTTTATCTTTGGATGCCTTCTCCTGGGTGTGTAGGGCCACAGCCGTTTGTACGGTGGCAGCCCATCGGGCTGCGGTTTTTCTCTTCTGGCATAAACTTGCAAAGGCTTGGCCGCATCTGCGGTTTTCTTTTCTTCCTTGGCGGGCGGCACTAGATTCTCCTCTGGGAGGGCAAAGTTGGCTTCGCCGTCCGGGATCATGTAGAGTTCATCGTCCTCTATGGCGTGCCGGCAAGGTCCGGATGTAGTCTTTGGTGCAATGTGCGGTCTTCCTCCGAATGCGGGTCATTGCACGTAGTGCACCGGTTAACTTTGTCGGAAGGACCGGGCGGGTCTTCTATAGCGGCATTTCTCGGAGGCGGACGCCTGCAGCGGTGCTCGGGGCTTGTCTTTTGTCGGCGCCGGGGCGCATATGGCCTCCTAGGAGCGAGGTCCATCCGGGCTGCTTCTTCTTCGAGCGGTCATGTCATTGGACATGGCATGATATCCTGAGGCCAAAGCCCGCACCTCCTGGAGGATTGTATTACGAATACTACTGTCAGGAGGCGGCAACTGTGCCGGTGGAGGCAATGCGGCTAATGGAGGAGGGTCGGAATAAGGTGCGTGGGAGGAGCAGGAAGTCTTTGGAAAATGCGGAGCAGGAGGAGGCGGGTGAGGATAATGCAATTGAGGCGGGCCGTAAGGAGTTACGACCGGCGCCGGATTCCACTGCTCTTGGGGTTGCTGTCTCGATGTGGACGGCGCACCACCAGAAGCAGGAGGATACTGGGATCTAGGGAAGTCAGGATGAATGGGTTCCTGCACCCTGGACGGGAGTCTGCCGATAGAAATAATGTCAGCTTCAGCTTGCTGGGCAGCCTCGTACAGAGCGAGAAACTCGTCTATTACGGCAATCTTCGGCGGCGGGCATATGTCCGAGTTGAAGGATCTCGAGATAGTAGTGAGCGGCCATGCCGGTGAAGGCCGAAGTTCGCGAGGTACCCGTTTCGAGGATCTCGCAAACCTGATGTTAAAGTCAGATATCTCCTCTTGAGGGTGTCTCTGGATACTGGACCCGATGCGGCAAAGAAGTAGGGTCAGCGGACTCGTTGCATCCTTTCACGAGCCTTACGGCAAGGCGGGGCCACCACTGTGATGGATCCCTACGCGGCGATCTCCACCAGTAGAGAAGCTTTCCCCTCAGGGAAAGGGCCATCAGACGGGTCTTCACACTCTCATCAGTAATGGAATGTAATGCGGCCAGGGCAAGGATGTCCTGGATGTGCTCGTACGCCGTCTTGCCGTAGCCGTCGTATGTAGGGATAGACTTTAAAGCAGCGGGGGCACGGCTTGCTGTCCGACCGGGGCCAAGGGCCCTGTAGGAGTCCACCGCCGGGAAGAGATCATCGTCATTTTGTTGTTGGGCAGCCATTTCTTCTTCTTCTCCGCCGTCGGTTGTGTACTCAGTGTCGGTACTTTCCGAGGATGCAGATGCCTCTTCTTCCTCGGCCTCTTCTATTTCGTACTCAGCTCCGCCGACCTCGGCTTCGGCTTCTTCTTGAATTTCAGCCTCGGCTTCGTCGACACGAGCTTGCGGATCGGCCAGCCTGGCAATTTCGCCTCGGCGTTGATGTCCGGTTCGTAAAAGTCGGGCGGGCTTCTCGGATCCCTTGCTCGCCACCTTCTTGTCTGCATGAAGGTGCTAGGGACCGGTCTTTCGGACTCGGAGGATTTGTTCGTGCGAGTCGCCGGTGCTCGGATTTCGAACAGCAATGAAGCGAACACCGGTGCTTCGATTACGTTGGGGTGAGAAACTTCCTTGTCTCACCGAGTGCTCGAAACCATGTCGGCGCCGGTGGAGGCGATCGAGAAAATCTCTCTTCAAATGTGGGACCTTGGTCCCACGGGCGTGCGAGAGCTGTTGGTTACGAATCTGCCATGAGGAAAGGATTTTGTGGTTAATGCGCCCGGTTCGCCCACCGCATGAAAGGCCGGAAGGAAGAGATGCCTTCCGTGCCAATCTCCGGAGAAGGCCGGCTCCTTGGGGGGTTTTATGGTTTAAGCTAAGAGTGCGGGAAAGAGATAAAGGAACGGAAAGAATTTACAAATGTGATTGGAGTTGGGTGGGGGGAACTAACAGTACGGCAACACATCAATCACCATTACTTACTGCATCATAAATACAAAGCATGACCTGGAAGCGCAAAACCTAAGTATACTTTATGTATTAAGCAGTGTACGCACGGCTACAATGGTCCCCTAGCAAACATTCTCCCTACAAGGAGAACTAACGACACGGCAATGCATCAATCACCACTACGGACAACAACATAAACGAAGTAACCAAGAGATGTCGAGCCGGGTATATGTGTTATGCGAGAGAATTTATACGCACGGCTACAATGGTCCCCTAGCAAACATTCTCCCTACAAGGAGAACTAACAACACGACAACGCATCAATCACCACTACGGACAGACAACGTAACACACAGCGAGTGGACTGCTACCACATCTATCTCTATGTATCCTCTAATCTATGAAGTTCAAAAGTGCTTGGCCACCAAATGCCGAAATGAATCAACAAGCCATGACACAAGCAATGCTTTAGGCATTCGACCACCAAATGCTGAAACGAATCAACGAGCGGTGACACGGGAAACGTAAAGCATAAAGAATAAAAGCGATGAGAACAGAACCAGGCATACAATTTATATTTATAAGCAGAAGCACGGTTACAATGGTTCCCTAACAGACATTCCCCTTCCACCCTTTACAATGAAAACATGGTGGGTTTTTATAGCCCGAGTCCCTCCCGTTACATTAATGGGCACAAAGTCCCAGTCAAACACTAGCTGACAAAAGCGGCGAAGGAGCTGCAAATGCTGACCTTTGTCGGACCGGATGTACCCGCGGCATGGTCTTCTGGAAGGCTGGACGGCTACGTGGCAGCGTGTTGGGCAGAACTTCTTCTCGGCAGGAATGCGGGCAGGCTGGAGCGGGTAGAACCTCCAATCAGCTTTAAATGAGGCAGATGGCATAGGTAGTGCAGCCCATGCTCGTCCTTTTGCTCGGCACGTCTTGGCTCAAATCCCGAAGGTGGACACTTGTCAGATGATGGATGATACTGTTTGACACGTGTCTGCCCTGAAAGGCAGTTTATCCAACTCGCACGGGATCGGAGCGCCATCGGGTTGCGCGAGCGAAAACAGCGCGATCGGGAAGGCCTTCATGCCTTGGGTGTATTTCCGAGTTTGTTTCCCTCTTGCGCACTGTCAAGGGCGCACTCCGGCTTTGCGAAGTCGGACTGCGCACAGGTGAAAGCTGAATTCTGCCGCCGTACGGACTTCGCTCCAGCACTTAGTCGTTTTTCGCTAGCTGCCCGACTGCTACAAGGTGCGCCCGAGAAGAGGGGCGAAGTCGGACTCGAAGTGCGCACCAAGGCGGGCGAAGTGCGAACTTCGCACCAACACTTAGCCATTTTCCAGGGCAACTGCTGTCAAATTTGAGATCCAACTGAGGGGCTCCAAGAAAGGGGGGAAGAAAGAGAATGTAGGAAAGAGAGAGAAAGGGAGAGAAGAAGAAAGGAAAATAGAGGAAGAGGGAAAAGGAAGAGCAGCACTGCTACAAAATTGAAAACATTGCACCCCGTGCAAAATGTGGCAACAGGACCAAAGTTCAACTCTGATAAAACCCTTTTTCCAAAGGCTTCTATTGGAAGTCAACTTAATGACTATCTATCTTCCTCTCTCCAACTTTCAAGACCTAACCAATAAAATGTCCAACTCCGATGCTGTATGTCATGGCCCTTTTTCCAAAGGCTTCTATCAAGAGTCAACCTAATGACTACCTATCTTCCTCCATCCAGTTCTCAAGATCTAACCAACAAAGATGTACTTCAACTCCTATGCTATATATGTCAAGAGTCAACTTAATGACTAGCTATCTTCCTCTATCCAGCTTTCAAGACCTAACCAACAAAGATGTCCTTCAACTTCTATGCTATATGTCATCGTTGTGAAGAAAGTAGGATTTTATAAAAAGCTACTTAAGTACAAAATCAAATCCCTCAGAATCAACCTACTAAACAAGTGCAGGATAAATCTCCTTCCCCAGAGTAATATGTCACCTTATCACTCTCACTTGCTCACTCATAGATTAACACCATATTGTGTTGAGAGCACTTTGTTAGCCTTAGTTGTATACCCAGCCAAAACAAACTTCAAATGGAAATAGAAGTGAAATCATATCCCCTGGGTTTACCATTAGTACTAATCTCTGCACCGAAGATATGTAGAAATAAGCATATGCCAACATTCAGATAAAATAAAATAAAATAAATTTAAAAAAAAATAAGTTGCGTCTTACATCTTACTAACTAGTTATGTGTACTACTCTTCATGTTGATTCTGCAAAAATTTGTATTATTGCAACCTTGGAAGAACCTTAAGAAATTAACTTTGGACAAGGACCTGAAAGACCACCCTTAGTATCTTATCCTCTTATTCATGAATGTGTTAATCTTGTATTTAATAAAATTGCAAATTTTCATGCTAAAGGTAAATGTAAAGGTTACATGTATATGTATAATGATACCAGTATGGTATTTGATATAATACCGCAATTTCAAAATCAAATGGGATATGATACAGCTGATGTGCAATATGTATAATCATAAATATAAATATACATGTTTCAGCAAGTGTCCAAAAGTCCTATTAAAAATCAAAAAAGTCAACCAAATGCCCCCAACTGTGTGCACAAAGTTAATTGTAATCATGATAAAAGGTTTTTCTGCCTCTCTTTGAAATGGATATGTGTTAATTTTAAATTCAAATTCTTTTAACTTTTTCATGTACTTTTTCATGAGATTTGGCTCAAATTTTGAATTGGCAATATTCCATGTCCCTGAATCATGCTTAGGCTCCATCTAAATTACAGATACATATCTAGGTCATACGAATGATCCAAAGAATACTGTATTGTCGTCTGTATGGAATACACTGATGTGTTTATGTAGGAGGTAGAGGATGTATCAATAAAATTGTACTATAACTATTTCATAATAGACCCAAGTGAAACTGATTTTTATGTGACATTTATAGTCACATCTTTCTCAAAGCAAATAATGGCAAGCTTCTCTCCAATCCAAAGGAGCTCCAAAGGCAAACTTTTTATTAGTATCATAACATGACAATTACAAAACATAACCGGTGAAACCTAGAAAAACAATAGATGAGGCACCTCAAAAAATGCACCAGCAAAGAGGAGACATTCTTCAGAAGGAATACTTGTGGTTGGTGGTGAAACAATCTCACAACATTTGCATCTAAAGAATCTCTCTACAAAGAAATGTTACATGCCTTAGTCTTTTACAATGATCTTTCTGTTATTCAAATCTTACATGTAGATGCATTAATATATTTTCAAATCTTTTTGCAATGAGAAGTTATGATTACTGCAATTTCACGATTATTGATTAGACTTCTTTTTTATTGCTTTTGAACAGATTATAAGGAGTAAATATAAATCATTAGAGATTCTTTAAACTTAGTAATTATTTTGGTGATTAATTATTATATGCGTCGTCAATTTTAGCCCCAACGCTTTAACAACATTATGATATTAAAAATAAATGAACAAATGATATGATGTGATATCCAAATAAATCTTAACAATGATTTTATTGATTATAAAGCCATTGTTAAATACACTTCGTCAAGTAAATATTCATCAAAAAATGCATGTTATCCAAAAAGTTGTCCTTCAAACAAAATATAAAAGAACACCCACCGCCTAATTTAATTAAAAAAAGAAAAAAAAGCATATTGAAGATAATGTCATGCATGGCATCAAATGGCATGAGCTCAATCAATTAAATACCGACTTTAAAGGAGGAGAGGGAGGTTCGAATCTTGCCAGGCAATACATGCATAATTGCCAAAATGTTGTTGCAATACCACTATGTGGTTACAATGTAATACGGGTGGAACCCATTTCAATCTCATATAACCAATTTTAAAAAAATGTAATGTTCGACACTTTTCTCACCCATCAACAAAGGTAAGCTAGGCACTGCATAATTTGTTAAGGCTGAAATGCTGATGTTTTAATGGAACTTGCTTCTCATGACAAATGTGTTTTATCTAAGGATTGCACCCAACCATTTACTTGAAGCAGTTGTGTTCTACCCCAAACTGCTCAACTTGTGTATTTGAGTCTGAATCCCAAACCAAGCAACTAAAAATCAGATCTCTTGCCTTCTTAGTAGGTATCATGATTCCCTAGGTTTCATTCTAGATACTAGTGTTTGCTGGAGTTTCTCTTTGCACTCCTGATTTGCTATTTAAACCACTTGTACTTGAGTCTCTTGCACCTGTGTTAATATCCATAGACATTTACACTTCTTATTTCTTCCTACATACCTTTTTGTTGCTTGTCACCAAACTCAACTCCTGATTTTGTAAGTTTCCCTTCCTTCTCTCCTTTCTTGACTACTTGATCAACATGATCTTCCTACAAATCAGATCTCTTGCTTTCTTAGCAGGTGTCATGACTCCCTATGTTTAATTCTAAACTTAGTTATCAAGTTCGAGTTCGTGTTCGAATTCGACACTCTTGAAGTTCGAAATAAATTCGACATGTTCAAAAATTCGGAATAAAATTCGACATAAAATTCGATATATTATAAATGTACATATTTTTTTTTTAGTTGGATGCAAAGCAATGTGCCAAGAGGCCGTCGATGCGGTATCAATTTATAGGCACACATGTAATTCCTGTCACAACCATAACCAATGTCTAATTAATATCATTCGAAAGTTACAAAACCCAATTAGTTTAGGTTGTTCCTCTATCAATCCAATTACCCGGAGTTATATTCATCTACTAATTTAGTGTAACAAGAATCGGTATAAGTCTGCGATTGATATGGCATTTACTGTGTGGGTTTGTGCCAATCATAATCTTTTCAAACCTAGGTGTTGTACAGGCTTGAAGTTTGGTGTCACTAGATTTGTGGATCAAATTTGTCACCTTAACCTTATTTTATTTTTAAAAAGTAATTACGGTTTAGTTTTGGGTATCCAAAAACTTGTTTAATTTTTTTAATTAATATTAAATATTATTTATACATGGGCTTTTTACGAGACTTAGGTGAAAAAATATGTATATGTATGGGGATTCGAGGTCCTGCATTCTGGATCATTTGCAGTTAATAAAGTCTACAGCAACAAATGTGACCTGACCGGGTTGTTTTAACATACACGAAATACACCGTTTGACCCGCAGCAATTGGTTTTACATACAGATTCTCATTCGTGCCAGACACGAACAAATTAAGATGCTCCACACCACACTTTGAGCAACGGTTGGTGACCGTAAATTCATATGGCTCTTTTTTTCGCCCTTGTAATGTCGATGCCGATCCACTTGCACCTTTCTTCCATGTCGTACTTATGTCTGACAGTTTACACTGCCTTGCAACTTCAAACATCCACCATTAAAACAATTTTAAAAACTAAGTTTTAAAAACTAACAGGTCGACTCAGAATAAATAAATAAAACGACTTACCCTGCACCAATTATAAACTGAAGATGGCCGCATGTAGAACCAAAAAAGGAGAATTCATAAATATCAAACCTGTTTTCTGCCAATTTTTTTTCCATGCCGAATTTAAGGTTTGTTCGGCAAATTTATTCGCCAGAGTTTAAAATTCGCCGAATTTCGAATTTTTTCTCAAAACTTCGCCGAATTTCGAATTTTTTCTCAAAAATCCGACGAATTTGATAACTAAGGTTCTAAATACTTTAATTTTGTTTACTTGAGTTTCTTTCTCCAGTACCAATTTAATATTAAACTGCTCATATTTTTGAGTCCTCTACCTAGATTGGTCATTAATAGAAATTATTAAATATTAATGCTCCTTATTTCTTCCTACCTACCTCTTTCTTGTTTTCACCAAACTCAACCTCTGCTGTTATAAGTTTTCCTTCTCTCTCCTTTCTTGACTACTTGATCAACAAGGTCTTCCTACAAGCTTTTGAATTTATGTGCCTTTATCAATAGACTTGGGATCTCCTTTCGTCATCTAGGTTTGAATTTCCTTCTAAATGGTAAATTTTCAACCAAGATTCCCTTGCCAATATCAATTTCTCCATATAAATTGCAAAGGCCTTGAAGAAAGTAGAGCAAAATGTTCTCCAGAAAGAATAACAAAGTTGACCTCACATTAATTAACTAATATCCAAGATTGACTATGTCAAGCGCACAAGGTAGCCTTGTATATATCAGCTTTAAATGGTGATACTTTTGGTAGCAGTGGGTTAGCCCTAAGGGCATAGGTGATTTGCCAATGCATGATATACCATAAGCTTTAACATAACATTGAAACTTAAGTTTTTGAAACAATATGTAAGATAAAGTGAAAAGTTCCCTTGTTCCTCCAACAAGTCTCATTAGGCATGTTCGGTGGGCTAAAAAAATTAAGAGAAAAATTTCCTTATTCCCAACAATTCTCATGCACCAAATAGATATGATGGATGGGTTAAGAACTAAAGAATCAGCTTGACCTTCTACCTTTAATATATGATTTTAAAGTTGGTCTTTTGCTAAAGAATAGTTCCTCTTGCTTCAGCTACAATGAGTTTATGAACTTTTCCTAGGCATGATCGTGTATCTTTCTTCATCCGAAAATTAGACTGTCCAACATTTGTATTTAAGCAATCTCATATAGATCCTCCCATCATTCTAATGCAGATTTAACATGTAGTTCTACATGTCCCATATGTTTTTATTAAAAATGATAATTGTTTAGCACATCCAATATCCTAACGAATACTTTGTAAGTGCATGCTTCACTCTTGTGTTAAAGGAAAATTACTTCTCCCGCAAATTCCTTCTTAAGGATCACTGAAATTCAAATTAGCCTGCATGCAAATCCCTTGGTAATCATAAGCCTGTGAATCATTATACTCTAAAACTTGTGTCCACTTATTTTAGTTACTTGTACAACTACAATAGTAATGCTCTATCTATTCAACCAAAGTTGGAATCCTTCATATACTAATGCCCTCCACCTGTAGCAGCATAGCCCCTTCCTCCCTCTCCCCTCCCCCAGGCAAACAATGTTATGTTATCAGATGTCACCTGTATATGCTTTCTTATCCAAAAAGTATCAACAAAAGCAACGATTAATTTCCTACATTCCTGTATGCAAACCCATGGAATCACACAAACATTGATTCATGAGCAGAGAAAATTTAATCAAGACAACATGACAATTGAGTGGGTCTATCTTAACAAAATCATGCAATATAATATAAGAAAGTCTGAACATTGCAAAGGTTCTTGATGTTTAGTGCACAAAACATGGATTTTATTCCAAGTCATACACTATGTAATTGTCTCAAACATTATTGATGCAGTGAATATACACAGAGAATTGTTATTTGGTCTGAGCTTGCAAAATAAAAATGAAGGCTCAGAATAAGGCTTACAAGGCATTACTCACCTAAGCTGCAATGGAATTGGGCAAGTTAAATTTGGAAGATTTAAGCATTACAAGTACTCCAATAAAAGGTTAAAATGCATGCTGTTAATTTTCTATTCTTTAGATTTATGCCTGTCTTCATGGTGTACAAATTGTTTGTAGAAACACCCCTCAGCAAAAATATTTCCATTGCTGTCAACTGAAAACCCAATTCATATGAAGCCTGGGTTAGAATGTGTGTATTTTGCTTTATTTCAAGTAAATCTTTTGTCAAACAAGTAGTGATTTGAAGAAACTAATTGGCAATAGCAATTTGAAGATAAAATAGTGATACAATGCCTGATTTTATAACTAAATTATAATTCATTGCATGCATCTCTTCTGTAATGTACTCTCACGTCCCCTTGTAGCCTATGAAACATTCTCATTTATCTTGCAATTAGATTTTTCTTTATTTGAATTGTAATTTAGGTTTTGCTGTATGTGTGACCTGTCAAAACTAGAATTAGTTTTTTTGTGCTAAAATTTGGTATATTTTAACATCCATAATTGTGTTGCTCTTGCAATCATTATCAATAGCTACAAAGTAATGTATTCTTCTGAAAAAATCGCATATATATTAGTGAAGATATAGAAGGCATACATATCTAACTCCACTTCATCATCATAATGTCAATCTTATTGTAGTTGTGATTTGCAAAGAATTTTTTTCTCAAGAAAAGTGCATAAAAGCTATCTTCTAAATTAAATATTTTTTATACATATCCTTGTATTTCAATGATATAATACATATAAGACGGGATTATTTTCCTCACTCAGAGCTCCAATATGAAATTTGAATGCCATTTTCCACTATAATTACTTTCATATATCTATTCTGTAAATTTAAAGAGGCTTTTGAAAGTAAATAAAGTTTTGCTATTACTTGTTGCCACTGTATGATAAACATTTTTATTATATTCAGAAGTAGACTTCTTTGTATAAAGATATTGAATGTGACCATTGGCGAAAACATTTATTTTAGAAAGAGTGTTAATGTTTAAGCTTCTACAGATTTTTCTATTTTTTCATAATTTACTACATGTGAAATTAGCAAAAACAATTATTGTAGAAAGAGGGTTCACGTTTAGCTTCTACAGCTCTTCTCTATCCTTTTCAGATTTGTTAAACAGTCTTTCATTGATTAAATAATTCACCAAAGATTTGTATAAAGATATTGAATGTGACCATTGGCGAAAACATTTATTTTAGAAAGAGTGTTAATGTTTTAGCTTCTACAGATTTTTCTATTTTTTCATAATTTACTACATGTGAAATTAGCAAAAACAATTATTGTAGAAAGAGGGTTCACGTTTAGCTTCTACAGCTTTTCTCTATCCTTTTCAGATTTGTTAAACAGTCTTTCATTGATTAAATAATTCACCAAAGATTTCAATGTTCACAGAGTAGACTCTGAATTCACCTTATGATCAGAAATTAAATTTTTCACGTCTGCAATGTTTTCTATATTAAAATATTTGTTAAGGACAGTTTTGTTTTAGATTCCTCATCATATAAAAATTTGCTTCCCTCATAAGAGAGAGCTGGGAAATTACACAATGTAACAAAGCATTTAACCTATTAAAAAGAAAGTCAAAAAATATATATTTTTAATATCTTGTCAAGGATTTAACATTAGCCTTTTCATGTTCAAATTGCTTCAAACATTGCCAAAAGGGCACTTGATTGACTTAAATACTAGACAACCCACCATGGTGCCATTTTAGTTTTGATCTGTCACACCCAAAAGGCATAAGAATAAAAGGTCATCAAGGCTAGATGCAAATCCCAGACAACTTTGGCAGAACAGGAAGGTTCATATTTTGTAATGCAACCGCTCAAGATGTGTTTCTCAAATTCCAAAAAAAAAATGAAACAAAAAGTACTTCAAACATTGACACTAACTAGAAATCCCTTTCTAAACCTCCAAGAAGCTTGAGCAACTTGAAAAGGCATTGCAATGAAGAGGAACAAGGTGAGGTTGTTAGTGCTCCAGTGCCTTGGTTCTCCTCTTTACTTGTTGATAAGGGGAAAGACTGAGTGGCTCATTATTGCTGGATAACAGCTATGTTAGTAAGCACAATATGAGATTCTTGTCTGGTTCATGTCCACAGTGATCAAGATGGAAAAAAATTCAGCTATGGGACTGGATGCTCATACTCTATCCTTTGGTCAGTAACAAAAATTAATCTTGCATGAGAGGTCTCTAGGAGCATCAGATATAGCTTGGGGCAAAATAAGTTGGCTCCTCATGGCTGCTGAACCTGGTAAAGCAGATGAAAGGGGCAACATAGAACTCAAAATTACTTTAACATGTATTTTAAGCCAAACTCTACACTTCAACTTTCTTTCTAATTAAAACAGGGCAGTTATGTTGGAACACAGTCATCGGCTTAAATTCTCTTCCTTACAAACCCCATGTCTCTTTGTTACAAGATAAGAAGTGATTGGTGCTACCAAACAAACTCCACAGACCATGTGCAGAAGGAAGGTTAAATCCTTTGGTGGCAAAAATGCTATTCACTGTAAAGCCAATTTCCTGAAGGGCTGGGGCAGAATGGTAAGAACTAGGTGAAGCAAAGAACACACCTAAGATCAAGCATATCAAGCACACAAACTCTTGCTATGGAATTTTGTATAAGGCAAAGAAGATCAAGAAACCAAAAACATCAACTTGGGATGTCTGAAATGTTGTCAACTTGGGGTTGACATGTTGTCAACTAGAGAAACAACTTTAAGTTCTAATATTCAAAGAACATTTCCAATGAATCTAGCTCCATAAGATGCAATGCCAGTAGATAAGAAGCGAAGAAGATTCTCATGTGGGCAATTTCATGACAGTTGAACAGTTTAAAAGTATGTTCCTTTTCAGAGCTCCTGATGTAAGGAAATTGGCATAGGCTATGAAAATATTAAAAAGGGAAACCAATTAATCCAAAGGGTCTCCCAATGTACTTGTACAGCATGTGGCCAACAATCTGAAAGAGCATATTGTGAACATACAAAGAAAAAGCTCTTAGAGAATATAAAATGGAAAAGCTTATTAATTTTGCTTGATAAAACTCATCCCCAAAGGAAAAAATTGAAAGAACAAAATCATGCTCCTTTCCATGAGTGACTATTCTAGATCAATGGGAAGCAAAAGTACCAGTTAAAATAGAAAAGTATTAGGGCAACAAGAACCCTCAGAGATGGAAAAAAAGGGCGGGGGAAGAGGATACAAAATACATAAACAAAACACATAACCAGATGAAGTAAACCAAAAGCAGACAAACCCAAACCATGTTATTCATGTACAAATAGTCATGTGAGGGGGCTTCAAGGGAAACAAAAAGCAAATTGACACCACGATCATTCTCTTCACTATGGGTTAAGTTTTCTCCTCTTTGACAGATATTCTGTGCTGGATTTTTCATGACATATTTAAATCAAGCTACTCTCCATTTGTAAATTAAGTTTATGCTCTTATCATCTACTTCTTATTATTAGTAATACCCCTAACTTGGTAGTAGGATCATCTAGTAATCTCAATGGGATTCTTAGGTTAAAAATCCTAGCTGGTTCATGTTGTACAAAATGGATCATCACCAGGTGGTTTGATGCACTAAGTCGTGCGTGACTTGAGATGAGAAATGGAGGTTCGATCCAGGACCTTTGATTCTATGGCAGAAAAACCGGCAATGCCTATGGACTTAAGTTCCTGCGTTTACAACCTAGCTAGTCCCTCTCGTACAACATGGTATAAGAGTTATGTCGCTAGGTGTTTTCCAACAACGCATGGCCTAACAGAAAGTTGGAGATTCAATCCACATGCTACCAAAGCCCAAAAGTGGAAAGACCAATGGCCCGTTTAAGTCTATAGGTTCATTTCCCTTAGCTGGTCTATGTATTACCAAATTCTTCAAATGAAAAAGAATGCTGTGAAACAATTCTGTATATTCTTCACTTAAATTGTGATACAAATTACTGAAAGGGGAAGAAATAACAAGTCTACGGTACAGAATAACACAAGAGTATTGTACATTGTAACACATAATATTTATTAACACAAAACTTACACCCAAACCTAAAAAAAATAGGTGTGATTCAAAACATAAGACATCTAACTCTACCAAGCATAAATGCTAGAAACCAACATAAATAAGTGAATCAACTTATTGACTGTATCCGAACACATGCCTCTGCCTCGGCCCTAACTGACCTACAAGGGGAAAAAAGCATTCCTTACATAAAAGTCTTTAAATGCAATTTTCAATTTTCCCCTTTATAAGACACCCAAGTTCCAAGCTCAGTTTGCATAGAACTTCTCTAAAAGAGGATAAACACCTGTTGCCAGACACAACCAAAAGAGCACACCCTAGTTGCAGAAGGAAATGCATGGCAAATGTTAAGGGCCAGAAATAGCCAAAGTCGCACACTCTTGTTGTAAAATCCTCACATTTTTGGTACCAACGGTTACACGGAGGAAAAATGACTTGAACCAAATTATAATTTTTATTGATTTGAGTTAACCATGCAATCGACACCTCCACCGTCTCCTGCATGTTTTGTTTTACTGTGGGAACTGTGAAACATCAAGTGTCCTTCAGATCCTGGTGTAGGAATATATTTCTATACAACAATAACAATAATAACAATAGCTAAAAGGGGTAGAAAATTTTAATGGCAAACGCATTGCCCTTGTTAATGTGTCAATGTAAATCCGTGGAGGTTTTTACCAAAAGATATGTTATGGGGGAAGTATATAAAAGGAAGGAAGGCAATAACGGCTTTCAAAATCCCCGAAGAAATAGCAAGCTACATTATAGCCAAATCCAAGAAAAGCAAAACTATAGCGAATTTTGTTCAAAATTTTTACCGGATTGTTGAAACCGAATTCATTGACAGGAATGAGAGTGCCCCTCACCTCTTGATTCTAAATTTCAAAAAAATTCAATTTCTGAGCTTCCTTCGGTTTCGAACCCGCAACCTGACCTACTCGCATGCGAAAAGAAAGAAAACAAAAAAATTACAGAGCGAAAGCGAAGAAGCCAAAGGAATGGTGAGAGATACAAGCCGGTGGTCATGTGAGGAGGAGGCCTCGTAGATAGCGGGAGCAGATTTAGGCACGTTGTTCCATCTTCGAGGCCTTTGATACTGATTAAGAGGAGACGGTATTTAATTTCGGCCGTTTGTTTTAATTTTGGTTAAGAGAGAAGAGCATTGCAGAGTTGAAGATGGAGATGGAGTTGGAGATAGCAAACTTGCGGGTGTCCCGGTGAATCTCGTCATACGTGTCGAGAGAGGGCATATACGCAGGATCGCTAATGTTAGAATGTTGGAATTTGAACTATCAGAGAATTGGATTTGACGTCGGCTCTCTTATACATGATGATAATGATGATATTTCCCATTCCTGGATTAACATTATTTTTTTTTTATTTTAACTTTAAAAGACATGGACCTGGAATAGAGCTTCGGGAGTTGTGGATAGGCATCTTATCGCCTTTTTACGAATGATCACTGTGGAAGGGTGACGTCAGCCGTTCTTAAATTGGTTTTTGGGTTCTAAGCCATTTTTAGTAAAAGGGGAAGGACAACTTGAGATATTCCCCTATTTAGTTCAAATGAAAATAATAAATATATTTCCAAAATGGTTGTTGCAATTATATTTTTTTAAATATTTACCTAAGGTTTAGATTTATTTTATTAAAATTTTATTTATATTTAATATTATTGAGCTGAAATCGAAATCGAGTGGTATTAGATTCTCAACAAGAGATCTAGGTTTGAATTTTGCTTAAGGATACATAAATAATATCCAAGCTTTGTTGTAATACCACTATGTGGTGATGATGTAATATGGTGGGACCTTTTCAATCTTATATAACCTATTAAAAATATATATTATTGAGTTGCAAGCTTAGAGTGGCAAGGGTTTTAGCCTCTCTGTGAGAGATTTAAGGTTCAAACCCTACCTAGTATGAGAGACCAAGACCCTTTTAGGGTTTTAGCTTCTTTTTGAGAGGTCTAAGGTTCAAACCCTACTTAGACTCTTTTAGGGTTTTAAAGGAGACTGAGATCTTCATAAAAAATTTGTGTAAACTCATTTAAAAAAATTATTATTTATAAAATATATCAAATTGTATTTAGTTTAATAGATTTACATGGATAATTATAGTTGCACTGGTAAGGGCTTTGGCTTCTTTTTGAGAGGTTCAAAGTTCAAACCCCATTTAGTATGAGGGGACTGGACCCCTCCTCATTGAAATCACCAAGTGGTATTAGTTTAATCAAATAGATTTCTTAACATTTAAGGTGGAGATCAAGGTTTAAATCATGGTTTAAATCTTGTCAAGGAATACATAGATAATATCCAAGCTTTATTGTAGTGATGATGTAATACGGGTGGGGCCGTTTCAATCCATATAACCAGTTGGGTGGGGTTCCTTTCAATCCCATATAACTAATTTAAAAAAAAATAAAGTTTACATAGATAATTACCAAGGAGGTGTTGCAATACTACTACTATGGTCTTATTTTTTTTATGCTTGATGATGCTTGATAGGAGAGATTTGTTTTAATTGCATATAACCTATTAAAAATAGCAACAAAATATTATTTTTCTGAAATATGAATATGTATTAAATAGTTTTATATATTATTTTTTTTTGTTGGTTACTCTAAAATACTTATGACAAAATATTTTTTTTTAAATGAAAACATATTGAATAATGTTATTAATATTAAAAAATCAAACTATTAAAAATAGCAACAAAATATTATTTTTCTGAAATATGAATATGTATTAAATAGTTTTATATATTATTTTTTTTTGTTGGTTACTCTAAAATACTTATGAAAAAATATTTTTTTTTAAATGAAAACATATTGAATAATGTTATTAATATTAAAAAATCAAATATAAAGCGGTATTAACTCAATTCTTTAATAAAGAGGAGACCAAGGTTCAAATCTTGCCAAACAATATATGGATAATATCCTAACTTTATTGTAATTCCACTATATGGTGATGATGTAATATAAGTGGACCGTTTAAATCCCATAAAACCAATTGAAAAAATATTAAAAATTTAAAAAAATACATATTTTTAAAAAATCAATAAAAAGTATTTTTCCCTTTTGAGGTGCATTAAGAGCAACCCTCCCTTTGAATCGAATTTGGGTCTCCACTAGAATAGCCCCATGCCTTTTACCATTGCAATTTTCTATCATAAAAAAATAATAGTAATAATAATAAAATATTAAATTAGCCTAGGTTCCAATCCCACGGGCTTGCCCATGCACAGACAGTAGCCCAGATCCGATTCCTCTGCGTGGTGCGCCAGATTGATGACGACGGTGCAACCCCTGTGCGTTTGGCAGTCCCCATCTTACGCCGGGTTACCATGTACCGAGACGGTGGAAATCCTGGGAGCCTTTGCAGATAGTTTGAACCCTATTAGTTGTGCTGGTAGTTACTAAAAATTGTGATTGTAACCATTGCTTCTATATATCAATATATATATATATATATATATATATATATATATATATTAAACTAGTTATTTTTTTTATTTGGTTATTGGGGTTGAGGAGTCTCCTCCCAACCATGACTCCTCGTAAAGCCGAGAGCTATACTTATCAAAAGAGAATTTAACACAAAGCTACCACACATCCATCCCCTCACACACTCATCCACGTTGCGGTTTAAACCTTGGACCTCCCGAAGAAAAGCCAAAGCTCGAATCGTTGCACTACACCCCAGGTGTTAAATTAGTTATTTTATAACTAGGTCCTCTACATCTTATGGAGGATTAATCTATTATTCCTTAGAAAGAAATAATAGAATGATAAAAAAATATCAGAAATAAATTTCAAACTCATGCCTAGGAAAATATATTGGTTAGTTTTATGAAAAAGTTAATGAAACTTTGAATTAGTTATTTTATAACTAAATTTTTATACATCTTATGAAGGATTACTCCTTTTATTAATTGTTATAAGGAAATAATAAAATATAAAAATATGTTATCATTGTTAAGACAACATAGTGGTATGGCTTTGGGTTCTCATTTAGGCGACCCATGTTCAAACTACTGCACAACGGACTAGGATTATTTGAAAAACTTGTGTTTTACCCTATAATTATCTCACGAGGGATATTGTAGTGGAATATCTTTGGGTTTTCACCCAAGAGACCTAATTTCAAACCTTGGTACAAGGGGATCAAACCTTGGTACAAGGGGATCGCAATCCCTTTCAAAAAACTTGTGCTTGACCTTGAAATGTTTGTCCTTATTGGGACATTGTAGTCATATGGCTTTGGGTTCCAAGTCCAAACCGCTACACAAAAGGACTAGGACCCTTTCAAATACCTATGCTTTACCTAAAATTTGAGAACCTAAAAGAGATAGGTTATGTTGAGTGGTGTTTTCACCCGGTTGTGAAAGCACACTCTCCGGTAGGATCTGAGTCCCAAAATCCTCTGCTTGCAAAGAAATTATAACAGAATAATTTCTCCAAGGTTCTGTTATGCTTGGCTCTTTGTTTACCAATGATGTTGTTCAATTTAAATGTTGGGAATACCTTAGGGTTGCAAGTGGATGTTAACAAGGGGCACTGTGGTTTATTTTAATTTGAATTTGCAATGGACTCAAAGTGAATAAATCTAAGAAATAAATCTATTTTGATCTTGGGATTTGATGGATTTTTAGTTATTTATTTAAATGACGGTAATAAAAATACAGGAATGAAATAAAGGATTGAAATAAAAGAAATGCAAATAAAAAAAATGAAACTAAACTACGTCCAGAATGCTGCCATCTCGATTTGACAAAACCGAAGATAATGAGGTTTTCTGCATGCAACCTAACCTATTGAATCTGCAAATTCGCACAATCCTGATAAGCTAGGTGCGGGTTTCAGGGTTTTTACTGTAATTTCAGATTTTAGGCATTCGCATGAAGCAACCAAAAACATTTGCATTAAACTTCACCTAGAAGCCTAGAAATCTGAAAGGGAAGATAAAACATTAAATCTTGCATGCAAAATGACTCCTTCTTTCTTATCAATGAGATGCCAACTCTCCGTATTTTTGTATTAAAATGATATATCAATTACATTGACAGAATGTTCCAGGTTTAACAAATCCAGAACAAGTGAAAGAAATTGCTCCAAGTGCAAGTCCAGAATGGCTGTCGCCCTTGTCTCTACAACTCTGCTAGCAGCAATTTCCAACCCTCGTATCAATCTGCCCTTCTGCTTTTATACTGACTGATACGACTCTCTGTTTCTCCCTGCGTCACTTCGTTTCACCTCCCAGAATGCATCGTTTCGTATTCCCGCCTTTTTGTTGCTTTGAATTCATGCTCGATGCCGAAACGTTCGATATTTTTTGTTTACATGTAACGCTTCTGCAACTCTGACACCTGTATGCCACGTGTTTCGTGCTTCCTATGCATGTTTCGTAACTGCCCCCTTGTAAATCATGACAAAAATGATGGATATCGACATTTTTCTCCATGCAACCTTGTTCCTCTCATGCACGAGAAAATGAGACATTTCACGATATCGTGACGTTTTCCTGCCAACAACCTTTCTTGCCTTCATGCATAGCGAAAATGAGACATGTCACGATATCGCTACAAGTTTTCCGCACTTAGTCTCTTTTCAATAAAGTGTCACGAAATCGCTACCATTTTCTGCCCTCTGCATGGTCTTCACTTTCTGTCACGATTTCGCGACGTCTTTGTCTGGCTGGAACGTTTCCTCAAAAGTTGCGTGATATCGCTACGCCTTTGCTTTGTTTGGCTTCATTTTCTGACTGTAGCGAAATCGCTACCATTTTACCACTTAGGCCTTTTAATCCACCCGCGTCGTGAAAATGCGACGCGTCACGATTTCGCGACGCCTTTCGACTTATGCGCTTTGTGTCAGTTCTCGTCGCGATTTCGCTACATTGCTGGGCCTTATCGCCTTTGGCTCGATTTTGTCACGATTTCGTGACCATTTTATATTTTATGCCTTCTGCCCATTTGCAAGCCGCGAAAATCAAACACGTCACGATTTCGCGACGGTTCCGCCCACCTGCTGTCGTTGACTGCGTTGACCATGATTTTGTGACATGTCGCGATTTCGCTACGCTTTTCTGCTTTGTGCCCTGTTTGCTGCTTCTGTCGTGATATCACGACGTTTTTCTTTGCCCTGTTTGATGTTTGACCCACGATTTTGTGACATGTCACGATTTCGCTACACCTTTCCATTCTGCCTTTCTCTCTCCTCTTTCGGCCGCGACGGAGCAACATGTCGCGATTTCGTGACACTTTTTCATTTTCGGCCGCGACAGAGCAACATGTCGTGATTTCGCGACACTTTTTCATTTTTGGCCGCGATGGAGCAACATGTCGCGATTTCGCGACACTTTTTCATCCTTGTGCAATTTTGCCCTTTTTCTTGATTTTTAGCATCTGGGTCACTGAGATCTTCTTTGAAAGCATGCAAAAAAGGTGGGTCCCCAATTTTGGGGTGTGTTGTGGATCAGCCACAACAAATGGCGACTCTGCTGTCAAATGCTCTTGAGCATTTTAGTGAGAACCCTACCTGGAAGTATACAAACATGAAAACATGTGTTAGCACATAAACAAATATAAACAAATGCCCAAAGATCAGAAGTACATGAATCATCAGAATCATCAAGTATTAGCTCGGTGTGTGCAATGTATTTCATTCCCTATCGTTTGAAATTGATCAACATTCCATTGTCGGTTTTACATGAGTGCATATGTGAGATTGTGAATGACTTATGTGACCTGATGACTATGCTTAGAGATTTTGCTCTTGTAAAGGCCTAAACTTTCTAGTATCATGCACAAACATTCAAGATTGCCAAACCCTCTTAGGATCCACTAATGAATTGCTTTATTATATCCCAAAGTTGGTTATGAGTCCCTACTATCTTGAACCCATGTGCAAGTGAATGTGAAATCAGAACTTTGGGGAATCAGACTCCCAACCTAACCGAGATGGGAGTTTAACCCTATCCTTACTATTCTGATTTAGAATTCATTACCTCACTTTGAGCAAAATAATTTAACCAATTATGGAAGAAATGGTCATGCTAGTCTAACCCTTTGGACAATCGGTGGTCTTGTTTTTTAGACAAGACATGTTGCCATGCATGGGCATACCTAACCCCATAATCCAAGACTTATCTTCATTTCTTTGGACCTTGGGGATGACTACCCATCCTTTGCGAGAGGACAAGTAGTACGATCCTTCCAATCCAATATAAATATGAGATGGGAAAAATTAATTTTTTACTTCTTGGACCTTGGGGATGACTACCCATCCTTGCTAGGGACATGTAGTACGATCCTTCCAATCCAAGCTTTGGATAAAAAATGGAAAATATTAATTTATTGCTTAGACCTTGGGGATGACTACCCATCCTTTGCAGAGGACAAGTAGTACGATCCTTCCAATCCAAGATTTATCATGAAATGAGACATAAGAGCTTTGGGGAATCGGATTCTCAACCTAAGCGAGATGAGAATTTATGCCCTATCCTTACTACTCCATGTAGGTCAAATCAAAGCTTTGGGGAATTGGATCCTCAACCTAAGTTCGATGAGGATTTAGCCCTATCCTTACTACTCTGATTTTAGGCTTTAAGCTTTATGGAAGTGGTCAAAACCATTGTTTTAAGGATCATGTTGCATAATAGGATAGACCTGAAATACTTCTTTCGCCCAACCTTTTCTTCCAAGTTAGGTTTTGATCATTTTGCTCAAGATCCTTTTTAATGTATAAGATGTGCTTGGTTCTAGATATCTCAAGACTCAGTTTCCAACCTTAGGATTTTTTTACATTTATGTTATAGCACAACCCTAAGAGGATTTGACACACTTTAATGATTTGTACCTAAGATGCATATGCAACTAAGATGGAATGTATATGTAAAGTGAGATGTAACATGAATGCATTATCTCTTGAATTGCAGATGAAATATTTGCCATACAAAACTGACTACTTCATGCATCACAAGTTTCAAACGATATAACTTAAAATGTTTGTGTTACTTGTGGAGCTTTTACAAGACAATTCCAATGTTTCATATTCTCCTAGTCTTAAGCATAAGTTGACATCTCAATTTTATTTTTTTATTTTTTATTTTTTAAATAAACAAAACATGTCAATTGAAATCAAACCCACAACCTAAATCCTAACTAGACTAACAATCCTAAAAAAAATGAAAACAAAATCTGAAAATCTCCACCAAAACCGAAAAGAATAACATCAAACTCTTACAACCTAAGGGCTAAAATAATGCTTCAAAATCTGCCCATTAACCGGTAACATAAAATCTTTCCCTTCTAAAGTTTTTAGCCTGAAGGTATTTTTCCCGAGAATTTCTGAAATCTGATAGGGGCCTAACCAAAGACAATCAAACTTTTGATGATTCCCTTTTTCCTCATGTCTTTTGTCCCACAGTAATACCAAATCTGAAATTCTGAAGGACTTAATTTTAGCCCTTCTGTCAAACCATCTCTTGATAACTTCCTGGTGTTTATTCATGTGATTCATGGCTTCTTCCCTCTTTTCATCAAGGTGCAGCAAATGACTTAACCTGGCTTCAACTTGATCATCTATCCCCAAGTACTCTTGTATGAAATGCAAGGTTTGCAACTTCAAATTTGCAGGAAATATCGGGTCTTGCCCATAGACCAAATGATAGGGAGTATTCCCTATGGATTCTTTTACTACGGTCCTATCTGCCCAAAGGGCAAACTTCAATTGGTTGTGCCAATCCCGAGGGTTCTTTTCCAGCAATTTCTTAATGATGTTCAACAAATTTTTATTTGAAGATTCGGCCAAACCATTTCCTTGAGGGTAATAATTAGATGCAAATTTTAAGCTCACTTTGTTGTCATATGCCCAATCTGCAAATTGCGTAGAAATAAAAGCTTTACCATTGTCACTGACAATAGAATCGGGCATTCCGAATCTTGTTATAATGTGGTCCTCAAGGAATTTTATTACAACGTCTGTGGTGGCATGTTTAGTAGGAATTGCTTCAATCCACCTTGTACAGTAATATGTAGTTGTCAGTATGAATTTATGAGAATCAGAAGAATTTGGGTTAATAACCCCAATAAAATCTAGTCCCCACTGTGCAAAGGGTCTCATCTCAACTACAGGTTGTAATGGCATGGCTGCATTTCTTTCTCTATTGGCGGCCACTTGACAAATGTGACATGATCGCACATGGGCATGTGCATCTTTGAAAATGTGGGGCCAGTAGTATCCTGCTCTCAGGATTTGATGCGCTGTAGCATTTGCCGCACCATGACCAGTTCCATGTTTCCCATGAAATTCTTGCAACACCTTAGCAGCTTCTTCTTTGTTCAGGCATCTCAGGTAGATCCCTTCATGATTTTTCCTGTAAAGAACACCAGATTTCATCAGATAATTGATAGACTTAAGCCTTAAAGCTCTTCTCTGGGTTGAATTCAGATTAGAAGGACACTTACCATTCAATAAAAATTGCACAATATCAACATACCAGTCATCCTTAGAAATGTATTCTGTATTCGAGTATTGGCATGTTATTTGCGGATTATTTTCAGCGATCGCCTTCACCAGTCCTTGTCCTCGAACTAGTTTCATAGGTTGGATTTCGAGATCAAATTCTTGGATGGTGGAAATCCATTTCCCTCTTTTCTCACCTAGTTCTTTCTGTAAAAACATGGTCTTAACAGCGAGGTCAGGCACGATGGCAATAACTCTGCTTGTGCACAATGTAATGTCTAAATTTTTTTACCGTTTTAAAAAGTGCGTACATCTGCTTATCAAGGATGGAATACCTTAATTGAGCATCTTTTAGAGGGGCACTTAAAAATGCTATGGGGTTTTCTGCACTATCCTCACCTTTTTGGGTCAAGACACTCGCAAAAGAGTGTTTTGATGCGAAAGCATAAATATAGAAAGGCTTAGAATAGTCTGGACTTATGAGGACAGGGGCTCTGGAAATGGCATCTTTGATGTTCTGAAAGGCCACCCTACTTTCCTCGTTCCATTTGACATCTACATCCTTCTTGAGCATCTTGTTCGGAGGTTTGGCTATCTCAGCAAAGATTGAGATAAACTTCCTCACAAAATTAACTTTGCCCAAAGAAAGATCTCAATTCTTTTTTACTACCTGGGAGAGGTAAGTTTTGGATAGCTTGTATCCTTTCTGGGTCGATGGATATGCCCTCTTTTGAAATGATGTGACCAAGCAATTTTCCTTCTGTTACTCCGAAAATGCACTTTTTGGGATTTAAGGAAATTCCATGTTCTCTGCATCTTTGGAGCACTTTCTTCAAATCTTTGACATGGTCTTCTCTCTTCTTTGAGAATATTGGAATATCATCCACATACACGATGATACATTTGCCTATAAGCCCTTTGAATGCATAGTCCATGGCGCGTTGAAATGTTGCACCAGCATTTAACAGTCCAAACGACATTCTCTTATATGCAAATGTCCCCCACTTGGTGGTGAAGGCTGTTTTCATCCTGTCATTTGGATGTATAAGAATTTGGTTGTATCCAGAATACCCATCAAGAAAGGACATCATTTCAGATCCATTTACCGTTTGTAGAATTTCATCGATTGATGGCAATGGATAATTATCCTTTTGAGAGGCTTTATTAAGATTTCGAAAATCTATGCACGACCTAATCTCTCCACTCTTTTTCTTCTTTGGAACGAGGTTAGCAACCCGAGGTTGAGTGCCTAACAGGAAAAATGATCTTCGCTTCCAATAATATTTTGACCTCTTTTTCGATCAAGGGCTCCAATAGCGGGTTAACAACTCGTTGTCTTTGCCTAAAAGGCTTGGAGTCTGGCTTCAAAGGGATGGTATGTGTGATGATGTCTTGGTTGTATGTTTTCAGCTCATTGTAATTCCAAGCAATGCAATCTATGTAATGCTTCAATGCTCGTATTATGTTGCTCCTTTCTTCGATCTGTACATGCCTTGGCAATGTACACTTCCCGTGGATTGTCTGTACTCCCTAGATTAATTAGATCACACGCATCTTTGGGGAGTGGGACCCTTTTTCCTTTCTTGGTCTTGCATCCCATGTCGAACATTTTTTCCAATGAAACCACGTCTTTAGGTATTTTGTTGGATTGATACGCAGTTTCAATTTCATTTTCTGTTTCATCTTGCCACCTTTGTTCCTCATCAATCACCTGATTTTCAAAAATACCCGAGTTCGTGACAAATTTGAAGATGTGTCTGTCATTTTCAAAAACCTAGAAATTCTTGACATTATCGGGTATTGATGGACAAGGAACCAATTCAATGGAGAACTTTTTACACCTTTTTATGTCCACCGGGTTTAACATGCCCGCTGCGACTGCAAGAGAGTCTGCTATTCGGTTTCCTTTTCTAGAAATAAGGGCTATATTGAATGCGTCGAATTCCTCAATGAGGTCCATAACCCTAGTTCTATAAAGGCTCGGTCTCCTGTCACGGCATGTATACTGTCCTTTGATCTCGCTTGACTACTAGCTCGGAATCTCCCAATACCTTCAAGCATTTAACTTGCTTGCTCAATGCTAGACGTAAACCAAAGATCAATGCTTCGTATTCTACCACATTGTTCGTGCAAGGAAATTGCAATCTATAGGCAGCCAATAATGGTTTACCTCCTGGACCAGTGAGCTCGACTCCGGCTCCTGCTCCCTGTCTAGATTTTGATCCATCAAACCTGAGCAACCATGTGCAATCATTTTCCTCAGAAGAGCCACCATGACATGTTTCCTTTTTAGGCTCTTCAATAGCTTCCTCAACATCAAGTGCATAAACCCCCAGTTCTGGCTCAAAAAACTGAACTTCATTCGGCTTGTTAAATTTTGTTATGATTTCTTTGAGCCTCGGTTCATTTTCCACTCTGATTTGGTTTGCAATTCCTTTCCAGGGTAGCCACATATGTGAGCAATCTGTTGAAAAATAGCCATTCAGAGTTTTCATCCAATCCCTTGCAAGTAGCATTCCATATCTACTTGGGATATTAACAACCGAGAATGTCGACAACCTCGTTGGACCCCGGGTTCAGAATTTAATTGAATTTTGACATCATATAGGGTCCCTACCACATTTACCTCTGATCGGTCCAATTGCAGGACCTTGCATTTGGATGAAACGAGGTTGCGGACCTTGCATTTGACATATCTCCGAAGGCATGAGGTTGCTCGTGGCACCCGTGTCCACCAAACGAGTTATGCAAATTCTTACCCGCAATTCTCGAGTCAATAAGAATGGCGGGACATCCCGTCTCTCCTTTCGTAAAATCAGATGGGACTCAACTCCTTTTCCCTTCCACATTTGATCGGGTGAGTTCGAGCCTTTATCAACGCCTCCTTTTTGCCGGGCAATCTAGCCGCGTCCAAGAACGAAAGGCTAGATTTGGACTTCTTCAGATCCTCCACTGTGTCATAGTTTGGTTTTTCGAATTTGATTGTCTTCTGCACGTCATTAGACATTTCTCTTCTGAGTGGAGGAGGAGGATTATTATCTGCCTTAGTATCCGGAGGAAGAATAGAGTTGTTTGGAGGTGTTGATGAGGTTTTAGGGGCTTTAGATTTACTTCTCAAATGGTACCCATGATTCCCCTTTCTAAAATCTCGAAAAGCTTGCACCTCCTATTCCAAAATTTCGTCTTCTTCTTCCTCACTCTCACCTTCTTGATGATATAAAGTTTCCACCACCATAATGTTATCATCTTGATGTTGCGATGGACCCTCATTTGATACCAGTTCCAAATCATCAACTTGGGCCTAGAAGACAATGAGTGTATCTAGCAATTTCAGGACAATTCCTCTCATTGTGTTCTTTTGTGTTGTGCAACCTACACCCCTTTTCCCATGCCAAATCGGAAAGATTCAAAAGGGAATTGGATTGACTAGGTCTTGCAAAAGTATCTAGTTGATTAGCAATGGGGGCGGGTACTCCCCCATTGTTTGGCTTTGTGTTCCAATGTCTCCCTCTATTGTTAAAATTTTGATTTGAGTGAGGGGCATGGGATTCATACTTCTATTTTTGAACCATGTCATTGCTCAGTTTATGGACTATCTTCTTGAGCTCTTCGACCTCCGAATAAATCTCCTTCGGTGGAATCACATTGTTGTTAACCCCCGTTGGATTTGCATAATTGGTGGGGTCTTGATTCAACATTTGGGTCGGGTTTTGAGGAATTTGATTCCCGTATGGATTGACACTTTGAATCGGAGTTGGATTTGGGAAAGGAACTATAGCCTGAGAATTAACTTGGCTGGTTCCTTGCATAGTCGATTGACTATTCTGCAAAAATGCGAGAACAGGTGGAATGGATGTGATTGGTTGGATTGGAATGGGTGCATACGCAGGTGTTGGTGGATACGATTGTTGATATGGGAAGGCATTCATGCTTGGCATTTGCGGTGCCATGATCTGATTTGCCAAGGGAGCTTGACCATATGGAGCATATTGTCCCATCATAGGCATCTGGGGAAATCCATAGCCCTGTGGTGTCATTTGTTGCTCGATGGTCATGGCTTCATTGTAGGCTAACGCGAGCGTGGTGACTTGAGGATTTCGTCTTGCAAACATGGCTGTCATGGGATCCAATGCCCCAAAATATATTTGCAAGGCCATTGCGGGATCTATGGCAAAATGCCGAACTGCTCTATTATAGCACTTTTGGAATTTCTGATTAAATGTTCTGATAGGTTCACCCTGGCCCCTTTTGCATGTAATGAATTGATTGTAAATGGTTGCGGGATCCAAAGGTGACCTAAACTGATTGACAAAGGCATTCTCCATTTGCGCCCATGAAGTGATTGAACCGGTTGGTAAGCATATATACCATTCATATGCTATTGGATCTAAGCTCATGGGGAAAAGTCTGCAAGCCACATCCTCATGTTGGACTTGCAGTCTTATTAAAACATCCCTATAGGCTTGGATATGTTCTTCTGCAGTTCTTGGGCCATCTGGTTTGTATTTAGGCAAAAATATTTCTATGTTCTTGGGGATTTCATGGATATCCCCTGCAATGTTCAAAGGAATATTATTAGCTCCATACCAAGGAGCTGCTGGAGGTTGAGCCATTTGACTCAAAATCGATGAGGACAACCCTACAAGAGCAGTGGAAATATTATCGACAATAGGTACACTAGTGGCAACTGATATTACTGGTGTAGGTCCACTCGATGTTCCAGGAGCAAAAAGGTCTTTTGTGACTGGTAAGCTTACAACTTGCTTGGTTTTATTCTTGGGAGTACCAATGAGTGTAAGGTCATGAAATATGGTTTCCCCGGTTGTTTGGGACCTAGTCGCAATACGACGCGGTGGGTCCAGCCTGCCTGATGAAACCCTCGGTTATCTCCAAGAAACCTGCAACAGAAAAACAAAAGTTGTAGTTTAGCCGTTTGCGAGATTTAAGAGATGATTTCAAAATCAAATCAAAAAGATATTACTTATGTATGAAAATCAAAATAAAGTAAACCAATCAGGCCCTCCTTCTAGCGCCAATCTGTTGAGTGGTGTTTTCACCCGATTGTGAAAGCACACTCTCCGGTAGGATCCGAGTCCCAAAATCCTCTGCTTGCAAAGAAATTATAACAGAATAATTTCTCCAAGGTTCTTGTTATGCTGGCTTTTTGTTTACCAAAGATGCTGTTCAATTTAAATGTTGGGAATACCTTAGGGTTGCAAGTGGATGTTAACAAGGGGCACTGTGGTTTATTTTAATTTGAATTTGCAATGGACTCAAAGTGAATAAATCTAAGAAATGAATCTATTTTGATCTTGAGCTTTGATGGATTTTTAGTTATTTATTTAAATGACGGTAATAAAAATGCAGGAATGAAATAAAGGATTGAAATAAAAGAAATGCAAATAAAAAAAATGAAACTAAACTACGTCCAGAATGTTGCCATCTCGATTTGACAAAATCGAAGATAATGAGGTTTTCTGCATGCAACCTAACCTATTGAATCTGCAAATTCGCACAATCCTGATAAGCTAGGTGCGGGTTTCTGGGGTTTTTACTGTAATTTCAGATTTTAGGCATTCGCATGAAGCAACCAAAAACATTTGCATTAAACTTCACCTAGAAGCCTAGAAATCGAAAGGGAAGATAAAACATTAAATCTTGCATGCAAAATGACTCCTTCTTTCTTATCAATGAGATGTCAATTCTCTGTATTTCTGTATCAAAATGATATATCAATTACAATGACAGAATGTTCCAGGTTTAACAAATCCAGAACAAGTGAAGGAAATTGCTCCAATAGCAGGTCCAGAATGGCGGGTCGCCTTTGTCTCTGCAACTCTGCTAGCAGCAATTTCCAACCCTCGTATCAATCTGCTCTTCTGATTTTATACTATCTGATACGACTCTCTGTTTCGCCCTGCGTCGCTTCGTTTCACCTCCCAGAATGCATCGTTTCGTATTCCCGCCTTTTCGTTGCTTTTGAATTCATGCTCGATGCCGAAACGTTCGATATTTTCGTTTACATGTAACGCTTCTGCAACTCGACACTCGTATGCCACGTGTTTCGCGCCTTCCTAGCACGTTTCGTAATGGCCCCATGTAAATCGTGACAAATGTTGTCGCGATATTGCGACATTTTTCTCCATGTAACTCTGTTCCTCTGCCTGCACAACGAAAATGAGACATGTCGCGATATCGCGACGTTTTTCTGTCAACAGCCTTTCTTGCCTTCATGCACAGCGAAAATCCGACATGTCACGATTTCGCTACAAGTTTTCCGCACTTAGTCTCTTTTCAATAAAGTGTCACGAAATCGCTACCATTTTCCGCCCTCTGCATGGTTCTCACTTTCTGTCGCGATTTCGCGACGTCTTTGTCTGGCTGGAACGTTTCCTCAAAAGTTGCGCGATATCGCTACGCCTTTGTGCCTTAGACTCTTTTCATTCAGGTGAACCACGATATCGGAACACGTAGCGATTTCGCTACGCTCTTTGCTTTGTTTGGCTTCATTTTTCGATTGTAGCGAAATCGCTACCATTTTACCACTTAGGCCTTTTAATCCACCCGCGTCGCAAACGCGACGCGTCACGATTTCGCGACGCCTTTCGACTTATGCGCTTTGTGTCAGTTCTCATCGCGATTTCGCTACACTGCTGGGCCTTATCGCCTTTGGCTCGGTTTTGTCACGATTTCATGACCATTTTATATTTTATGCCTTCTGCCCGTTTGCAAGCCACGAAAATCAAACACGTCATGATTTCATGACGGTTCCGCCCACCTGCTGTCGTTGACTGCGTTGACCATGATTTTGTGACATGTCGCGATTTCGCTACGCTTTTCTGCTTCGTGCCCCGTTTGCTGCTTCCTGTCGTGATATCGCGACGTTTTTTGCTTTGTCCTGTTTGACTGGTTTGACCCACGATTTTGTGACATGTCACGATTTTGCTACACCTTTCCATTCTGCCTTTCTCTCTCCTCTTTCGGCCATGACGGAGCAACATGTCACGATTTCGCGACACTTTTTCATTTTCGGCCGCGACGGAGCAACATGTCACGATTTCGTGACACTTTTTCATTTTCGGCCGCGACGGCGCAACATGTCGCGATTTCGCGACACTTTTTCATCCTTGTGCAATTTTGCCTTTTTCTTGATTTTTAGCATCTGGGTCACTGAGATCTTCTTTGAAAGCATGCAAAAAAGGTGGGTCCCCAATTTTGGGGTGTGTTGTGGATCAGCCACAACAGGTTAGTTGGTAGTAGTCGAGCACTTGTCAGTGGGATGACTTCATCTTCATCCAACAAGCTAGGGTTTATAGAGATTCTCTACACAACAAAAAAAAGAAAACTTATGCCTACTTTAGATTTGAATTGTCTCTCTTGCATAATGTTTACAAACATGGTACTCATCATAGGAAGTCTCTAGTGTGAAAAAGGAGGTGTTAGTCTCTTGGTTACATGATTTAAATTACATGGAAGGATCATATGTGATAATGGAGTTAATGCAAAGGATTTGCTTTGAGCTATAGTAAAATGGAAATGTTTATAAAGTGGATATATTAAGATTAATTTTGGTAGTGTTTTTAAAAGACATCTAAAAAAAGTTGGTAGAGGTAGTGTTTTCCAAAATAATGAAGTCAAAATTCTCCTCACTCAATGTCATATGGAACCTCTACGAGTGCTCTTTATTACGAGTATTAAAGTAAGGATGTTGAGGGTTGAAGTCACATTGAGGTTGGGGACTAAGCCCTTGCAGCTTTTGTTTTACCGCCGAAGTTATATGTTGAGCATCCTTGAGGGTATAAGGGTCAAGCATGTTGATTTCTTGTCAAATTTTATCTTTAAGAACATAGTGAAAGTTTGAGACCACCACTGCTAGATCCAATTGGTAGGTGTGGGTGAGAAGACTTGTGAACTTTGTGCAATACTCCTCAACCATTCTTGTTTGTTTTGTTTATCTCAAATGAACCACAAACAATGTGGAAGATCCTTATCAAACCTTCTAATGAATTGTGCTTTTAAATCAAAACAAAGAATATGTGACCCTAGTTGACAAAGCTCCCATAACAATCATTGATGAGCATGGGTTCCCAACTTATTAGCAGCTAGTGTGACACAACCTTCTTTAAGAACATGGGGTAAATGGATAATGTTATCCATCTTGGTTAGCCACCCATGTGGGTTGGCATCCTCAAAGGTGGGGATATCAATGCATGTAGCAACTACATCATGAGACCAATAAAGAAAATTAGAAGCACCTCCTATAGAGGGATCTATATCAAAATTAAAGGTTAAGATGTAATCATCCATACCTAGAAGAGTACCCCTAGTAACATAGGGAGTCGAGTGACTGCCATAGGAATATGGGGGATTATGATCAAATGGAGGTTGTTGAAGAACGCTTGTGTCCCTTGGATTTGGTGCCTGGTGAATGCTCGATAGTTGTTGCCTAGTGACTTATTAAGACTTATAAACAAGGGAATGAGTAGTAGAGGATAATTTTTAGAAAGCATTAGATATCACCTACTAGTAATGGAATCAACCATATTTTTTTGTTTTTCAAGATATATATGCATATTAGAATAAATAATATCAAGAATATGATTACCAATTGGAGGGGTAACTAGAGGAGTAATAGGGGGAGGGTTATTAGGAGGAGGAGATAAAGAAGTGGTGTTAGGAGGAGGTAAATCCATGGTGTTTTTATGAAGAAATAATACATTGGTTAAAACTATTGATATTTAGAGGAGTGTTGTGATGCTTACCAAGATTTTTGGGTTGGCAATTCTTTCTACTCATACACACATCCCTAGAATTACCAATGTGTTATTATCAACCATTGATCTATAACCAACTAGTAGGAGCAACAGGTTTATTCATACACTAAGGGTAAATACAAAATCCAAAAAAAAATCCTTTAGAGCACCACTATTTTTTTTTTGTGATAAATACCCTACTTTGATAAGCTTAAAGAGACGATCACAAAGAGATAGACCTCCTGCAAGGGTCTCAACATACTAAATTCCCAAAAAATTATTGCTAGAAGTACCCCTTGTTTTGTCTAGTTCAAAGAGACGATACCAGTGGGATAGGTCTCCCACAAATGTTTTTCCATACAAAATCCTTATTTTTTCATCAAGTTCAAGAAAGGAAAACAACAATAGCAAATTCATAATATTATAGAATAAAAACGCACTTGAAGATGAGTTGAAAAAATTGATGAAAAATCATCAAGAAACAGGAAGTAAAACTATTCCATAGAGGTTCTAGAATGGTTCACGTGCCCTTCTATCGTAAATTTACATCACCATAGGAAGCCAAGATCGATGATCTAATACCAATTGTTATGAAACAACTCTAAGAAATATAGTAATTTTAGTAGCAATTCAATAATGCACAATAAACAAACATCCACTAATAATAATAAATTCAGATCCAATGCCAAAAAATCAAATATGCAAATAATCAATCAAATTCAAATTAATACAAATCCTTAGCCATTTAGATAAAGTCTCTTATCCACTTGGAAAGGGTGAAGTCTCATATGAGCAACAAAGGCGACTAAGATTTAAACATAAAATATGACTCAACTACAACACAAGTCTTCATTATTATAGATAAAATCAACATTAATCCTAACCCTAATGCTCAAGAGTTGACCACTTAACCTAGGACCTGAGCTAATAAAAATAAAGATAACTAACATGGCTATGTTGGGTACGACAATTCTTATAGATATTAAAATTGCAATTTTAAAAATATAAAAATATAAAAATATATTTAAATTAAAGGGCATACACAAATTATCTTTAATGATATAAATAAAAATGAATGTGGGGATTGGATGAAAATGATACTAATGTTGATGTTTATCAACTATAGTTGGAGGTAAAAAGATTATGAGCTGAGAGCATGTGCCAGCCAAGAGTGTGCCCTACTACGTAGCATGGAAGGAAAGTCATATTTGAAAGACCTAATGAGAAGTTAGGAACCCTAGATGGAAGTATGAGTGCCTAAGTTGGAGATAAGAGGAAGAGTGGATATATGGCAAGTTTGATCCAAGGGATATATACTACACTATAAGTGTTTTTTAAGGATAAGATGATCCAACATGATATAATACTTCTTAAAAGTAGAGGGTTGATATGTAAATTCCACGATTATTGGCTAGGGTGTTTGGAGATTCAAAATTGAATCGAGTGAGAGTGGGGATTGAATTCAAATTACTATATGACTTCTCTTCCTAAAAAAAAATTCCTCGTTATCTTTTCTAGTTTAGAAATTAGGGATAAAATAATGGGTAGTGGCCCATTATTTGGGCGAGAGATACCCTTTATTTCAGACCATGGAATGATAATTATCTATTGAGACAAAAACTATTAAAAAGATTTTGGTGTGGGTCAGGATTTTTGGACTTCTGTATCAGCTCATCAATGAGGATGTTTTGAAGAAATAGGAAATAGCCTTAGGGGAATTCATCAAAAGAGGGACCAACTATTAGGAAGTGAAAGCATGTTATACATACTTGGAAATGCGTTGCTATGGATATTTGAATTCAGTTGCCATAATGCATTAAGATTAAATCTAAATCAAGATAATGAGATCAATAAGTATGAAAACATTACATTCTAATGTTACTATTATTAAAGTGAAAACGATGAAGAAAAAGATAATATTAGTCATGAGACAAACTTCAAGATGAAGCAAGGAAATCATACTATAATATAATTTGGATTAGATCAAGGATATTCCACTCCAAATAGAGGCAAAGAAATTTTATCTACAATATCATATGGAAAATGCCAACATAGTTCACTTGGATCAACTATGAAGAAATAAATAAATATACAATGGATGAGAAAGTGCAATGTACAAGTTCAAAATTCAAAAGGAATTAAAGGTGCAAAGGATGATGTGGAGGACAACTTTAAATAAAATATGACATAAGAGGTTACTTTTGTTCTAGGTAAATTATCTTCATTTTTGTCAAGTAGTATGGAATCCTCTCTTGCCAATAGAAATGAAAGTAGTGTAGAGGTTATCCCTTTCACTTTAGGGTTTCAAGAACAACATAATAATGAAATGAGGATAGAGAAAATCCATAGCAATATAGGGTTTTTAGGGTAGCATAAGAAGGTAATTACTATGGAAGGGTATTTTTGCACTTTAGGATTTCTAGGACAACATAAAACTATAGATGACAAGTCTCACTATGAGCAATGTGAAAATCAAAGAGATTAATGTACATGAAAGTGTCGGTGAGAATGAAAAAAAGAGAGGAAGACCTAAAAAGCAAAACAAAGAGAAAAATAAACCTATAGGGATATTGATATGGGAAAATAAATAAATATCACAAGTATTAACAAGAAGTAGGTTTAAACCCACAAATAAAAAATGATGATGAAAATGATATCTTAGAATATTAGGGGCATGAATAAGACCTCTAAAAAAGAGGTATTAGGGAATTTATAGGTTGTTATAGACAACATATTTTTAGATATGGAAACTAGGTAGAAAATGTTTTAACCATTCCCAATATTGATTTTCATTTTGGCAAAATTTAAATTTTAGAAGGCAATTAGGAGAATGAGATTTTATGTCTTGATATCATTGAGTTGATTGTGAAAACGTAGTAGTTTGAGGAAGACAACAAATATATTTTATAGAAAGACAAATGAATAATATCTTTGATAAAAAGACAAGTTGCATATAGCTTAATTAACATGATAGCAATGTAACTAGAACAATGTAATTTCTTTGTATATTAATGGAAGTGGCTCCCAATAGAAGCCACACATGGCTTAGTAAACAAAACAAAAAAACTATTTTGGAGGTAGTCTCATAAAAATGTGAGCATATCTATAAGGAAGGAAACAAAGCAATAGATAATTTAGTCAAACATAGTATTGATCTTCATCTTGGTAAAATTGAAATTTTAGAAGGCAACTAAGTGAATGAGATTTTATCTCTTAAAAAAAATTATTTCATTGACGAAGATGAATAAATATTAATAAAAAATCAAATGAAGAATATATTCTATAAAAAGGTGCAGAAGTTTTAAGTAGGAACTTAAATAAGGCTTACAAATATGAGTTTATAAGTGGACTTAAGGTTAGTAATAACATCGATAACATCACCTATCAACACTTTGTAGATGATACAACCCTTTTTGGAAGGGCAAGGATAAATGAGGCCAAAGCTTTGAATAAATTTTTAAAAGAGTCTGAAAGAGCTTCAGGGCAAAAACATAATAGGACTAAATCCAAAATTTACTTTCTTAACACTCCTGCTAATATCAAAGCAAGAATTTGTAGGTTGTTTAAAATGAAGGAGATAAATTTACCAACTACTTATCTAGGGATGCCTTTATTTGAGGGGATAATGAGGATAGATTTATGGAATCCAGTTATTAGTAAAGTTCCATCTTGGAAAGGTAGATGGTTATCATTAGCATGAAAGAGTGCAATTAATTAAGTCAGTCTTACAAGCCATTCCAACATATTATGTGTCTTCGTATTCTATGCCAAAATCAGTTGAAAAAAATTTAATCTTTATTATGCGATCCTTTTTATGGTCATGTGTACATGGTAAAAGGAAATTTTCTTTGGTGAAATGGAGCAAGTTGTGTGATGACAAAACTAGGGGAGGTCTTGGTTTAAGAGATCTTACAGATGCAAACTTAGTTCTTAGGGGAAAAGTTATCTTCATATTGGACAAAGAGAGTCAAAGACAATGGGCAAAGATTCTTCTAAGTAAGTATGTTGATCCCAATGACCCAGGTTTAATTTTTACTGCATTCTCTCTTCCAAATGGTTCTGCTCTTTGGAATGGTTAAAAAAATCTATTTATCTTATGATTAAAGGTTTAAGATCGGTGGTGGGAACTAGAGAAAAAAATTCTATTGGTGTGATAAAAAACCACTCAATTTAGATCTAATTTTGAAACCTTGGATGAGATTACTTCAAGGCAAATACGATGATAGGGTTTCAAATATTTTGTACAAGGATAGAGAAGGAAGATACAAATGGAAAGAATATTTTTTTACAAGTATACAAGACATTGATGCTAGGAGGTAATTGAGTATAAAGATAACAACTGTAATTATTTCGAGGGGTGCCAAGGATAAATTGATTTGGGAGTTAAATAATTTAGGAGAATACACAACAAGAAGTGGATATAATGTTCAACACCAACATAATAATAATATCACTAGAATTTGGAGAGATATTTGGGATAGCCCAAGCATTCCTAAAGTCAAAATGTTTGTTTGTCTAGTAGGTCATAGAAGAATTTTATCCTGGGATAACCTTATGAAAAGGGGTTTTCATGGCCCCTCTAAATGTGTTTTTTGTAATAAGGAGGAGGAGAGTATTGACCATCTCTTGGGACATTGCTTAATAGTATGGAATCTATGGCAATGGATTCTTGATGTATTTAGTAAATGCATGGTGATGAATAGCAAAATTAAAGATTGGTTAAATCCTTAGTTATCAAGTTCGAGTTCGTGTTCGAATTCAACACTCTTGAAGTTCGAAATAAATTCATGTTTAAAAATTCAGAATAAAATTCAACATAAAATTTGATATATTATAAATGTACATATTTTTTTTTAGTTGGATGTAAAGCAATATGTCAAGAGACCGTTGATGCGGTATCAATTTATAGGCACACATGTAATTCCTGTCACAACCATAACCAATGTCTAATTAGTATCATTCGGTTAGTTACAACACCCAATTAGTTTGGGTTGTTCCTCTATCAATCCAATTACCCGGAGTTATATTCATTTACTAATTTAGTGTAACAAGAATAGGTATAAGTCTGTGATTGATATGGCATTTACTGTGTGGGTTTGCGCCAATCGTAATATTTTCAAACCTAGGTTTTGTACAGGCTTGAAGTTTGGTATCACTATATTTATGGATCAAATTTGTCACCTTAACCTTATTTTATTTTTATAAGGTAATTACGGTTTAGTTTTGGGTATCCAAAAACTTGTTTAAGATTTTTAATTAATATTAAATATTATTTATACATGGGCTTTTTACGAGACTTAGGTGAAAAAAATGTATATGTATGGGGACTCGAGGTCCTGCATTCTGGATCATTTGTAGTTAATAAAGTCTACAGCAACAAATGTAACTTGGCCGGGTTGTTTTAACATACACATAATACACCGTTTGACTCGCAGTAATTGGTTTTACATACAAATTCTCATTAGTGCCAAACACGAACAAAATTAAGATGCTCCACACCACACTTTGAGCAATGTTTGGTGACCGTAAATTCATATGGCTCTTTTTTTTGCCCTTGTAACATTGATGTTGATCCACTTGCACCTTTCTTCCATGTCATACTTATGTCTAACAGATTACACTCCGTTGCAACTTCAAACATCCACCATTAAAACTAATTGTTAAAAACTAATAGGTCAACTCAGAATAAATAAATAAAATGACTTACCTTGCACCAATTATAAACTAAAGATGGCCACATGTAGAACCAGAAAAAGGAGAATTCATAAATATCAAACCTGTTTTCTGCCAATTTTTTTTCCATACCGAATTTAAGGTTTGTTCGGGAAATTTATTCGTTAGGGTTTAAAATTTGTCGAATTTCAAAATTTTTCTCAAAAATCCGATGAATTTGATAACTAAGGTTAAAGCAATGGCAAAGCACTTATAAAAGTGAGGTTTTACAAACAATATGAGATATCAAAAGATAGAATACTTTTTTTTTTTGGTATAAGGTAGAGGTGGTTATAAGGTCCACAAACCTTTTACAAAGTCAAAATGGGCTGGTTCTAGCATCAAGCCCGTATAATCAAAATACAAAATGGATCTTTCTAAGACTCACATTAAGCCATACTTAGAGTCCAAAGTCCTATACTTGTCGCTTGACTATTCGAGGATAAAACAAAAACCAAACAACACCTAGTACTTACTAACACTAGGTTGTCGTATCGTACACTTGTCACCTCCCGTGCCCCAAAGAAATGGGATGCCTTTTCTCGCCTAATTCCATCTCGTCGGATTACTCATCATCAGCCCCTCCGATCTCCCCGATGCTCTAACAGGTTTGATCTTAGCTCTTCTCTAGCAACCAACACCAATAGTTCTTGAGGGAAGTTATCCTTCCAAATTTGCATCTCCCCAACAGAAACTGCAATATTTGCCATTAGATCCGCCGCTTGGTTCCCTTCTCTGAAGGTGTGTTGGATTCGGGCATTAACCAAATGAGATTTATGAATCTTTGCTTCTAGGATAAGCTCCAATATGGTCCAACTGGGGTCTTTATCCTCCTTAATTGCCTTGATTATATTAAGCGAATCCCCTTCAAAGATAACTTCCTTATAACCCTCAAGTCCGGCAATTCTCATTGCTTGCATGCAGGCTTGGGCTTCTGCAAAATGATTTGTTTGAGTTCCCAAAGGCTCTGCAAAGGCAAGGACCACTTTTCCTTCCTCATTTCTCAAAACTCCTCCTCGCTCCTGCTGGCCCGGATTTCCTTTAGCTGCCCAGTCAAAATTAAACTTAACCCACTTTTGTGTGGGGGTATCCACTTGAAACCATCCCGTGGGTTGGTTGTAATGTCTAGGTCCTGGAAGTTCCTCTCCCCGCTCCGCAAAATCCTCCTTTCCCTTAGAGACATGGTCTCATTTTTGAAGAAGAAAGTTTTCCAGTTTTCTTTCAAAGCTCCGATTATTTTATTACCACATAACCCGGGATCTTTCTTACGTCCTTTAAATACTCTCTTATTTCTCTCATTCCATATCCCCCATAAAAAATGGGGTAAGTCGAGCTTCCGAGCCAAGTCAAAAGCTTTGCCGGAAGGGGGAAGCCCACCGTATGCGTAAGTCGGACATGCTATTTGGACGAGACCCAATCTATATGAAATTTGGACAGGATCATTTGGAAGACCGTACAAGAAAAATCACAAGTTAGAAATATATGACTTACGGATTCTATTGCTTTCTCACACAAGATACATCGATTGATGAATTGGAAACCTCTCCTTTGCAGATTATCTCGTTGTCGGGATCTTATTTTGAACTGCCAACCAAAAGAAGAAAGCTATTTTTGGGGTTAAATTATTTAACCAAATAACGAAGTCTGAGTCCGACCATTGAATCCCGAGTGGATTAACTTATAGGCGCTTTTACCTGAATAGATCCCACTTGTAGTTTTGCCCCAAATCGCCTTGTCTCTTCCCTCCCCAGGAATGATCGGGAACACCCTTAAAGCATCATTGAGTTTGGTTAGGGCCACCTTCTCTTGCTCGACAGATTATGAACTCGTGATTTTCTTCCAAGAAGAAGTTTCCGTGCTACGACAATAAAATCCCCTACTTTTCCTCCCATTTCCTTCGAAAGTTTATGTTGGAGGACCCGAAGGTCTAAGTTATCTTTCGGAGGGGCCTCTTCCAACCACGGGTCTTTCCAAAAGTCCACTTGTCTTCCATTACCAATTCTCCATCCGATTCCTTTCCCGACTACCTCCCGACATTCGAGCAAACAATTCCAAAAATAGGATCCTCTAGGGAGATTATCGACTTTCAGGAAGTCCCGATTATTTCGATATATTTTGCCTTAAGAAGTTTTACCCATCCCAATTGATCATTATTGATAAATCTCCATACCTGTTTGCCAATCAGAGCTTGATTCATTTCTTTCATTCTCTTTAACCCCAGGCCCCCTTGATCCTTGCTTGCACACACCTGATTCCATGCTACCAACGAAATTCTCTTTCTCTCCTCTGAACCTGACCACAAGAAGTTGCATTGAATTAGCTCCAATGTAGCTCGGACCTTTGCAAGCATTCTAAATAGAGACATGTAGTAAATTGGAATGCTCTGTAAAGTAGTTTGAACTAATAAGGCTTTTCCCGCGTGAGTCGAGAAGGTCGCCCTTCCACCCTGCTAACTTTTTGGAGATCCTGTCAATGACTGAGTTCCACAAAGTAGCCTTCATTCTTCCTTCGAACATAGGCATGCCTAGATAAGTTGTTGGTAGAAGCTCCTTTCCACAACCGAAGAGGTTAGCTATTCTTTCCTCCCTCCCACCAGGCGTGTTAAAGAAATAGATGCTACTCTTCTTATAGTTTATGTACTCGTCTCGTCTCGTCTCATACTTGGTTAGAATTCTCTTCAACTTCCTAGCTTGAGGCACCGAGGCTTTGGACACAATGATTGTATCATCCACAAACTGTTGGTGAGACACTGGCCCTGCTGTTGAGGCTGGTTTAAAACCTTCCAATTGACCATCTACCACCGTCGCTGAAATGTTCCTACCCAATGCTTCCGCTAAAATAATAAACAAGTATGGAGACAAAGGATCTCCTTGTCGCAACCCCCTTTCACTCTTAAAGTAACCGGAGGGTGACCCATTCACCATGACAGAAAATCTTGTAGTAGAGATACAACTAAAAATCAACTTAATCCATTGGGGACGAAACCAAACTTACCCAAAATCTTGGTGAGGAACCGCCATGAGACCCGGTCGTAGGCTTTATTCATATCAAGCTTTAGTAACATACCTGCTTCCTTACTAGTCACCATTGAATGAATAACCTCATGAATTGTGATGATACCATCCAATATTTTTCGCCCTTTCACAAAGCCACCTTGGTTCATATCAATGATGAAAGGAAGGATAACCTTCAGCCTATTGGCGATTGTTTTTGTGAGAATCTTCATCAGAGTGTTACATAAACTGATAGGGCGAAAACCGGAAAATTCCATTGCTCCCACTAGTTTAGGGATGAGAACTAAAAAAGTAGCATTAACTCCTTCTGGGATTTCCATGTCCTTTTGAGCCTCAATTATAGCTTCCACTACATCATTGCCTAGGATATCCCAAAACTTCGGAAGAAAGTCGCAGGGAAGCCATCCGGTCCTCGGGGAGTCGTTACCATCCATGTCAAAAACGACCTTCTTGATTTCCTCCTTTGTGAAAGGACTAAGTAAGAATCCATTAAGATTATCAGTTACGAGGGGTGGAATGGCTGCCAACAGAGAGTCATCTTCTTCAATAGTCGGATTTACATCTTCTAGCAACGATTTAAAGTACTCAACCGCTTCCCTCCTTATGTCTTCCATATCTTTGGTGTTAGACCCATCGGCCATCTTGATCTCCTTAATTTTGTTAGTACTCCTGTGGCGAAGAGTAGAGACATGGAAGAACTTTGTATTTCTGTCACCCTCCTTTAACCAACGCGATCTGGATTTCCGCCTCCAAAAGGTTTCTTCAAATCCTAGCATCGTGTGGTATTCGGCTAATGACTCCCTCTCCCGGTTTCTCGGATCCTCTCGTAAGTCGCTCCGACTTCAGCTTCTCCTGCAGTTCTACGATCTTATCTTTTAGTTCAGCCTTTTTTGTGAAAATATTGCCAAAGGAAGTTTTGTTCCACTCTTTAATGTTAGCCTTCACATTCCTTAATTTACATGCCACTTGGGCCAGTTTTGAACCATTATACTTTTTGTCCCACCATTGGGCAACCAGATCCTTGAGATCCTGATGTTGGAACCACATAAGTTTGAATCGAAAGGGTCTCGATGTATCTTTTCTTAGAGTCCTCCCCTGTTTCCCACGGAATTGGGTTGTGATCGGACCCGATTCTTGGGAGTGCCGTTAATGAAGAGTCCCCAAACCTCTCCCGGCATTCTTGAGAAAGAAGAAACCTATCTAATCTGATCTGAATTTGGTTTTCCTTCAGTCTTTTGTTAGACCATGTATAGGAGAATCTATGCAGGTCCACATCCATCAACTCATGTTGCTCAACAAAATCTCTAAACTCGTAGATATCAGCAGTTATTCTTTGAGAGCCCCCCAATTTATCTACAGGATTAAGGTAGCAATTGAAATCCCCCGCCACAATCCAAGGGTAGTTGGGGACCGTCTCCCTCAATTCAGCTAGGCGACTCCAAAGAACCCTTCTCGGTCCCTCGTCTAACCGGAGCATATACATTCGTTAAGATCCACTCTTCCCGTGTGGTTTTATCCACACATAAGAGACAAATAAACCAACTAGACATTCGAATCACTCTACTATCAATCACATTTTTGTTCCACATAACCGAGTAACCCTCCTGCTGTTCCAGTGGCCTCTTGGCCTACTACTTCAACTTCTCGCCAAGTCCTATTCTTAAAAGGAATAACTCTACTCTCCTCCATTTTAGTTTCTTGCAAGAAAATCATATCCGGTTTGTGTTCTTGTCTAAGAGCATACAAAGCTCTTATTTTTGCAGGATTACTCCCACGAATATTCCATGAAAGGATCTTCATTTATGGGCTTTGGATCCTCGAGCCTTCGCCCCAAAGAGCAATACTGCTTGAGTGCCATCAGCCACTCCTCGCTCTGCTTCTTTCTGCCTTAAGGCAACATTGCTAGGTTTCCCTCTTCCTACCGAACCATATCCCCATACATCCGCTCTAGGTTGAAGTTCCTTGGGATTCACTTGGCTTCTAGTAACCATCTTGGGTAGGTCGGTCTTGGTATTTGGGGTAACAATCCGGCTTTCCGGGTTAACTAGTCTTTTTGACAAGTGGAGATGATTCCGTGCTCTTAGCTTCTTGATTAGTAGATTCTTTTTTCCTCGCTTTGGGGTTACACCGATCTTGGTGGTTCACCTCTTCCTCCCGAGTATCCTTGCTCGTATTATTAGTTTCCTGCTCCTTCCTTCGATTTTTCTCCTCTAAATCCTTCTCTTGAGTCTCCTCTACCTCAGATTCCACTTCTTGGCTATCCATCTGATCTCCCTTCAAATGATTTAATGCATCAAAACTGTTCTCCACTGGGATGTTGATCTCCTTGGAATTTCTTCTCATAAATTCCTCTGCAGTACATGGGACCACTTCCACCGAGCCTCCATAGGCCTCCCGTATCACCCAATCAAACTTACTTGCCCCAGGGCGTTGATATATGGGGTTCTTTCCTTTGTGATTTGGCTCTGAGGCTTGCTGTATCATCTTAGGAGCAGGTTGAGCTTGAGGGTTCCCATCAAAGGGACCAGCTCCCCTGTGAGAGGGTTTTGGGGCATAGGAATTTTTGGGAGGAGGGTTAAAACGTTGCCTCTTGCTTACAATAGGGCGAACAGGGTCTCTGATATTCGGATTTCGAGCTCCACGTCCTTGAGGCCCAGGTTGGGTAGGAATGGAGATCTCATGGGGGAGGGATATTATTCTGGGTTTGAGGATCAGTATTTTGGAGTGGGGGCTGGTTCTTGGAAATGCAATGGATACCCTGGTGCCCTACCTTCCCACAAACACTACACTTAAAAGACATATTTTCATATTCAAATACCTGAGTATGAAGGCCAAACATAGACGACAAAATAATGGATTTAGGGAGCTCTTTACTCAGGTCCGCCAACACACACATGCGAGCAGACTGGAGTCTTGTTTTTCTCAAGGTTGCAGGATCAATAGCTATTAGTTCTCCAATCTCTGTAGCTATCCCAACCAATATTTGTTCGTTCCAAAAAAGCAGAGGTAATCCCGGCATCTTAACCCAAATAGGAGCCAAATCCAAGACTCGAGTCCTGGGGGTTGAAATCGGGGGACCAACGCTTCAGATACAAGTCCCTTTTCCCAAAAAACCAAGGACCTCCTTGGAGAGTCCTTTCCATGTCCTGTTCACATTGAAATGTCACCAAAAGAAAACTCTTGGGTAAAGCCTTAATCATCATACCGGCCCTTGGCTGCCATTTTTGGATGGCCCATCTCCTTATGACTTCCATGTCCGGCCTCACCCCCATAAATTTAGCCACCAAAGATGTTCCGCCCTCCATAGCCACATGCTCGAGCTAAGGAATCTGGGACATGCAACCTACCATTGACGGATTTTAGATTAAAACAAGAGTCGGATAATTTTTGCTTACCGCGAAGAGCATTAAGATATGAAGGTCTCCAGTTGCCAGGTTTCTCTTTGTCTCCTTCTTGGGTCTTCCTTTGATCCTGACGCATAGAGTCCTGGTCCCCCTCAGAGAAATCTTCAACCGCATCCGCCCAACGCCCTTGGACCGGTTCCAATAGAACTTCCTTGTCCACATCCTCCGCCTGGGGGGCTGCTATCTCGCCAGAGCCCCCACCTATCGCGTCTGCTGATCTGCCCTCTGAAGTCCCACACCTAGGGTTTGATGCCCCTAGAGCTCTCGCTCCTCCTCCTTGCTGCTCCATCCGTCACAACTTGTTGCCTCCAAAATCCCATTTTTTTTTTTTTTTTTTTTTTTTAGGGCCACAATTTTTTTTGTGAGAATAATTGTTGATTACTAGATTGGAGAAGAAAAAAGAGCAAGATAGAATACTTTGGACTATATGGCTAGAAAGGAATAAAAAATATTTAAAGGAAAGGAAAGCAGTTTAGAGGTAATGAAAAAGAAGATATGTTTAGCCATAGAGGAGTCTAAACCAACCCTATCAATTCACCCAATCCCTAATTTGGAAGCAGAGAGTCTTGATAGATGGAGTCAAGTCATTAAATGGAGTTATGATATTGGGTACAAGAGAAGCAAAAATAAGGTAAATAATATAAAGTGGAAACCACCAGATGTGGAGTGGGTTAAGTTAAATTTTGATGGAGCATCTAAAGGAAACCCAAGACTAGTAGGAGGAGGAGGAATAATTAGAAATAATAGAGGAGAGATTTTATCTCATTATGCTTTCAATTGTAGATTTAAGATAAATAATGAAGTTGAAGCTTGGGAAACTTTAGAAGGGTTAAAAATATGTAAACAAATGAAATGGAATAGAGTTTGGATGGAAGGTGATTCTCTCATAGTAATAAATGCAATTTTGAGGAAAAAAGGCTCCATGGAACATACAAGAGATAATTGTGGAAACTCAAGATCTTGTTAAAGAGTTTGAAGAAATTAGGTTTACACATATATTAAGGGAAGGAAACAAATGTGCAGAAAAGCTAGCCAATAGAGGGGTTTTTATTGAGGATAGTGAAGTTAACATCTCCTTTCCATGGTTAGAGGAAGTAGAAATTTTAGTTGAAGTTAAAAAAAAAATGTTGATTGCCTAAATCAGTTAATGATTAAGATTTACTTTAATGTTTTCCATTGGTAATATATATTTTATTTTATAACAATAATGTGTGTTCATTTAGACTATTTATTATAATTTTTGTGGATGCACTTGTATTTCAGGAAGGAAACTAGCAATCCAGATTTGGTAAAACATACTATGTTAGTGCAATGTTTTGGAAATATTACTCTACTAAGATGCAAGGCATAGATAGTAGAGGTGAAGTTTTGGCATTGTGAAGGTTGCTATAGGAAAATGTCAAGAAATATGCTAAATTTTGGAGTAATTGTATTCATACAGAGATTTGAAAAGATCCAAAAAATGAAAATCAAGAATTCAGACATTTTATGTAAAATGATGTAGGTTTCTATCTATAGCATCTCAATTGAGATGAGAAGTGTATCTATTTGTAATCTATCAAGATCTAAATAAGATATATGTAATTTTTTAAGGTTAGGGGACCCGAGTACAACCCCTTTTTATCAAGCAAAATTTAGCAATGCAATTAAATATATTTCCTATTTTGATGGGAGTGGCCCCCAATAGAAGCCATGCATAGATTATTAAAATAATAATAATAATGAATTTTAATCTTTTGAGGAGCCAATAATTCAATGTCTTAGACCAAGATTCCAATCCCCTAGATGAAACTTAACATTTGTAGACACCCAATATTGAGTGCATCATCAAAGTATCCAAGCTTACCAACATCTTCATTAGCTAATCAATCATGCATCCAAATTGAGTCAATTATATCCAACTTCAAATTAGGAGCATTTATTGCTCCAAAAGTGAAAGCACTAAGACCTAAGCAATAACATTGGGGATGCTTTTGCTCCTAGGAAACACTTTTACACATTTTTTAAATTTGCATTACTTCCCACCCAAACTATCTGATAAGCGTCATCTTCACATTAGTGTAGGGATCATTAGCCTCATAAATGTTATCGCCTCTAGTGCTACTGAATGTCAAACCCCATAAGGGAAAAGGATGGTAGTTAATACCTATCAAGATACCTACCAAACATATACATGATCACATAAATCTGATCTATAACCCCAATAGAAATACAAATCCCCAAAACTTTCCTTTTCTATCTTGTATCCATTAATTGCATATTAAAACCATTTTGAAATATTTCCCTCAAAGAATACCGTTAGCTTCAATTTAATCATCTTCCAAGGAACCATGGCTTCTTATAAATCTAGCACTTTAGGAGCACAATTGAATATCATCATGAAGCATAACAAATCTATGTCAAGATTATATCATGATATTTTGAAGGTAACAAAAATACCAATCTAAGTATGTATCTCATACAATTATGAAGCTCTCAATCATCTCAAGAAACAAGCAAGCCCATCTAATTCATCACCACAAGGGGATATCAACCTAGGTATCTTGAGGCTACAAGTTTGCTTGGTTGTGCTCCCTCCCCTCTTCGATTTATCATGTGTTTGTTTTGTAAGTTTGTAATCATTTGATCATTGCACGCTAACCTTATTTGTTCATCAGATCCTTACCTACTTGTCATTTGAGTTTCTTTCAATATTAGTTTACACATTTCCTAATTAATTAACTTATCATACTATCTCCATAAAGGCCCCTACACCTACTAGTAAGGGATCCTTATCACAACATTTGTAAAATCATAATTCTTTGTCAAATCCTATTCTATTGTATCCATATATCAACTCACTATCGAATTCCAAGTTCAATGGCACTATCACTCTCTATTTTTGATATAACAAAAATTGAGTTCACAATCACAAAAAGTGAAAGCACTTCAAGCTAACAAAATCGTAGGTGGTGCTCTCACTCACCTAGTGGCACTTTTACTACTGAACTCAATCATTATTTTATAATTCTATATTTGTTTATCTCATCTTTTAAATAGGGGTTTGATGTTGGTCAAGGGAGCAATTCCTCTAGTCTAGGCATATCCCTTTACTGCTAATTTATTTTTTTTGTCTATTTTATAGGTTGGTGAAAGTGCCATTAGAAAGTAGTAGAGCCAACAAAAATTCTATAGACTGACAATACTTTTATTAGGATCACTTTTGTAGATCAACAATGCTTCTACCATTAAGGCAAAAAATTAGGTTTCAAGTTCCAAGATTTTGTTTTTAACATCTTAGGTCATAGATCTATCTACTACCTATTCTACATTTGCTTTTGTTTTAGTAATTTTCTAGTTTTATCCATTAAAAAAAAGAAAGAAATAACAAATTAGTATTAATATCATTAGAAGCCCAACTTTAATCTTGCATATCATCAAATCAAAATCACAGATAGGCATATTGGGGATTGCTTGTTGCATCATCCTATTGAACCCTTTCTCTAAAAGGAATATCGTTTCTCATTTATCATTAAAATCCAAAAGCATTTAGTTTATTAGGATCTATTTGCTTTATTGCTTGATGCATTTATACCTAGCATAGGACTAGATTAAAGTTAAGCTTGTTAAAGAAAATCTTAGGAGAAATGTGGGTGTTCTCTAACTCAATCCATGTAACCCTAGACTTAGGCTCACAAACTGTCCCTCACCTTGAGGTGAGAAAGGGAGATATGTGGAAAATACCTTAATAGGTCCTTCATGATTCTTTCCCTACATATCACATTTTGATGAATCCACTATGAACACCACAGTGGGTCCAAATATTTTTCTTTACTAAGCCAAACCTTAATCAAAACTAAAACATATCAAACCCTAATCAAGATCATTAAATTTATTTGTTTAGTTAGATCACATTAAATACAGATAATAAGAACATAACCAAGTGCTAGTTCTACTAGGGATCTTTACATTTGAGTAGCTTTCACATGAACTACTAGGCTATATTATGTATATAGTGAGTCGAGGTTGCCAACCGACCTCATAAGGTCCCATGCATGCTTACAACTAGTAAGGAGTATATTATAGTGGGCTAGTGGAAGTAATAAGGAGGCATAATATAACCCCTCACAAACCATCTTGGCCACATATCTAGAAGGTCACTTCCATGTATCATTGGTATCCTATGTATCAACTTTCCCTTATGTATTGATGGGTATATCAAGAGGGTTTAGGTATATTAGGACCTTTGGTATATAGGGAGGTCCCTAAGGTATAGGCTAGATTGGGTATATCAAGGGAAGGAGATGTAAGGCTACCAAAAATTCTTCTTTTTCTTATTTAATTGATAGTGATTAATTAATTAAATATTAAGTAAACATTAGGTTTAATTAATTAGATTTTTGAAAATGTTATATCTATTAGGGCTTTATCTTGTTGGATGCTCATGGGTTTTGTCCAATGGTTTGGCCACCATGAGTGGTTTATAAATTTCTACAATATGTTTGATGCTTAATGGAAAATCAATCAAATTTTTTTTTTTGTTCCATATAATTACAAAATTAATCCTCTCTTCTCCTAAACCTATGGTTGAGAAATGCTACCTAACCCATAGTGTCGCTCATCAGTTGGTTGTTAACTCTAATCCTCCTATTGTGAGTCATGATGACCATCATACCTTAGAGAATCCTACCATTGACCAAGAAGATGAGGTTTCCATACCTTGAGATTCTCTAAGCTCTACCCATGATAAATATGTAAGGGTGGTCTTCCACTCTACAAATAATATGGCTTATTTCTTATAGAAGTATAGGTAAACCATAGAGTCCTTCCTTATGGAAGGTCATAAAACACTAGGCACCTTTATAGGGGATGATTCACTGGATTGTTCCTAACAACCTAACTCTAATACTTTACCATTAAATCAATTGGATCCACCATTTGGATATATAAGTGTATATATTAATACATCAACATCTTATTTCATTTATTCAACACCTCCTATTATCACCACATCAATGGCAAACCCTCCTGCCTCCATTGGAACATCACTCATATTTTCCTACCCTTGAGGAATTATTTCAAGGCAATGTTAGTTGTCCCAAATCTCAATGGGAAGGCACAAGTTACACTCCTAATTAAAATATGCCATAGATTACCCCATCCCTAATCTTCATATCAATTTAACCCATGGTCCTCATTCAAATACCACAAGTGCAAGGATAGGGTTGAGATGCAATTCTAGCCTTTTAATATCTCACCCTTCATCTTCCAATCCCTTCAACATAGGTACTCTAGTATCATTCAAAATTATATGGCCAAGCATACCAACATTCTTACATCAATCACCAATAGATTCCCTCTATCTCTTAGCATATACCTTTTGTTCCATCAAATCCTATTTCTACTAAACTTCAAGTCTTAACCACTTAGATAGAGCAATTTAAACAACAAATGATCATCATCTAGTCACAAGTACTCCTATGACGACTTGTGCAACTAGCCTTTAAATCCTTTCATATCTAGTCATTTTTTTCCTCCTAATTTTGAAACACTTTAGTTTCAAATGTACAAAGGGAAGGAGGATCCTATCAACCACCTTAGGTTGTTTAGAATTGCTTGTAGTGATGTTTCTTATAATGAAACATTACTACTTAAAACATTCTCCAAGAGTCTTCATGACCCTACTTTGGAATGGTACCATTAGGTACCCACACATTCCTTGAAAAGATTTGTGGACCTCATTAAGATGTTTGTTAAGCAATTCTCTATCTACATTGAGGAAAATATCACAATCAACAACCTATACAAACTCAAATATTCAAAATACAATTATTTTCCAAATTTTTAGCAAGATGGAATGCCCTAGTTGGGAGATTACAATACGTCCCTCCACCTAGAGACCTACTAGACATCTTCATAGGAAACCTCAATGAGTAATTGACCTTCTACCTAGAAATGACTAATGTGTCTCCCTTTAAAGATACAATTGATATGGCCAAGAGAATAGAGATTTCCCTTGTTAAAAGAGTGCAATTAAATACTAAACCCCATAAATATGAAGATAAGTCTCCCTTTAACACAAAGCGTAATACAAGAATAAAGTCACAAACTTGCCAACAAGGTGATAGAGTCACAAACTTGCCAACAATGTTAGTGTTGTTGTAAACATTCAAAAACTTATCTTTGGGAAGCCTCAACAAAAAAAGCCTAAAAAGAGGTACTTTATATTGGATGAACCTCTTTCAACTATTTTAGAGTATCTCCTAAAAGCTATAATGATAAAGCTCCCACTTGTTAGACCTAGAAGGGAAAAGGCTTCATGGTTTTGTGCCAATAAATAATGTACCTTCCATTGCATAAACAATCATGCAATCAACCAATGAATAAGCCTCAAGAATATAATCAAATAAATAGTCAACAATGATCAATTATCCTTAATGGCTTTGACTGTCACCCTTATTCCAATTAAGAACTAGGAATCTTTCAAAATTTATTGCTTAATCACAATAAATACTAAAACACAACAAATAATATCCACTTTAGCAATGTACCCACTCCAAACCAAGGGATGGTAAGGAGGATTTATTCTTATAATCATAAATTTCACATTTATTTTGTATCTTAACAATAGCACAAAAACCAATCATTTTATCAACCTTTAAGACCTCCTTTGGTCCTTTACAATAAAAAAACTTCTTCACCTGAAGGACCTCCTCTAATCATCCAATCAAGGACCAAGTCTAAGGGTGATTTTAATTTGCTTTAGAAACTTGATAATACCCCAATCAAAATACCCCTTCTTAAACTTTTTAGGTCTTCTTCAACCAATAGAGATGTGTTATTCATTATTTTGAATGAATAGGTCATTCCTTAGGACCTCAACCTCAATGACCTTCCTTTTGTAGGAGGGTCCATTAGGGTTAATCATACCACTATATGAGGATGACATTCCTTAATCCTCTAAGGTCATATATATACCATTATATATCATTGGCTATATCAATGACAAGTTCATCAAGTGAATCTTAGTTGATAATGGTTTTGGTCTCAATTTCTATAACCTAAAGTTTATCAATCATGTTGGGCTAACAAGACATGGTTTGGAGAGGTTTAATATTGTTATCAAGGATTTTAACAATTTGAAATGTGAGGCTAGTGGCACTATAGTCTTACCCCTCCACATTAGATCTTACACTCTCAACACCCTCTTTTATGTCATACCTTGTGATCTAACATGCAATTTTCTACTTGGAAGGGCTTGGATCCATGAGATGTGGTAATATGGACAAATAGGGGGAATAATGAAACAAAACCAAGTTGATTATTTACATTACCAAATGGTCTATAAATAGCCAAAGTTACACCATGAAGGATCAAATTACAATCATTGTTAGACCTACACCTGAAGGCCCAATTGTTAAGCATAAATCCTTAATGTGGCCACGTAAAGTATTTACATGGATAATTAAAAAAAGGACATGTATAATCAAATATAACCACCTATAAAATATTATATTTAATATAAATCAAGGTGGCCTACATGCATAATAAAATAGTATCTTTTAAATCCTATCATTCCTCACCACTATACAAGCATTAGAATCCAATGTGTACAAATAGGGAAGTAGAATCATGATCCATGTGATGAGAATAGATTAGAATCAAAAGGAACAAAAGCTAGATTAGGAATAAGAATTGGAACAACTAGAACAAGAGTAGGAGCTTGGAACAACTAGATAGGAGTAGAAGTTGGAACAACCAAACTGGAACAAGAGTTGAGATAACTAAGGATCCAGTAAACTAAAACTTCTTGTAATGTTTCCTAACGAAATCTAGTGACTCTTGTTAGTGAAGACATACACTGAGTTGAAAAGATAAAATACATTGAGATAAAGGTGTTGCTAAAGGGGTAAACCAACTCCAATGGTAGGAGTACCAATATAATACCAATTGATCACATACAAACAGGAATCAAAATATAATTTAACAAATAGTGAGGACAAGTCTGTCACAAAACTTACCTTAGAATAGGATACAAAACAAGGTTGCCACAACACTTGTATGATGTCAAAAGTGGATTGTTGATAGGATACAATTGCTCGAAATAAGAGCCCACAAAAAATAATGACAAGTGTCCTTATGGTGACCTCATCCCACTAGATTGCATGGATAACTAGTCACTGTAATTGCTAGGTGCTCTAGAGGAGATCATTGATTGAGATTCACTTATATTGTGATGAGTGTCGGGTACATCAAAAAATGCACTTCATGATACAACAAAGCAATTTGAGCAACATAAATTTCAAATTATCAAAATTCAAAGCAGACCTTTAGAAAACATGAAATCAATGCTTCTACTAGACCTTGCTTGAAAAAAGCTTTTCACCAACTATAAATAAAGCTTTGGTTAGGACTAGATAGAGCCTTAATTTACATTAAAAACAGGAGCTCCTAAGTAGAAAAATAGGAAGGGAATCTTTATCCCTTTATAAGTTAAAGCAAGGAATATTCCATCACAAAGATTTTTGTGTCAAAATATAGGCCTTGGTTTTGTGAGAAAAACAAAAGGGGGTCTTCTAAGCAACAAAAGAAAATAGGGGCACTTTTAAATTTTTCACTAGACAAAGAATAGTCCTGTAGAATATTCTATTAAGTATGTTTTTTATGTTAAAAAGATATTATGTCCATCTACCTTTTGAATCATACATTTAACATGTTCAAAAGCAAAAATATTTAAAAGTTCTAAGGATCAACCCATGCCACATGTGGGATTAAAAAATATTACGAATGATGTTGATGATGTAATGCATGTACTTTAATAATTTTTTTTGTGGAGGGTGCACTAAATTGCTACTTGAACATTTTGTGAAGCTTGTGAACCAAGTTCTTGCTAATAAAAATGGATCATTTTATCCTTTTTTGATCTTATCCTCATTACTAGGGTGATCAAACTAATAATGCTAAATAATGAAGGATTGTAAACTATAGTACCAACTACTCCAAATGGCATAAGGTAGTCAACTATATAATGATGCCATGTGGTGATGTGAACACAAAAAAATAGGACACCATAATATTGAAGCTTTGGAAAACATGTATGATGTTATGCATACTTTTCAAGTTGTATTAGATGTGGTGATACTATATATTTACAAGCAACATAACGGGGCCACCAACTATGCTTTAGAAGACCTATTTAGATAGACAAATAAGATCATAACACTAGTTAATATAGGACCTTGGATGATGAGATAGATAACAATAAAACAACTAGATCAAGTGAAATAGAGATAATGATCTAGAGTGGAGGGGTACGTAGCACATGAAACATAAACAAGGCCACATGAGAGCACCTGGTGAGTAGCAAGCATTACACAAGTTAAGGATGAAAATATGTTAGAGGAGTTGATGCAACATGTTTCAAAGATGACACTTGAGCCTTCATCAACCTCAAACCACTATAACACCCAATATCTAGCCTATGGATCTATAGATATTCATAGCAAAAAAATAAAAATATGTTGAAATTGAAGGTCACACCAATAGACAAAGGTTGCAACACATTGAAGGAAAAACATTGAAAATCACTAGCTACTCTTCTACAACAAAAAAAAATATTAATAGATAGAGGGCGGGTCACTTTTCATTCATTTTCGTCAAACAAACTCTACTGCACTATTTTTTGCCTCCATACACTAATTTTTTTCTAGTTTAAAGTGTACATGGGGAAGCAAATTTTAAATGCTGGGAATATTTATGAGAACCAACTTAGATGCACCAATCAATGTCATCCACGATAACTGCAAGCCATAATCAAATGTGGTTCTTAAGATGCGGGGTGGCAGACTACTAACAATGAGGCAAGGTGTAAACTACCTATTAAACAACTAATGTCAGGAATGTGCTATGCTTAGCATTCATATAAATGTACAACATAAGGAAAAAAAAATTAATGTCAAATTAGAGTTGCAATGGTGCAACGTTCATGCTTCTTGCTACTATAACACTAAAGCAAATACTTAGATCTTCAACAACAAATTTAAAGGATGTAGGTAGCTGCAACAAATAAATGCATAGAATAAAGTTGATGCTAGCATAAACTAATGAAAATAGAGGATCAAATGCTATAGTTGTATCAAATTTGAGGAGGGAAGAATCTCTAGGAGGAAAGTCCTCCCCTTAGGGAGTCCACATAAGAGTGAATCACTCTGATACTAGTATGATAAAAAAAAATAAGGGTAAGAATGAAACAACATCGAGCTAATTATTTATATTACCAAATAGGTTATAAATAACTAGAATTATATCATGAAGGATCAAGTTACAATCATTGCTAGACCTACACCTGAAGTCCCAACTATCAACCATAAATCCCTAATGTGACCACAAAACAAATTTATATGGATAATTAAGAAAAGCCCACGTATAATCAAACACAACCACTTATAAAATATTATATTTAATATAAATTAAGGTGGCCTACATGCATTATAAAATATTATATTTTAAACCCTATCATGTGGGGCATCCCTTCAACTCTTCATTAGTGCCTTAAATATAAATACAAGGGTAAGACTGATCATATTCCAACTAAACTTGAGCCTTTTGCCTATTGTTAGGTGATTGAGGTTAAAAATCCTAAAGCTTATTTTTGCCCTCCTTTCATTTTGTCTCTCAAATCTTGTCATCTTCTTAGTCTCCTATCATTGATGTATTAAGGTATCTCACTTTAAATAATTCATCTAATAATGAACTTAAGGGCCAACGTGCTAATCTAATCATCATTAATAATAACAAACCAAATGATAGTCAATTTGTCTTGGACCTATCCAAGCTCCCTCCATCTCCCTAAATCTTAGGCTTGCTTTCTAGATATAAAAGTAAATTGCAAATAGAAAGTTGCTTCTTCTTTTATGCTGGTATTGCCAATTTAGAGAAAATCCATGGTAGTAATCCTCACCCAATTGAGCGATAATGCACTTAATGCTTCTTGTCATATCCCATCACTAAGTAGATGCTTTCCAATATGGGATATTGAGGCAAATGGCTAGGCCTGCATGAATATGGCATCAAAGAGCCCTTGTTGACCAAAACCTAGTTGATATCTTGTCAGATAGGCTATATCTCTAGCCATAACAAGCTTTTACCTTCTTATGATAACAAAGAGGAAGTTGGTCATCTTGATAGGGCATCCCATTATGACTTTGTTTCTTTAAATGGATTGATTGAGACAAGGATGATGATAATGGATCATCACTCCTTATAGACCAAAGCTTCTATGAATTTACCTTATTTTTTTAGGCAAATTTTCCAACCTTAATTTATTATGATTTGATTGATGATAAAGACAACTATAAGTAGGAAGATATACCAAATGATCCTCCCCAAGGTGGTCCCTTAGACTATCTAATGTAAAGCAAGTTTTATTTTAGGGGATCTTTTTTCCAAATCACCAATATTGCTATCTCATAACAAACCAACAATAAACCAGCCTTAGACCCTACATATATAAAGAGCCCATGAGTGTTGCCAGTTCCCACTTAATTAGAAGACACATATTGAATCTTAATTGAGAAAAGTGTGGACATTGATATTAGAACTTTAGATAATCCTAAGATACTTAATATAGACAAGGTCTTGATCTAAGAATGAGAAATACATCAAGCTCTTGATAGATTTTAGAGACATATTTTATTGGTCATTTATTGATATGCATGGCCTAGATCTATCCCTTATCCACCATCTAGTCGTCACTCCTAGTGCAAAACTTGTAAAATAATAATTATAAAATAATGCACCTTAAAGTTACACTTTTGGTCAAATAGGAGTTCCAAAAACTCCTTCATGTTTTATTTATCAAATCCATTGACTATGCTGGCTAGATCTCTAATGGTGTTCTTGTTTCCAATAAAACAAGCAGTGTTAGAGTGTACACTAACTTTTGGGACATCAATAATGTATATCCTAAGGATGACTTCCCGTCACCCAATATTTACACGATCATTAATTGCACTATAATATGTGGAATTCTATATTTGATAGACAAATTATCAGCTACATCTAGATCAAAATCTCTCTTGAGGACCAATCCAAAACAACTTTCACCACCACATGGGGAACCTTATGTGATCAAGTCATGCCTTTTGGGTTGAAGAATGCATGGGCTACCTATTAGAGAATCATAACATATATATTTCATGACATGATGTATGACATCATGGAAGACTATGTCAATAATCTTCTTAGTCTTTGAACCAAAAATATCAAATTTGAGACCTTAGAGACATCTTCAAGTCGTTATGGGAATATACGAAACACCTAAATCTTTAAAAGTGCATTTTTAGGGTCACATTAGGAAATTGGGATTCATTGTATCCTAACATGGCATTAAATTTTACCTTGATAAAATATTAGCTATTGTCAATATGTCACCCCTTCAAAATCTAACCTAGCTTAGAAGCCTCAAAGGAAAATCCAAGACATCCAAAGATTCATCTCCCAACTAGCACCAAGATTTCAAGGAATATTGTCATCTTTGAATTGGATTTTGAATATCAAGCAAACTTTTATGCTCTCAAATATTACCTTTGTCCCTATTCTATCCTTGTCCCATGTAATCCCCATAGGACCTTTTTGTTATATATAACAGCCACTAACCATGCCTTAGGAGATATGTTGCACAATAAAATGTCCAAGATAGAGAAAGGGATATCTTCTACATCAACACGACTTTGGTCAATTACAAAGAATGATACATGCCTCTAAAGAAGCTCTACCTAGTCATAGTGTTTGCATGTCAAATTACTTAGACATTATTGTTGTAGAGTAATGTATCCCCATGGTACCTAATGGTACAACTATAAATATGTAATAGATTAAGGTGTAAGTCTATAGTTTAGGAGCATGATTTATATTTTCCTTTATGTATATGTCTATGTGCAGGATGTGCACAAATGTCATATAATTATGTGTCCAAGCATTAGTGAGAAGTGTGCAAGTGTCATGTAATAGAGTGTGCATGTTTATAGATGTAGGAGTGTGCAATGTGTCATAAAGTATGCAAGAGTAAATAGAGAGTCAAGAATCATGTATACAAGTGGCAATATGAGAAGCCAAAAGATATGAGAGGTTTATCTTATGCATGGAATAGGAAAGGTTGCATCTCCTAGATATGTGAGGAGTGCAATAGTAAAGTATTGAAGAGTCACCTTTCTAAGGTTATATTATGGAGGTAAAGCTCCATGAAATGTAATACAATTCAAGCATTGATAATATTGAAGCTTGTATACAATTTTGAGCAATTCTACTGTAAGTTTTCTTCATGTTATTGCATGAATGATTTTGGCCATTTTACTTCATATTATTGTTATTTTATATGAATGTTTGTTTAATTAATGTTGGCCATATATATTGAATGCTCAAATATTTGATTAATATATTTGATCCTAAACATTGGGACCTGTGATAACCTGGCTAAAAATCCAACAATGGTATTAGAGCTACCACTATCCATCATTTTGGAAAGACATATTTGAAAGGTAACATCGAAGAAGGAATATAATGTGAATTTAAATTTGGAAAAAGGTTTAGGACATAATCTAGTAATAGAGAAGGAATTCCATGTCAATTTAAATTTGAAAAAAGGTTTAGGATAAAAGCTAGCAATAAAGATCCAATGTGAATTTAAATTTGGAAAAAGGTTTAGGATAAAATCTAATAGTGGAGAAGGAATCTAGTGTGAATTTAAATTTGGAAAAGGTTTAGAAAAAAAAATAGCATTAATATTGATCTTGGTGTCAATTTTGAAGTAAAAAAATTATAGGTCAAATAGTGGCCATAGTCACATGAGATGAGCACTTGATAAAATTTGGAAGTAGTGCCATAAGCCAAAAAGGACGTTTGAATCTAAGAAGGATCTAAGAAACATCATTACTCAATAGTAATGTTTGGAGAAATGTTGAGGCTTGAGAAGAGGTGCAAAAGTAGGGGTGTGTCATAAAGGAGTTTAAGATGCCAGATTTAGTGATGTCTAAGCATTGGGCAATGTCTAATAAGATGTTGATGAAAGCAACATTGAGGAGACAACTATGAAAAAGTTGGATGTGAGGGAACAAATTAAGTCACCTTTATTAAGGAGGATTCTCTGTGAGAAAAGAAAACCAACAAAGGAGTGGGTTAATCCACCAAGAAGAAAACATTATAAAAGGTAAAGTAGTAGAAGAGAGGGAGCTATTGAAGCTACTCAAATAGAAGATATATCCAACAAAAAACAAAGATAAGGAGCAATGCTAAGCTAAACAAAAAGTGCTTGAAAAATCTGAGCTAATTGGACAAGAATGTCACAAGGTTATAGGAAAAAATATAGAGAGCATTGAAGATATAGTTACATATTATTTTGTGAAGACAACACAATGTATTTATTAGGCATGGATGAGAATACATTTACGTAATAGTTCATCCTTGATTGTTGAGGAAGACATGCAGAATAAATCTATGTAATAGTTTATCCCTAATTTCTAAAGAAGACATAGAGGAAAATATCTCTATGTGAAGAATAGTTTCTAACTATGTTGATAGAAGAGCCTTTGATTATTGCAATTAGAAAGCCATCAAAAGCTTCAAAAAGTAATTACATTGCAAAGGAAAGCAAAGAACCAACTTTAGAAAATGACTTGAACCAAAATCCTAAATGTTTGTGCCAGGGTAACGTCTAGTGCATGAAGGAAACAACTACTAAGTGGAACAAGTTGAAAGCATTGACATAAGGTATTTTATTTTTTTGGTAAAAAAAGTTATATTATGATATTCAAATAGAAGAGATACATTGCCTATCTTTCCACATACACAAGATTTTGATCCAAGATTTAGTATATGATGTAGTGATACATTCTCTATCAATTGATTTGCTATAGTAACTCATGTAATAGGAATGACCTAATACAATGAATTACAAAACTAAGTACATCTAATGATGCTACCATCAAGAGATAGAATAGAAAGATCTTCCTTAGTCTATGTTTCCAACAATATAAGGGGATATCCATAACAAGTAAGGTTGCCTTTGTCTACAACCCAATTAGCCATCATATTTGCAACTCTATTTTGTTCTCTAGGGATGTGATATAGACATAAAGCTTACCTGTATAATATGAATCTTCTGTAAGATTATCCTTTGTCATCAATCAAGCTTCCTATTATCCCTTAGATTCTCTAGATGGTTGATCATGACTTATGAGTTAGATTCTATCTATACCTTCTTCTAGACTACCTTTACTACATTATAGAGTCCTTTAAGGATGCCATAACCCTTTTCTAGATTGTTGGAAAGAATGCCAAGATTATTTGTAAATATGAAAACTAGGATGCCATAACCCTTTAAGGATGTCATAACCCTCCCACACTAGCTCTTTCTAGATTCTCCCAAGATGCTCTATTCATGTTAACGTTTCCCTAATACTTTAGGAGAGGCTATCACTTTTCCTTTTTGACTAATTTTGGGTGCCTTATGGTTGCCATTTATTGATTATCAACATTAGAAATAATTTTTAGTCTGCTCATGATCAGTTCTAATTATTGGTGGGGTTCATGGGGATACTTTAGTGTATGTTGGATTGTTGTTGCTATGTTGGTTGTGATCTTTTTCCAAATATAGTGGATGTCCATAGACTCTTGTTTGAAGATGTGGTTGTTCCTTTCCTACCATATGTCCTAAAGTAGGAGAGTGGTCTACTCCATCCTATGTAGTCCATTCCCTCCATATATACTCTAGGGTGGTAAAGCCAAATCGGTTAATACCAAGTAAGATAACCATCATCTTCCACAACTTTTAAGCTACATGGTGGCCTCATTTCATATGTTGTTCCCTTGTAAGTACCCTTTTATGTAGAAGAAGCCAAATGAAGAATCTCACCTTAGGCCATAACTTATGTGCCCATATTTGTTTGAATGTCTCAAAGTGGGTTAGAAGTTCTTTTGCATAGAATTGTATACCCACTTGCTACTATATACTTCTGATTCATGATTTCGTATCCAAGGGAATCCTCTACTTGATACCAAGAAAGTGATCTTATTTGTAGAATTTGTTGGATATCAATTTTTTACCTCTTTAGGATTTGAATTGGCCATTAAACTATGGGTACCCACTTTCTTCCAACTTCTAAATTTCTAGTTTGGTACTTATAGTATTTTGCTAATTTTATCCTATTTGCTCTGCATAGCTACTCCATGAAAGGCATCCACTACAAAAATTGAGCCACCAAAAATTCGTTCTCATCCCAAGAGTTTGTCCAAAAGTTTACATGTTGACCATTGTGAATTATTTAAAATAACTCCTTCTTTATCAACTCCTCTCCTATCCTCAAAAATATAAAGATGGGAGATTCTCTACTAAAGAGTTGGCGGTAAATAATATTTACCAAAATTTTATTTTTTGTATATTTAGCACTTAGATCTTGGGCCCATAGCACATTGAGATTGTTCAATGTCCTCCAATACAACTTAGCTTCTAATTCCTTGTTGTTCTTGACTACTGATCTAAATCCTTTTCCCCCTTCATGTTTGTGAAGGCATAAATTTTTCTAATACATCAATGCCCATTTCATTTCCTCCTTAGTGTCCCTTCAAAGGAATAGATGATTTATTTGATCCAAATATCTCAACACTACTTTGGGAATGTCCAAAACCATGGAGATATAAATAGGTATATATTGAAGGATTAATTTAACTAGGGTTATTATTCCCCTTGATGATAGCCATCGATTAGTCTATTTTTATATTTTCCTTTTTTATCTGCCCACTAGCCAAGCCCAATCCTCATTATTTCATCTCCTTATTTTAAGAGGAACACCTAAGTAGGTGATGGGGAGGGAGGTCTTTTGGTATTGTAGTTTATCAAGAACCATGATCTCCTATTTGGGTGAGCAATGGAACAAAATGACTTTGGATTTTTCCTCATTGATATGTTACCCCATGGCTCTTGAGAAACAACTTATAATATGTTTGATTCTTAAGGCTTCCTTCACTATTGCTTTCTCTAATAGAGTAAAGTCATCGACAAACTAGAGGTGAGTGTTTGGTTTGTTAGAGTTAGAGTATATTACATTTTTTAGGTCATGTAAATGTACAACATTTGGTACATAGTTAGAGTAGGAGACTACTTTAGGGGGAAGTTAGCTAGTTACTTCAAGCAATGTAATAAATGCACAAGTGGCAATATGCAAGTTGTAATGTGCAAGGTGTCCCCTTGTACAACTAGTTAGAGTGTTGGTCAAGGAATCTATCTTCCTATATAAAGGGCCTCATAGTGGTAGATCACATATCAATTGCATATCAAGTGCATATCAAGTGCATATCAAGTTCTTGTCAAGTCCATTATAGTGGTAGTGCTCATGTATGGAGTACAATGTAGCTCTTTAGCTCATATTAATAGAGTGAAATTTTCCTCCATATTGCATTGTATTTTTATCATTTCTATTTATAGTATATTTTAGTCATATTGCAGACTCACTTGCTTTCATATTTATTACATCTTATTAGGACCTGTGTTAGATCTCTTCCACTACATATATCCTCAAAAGCTAATAATGGTATCAGAGCCATGCTAAATTGAGATAGGAGGACCTACATCCATCAAGTTCCTCTTTATGCTTTTGTAAACTAGATTTTCCAGTGTGCACCACCACTTACAAAAGTTGTCACAAGAGAAGTCTAGTAGGTTAAGAGGAATAGGGAGAGTCACAAGTGAGAATTGAAATAAATATCAGGTATAAAAATTTTGAGATTATATTTGGCTAGAGTATTTCCATAGAGTTGCAAAAAAACTTGTGAAGACTAGGACTCAACATTCAAGCCACTAGTTTGACAAATCAACTAGTGAAGATTATTATCTCCAAAATTATAAATTCTTCAATTCTAGTTTCTAACAACTTGTTGTAGGAAAAGGAGATTCAAAAAAAGGTTGGGAAGCTTCCTACAAGATATTTAGGAAGAATATCTTATTAGAATCATTCTAGCACTTGCAACAACAAGGAATAAGACTAAATATTTTAAAGACCTCGATAAAGGTCCCATTACAAAAGTTACAATCCTGAAAAGTGTAGAAGTGAAGAAAAATGCCATAGTAACCTTATAGTAGACTAAAGGAAGAAGAGACTCTAGAAGTTGAGTCAAAGAAGGAGATACGATATTGGTGATATTTATTTAAGATCAATACTTGTAGAGTGTAGAAGTAGAAAAGGCCATAGAAGCCTTGATCAAGAAGAAGGTTTTAGAAGCCTTAATTTTGAAGAAGACTTCAAAAAAGAATTCCTAATTCAGAAGAATACTCCAAAGAAGAGTTCTTGAAGAATACTTTAGAGAATATTTCTTTGTTCAGAAGAAAAGTTCCTGATTCAAAAGAAAACTCTAGAAAAAGTTCTCAAAGAATAATTTAAAAGAAGATTTCTTGATTCAAAAGAAAATTTCTTGATTCAAAAGATAACTCCAGAAAGGAGTTCCTAAAGAAGAATCTAGAGAAGAGTCCAAGAAATAGGAGATTGGTGATCTCCTTTATTGATTAAATATTTCCTTCAAGGAGTTGAAGAGATCAAGAGAAGATGTCGTTGAAGAACTTCCATTCTTAGAAGAAAGAGAATGACTATGAGAGTCCTGTACAAATCTAGAAGAAACTGAATCAGAGGTCTTAGAAGAAGATCTCATCACCAAAAATTCTAGAAGTAGAAGGTTTAAGAAAAGATCTTAGTTAGAAGACCAAATAAGTTGCAAGATATAAGACCTTGGAGAGGTCTCAAGGAGAAAAAAATAAGACTTGGAGAGCCTTGTTGTAGAGCTCGTAGAAGCATCATAAAAAAAGGTTCCTAGGAGAACTCATTGGAGAAATACACTACCAAGGAGAAATATCCTGATAGTTAAGGACTTAGGACAATTGTTTCCATCTGACAACAAGTCCTAGAGAAGAAAAATTTGGTAAGGAGTGCCAAATCCTAGAAGAATAATCCAATTAAGACCTCAAGATATTTAGGATCTTGAGAAGAAGAAGATCCTATTTGAAGTCATAATTCAACAAGAAGTTTGAAGGAAGATTCAAACAAAATAAGCCTACCAAATCTAGGAGATTTGGAGATTACCTCTCACAGTAAGAAGGCACACTTTAGAGAAATGAGTTCTCCAAATCTACAACAGAAAAATAAAAGATCACTGGAAGGATCAAGCCACAAAATTCAAGGCTTAAGACAAAAAGTTCAAGGCTATAGTTTGGTGAAGCAGGAAGATGTTTTGGATAGCCAACATGAAGCTGTGAATTTAACCATGATAAAGCCACAACTTGGTGAATCAAAAACACCAAGATATACATCTACTTTAAAAGCCATAAAAAATATAAGTAACTTGGCTGCAATTTAATTTATTGATTTAATTGCAAATTGGGTTATTATTAAACTTTGTTAAGACACCATACTTAGATTAAAAGTTGCAAAAGGGTAGATTGCATTATAGTATTCAAGAAATTTCAAAAAAAGAGAATTAATTTTAAGGTTTATTTGCACATTAAATAGGAGTTGGATATTTTTAAAGAAAGAAAATGATCATCTACCTATTTTCTATCTAGAAAGCAAGAAGACTATATCCTAAAATATTGATTGTAGTGAAAAATTGCAGAGTATCCATTAAGGATTCATTATAGATTACTCTTGAAAAATTGTAGTAATTTATTAAGTGCATTTAGAAATTACTTTGATAGTTTATTGGAGAAATAAGGTGAAATTATTGTTGCAACTAAAAGTGCAGTGAAATTGGAAGTATTTTTAAGTTCATTTGCACTATACTAATTACTCTCAAACGGATTAATTTGTGTTCTTTAAAGGACACAAAATCAGATTGTTGTCAAAGTGTCTAGAGATAATATTGGTACACAAAACCTGCAATATTTAGTGGCCATAGAAACCATCAAATAGGATCAATTTCCTCAAAGTTTTTGAGAAGAAAGTAACCATCAAAAATCAGAAAAAGAAACTTCAAATTAAGATTTTGTGAGTCTCAGATTCAAAGTACACAAAGGGCTAGAAAAAAGTGCAGAAAATTACATCTAAAAAGAGCTTCTATCTACATTGTTACAATATTGGATTCATTAGAAAAATATCCAAGAAAAATGAGAGAGGTGTCTAATCAAGAATACAACCTCAAAATCTGCCATTACATATAAGGAAGCTGTCATAAAACCAAAAAAATCAGATTATAAAAGGAGGTGCAAAAAAGGTATTTTATATACAAATATTTTTACATTATACTAAACTATTCTAACTTGCCATACGTAGGAAAAAGGGTAATATTTAAAGTGCCTCAAAAGCATATTATTCTCAAGGTAAAAAAACCCAAGGTAGTTGTATAATAGCACACTCCACACAAGGGAATAGAGCCTCTCAAAAGGCTCATATCTTCTATGATTTGGACAACCAAACCTGCAAGAAAACAAAGCACAAGACGTACATCCAAGGAGTATCATTGGATTATTTCAAACTCCACCTAAAATTGATTGAAGCCCTCAAGGTCATTGCCAAAATTCTAGCTCCAAGTCTCCAAAGGTGTTGCTCTCCACTTCAGTTGGAACCAACTCATGCCAAGCACCATCGAACAATGCAAGAGATGGCCGTGTTGCATTGTTAATAAAGGTATTGCAAAGATACATTGAAGAGGCATTACGTAGAAATATTATGTATAAAAAGAAGGTAAAACTTGTCACCTAGAAGGAAACATTAACATTTTCCACACGTACACTCATCCGTTGCAAGTTTGACCAAGGAAATGTTACAGGGAAGAATGCTAGTGTGTTAAAAGGAAGAAGACATATGTCATCAAAAAGAGTGAGCATTCATCCAAGACTGTAATGTGCAAAAATATACATGTAGAAATAAGCATCTTCTCATCCCTTAATAACTCAAAGATAATCACCATGACACTTATCACACATTTCAATATTCAATCTCTACATTAGGTGTCAAATACCAAGGAGCATCAAAAATTCAAAGCCGAATTCATAGAGTAATTTAAAGCTAGATTTGTAGCTGAGTTCATGGTAGATTTACGTAGTAACATCAACATTTATAGCAAATTCGTAGCAGCTAGAATTACAATGCTGAAGAAAGGTGAAAGGCATTAAAGGCTCTGGTTAAGGAAGGTCAAAGAATCCAAAATTAAGGCACCACCATCCAAGCATTGAAACCAAGGAAGAATCAAAGCATTCCATTGGCTATAGCATCCAAAGAAAGGACATAAAGCTTGTTGTTATCTACTACCAAATTTAGCATCGAATATTTTAGGTTTACAACATTACAAAGGTAAAATTTTACCTTATTCTAATTTGCTTGGGAGTTATAAGGTATAATATAAGGTTGAAACATTAAGGGAAATCAACCATATTTGAAAGAAATATTAAAAGGGAAAATATATATTAATAGCCTAATATTTGCAATCTAAAACATAGGAGAAATAAGGATTTCTACCTGGATAAATTAAACTTCTATTATTTCAAATATCATTGTTTTCTAATATTCCATATTAGGGAGTTATAAGGAATACTACACCAAAGTAGGTAATTGAAATATAGAAACATTAAATATAAAAATATCAAAGGCTATAAAAGAAGGTTCAATAAGGAATATCAAGATTTAGAAACTAATCACTATACTTGTCTCAAACTTACATTAAAGGGACAAAGGAGATCCAACTATTAGAACCTTATCAAAATTAGAAAGTGCTCAAGTTCAATAGGAGAAATAATGTGTAAAAGGAGTTAATTTTTTCTATTTACAGAACTTTACAAAATCAACCCAAAATTTAACTACTACTCTCAAAAGCATTTTATGTATCATTCAACATATCCAAAATTACTAGTGAGACATAAGGAATTATACAAAACTTGATAGCATTCATTCAAAATTTATCAAGTACTCAATCCATTTGGGAATCATAAGGTGTCTACAAATATTACAAGGATTTTATTAAATCAAAAATCTTAACTAGGGAGATATAAGGAAGCCTACAAAACCTAAGCTCTAAAAGGTTCTATCAAATCAAGCTCATAACTAGGGAGTCATAAGGTAGATCACTTAAGAAGATTTGATCTCATAAGATACAAGCTCTATCAAAGTACTATATACTCTAATCTAAGGAGCTATAAAGATGTCTACATCAAGTAGTATAGTAAACAATGACATGAACAACACTATTAGAAAAGAAACAGCAAGTGTCATAAAAAGTGGAATTAAGAATTCACTTAAATTTTTTGAAGGAAACTTAGATCCTACTTCAAAAAGGATACCAAATGAAGCTTTGAAAGACAGGTTTGAAATGATGGAGCACAATCTACATGCATGACTCATTGAAGCATTTGATAATGGAAAGAATGACATTCAAATTCCTTTAGAATATGAAAGAATACTATATACATGACACTACTTACATTCAAATATTGTAAGGATGAAAATGCAGTTTAGAAAGGATTGATAGAATTACTTAAGCTAAAATATAATTGGATGAATCATCCTTAGCACATATATGTCAATCCTCATGCAATATTAGTACTTCAAGTTCTACTAACTCAAAATCTTATCATGATCCTCTAAGTGTATGTTCAGAAGATTCTACACAGGACACAAAAAATGATGACAAGGACAATAACAAAGAGAAAATGCCCTTACAAGAATTAGGTGATAGCACATCCACCTATGAAAGTATTGAATCCAATAAATAAGAAGAAGAAGAACCAATTCAAGAAGGCATACAGTGAAATATAAACAAAAAGGACCACATCAATTTGAAGACTATCCTCAAGATAAAAATCCATATTTATGATTAAAATATTCAATATCCAAATAATGTAATACAGGGGGGTGTTAGAATTAGAGTATATTACATCATTTGGGTCATGTAAATGTACCACCTTTGGTATATAGTTAGAGTAGAAGATTACTTTAGGGGGAAGTTAGCTAGTTACTTCAAGCAATATAATAAATGCACAAGTGATTTTGTTCAAGTTGTAATGTGCAAGGTTTCCCCTTGTACATCTAGGTAGAGTTTTTTCCAAGGAATCTATCTTCCTATATAAAGGGTATCATAGTGGTAGATCACATATCAATTGCATATAAATTGCATATCAAGTGCATATCAAGTTCTTGTCAAGTCCATTATAGTAGTAGTGCTCATGTATGGAGTACAATGTAGCTCTTTAGCTCATATTAATGGAGTGACCATTTCCTCCATATTGCATTGTATTTTCATAATTTCTATTTATAGTATATTTCAATCATATTGTAGACTCACTTGCTTTCATATTTCTTGCATCTTATTAGGACCTATGTTAGATCTCTTTCACTACATATATCCTCAAAAGCTAACATGGTTTGGCTCTATTTGCTATAGTGATTCCTATTAATGTTTGGTTTTTCCTACATTTGGCCATTGTCCTTCCTAGGAATTCAACCAAAATCATGAATAAATATGGGGAGCGGGGATCTCCCTGCCTAATACCTTTGTATGTAGTGAATTATTGTGAAGGGTAGCCATTGATCAAAACTGAATAGGACATTGATGAAATATATCCCTTGATCCAATTTGTCCATTCTTGTGAAAATCCAAATATACCCTTTACTTCAAGGAGGAAAGGCCAGTCCACCCTATCATATACTTTGGATAAGTCTAATCTCATGAACATGGATGAGGATTTCTATGCTTCCATGGAGTGAATAACCTCTTGAGCCAAAACTATATCATCCACTATTTTTTTGCCTTCCACAAAACCACCTTGTTCTAGTGATATAATCTTATGCAAAAGTAGTTTGAGCCTCTTTACCATTACCTTGGTGATTATTTTGAGCAAGACATTACATCAAGCTATTGATATAAACTTGGTAATGTGCTCTGCATCTTGTACCTTTGGGATCAATGCTATATATGTTTTTTTGATTTCCTTCAACACATATTTAGCTTTCCTAGCTTCCTCAACCATATCCAAAAGGTCCTTATATATGATATCCCAAAATTCTTGGTAGAATTCAATGGGGAATCCATCCAACCCAAGAGTCTTGTCTTTCTAGATTTTGAAAACCACCTGTTGTAACTCTTTGATAGTGACTAGTGCAATCAAAACTAAATTGTCCTCCTCTGTTATTAGTGCAAGTATCTCCTATAATACTTATTTTTGGGCTTCAATATCTAGAGAAAATACTATAAATAGAATCATAAAATAGTTTACTACAATAGACATCATACCTTCCCATGTATGGATAGTATCTCCTACTTCTATTCTCAAGGAGGGTATGAAGTTGTGCAATTTGTGGGCTAGAAGAGTTTTGTGGAAGAATCTTATGTTTTGGTCCCCTTCTTGAAGCCATTGAATTCTAAATTTTTGCTTCCATAACAACTCTTCCCTTTTGTTCCATTCCTTTAGCTAGGATGTAAGTCTGATCTCTTACATACTTAGAACCTTTGTGAGGCCATCCATGTGGATTTGTTTATTCAAATCTTCAAGTTAGGCTATTACTTCCAACTTTTCTTTTTGACATCTCCAAAATCTTCCTAGTTCTAGGTTCTTATATTGGATTTGATGTACTAGAGCCCCCCTCACAAAGTAGTACATCTTGGTTCCATGCTGAGGTTTGACTTCCACCATTTTTGCATTCTAAGCCTAAAAGAACCATCTCTAAACCGCATAAGTTGGAAATTCTAATGGTGAATTTTTGGCCTTAGATCTCCATAGTTCTATCATGATTAGACAATAATCTTAGCCTGCATTATTTAGGATCTTCACCCTAGGAATTGTCCATGAATTAGAAAATTATCTGATAGTAGGTAGAGCCATCAAACCATTGTTTGGCTTAACACACAAGATGGAGGTTTTTTATGTATTTATTCATGAGGTCTATGCTCTTGCTTAAGCTACCATTTCCCCTAGCTTCTCTTCCAAGAATAGGATAGTTTTGATATGTCCTCCTATTAGGGCCCATGCTTAAGAGAATTGGGTAATAATGTAGTTTATGTTCTTCCACTATCTCCATTTCTCCTCTAGGCTAGTAGGTGCATAAACATTTATGCATAGCATAACTTGGTCTGATTGCCTACTTTAAGCTGCTACTACCAAGAGACCCCAATTACCCACCACTTAGTGGATAACTAAATAAGGTATGCAATATTGACTTACCTTTTTGAAATATAATTTAGGTGCATGATTTACAGAAGAGTTATGAATTAGGCACTCAAATTTAAAATTTTGAAATTGAATTTTATTAAAGCAAATTAGAGTGATAATGATTTTTTGAATTTGAATTTGACTTCCACATATTGATTTAAAAAATATTTAAAGTTGAGAATTTTTAATTAGGGAGTCAAAAGGAATTTAACTCCAAAAAGAATTTGAATTTTAGATTATTGCAAATTCCTTTTAAAAAATTGCTTTGAAGAATTTAATTGTGTAGACACCAAAATCTAGTCACTTATTGTCCATTCATAGCTTCTCGCCACTTTTATTTATTACTTATATATTTATATATATTTGTTTAATATATATTTAAATAATAATATTTTTTTGAGTAATAATTCTTATACACATCCACCATGGGGATTGAACCCGGGTTACATCACCGATAATGCAAGTGGCATCCTTGCCTGTAGACCACACTCACGAGGATAAATAAAAATATTTTATATATTTTATTTATATATATTTAATAAATATATGTATATTTATATGAATTAATCCCAACCATCGATAATAATTTAATCCCATCCATTCATTCACCTTAATCCATGCCACATGCCCAGATTTAATTTCCACCCTCCGTCATGTTTTAATATTGACCACACAAATTGTGTCATTGAAACCCTAATGTGACCTAGGAGAGATTATAAAGAGGAGCCATTTTGACGACTCAACCCCTGAGTTACCTATGTTTTATGAGCCTTGAGTTCCTTAAGTTTTCTAAGTCTTTGGTGTTAAGGAGTTTTCCCTAAGTCCTTAATCATCCAAGCTTCCTTGCCATTATCCACATTTCATCGCTCATCATCGCTTCTATATCCGTCGTTTCCAACCTTGCATGAACTAAATCATATTCTATAGATTATATTTCACTCCCAGAATACCCCTTCAAGTTTCTAGAAGTACCTCTGGGTGTTCCCTACCATCACCGAGTGCCTCTGGGCACCTTCAACCATCACCAAGCACCTCTGGTTACCTTCTACCATCATCGAGCATCTCTGGGAACCTTTCACCATAAATGAGCACCTATAGACGTTCACAACCTTAGTTCTATAGTCTAGGGATCCCTTAGGTGTTGCTAGGGAATTTTTGCACCAAATTTTGCAACAATGATGAAGAACAAAGAACAACAAATTAGTGTGACAAGGTAATTTATTTATTGCAAGTAGTTTTATTCTTTAGATCTGTTTATAGCTTCATTTCTACAACTAGGGTTAGCAATTTTCTTATTAAGGGATTCAAATAGTGGAGACCTCACATATATTATTGACCTTCTGTTGTTGTTTGTTATTTGCAGGTTTAGGGATCAAGTTCATTGGAAGCTGTTGAAGCACTTGAGTGGTATGACCTATGGATATCTGAAGCCCACTCACCTTACTGTTGAGATCAAGTGGAGCATGAAGTCACCACCCTTGTTTGTTAGCTAGGGTTTTAGAGAACCCTGAGATATTGAAATAATTGTATTGGATAATAAAGCATTATAAACCCCAATTTGGGGTACACTTGGTTGTAATATCAAAGATCCACCCAACAATAAGAATAAAAGTTTACTTCTGTGCAATCACATGTGTTTATTCTGCTTTATTCTTTCATTTATTTAAGTATATTATTTTGTGTTGTTCAATTTCGTATCTACAAATGGTGATCATGGTGGGACCCACAATGGGTTCTTTATGCTAATTATCTTATCATTAATTATTTGCTTTTTGTCTTCTGTATTACAAGTTTTTTTAGAAAAATGGGTCACGCAAATTTTGCAGAACCAATTTCTAAGGATTTGCAGAAGTTGTAGAAGGTGTGCAAATGACCCACGACGCTCGTGGGACATTCAAGAAGTTCCTAGGTTCATTTCATAGGTGCCCAGGTGCATTTCATAGAGAAGAGGAGCAATACATAGGCTTGACTATAATTCTACATTAAAATCCTAGCTTCTCTATTTTACGTATTTTCATGTTTTTATAGATTTGTGGCTAAAAAGAACCTCATTAACAATATACTAAAAGCAAGCATTTTAATTTGCATTTCTAGGCATTAAAATAATTATTTGCATTCATTTTTCATCCACATTCAATCATAAATTTCACATTTCCATTTAAGGGGTTCACTATGTTCTAGTGTGCTCCAAATTACAACCTTGCATTTCTGTTTTCATGTGAATGATTAATTGCATAAAATAGTTTGCATTCTAGGGTTAGGGATTTATCCTTTTGCTGGTCTAAGTAGGAATACCATTATAATAATTGAAAGTACCCCCGCATTCGGTGATTCAAGGTGAAAGAGTAGACAAACCCTCCTTTGTTTAGAGAGCGGTCTTAAGCAGTGTACTCTACCTCTTTTGGGAAAATCAATATTTCTTGTGTTGGCTTCTAATTTAAAGTAGTGAAATCAGTCATTTCTAACATTGTATGTACACCTTAATAAACTGAAAACCTTTAAAATGAATCACACACACAACACATTTTATTTTTAACACTAATGGTTGGATTTCATCACCAACCATTGCTTGAGATTTGGTGATGGTGGGTTTCATCTCCATCCACTAATCTCTACCCCTAGAAACAAACTTGCTAGATTTCATCACCAATAAGAATCTCTTTGTCCTTCCTAGCCATAGTGTTCATCCATTTTAATTTAGATTGGTGCATTGAAACACACAAAACCACATAAAAAAGAGAAAAATTAACACGAGATTGTAGACACCCAAAAGTCGCACATTGTCCATCTCATCTTCGTGGTCAATCAATTTGCAAAACCCTTGAACATTGCATAAGTTGGCTAAAAACACTATTCATTCATCCAAATCACTATTCATCCTCCTTAGCTCCTTTGGGCTAGCTAAGCCCCTTCCTACACTTAACCCTAGGTCCTCATGCAACCTCATTCACAACTCAACTAAGGTTGAATTCCTCACCATGGTCAAAAAGCACTTTATGATCAAAAGTCAACCCTTTTGGTCAAAAATTGCTTTAAGGCTAATCACATGTTTAATTAAATCTAATATTGGTTTAATTTAAGCCTTCCACCTCACCTAGTCTACTTTGACTAGCCTAGCCTTCCACCTCACCTATTCTAACCTAGCCTAGCCTTCCACCTCACCTATTCTAACCTATCCTAGCCTTGCCACGTCTCACCCAGATATTTCTCCACCTCACAATCCCTTGGGTCATAAATGAAGGATGGAGACTTTTGCACATAAAATACAATTTTTAATTGAGAGATATTTCCAAAAAGGTGTTCATAAATGCCAAATGGATATTTTTAGAAAATTCATCATTATTTGTGGATAGGTGAGGGATTCTCTCACCCAACCTTATTTATTCAACCAGGACACCTTAGGGGACACATTTCAAGTGGACACCTCACCATTGACACCTCATAGGAGACACCTCATCCTCTCCCTCTCACCTTGGCCAAGTCTATAAATAGAAGGTCTTTTTCATCATTTCATAACAACCAACTTTTGCTTACCAAAACTTTGCCGAAATCACTATAATTATCGCATCCATCCTACATCCATCATACAACCATCGTATATACATCACAATTGATTTGTCACTTTCATGATGTTTCCTTGTGATTGAGACATGTCAATAACCCCAAAAAAGTACACTTTCTGAAGGTGACCCTTGAAAAAAATCAAAGAAGTAGCTATTCTAGGACAACCAGAAAAGTCATCTTGTAGAATTTGTTCAAAAAATATAGGTTTGCATGACCCCGTGCGAACCTTTCGATTCACAACAAATTTGCACGACCCCATGCAAATCTATGCTACAATAACCAGAATCACCGGACAAGGTAAGTATGAGTTAATTTAGTGTTTTTATGTAGTTTTTAATAGTAATTTTCATGTTTTAAACTTGTTTAAGAGTATTTTGTCTTCATAACCATGGGGTTTGACTGAGGCAGACCCCTCAATGCACTAACAAGATTTTGTAGGTTCAACATAGTACAAAGAACACATCCAACCAACGGTGGCACATGAGCAAGAAGCCCATTTTCACTGAGGAACATAAAGAATACAGATCTTGCTGCTTTTGCACCACATCCAAAAGGGCTTCCTTAGGGAAGACCCCATTGTAGCCTTTAGGGCAAAAGTTGTAAAGAGGATATCAATCTATAACCCTTTTTATCATTTAATAGAAAAAAATTTGTAAAGAGGATATCAATCTGTAACCCTTTTTATAATTTAATAGAAAAAATAGTGGCTCCTATGATTTTGAATGAGAATTATAGTGTCATTTTTGTTGTTTTTATTATTGAACACTCGATGGGACCCCACCAAGCACTAGATTAATTGTCTTCTAACAAAAATTGTGGTCTATTTTTGTATGGCAAGTAATTGTCATCTTTGAAGAAACCCCAAACCAAAATTGCCCTAAAAGCCATCTCAGGCCAAATCGCAAAAGAGAGTAGTGAGTACACACTTGGGCGTGTGGATTCCCCAATCTTCCTCAAACTTGATACATGATACCAAGGTATTGGTTCCTAACACCCAAAACCATTGACAAGGTAAGTTAGGGGAGATTAAGAGCCTCATGTTCCTGGGGATTGCGTGCCCCCATACCTAGACCACCAATCATCTCTCACCACGATGTATGCAAGGTTAAAACATCCTTATATTTTTATGTGGTATTAGTAATCTTATTTTCTTGTAATTTGTTGTCTTCAGGTATATGCAAAATCTCTTAGGGTTTATGTTGTATTGTTGCACTAAAAATTAACTTTTGGACCTTTTTTGTGTAGGTACCTATGCTAGGACACTCCAGGAGCTTCAAAATCATCATCAAGACCTTAAAACCAGTCATCCTAATCTTCAAACCCCGATTCGCACAACCCCGTGTGAACCACCTACCATAGGACAAGTTAGCACCCCAAGATATGAATCCCCAGAATCAACACAAATTCAAAGCAAAATATGAACCAAAAGATTTTGCATACACCTAGATGCAGGTATTATGTGAAATTTATGTTTTTCCTTCATTTTGAGGCTAATATTTCCTATTGGACTTGCATTCCACAAAATTGCATCTGCTTTTTTGTTTTAGGTAAATTTACACCTGCTTTCTAGCCTAGCTTCAATTCCAGTCATTTCCCTTTGTGTCATTTCCCTTCCATTTCCCTTCCAAAGCATTCAATTAGATTCCTTTCTAGTCATTTCCTTTTCTTGTCATTTCCCTTTGAAAAGCATCTAGCTAGAATTTTCTTTCCAAAGGCATTTAACTAGCTTCATTTCAAAAACACTTAATTAGATTTTCATTCTGTAAACCATTAGACTAAATTTATTTTCATGAGGACACAAGTAATTAGAGGGTTAAGTAAAAGCATGGGTATGCTGGTAGCACCACATTGACAACATGACCTTTCTTCACGAGAGTATATTGAATCATTAGAGCATTTTGAGTCTCCCCCATTTGGTAACCATTTTACTGTACTAAAATCCATCTAGGTTGCCATTCATCCATTGGAAATATAGTTCTATTCTATGCAATTTTGGATGTCGTAGAAGGTTCTATACTAGGACATAACTGATTCAAAAGTGATTTCACCCATTCCTATGGTTTTTTCTTAGGGTGGATACATACTTTCATCAAAACACATGAAAATCAAAAGAGAAAAACATTTGCTCATTGTTGAGTCTCATGAAAGTGGTTACAATAGCATATTAAACTTGTTATAACTCACTCACCAGTTGTTCCACAGTTTCATTTCCATGCACAACACCACACAGTCTATTTTTAGGTGGTTCATACCCCCCAATACAAATTCCCTACACTCAGATACATTCACACGACCGCATGTGAAACCTAGCTTCAAGGCTACAAAACTTCACAAAACTAGGTATACACAGCACCCAAAGGATCTCCATAGCAGAAATCCATTCTCTATCACTATTTTTGGTGGTTTGCACCGCCCTGTGTGAATATTCGATCACAAAGTGGTTTGCAAGACCCTGTGCAAACCTATTTTTTAGGTCACAAATATTTCATAGAGCATAAAGACACCTTCCAGAGCACATATCCATCATCTAAGGAAACATTAAATTTTCTAATCCCCTTGCATCGCAAAACAAAAACTTGGGATATATCAAAATCCATTATCTGAACATGGGGGTAATCCACCATAATTCGATCCATGCCAAGTCAATCATGTCAATCGAAGTCATTCACAATAGGGATTTGTGGGTATGATCAACATCACCACCCATAATCAACGCTATACATCCCCTGCTGAAGCCCAACATCCATCAGTTCTCAACCACTACCTACGTCCCATCCATCAAACCCTCCACCCGTTCCTCCACCTATACCATAGAATGTCATCACCATCCATGGTAGTATTTCCCATCAAATTTGCACTGCTCCTGCACGGTTATCCATATATGACCTCTTACAACAATCCCAACCTCATCGTGAAGCCCTTGATTCTATCCTTCTCTCTATCGATCTTGAGACTCATGATATAGATGCCTTTGCTATATTTGTTGGCAATGTTCAAAGATGTCTATAACCTTTTATCAAATTCCATGAACATAAAATTATGAAAGTTGTAGGCGAGGGAGCGAGTCCCCCATTGCATATTCAAGCCTCCATCAATACTGTGACCTATAAGGGTGTTCTCTTTGACACAGGTTCATCTATTAAGATCTTCTCAACCACCATCCTTGTCCATATTCACCTTCCTCCTTCCCATATCGATACTCCTTCCATGGACCTTCAAGCTTTTGATGGATCTATACACCCTACCTTAGGTACCATCGTCCTTCCTATCAAGGTTGGTACCAAAACCATATCCACACTCTTACATATTATCAAATATGAGATGCAGTATAACATCCTTTTGGGATGCACCTAGATTCAGGATATGTAATGTGTCCCTTCCACACTACATCACTACATCAAATATGTCCATAATGGTTTGGTTCACTGCATCCTCGTCGATGGTGACCCATTAAAATTTTGCAATATCATCATCCTTCCACCAGGTCCACCATTATCAACTACACAGTTCTTTCCCACCCCATGCCATTTCTTAGATATCACCTATCTATCCTCTCCACAATCACATCCCACACCTGATCTAAGCAACATTGCATCAACCTCATCAAATCCACCTCAGCCTCCTAGTACCTCAACTATTCCCACTTTTTCACATCGCCCCTCTTCATCCTTCACACCACTCCCTCCATTCAACTTTTTAGCTACACCTTTCATAATATCCTCATCCAAAAACCCTCCCATTCTTCCTACACCACCTCCATCTTCCCACCACTTTATACCAAAATTTGTGTGGATATAGATAATCTCAAGTTCACCAACCACAACCTCTATACCCACTTCTCAATTCACCCATGCCAATCATCCCATCACTAGAAAACCTACTGAGTGCTATGAGTGGAAACAGTGTGTCGGTCAACTTGATGATCAATTAGCTCAATCATACCCTCCAAATCCATTCCCTTCACCCCCTAATTCACCTGCACCCATCCAACCATCCTCACCACCACCCAGGGGGTTCTCCCATCAAACTGAGCATATGGCCTCCCCTCATGTTTCTATAATCATGACTACACCAGGTCCTAGTGAGTATAACATAAGTAATGCTAGGGTTATGTCTACCACCATCTAGTCCACCCATGACTTTGGATAACCTCATTATTTTACCTTGACTATCGGGGCAGTGGTTCGTCTTGGCCTGCCTAAAAATTGCATAAATTTTATATATGGACTTGACTCATCCATAAAACCTTTAGCACCTCCACCATCACAAACCAGATTTTGCGATAACCTTAACCACATGTCCTATCCTAATTTTTCCTAGAATTATCTTTGTATGTATAACTGGTATGGTTATGGTCTAGGGAGATGAAAAAGGGTGTCACACCCATATCAATCCTCCCTTGCGCAAACCTATCGATCGATCAAGAATTGGTTACCATACCCCAACAATCAGTACCCTCGAGCATGAGTTGCATAATCTCGATCTTGATCTCCTCGACCTCCTTTCCAATGAGTAATTTGAGCTTAACATTCTAATCGATAGTTTATCACCTCATTCCATAATCAAAATTCCATCAGTATTTTTTCCTCCATCCCCACCCCATGAGACCTCATCACCTATGGAAGTTGAAGCCCTCACTCATCAATTCACTAACCTATCACTCGACCCACCTCTATTAGTTGATCTACGTTCCTCACCCTCACCAAATATTCCATTTTTCCCCATTTGTGAGATAGTGCCACATCATGACACGTGTTCTCATTCCTCTTTCCCACCCGTGGTGTTAAACCTAGGGCATCACTAACATTTTTTAGATTCATTGCTATCCTCATCTGATTCATCACCACCTTCATAACCAACCTCCACCATATCTAGCACCTCTATCAACATGATCTCTATGGAATTATACACCCCACTCTGATATCCAAACCATCCTAATTATACGCCACCTCCAATCATCAACTTTGTTGATTTCTATGATATCTCCTCCACACCCTCAACCATCGAATTCCTTCCAACACATCAATTATTGTGATTAGCTAATGCACCTTTTCTTACAATCCTACTTCATCTTCCATGGATTAATCATACGAATGCTTATCTAGATGATGATTTCCAACTTCCTGAGACCATCGATGACCTTCAGCTCATACCCACACTTGCCCAACTTCATGATGGTTCACACATGCTTATCGATGACACTATTGAATTTGACATTAGAATGATCCAAAAAACCATCACATCGTCTACCTTAATGCTAGCATTTATGAATATGAACGTGTCCTTTTTACTAATTTTATCAGGCACTACATTAAGGTGTTTGCTTGGTCCTACATGGATATTCCAGACCTGGACTCATCATTAGTTGTTCACAACCTTATCTTGGATGACAACGCCATACTTGTAAGATAAAATTTGTGCCACATGCACCCCACCGTTGCTCTTATGGTCAAAGAGGAGTTACAAAAACTCCTCAATGTGGATTTCACACAGCCTATTGATTACCCTGAGTGGGTTTCAAACATGATTCCTATCGAAAAACCCAAGGGGGGTATCCGTATTTGCACTAATTTTAGGGATCTTAACAAAGCTTGTCCCAAAGATAATTTTCTTAACCAACCTCATTTATTCAACTAGGACACCTCAGGGGATGCCTCTTATGTGGACACCTCACCATTGACACCTCATAGGGGACACCTCATCCCCTCCTTCTCACCTTGGACAAGTCTATAAATAGAAGGTCTTTTTCACCATTTTATAACAACCAGCTTTTGCTTATTGAAACTCTACTGAAATCACTACAACCATTGCATCCATCCTACATCCATCATACAACCATCGTATATACATCACAATTGATTTATCACTTTCATGATGTTTTCTTGTGATTGAGATAGTTCAATAACCCCACAAAAGCACACTTTTGAAGGTTACCCTCGCAAAAAATCAAATAAGTAGATATTCCAGGACAACCAAAAAAGTCATATTGCAGATTCTATCTAAAAAATACAGGTTCACATGACCCCGTGCGAACCTTTCGGTTCACAAAATATTCGCACAACCCCATGCAAATATATACTATAGCCACCATAATCATTGGACAAGGTAAGTATGAGTTAATTTAGTGTTTTTACATAGTTTTTAATAATAATTTTATGTTTTAAGCTTGTTTAAGAGTATTTTTGTCTTCATAACCATGGTATTTGATTGAGGTAGAACCCTCAATGCACTAACAAGATTTTGAAGGTTCAACAAGTACAAAGAACACATCCAACCAGTGATGGAACATGAGAAAGAAGCCCATATGCACTAAGGAACACAAAGAAGATAGATCTTGCTACTTTTACACCACATCCGAAAGGGCTTCCTTAAGGAAGACCTCACTGTAGCCTTCAGGGCAAAATTTGTAAAGAGGATATCAATCTGTAACCCTTTTTATCATCTAATAGCAAAAGTAGTGGGTCCTATGACTTTGAATGAGAATTATAGTGTCATTTTTGTTTCTTTTAGAGATAATCAAAGAACCAGGTAAGACACATTTTTGTTGCATAAACATAGGATTGGATTGCCTATTTGATTTTGTGAGTTTTTCATTCCGCATTTCATTTTTAGCACATTTTATATTTGGTTCATTAGTTTATGGTATTAACAAGAAATCAAGCTAAAATAATGAATCAAATATCCACCAATCAAACCACTTCAGCAATGGAGTGTTCATCATCACCTTCCACCACCACTTCCATGATCAATCCCCCTAGTGTGATACAGGTAAGTCATTCAGATTTATTTGTAGGTCCCTCACACACTATGTCATCCACATCATTTCATATGGCCATGCCCCAAATAGAATCATCATCACCAACCATTGACCATCACATCACCCACATAGACATGGCACAAGTGGAAGCTCTTATGAAATCCACTAACTATGTCTTAGAGTCAGTCCCCAACTCACCTAGACATGATCCTTCTTTACAATAGGAACCTATCTCCTCCCAACCTTCAAGCTTTACCCAGGTGTACAATAACCCTCTTTTTGAGGTATCTACTGCACCTTCCCAACATTTTTCCATACCCCAATCATCATGTGTCCAAAGCACATCCATCCCATCCTCATATACCTCAGTTTATGGTAACCCCTTGTATGAAGCACATGTTAATGTTGCTTCACAAGTGCCCACATCCATACCATCTAGTGTCTCCCATCAAGTTGCAATTCCCATTGCAACTTACCCCCCACCTACCTCATCAATCCCATCCACATCCATTCCATCAACCACTGATATGGAAATACATGAGACATGGGAACATCTCAACAAATTGCTTAAGAAGTGGTAGAATGCTCAACAACAAGTTCAGGTGAACCCTAAGCCTCAACCTATTTCCACTCAACCCATTTTTATTAGCCAAGGTCCATCTTGGGTACCACAATATTCTATGGTTTCCATTCCAACACCATCGCCAACCCATACCCATCCTATTCCCATTGGCCAACCTATCCAAAGCCCTCATACATCATCTCCATATCTTCATTCACCATCATTCCTTCATCAACCACATCATCATCAACATCAATCTACTCCACCAAGTCATCATCACCTCATCACACCTCAACATATTTCCACCTCACCATCACAAAATCATCAAGTGATTCAGGGTTTCCACATTCCTGGGGAGGACCCTCGAATCTAGGCTATGCAACAATAGATTGATAGTTTGATGCAACATACTCCTGGCATGATAAACTAGAAGCCTACCTTACGCCAACTAATCAATCAACCAATTCATCCTTCGGTACCATCACCGCCATATCCGATAGATTTCACAATACCGAAGTTTGATAAATTTAAAGGGATGAAGAACCCTAAAGAGCACGTGAGCTCATTTGTTCATTCTTGTTTTAGAATTCAAAGCAATGATGCTCTAATGCTTAGGACCTTCCCTCAAACATTAGGGGGAGATGTTGTAGAATGGTATAACCATTTTCCCAATCATAGTATTTATACTTTTGAGCAATTGGTGGACCAATTTCTTGAAATATTCTCCCTCAATATAAGAAATAAAGTCTCATTATTCGATATCTATGATCTAAAACAATATGATGATGAGTCTGTCTATGACTTTGGTAACCATTGGAGGGTCATTATCACCAAATTGCCATTTTCCCTACCAATGGAAGAGTTGACTCGATTGTTCGCTAAGAGTTGCTTAAAACCCATCTCTTGGTTATTGCAATTACAACAACATAGATCATTTGATGAAGCTCTTGCCCAGGCTAGCACAATTGAGGAGATAAAAATCCAAGGAGTGCTTAAGCCTAAGAAGAAATAATGGCAAAACAAGGGCCAATATAGAGGAAATTATTCTGGCCAATCAAAATCCAATCAGGCCAATCCGACCAATTCATCCAATCAAGTAAATCAAGTGGTCATGAGCCAACCAGTAATGGCTCAACAACAACCCATGCAACAACAACCATGATAAATTGAATATCATGTGGTTCCCTCAACTACTCAATCAAGTCAAAACATAGTGCCATTGTGGACAACCGATCACGTCAATAATTTGTTCGACAACCCCATCAATATACCCCATTGGCTGAATCTTATACCTCCATTTTCTATAGGTTATATGACACAAATCAACTTCCCTTGCCTGAGGTCAGACCTGATGATCCCGCTAAATATGGTAAACACTATAGGGAGCATTTTTTTTGTCCTTATCATAGATAGAATGGGCATGACATTAATAACTACCATCAATTCAAAGATAGAATACAAGACCTTATTGAGTTAGGAGCTATCAAACTTGACAGTCCTCTAGCTCAACAAAATCAAAATCTTGGGATCTTTCAAACACCACTTCCTCATCATGAGGAAGCACAACCAACAACAGGAGGGTCAAATACCAAGATTCCTCCTAATCAGGTTAATCATGTTCAACAGTACCAAGGTTTTATGGGTGTTATTCATGTAGTAACCCGAGGTCAACAACAATACTCCAATCAACAAAATGCTCAACAATAGTCTAGTCATCCACCCATACCTCCATAGGCAAGTGTGTCTCAACCTACCACATCATCATCTCCCATCCAATTTTTTACCAATCCCTCTCAACCAATCCATATTCTAGCCCATCCATCTCAACCCATTCATCATTCCAATCATCCATCTAGGCCAATCATCTCATTGAGTAATCGGTTAACCACAAGCTTAAAAATAGCTTCAACCAAACTATCCATATATGAGCTAATCCAACAATCTCCTCCACATCATGAAGCATTAATGGATATTCTAAAATCCATTGAACTTCAATCTCAATATGCTAATGCTTTTAACAATTTTATGGGGAATATTCAAACATGTATGGAGCCCTCCATTACTTTCTATGATTTTGAAATCAAACCAATATCATCAAAATCAATGGATCCTCCATTACACATCATGGCTCAAATTGATAGGAAGCCTTTCAAAAGAGTTTTAATTGATATCGGCTCCTCCATAAACATCATCACCACATCCACCCTTCAACATCTCAAGCTTCCACTAGATCACATCACCAAATCCTCATTCACCTTGAAAGCATTTAATGATGCTCTCTGCTCCATAGTTGGCACTATTGTTTTGCCCATCGAAGTGGGGGTCAAAATATTGCATACTATGTTCCACATCTTGGAAGGGTCCATGGCATATAATGTACTCCTTGGATGACCTTGGATGAGGGAAATGAGATGTGTCCCCTCCATATTACATCAATGCTTGAAATACGTACATGAGGGACAAGTACATTGCATACCAATGGATGTTGAACCATTTAAGTATTACAATTTTATCTCAAACCCCTATGAGTCCATGCTACCTTCCACTCATCTATTCCTCACTTCATCAACCACTTCATCATCCACCCCATCCATATCATCATCTAAAGCCCCTATTCTTGAGGAGCTTCCAATCACCAATTCTCATCAAGCATCCACTTCCATACCCCCATATTCATCACCATTGACTACATGCACATGTGGTCAAACTCAATCAACATTAGCCACATCATCAACATCCTCCACCACTCCTTCCACATCATTGCCAATTCAACAATCCACTCAACCAAATCCATCTCCATCCACATCAACCAATGTCTCACAAGTCAAAATGATGGATTGTGAGATACCATCATCCAACCATGAGTCAGTTCCATCCACATCCAATCCATCCACATCATCCCAAGTCGAGGTCCACCTCACTAATCTTGGTATTGGTGAATATGTGGTCCAAGATATCATAGTCACACCACTCAACATTCAAAGTGCTAAGGACTATGGTCACCCATGTGACCCACCCTTATCTATAGGAGTGGTATATAACATGGGTTTAGTGCCTAATAACATTAATTTTGTGTATGGGGGACTTGATTCATCATCCAATTTAGTTACCCTAGATGAACCCAAATCACCCACACCAACCAATATACAACATATGTCGGGTTTTCCATCCTAGTATTTCCACATTGTTAATTGGCAAGGACATGGCCTAGGATGACATGAATAGGGAGTGCATGATATTATTGATGTTTCATATCGAGAAATGCATGACCATTCAGGTTTAGGTTATCATCCACTTTCATCCACCTCTTCTCTTGAACAAGCTTTTCAAAGCTTAAATTTAAATTTAGGAGAAGATATCCATCTCATAGATGACTTCAAAGATGAATTCTATGAAGAATTTGACCTCATGTCAATTATTTTTGATGAATCTAAAGAGGAATCAGACCCCATCATTCCACACACTGAACATGATGAGTTTTACCTCAGAATGTTCCCCATCCATCAACCCATATTTCACTTGCTTCTTCCACAAGAGCGAGCTGACCCAATTGGTGAACCACCACCTCCATTCCATTAATCCATATCATCAACCATTTTGTTTGTAATATATGTACATAAAAAAATTAAAAAATAAAAAAAAAATAAAAAAAAAAAAAAATATTTTGCATGTACATTGCATTTATTTGTGTTGCTTGCTATTGTCCAGGTTTAACAGAGTTCTAGCATCAGTTCTAGCCAAAAGGATCCATTCCATTCACCTTTGCCACCCATCCATTTTCCCTTTAATTCAACATGAATCTTGTTGACTTATTCACCCCACTCCGTAATCCATATGATTTGGCAAAGCCAATTCCTATTGACATGAGTCTTATTGATATGGACCAGATTTCCTCACCACCATCCTTTTTTGAGTTTGTCCTATCCGAGGAATTGTTAAGGGCTTCAACCAACTACATTCCTCCATCACCTCCACCTTCACCTTCACCTTCACCTTTAGATCTTGAGGTTTTCTAGGTAGACATAGATGAGGATAAGTTAGAAGAGTTTGATGACCTCATAGATGACATTCATCTAATCCCAACTCCCCATCAACTTGAGGAAGGTTCTCACATGTCTATTGAAGATACTATCGATGTGAACCTTAGTTCAGATGTAGACAATCCCCAAATTGTCAAACTTGGCAAAATCTTATCCAAATATGAACAAGAGCAATTAATTGCTCTCCTCAAGAGGAAGAAGGGAATTTTTGCATGGTCCTATAAAGACATGCCTGGTCTTGACTCTAATTTGGTTGTCCACAATCTCACCTTAAACTCTGATGCTAAGTCGATCAAACAAAAACTTAGAAGGATGCATCCTACCATTGCCCTCTTGGTCAAAGAAGAGCTTCAAAAGCTATTAGATGTGGGTTTCATTGTCCCCATTGACTATCTTGAGTGGCTCTCAAACATGGTACCCATTTGTAAGCCTAACGGGGTGATACACATTTGCACTAATTTTTGAGATCTTAACAAAGCATGTCCTAAGGATGATTTTCCTCTTCCAAATATTGATACTCTTGTTGACACTTGTGCTGGCCATGAAATGCTTTCTCTCATGGATGGTTTTTTAGGATACAACCAAATTCGAATAAATCTTGATGACCAACACAAAACAACATTCACTACACCTTGGGGGACTTTTTGTTACAAGGTGATGCCCTTTGGCCTCAAAAATGTAGGTGCCACTTATCAACATGCCATGACATACATATTCCATGATTACATGCATAAGATCATCGAATATTATGTGGATGATCTCTTGGAAAAATCTAAAACTCGACAAGAGCACATTGGTGTATTGGAAAAAGTCTTTGATCGACTTCTAGAGCATAATGTAAGGTTGAACCCCAAGAAATGTGTCTTTGGTGTTACCTCTGGAAAACTACTAGGGTTCATTGTCTCCAAAAGAGGCATTGAGGTGGACCCAAACAAATTCAAGGCCATCATGGAGATGCCTCCCCCAACAAATTTAAAGGAATTGCATAGTTTACAAGGAAATATTCAATCAATCCATCATTTTATTGCACAACTTTCTGATAAATGCAGGCCATTCAATCACCTGTTACAAAAGGGGGTGCCATTTTCATGGATAGATGAATGTCAAAAAGCCTTTGATGATATTAAGAAATACCTAGCTTCTCCACTAGTCTTAGCTCCTCCTCATTCGGGGGTCCCCTTCCATCTTTATGTTTTAGCAATGGACTTTGCATTAGGGACAATGCTTGCACAAAATAATGAAAATAATCGAGAGCAAGTTGTCTATTACATTAGTCGAACATTGGTAAGCTATGAAACTAGATATGCTTACATGGAAAAATTGTGCTTAGCAGTGGTTTTTACCACTAAGAAACTTTGACATTATATGCTTAGTCACACCACATATGTCATAGCTAGAGAAAATCCTCTACGTTATATGATGTCTCACACTTATAATAACACTCATACCGCTAAATGGATAATGCTTCTCACTAAATTTGATCTTGAGTTTATAAGCCAAAAATCCATTAAAGGTCAAGTTATAGCCGATCAACTTGTGGAAGCTCCACTACCTAGTGATCATCCTTTGATTATTGAGCTCCCAGATGATTTGGTATTCACTATCACTGAACAAGAAGAAGATGTCATTCTAGAGGAAGATATCGATATCACACTATTCTTTGATGGTTCTAAGTGCAAAAAAGGTCAAGGTGTTGGAGTCATGTTTCATACACCCTAGGGGTGCCTATCCCCTTATCATTCAAACTAGACTTCCAATGCACAAACAACAATGCAGAGTATGAAGCCTTAATATTAGGTCTTCAAGTAGCTATAGCTATGGGTATTAAGCGTATTAGGATATTTGGTGATTCTCAACTTGTTGTCAAATAGGTAATAGGAGAATACCAATGCAAAGAGCCTACCATTAAGCTTTACCATGAAGTAGCAATGAAATTGCTCTCTAAGTTTGATTGGTATGAAATTGATAGTTTACCATGTTCGACTAATAGATTTGTAGATGTGATGGCCTCTCTTGGATCATTGATTCCAAAGGATACCTTAGGAGAGGTACAACCCCTTATAATTACAATGATCTCTAAATCTACAATTGTCCATGTTGAATCTAAGGATGAAAAGGATGTTTGCTTTATCCATTTGGAGTCATGTGAGCCTTGGTCAAGCCAAATAATAGCCTTTCTCAAGTTTGGAACACTCCCATCAGATATGTCATGGACTGCTAAATGCACTTTCAAGCAAAAGGTAGCTCATTTTACTCTCTTGGGGGACATGTTGTATAGACATGGTTATGATGGAATCCTCCTTCATTGTCTCGAGTCTGCTGAGGCACAAAGAGCCATAGCTGAAGCTCATGATGGTACTTGTGGTGGTCATTTTAGTGGAATGGCCATTGCAAAGTGTATTCTATGCATGGGTTATTATTGGCCCATAATGGAATGAGATTGTTGCACATATGTCAAACATTGTAAGCAATGTCAAGAACATGCTAATTTAACTCATGTACCATCACAAGCATTACAACCTATTCAAAGCCTTTGGCCCTTTTCACAATGGGGTCTAGATTTAATTGGTAAAATATCACCTTCTTCCTTGGGATAACATACATTCATCATCATAACCATATAATACTTCACAAAGTGGGTTGAGGTAATTCCTCTAACTAGTATGATAGGACCTAGAATTGTGGAGTTTATACTTCATCATATCATTTGTCATTTTGGTATTCCCTCAAAAATCATCTCTAATAATGGTAAGTCTTTCAAGAACAAGGATGTTCGAGCACTTTGCGAGAAATATAATATCCAACATAGTTTCTCGACTCCTTATTACCCACAAGCAAATGGACAAGCTGAGGCTACCAATAAGACCTTAATTGCTATTCTCAAGAAACTTGTTAAATAAAATCATAGAGATTGGCATACACAAATTCCCTTGGCATTATGGGCTTATCGAACAAGCATCCATATGCCTACTAGGGCAACACCATTTTCATTGGTCTATGGAGCTGAAGCAATCATGCCTCTTGAGCTTGAGATCCCCTCATTGCGAATTTCATTGCAAGAATTCATAGATGATGACACTGCTAGACAAGCACGTCTTGACCAACTCACACTTCTTGATGAAAGGTGAGTCTATGCTTTAGAGCATTTACGAGTATATCAAGACCACCTAAAATATGCTTATAATGCCAAAGTTCATCTACATGAATTCCAAGTAGGAGATCTTGTCCTTAAAGAGAATCAACAAAATACCAATGCATTATCGCACCTTCATGATAAATTTATGGCTAATTGGTTAGGTCCATACATTGTTACTCAAAAAGTGGGTAAAGGTACTTATAGGCTTGCTAGTCTAGAGGGAGTTGAAGAGCTTGAACCACTTAATGTTATACACTTGAGAGCATTCTATGCATAATGTGATTTATATATATGTATATATACATGGCTATTACACAAAAACAACATTGCATTGCACACATCTCATTTCACATATTGCATAAAACTTATTTCATTTCATTACATTTCATACATTGCATTCACACCATCATTTTCACACATTTCATATTTCATATTAGGGATCATTTATTCAGTTCAGATATAAATTGGTCAAATAAAGTCATGTTGCCTTAATCAGGGGCACCTTCAAATTCATTTCATTTACACCATTCCATAAAGCCAAATTATCATTAGCAAAGTCACATTTCCATAATTCCTAGGTGTTTTCGGTCACTCAACCACTCCTAGTGTTTTAAGCAAACCATAAATACATGTCGAGTTTTCTTTAGGACCAAGACACAATTTTCACTAAGAAAATCTTGAGTTCTAGGAATTGACTCCAAAATATTCTTGAACCAAACACAATTTCACATCTTAAAAACATCTTGTGTCAAAGAGGGATAACACCATACTTGGTTTGAACCTCGAAGTGAAAAGGGTAATCCTTGCTTGTCCCATCATGCAACATAGTCCACAAAAATAGTGGTTTTCACCACTATCACAATTTCAAAATAAAAGAAAGAGTAGGGAAAAACCCCTAAAAACTCTAAATATTTTACATCACACACCACTGATCCTCAAGTTGTAAGGATAGTACTACATTTCTAGTCAGATGGTTAGGTAGTCATCCCCAAAGCCTAAAGATCAAATCCTTGGACTATGGAGCTAGTCTCCATCGGAGCTATAGATGCTTGACTGGTAGTGGAGTATGCTCATGCATGGTGACACATCTCTTTTAAAGAGACCTCTGACCACACATAAGGATAAGCTAGCTTCTTGGTCTCATCCATAATAGGTCACACCCAATTTACTCAAGATGAGTTAATGAACTCACTTGCACACACATTGGTTCTTGATTACCTCGAGTCATTACCATGCTCTTGATTCGGTAAATGAATTCATTGCACACATTTTTGGTCTTAGAGAAATTAGGTAGTATTTAGTGAGTTTGTTTGATACCACTAGTATGTTTGAGTCTCTATAAAATAGTCAATTTTCCATATCAACATCCATATCTTCTTCCATATCAACATCCATATCTTCTTCCATGTCATGAGTCTTTTCACTCCACCTACCACCAAATTGGTGCCCTTGATTAAACAACAATGCTAAAACATGGCCAAGAAAATCTAAACTATGAATGATCATTAGAACATTTGCATTCATAAACTTGCATTAATCATCCATATACACATGCATCCACACAAAAACATTCACACAAAAGCATAACACAAAAGTAAAAGCCATGTATATATATATATAACATGTACAATGAAATCCCAAAGGCTATATACAATGGAGCACCAAGGCTCATATACAAAAAGTGCATCTAAGCACTAAGCTAATGCCTATGAGAGGACCCCTATGACCCTGAAGGAGCCCTAGACCTAGAACTATGCCTAGACTCACTAGGCCTAGCTGACCTAGATATGGATGAGGAGGGTGGTTCTAGAAGCCTAATATCATGCTCCATCAATCGATCCTCCAATGCTCGGACATATCCCTCTTGAGCTTGAAGGTGATGTACATCATATCTCTACCTATGATGCCCCTCTAGTAGCTCTACCTAGAGCCTCATGATCCTATCCTCACCTCCACCTATTGATTGTACCTCTAGCTCCATTTATAATCGAGCTATCTCCACCTCTAGAGCCACCTCCCTATCTCATAGTTGAGCTATCTCTATATCTTGAGCTACTATCATAGCATCTCACTCTACCACCAACTGCTCCAACCTCACTCGATCATCCTCACTCTGACTAGGAGGTCCATCTAGAATATCCTCCCTATCCCATCCTTCCCTCTCTATCCCCTCCATCTCCTCCAAGCTATGTAGCCTGCTCTCTACCCTCCTAGTCTACCTCCTTTGACTACTAGCTTGAAGGTGTCTCTAATGCTTAGGAGCCTCATCGACATCCTCGACCTCATCCCCATCACCATCCCCATCCACTACTAGACTCGGTACCCATGGTGGTTGAGTCATAAACCATGCATCATACTCCTTCATAGTCCCTCACATCATCCAAATTGAGGAGATCCATCTCCTCATCATCCTCAAGTGTGGCCCTCCATGCCTCGACACATGGTAGACCTATCTCATCTCGATGATGCCTATAGAGTATTGGCTCCTTAGGAACCCCCTACCTTAATCCAAACTACTATAACACCCATGAGAACTAGATCAGCTCCACCTCCTTTGTGTGCCTCCCAACCACCCATCTAGCCTATTGCACCCATCGTAGATGCTCTCCATCACCTATCCACATGGCACCTCACCATGGCCTCCATATCACCTGAGCCATTATCAATCCAACCCATAAATCCTTATACCATTAACTCATCTAAATTGGATGACTTAACTGTACCTCCTCTACCATAGGCCACCTCATCACATAGGGCTACTCCCTATCCCATCCCTTAGTCGGTAAACCCATAGGGTGAGCCACATTGAAGTGCTCCCAACCCTAACATTGTAGTAGCAAACTATAACCTAGTCCCTAGCACTTCTACCTCCTCACCTCATATAGCTCCTAGTACACCTACACCAATAAGGTAGGAGCCCATGCATACACCTATGGTGTAGTGATCATATCACACACCAACTCGATAAGGTTCCATGGGAACCGATAGCTAGTACTATTTGAGGCCACTATGTTGGCCAACATGAACATCACCAATGTAGGTAGGGCATCCAACTTCTTGTCCACATACATGGACAAGTACTTAATCCCTCCACCTATCACCTCCACATCCTCCCATCCATCTCCAAACATGTATCTCAACTCATATTTCTTGTCATGTCCAACCTCGACATGCAAGCCCTCCACTAGCAACTTGAGGATGCGGTATACATCCTCAAGTGTCATAGTCACCTCTCTAGTAGGGAGCTAAAATATCCCCCTATCTGGATCCCATATCTCTACCAAGGTAGAGAGATACCCCTCATCTACCCTCACCACATCTATCTTGGCTATCCCAACCAACCCAACTACCTCCAACCAATCCCACTCATCCTCCCATAGTACCTTCCTCACCTTAAGTATGAGAGGTGAGAACCGATGTTGAGCCTCCAAAATATTTAGTTACAACACAACACAAAGCATTAATGTCAAATACATTGCATTATTTAAAAAAAAAAAATTTTGCACAAAAAATAAAATAAATTCAAAAGCACTTACCTTGGCAAAGTGCACACCTCCTCTTCCATCCCTCCATCCACCACCATAACTTTTGTAGCTCACCAACCACTCACTTCAACTCCACTCCCTTAGATGTAGCTTCTAAAATTTGTGGATGCACAAATGAGCTTGATTTCCTCTCTGTAGGCCTTTTATAGCTATTTCAGGTGCACTAAAATGCCCATGGGTGCTTCTTGGTGCATTGAGGTACCTCCCTATATTTGGGAAAGCACCAAACTCTAGCGGGCATTTGCGCATGCAATAAGCGCCCATCGGTGTTTGGTGTCAATTTTGACAAAAGAACAAACTGATCCAAAAAGGTAGCTTACCTCCACCAAATCATTCCAAATTGCATCCATACATCAAATTCATCATAATATCATGTTTTGTGAAAACCAAAATTGATTTGGAGTCATAATTTTTGCTTGCGACCAAAAGTCATAAAATCACATTACAAGTTACAAAATACTCCAAAATGGTCCAAATTTTCACAAAATGACCATTTTCATCATTCTCATCCTCAATTCCATCATTGCACTCATTAACACATCATATTCCAATCATTACATTCATACATTTTCCAAGTTCACAAATTTCAAGTGAACCTCGTATCTAGTGGTCTATTCTATCTCCTTGGCGATTGTAGCGACTTGCATCCATGCAATTCGGTAAGATGAATAAATCACCATAAGGACACTTGGCCATCTTCATCATCTAATATCTCATTATTCAAAAATAAAATCAATTTTGGTACTTCACCTTTCGAGTGAAACTATGCCAAGACCAATTTGCTCTAAAGTCATTGATGGCCTAGTTCGTGGGGCTTGAAACATGGACAAAATTATAAATCATCATTTCTTTTCATGATAGTCATCATGGTAACTAGCCTTAGCTAGGGTGATTGGTTCCAATTATAGGAATTATCTGATAGTCACTAGCTGGCCCTCCGAAGTTGACTCCTTTTCTTACATTTTCATCATATTGCATATCAATGACACCAGAAGGCACATTCTTCAATAACATGGAATCACCCCAAACTTGGGGTAACCATATTTGACTTTGATTTTCCCACAATGGGATACATCTTACATGATCATGGCATCTACACTTGGCAAAAACCCCTTTTCTCTGTTAGGGCAAAAATAGAATCAATCACTTGCATATTTTCAACAACCCCTTCCATCGTTGGGGCAAAAATGACATCACATTTACATCATTCATATCATCCATTCTACACAATCATTTGCACAAATATATCAATTGGCTCATGAGATGCATCCATCACTCATTCTCCAATTGAGGGGGTAAGCTACATAATCAAAATTCTTTTGTCTTCAAGTTCATATTTGCATTCCAACAAGAGAAAGTTGCTTCTGCATCAGGCCAAAACTAGGTGTCTTGTATTTTTGCACCACATTGTGTTTCACGCAACATGGTACAAAAAGGGGCATCTGTAGACACCAAAATCTAGCCACTTGTCATCCATCCATAGCTTTCTCACCACTTTTACCCATTATTTATATATATATTTGTTTAATATATATTTAAATAATAATATTTTATATATTTTATTTATATATATTTAATAAATATATGTATATTTATATGAATTAATCCTAACCATCCATCATGATTTAATCCCAACCATTCATCCACCTTAATCCATGCCACATACCCAGATTTAATCTCCACCCTCCATCATGTTTTAATCTTGACCACACAAATTGTGTCATTGAAACCCTAATGTGCCCTAGGAGAGATTATAAAGAGGAGTCATTTTGATGACTCAACCCCTAAGTTTTCTAAGTCTTTTTAAGGATTTTCCCTAAGTCCTCAAGCATCCAAGCCCTCTCGCCATTATCCATCTTCCATCGCTCATCGTCGCTTCTGCATCCATCATCGCCCACCTCGCACGAACCAGATCTGCTTCTGCAGATTTTGTTTCACTCCTAAAATGTCCCTTTGAGTTCCTCGAGCACCTCTGGGCATCTCCTATCATCATTGAGCACCTCTGGGTACCTTCCACCATCATCGAGCACCTCTGGGTACCTTCCTTCCATCATCGAGCACCTCTGGGTACCTCCTACCATCATCGAGCACCTGCGGGCATTCACAACCCTAGTTCTGCAGTCCTAGCAATCCCTCGGGTGTCGCTAGGGCATCTGCGCACCAAATCCTACAACAACGATGAAGAACAGAGAACAACGATTTAGTGTGACAAGGTAATTTATTTATTGCAAGTATTTTTATTCTTTAGATCTGTTTATAGCTTCATTTCTGCAACTAGGGTTAGTAGTTTTCTTATTGAGGGCCTCACATAGTGGAGCCCTCACAGATATTATTGACCTTCTGTTGTTGTTTGTTGTTTGCAGGTTTAGGGATCAAGTTCATTGGAAGCTGTTGAAGCACTTGAGTGGTCTGGCCTATGGATATCTGAAGCCCACTCACCTTACTATTGAGATCAAGTCGAGCGTGAAGACACCACCCTTATTTGTTAGCTAGGGTTTCAGAGAACCCTAGCATATTGAAATCATTGTATTGGATAATAAAGCATTGTAAACCCCCATTTGGGGTACACTTGGTTGTAATATCAGAGATCCACCCAGCAATAAGAATAAAATTTTATTTCTGTGCAATCATATGTGTTTATTCTGCTTTATTCATTCATTTATTTAAGTATATTGTTTGGTGTTGTTCGATTTTGCATCTACAAATTGATTGCAATTTGAGATTTGAAGAATCATTTTGAAAATTTGGAGAGATAAGGTTTTCTACTCCAAAAGAAAAATTTGAATTTGCTTATTTGATTGAGAATTTCAAAATTAAAATTTATTTCAAAAACTTGATTTTTGAAAAATTTAAAAATTGACAATTTAATAAAATTTAGATAGAAAAGGTTTTCTACTCCAAAAAAGAAATTTTGATTTGAATATGGAATGCAAAATAAAATTTTGCATAGTGAAAAAATGTTTAATGATTTGAAGATTGAGTGCAAAATTAAATATTTTTGCACATTGAAAAAATGTGTGATGATTATTTGATTGAATTTAACTTTGGAGCTATAAGGGTTTCTACTCCAAAGGAATTATTTGTTTGAAAATAATTAATTTTAAAAAATGGATTAATTGAAATTTGGGAGTCGTAAGGACTCCTACTTCAAAGAAATTGATTGAAGAATTTGCAAATTGCTTATTTCTTGATTTGCAAAATTAATTAATTAAAATTTGGGAGCCATAAGGTCTTCCACTCCAAAAAGAATTAAATAAAAGAATTGATTAAAGATTTTGTAAATTGTTTATTTATTCATATTTGAAAAATTTAATAAATTGGTTGATTTAAAATTTGGGAGACAGAAGGTCTTGTACTCTAAAGGATTTGAAACTTTGAGTATTAAAGAAAATAATAGATGGTAAATAAAGATGAATGAACCAAGACAATATTTTGAACTCAAGGAACCGAACAATAAAAGATATTTTTAAAACTTCTATCAAAGATATGAAATAAAATCATTTAAATTCCATCAAAACATTAGGAAAGAAAAAGACACATGGTATATTGATTAAGGTGTTAGTCATCATATGATTAGAAATTTGTATTTTCTTGAATTAATAGAAGTTAGACCTAACATTCCACTAAAAGTTGCAGATAATAATATTTATCATGTTCAAGGAGTTGGAAAAGTGATACCTAGCATATCACTTTTAGATTTTGTGCTAGATCATGTTTTATATGTTGCAGGACTATCTACTAATATTATCTCAGTTACTCAATTGGTTGAAAGAGGCAAGACTATGGAAATCAAATACACAAATGAACATAGAAAATATATTATCAAAAATCAAAATAGAAAAGAGGCTACAGGTTCCATTGAGAATGCAATTTTTACTTTAGATACAATTACATTTTCAAAAGAAATATTAAACCATATTTTGCCTCAAGAAAGGACTAATGATGAATTTTTTGATTTCTTCAAAATATAGGAAATAAGAAGATCGATCAAGCATAGTCCAAGTCTGTCTAGTAGGGACATCATACAAAGAAAATGGATGAACACAAAAATACAACAAAAAAATGCAAGGATCATAGATTGAATACTAAAGTATTCAATAACCAAATACTTTAATATAGGGGGTGTTGGAGAATATTACATTATTTGGTATATGCTAATGTACCCCCATGGTACCTAATGGTACAATTGTAAATATGTAATAGATTAGGGTGTGAGTCTATAGTTTAGGAGTGTGATTTATATTTCCATTTATGTATGTGTAGGATGTGCACAAGTATCATGTAATTAAATGTACAAGTGTGAGGAGTGATAAAGTGTGCAAGTATCATGTAATAGAGTGTGTATGTGTATAGATGTAGGAGTGTGCAATGTGTCATAGAGTAAAGTGTGCAAGAGTAAATAGAGAGTTAAGATTCATGTATACAAGTGGCAATATGAGAAGCCAAAAGACATGAGAGGTTTATCTTATGCATGGAATAGGAAAGGTTACATCTCCCAAATATGTGAGGAGTGCAATAGTCAAGTATTTAAAATTCACCTTTCTAAGGTTATATTATGGAGGTAAAGCTTCATGAAATGTGAGCAAGAATTGATAATATTAAATCTTGTATACATTTTTGAGTATTATTGTAATTTTTATTCATGTTATTGCTTGAATGATTTTATTGTTATTTTCTATGAATGTTTGTATGATCAATGTTGACCATATATATTGAATACTTAAATATTTGATTAATATATTTGATCCTAAATATTGGGACCTATTATAACCTGGCTAAAAGCCAACAATTATGTGCTCAACCATAAGACCTTTGTCATTAAGAGAGTTGATCCCTTATGTTATCTCATGTCAAAAATTCACCTCTCAAGATGAATCACTAAATGGGTAATTTAGCTTAGTGGATTTGACCTTGAGTTTATCAATTAGAAGTCTATGAAAGGTTAGTTCATTACCAACCAACTGGGAGTTGCACCTTTAGAAGTTAGACACCCATTAGTGGTATCATTTCCTAATGAGTTAGTCTTTAATCTAAAGTTAAATCAAACTAACTCTTGATATTTATACTTTGAAGGTGCTCAGTGTATCAAAAAAATGAGGGTAGGAGTCATCTTGGTCACTCCTCAACAACAAAAGATCCCATTATATTTTAAACTCATGTTTTCTTGTACCAAAAATACTACTGAATACAAATCCCTTATCCTAGGGCTACATGCAACATTATATCTCTAGGTCAAAATTATTTCTCTTTGGGGATTTATTACTAGTGGTTAACCAAGTCAATGGTGCTTATCAAACCAAGGATGACAAGCTTAATCCATACAAATATATTATTGATAAATTAATGACTACCTTTGATAAAATCACCATTGAAGCCATCCCTAGATCTAGAAACCACCATGTTGATGCTATAGCCTTGGCTATGTCCCTTATTATCTTAGATCTAGATGATAAAAAAACTATGATCATCATTTGGTAAAGTAAGGAACCTTCAATCCAATATTTCATCGAAGCAATGCACCCCATGATCCTTGCTATAAGAACATCTTTGGTTACCTTAAATATGACACATTGCCTAACAATTTGAATCATAATGAGCAAAAGAATATTAAGCAATTAGCCTATAGGTATGTCATCATTGGAAATATTTTATACCACCATACCCTTGATGTAATTTTTCTTAGATGCTTAGACTCAGTGGAAGCTCAGATAGTCATCCAAGAGGTTCATAATGGATCATGTAGTGGTCACTTTTGCGGTGTCACCATCACCAATAAACTCCTATAATTGGCTTATTATCGGCCTTCCACAGAAAATAACTCTTAAAAATATGTCAAGTAATGTGATACATGTCAAAATCATGACAAACTTATCCATACTTCATTCTAAGCCCTTAAATATTTGACCTCACCATGGAATTTCTCCATTTAGGGATTGGATATTACCAAGAAGATAAACCTTGTGTCATCTGATGAACACAAATGTATCATCACGACTATTGAATACTTCATCAAATGGTTCAAAGTTATAGCTTTAGCCTCAACCAATAGATTTAATGTCTTCAAGTTTGTCTTTCACCATATGATATTATGACATCCTTTCTATGCTAATATTAGACAACAAAATACCCTTTTAAGAACAAGGATATCTAGAAAATTTATGGTAAGTATAAAAATTTAGTACAAGTGGTCCACCCCTTATTATCCCCATGTCAATTACCAAGCTAAAGCTTCTAACAAAATTTTGTCAAAATCCTTAAGAAGCTCATCAATAAAATTGGTTGAGGTTGGCATATCTAGTTGTATCCTACCTTATGGGTATATTGCACTAGTAGTATTTTATTTTGATCTCGAGGTACCTTCCTTGCATATTTTATTGCAAGATACTTCTATCTAAGATAAATATCATCTCACCTATCTCATCCAATTGGAATTGCTTGATGTAAAGTTGATCCATACCCTAGAGCACCTAAGGGTCTACCAAAAAAGGCTTAAATGTGCCTACAAAAAATAGGTTTGATGATGTTATCTTAAAAAAATAAAATAAAATACCAGTGACAAAACCAAGCTCAAAGGCAAATTTGAGCCCAATTGGCTAGGTCCATACATCATAACCAACAAGTATGATTTATATGCTTAGTGATTCACCATTCTTGATGAGAAAGAACTTAAATAAAAAATGAGCATAATGCATCTTAAATGATATTAAGTCTAAATCTACATTATATGCCTATTTTTTTTCAACTTCCTATAATTATCCCTAATTCCACATGCAACATGCACGTAAACAAATATGAAAGCTAGGAAAATGATAATCCTTGCTAGAACAAATTATTTTCATTTTTACTAGGTGACTAATGTAAGTAGATCCTTCCTAATCCTATCTATGAACTAAACATGTTTTGCACAATATAATTATCTATTTCCTATATTCATCTTATAATCTCTTCTGACCAGATCAAAATCTCTCTCTTCATATCTTATCTAATCAATATTCTATCACATCAAACTCTTGAAATATGATTAATACTATGAGATTCACAAGTTGTGATGCTAAGATTAATAAATTCATCTCTTATCTCCTTATCTTCAATCTCATCAACCTCTTGCTATTTGATGAAAATTATAAGGTTTATAGGTGTTTATGGCAAGATTAGTCTCATCATTTTTTAACTCTTATGCATCATATTAACAATGAATTCTTACTCCCAATTGGGGACACATACTGCTATCACATCAATCATATCAATAAAAGACCTCCATGAAATTTGTCTAAGAAGCAAGTCTACTAATCAAAAGTCCTCCAAGAAAAAAAAAGTCCTTTAGATATTTGTTTAAAAGAAAATTAGAAGTCCTTTGAGCAAAGCAAAAGTCCTTAGAAATTTGTTTAAAGGTAAATCAAAAGTCCTCTAGGCAAATCAAAAGCCCTTTAGACATCTATTTAAAGGTAAAACTATCAATCAAAAGTCCTTTAGGCAAATCTAAAGTCCTTAAACATTTTTTTAAAGGTAAATTAGAAGTCCTCTAAGCAAATGAAAAGTTCTTTAGACATTTGATTATAGACAAGTCAACCAATCAAAAGTCCTCTAAGCAAAGCAAATGTTCTTTAGACATTTTGTTTAAGGGTAAGTATATCAGTAGAAGTCTTGCATGATGTTTATCTACAAGCAAGTTATAAGTCCTTTAGATATTTGTTTCATGATAAATCTATTTTAAAACTTTTAATAAATTGTAAAATGCTACATTGGCATTTGCCTAGGGGCATCAAAACTATATATTTATCTTGTGTTATAGCTAAAATCCCCTTAGGAAAATATTTATTTGTATATATTTATATATAATTGTAAATATCTTGTATCATAGATAAAGTCCCCCTAGACACATCTTTTATCTTTTTATCATAGCTAAAGTTCCCCTGGGCAAATCCTTATAGATATATCTATATACATAGTTGCACATAGTTTATATAATAGCAATGCATTATAGCATTACCCAAAGTCCCCTTAAGCACATCATTTTCCAATCTCAATCACATCCTCATGTCATCATAAAATTCAAGCTATTTTTTGACTCTAGTCATTACATCATCAACACCACATCTACAATTGACTAACAAATCTAGTAAAAAACATTACCACATCACCATCGTATCCAATCCTATCTAATCACTAGATCATCACCACATTTAATCTTATCCAATCATGCACTATTAATTAATTAATAACCATACCATCTATAATTAATCATCATCATATAAGTATCCATAATAAATGTAAATCAAATCATTAATCATCCATTATTCACATCAATCAAACATAAAATAAAGTAACAAACCATACACATCATGAGTCCATAAATATTGATGTATATATATGGTATAGTATACATCATATGTCTATAAAAACTTATACCAACTACAAATTTATCTCTCGTCGGGGTAGCTAACTCTTGATAATATATCCAACACTCCTACTCTTCCTAGTGGTGGTGGCATCCTCAATGATTACTATGAATGTCAAGTCATAGACCATGAGTGTATCTTTGTTCATGATCTAGTAGGCAAAGGAAGACAATGGTCCATTGAGACTACCACATGATAAGTAGTTCTATAATGGGCTAACCATTCAACCTCTACTATAAGTTTACCTAAATACGGGCTATCTTTGTCACATGTTTCTACTACATGACAGTCATTTGGTCTAAAAGGATATACACCTATGAAATGCCTCTAGATCCTCTTATCATTGTGACCTTCATCACAGTTACATCCCTCTTAATAATAAAACTTAGAATTATCCACTACATCACTAAGATTTACTATATAATTCAATCCCTCTCTATTGTTTATATCATTAGCTTTGACTAAGCTACTACCAACATGGCCTAAAGGGTAGCCACTTATTATGCCAGTGTGTCCCTATTTGCATCCATAGAAGATTAATATGATTTGTTAGGTCTTGCATTACCTGTTATAATCATCAACACTACTAATGCCATTGCTAATACTACCTCCCTTTACCTCCTTTGATAGTAATCTTGGTATCATATTAGCAGTGGTGGTGCTACCTGGTATACCCCTTGAGACCATATCCCTAGTTGCATGTGCTTTTCTATATTTAGCAAACTACTATCATCCAAAGGGGATGGATTATTTGGTACCACACCAAGTAGTTAGTGTTGACCCTAGGGTCATCACTACCTAGATCCATAATCATTGGATTGTCAATGTCTAACTCAAGATAGGTGTTTGGGTCTAATTGAGGTCCAAACTCTCACTTCTATATCATCCATTTATACCAAATTTGCCCCATTAGAATCCCATTCAACATGCTAAATTGGATGACAAATTAGTCAAAATGGAAGAGTTCTTGCTCTCCCTATGGTTCAACAAACCATCTAAGTCACTTGACCTAAGTTATTTAAAGGGCATCCTTGATACATCTTGGATGCTATGTAAATTCCCACAAGATATTTTGCTCCTAGCACAAGTTATTAATAAGATGTTGGGCCACTTCCAAAACTCCTTTACGTGGCTTCCTTTATATAGTCTTAAAATATATATCTTAGCGATGTGTTGTTGATGCCTCTATATTTTCCACCTACCTTGGTAACCCATGCATATTGTTATATGCTCATCAAACCACACCTAGAGCAACATGCAATAGGACAAAATCTTGCTAGAGGAAAAATATAATTTGGTTGCTAGTCCTTTTTGTAGTAAAGATGAAATTACCAAATTTGAGGTTATAAATATATATGCTCCAACTATAGTTACTCCTTGTGAAATGTGTTGGAAGGACCTCTATTTATTCTTTTTAAATACAACAATGATTCATATTTATGATGTTTGTTTTTTTTTTCCTTTGAGAAGGGGAAGAATTCAACACAATTCTATATCCTTAAAAAAAATAATGTGATACTCCTAGATGCTCTAAATAAATACAATATTTTTATTCATTTGTCAGTTTAAATTGCCTTTGGGATATTATCCTTCAATCCTTTAGTATACATGGGGTAATGGATATATTGGTAAAACTTATATAACAGAAATATGATAAAGGTTTTGTTATCTAACACATGATTGCAAATAGATTATACAATCTCTTTAGACATTTTATTGTGAGTAGGATAAAATCATGTATCCATTCTCTTCATATGTGATTTTCACAATAGTGGTCATCTAAATCCATTTTGATTTCAGTTATGTGGTTCCAAGACCCTAATTTCTTCCAAATTGTTATGTTATGGAGGGATGAAGTCAAGTTTGAAGGATCATGTATGTATAGGTTTGTTAAAAAAATGGAATATATAAAAGGTAAATAAAGATTTATAATTCCAAATCTGATAACATATTTTAATAAAAAGAGGAAATCGAATACAATCTAAAATATTTACAAGAGATAATAGAAATCAATGGAATGGACTAAGATACTTGTGTAAGAAAAATAATTACTTTTTAATTATAAAATGTATTTAAAAGGAGTCATTTTGGTCCTAAAAATATAAAGAGAGATGTTGTAAGGAAGGGATAAAATAATAAATTCTTTCAGGCTACAAGCAAAATAAATTTATCTTTTTCTTGCATCAAGAATATTTCGCCTCCATATGGAAGACATATTGAGAAAGAAAAAAATTATAAAAAAGGAAACAATTAATTATTCCAAATATATTTAGTTAGATGTTGGGAAATAAAAGGAGGCTCAAGGTGATAATATGCATAGTATTCCTTCAATTATAACATAGGAATAAAATCAAATCTTGATGAGGAAGATCTCTAGGGATAATCTACAAGAGATAATTTTCTCTTTCCACCTGCCTTACAACCTAGCCTTGATTTCTTATATTTTTCTTTCAAATATTTTGGGATTTTTTGAAGAGTGATATGTTGGTTGCATTTGAAGAGGACAAGAAAATAAGGCTACAAATAGTGGTATCAATGGAAAATTTATTGCATTGGTTCTCAAGAAGATGAGATAAAATATTTTGAAATTTTTTATCTAATAGGCTTTTGCAATATGATTTATAAGATTGTATTATCTTAGAGGGACTAGGTGGTTTGTTTGTGGTAAAAAAACTATTGATGGTGTAATCATTTCATAGGAGTTAATACATTTCTTCTTTGCATGAAAAATCCAAGTATGCTTATAAAATTTGATATAAAAAAAGTATATGATAGGTTTTGGTGGAGTTTTATACATGATATTCTTGAAAATTTTGGATTTGGTCAAGCTCAGTGTGAATGGATTATATGGTGATATAAAACTCTACGAAATTATATTTTCATCAATGGATCTTGTTGAACTAGGGAATTGTCCTAACTTCTAATTTAGGTTTTGCACTCCCACTCTAAGTTTCAACAAGGTTGGATGGGATTGTTAATGGCTTATCCCAAACTTTGAATTTAGGCTAGCTCCCTAGTTTCCTCATGTAGATCACTAATATAAACTAAAATGAATGAAAATAAAGTGTGAGAAAGGAAAATGCATGAAATTAAACTATAGAAAATTAAATTTTTTGGAAGTTTAGAGTGTGAGAAATTGAAAGCAAATATAGCTTTCACACCATAGTGAGAAGAGTGTGCAATCATTAAACACATGAGAAATAAAATAACAATAATATCCACCCATTTATTTGATTATAAAATTTATAATAAAATGACAAGATACGTTAGAAGGGTCATGCCACAACCACCACATACTTAGCGAACTAGGAGGATGATGCACTGATGGAATACATAAGGATTTGTCAATTTCTTACAACCTTATGATTACAAAGCAAATATGGGTTGCATAGAGTGTAGCTCTCAATTCTCATGACCAAAACATAGTTACATTGAGGGCTCTAGGACCCTATTTATAGCAAAAGCTCACCCCTAATTTAGGTGAGAAACAATTACTTATAGTAAAAGTAAAGATTTGGGGGAAACTTTAGCAAATTATTGTACCTCCAAATGTGTCATGCCTCTAATAGGATTATAATAATTTAAAAATTACTTGGTGTGCCACTAAATGCAAAAAAGTTACTTTTTAGAAGATTTTCCTCATGACCCATGTCAATTTTTACTTCTATGACTATTTGAGTGATTCACTTAGATTTTATGAGCAATTTTACCATATTTTACAAGTAAATTAGCTACTTATACTAAGTGAATCACTCCAAGCCAATAAATTATTTTAAATGACTAAATTTATCCTTAAGCCAATCAACCATCTTAAGTGAGAAAATGGCTCCTTTGAGCTAATCAACAGAATTTTACAAGAAAATCAATCCCTATTTATACTCGATCAAATTTTGAGATTTTTGAGATGTTTTCTATTGTTTGATCTCCACTATTATATTTTACTCTAAAATTGGAAAATTTTATAATGGTAGTATCAAGGTACTACATTTGTATCCATTTCATGGGATCCCAAGCTCGATTGACATAAGATCCCAAATCCTACCTTTATCCTTGGACACAAAGTCTATAAAATTGGGATCCATGCTATAAAATTATCAAAATTATCATTTTTCCTCTAGTTGGTCCTTGGTTGTAGTAGCCCTTTAAAATTATACCACTCACTCTCATTTTACAACTATATTATCCCAAGGTTTTGTGCCTCCCCCATTAGACATTTAAAAGGATTTTCTAATAACTCTTCTCCTTTGGTAGCTATCTCCTTTAACTTGGTGTGAATTGGCTTTAGCTTCTCATATGCTTCAACTATATTTTCTTGGTTAGCTTAGTCTTTTTATTCAATAATCATAGCACTAATGACATCATCATACATAATTTTATTTCATTAAATATGTCAGTCATTCCAATAGTAATTAACCCTAGGATCTTTTTATCCATTTCTTGCACTTGGATTTCCAAGGATGTTATCTTTGCAAGTCTATTATCTGTAGGTTCCTTTGGTCATCTAGGATATTTTTAAATTTTTTTTATAGTCTATCCCATGCTACCTGATTGTGTTATGGTCATTGATACAAGGATTTTGAGGGCCTACTATTATTCTTCCCTCATATATATTTGTCCTTTTGCATGTTTGATGGTTTTGTTCACCTATTTTAGGCTTTCTTATGTGAAGGATGTGAACAAGAAGTATATCTATGGATTTTTTATCTCCTCCTTGATTTGGTCCTAGAAAGCCTTGACCTTCTAAATTTCCTATGTTACCTTTGGATATTGAGCTATCTCTTTAGATCTCGAGGCTATCAACTCCTTAATATATTGATATTTTTGTTCTAGGCTTTCCAAGATTCTACTATTTTCATTTGTCATTTTGTGCATGAGTTTTTTAGTCTTGACAAGTTGGGTTTCAAGATTCTTGACTTGATTCTTCAACTGGTATTTTTCAACAATATTCTTCTTTAACTCTTCATTATAATACTAGATTTAGTATCATTTTGCTTTTAGCCATGCCAATTTTACTTCTAGTTTTCTACTCTTGATTTATGTTGTTTCATCCTCAATTGCTAATCGATCATATTTTATTGAGGTTAAAAGTGTGAGCTACTTAGCCAATTAGATGATTTAGTATGGACCCATATTGTCTAGATCTACCTAGGACACAGGAGAGGTTCTGCATTCTGGAAAGCAATCTTTTCAAGCAGAGAGGTCATAAAGAAAGGCCTAAGATGGGTCCTTGGTAATGGATAGAAGATCAGGTTCTGGGATGACAGGTGGGCCAAGGATGAAGCGTTATCTCAGGTTCCTCACCTAGCGAGGGTCAAAAGAATCATAGAGGATCTCTATGGAAGGAAAGTAGCTGACTTCATGAGGCAGGACAAAGGAAGGCTTATTTGGAAACAAATAAGGATCCTAGGATTTGAAGCAGTTTCAAAAGAAATCCAAAGCATATTGCATCAACAATTCATCTCCATGAGTCTTGGGCAGGATCATGTAATTTGGGAAGCTTCCGAAAATGGGCAGTTCTCAGTCAAATCTGCATACATGCTAATGGTAGATTTTGAGGATCCCATTCTCCAAAATCAGTTGGTGTGGGTCAAAAAGCTTATTCCTAAATTTGTAATGTTCTCATGGATGGCGATCCAAAGCAGGATTCTTACGATTGATAACTTGATAAGGAAAGGTATGATAGTTGCTAATCGCTGTTGTTTGTGCAGGGCCAATTGGGATTCCACCCTCCATATTTTCCTTGAATGCACGATTTCTTCAAGCATCCTCAATAGGTTATTTCAAGCCTTTAGCATTTGTTGGGTTAGAGGCCACCATCATTGACCTCTTCCAACAATGGCCAAATCCCTTCGTTAGCCTTAAGTTGAGGTTTTTTTGGAAGATCTGTCTCCACCATTTGCTGTGGTAGATTTGGCTTGAACGAAACCATAGAGCTTTCCATGAGTCCAACCATGATGCCTCCTCCATCACCAATAAGATCCTTTCCTTTGCCCGAGAAAATGTTAGCCTTATTCCTCATGATGCTCACAATCCTCCCCTCTGGGAGAGACTGATCGCTCACTCTTTAAATCTTACCCTGGTTGAGAAACCCATGTCCCCCAAGATCAATCCTAGAGTAGATGTTAGGTGGAAACCACCCCCAGTTGGATGGCTCAAGCTTAACTTTGATGGGGCTTCTAAAGGTAACCTGGGCAGAGCAGGGGCTGGAGGAGTAGTGAGAGACCATCAAGGCTTTCTGGTGATGGCATTTTCTAAGCAGTTGGAAACAAGGACTAACAACGAGGCGGAAGCAAGAGCGCTATGAAGGGGTCTTCAGATGGCTCAAGAGATTGAAGATAATCTTATCATCGAAGGAGATTCCCTGCACGTCATAAACCTTATCAGCAATGGGAAAATTCCTCCATGGTGGTTTAAGACTATCATCGAAGAGGCTAGGATCCTCTACCAAGCCAGGAATGAGCGAAGGGCCTAGCATGTGTTTAGGGAAGCTAATAAAACTACTGATATCTTAGCCAATATAGGGGTGGAAGCCGATGGGTTGGTCACTTGGGAACTCGGGGTTCCAAGTGATGTGGATAAGAGTATCCAAAATGATCACCAATGATGATGCATCTGTGAGGTTTGGAAAAAGGAAGAGGAGTTTTCTGTCTCCTGAAGCAGTCCTATCGCATTTTTGTGACAAAAAAAGGCAAGTCCGACCACGGACCAAAACTGTCGTGATATCGCGACGGGTCACCGTATCATGGTCAAAGTAGAGCAGGAGAGGGTTTGATCGATAATTGTCATGATATAACGACTTGTCACATTATCGCGCTCAAAAGAAGCAGTGAAGAGCACAGAAGGAAACTGTCGTGATATTGTGACGTGTCGTTGTATCGCGGTCAAAGTAAAGCAGGAGAGGTGTTGACCAAAAATTGTCGCGAAATCGTGACATGTTGCGTTATCACGCCCAAAAGAAGCAGTGAATATCTTAGAGGAATTTTGTTGTGATATCGTGGCTTGTCGCATTTTTGCGACCTGTTACGGTTTCACGGTGACCAACAGAGGCAGAGGGGAGCGCTCAGTAAGAATGTCATGATTTTGCGATGTGTCACCATATCGAGGTCAAAGCAGAGCAGGAGAGGTGTTGATCAAAAAATGTCACGATTTCGTGACATGTCGCGTTATCGCGCCCAAAAGAAGCAGTGAAGAGCTTAGAGGAAAATTGTCACGATTTTGTAGCGTGTCGCACTTTCGCGACCTGTTGCGATTTCGCGGTGCTCGATGCTGGAAAAAGTTAAGTATGGAAAGTTGTCATGGTTTCACAACTGACAGTGGTAGAGGGGAGCACCCAGCAAGAATGTCACGTTTTCACGATGTGGAGGCAGCAACGAAGCAGAAGACTGAAAGATGTCGCGAAATCGCGACATGTCGCATTTTCGTGACTTGTCGCGAAATCACGGAGATGATGAAAATTAAGCAGAAGGCAGAAAGATGGTGCGATTTTGTGACATGGTGCATTTTCATGACTGGTCGCAAAATCACGGAGTTGCTGGGAAGTGTTGTTGATGGTAGAAAGATGTCGCGAAATCGTGACATGTCGTATTTTCACGACCTATCGTAAAATTGTGGAGGGGCTTGCAGGCAAAGCAGAAGGCAAAAAGATGTTGCAAAATCATGACATGTCACATTTTCGTGACTTGTCACGAAATCATGGTGTTGCATGAAGTTGAAGCAGAAGGCAGTTTGTTGTTGCGATTTCGCGACATGTCGCATTTTTGCGACCTATCACGAAATCGCGGAGTTGCTGGCAAAGGAAGCAGTTGGCTGTTTGATGTCGTGAAATCGTGACATGTTGCATTTTCATGACTTGTCGTGAAATTGTGATGATGCTATAAAATGGAGCTTTTGGCTGTTTGATGTCGCGATTTCGTGACGTCTCATTTTCATGACTTGTCGTGAAATCGCGGAGGTGAGGGTAGATGGAAGCAAAAGGCTGAGGTGCGTGAAGTTGTTTCAGAAGGGGGCTTTAGATGGGTACTAATAGCATAAGACAGTATGTCCCTATTGATTTTTTGATCCGTAATAGCTCTGTGCTGATTCTTATAAAAGGTTTTGGGTCAACCTTGAAAACCCGTTTGCAATGAAATTGATCCTTAATTACCAAAAAAAAAGAAAATATCTACCTAGGACACCATATAAGTTAAGTCAACAATATCTAATACTAAACTGGTGGGGTTGGTTTTTGAAGCTTCAAAGAAGTACACTTTATCCCCCTTCTTTGATAGTTTCAAATTTAAGAGCATTGAGACCTTGAAAATATTTTTGTCTTTCTGTTTAATCATTTATATTTATTCTTCCATCCTCTTTCCTTAGTAGCTAGAATATTTAACATCTTGATGACATCGATTCTTATATTCTCGTAAGAATAGCTTGGTTAGGCCCTTCAATCATACTCGTCAATGGGGGAGATCCTATTAAATCAATTCCTTGGGTTGGGATGATGGGTATTATTACCTATAGGAGAAGCTATCTTACTTGGGATGATGGGTGTGTGAATGTGGCAATAATAGTGATAGGAGTGAAATGGGTGGTAATGATAGAGAGTGTAATGGAAATAAAAGGTGTGGGATGTGATGACAATTGACCAAGGAGGTTGAGAAGGGTGACATGGTGTGTGGGACTAATGGTTTTGGTATGATATATTGGATGAGTAGGTATGAAAGTAAAGTAATGGGTGTGGTTACCACTATGACCATGACTATTGGAGGTAGGGTTCCTCTAGGGGAACCATGAGGTAAGTCACTTCCAAGAGAAACAAGTGCTACACTAGTGGATGATGAGATAAGTGCATCAAAAGAATGAGAACAAGAAGATAAATATGAATACATGAAGAAAGGGTGGAGAGAGAAAGAGAAGTGTAGATAGAAGAATAATAAGTATTATAGAGAAACTGTGGAGCAGTGGATAGTGAAAATAGAAAGGGAATGTGTGTAGTTATGGCCACTAGAATAGTAATTCCTAACTTTGGAAGGAAGCCTCCTTGAGAAATTTTGTCTCCTTGAGTTGGGTCTTCTACTTCTACTACTTCTACTCTGGTGCCATGGAAACCTCATTAAATATTGATCCATACCTTTCAAATCCCTTCTACCCCTTTATTATTTTCTATCTAATTATTGTGATAACTACTAGAGTCATTGTCATAGATAAAATGGTAATTATTGGTGCTACTTATTTCTTGGGAATCTTCTTGTATGGGGTTAAGGTTCATACTATTACTTTTGCTATAAATTTATCCCTTTTAGTGCCTTTGGGGTATCTCTTGTACTAGGTGAAAGAAATATTAGCATCAAATAGACCATCTCTTATGGACTCGATCATTGTATCTCTTTTATACCCCACTCTCTACAACACAAGAATATTTTTGTCTGTATACCCCAACTTCCAAAGTGCCTCCAACCTATAATGGTTTGGCTTGATATGAGGGTCAAAGTCATCATTCCACTTCTTGTAGATTATTTATCTAGGGTTTGTTATACTATCTCTATATTTCATCCTCATATCCCTTGTTACTCCTTAGAGTGGCAAGGGTTGTCTCTTCACCAAGGTTGTCCTGTTGCTAGACATTGTACCTTTTTAATGGGCAAAAAAGGTATCTATATTTTTGTCTTTGAGGTTTTTCTAAAAAATATCCTTTGGCTCATAGGATAAACTATCTCTAATTTATTTGAGACCCATCTCCCTTAAATTTACCTCTATCACCGAGTGAAACTCATGATGTTCATGACATGTTTCTTAAGTAGGTAAAACATGGTTTCTTCTACCCTTTGAAGTTTTAAGATCTATGTAGTCAATTTTCCTTATATATTCTGTATTGAACATGTACCTTGGGACTTGTATAGGTAACTCAAAAGGTATGAATAAGAATCCATAGAAAAAAGTCAAGAATTTGGACCTCCCTAAGTAGAAAAATTCTCCAAGACACTTTCCATCTATTAGTAGGAGTCTTGTCTTATTTGTTAATTTGGCATATTTCCCCTAAAGTTTTCCATGATGGCCTTGTACACTTAATCATAAAAGTAGTAGGTCTTATTTTATTATTTGTAGGGTACATCCATGCACTTCACAATGCTTAGAGTTTTTCATATTCCCCTACCTTGTTTAATTGGAGGGTGGGAAACCAAATTTTCTTCTAGTATAGGATTAACTAGACTAGGTAGGAAGTAAAGGTGAACTTCCTCTCTTCCTTTAAGTCCTTTAATTGACTATCTATCTGGTCAGAGATTTACTTGATATAGTTAATCATCTAGGAGTGTTATAGGTAGGTTTGTATGATATGTAGTAAGGCTACGTATTCCTTATATATATATATATATATATATATATATATATATATATATATATATTCTTATATCTCCTTTCACATAGGACTATGACAATCCTTGACTTTATCATTTGTACATTCTCCTTAAATTGGTCTAACTCTAGTGGGATACTAAAGTTGGATGGTAGATTCTATTTCTTTAGGTAAAGGGTCAAGAAACTTTGCTAATGGGTATTAGTTTTCCTATAGAATAATTTCTTTTATATCTTTGGGCTATAGGAGATCCACATGGCTAAGTCATCAATGACCTTTAGCATACTCCTTATGACTCTTGATATTGTGTAGAAAACTTCTTCTATCCATTGGGATAGTCCAAATATCCTTGTTGTTGAGTAATATTTTTGTATCACCAATTCCACTAACTTTGAAAAAATCCATACTTATGATACCAATTTCATTGCTAAGCCTAAAGTCTAAATTTTGTTTATACTTCATGATTTTTTTGGAAACTTAGGTTGTATCTCCTAAGGGCCACCTTTCTTACTTTCCTTGTGCTATGGGTATAGATTTATTACTCCACCCTTCATTATTGGTCTTCAAATTACTCTAGTATTTTGGGAGGTAGGAAACCCTATCCCTTTTTTTTCCCCTCTTATTTTTTGGATTTGCTTTTCTTACAGTTTGACTTCTTTAGTGGTGGTTGTAATTGGCCATAATGGAATGAAAAGAGGTAGAGAAATGGTCATAAAAGGAGCTGATACAAATTATGCTTTTGGTAAAAAAGGGATAATGGATATAGATGTGGTATCCATGGTGAGAAAAGGATGGAAAATTAAGAAAAATGGTGAAAATTTGGACAAATAAGTGAATTTTATTATTTAGGGGGTAGATCGATTTGCTCAGAAACTTGGAATAATTCATTTGCAAAAATACAAAGGATTCACTTGCTATAGAAAACTAGAGTAGTGGGGAATTGGGAGGAATTTACTAAAAAATTAGAGAAATTCACTTGACAAGGAGTGGTTTGCTTGGTGAGGGGTAGTGATTTTCTTGATAAGATTGAGTGATCCACTTAGAAGCTTTTGAGTGATTTTCTCATGCATAAGTACTTAGGCCATTTTTTTAGATTTTTTTGTTGGGGGTAAGTGTTTGTTTTTTAGAGTGAACCACTCAAGGTAGGGATCCTAATACACTCAACATGGACAAGATTTTAGTGTGTAATCAATTTTCTAGAAGCAAGGAGTTATGGATTATCGCATGTATGCAAGTGAGGCATGCCCGGGTTCTCTTAGGGATTTTATAAGGACCAAGTAGAATGAGCCCTATTCGTGCCTTGATGTAGGCTAATTGAATGGAGAAATAATTTCATCAAGGTCCAATTAGCCCTAGACTATAGTTTTCCTAGGGTACCCTTATGGGGCAAGCAAGTTGCTCACCCTAGGAAGTGAATCTTTCACTTTTGGCAAGTGAATGCCTTGCTTTTGGTGTATGGTTTGATCATTTTTTTAACATAAATATAGTGGCTAATAGACTTGACATACCATTGATTTGGAGAGAGAAGGATATTTTATTGAGAAAAACTAGGATGTTTGGAAGAAAGGGGAAATAAAAAAATAAGAGCAGTTAGAAGTAAAAGGGTAAGATGCCAAATTAATAGTCGATACTACTTACATACATATTATTTTAGTTAAAATTCTTATTGTTTATAAAAATTGGAGGTGCTGCCCATTCATAGATTTAGGTAACATTAATCCCTCATTGGAGGTAATTTTATAGGCATTCAGACCAATAGTTTCAACAATTTGGCAGAGCCAACTTTAGAATGAGTCAAACTTCTAATGAGCCCTTGGTTTTGCTCAACCTTCATTCCATTTGATAACAAGGTCTCCTTAATTATTTCTATATTTTTATATCCCTTGCCAAACCATCTCTTGATGAATTCTTGATGCTACATGTTTTTTCTAAAATCCTTTTCCCTTTCTTCTACTAGGGCTAATAGTGCATTCAATATTGCTTGCATGGGTTCAATGTTATTATACTCTTGTAATGAAAATTCACTACACGTAGAGGATTTTTACCTTGGCCAATTTTCCAATTCATCCTAGATGGGAGGCAAATTGATGGAAGTGGAAAAATCAAGAATAAAAGCAAACCATTGTTTTTTGTAATCAATGACATACACTAATTTTGTGCGGAGGAGCTTCAAAAACATTTTTGATGATGTTGTGTAGACCATTCTATCTTTTGATCAATGGAAGGTATTGATTTAAGAAGATAAAGGACCACACAAAGTTTTCCAAAGTTGCATGCACTATCAATTAAGTTAATCCATGGTGGTTGTCAATTTCCAAAGGAAAAGCAATCTTTGGGAGCAATAAAAGTATGGGAGCAATAAAATTATCACACACTATCAATTTTCTAGATCGATGGTAGGTGATTATTCCACAAAAAGGAGGATCATTGAAGAGTTTCAAAGTCATGAAAGCTGTCCAATATGATTGATAAAAAATAGGTACTTATTTGTAAAATTGAAAGCCACAAAAAATCCTCCAAGGAACATGGGCCATGAATATTTTGATGAATTATAGGCACCTTTTTCCAAAAAAGCAATCAAGCAGGTTTTCAAAGCCATGCGAGCTATTGATTGCTCATCCAATGACCCATGCCATATCATGAGGCTACTAAAGAAGTTGTCAAATATTTTTTTTGTGATTTATTGATACTAGAACATGTGGTAGATGTATTATTAGCATATGAATAAAGTAAGTAGCTATCTCATTAAATCCCATGCCCCAAGAAGATCCACCATCAATATTGGACAAAAATAAGATCCAATGATCTATGGATATTTGAAGCAAATATTGATGCATTTAAATCATAAATTTCCATAAGTCATTTGATCTTGATGATCAATGACCCATACCATCTAAAGAACCAAGCAATGAAAGTATCATAAGAAGACCCCTACCATTGGTTGATACCAATCACATGTGATAGGCACATCAATAGTCCACAAAATTTCAAGCTTAGAACTTACATCTAAAGGAGACTTTTTGTCGATATAGAATAGGTGGAAAACCCAAAAACTCATATAAAAGGGATGGATACTTAGATGACGAAGCATAAACAAGTAGTGTCAACTATCTGATCTCAATGATTAATGGCCCAAGAAGGAGTACATAAGCAAGAATAAGATTAAGAAGAAGTTTTCTAACCATGCAATCGAGAAGAAATAATCTAATATGATGAACCACAACTTTGGAAAAGTGGCAACACCAACAAATAATTAAGTTTTATCACTGACATTCTACCTCAAGAACCTCCATGAAAAGTAAACACCTTTATTAAAGATAACATCTATGCTCAATATCCTAGAGAAATTACTTAAGTTCATAATGGAAACACCTATACAAAATCCCTAAGCCCACTTACCTAAACCTCTTGAATACAATATCCTAGGTAGTAGTAGTGGAGGCTTCAAATATAGAGTCCCCTAACCCTTTGGCATTAATGGATCTAGATCTAGATAACTTAAGGTAATTGATATTGGATGCAGAACCATATCTTACTCAACCTTGGAGGGAACATTTTATTTTCTTGTACAAATTTTGAGGCAAAGAAGCCCTATTTTTGGCATATAAATAATAATTTCAATTGTAATGTAAGGCATTGAAAGTTGCTTGCTCATGCCTAATACCTATCCTTGTGCGAACATTTTCTTTCACCTTCTTCTATTTTTTAATCAAGACTCTAACCTTGAGTTATTTTGTTAACAACATTTGATCCTCTTTTAGTCTGACATCCATGTACAAAAAGATTTACGATATATATATATATATGAGGCTATAACTAGTTTTGCTCTATATTATTTTCTATATATATCTTGTGTTTGAATTCTTAATGTTAGATTGAAACCATATTCATTTATCTAGATATTAGTGGATGATGTATGTATTCATTTTATTATAGTAGTGCATAGAATAATTTTTTGATCTAGGCACATCACCTTTATTATATTAGGTATTATTTTCTACATTTCTCTCCTTTTTACTTTGATGAAAGTAAGTAGTTTAGGAATGTGAACATTAGATATCATATCAATTGAGGATCTGACCTCAAAAAAATCCCAAAGATTTTCCTAGGAGTGCGTCTCTCACTCACAAGGTTTTTGGACTATGTCACTCAATGCTTGGTGTGATTTTTGGGTACATCCAACTACTACAATGGATGACTACAACATTATGAGTGGATAACACCTCTAAATTAAGTTGTTATGATATTTTGAGGCAATGTAGCTCAATGTTAATTGTCAACACTACCTCCTTGCCATATACTAGCTTATAGAGGATGACCTAATGGATCCTTATAACATCACTTTATCTGCCCATAATTCTTTATGTAATTCTATAGACCAGTACCTTTGTGACTCTAAATGGTCTTTGTTAAGTTCTTGTGATATTTTTATTAGTTGATTAGGCCAATCCCTTGACCTAAGGATAATAATTGGATGACATTTTGAGTAGGAATTCATATTCAATGGAAAATTTTATCACTTTGGCTCCATTGAAATAGGTGGTATTATCTCTAACAATGGTGAAAAGGGCTCTAAACCTAGTGATAATATTTTTCAAGCAATTAAAACACCATATCTTTATTAGTTTATTTTCTTATGACTACTTTGGCTGATTTGGTAAAGTATTCTATAATAGTGAGCATCCATCCATGGATTCCACTTGATAATAGGTTGAGCTTTCCTATGAAATCAAGGCCCTACTATTAAAATGGTTCCATCATGACTGTTGGGGCAAAAAACATTGGTTAATTTTGTACTATTTTTGTCACAACCCTTTCATTTAATTTGTCAACCTAGGGAAACTCGTAAGCTTGTGAAGCACCAAGTTGAGATCAATCACAACATCTATGGAGATGAGTCCACTAGTTCTATCATTGGGGGAGCATTTGTGAAATAACATTAACTCATCCACACTAATTGAACTTGCATAAATCAAATTGCATAAATAAAATCACACCATGCTATGCGAAAATAAAAGAAAATAGAAAATAGAAAATAGATAAACTTGCAGAAAGAAAGAAACTTGTAGAAGTGAAATCCACACACAATAAAATTAAAAAATCTAATTAGAAAAGAAAATAAAAATAAGGGGAGGAATACTATCTAGGAGTGGTCCCAGGATCTAGATGCTTCCTCCTGATAGACTACGAAAGTTGAACGCGGATAAGAAAATCTCGAATGAACTTTATTGATGAATATGAATTGCAGTACAATATAGTAAACTCTCTTCAATATGAATCTCCTCACTCAGAGAAGTCTGTGTGTTTATATAATACACACATGACTTCTATTACAATGCTATTACAATGATAAAATATGATATGTTCTAAGTCTAGATAATTCAATGTACAGTAGCAGATACGTATTGAAACAGTAAAAATCCTGTCTTTTTATGGTAATGGTAGATTTTATATTCAACACTCATTGTTACCTGTATTATGCTTTAGCAAATGGTTATTTCATTTCCTTCCATAAAAATTGGACATCTGACATATTTTATCATTAACCCAGAATCAACATCTTACGTGGAGTTAGCAGTCCACTCTGGTCAACACAGTGGGACATGATATTTGTTGGGCACAAATTGGATCAAGGCACTTTCCTTTAAATGATATCAAGGTGCCTTCCCTTAACAAGATCAAGGTGCTTCTCGTAAATAGGATCAAAGTGCCTTCCATCAATGGGATAAAGGCACCTCACTTCAACGGGATCAAGGTACCTTCCCTTAACGGGATCTAGGCACCTCCCATAAATGGGATCAAGGTGCCTCCCATAAATGGGATCAAGGTGCCTCCCATAAATGGGATCAAGGTGCCTTCTACCTTGATATACCGTAGCCTCCTTATGTAGTGAATATATCAGGTCCAAGTAGGACCTTGATGAGATCATGCAAAAAATGTTGACCTAATAAAATCTACACACAAGACACACTTTACATGCAAGTTAGGCAATATGCATAATTTTCATTAAATATATATAAACATGCATAAAAAGTACAACTCAGATATAATATATGCTACACAAAATCGTTAGAACCCATGCCAAAATATGAGCAATTCTGGTGCTCATCATCCTCCCATGCCTATCGAGTGCCACATCCTTGTGGAACCTAAAACTGATAATCCCTAGTTATATCGACCCCCTCCCAGTAAGATTTGTTCTTCTATTTTTTATATTGGGTAGTGGTCTTAGTTTTTATTTATCCCTAATCATTGCTGGTGCTTCACTGGGTGTTTTTGCAAACCTTATTAGATTTGAGATTAACCCATGGTAAGCTAGGGAAGTGGAAACCCCTACTTTATACCACCTTGCTTCATCCTTCAAGGCACAAGCTAGGTAGAATGAGATTTTGATTTTCTTCCCATGTAGCAAATGGTTCAAAAACTACATATGATTCACATTCAAATGAGTGTACTTACCCATGCAAGTGAAGAACCTGGTTATTTGGTCAAACATTTATTACAAGAGCTTCAGGAGACTCTGCTTTGGTAATCTTGAGCACCCTAGGTTCATGGGAGTATACCCCAAAAGTTGTTGTGCACATGCAACTAGTGCTCCCTCCTTGTAAATACATTTCCCTATAAGGGGAAGACTAGTGATGACTACTACAAATTCTTTTGTGACTGTAATTTCTAATCTATGTATGCGTGCAACCCCTTCATCCAATGCTGTAGCAAACTCCTTTGCCACCTCTAAATATTGATTTTTTCTTACCAAGAGGTAATAATTCATCCACCCAGTGGCATCAAATTGAGCTTGGAACTCTTCACTAATCCCTCCTACATGGTTGAGCTTATTTTTATTCTAGCTATGATTCTTCGACTTGCCCCCCATTCCAAATCCTCTCAATTCAGCTTCTGCAACTTTTCTTCACTTGTTGGATTGGTTTGTTACTTTGTACCACCTACTTGTGCAATAAGATGCCTATTTATGGAGGTAGGCATATATATAGGGTATTATTTTTGTATTAGGGGTTGTGAGGATTTGCTTCCCCAAATTAACCATTGGCACGTTTCTTCGGATGATATGGACGAATAATAATTGGTCGATTTATTTTTATCGAAAATATATATTTTTAGAGGAGTTATTATTATGAATGATTTATATATATCTAAAAAAGTTATACACATACCTTACTGGTGATCCATGCACTTGGAGCATGTCAATTCGATCATCGTGATAGAGTAATGATGTTTTTCCCATGTGAGTTGGTTCTTTGGATATTTTTCCCTTGGGTATTGCAAATTCATTTATTTGAGGTCTTATGCTAAAAATAAGGAAATTTGGTTGGCTTGCTCATCCCTTTGATGATTGCTATGGGATGTGCAAAAATCATTTGTATGATTTCCATAATTTCCCATAAAGATTCATCTTTTTTGTGGCATGGGATGATGATGTGGCTATGGTCGTTCTTCATTATGTAGGTGCTAAATTGGATCAAGACACATCTAATTCATGGGACCAAGGTGCCTCAAAATGCATAGGATCAAGGCACCTCAAAATACATGGGATCAAGGTGCCTCAAAATTCATGGGATGAAGGCACCTCAAAATATATGGGATGAAGGCACCTCAAATACATGGGATCAAGGTGACTTAGAAAACATGGGATCAAGGCGCCTCAAATACATGGGATCAAGGCACCTTAGAATACATGGGATTAAGGTACCTCAAATACATAGGATCAAGGCACCTCAGAATACATGAGATTAAGGTTCCTAAGAATACATGAGATCAAAGCGCCTCAAATACATGGGATCAAGGTGCCTCAAATACATGAGATCAAAGTGCCTAAAAATACATGGGATAAAGGTGCCTCAAATACATGGGATAAAGGCACCTAAGAATACATGGGATCAAGGCACATTGATGTATTATTATTTTTTGTTTTTATTTTTTAAAACATAATCAAGGCACCTTTAAGCATTATTCCTCTTTTTTTTGAACTTCTCAATGGAAGTAAGTGCCCTTAATCTATTTGGGAGTTAGGTGCCCATATGTAATGGGATCAAGGCACATTCCTCCAAATGGGATCAAGGCCCTATAATAAGATCAAGGTCCCTTCCTCCAAATGGGATCAAGTTTCCCCCATAATGGGATCAAGGTACCTTCCTCCAAATGGGATCAAGGCACCCTACCATAATGGGATCAAGGTGCCTTCCTCCAAATGGGATCAAGTCATCCTTTTGCTATTGAAAAGTAAATAGTTTTCTAGCGTGTTTGTTATCACAGAGTTGATTAGACCCTCCAATATTTTCTTTTTGCATGCTACGTTAGCAACTGTTTCATACAACATGAAGGTGGGAATTTTTTTTATTTGCAGGAAATTAACACCCACATTCATATCAGTTTGTGACTATTTCCTCTGGATGGAAACAGTAAAGGTTTTGCCTTCTAAAAAAACCAAAAATTGTACAGGTTCATGGATCTTGTGCCGATGAGACCTAGGTTTCCCAGGCTGCCTACTTCGTGCATTCAGGGCCATTCACCTACAAAAGCAAACAAGAAAAACTAAAAAAAGTAAGGTGTAGTCCAGTGTAGTCCATGCCTGTTAGGCCTAGGTTTCCCAGGCTACCTGTAGCTTGCATTTAGAGCATTGTGCCTGCAAAACAAAAACACAAAGAAAGAAAATAAAAACTAAAGAATAAATTATTTTTAAGTGGACAATATTATGTCCACTGGTTGCTGAGAAATAAAAAAAATTCAATTGGATGGGGTCTCCCCCATATCTATATTGGAATCCATCATAAGACTTTCAGATGTATGGTACAGTCGCAATTGGTGATCATTGATTGTCAATATGGTGTTGCTACCATCAATCATCTTAACATGCATAATACCATTATTGATAGATTCGAACACTTCATATGGTCCCATCCATATTTACATTATATTACCATTTCATTCTTAAAATTGAGAGTCATACAGTAGCACCCATTCTCCTATTTTGAACTGCTTTGATTTGATGCAATGATCATGCCACTGTTTCCTTTGTTTCTAGATGACTTCTATTCTGTGCTAGCATTCAATCGATATTCATATAACTAGTTCAACTACTGAATCCTTTCCTTTTATGCATCATCCAGACTAAAGTTTAGTTCTATTGTAGTCTTGAGAGTTTTGATTTCAAACTCAATGGGCATCATTGCATTCTTCTTGTATACCAGTTGGAACAGAGTAAAACCAATGGTGGTTTTTAATGTAGTTCTATAGGCCCATACTACCTCTGGTAATATTGTAGCCCAATTTTTATTGTGCTATTGCATAGTATTTGTAAGGATGTTATCCAACTCTCGGTTGGTAACATCGACCTATCCATTCACTTGTAGATGGTAGGGAGTGGTTTTATTGTGTATGATTCTATATTACTGCATTAGTTCTTGAATCAGCCTTGAAATAAATTAGGGTCCCTTATCGGTTGTTATCTCCTTGGGAACCCCAAACCTTGTGAAGATATGTGAAAATAGGAAATTTTCCATTGTTCTTTCCTTAGTATTTTAGTACCTGCACTTCAACCCACTTGGCTACATAGTCAGTGTAAACCAAAATATACTTTTTCTTGGATTATGGTGGGTTGATCAGCCCCACAAAATCCATCCCCCATTTATTGAATGGTTCAATGTGGATGTGTGGCTGGAGAGGTATCTCATCCCTGAAGGTTGGTCTGCACATCCTCCAACATTCATCACATTGAATTGCATGTTTGACTGCATATTTGAACAACGAAGGTCAACAGTATCCGATTTGCAATACCTTGAACTCACTCCTCTTCCCTAAAAAATATCCATTGCAAGGTTCATTATGGCAAGCCTTGAGGATTTTTAGAAACTCATGCTCAACGACACATCATATTAGAATTTTATGGGTCTTGTTTTGAACAGGCAACCATCAATCCATGAGAAGGTTGTGTTCTTCTTGATTAGCTTCTACTTTTCATGGGGTGAAAGAGTAGGAGATACTCTACCAATGGCCAAGTAATTGGCCATATATGCATACCATGATGTTTGTTCTTTTAGAGCAAAAATATGTTCATTCAGGAATTGATCTTCTACAACTGCATGATCGGGTGACATTAATCTGGATAGAAAATCTATGACCATATTATCTCTTTCTGGTTTATCCATGATGGTGATGTCAAATTACTATAGGAGTGAGAGCCACATGATTATCCTTCCATTAATTATAGGTTTGTTCATCATATATCGGATGGCCACATGGTCTGTGTGCATGAATACCTTGTATCCTATGATGTAATGGTGAAATTTGTTGATGGTGTGAACCACAAGGAACTCTTTCTTAGTCACCATGTAATTGAACTCAAATCCTATTAGATTTTTGTTGACATAGTAGATGGCGTAGAATTATTTGTCATATTTCTATCCCAAGACTGCTCCAATTGCATTGTTAGATGTATCAAAAATAGAGTGGCCTAGTTTGGGACCTACAAAATTGGGGCAATGATCAACTTATTATTTAACATTTGGAAGGCTTGTTCACAGTCATTCATTTAAATAAAATCCACATCCTTTGATAATAGTGTGTGAAGGGGTTTGGTAACTTTGCTGAAGTCTTCTATGAACCTACTGTAATATCCAACGAATCCAAGGAAGCTCCTTACATATTTTTATGTCTTAGGACTAGATAAATCTTTGATAGCTTTAATTTTCTTCTTGTCTACCTTTATCCCTTCTACTGAGATGTGGTGTCCCAGTATTATCCCTTCTTGCATCATCATAAAGCATTTGTCATTGCTTAGGGACAAGTTGATTTCCTGATATTGCTGGAGTGCACATTTCAATTTATCATAGCTTCATCGAAGGTCTCACTGTAAATAGTGAAGTCATACATGTAGACCTCAACCACTTCTCCCATAATATCTAAAAAAATGCTTAGCACCACCCTCTGAAATGTGGATGGTGCATTGCACATTCCAAAGGGTAGGACCTTGTATGCAAATGTATCCCATGAACAAGTGAATGTTGTATTTTCTTGATCTTCTTATCTAATATGGATTTGGTTGTACCCACTAAATTTTTCTAGAAAGGAGTACTTAATCCCTGCCAAAGTGTCTAAAACTTGATCAATGAATGGTAGTGAAAAGTGATCCCTCTTAGTGAAAAGTGGTCCCATTATTTTTAGGAATCACCACCAGTGGCGAAACCCACTCACTGTTAGATATAGGATAAATGAATCCAGCTGACAAGTTTTTTTGCAGCTTTGCTTTAACTATCTCCTTCATGGCAGTGTTTATTCATCGTTGTGGTTGCTTGATCAAACTGGACTACTCTTCAAGGTAAATGCGATGGGTGGAGATCTCTAGAGTGATTCCCTTCATATATGAGTAGTCCCAGGTGAAATCTTGTTTGTTCCTAGTTAATATTTCCTTTAGTGCTGTCAGCTCTATAGGTGTTATTTTTTTGCTAACATTCAACATTCTTCCAAGCTTGATTTCAATCTATCTGATGTGGTGATCTTGGCCACCTACTAGTGGTAACTCTGGAGTGATGTGGGAAGCCTATCCTTGGAGGAAGTTTGTAATAATACCATCTTAATCAACTCCATATTCTAATTCATCTAATGCCATCATAGACTGCATTATTGATAGTGTTCCTTCATCCTGGTCATCCCATATGGGTTCTTCTAGTGCATCCACAAACTATGTTGGTGGAGATATGGTCAACATTTTGACATTCTAACCATCTAAAATTGTCATTTGTCTATCTTGAAAGCTTATATAAGCATCGACTATTGCCATCCAGGGCCTTCCTAGGATAAGCAGGTAGCCTCCAAATCTAGACATTGATTGTAGTACCAGGAAGTCATCTAGGTATTCCCATGCATCCATCATCATGATGATGTCTTCCAACATCCCTTCTGGTGATACCGTTGATTTTTTTGCTAGTTGTAGAATAGTCTTGGTAGGTTTAAGGCCTATAAGCCTAAGATTTTGCATGGTTTCTTTTGTCATGACATTAATGGCTGCTCCCAAGTCAACCAAAGTATTGGCCAATGAGCAACCTCCTATTTTTATGGTCAATACTGGACTGCTTGGGTCTGCATACTTGGGGTGGCATGTATTTCCTAACATCAAATCTACCAACTTCCCCACCACATTTATGGTCTGGGCTATCCTGCATCTTGGCATTCTTAGACATAGCTCTTTGATCACCTTGGTGTAAATTAGGACATCTCTTATAGATTGAAATAATAGAATAGTTCTTGTTAAATTATTCAAGATTGAAAGTATGTCAAAATCTGACTATATTGGATTCCTTTACTCCTATAACCTTTTGGGAAATGGAGGAGCTTCAATTTTCTTAGCAACTGGTCCTTCTTCAACCTCTTCTACCAAAGGTGATTCTTCTATGTTATCCTCTTATTATATTAAGGTAGGAGCCTCTATTCCTATCTATCTACCTCATTGTAGTTGTACAAGATTGCAACTTCTAATATTATACATGGGAAACATCTCTCCCTCTAATTAATATGTAGGCTAATTTGTCTTATTATTGGGGTTGATTGTCGGTTGTGCTGGAAGTTGCACAGGCCTCACTATAGGGGAAGGTGGTAAGATTGGATATAGTGGATCTTGCACTATATTTTGTGGAGTTGAATTCCATGTATCGTAGTTCTTCCATTGCTACCCAGGTTGTTGGTATGGCATCCATGGGTGCTGGTTGGGAAATGAGGCTCCTTGAGGGGTGTTCATCCAAGGTGGTGGTCCCCACCATCCCATATTGGGTGGTTGGACCTACCCTTGTGGCATATAATTTCCTCCTCCGTAGGGCAACATTCCTTTTGGCATATTCCCCATAGGGGATTGTTTTCAGTTCCTTCGATTACCCATGAAGTAACCTTTCAAAACTTCAATATCTTATTTAACTGTCAATAGTTGTGGGCACAATCTGGTCTTGTGATTTTTTTGGTAAACAACACACACCCTAACTTTATTTTTTGGACATGCATTTCTTGCATGTTTTCCTCTGTATTTTGGATAGAAGTAGGCCAATGCAAATTTATTATCTTGTTTCTTCGTATCCAATAGGAAAGTGTCCATTTTTAATGCTAGGGAGGAAAGCATTTCACTTTTCAAATGCTCTAACATATTACCTCTCTCTATCTTTGTGACTAAGGTAGTTTTCTTCATGGTTTTGGAAGTAGGTTTACCTTTTCTTCTAGAGTAATTTTGACACAATTGCTGTATTTATGCCATTTGGTGCTGGTAAACATCCCCTCCAAAGATTATATTCAAGGATTCAAGAGATTTTTTGGTAAGTCCTATAAAGATAATGCTCTTGAGGGACTTATCGCTCAGCTTTGCGTGGGGGGGCCTTTGTATATTGAAACTAAATCGGTCCCAATACTCCTCCAAGGATTCATATTATCTCTGAGTTATGTTCAGGACCTCCTCCCTAGAATCCCATGCTCTACCAAAATCTTGGTATTAATCTAGAAATATCTTCTTCATCTCCCCCAGGTGGTGATATGTTTATTGCCTAAGCTGATGAACCAATGCAAGGCTAAATCATCCAATGTTGAAGGAAATAATTTCAACCTTTGGGTGTCCAAAATTGTAATCCATAGACCTGCACAAGACATCAAACTTAAATAAAAACAACTCAGGGTCTTCTATTGAGGATCCTCCAAAGGTAGGAAGGTGGGCAGGGGATATGTTTTTCATATTTTTTTCTCCCCTGGCCTCCTCTATTGGGAAGCTAAAGCTAGTTTATACCTCTTCTTCCTTAGTCATATTTTTAGGAAATGTGGTCTCTATTTCTAAAACAATTTCTATGGTCTTTCAGTCATTTTGAACTTCTAGCACAAGAGCCTATAAATCAGCTGGTGAAATGGTTTTTTCCTCAACAAATTTCCATAGTAGATCCTCTTCGGATAGAGTTATCTTAAATAGAGGATTATGTATGATCCACTCCTTTCTTGGTTGATAATATGTGGAAGAGCCTTGTGTAAAAGTGGGATGTTAAATCCAATGCATGACTGGGGATGATTTTGGGGACTCCAGTTCAAATTCAAAATTTGTAGCTGGTTCAGGATTATCTTGTGGGATTTTTCTTATGAACCGACCGTCTGGTCCTTTGTTTCTTGATGGAATCATACAAAATTAGGTGGAGAGGTTAAGGTATTGTAATATAATCTACTAGTAGAACTTCCCCAAAAATGATGCCAAAATGTTGGGGCAAAAACATTGGTTAATTTTACACTATTTTTGTTATAGCCATTTAATTTAATTTGTTAACCCAAGGAAACTCGTAAGCTTGTGAAGCACCAAGTTGAGATCAATCACAACAACTATGGAGATGAGTCCACTAGTTCTATCATTGGGGGAGTGTATGTGAAATAGAATTAATTCATCCACACCAATTGAAATTGCATAAATAGAATTGTAGAAAGAAAATCACACCATGCTGTACGAAAATAAAATAAAGCAAGAAATATATAAACTTGTAGAAGTGAAATGCACACACAATAAAATAAAAGAATATAATTAGGAAAGAATAGAAAAATAAGGGGAGGAATACTAGCTAGGCGTGGGCCCAGGCTCCAGCTATTTTCACCTGATATACTATGAAAGTTGAATGAGGATAAGAAACTATTGAATGAACTTTAATAATGTATAAGAATTGCAGTACAATATAATCAACTCTCTTCAATATTAATCTCCTTACTTAGAGAAGTTTGTGTGTTTATATAATACATGCAGGATTTCTGTTACAATGTCGTTACAATGATAAAATTCGCTATATTCTAAGTTGAGATAATTTAATGTACAGTATCAGATACATATTGAAATAGTCAGTGACCCTTTTGTATTTTCATGAGAATGGTATATTTTTTGTTTGATGCTCATCGCTACTCATATTCTACTTCAACAAATGGTTATTCTGTTTCCTCCCATAAGAACAGGACAACTAACATATTTTGTTATTTATCTAGAATCAACATCTTACGTGGAGTCAACAATCAACTCTAGTCAATGTAGTGGGGCATGATATTCATTGGGTGCAAATTAGATCAAGGCACCTTCATTTTAATGAGATCAAGGTGCCTTCCCTTAATGGGATCAAGGTGCCTCCCCTCAATGGGATCAAGGCACCTCTTGTCAATGGGATCAAGGTGCCTCCCATTAACGGGATCAAGGTGTCTCCTACCAATGGGATCAAGGTGCCTTCTATCTTGATATACCTTAGCCTCCTTAGGTAGTGAATATTCCAGGTTTGAGTAGGACCTCTATGATATCATGCAAAAAATGTCGACTTAATAAAGTCTACACACAAGACACACTTTACATGTAAGTTAGGCAATAAACATATTTTTCATTAAATATATAAACATGCATAAAAAGTACAACTCAGATATAATATATGCTTCACAAAATTGTTAGAACCCATGCCAAAATATGAGCAATTTAGGTGCTCATTAGTGACCATATAATTTAAGGGTATTGGAGATCTTTTATTCCTTCCTTGGAACATGCAAGAAGATATGCAATCCTTAACTTGTTAGTAGAAATCGATGAAAATGATAGACTAATAATATCTAGCCCTTAAGATCTTGTGGGTTGTTATGGGTGTAGATAAGGACCTTCCTTTGTCATGATACTACTCAATTAGACCTATTTTTTGTCTTCCTTCATGTAGAAAAGTAGGAAGCCATCATATCTATTTTGGAATAAAATGTTGTCCAACCATTGGTAGTGTGTTGCCTTTTGTCTAAACTTAGTTCTCTATTTGGTTGAAAATACTTTAGGAACATATCTCGTATCCATGTATCTACACATATTATCTATCCATCCGATTTCTTCATTGATATTCATCTCTCAACTAGAGCAACCTTTTCAAAAATTTCCCTTGCTATACTTTCACATAAAGCCCTTTCCTAAATCAACTTAGTGGGTTTAATATAAATATCAAATTCTTATATTTTATTAATCCATATAACCTTTTTTTCTCCTAGTTCACTATGCAACACAACAAACTAGACATTGGGGAGTACTACAAAGAAAATTATCTTGCTTTGAAAAAAGGTAGTAGCTAAACTTTTTCAAGGCCTTCATGATGGCAAATACTTATTCCTTGATCAGGGTATTCCTTTCTTCCTAGTTGCAGAGGGCTTGGATCATGAAGGATATGGGATGCTCTTCATCCTAAGCATTATTTTGGGTTAGTACAACTACAATTATCTCATCAATACCAAACACATATATTTTAAATTATTTTTGAAAGTATGGATTAATCAGGATAGGGAATTTGGTGACAGTAGCTTTGACCTCTTGAAAGACTATCTTTCATTTTTGATCCAATCTTGTGATCCATCCTTTAACATATTGGTTATAGGACTAAAAATTTAAGCAAAATTGGTAATGAACTTGGCTACAAATTGGATTTGACCTAGGAATGACTTGATCCATTTAATGAAATAGGGAAGATTTTATTTTGTCGAGGTCTATAACTAAACCTTATTTTGATAGCACATGACCCAACAATTTTTTTTTTCTGAACAATGAAAATAGACTTCTTAGGGTTCAAAGTGTAGACACCCAAACCTAGCCACTTGTCATACATATAGGTTTTCCCACCATTTCCACCCATTATTTACATATAATTTTTTAATATATATTTATAAATTAGTATTTTATATTATATTTTTATATATATTTAATAAATATACATATTACATATGTGAATAAATCCCAACCATCCGATTTAACTTAATCCTAGTCATCCATCTACATCAATCCATACCACACACCCAAAATTAATATCCACCCTCCGTTATGTTTTAATTTGAGCCACACAATTTGTGTTGCTCAAACCCTAACATACCCTAGTGTGGATTATTAATAGGAGCCATTTTGATGGCTCAATCACTAAGTTTATTGAGCAATTCATACCCTGAGTCCTAAGTCATTCACCCTTGAGTTCCTTGGAGTATTCAAGCACTCTCACCCTTCATCTTCGCTTTCCATAGCCCCCACATCCATCGCCACCCCTCTCGCTTAGCCAGATCTGCTTTTACAGATTTCCCTTCAGAATTTAAATACCTTCGGGTGCTTCCTATCACTGTTGAGCACCTCCAGATGTTTCTCCTTCACCACCAAGCACCTCTAGGTGCTATCCACCATTATAAATCTCCCATGGGTATTTTTTACTACCGTCAAGCACTCATGGGCATCTTACACTAGAGCTCTACAACCCTGCTAGCCCTCGATCGATGCTAGGCATTGTTGCACTACTTCCTACAACAAAATATCGTAGATCATAGAACAAAAATGTCATAAGGTAAATATTTCATTTTATGCATTTCTAGATTTTGTTCATTTATTTACATTGCATAGCTAGGGTTTTTATACTACTTTTTGAGGGCCTCACACTATGGAGCCCTCATAGTTATTACTCACCCATTTGCGATATTCTTGTGTGCATATCTGGAAGTGTTACATTATTATTATGCAACTACTTAAGCTAGAGTGGCTCAACATTGGATAATCATAAGCCAACTCACTTCTTTTGGGAGCAAGGATGCATTCTATAGGCACCACCAGTGTTGTAGCTAGGGTTTTGGAGAACCCTAGAATTGTGTATATTTGTATCAAATAATTCAAATATTCTTATTGTAACAATGGAGTTTTGAGGCTTCCCCCATTAATATAAAATCATTCATTATGCAATATTGTCTTTTGAGTTCAATTTATATCTTGTTATTTGGTGTTGTATTTTTGTCTCTTGAAATGGTGAACACGATGGGACCCCCTAAGGGTTTCTTACTTTGAATTAACTTGTTTACTAATTTGCTATTTTCTATCTCATCTTGTAGGGTTTTAGAAGCATAGATTTCATAGTTTTTGTTGGATTTAGGGTTTTTGGAAATTTACAGAAGGTTGCAGAAGGTGCATGAATGCCCGATTGCACTTGAGGGCCATCTAGAAACATTTAGGTGCATTTTAGAAACACCTAGAGGTGTTTTAAAAATATTTGGAGCATAAATGTAGGCTATTTTATAAGTTTACTATTAAAACTCTAAATTTTTTGTTTACGTATTTTGGCAATCTTATATTTTTTTTAGATTTCAAAGATAAAAAGAATATCACTAATTAATTTAGAAAAATATTCATACTAGCTTTCATATAAGGTTTTATATTGGTCATTGCATCCATCCACACTTTCTATTTGAAGTTTCTAGTTTTTTTTTGTATTCACAAATCAAAAAAATATTGCATTCTAATTTCATGTGAATTGAAAAATTGCATAATTAGTTTGCATCATAGGGTTAGAGATTCCTATTTTTGTAGGTCTAAATAGGAACATTGTTCAGATACCAAAAGCATCCCCGTACTTGGGTGATTCCATATGGAGGAGTAGACAAACTCCATAGCTATCTAGAGCAGGTCTTAAGTAGTGTACTTTACATCCTTTTGGAAAAATTGGTATTCTGAGTAGTGGATTTTGATTTAGACTATCAAAATTAGTTATTATTATAACATTGTTTACACACAATAGAGAACATGAAACTTTAAAAATAATCACACACTTCACGCTTCACATTAAACAATAGTGGTTGGATTTCATTACCATCCATTGCTTGAGATTAGGTGACGATGGATTTCATATCCATCCACTAATATCTACCCGTAGACACCTTATACTACTCTTGAGAAAACTTGTTGGATTTCATCACCAACAAGAATCTCGTTTCCCTAGCCAAGCCATACGATTCAACCCATTTAATTTAGATTAGCACATTGAAATACACAATATCAAAACCTACGAGAATGAATTCACATTAAAAGGAGATAATGAATGAATGAGGTAAGACACACTTGTTGAATAAAACTTAGCATTGATTGTTTATTTTTCTTATGAAATTTTAGTTTTGTGTTTTACTGTATAATCTGTATTTTGGTTTAACTGCTTATGGTATTAACAAGAAAACAAAAGAAAATATTAAATCAATACAATTCAATGGAACCTTCATCTAACTTCCCCACCATTTCTATGGTAGATTTTCTAAATGTGACATAGGCAAATTTTTCTATAGGTCCCTCACATTCCTTGTCACCCACAACCTTTCATATGGCTATTACCCAAGTAGAGTCAACCTCACCAACCATTGATCACCACATTACCCACATAGATATAGCACGAGTAGAATCTCTCATGAAGTCTTCTAACTATGTCTTAGAATCAGTCCCCACTTCACCTAGATAAGATCCTACTTTACAGTAGGAACTTTTTTATCCCCAACCATCATATAAATTTACCCAAGTGTACACTAACCATATTTTCAAAGCATCAGTTGCACCTTCCTATTATATGTCCATTCCCAAAACCTCATGTGCTCCTATCACTTCATACACATCCACATATACTAACCCCTTGTATAAAGCACATGTAAATGCTGCTTCTCAAGTTTCATCATCCCAAGTTACCATACCAACTGTAACTTGTCCCCCAACCACATATTCCTTACCATCTTCTTCCATACCCACCAATTATAATAAAGAGATTAATGAAACATGGGAACACTTGAAAAAATTTCTTAGGCAACGTCAAAACACTCAAAAACAAGTGCAAGTGAACCCTAAGCCTTTAGCAAATTCTAATCAGACTATCCTCATCAACCAGGGTCCATCATGGACACCAAAATATTTTATGGTTTCTGTCCCTATTCCTCCACCAAGTCATGCCAATACCCATCCTATTTTCATTGCTCAACCCAACCATAACCCTCATACATTGATCCCATTCCAAAATTCTCCATCTCTTTATCATCAGTCTCCCCTTCATAAATTTCCATCACATTCACCTAGTCATCATCACCAATCAAATCATCATTTGGTCACCCCACAAAATTTTTCCACCTCACCTCAAAATCATTAGGTAATTCAAGGCTTCCACATTCCTAGGGAAGACCCTCGAATTAAGGCCATGTAACAACAAATAGATCAGTTGATACGACATACTCCTAGTTTAAAAAACTAGAAGCCAACATTACATCAACTGATCAACCAACCCATTCATCCTTTAGTACCATCATCACCATATCCGAAAGATTTTATGGTGCCTAATTTTGACAAATTCAAGGGTATAGAAGATACCAAAGAACATGTGAGCATGTTTGTACACTCATGTTTTAGAATCCAAAATGACAATGCTCTCATGCTTAGAAAATTTTCTCAAACATTAGGAGGAGACACCATAGAGTCGTACAACCAATTACCCAGTCAGTATTTTTACTTTTGAATAATTGATTGATCAATTCTTTGAGTATTTTATCCTAAATTTTAGAAATAAAGTCTCATTATCTGATGTGTATGCTTTAAGAGAACATGATGATGAGTCTATCTATGATTTTAGAAACCATTGGAGGGTTGTCATTACCAAGTTGCCATTCACCCTACCAATGGAAGAGCTTATCAAAATATTCACTAAGAGTTGTTTAAAACTTATATCTTGGATGATTCAATTACAAAATTATCATTCATTTGAAGAAGCTCTAGCACAGGCTAGTGTCATCGAGAAAATAAAAATCCAAGAGGGCATACTTAAGCCTAAGAAAAAGGAATGGCAAAATAAGATCCAATATAAAAGCAATTATTTTGGCCAATAAAAATCAACATATGACACTTTGGCCAATTAGCCTAATCATGTTAATCAAGTAGTTATGAGCCAAAAAGTAATGGCTCAACAACAATCAGTGCTATAGTCATCGCAACAAATTCCTTATCATGTGATGCCCTTGGTAACTCAAGCCATGCAAAAAATAGTTCCAATTGTAGAAAACTATCCTCGATGATAGTCTATATGATAGAATCATGAATACACCCCCTTGGTCGAGTCATATGCTTCCATTTTCCAAAGGTTGTATGACACAAATAAAATTTCTTTACCTAAAATCAAACCAGATGATCCCACTAAACATGGAAAAAATTATCAGGAACATCTGTTTTGTCTCTACCATAGGTAAAATGAGAATGATATTAATAATTGCTATGTTAAAAGACATTGTGCAAGACCTAATTAACTTGGGGGCCATAAATCTTGACAACCCTCTTGCTCAAAAAAATCAAAACCTTGGTATTTTTCAAACACCACTTCCTCACCATGAGGAGGTGCAACCAAATATGGGAGTAGCCAATACCAAAAATCCTCCTAATTAAGTTAGTCATGTCCAAAAATACCAAGGGTTTGTATGTGCCATTCATGTGGTCACTAGAGGTCAATGAAACAATTAGCAAAATGTAAGGCAACAACCTCAAGCAAGTGTGTCACAACATCCCACACCACCTCCCATCCAAATTTCCCCCAATCCCTCATCGCCAATCCACATTCCTAGCCAATCAAATCCCCAAATTCTATCCATCAATCATCCACCATGACTAGTCATCTTATTGATTAGCCGGTTAACCACAAGTCTAAATATGGATTCCACCAAATTATCAATTTATGAGTTAATTCAACAATATCCCCCACATCATGAGGCATTAATGGACATTTTGAAATCCATTGAATTACAATCTCAAAATTATAATGACTTTAATAACTTTGTAGGGAGCATTCAAACATGCATGAAGCTTTCCATTACATTTTATAACTTTGAGATTAAGCCAATCTCATCGGAATTAGTAGATCCTCCATTGCACATCATGGCTCTAATTGACAAGAAGCCATTTAAAAGAGTTCTAATTGATACCGGTTCCTCCATCAATATCATCACCATGTCTGCCTTTCATAATTTGAATATTCCTCCATATCATATCACCAAGTCATCCTTCACCCTAAAAGCATTCAACGATGCTTTGTGTTCCATAGTTGGCACTATTGTTTTACCCATTGAATTAGGGGTCAAAACGTTACACACTATGTTCCATATCCTGGAAGGATCTATAGCGTACAATGTACTCCTTGGAAGATCTTGGATGAGGGAAATGAGATGTGTTCCTTCCATTTTACATCAATGCTTGAAATATGTTCATGAGGGACAAGTACATTGCATACCAGTAGATGTCAAACCATTCAAGTATTGCAATTTCATTTCAAATCCTTATGAATCTATACTTCCTTCCACCCACATTTTTCTTTCATCGTCAACCAATCCATATACCATACCTCCCATTTATTTATAAAAGGATCCCATTTTTGAGGACTCCCTTATCACCAATCCCCCATCATATTCATCATTGATCACATGCACATGTGGCAAAAGTTAATCCACATCTTTGCCTTCCACTTCATCATCATCATCCATCCAAAAACCTTCCCAATACAATCCATCTCCATCATCTAATGTTTCACAAGTTGAATTGATGAATTGTGATATGTATTCATATCCATAATTCCTCGAGCCATTATCCAATCATGATCCTTCCACGTCATCCCAAGTCAAAGTCCACCTCACTAATCCTAGTATTGGTGAATATGTGGTCTAAGATATCTTCGTCACACTGCCCACCATTCCTAATGCTAAGGATTTTGGTCACCACGTAATCCACATTTATCCATAGGAGCAGTATATAACATGGGTTTATTTCCAAATAGCATAAATTTTGTGTATGGGAGGACTGATTCTTCATCAAATCTAGCTCCCTTAGAGGAACCCAAAGAACCAACTTGCTAATATTCCAAAAATGTCAGGATTTTCATCTCGCTATTTTCACATAGTTAATTGGTAAGGTCATAGCCTAGGATTGCATGAATAGGAAGTGCTTCAGCCCATTGATGTTCTTTATCAAGAAGTGCATGACCGTTTAGGTCTAGGTTGCCACCCAATTTCCACCACCTCTTCTCTTGAATAAGAATTCCAAAGGCTTAATCTAAATTTAGGAGAAGAAGTCATCCATCCCGATGATCTTGAGGATGAAATATATGAATAATTCAAACTTATATCGATAATTTTAGATGAATCTGAAAAAGAATCGAAGCCCATTATTCCCCATACCAAACAAGATGAGTTTTATCTCAAAATGTTCCCCATCCATGAGCCCATATTTTGCTTGCTTATTCCACAAGAGTGAGCTAACACTATCGGTGAACCACCACACTTACTTCATTAATCCATTTCATAAGCTAAACTTATAACATATGTATATAACACAACAACAATGGTTTTCACCCATTGATTATCCTGAGTGGCTCTCAAATATAGTACCTGTTCGTAAGTCTAATGGGGTGATACATGTTTACATTGACTTTCAAGATCTCAACAAAGCATTTCCTAAGGATGACTTTCCTCTCCCAAACATCTATACTCTTGTCGACACTTGCAATGGCCATGAAATACTTTCATTAATGGATGGTTTCTCAGGATAGAACCAAATTCGAATAAATCCTAATGACCAAAACAAAATAATATTCACTACACCTTGGAGAAATTTTTGTTACAAGGTGATGCCCTTTGGACTTAAAAATGCAGGTGCCACTTATCAACGTGCCATGACATACATTTTCCATGACTACATGCATAATATTATCAAATATTATGTGGGTGATCTCTTGGCTAAATTTAAAACTCGATAAGAGCACATTGGTGTATTGGAAATTTTTTTTGATTGACTTCTAGAACATAATGTAAGGTTTGACCCCAAGAAATGTGTCTTTGGTGTTACCTCAAACAAACTTCTAGGATTCATTATCTCCAAAAGAGGCATTGAGGTGGACCCAAAAAAGGTCAAGTCCATCATGGATATGCCTCCCCCAACTAACTCAAAGAAATTGCATAGTTTACAAGGAAATATTCAATCTATCCATCGTTTCATTGCATAAATTTTTGACAAATGTAGGTCATTTAATCACCTACTACAAAAGGGGGTATCATTTTCATGGACAGATGAATTTCAAAAAGCCTTTGATGATATTAAGCAATACTTAGCTTCTCTACTAGTCTTAGCTCCCCCTCGATTGGGGGTTCCATTCTATATTTATATTTTGGCAATGGACTTTGCATGAGGGATAATGCTTACACAAAAGAATGAATAAAATCAAGAGCAAGCTGTATACTACATTAGTCAAACAATGGTAAGCTATGAAACTAGATAGGTTTATGTAGAAAATTTGTGCTTAGCAATGATTTTTTCCACTAAGAAACTTTGAAATTACATGCTTAGTCACACAACGTAGTCATAGCTAGAGAAAATCCTCTGCGTTATATGATGTCTCACACTTATAATAAAACCCACTCTGCTAAATGGATAATGCTCCTTACTAAATTTGACTTGGAATTCATTAGCCAAAAATCCATTAAAGATCAGGTAATCATCGATCAACTTGTGAAAGCTCCACTACCTAGTGATCATAATTTGATTATTGAGCTCCTAGATGATTTGGTATTTGCTATCACTAAACAAGAAGAAGATGTCATTCCATAGGAAGACGTCGATATTACACTATTCTTTTATGGCTCTAAGTGCGTGAAAGGTCAAGGTGCTGGAGTCGTGTTTCATACACCCCAGGGGGTACCTATTCCCTTATCATTCAAGCTTGACTTCCAATACACAAACTAATCGATTGTAGAAGCTTACATTTAATTTTATCAATCCGAGGGAAAATCAAGGTTAGATTTAAAAAGTAGCAATCCAGTATAGATATGATCGTAGAAATTAATACTTAAACCTAGTTCAATTTCCTTTCCAAAAATCATGCGTACACGTGTACAAAAAGAAATATAAAAATATGCAATATGAATTATGCAAAAAATGGTAAATAAATGCAATTTATTATGAATTTTAACTATTAGGATCCTTATGTAATTTCTAAATTTTATATATTTTATAATGCATATCTAACTAATTCTAATCTAATGCATAGGGTGAAGAGCTCAAGGACTATCGATTAGGAGTGGGCCCTGCCTCCTAAGTGGCAGTGTAAGTTATTTCCCCTAAACTACTCTATCAATAACTAAATATTATGATTTATACTAATGTTTATTCATTATTCATGAATGCAGGTTACAGTATTTATAGATTCAAAACAAAGAAGAAACAAATGCTAGAAATGATACAAGTTACCATAATTGAAGAAATGTTATTTTATTGATGAAGGCTCAAATGTACAAGCTCTGTAACATGATTGAAATGTAACAATAATGCAGCAGAAGGAACGAAAGAGACAGACGTTCCTCTATTTTTTTATGTATATTTATACTAAGACTAATACAATGTACAATATTTTCCACGTATGTATCTTGCTGAAAATGTGGAGTGATGACTGTACGTGCATCATAAGATATCCTAAAGCTAAATATATTTTATTTGACTTGGAACTAAAAATATTCCTATTGGTCCAAGTGGCATTACATGGAATATTTTCTATCTAATCGACTCATAATAGGGCTGTATAAGACTTTTCAATTCCTTTAATGTAGGAAGTCTTAACAACTTTGACATTTGACAAATAATAACATTACAAATCCTTTTCATAAAGTTTTATCAGTTGGAGAGAATCTCGTAACCAAAATGGAAAGGAAAGATATATTGGAGATATTTTAATTGTCGTCATTTGGTTATGTCATCCATATTATGTTTTGTCGTCCATGGTAAGTCTTCAAAATGACCTTTTGACCTTACGTAATTATTGTCCGTAATTACCTCAAGTAACTGTCTTCCATAAACCGAGATCATCCACTTGACTTCTTCTAATTGCTAGTGGTTGTTCTTCACATCTGGAGTACAGTTGTAGTTTCTCCACTTATTACCTACATTTAACTCAGATCTTGGGCAAATTGGACGTAAGTTACTGATAAACATCAAATTACCATTTTTACTCATTTTTATCAATAATTCATATTTAATCGATGATAACATGTAAAAATATATTAAATACTCATGTAAAATGATTGAATTTGATACAAAAATTAGTAGTAAATAACCTCTCATCATTCCCCCAAACTAAAACTTATGCATGTCCTCATGCATACATAAAAATAGATATGAATTCATCAATATAAGATACATGCACAATTTCAGAAGAATGTTACAATATATGAGAGATTAAATAATTTTATAAAAGTGTACTCATAAGAAAAATACAATTACAAAAATTCATCATTCTAATGCAAAAATAATATCAAAGTTATCCAAAATTTAAAAATCAGCTACATCAAAAATCGTTTTATTCCTTACATATCAAAAAATATAAGACTGTTGTATTTTTTTTAAGATTGAATTCTAGAAATAATAGTAATTTGATAATAATTCTCAAAAATAATAGTAATTTGAATATCAAAAATTATGTTAACAGATAATCTCCAGAAAGGATTTGTAGCAATTAACTCAAAATACATATAGTAAAACAATTTTTTTTTTAAAACACATGCAGGAGAATAAATTTAAAATCATATGCAGTAAACAAATGTGTATATAAAGAAACTGTTTTAAAATAATATATACAAATACTAACTAGCCATCACACATATACAAATATATGAAAATTTCAAACCACATATTAAAAATATAAATCTCTGATAAATATTAAAAGTCTTTTAAGGATCACTGATCACTGGGTTGAGTGTCTAGAAGGTCTTCCTCTTGTTCGAGGTGTTTTCTATTCTTGTTGTGCTTGTCTCTTAGATTTTTGGTCCGTGGCTGCTGCTGTAGCTGGATTTTCTACAGTTACAATCTTAATATGTTTAATCTCTGGGTCGCTCTATTTCTCCTTCAATTTTACACCCTTATCCTGAGAAGAAGGGAGATCTTCATCGGAGTCTTTAGACCCTTTAAAAGCTGGCACATTCGGTTGAGAGATTTTCTCAATTTGTTAAGAACTATCTTCATCGAGAAATTTTGAAAATTCAATTGTTTTATGAGTGGATAAAGACTTACCAACGTTGATCGACTTGTTAGGCTTTCTCTCGACTGTAGATATTTTTGGTGGGGAAGTTTCAACAGGTGGCGACCGATTGGTAGGACTTGTAGGACCTGTAACCTTATCGTATCTAAGTTGTTTAATTAATTTAAACTACACAGAAAGAGCTTGATGAACAATTTTATGTTGTTCTACTAAATCCATACTTAGTTTATCAATTTTTGTTTGAAGGGATTCATTCCGTGCTTTGAGATAAGATAAGGTTTCTTCAACAGTTTCCTCTACAGGTATTTCTGGGTCTTGGTCTTCTTCAGAAATTTCTATTATTTTTGTTTCTTTCCTGGATTGTATTTTGAATTTAGTATTTTTCCATTTTTTCTTTGAACTTCCAGGTTTTTCATCATGGTCATCGGAGTCACTTTCCTTTTTTGTAGATTGTTCATCTTCAAATTCGAAGCATTCCAGGATTTTAGGTGCATTGGCTTCTTCCACAATTCGGGTCCATGATACTTTTACTTCATGGGCATTTTTCAGAATTATGAGTTTAATTAAACCATGATGAGCTATTAAGTGTATTTTAGGTTGTCCCTCAGAATTTTTTGGCTTGACTCTCAGAACTGTAGATTTTAATGATTGGCACAAAAAGTATGGAAGATTGATAACACAATCTTCTTTGTCGAGATATTTTAAGTTAAGAAGCATTTGAATATGATAGGCAACTAAAATAGACATGCGACCCTCAACAGTAAAGAATTTGATAATGATAACAGTTGCTTCTTACCAAATAAGAGGAAGTGTAGAGGTGGCTACCCCTATGATTGCACCTTCTTTGTTTCTTACAAGTGAACATTTCTCATCAAATCACTTTACTAGCTGGGTGATACTTTTAGTATTTTTGTAGAAAAGTGTACCAACCTCAGGCAAGTTTAGGATCTCAGAGATCAAGCTTGAGGTTATCTTAATTTTTAGATTCCCTACATGAGTGACCATAGTATTAGGGTTGCAATTTAGGATAAATTGTTGTGCTACCCCTACGTCGTGTCCCTTAAATTGATTAAGCGCATCCCACCAACGAGCATTTTCAAATAGCTCAATCACATAATCATCTGGATTTTGTGTTTCAATGGAAGAAGGTTCGCTGCGCTTTTGGAAAATGGGCTTGGGCATTTTGATTATAGATATCCTGCAATATTAAAGACACGGGAGTAGTTTTAGAGGCCAGAATTGCTAGATAAAAAATATATATTTTTTATGTTTTTATGAGTTGTTTTTTTTGTTTTTATGGGTTTTTTTGTTTTTGTTTTGTTGTTTTTTTTTTTTGTTGAAGGTAATATAGGTACAAAAAGGATAATACAGAAGAGGAAATCTACAGAAAATATAATATAACTTCATACGACAGAAGTATTTTTTTTATAAAGAAACTTTAGGAAATACAAAAATGAATATACAAGAATTCATAAACTTAGGATTACGTAAATTATACAGAAAAGATTACGTATTTTGTACAGGTTAAAAAATAAACATACTATGTACATATATATATATATATATATATAACTGAAATAATACAAATATTTACCTACAATATATAAAAAAACATACTCTGTATATATTCTGTAAAAGAAAATATGTACAAATATATTTTAACAAATACAGAGCAAATATGTAAATTTATAGGAAAACTAAAATACATTTTAATTGTATAAAAATTCGAATGCATAAATGTATTTGTACAAACTATATAACCTTTTATCAAAATTTCGACTGTACAGACTTAAATAAAATATATATAAACAGAAACAAACAGAAAGGTTAAATGAAAATTTTCCAATAATTCAAATTCTCTAAAAACTCCTTTAAATAATTACAGGATTTATGAATTAGGGTTTTAAAATTTCTTCGAACAGTTTTTCCTGTGACTCTGCAAAGGAATTTATGAATTAGGGTTTTAAGATTTAGGGATTTCGTAAAATTTTACGACATTTAGGATTAGGGTTTCAAGTCTATACACATGCAAAATAAAAATTACAGAAATTTTCTTTTTAGAAGTAGTAAAAATTAAAAACCCGAAAAGGAATTTGTAAGAGAATGGTCAGAATCAAAAATTCCTTGATTAGAATTTAGGGCTTTTTAATTTTGCTCAAAAAAATTCCTTTTTTTAAAATCTCCTTGAAAACAAATTAGGGTTTTACAATTCATTGAAATTGGGGAAAAATGAATTAGGGATTTTCCAAATATAGAGTAAAACCAATTAGGGCTTTTACGAATTCATAAAAAAATTGAGGAAATTTCAATCAGAAACTAAAATTTATCCTAAATGTCGATCTGTGCATCCTAATATCAATTATTTTAATCTAATCCAGGAGGAATTTGAATTAAAAACAAGGAAAAGTACCTTTTTGCTGACAAAGACAACAAAAAGACAATAAAAATTTTGAAAAGGAGTTTACCTAACTGTTGCCTGTCATTGTCGCTAAAGATGCTAGGGGCCACCTTCACAGTTTCCATCAACAGTGTTCGTCACCCACCTCGAAGTCATAGAGAAAGACGTAAAAACAAAAACTAGGGATAAAATTCAAATTTCCCAATTTGCATGGTAGAAAAACGCAGAAAAGGGTTTGAGCGGTGAAAACACAGAGTAAGGACTGGGTTGGCAAGAATAATCACTATTTTCCCTAATTTTACCTTAAGTTGCAATCAACGACAATGGTTTCGAGTTCGTATAATCTACGACAGAAAACTAAACGATTTTCTAAACCCTAATGTTTAATCGATGGCGGAGGAATAGATTTAAACTACGATCGACGGTGGGGCCTTCACGTTATTGTGTTTGTTTTAAAACATTAATCATCCGTCGATTTAATACGTAATCAACGATGGAGGAAGTCGATCCGTAGCCTTCACGCTAATTGGCTAAAATAAATACGTGTCCTCCGTGTTGATTGGCCTTATGCATGGCGGGTTTAATACGTGGCGAAGCCACATTTCTCATCTTTGGTGGTCGAATTTTAGGTGTCTAGGTTTTGTATAGTTATAGTCTAGGTTTAAGGGTGTGTGGTACGTCTAGGTTAGAGTTTTTTTTAGGTTTTTTTAAAGAGTGTTAGGGTTTAAGCTAGGTTTAGTTTATGTTAGGGCTTAGATACGTGTGGGTCTAAAGGGTTAGGTTAGGTTGTGTTCTAAATATTTCTCTAGGGTAAAAAAATGTTTCGGGTTAGTTCTAAAAGGTGTCGCTAGGTTAGGTTAGAATATGTTGTTTAAAAGAAATGTTTCGGGGCCTAGGCTTATGTTAAGGTTTAGTCGGTAATTTTAATAATGTCTTAGGGTTAGATCGAAGTTTGGTCGAGGTCTTTAATGTGTCTCGTGTTTCATGTCTTGTGTCTTAGGTTTGTATCTTAGGGTATAATAGGTGTCTATATTGTAATGTCGGGTTTAATAGGTTATATTTTAGGTTTATGGTAAGTCGGGGTTTAGTTTGTAATTTAAAATTTATAATTATAATTTATAGTTTATAATTTTATAATTTATAATATAATATAGGTATTTTATATTATAATATAATTTATAATTTATAAGTTTTTAGATCGAAAGTTAGTTTATATAATGTTATATTATATCGTATATTATATTAATAATTATATTATTAATTATTTACATAGTTGTATTATTAATATTTACATTATTATATTGTTAGATAGTTATATTAACATTATAATATATATATTACTTATAATATATGAATGGACTATATATATATATTATAATTAAATATTATAATATATAAAAATTCATTTTTTTTTTTAATTTTGTAAAAATTTAATTTATTTACAAAATTTAACTATTTATGGATAGTATTTACGTAAAGTATTTATACATATTATTAAGAAAAAATTTCCTCTATTTTATTATTATTTTTTCCCTTAAACTATATATACTTCCAAACTATATTATACACCTATATATTTATAATTATCCCCTTCCCCAGACTTTATTTTTGGCTATATAGCCAAAACAAAGGAAAGATAGTAGTAATTTTAATAGGAGTGGATATAAATTTTTTGGAGATTATGCTTCCTGTATGTCATTAAGAAGTTGCTATTGTCAGTCATTAGAAAACATGGATAAATGAGAAGGAAAAGTAAGTATAGGCCATGTTTTTAGAGAGAATTCTGAAATGATAGTACTTGTTAAAGATAAGGAACTACTAAGGATTGCATAGGATGTTCCTAGGTGAATCCTTCAAAGTCATCAAACAATAAGCTAAGCATACTGAAAGAAACTTCACTTACTTCTATCACAAATCAATTTAGTGTTAATGTTATCCTAATATGTTCAAGTTTTCTTTCAAAACCAACTATGTGTGTAGTGAAGATTCATTCCGCATTATGAGTAAAGGTTAAAGAACAACAAGGATTATATATGCCAAAAGTTAGCTGATCTTATAAGCATCTAGAGGTCTTATCCAGACTTATTGCTAATACGTAAGGATACCTTTGAGAAAGAATATCCCATGGTATGTGAAATACTAAGAATTCCAAGGATTCAAGCTCTTTTTGCCCTTTTATTTTCTTTTTTTTAGACTTTATTTGGGATACTTGCTTAGCAAGGGATTTTATAATACTTTGTGAGATTCTTACTTGTTTAGAGGAGAAGCAAGAGTTTATATTTTTCTTTTTGAGCTTTTGAATTCTTTTTTATTTATAGAGAACAAGAATTTTTGGGAGGATACTTGCTCGATTAGATGAGGAGCAAGGGAATATTTATCTCTTTCTTTTTTTTTTTTTCTTGATTTTTTTTTAACTCTTTTTTTTTTTTCTCTTCTCTTTTTTTTTTCTTTTCATGGGATAGGGTGAGCTTGTCCTTTTGCCAATTCATTAGTAATCTAGACCATGCGTATAAATGGATGAGCAAGAAAACTTTTTCACTTATGGCACACATAATACAAGAGTTAATTTTCCAAAATATCACAATGTTATTTAAATGTATATGTGTATGTGGTTAAAAGAGAAAACTTAATCATCTTAGAAGTTACTCATAACATTTCAAAATATTTGCTCTATTTTCAATGAGAATTTCCCCAATATACTAGATAGAATTTGAATATTTGAACAAATACCTAGATTTCATCTAGCAACAAGGTACTATACATCATATGGTCATTTTTCTCTACAGGGTTAAAGATAAAGGATTTTTCTTTGAAAAGCTTTTTGAATGACTAAAAAATAGAAAGAAATGTAGGAACTTCATGATGAAATAAAGGAAGCAAGATCATTTTTTTGTTTTTGATATAATATTTACATTATTATGTATATGTAAGTATTTGTATGTACAAATATGTATAAGTATGTTTATGTATAAATATGTACATAATATAATTTTTTTTTATTTTTCAAAAAGAAAGTCTATTGAATAGTGGTTGATTGTAGTTCAGAAATGCATTGCAAATCAGTTTGTTTTCCAAACTGATGTATGAACTCTTCTTTAGATAATGGCTTCTTATAAAGTTTAAGCCTATGGCCATTTACTAGTAGTTTTCTTGTTGAATCATCTATAGGCTTAAGTTTAACTGTACCATTTCCAAATATTTCCTCAATTTCATAGGGTCCTAGCCATCTGGTTCTTAATTTACCTTGAAAATATTGGTAACGAGAGTCAAATAACAAGGCCCAATCTCCTGATTGAAATGTACGTGGTACAATATGTTTATCATGCCATTTCTTTCATTGTTGTTGAGTTATCTCTATTCTATGCAAGGCTTCTAATCTCTTTTCATCTAAGATATTTAATTTTTCCAACCTTTCTTTTTGTGCATTATCCAAATTCATGTCAAGTTGTACGGATGTGCGTAATGTTTCAATTTCAAATTCAATGGGCAAAATGGCTTGTTTCCCATAAACCATTTCATAAGGTGATAAACCTGTGGTAGTTTTCCAAGTGGTATTATATGCCCATACAACTTCTTTTAATCTTTCATTCCAATCACCCCTATTAATAGTTATAGTTTTTGTGATAATATTTTCAAGTTCTCTATTTGTAACTTCTACTTGTCCATTGGCTTGTGGGTGGTATGGTGAAGTTTTCTTATGTTTGATTTGATAGATATGGACAAAATGTTCAATTAATTTGGAAGTAAATTGAGGTCCTTGATCAAAAACCAATTCTCTAGGTGCACCAAAGCGTTGCATTATATTTTCATAAAGAAAATTAGCTACTAGTTCAGCCTTAGCTCGTGGAAGTGCTTTAACTTCTACCCATTTGGTAACGTAATCTGTACAAACTAATATGTGTTGATTACCATCACTTAGAGGTTCTATAGGTCCTACAAAATCAATTCCCCATTTTTCAAATGGTTCAAATGCTATGTGTGGAACTAAAGGCATTTCCATAGAAGGAGTAGGCTTACTAGCTCTTTGACAAGCATCACATCTATCAATAAATTTATGAGCATCTTTATTCATTGTAGGCCAATAATATCCAGTTTGATATATTTTTTTGATTGTTCTTTGGGTTGCATAATGACCTCCACAAGGTTCTTCATGTGCTGCCCTAATAATATCATATACATCATTTTCTTGTACACATCTTCTAATTATTTGATCTGGACATCGTTTGAATAAAATTCCATGAATCCAAGTAAAATAAGTACTTTGAAATATTAATTTCTTCTTTTCATAAGGTGTAAAATGTTGAGGTATTTTTCTTGTTACTAAATAATTTGCAATATCAGCATACCAAGGAGTAAAAATAGAAAGGGCAAATAAATGTTCATCTGGAAAATTATCCTGTATTAATTCATTGTCATCAAAAATTTGTATTCGAGACAAATGATCAGCAATAACATTATCTTTACCTGCTTTATCAATGATTGTAACATTGAATTCTTGTAATAAAATAAGCCATCTAATCACTCTACCACCAACTGTTGCTTTATTTGTTAAGTATCTAATGGCAGAATGATCAGTGTGAAAAAATACTTCATACCCTGTAATGTAATGTTTAAATTTGTTAAGAGCATGAACTACAACTAAAAATTCTTTTTCTATAACAGTATAATTGAGTTCAGCTCCATGCAAATTTTTACTTATATAATAAATAGCATAGGGTATTATGTTTTCTATTTGTTGTAATACTGCTCCTATTGCATAGTTTGAAGCATCACAATGTATATGGAATGGTAATTCCCAATTTGGTCCTCTTAAGATTGGAGCAGTGGTCAATCTTTCTTTTATTTCCTCAAATGCTTTTTGGCATGCATTTGTCCAATTGAATTCACTATCTTTCATTAAGAGCTTAAGCATAGGAGTAGCAACTTTGCTAAAATTTTTAATGAATCTACGATAATATCCTGCGTGTCCCAAGAAACTTCTTACTTTAGTTTGTGTTCTTGGGGATTGAAGAGTTTGAATAACTTGTATTTTTATAGGGTCTACTTTAACACCATCTTGTGATATATAATGCCCTAGAACAATGCCACATTTCATCATCATGAAATATTTTTCATGACTAAGAGAGAGATTTTGCTCTTGACATCTTATTAAAACTTTTTGCAATCCAGATAAAGTTTCTTCAAAAGTAGTACCATATATTGTAAAGTCATCCATATAAACTTCTACGCATTCATTTGTTAAATCAGCAAAGATAGCTAACACAACTCTTTGAAAAGTTGTAGGTGCATTACATAATCCAAAAGGTAGAACATTATAAGCATAAGTTCCTACAAGACATGTGAAAGTTGTTTTTTTTGATCAACTTCAACTATGGAGATTTGATTATACCCACTAAAACCATCTAGAAAACAAAAATATTTCTTTCCAACCAATGTATCCAAGACTTGATCAATAAATGGTAAGGGAAAATAGTCTTTCTTAGTTACTTTATTTAATTCCCTATAATCAACACAAATTCTCCATTTACCATTCTTTTTAGGGACTATCACTAAAGGTGATACCCATTGGCTATCTGAAATTGGGTATATAAAACCTGCATTTAAAAGCTTAATGATTTCTTCTTTGACTATTTCTTTCATAGCTGGATTTAATCTTCTTTGTGGTTGTCTTACAGGTCTACAACCTTCTTGGATAAATATACGATGGGTGCACACACTTGGATGAATACCCTTCATGTCTTCATAGTTCCATGCAAATGCTGATTGATACTTTCTAAGCAAATCTACCAATTGTGACTCTTGTATGCTTGTGAGTTCATTATTGATATTAAGAGTTCTTCTAGGAATAATATCTATTTGTTTACATTTTTCTATATTTGCATCTATTCCATTTATTTCATGTTCAAAAATATTCAAATCATAAGCATATTGAGATTGACTTGTGCTTGCTTCATTATTGGAAAATAAATCACTAATGTCTTGATTTTGATTTTCTTGTTGATTTTCTAACAACAATGGTAAGGGCCCCTCAGCTTCTTGTTCAAGTTATTCAGTTAAAACATTAACTGATAAGGTTTGGATATCATCATATTCCTGAGGAAAATCATACCACAATTGTTTTTCTTCTATTGGTGATTCAGGAAATAAACTAAGATCTTTTGTATCTTTACCATTGGAAATAGTCATGTTTCCTGATCTACAGCTAATGTAGGCATCAACTGTTGCAAGCCATGGTCTTCCTAAAATTAAGGGATGTCCCCCTAATTTCCTTTTAGGTTGTAAGACTATGAAGTCCACTGGATATTCCCATGAACTTATTGAGACCATAATATCTTCTAGTTTTCCTTCTGGCTTAATAGTAGATCTATCAACGAGTTGAAGCACAATAGAAGTTAATTGTAATTTTTGTATCCCTAAGGAATCTGTTGTTTCTTTGGTCATAACATTAATAGCAGCTCCTAAATCAACCAAAACATTTTGTAAGGTTACGTTTCCAATATGCACAATGAGTATAGGTATTCCAGGATATGTATATTTAGGTACCAACCTATCTCCTATCATCATCTCAAATAATTGTCCAATAACTTGAATAGTTTGAAATTCATTTTTCTTTTTACTTTTTGAGCATATATTTTTAATAAGTTTAGAATAGATGGGTATATCCTTGATAGCTTGTAATAAAGGAATTTTAATAGTAACACCTTCTATTTCTTGAAGAAAATTAAAGGCTGGCTTGGATGGTTCTTTTGGTATTGCCAATATTTGAGGAAATGGTACTTCTATTTCCTTATTTGTTTGAATCTCTTGTTGTTTGGTTGGAATATTCTCCTCTTGATTTTCTATTTCCTTCTTGTTGTCAATTTCATCTTCAACCAAGTTTTCAATTGGATCATTAAGTCTTTTAAGAGTGACATCATTTTCTAACACCTTTCCTGATCTTAATTGTATTTGTTGACAAGGTGCTATAGATATAGAACATGTTTCATTTGTTTCATAGACTTGTTGGACATTTTTATTATTGTTAGGGTTAGGAACTGGTTGAGTTGGAATAGGTAACTACTTAGGAGGATTATTGTTTGGAGGTGGAAGAATTCTATTTTGAGGTGGATTTTGAGTATTTTGTCCCCTAAATTGATTTTGAGCATTCTGTTGTTGCATTGCATTTGGAGACCAATTAGTGCCACCTTGATTATATTGGCCATTATTGTTCCAACCAGGCATATTCTAATTTTGTGTTCCTTGATTCCATGGAAATTGTCCTCCATAAGAATTAGCCATAAATTGAGCCCATGGGGGGTATATTCCAATCTTGATTGTAATAATTCCAATTTGGCATATTGGACCATTGGTTAGGTCTTTGTTGGTTGGGATAATTAGGGTTTGACCAATTTGATGGGCCATTAAATGGGCCATTTCTTCTTTGAGAAACAAAATAAACATCCTCTGCTTCTTCTACTTCAGGTTCTTTTATGGCAGCCTTAACAACGGAGATATATTTACATTTTTTAGTTTTATGATCTTTATCACAAATTTGGCAACAAGCAGAGATATTGGAGATATTTGTTATGTTGAGAGGGCATTCTCTTGAATTGTGTTTCTTCCTACATCTATGGCAGTAAATTTCTTCACTTGTCCTTTGTATTTTTATCCATTAAATCCAAAGATGAGGTGAAATTACTCAATAAATCAGTTTTTAAACCTTCCAACATATTTCCAATTTCAGCTCTTGTTACTCCTGCTCCTATAGATGTATATTTATTACTTCTCAAGGGTTTGTTTCTTGAATAGTTTATACAAAGATTTACAATCCCTTCAAAATATATAGAATGAATATCTCCTTTTGCCATAATATTTAGGATTTCAAGAACATCCTCCTTTAATCCTTTCAGAAAAAGTTCTTTTAAGATTTCTTCTTCAAGCTCTATGTTTACTCTAGATCCTACAAATATAAATCTTTCAAGATAATCTTCCAAAGATTCATCTTCCTTTTGATTCATTCAGAAAAGTTCAGCTTTCTTGTCCCTAACTCTACAATAGTCTTGATATCTCTCAAGGAATAATTGTTTTAATCCATTTTCACCATCCCAACGATTACAAACTCCTTCTCCTAAACCCATAAACCATCTCATAGCAGCATCTTTAAGAGTAGAAGTAAATAATCTTAACTTTTGCTCATTTGTAGTGTAGAAATAAGCTTGACATACAACTTCAAATTCAAAGATAAAGGCATCAGGATCTTCATGTGGTTTTCCATGGAAGGTAGGTAATATAGAAAGAGATATTGATTTAGGATCTCTTATGGTTCCCTCTGTATGTAAAATTGGAAAAGCAAATGTTTTTCTTTGTCTATTTTCTACGTGATCTCTTTCTTGCCTTGGTATTTCTTGTCTTTGTTCCCTATTTCCATGATTTTCTTCTCCTACTTCACTTTCAGCGTCTGCCATACTTGAATATAGGAATTCAAGAATTGGATCAGGTATAGGATTAGTGAATATTGAAGAATCTATATGATCATCAAACTCAGGACTTGGTAATAAGTATGTGTTGGGATCTTGTTCTAGGATTTCAGCTTGATTTGATGATGTGGCTCTAGTGTTTTCTGTTTTAAAAATCCCAGGCTGTCTAAAGTTTCTTGGGGATTTTTCTATTTTATCTGTTTTTATAAATCTTCCTTTAGAGTCTCTCAATATTTTCATGTATATTCTAAATATATATATATATATATTATTTTGAATATAACACCTAGTCTTCTATAAATAACTTATGTATATCGTTGATTGGATCAAGTTGATCTGGTGTCATAAAATGTTCTTCCTCAAAATTAAAATGATCTACCAATAGTTGAATCAGCTGACAAAGATAAGCTTTAATTTCTATAGAATTAGGAATTCCAAACTGTAGCTCAAAACATAAACCTTCGCATAATTCTCTAAAACGTACAACTCTAGGAATTCTAAAATACCTTTTGTTGTATTGCAGGATTAACTCTCTTTTCTCTATTTCTGCAAGAAAATTGTGAACAATGAGGGAATCCTCAAGGTACTGGTTCCAAGGATAAATTGATGGATTTACTATAGTTCATCTATCCCAAAGCCAATTTTCACAACTTACTCCCAGATTATCATAAGGTGTAGGATGATTTACCCTTAAATTTTTTGCAATATTAATCCTTTTTATCTTTTTAAGTTCTTCTGATCTCTCATTGATAGAGTCAATTCTTACATAGTGCTTCCCATTATGACTTGGTTGTTATAAAGTTTTGATCAACAAGAAGATTAACCTCTTGTTGAATCAAAAATTTCCTGAGATCTATGAATTCAATCTGACTACTTTCAACCATTTGTTTTTTTTTTCTTTTTGATTTTTTTTTTTTAAAGTTTTGATTTTGTTTTAATCTATTGTCTATTAAAACATAAAATTCAAAAATTTTAACAGAAAATAAATATGTATAATTTTAGACAATCCTAATGTTATTAAAATTAGGATGCGACCCATGGAGCACGTAATCCGTACAACCTAATTCTAACAATATTAGGGAAATTCCTAATGTTACTAAGTTCAAATGTGACCCGTGGAGCACGTAATCCGTACACTCAAACTTAATATCATTAGAAACAAGTATACAACCTAGTATTACTATAATTGGGTACGACCCATGGAGTACGTAATCCATGTAACCAATTAAGAAATAGTTCGGTAAAAATAAAATAACAATACTAAAATAACAGGTAACTTCTTAGTGTTTATTTGACTTAGGGGGATTTCACTACAGTTGTGTCACTCACTGTAAGCTAATTCCTACTCCCAAGATAGGGGGTTATTTTTAGCTACTACCTTCGCCTACTTCCTAAAATTGCCCATAGGACCCTACATCACCTAAACAATAATAATTACCCAAAGCAAGAAATTGCAGAAAGAAAATTGCAGGAAAGCAAATTTTAATCTAGGAAAGCAATTAAAACATGAAATATTTATGAAAAAGGAACCTGACAACGTCGTAAGGTGGGGCTTGTTGTTAGCTACCCATGATATGGAGGGCTATTGTGTCCCATCTATGTCGATAACCACTTTGACTCGTATGCACACCAGGGGCTCATGTGTCCACAAGATCTCATGCATACAAGTAAGTCCTCTCGCTTTGCACTGCCAATGACTTCTTTGATCAACTACTACGATGCTACTTTCCCCGACAATGGTACAAAAATGATCGATTGTAGAAGCTTACATTTAATTTTATCAATTCGAGGGAAAATCAAGGTTAGATTTAAAAAGTAGAAATCCAATATAGATATGATCATAGAAATTAATACTTAAACCTAGTTCAATTTCCTTTCCAAAAATCATGCGTACACATGTACAAAAAGAAATATAAAAATATGCAATATGAATTATGTAGGAAATAGTAAATAAGTCCAATTTATTATGAATTTTAACTATTAGGATTTATGCAATTTCTCTATTTTATGTATTTTATAATGCAAATCTAACTAACTCTAATCTAATGCATAGGGTGAAGAGCTCAAGGACTGTCAATTAGGAGTGGGCCCTGCCTTCTAAGTGGCATTGTAAGTTCTTTTCCCCTAAAATACTCTATCAGTAACTAAATATTATGATTTATACTAATGTTTATTCATTATTCATGAATGCAGGTTACAATATTTACAGATTCAAAACAAAGAAGAAACAAATGCTAGAAATGATACAAGTTACCATAATTGAAGAAATGTTATTTTATTGATGAAGGCTCAAATGTACAAGCTTTGTAACATGATTGAAATGTAACAATAATGCAGCAGAAGGAACGAAAGAGACATACATTCCTCTATTTTTTGATGTATATTTATACTAAGACTAATACAATGTACAATATTTTCCACTATGTATCTTGCTGAAAATGTGGAGTGATGACTATATGTGCATCATAAGATATCGTAAAGCTAAATATATTTTATTTGACTTGGACCTAAAAATATTTCTATTGGTCCAAGTGGCATTACATGGAATATTTTCTATCTAACTGACTCATAATAGGGTTGTATAAGACTTTTCAATTCCTTTAATGTAGGAAGTCTTAACAACTTTGACATTTGACAAATAATAACATTACAAATACTTTTCATAAAGTTTTATCAGCTGGAGAGAATATCGTAACCAAAATGGAAAGGAAAGATATATTGGAGATATTTTAATTACCATCATTTGGTTATGTCATCCATATTATGTTTTGCTGTCCATGGTAAGTCTTCAAAATGACCTTTTGACCTTACGTAATTACTATCCGTAATTATCTCCAATAACTATATTTCGTAAACTGAGATCATCCACTTGACTTCTTCTAACTGCTAGTGGTTGTTCTTCACATCTGGAGTACAGCTATAATTTCTCCACTTATCACCTGTATTTAACTTAGATCTTGGGAAAATTAGACGTAAGTTACTGATAAGCATCAAATTACCATTTTTACTCATTTTGACCAATAATTCATATTTAATTGATGATAACATGTAAAAATATATTAAATACTCATGTAAAATGATTGAATTTGATACAAGAATTAGTAGTAAATAATCTCTCATCACAAACAATATTGCAGAGTATGAAGCCTTAATCTTAGGTCTTCAATCAGCTATAGTTATGAGCATTAAGCATATTAAGATATTTGGTAATTCTTTATTTGTCAAGCAAATCAATGGAGAATACCAATGCAAAGAACCTACCATTAAGATTTATCATGAAGTAGCAATGAAATTGCTCTCTAAGTTTGATTGGTATGAAATCAATAGTTTACCACGTTCAACTAATAGATTTGCAGATGTGATGGCCTCCCTTAGATCATTGATTCCAAAAGACTCCTTTGGAGAGGTACAACCATTTATAATTTTTATAGTCTATAAATATGCAACTACCCGTGCTAAATCTAAAGATAAAAAAGATGTTTTCTTTATCCATTTGGATTCATATGAGCCTTGGTCAAGGTAGATAGTAGCATTTATCAAGTTTGGAACACTCATATTTGACATGTCTTGAATTTCTAAATGCACATTCAAGAAAAAGGTAGCTCGTTTCATTTTCTTGAGGGATGTGTTGTACAAATGTGGCTATGATGGAGACCTCCTTCATTGTCTCAAGTCTAGTGAGGCACAAAGAGCTATAGCTAAATCTCATGATGGTACTTGTGGTGGTAATTTTAGTGGAATGGCCATTGCAAAGCGTATCTTACGCATGGGTTATTATTGGCCCACAATGGAACATGATTGTTGCACTTATGTTAAACATTGCAAGAAATATCAAGAATATGCTAATTTAACTCATATACCATCACAAGCCTTACAACCTATTCAAATCCTTTGGCCCTTCTCATAGTGGGGCCTAGATCTAAATGGAAAAATTTCACCTCCTTCCTTGGGAAAACACACATTCATCATCACAACCACTGAATACTTCACAAAGTGGGTTGAGGTAATTCCTCTAACTAGTATGACATGACCTAGAATTGTGGAGTTTATACTTCATCATATCATTTGTCATTTTGGTATCCCCTCAAAAATCATCTTCGACAATCATAAGCCTTTCAAGAATAAATATGTTAGAGCACTTTGTGAGAAATATAACATTCAACATAGTTTCTCAACTCCTTATTATCCACATGAAAATGGATAAGTTGAAGCTTCCAACAAGACTTTATTGCTATTCTCAAGAAACATGTTAAAGAAAATCATAGAGATTGGCATACAAAAATTCCTTTGGAATTATGGGCTTATCAAAAAAGAATCTGCACACCTACAAGGGCAACACCATTTTCATTGGTCTATGGAGCAAAAGAAATCATGTCTCTTGAGCTTGAGATCCCCTCCTTGCAAATTTCTTTGCAAGATTTCATAGATGACGACACTGCCAGACAAGCACATATTGACTAACTCACACTTCTCGATGAGAGGTGAGTCAATGATTTAGAGCATTTACGAGTTTATCAAGACCATCTAAAGAATATTTACAATACCAAAGTTCATCTACATGAATTCCAAGTAGGAGATATTGTCCTTAAAGAAAATCAACAAAACACCAATGCATTACCACATATTTGTGATAAATTTACAGCTAATTGGTTGGATCCTTATATGGTCACACAAAGAGTGGGTAATGGTACTTATAGGCTTTCTAGTCTAGAGGGAGAGGAAGAACCCAAACCACTTAATGTTATACACTTGAGAGCATTCTATGCATAATGAGATACATATGTATATATACATGGCTAATACACAAAAACATTGCATTTCATTTGCATACATTTCATTCCAAAGATATTGCACTTCATTTTGCATATATTTCATGCCAAAACATTATATTAGAACACATTTCATTTTTCATTTCATACATTTCATTTCACACATTCCATTACCATTTAAAATTTCATAATAAAGATCATTTATTAAGTTCAAGATTTTAATTGGTCCAATAAAATCATGTTGCCTTAATAAAGGACACCTTCACATCATCATCCATTTTTTCACTAAGCAAAATTATCATTAGCAAATGTTGCCTAGGTGTTTTTGGTCACTCAGCCACTCCTAGTGTTTTAAGAAACCTCTAAAAATACATTTCAAGATCCTTTTAGGACCATCACACACATACACTAAGAAAATCTTGAGTTTTGAGAATTGACACCAAAACATTCTTGAACCAAACACAATTCCACATATTAAAAATATCTTGTGTCAAATAGGGATAAAACCATCCTTGGTATGAACCTCGAAGTGAAAAGGGTCATCCTTGCTAGTCCCATCATGCAACATAGTACACAAGAACAATGGTCGTCACCACTATCATAGTTACTTCCAAATCTAAAATATGGAGTAGTACGGATAGGGTACAGTTCTCATCGCACTTAGGTTGAGAATCCAATTCCCCAAAGCTCTAAATATTTTACATCACACACCATTGGTCATTGGGTTGTAAGGATTATACTACATTTCCAGTTAGACGGTTAGGTATTCATCCCCAAAACTTAAGAGATCAAAAAAACACAAATCATGGACTATGGATTTAGCCTCCATCATATATATAGATGCTTGACTAATAGTGAAGTACACTCATGCATGGTGACCATACATAAAGACAATCTAGCTTCTTGGATTCATCTATAATAGGTTTACCTAATTTACTCAAGATGAGTTAATGAACTCACTTGCACACACATTGATTATTGATTACCTCGAGTCATTATCATACTGTTGATTTGGTAAATGAATTCAATGCACACATATTTGATAGGGATTAGGTAGTTTTAGTGAGTTTGTTTGATACCACTAGTATATCTGAGTCTCTACAAAATAGTTAGTTTTCCATATCTTCTTCCATATCAACATCCATATCTTCTTCCATGTTAACATCCATGTCACTTCATGAGTCATTCACCCCATATACCACCAATTTTGGTGCCCCTAATTAAATAATAATGCTAGAAATAGGTCCAAGCAAGATCTAAACTATGAATGATCATTAGAACATATGCATTCCATACCTTGTATTAATCATCCATAACATATCATATACATTCATCATCCATATAAACATGCATTCCACAAAAAATTTGCACAAAAAACCATTCACAAACACATATAACACAAAAAGGTAAAATCCATATATATATATATCACATGTAGAATGAGTGCCAAAATGCTACATACAATGAAGAACCAAGGCTCATATACAAAAAGTGCATCTAAGCACTAGCTAAGTCCTCCAAGAGGACCCCTGTGACCTAGAAGGATCCCTAGATCTAGAGTTATGCCTAGAATCACTATGCCTAGCAGCCTCAGATATAGTTGAGGTTCGAGGATCAGGAAGTGGAATATGATGCTCCATCAACCTATCCTCCAATGCCTTGATATACCTATGTCGATATCGAAGACGTGCTATATCGATATTATACCTGTGCTCCCTCTCTAGTAGCTTTTCTTGGAGAATCATGATTCTCGCATCCCACTCTATTACCTACTACTCTAGCCTCACCCAATCCTCCTCATTCTAATCTAGAGGTCCATTCAGAGTCTCCTCCACATCATCCCCATCTCTCCCATCTCCCCCACTCTTGAGAACCTACCTAGTCATCCCTTAATCCTCCTCCTTCAACTATCTGATCAAAGAAATTGCTAACACTTGGGGGCCTCATGGGTCCCATCATCCTTAGCCTCATCCCAATCTCCATCAATTGCTACTAGATTCTGTGCCCATGGTGGATGTGTAGCGAACCATACATCATAATCCAGAGTAGTCCCTACATCATCTATATAAGTAAGGTCCATATCCTCATCATCCTTGTAAGCCTCCCTCTATGGCTCCGCACATGGTAGACCTATCTCCTCTTGATGACTCATATAGAGCACCAACTTGTTGGACATTTTGAGTAGTTTTTTTGTCATTGATATCAAGAGATTGTTGTTTCAGTTTCATTATCATTAATGTCATCAGGTGGTTTTTCCAAAGTCAAGAAAGGTTTTAAAAGGAATAGGATATAATATTTATTTTTAATATTATATGCCTAAAAGTCCTAAAATGTTGAAGATCCAAGGAAGGAGAATTAGGTTTAAATTAAAATAATAATATTATAATATTTTTGAGCAAGAAAGTGGGTCCGATTCACACCATTGTGCTTTGCACGGGAAATCATTTTATTTGCGCTAAATGCCAAAGGAGATAGGGAAAGGAAATTTGTGCACTCTTGATTTTTGTGTGGATGCATAGCCCAAATTGGGGCCTATCGTTGGGCTAGGGTGTTGACGAGGCAAGGTTGTGAGTTCGAATTTTGGTGGAAACATTTTTGGGAAGAGTTAAAATAAAAGGTATGCAATTTGTGATTTGATTTTCAAAGGTTTTTGATATAAAAAAATTGGATTAAAGGGTTGTGTGAAATTTGAAAGGATAGCTTGTGAGTTTGTTAAGAAAGATATAAGGTGTAAGAAAATTAAAATATTTTATTTTAATTTTGGTGGTTAGAATTTATTCTATAATATAGGAGTTATAAGGTTTGCAAGGGAAATTATATTTTATATTTTGAGATAAAGCTATATTGTGTTAATTATTTTGAGAGGAGAAATAAGGTGCATAAAGGAGATTATTGTGTTTGTTTTCCTTTAATAAAATTATTGACTTATATTTTGAAATTTTGGAGATTATAAGGTGTATTTGAGACTTGTTATTTTTGTATGGTAAAATAATTATTGGGAAAATATTTGCAAGGAGATTTTGAGAAAGATTGTTGTTACCTAACCTTAATATTGGCAAAGAAGATTTAATTGTGGTTAAGACAAGTTTTGAAGATATATCTCCATCAAAACAAAAGGTATGGGCACATCTTTCTTATGAGTGAAATATTGTTGGATTGAATGTTGTGAAATGCAAGGTTGGAGTGAAAAGGACTGTTAGATAAGCATTGTTGGAAATATTTGAGTGAGTGTTCATGTGCATGATTTGTGACTGATAAAAGAACATGAGTATCATTGTTATGTGAAAACTGGAATCATATTGTGAAGAACACAAGCTTATACTGAGAGGGTGGGTGAACAATATAAGACCACTTTTTAACTTTTTCCTTTTACTTAAGAAAGTAATGCAATGAACCAATAGCAAAATAAAAGTAGTAATCAAACCTGTGTAGAAGTCATCACACAATTGAGACACCAATATAATGTGGTTCACCCAAGGTGGGCTACTCCATAGAGAAAATCTTTCACTAAATTTTCTCAATCAAATACTTTGAGAATCCTTCCCAATTACAATGTTTATGGACTTCCTGTCCAAAGGAGAATCCTTCCCCTAATAAAATATTTATGAGCCTCCTACCCAAAGGAGATGTCCTATCCCCCAAAGAAGTATTTATGAGCCTCCTACCCAAAGGAGATGTCCTATCCCTCAAAGCTCTAGAAATGATACTTCTAAAGATTACTGCCTCTTCTACCGCTAGTAGGTGGAACTCCTTTCCACAAAAGACATCCTGTCCTCCTTGCTCTGGATCTAGAGAATTCTATCCTCATTGATCACCTCCATAGCTGCTCATCAAAACCTGTACTAACAACAGTTAGTGAGTCCAACACAAGTCCTCTCAAAATTTGTAACAAATCGACACCAAACTCAGTCCTCTGGTCCAACACAAATTTGCTCTCAAATCTCTGTCAGGTCTATCCCAAGCTTAAGCCAAAATCTTGAACAAATCAATCACAACTACTCACAAGTCTTCACCAAGACTTCATCAAATCTGTCCACAAGTTCTTCAATAAGAACCTGTCGAAATCAGTCCACAAGTTCTCCACAAGAACCTATCCAAATCAGTCTGCAAGTTCTCCACAAGAACCTATCCAAATCAGTCCACAAGTTCTCCACAAGAACCTATCCAAATCTGTCCTATCAATCTCACCAAGAACTTGCCCAAATCAATTCAAGCAAGTTTATTAAGAAACTTGCCCAATTTGAACACACAAAAAGAATTGTTAGAGACCCAATGTGTTTCATCCAATCATATCAAATAAATCTCATGGAAGCATAAAGAAATTTTTTAGAGACTCAATATGTTCTATCCTTCAACTTTCAATCTCAACTCAAATCAATGTCATAGAAGCATAAAGAGAATTGTTAGAGACTCAATATGTTCTATCCTTCAACTCTCAATATCAACTCAAATCAATCTCATAGAAGCATAAAGAGAATTTTTAGAGACTCAAAATGTTCTATCCTTCAACTCTCAACAACCAAACAATTCAATTAGGTTTTCAACAACTTATAGAAATGGCATAAGCTTCTCACTCAAAAATCCTAAAGCAAAATTCAAATGCTTCCACTCTCATAAACCAAAATTATATAATAACTCATAAACTCATCATAATATCATAATGCATAATAAATACTTCCACTTTCAGAAAATAAGATCCACTCCAAATAAGCAAACTTAATTTAATCCTTTTCACTCCAAAATTATTTTTAGAAAACCATTAATCAATAATAACCATGGAAGAATGTGCCCATACCTTTACTTTGATGAAGGAGAACTCAAAATCTGTCACAACACTAAATCTCAATTTACCACAAATTAGAGTTAGCAACAATGGAATAATGCACAGTGACAAGAGTCCCAATAACACCTTATCACCCCAACTCATCAATAATCAAAACTCACAAATATATCAACAATATTCCTTTACACCTTATAATTCCTACTTAATATATCATAAAATAACTTCAACCTAAAAAATAATTACAAGAGAAAATCCACTCAATAACTTCAAAGGCTCTCTAACCCCAATATGACATTAAGCACAATTATTCCTTAAACCCTTATAACTCCTAAAATACATTTACTTCTAAATGCATTTACCACATAAACATTAATAATAACAATGTCAAAGCAATATTTCTATTTAACCTTATACCTCCATCCAATTACCAACAATAATTTGCCAAGTAAAATAAAATATTCCACATTATCAACAAAAGATCTACCTTGGCCAAAAATAAATTCTCCAACCTTAGGAGAAGTGTGGAGACACCAACATAAGCGCCAAAGCGCTTCCTCCTCCAAACTCGTGGCCCAAGGCAACTATTGTACCACGTGCACAATAATTTGTGACCAAAATTGAAACACACCGACGCGAATCGATCTCGACGCCTTTGCCTAGCGAGAACCTTCGCTCCACTACTTCCACCGTTGGAGCACAAGTGCCCAATGAAACTCTCAAGCACCACTCATCGTTTTACCTTTCCTTTGCTCACAGAAATTAAAGACAAACAAATTTGTCTTCCTCATAGGAATACAAAATCAAAACTTAAACATAGAGCAATACAAAACTTGAAAATCACAGAGTAATCTAAAATCAAAGGTCATAGAGCAATACAAAATTGAAGGTCACAGAGAAATATGAATTCGAAGGTAATCGCACAAATCAAAGGTGTATTGAATCTTAGGAATTAATTCCCTTTAATAGTATTTTGCATCTCATGCAAGTTGACATCGAAGCTGTAAGTCTTCCACATGATCATCGCTAAAGGTTTAGAAACCCTTTCAATAATAATGATTAAATTAATAATTATTATTTTATTAATAATAAACTTAACTTAAAACCTTTTCAAAGGTTTGAGTTAATTTATTTATTAATAATAAAAATGGACTTTTAAGGTTTTTTCAAGGAGCAAAAACCTTTTCATTAAGCCAATATGGTTTTAATAAAAACCCTTAATGAGTCCAGATGGTTTTAAGAAAAACCTTTAACCTTGTCACCATGGTTTTAATTAAAAACCCATAAAAAAACATCATGGAAATTTCAAGATCTTTTTGTCACCAAACTCTTTTTGACATCATCACAAATTCCTTTTGACATCAACACAAACTCCTTTTGACATCAATGAAAACTCACAAACATGAAGCTAGGAAACATACCCAAAATTGCCAACAATCTCCCCCTTTGTCATTGATGGCAAACCACTATTGAAACCACTGCTGAAAAAAAACTTTCAAGCAACTACCAACTGTCAAAACTAAAACCAACTAAAAACCATCCTCTAAAGCTTTGCTCCCCCTGACTCAAGGCTCTCCCCCTTACTCAAATATCTCCCCCTTTGTCATCAATGGCAAAGGGTCACCTTTGAGGCTCAGGGTTAAGAATGAGCCTCTTAGCTTAGCACCCCCCACCTCCTGTTGAGGTGATTAATTCTCAGGTGGGAGTAAAACTCCTATTAGGCACTGATCATCATCAATGTCCATAGTTGCCTTTCCATGATTTTTCCTGATATCCTTGTCCATGTTCTTGTTATTGTTCTTGTTCATATTATCATACCTATTTTTGTCCAAGCAATTATTCCTATTCCTATCATTATTCTTGTTCCTACCATTATTCCTATTCCTGTTCATAGCTCTGAACCTGTACCTTGGAAATTTTGCTCTACACCATTTGGTTGTATGTCCTTAATTATTGCATGTATAACATTTGACAATGTTGTTCCTTTGAGATGTACCTATTTTCTAAATCCTCTCTGTTGGACCAAACCTATTCTTGTTGTTAACCCTACAATTAACTACCTTGTGCCCAAAATTATTACAAGAGTAGCAATACCCTTGAAAGAAATTACCATTTATGAAATTTCCATTAACCTGTCTTGCTTGAGCCCTGCACTGTGAAGCCATGTGTCCAAACCTATGACATGCAAAACATATTCCATTAAAATTTCCTTGCCTTGACCTCATAGGTCCTTTAGTCTTTCTCTCCTTATGTTGATTCTCATTTTCTGATTCTGTGCTATCTGAATCACCATATGAAAACTTACTCTCTAAAGTATTCTCTTCATCTGAACCATATTCTTCTTGGGAGCTCATACTAGATTTCTCAACCTGTTCCTTTTTTTTCTTTCCAAAACCAAGACCTGTTTTATCTGTTGTCCTTCTTTGATCCTTGATGATTGATTTTACATTCTTGGAACTTTTTTCAAACCTGTAAAGCTTCTCCTTGTACTCTTTAGTTTCCTTTTTCAAGGAAGCTACTTCATGTTTTAACTCTTTACACTCAAGAGACCTACCTGCCAACTCTTATTTGAGTTCTTATGTCTTTTCTATAGAGATATAAAGATTCCCTATAAGCTCATCTCTTTCATAACGACATTTATAAAACCTATCAATGAGTCTAGCATATTTCTTTCTTTCTTTATTTAACACATCAAGAGCATTAACAAGTTCAGCCTCAAGATATACTTCTCTCTTTTCTAAAACATCCTCTATTTTTTTACCTTTGAAACATCAATATCCTTTTCTAATTTCTTACCACTAGAGGTGTTACCTTCATCTAAAGCCATAAGAAGATCTTCCTCATAATTTTTTGAAGCATCCTAATACATAGTATTACCAGAATTCAAACCATAATTTGTACAATCATCCTCAAGGTGACCAAAATTTCCACATCTAAAGCACTTAAGCACAAAAAATATATTCCTCTTTTCTTTTCCTTCCTTTTTTGTTAGAAACAACATCTCATTTCTATCATCACTTGAAGAACTTCCATCATCACTACTAGAACACTTACTTGCTTTGTATGTGTGGAAAATTTTCTTGTGTTTTTGGAAGTACCTCTTCCCTTGAATATTTTGCTCATTTTTGTTCTTCCTTTGATACCTTTCCTTCTTAGATTCCCTATGCTTATAATCCTATTTTTCTTCATCACAATCATCCTTGGGTTTCAGATAGTCAGTAGCATAGTGACCAAACTTTCTACAATTGAAAAATTTAACAGATTTCATACCTTTATTCTTTCTTGAGAACTTGCCTTTCCTACTATAGTTTGCTTCTTCATCACTAGAAGACTCATCACTATCTTCTTGCTGTTTACCCTTGGACTTCTTGGTAGCTTTGAAAGTCGCCTCCTTCTTAGGATCAGGTACCACTTTAGTTATTAACTCAAAAGCTGCAAGTATACTATGAAGCTCATCCTTTTTCAATTTATCCAAATCCTTGGCTTCCTTAATAGCTGAAATATTTTCACTAAATCTATTTGGAAGAGACCTCAAAATTTAATCACAAACATCATTTTCAACAAACTCAAGACCTAGTTCCTTCATGGAATTAACAATCTCATCCATACGAAGCATATAGTCACCAATATTTTCTTCATCATTCATCTTGAGTTGTTCAAACATACCTTTGTAATATCTCAATTTTGCTTTTCTGACATCTGTATCACCTGTATTAAACACTTGCAATTGATCCCACATTTCCTTTGCTGTATTATAATAAATCACCTTTGTAAGATCTGCATTTTGTAGACCTTTCAGAATTGCATTCATTACCCTTGAATTGCTATGATGTAGAAGTTTCTCATCTACTGTAGTAGGAGGAAGATTTGGAATAGTGTACCCAAACTCAACTGCTTCCCAAACTTCATTTCCAAGAGCCATTAGATGAACCTTCATCTTTATGCTCCATAGACCAAAATCTGTCCCATCAAGAATAGGTGCTTGAATTACCACTTGTAAAATCCATTGTGTTCTTTTAAAGCTTTTACTTCAAGTTATGAAACTCTTTCGAAGGAACCTGCTCTGATACCAATTGAAGAACACAAGCTTATACTGAGAGGGGGGGTGAATAGTATAATACCACTTTTTAAATTTTTCCTTTTACTTCAGAAAGCAATGCAATGAACCAATAGCAAAATCAAAGTAGTAATCAAACCAGTGTACAAGTCATCACACAATTGAGACACCAAAATAATGTGGTTCACCCAAGGTAGGCTACTCCATAGAGAAAATATTTCACTAAATTTTCTCAATCAAATCCTTTGGGAATCCTTCCTAATTACAATGTTTATGGACTTCTTGTCCAAAGGAGAATCCTTCCCCTAATCAAATATTTATGAGCCTCTTGCCCAAAGGAGATGTCCTATCCCCCAAAGAAGTATTTATGAGCCTCCTACCCAAAGGAGATGTCCTATCCCCCAAAGCTCTAGAAATGATACTTCGGAAGATCACTACCTCTTCTATTGCTAGAAGGTGGAACTCCTTTCCATAGAAGATATCCTGTCCTCCTTGATTTGACTCTAGAGACTTTTGTCCTCACTGATCAAAACCTGTACTAAACACAGTCAGTAGGTCCAGCACAAGTCCTCTCAAAATCTGTCATAAATTTACACCAAACTCAGTCCTCTGGTCCAAAAAAAATCTGCTCTCAAATCTCTGTCAGATCTGTCCCAAGCTTAAGCCAAAAGCTTGAACAAATAAATCACAACTACTCACAAGTCTTCACCAAGAATTCATCAAATCTATCCACAAGTTGTTCAACAAGAACCTGTCCAAATAAGTCCACAAGTTCTCCAAAAGAACCTGTCCAAATCAGTCCACAAGGTATCCACAAGAACCTGTCCAAATAAGTCCACAAGTTCTCCACAAGAACCTGTCCAAATATGTCCTAGCAAGCTCACCAATAACTTGCCCAAATCAGCTCAAGAAAGTTTACCAAGAAACTTGCCCAATGTAAACACACAAAGAGAATTGTTAGAGACCCAATGTGTTTCATCCAATCATATCAAATCAATATCATAGAAGCATAAAGAGAATTTTTAGAGACTCAATATGTTCTATCCTTCAACTTTCAATCTCAACTTAAATCAATCTCATAGAAGCGTAAAGAGAATTGTTAGAGACTCAATATGTTCTATCCTTCAACTCTCAATATCAACTCAAATCAATCTCATATAAACATAAAGAGAATTGTTAGAGACTCAATATGTTCTATCCTTCAACTCTCAACAACAAAACAATTCAATTAGGGTTTCAACAACTTATATCAATGGCATAAGCTTCTCACTCAAAAACCCTAAAGAAAACTTCAAATACTTCCACTCTCATAAACCAGAATTATGCAATAACTCATAAACTCATCATGATATCATAATGCATAATCAATACTTCCACTTTCAGAAAATAAGATCCACTCCAAATAAGGAAACTTAATTTAATCCTTTTCACTCCAAACCTATTTTCAAAAAACCATCAATCAATAATAACCATGGAAGAATGTGCCCATACCTTTACTTTGATGAAGGAGAACTCAAAATATGTCACAACACTAACTCTCAATTTGCCATAAATTAGAGTTAGCAACAATGGAATAATGCACAATGATAAGAGTACTAATAACACCTTATCACTCCAACTCATCAATAATCAAAACAAACAAATATACATATCAATAATATTCTGTTACACCTTATAACTCCTACTTAATATATCACAAAATAACTTCAACCTCAAAAATAATTACAAGAGAAAACAAACTTTAACCTTGTCACCATGGTTTTAATTAAAAACCCATAAGCAAACATCATGGAACTTTCAAGATATTTTTGTCACCAAAATATTTTTGAAATCAGCACAAATTCCTTTTTACATCAACACACTCATTTTGACATTAATGACAACTCACAAACATGAAGTTAGGCAACATACCCAAAATTGCCAACATCTTGAGTCAAGGTTTATAGTGTGAGTTGTTGGAAGTATAGTGAAACACTTGGTTAGGGTTTGTATGCAAGTTTTATTTCATTGATTGGATGGTTGAGTGAAGTTGATTGATCATTATTGATTGAAATAATTGGAGTGATAGTTCAGGATTTGTGAAACAAATTATTCTTTATTTTTGAATTGATTTGAAAGTGAGTTTGAAATTGATAGAGTGATTTGTGAGTATGAAACATATTGAGTCTCTTACCATTCTATATATGTTCCTATGGTTAAACAATATTTTGAGTGAAACTTTTTTGTGTGATTGAAGAGGTTTTCTGAAAGGATTAAGTTGAGTTGTGTATGCAAGATTTGCAATTTGAATAAAGCTTTTGTAAAAGCTAGTGGACTATTTTGAGTAAGTCCTAGAGGGGACTTAAGGATAGAATTAAGCAAGCTTTTGTAAGAGCTTGTGTGCAAATTTGAGTGAGCTTTTGTGAAATATTACAAGTAGATTTGAGGTAAGTCTTGGTGAAGACTTTTTGAGCAGATTGGACAAGTTCTAGAAAGAACTTGTTGAGTAGAGTTGAGACATAGATCAAGCAGATTTGTGCTAGATTGAAGGATAGTGTTTAGTGCAGAGTTGAGACATATATTGAGAATATTTGTGCTAGATCGAAGGATAGTGTTTTGTGTAGATTTGAGACAGATATTGAGAAAATTTGTGCTAGACCGAAGGCTAATTATAGTGCATATTTGAGATAGATATTGAATATATTTGTGCAGGGTAGAGGATAGTATTTAATATAGATCTGAGATAGAGACAGAGTAGAGTAAGAGTAGGATTTGGAGGTGACAAAGCAAAGCATAATAGTCTATAGTAGATAGAGATCCATTATCCATGGTAGTGAGGATAAAGGTCTTCTGAGTGAGGATAGGTGTCTTTAGTGGAGAGAGATCCATAAGCCAGTGTAGTGGAGGTAGTAGTCTTCTAGAAAGATCATCAACCAGAGTAGAGGAGAAAGGGTTCTCCTATGGATAGAGATCCACAAATGTGATTAGGGGATTGGTATCTCCTTTGGATAGAGGTCCATAAACATTGTAATAGGGAAGTATTCTCAAGATATTTGTTGAGAAAATTTTAGTGAAAGAGTTTCTCTATGGACGTAGCCCACATTGGGTGAACCACGTTAAATAATATCTCTCATGTGCATGATGCTTTGTGTAATGTTTACTAATGTTATAATATGGTTTGAAAAGAACTTTTTTAATCTTATATTGTTCACCCCCCCTCTCATTATAAGCACATGTTCTTCACAGCTCCTCTAGAATCCCTTGCCTCAACCTGAACTGTTGAAGTACTCATGAGAATTGACAATACTCAACCTCAATTCGATATCTCCCAACCACCCACCTAGCCTATTGCACTTGTCATAGATGCTATTCATATCTGGTCCACCTACTACCCCACCATGATTGCCATATAACTTGGGTAGATGCCAATCTAGCCCATAATTCTTGGTACCACTAGCTCAACTGCACAGGCCAACTCGGTTGTACTTCCTTGACCACTATCCATATCCTAGTGTAGGGCTCCTCCCTATATAAGCTTTCCACTAGTAGACCCTTTGGTCAAGCCACACTGAAGTGCTCCCATCCCCAACACTACAACAACAAGTTGCATTCTAACCCCTTCCTCCCCTACCTCCTCACCTCAAAAAACTCCTATTATTTCTACACTAATCATGTAGGAGCCCATGAATACACCTATCACATAGTGAGCATATCGCTCACTAACCCTATCAGGTTCCAAGGGAACCTGCACCTTATACTATTTGAGGAGACAATGTTGACCAATACGAACATCACCAAAGCATAGAGGGAATCCAACTCATTGTCCACATACATGGACAAATAGGAAATCCCCCTAGTCTCCACCCTCACATTCTACCAGCCATCGACAAACATCTTCTTCATATTTGTACCCTGATCATGTTCAAACCAAACATGAATCCCCTCCACTATCACCTTGAGGATGTGGTATACATCCTCGAGGGTAAGGGTCACATCTACAATGGAGAGCTAAAAAGTCCCCCTATATGGATCCCACCTCTCTACCAAGGTAGAGGGGTACCCCTCATCCACCCTAATCACATCAACCTAGGCTACCACCACTAGCCCCATAATATATAGCAACTCCCACTCCTCCTTTGCAAGCACCTTCCTCATCCCTGGAATGTATAGCGTGAACCAATATCGAGCCTTCAAAATCCAAAGCTGTAGCATTGTACAAAATATTTATCATTTACACATGTTAAAAAAATACAAAAACATATTTTTTTGCACAAAAAAGATATTACCTTAGTTTATCACACTCCAACTCTAGCCTCCACCTTCAATCCTTCCACTACCATAGCTTATGCTCCCAACATACTTCACCTCATTCCACTCCACTTCCCTCAACTCTCCCCAGATGCAGCTTCTCAAACTCACAAATGCACAAATGAGCTTCGTTTCTCATCCTACCATATATTAGTAGCTTCTTCAGGCACCTTGAGATGCCCATGGGAATTTCATGGTGGACTGAAGTGCACCAAGAAATTTACAAAACACCCAAATATCGATGAGCATCTGCGCATGCCAAAAGCGGCAACCGATATTTGGCATCAATTTTTGAAAAAAGAACAAATTTTTCCAAAATAGTGGCTTATCCCCACCAAATCACTTCATATCGTATTCATGCATCTATTTCATCATATTTACAGGTTTTGTGAAGGTTCCAACTGATTTGGATGCATAATTCTTGTTTGTGACCACAAATTGCAAATCCCTTTAACAAGTTACAAAAGCATTCCAAAATGGTCCAAATCTTCAAAAAATGACTGTAATCATAATTTATACATCATTTTCACATCATCGAAATAAATCCACATCATCATTTACAGATTTGACAAGTTCAAACAACATTCAAGTGAACCTTGTATCTAGTGGGTTATTTTATATACTTGGCGATTGCAGCGATTTGCGCCCATGCAATTCAGTAAGATGAATAACCTACCATAAGGACACTTGGTCACTTTCATAATTCCATATCTCCTTTTTTGAAATCATAATCACATTTGGTACTTCACTTTTTGGGTGAAACTATGTCAAGACCAATTTGCACAACAAATTTCATTGATGGCCTAGTTCGTGGGGCTTAAAACATGGATAAAATCATATTTCATTATTTCACAATTCTCTAACAGTCATCACAGAGATAGAAACTAGCTAGAATGATTAGTTCCAATCATGGGAATTATTCAATAGTCACTAGTAGACCCTCCAAATTTGACTCTTTATTTCTCTTTGCATCTTCATATTTGCATATCAATGACGCAGAAAGGCTTATTCTTCAACAACATCAAATCATCCCAAATTTGGGGTAACCACATTTGGTTTTGAATTTTCCACAATGGGATACATATTACATGATCATGACATCTATACTTGGAAAAACCCTTCATCTATTGGGGAAAAAATAGACACATTTTCATCACATTTTCCACAAATCCCTTCATCTATTGGGGAAAAAATAGACACATTTTCCATCACATTTTTCACAAAACCCTTCATCTATTGGGGAAAAAAATAGACACATTTTCATCATATTTTCCATAAAATCCTTCATCTTTTGGGGCAAAAATAGACACATTTTTCATCAAATTTTCCATAAAACCCTTCATCTGTTGGGGCAAAAACAAACACATCATTTCACATATTTTTCACCAACCCCCTTCATACTGTTGGGGCAAAACGGTATCACATTTTTACCATTCATTTGTAAAGATTTTTCAATTGGCTTGTGAGATTCAAACTCATTCACCAATTGAGAGGGTAAGCTATGCAAAAATTCAAATTCTTTCATTCTTTTGTCTTCAATCTCACATTTCACATCTCAAGAGAAACCTGCTTCTACACCTAGCCAAAAATAGGTGTTTTGTATTTTTGTATTGCATTGTGTTTCATGCAACGTAATACAAAAAGGGGCATCTGTAGACACCAAAACCTAGCCACTTGCTATCAATCTAGGTTTTCCCACCATTTCCACACATTATTTATATATAATTATTTAATGTATATTATATTTTTATATATATATATATTTATTTAATAAACATAAATATTATATATTTGAATAAATCCCATCCATATAATTTAACTTAATCATGGCCATCCATATACATAAATCCATGCCACACACCCAAAATTAATATCCACCCTCTATTATGTTTTAATCTGAGCCACACAATTCATGTTGCTCAAACCCTAACATACCCTATTGTGGATTATTAATAGGAGCAATTTTGATGGCTCAACCCCTAAATTTCCTAAGAAATTTGTGCCCTGAGTCCTAATTAATTTACCCCTAAGTTCCCTGGAGTATTCAAGCACTCTCACCCTTTGTCCTCGCTTGTCATAGCCCCCACATCCTTCATTGCACATCTCGCTCAGCCAGATCTACTTTTTCCAAATTTTCCTTTAGTGGTTGAACATCTTTAGGTGCTCCCTATCATTTTCAAGTGCCTTCGGATATTTATCCTTCACTTCCAAGTGCCTCTAGGCACCCTCCACCTTTCTCAAGCACCCACGAGCATTTTTTTCTGTCATCGAGTGCCCACAAGACTAAAAATTTCTTCAATTTATATTAGACTGGGTCTCTCTATGAAAAGACTAACAGCTTGGAGGAATATCCATCAAAAACAAACATGACTTTAGAGAATGAAGAAGAGACCATGTTTGACATAAAAGAGGAATTCTTTGCTGCTCAAGAACTTGGAAAAGGTTAGAAAGAAGAACTCAAGTTTGAAAGATCAAATTCAAGAGGATGAAGAAGCAAAGATAGAACTTCTACAGAGTCTCACAGAACTCAAGATAAAGGTAGAAGAAGGAAAGAAAATTGAACAAGATATGATAGATCTATTAAGATCAAGGGAAACAGAGTGTGAAATATTGGAATCAAAATTTTTTTCTCTAGGGAATGAAGTTTAAAAGACCAGGTTACAACAAGATATAAAGTCAGGGAAATAGAAATAGGAGTCAATATTTCATGAGGCAGAGACATCAAACAAATATAAGCTCATGACTCATACTCTAGAAGGAAAAGACATCAGGAAAGAAGAAGGTAAAGAAGAACCATGAAGAAGAGTTAATCACAACAAAAGGAGGAGAACTCGACCATATTTTCCAAGGCATTCAAACATGTTACATAATCTCTTCCATGGCTATTGCTTTTCATGTAACAAATATGGTCATAGAGTTGTAAATTGCATTGGTTATGTTAAAAATGATGTTGATATAAATTTCAATTATTTTGCACCTCTTATGAATAATGATGTCATATGTTATAAGTGCAATAATTTTGGTCACAAGGCTAGATGGTGCAAAATGGTATTTCCTAAGTCAAGTAAAAAGAATACAACATCAAAAATTAGGAAAGAGAGAAAAGAGCATGAGAATGCTAGATCAATGTTAGTACAAACAACTCTTCATGTTTAGGATAAAGAAAAACAATGGTTTCTTGATAGTGGATGTTCTAGTCACATGATAGGAGACAAAAGTAAATTTCTTGTACTCAAAGAAACTAATGGAGGATCAGTAAGATTTGGTGATAATGGATCAACAAAAAATTATGGGAAAGGAACTCTGAGTTTAGATAATGGGAAAATAAAAATAGAGAATGTATTTTATGTCAAGGGGTTGAGGCACAATATATTAAGTGTGAGCCAAATTTGTGATCAAGGGCACATGGTTACATTTCATCAAAGTAGGTGTGAGATTAGGAAGTCTAAAACTAGAAAAATTATTGCAAATGCAAATAGAACTACAAACAACCTCTACATGTTAAGTGATATTAAAGGGGAAAAGTATTTTCTATCATAAGAAGATGAGATTTGGTTGTGGCATAGAATAATGGGTCATTTGAACTTTGAAAATATAGTAAACATAAGCAACAAGTAGGCTGTCAGAGATTTACCAAAGCTAAAAAGGCCATAAAACACAATTTGCTCACAATGTCAACATGGGAAGCAAACTAGAATAAGTTTCAAGTCAAAAGGATTTATGTCATTTGAGCCATTGAAGCTAGTGCACACTGACCTATGTGGTCCTACAAGGAAAAAGAGTTTACAAGGTGAAAGTTACTTTATATTATTTATAGATGATTATTCTAGAATGATTTGGGTAGCCTTCTTGAAAGAAAAGTTAGAAGCTCTTGAGAAGTTTAAAGCTTTTAAAGAGTTAGTGGAAAATGAAACAAGTAAAAAGGATTAAGAGTTTAAGGTAAGAAAGAGGAGGAGAATTTACCTCAAATGAATATATATAATTTTGTGAACAACATGGGATCAAAAGAGAATATTTAACAACAAGAAATCCTCAATAAAATGGGGTAATTGAAAGGAAAAACATGACAATTGAGAATATGGCTAAAGCCATGTTAAATGAGTCTAATATTTTAGATGTTTTTTGTAAAGAGGTAGTACATACAGAAACATATATCATAAATAGAGCTCAAGTAAGAGTAAATCATCACAAAAATCCATATGAGCTCTGGAAAGGAAGACCAACCATTGTAAAGTATTTCAAAATTTTTGGAAGCAAATGTTACATAAGATGGGAAGAGAAAAATTTGGGTAAGTTTGACCCAAGATGTGATGAGGGTATTTTTATTGGCTATTCCACTAAGAGAAAAGCCTATAGATGCTATAAAAAAAGGACACATACTATTATAGAAAGTATAAATGTAATAGTTGATGAGAATATAGGATCAAGAGAACTAGTTCAAGAAATTGTGTATCAAGAAGATGAAAGTTGTCAAGAAGAGTTATGTGAAGAATTAGAGGAAGAAGACGAAACACAAAGACTATTTCCTAAGACTCCATCCAGGTATGTACAAAAAAATCATCCAAGGGATCAAATAATTGGGAATCCAGATGAGAGACAGACAAGAAGAAGGATAATATCATCAAATCAACAAGCAAATTTCTCTTTATTATCTAAAGTTGAGCCAAAAGATTTCAATGAGGCAAGTGAAGATGAATTTTGGATTAAGGCAATGAATGAGGAACTAGATCAAATAGAGAAAAGTAAGACTTGGGAACTTGTCCCATGACCAAAGGATAATAATGTGATTGGTACTAAATGGGTATTCAAAAATAAGTTAAATGAATATGGTCAGGTAGTCAGAAATAAAGCAAGATTAGTATGCAAAGGTTATGCACATGTAGAGGGAATTGAATTTAATGAGACATTTGCTCTAGTTGCATGACTTGAAGCTATCAGAATATTCTTAGCCTTCTCAAGTTTCAAAAACTTCAAAGTATATCATATGGATGTTAAATCAACCTTTCTAAATGGTGTTCTAGAAGAAGAGGTTTACATTGAGCAGCCAGAAGGATTCAACTTGACTAATAAACCAGAATATGTATGTAGATTGAAGAAAGCACTTTATGGACTAAAGCAAGCTCCTAGAGCTTGGTACTCAAGATTGGATAAGTACCTATAGAAACAAGGTTTTAGGAAAGGAATAGTGGATAGTAACTTATACATCAAAAATGAAGGGAATGACTTACTAATTGTGGTTGTTTATGTGGATGATATTATTTTTGGAGGCAACAATGATAAGATGTGTTACAAATTTGCAAAAGATATGCATAATGAATTTGAGATGTCAATGCTGGGTGAGTTGTCCTTATTTCTTGGACTTAAAATTTCACAATCAGAGAAAGGATTATTTCTTTCACAAACCAAGTATATAAAAGAGATGCTAAAGAAATTCAAGCTAGAAGATTGTAAACTAGTGAGTACCCCCATGGTTATAGGATGCAAGTAAAGATGATGAATCTCTGGAGGCAAATCAGAAATTATACAGATCTATGATTGGCAACTTACTATATGTCACAACTACAAGACCAAATATCATGTAGGAAGTGGAATTAGTGGTAAGGTTTCAAGCAGCACCCAAGGAGACACATGTAGTTGTAGTAAAGAGGATTCTCAGGTCTCTAAAAGGGACTATGGATTTTGGGCTCTGGAAACCCAAAAGTGACAGTTTAAATCTCATAACATATACAGATGCAAATTGGGTTGGCAATATTGATGATAAAAAAAGTACAAGTGGAGGAGCATTATTTCTTGGAGAGTGTTTAGTCTCTTGGTTAAGCAAGAAAAAGGCATCAATATCCTCATCCATAGCAGAGGCAGAGTATATTACAGTAGTTGCTTGTTGTACACAGATATTATGGATGAAGCAAACTTTAGAGGACTTCAAGATAAAGCATGATCACCCTATTCCCATACTGTGTGATAATACAAGTGCTATAAGTATCTCAAAGAATTCGGTGATGCATTCTAGGACCAAGAATGTTTTGATCAAATATCATTTTTTGATAGAGTAGGTGATAGATAAGCATGTTAGGTTGGAATATGTTACTACAAAGGAGCATATTGTGGACATATTCACTAAGCCACTTTCGAGAGAGAATTTTGAGTATCTTCGAAGAAAATTAGGAGTAGTTTTACTCCCATCCCAAAATTAATCACCTCAAGGAGAGGAGGTGGGGGAGGGGATTGCGCTAAGAGTCTTATCTTTAGCCCAAAATGAGTTCCTTTGCCATTGATGACAAAGGGGGAGATATTTGAGTTAGGGGGAGAGCATTCAGTCAGGAGGAGCAGTTTCTCAGGGGGAGCAAATTTTAAAAAAGGAAAAAGGAATGGTTAAAAAAAGGGGTTTCCATCAATGACAAAGGGGGAGATTGTTGGAAATTTTGAGTAGTTTTGTTGTCATTGATGTCAAGATATTGTTGTTTCAGTTTCATCATCATTAATGTCATCAGGTGGTTTTTCCAAAGGCAATAAAGGTTTTAAAAGGAATAGGATATAATATTTATTTTTAATATTATATGCCTAAAAGGCCTAAAAGGTTGAAGACCCAAGGAAGGAGAAGCAAGTTTAAATTAAAATAATAATATTATATTATTTTCGAGCAAAATGATAAGGTGAAGAAAACGAGGTCCAAGGATTTATTAAAAATAATCTATCCTTGAAAAGACCCACTATGCAACCCGTAAAAGATTTAATTTAATTTATTTAAATTAAAATATTTTAACCTATGGTTAAAATTTTAATTTAAATAAATATTGGGTTTCAAAGGTTTTAAATTAATATTTAAAATTAAATTCAAATTTTAAAATTTGAATATTGAACTCATGTGTAAGGAAAAAAAGCAAGCAGATTTATAGGGGAAATAATATTTATTATTTTCCTCCTTGAAAATATAATTTTTGAATGCTATGCTATGCTTTGAGAAGGACTTCGTGTGTTGCCTTGCTATGATAGAAGAAAGATTTCACATTTAATATTGAAGGAAAAGACAAAGGTTTATGTGCAAGCGTGTGGAGAAGAAGTTCCACCGCCGTCGTTAGTGTAGGTGGCAGTTGAGGCTAAACTAGAGCGTTGTGAGGGCAAGGACGTGGGTTCGATTCACACTGTTATGATTTGCAAGGGAAATCATTTTTATTTGTGCTAAAGGATAGAGGAGATAGGGAGTAAAAGGAAACTTGTGTGCTCTTGATTTTTGTGTGGACACATAGCCCTACCGGTGGCCTAGCGTTAGGCTAGGGTGTTGAGGAGGCAAGGTTGTGAGTTCGAATTTCATTTTTGGGTAGAGTTAAAATAAAAGGTATGCAATTTATGATTTTATTTTTCAAAGGTTTTTGATATCCAGAAATTTGCATTAAAGGGTTGCGTGAAATTTGAAAGGATAGCTTGTGAGTTTGTTAAGGGAGATATAAGGTGTAAGAAAACTAAAATATTTTATTTTAATTTTGGTGGTTAGAATTTATTCTATGAGATAGGAGTTATAAGGTTTGCAAGGTGAAATTTAATTTTATATTTTGAGATAAAGCTATGTTGTGTTAATTATTTTGATAGGAGAAATAAGGTGCCTAAAGGAGATTATTGTGTTTGTTTTCCTTTAATAAAATTGTTGACTTATATTTTGAAAGTGTGGAGATTATAAGGTGTATTTGAGACTTGTTATTTTTGTATGGTAAAATAATTATTGGAAAAATATTTGCAAGGAGATTTTGAGAAAGATTGTTGTTACCTAACCTTAAAATTGGCAAATAATATTTGATTGTGGTTAAGACAGGTTTTGAAGACATATCTCCATAAAAACAAAAGGTATGGGCACATATTTCTTATGAGTGAAATATTGTTGGATTGAATGTTGTGAAATGCAAGGTTGGAGTGAAAAGGATTGTTTGATAAGCATTGTTGGAAATATTTGAGTGAGTGTTCATGTGCATGATTTGTGAGTGATAAAAGAACATGAGTATCATTGTTATGTGAAAATTGGAATCATCTTGAGTCAAGGTTTATAGTGTGAGTTTTTGGAAGTATAGTGAAACACTTGGTTAGGGTTTGTATGCAAGTTGTATTTCATTGATTGGATGGTTGAGTGAAGTTGATTGATCATTATTTATTGAGAGCATTGGAGTGATAGTTCAAGATTTGTGAAACAAATTATTCTTTATTTTTGAATTGATTTGAAAGTGAGTTTGAAAGTGATAGAGTGATTTGTGAGTATGAAACATATTGAGTCTCTTACCATTATCTATATGTTCCTATGGTTAAACAATATTATGAGTGAAACTTGTTTGTGTGATTGAAGAGGTTTTCTAAAAGAGATTGAGTTGAGTTGTGTATGCAATATTTACAATTTGAATAAAGCTTTTGTGAAATCTAGTGGAATGTTTGAGTAAGTCCTAGAGTGGACTTAAGGATATAATTAAGCAAGATTTTATGAGAGCTTGTGTGTATATTTGAGTAAGTCCTAGAGGGGACTTAACGATAGATTTGTGTGAGCTTTTGTGAAATATTACAAGTAGATTTGAGGTAATTCTTGGTGAATACTTGTTGAGCAGATTGGACAAGTTCTAGAGAGAACCTGTTGAGCAGAGTTGAGACAGAGATCAAGCAGATTTGTGGTAGACTGAAGGAAAATATTTAGTACAAAGTTGAGACATATATTGAGAAGATTTGTGCTAGACCAAAGGATAGTGTTTAGTGAAGATTTGAGACAAAGATTGAGCAGATTTATGTTAGACTGAATGACAATGTTTAATGCATATTTGAGATAGAGATTGAGTAGATTTGTGTAGGGTAGAGGATAGTATTCAGTATAAATATGAGATAGATATAGAGCAGAGTAAGAGTAGGCTTTGGAGGTGACAGAGTAGAGGATAGTAGTCTCTAGTGGATAGAGATCCATTAGCCAAGGTAGTGAGGATAGAGGTATTCTGAGTGAGGACAGGGGTCTTTAGTGGAGAGAGATCCACAAGCTAGTGCAGTGGAGGCAGTAGTCTTCTAGAATGATCATCAACCAGAGCAGAGGAGAAAGGGTTCTCCTATGGATAGAGATCCATAAGTTTGATTAGGGTATTGGTATCTCCTTTGGACAGAGGTCCATAAAAATTATAATAGGGAAGGATTCCCAAGAGATTTTGTTGAGAAAGTTTTAGTGAAATATTTTCTCCGTGGACGTAGCCCATATTGGGTGAACCACATTAAATCATGTCTCTCATGTGTGTGATGCTTTGTGTAATGTTTATTGATTTAATATTATTGATGTTATCATATAATTTTAAAAGAAAAAAGTTTTATCTTATAGTATTCACCCCCCTCTCAATATAAGCACATGTTCTTAAATTGGTATCAGAGTGGGTCTCTCCATGAAAAGACTAACAACTTAGAGGAAGATCCATCAAAAACACACATGACTTCAAAGAATGAAGAAGAGACCATGTTTGACATAAAAGATAAATTCTTTGCTACTCTCAGGAACCTGAAAAAGGTTAGAAAGAACTCAAGTTTGAAGGATCAAATTCAAGAGGATGAAGAAGCAAAGATAGAACTTCTATAGAGTCTCACAAAACTCAAGATAAAGGTAGAAGAAGGAAAGAAAATTGAACAAGATATGAAATATCTATTAAGAGTAAGGGAAACATAGTGTGAAATATTGAAAGCAAAAATTGTTTCTCTATGAACGAAGTTGAAAAGACCAAGTTACAACAATATATAAAGTTAGGGAAATAGAAAGAGGAGTCAAGATTTCATGAGGCAAAGAAATCAAACAAAGATAAGCTCATGACTCATACTCTAGAAGGAAAAGACATCAAGAAAGAATAAGGTAAAGAAGAACCATGGATAAGAGTTAATCACAACAAAATGAGGAGCACTCAACCATATTTTCCAAGGCATTCAAATAGGTTACATAATCTCTTCCATGGCTATTGCTTTTCATGTAAAAAATATGGTCATAGAGATGTACATTGCACTGGTTATGTTAAAAATGATGTTGATAGAAATTTCAATTCTTTTGCACCTCTTATGAATAATGATGTCATATGTTATAAGTGCAATAATTTTTGTCACAAGGCTAGATGGTGCAAAATGGTATTTCCTGAGTCAAGTAAAAATAATACAACATCAACAATTAGGAAAGAGAGAAAATGCCATGAGAAAGCTATATCAATGTTAGTACAAATAGCTCTTCATGTTTAGGATAAGGGAAAACAATGGTTTCTTGATAGTGGATGTTCTAGTCACATGATAGGAGACAAAAGTAAATTTCTTGTACTCAAAGAAACTGATGGAGGATCAATAAGATTTGGTGATAATGGATCAAAAAAAATTTGTGGGAAAGGAACTTTGAGTTTAGATAATGGAAAAACAAAAACAGAGAATGTATTATATGTCAAGGGGTTGAGGTACAATCTATTAAGTGTGAGCCAACTTTGTGATCAAGGGTACATGGTTACTTTTCATCCAAGTAGGTGTGAGATTAGTAAGTCTAAAACTGGAAGACTTATTTCAAATACAAATAGAACTATAAACAACCTCTACATGTTAAGTGAGTGGTGAGTAGAAATTATGTTTAGAAAATAGTCATTTATTTTACCATAAATTATCAATCCGGTAAGTCCGTAAACTTGTGTCATGCACAGTATATGCCTGTAGTGTGGGGGAATGAATCCTTTTGTACCTTATTTAGTTTGGTGGGGGATGTTTGTGCATTTTTATTTCAGCCAAACCAAATAAAACTAAGTGCAGAAAATTAAATAAATAAATTACAAACTAAAATTAAAGTGCTAAAAATAAAAGTGCGGGAAATTAAAATGCAAGAAAATAAAACACACAACTAAATTAAATAAAGCAAGAAATAAAGCAGTAAATCTAATCTACAAAAAAAAATACAGAAATGAAATAGGGGAGGACTACTACAGGGAGTGGGCCCAAGCTCCCGCAAATAGTCCACCCGACTAATTACGTAGATCTTGCTTTAAGAAAGTAAGAGGACTTACACTCTTAATAAAATGTATAGAAAATGAAGTGAAATAAATTTTTGTGTAATTGATTCCACCATAATTCATATGGCCCTCGTATTTATATAAAGCATATCCAAATTTCATTACAATAACAACTCAATCTATTTTAATCACATAACATGATTAGTTACAGTTGGTTCATACACATGTATTATTATGCTATTTTAAAGTATGGCCATTCACCAGAAGGATAAGTAAAAAAATCCTTAGGTGTACATAACAAACAAATACTAAATTAATGCATCCTAAAAATAATGCTTTAAGATCTTTACGAGGTCAACCGAATAATCAGTTAACAATAAGTGTTTTATTCTATTTTAATAATAATGCATGATTACAATATTTCTCCTTTGTCTTCATGTGCAACAACCTCCTTAGCCCATTAGTCAACCGGTCAATGTTGACTTGGTCATATTAAGCATATCCAATATATGACAGTAAGGTTCCTGCTTGAGTAAGGCTCCTGCTTGAGTAAGGCACCTGCTTGAGTAGGGCACCTCCTTGAGTAAAGCACCTGCTTGAGTAAGCGCCTACCTATTAACTTGGTGAGAGTAAGGTGTTTTTCTGTTGACTTGGTCAGAGTAAGGTGCCTACTTGAGCAAGGCATCTTATTGAGTAAGGTACATGCTTGAGTAAGGTGCCTACTTTAGTAAGGCGTTTGCTTGAGTAATGCACCTGCTTAAGTAAGGCACCTGCTTGAGTAAGGTGCCTTATTGAGTAAGGTGCCTACTTGAGTAAGGTGCCTACAATAAGGCACTTGCCTAAAGAGTAAGGCGTCTTCCTGAAGAGTAAAGTGCCTGCTTGAGTAAGGCACCTGCCTGAAGAGTAAGACACCTTACTAAAGAGTAAGGTGCCTACATAAAGAGTAAGGCACCTTCCCAATATGCTGTAGACTCATTAAAGTAGAAGTATGCCAATTCCAAGTGGGATGTAGACTGGAAAACACCAGATTTGTAGCAAAACCTGCATTTATATATAGTTTCCACTAAAAACACCAGTCAAGCATAATATTGGATTTTCTATCAATTATATGCATAAGTTATATAAAAATACATTTCTAATGCTAATTAAACTAATAATGATGCCCCTTAAAAGTGTATATAAAATGAGCATTTATGGTGCTCATCATCCCCCCATGCCTAAATATTGTCATGTCCTCATGACAATAGCCCCCCAAATTTTTTTTTAGCTGTCTTCAGCATATTTATTTTTTGTACTGCGACACCAACAGAGGCACTACGACACCAGTGAAAGTCAAAAACATGTCATGACTGATCACTGTGGGAAAACAAATAAATCATGACCACACTGTTCAGACCAAATTACCACTGCACTGTGTTTTTCTTAATTAAGTACTATGGCACCCGTGAAAGCACACTGCACTATTTTTGATAAATAAAACCATGTAATTTCCCATCCGAGCCTTCATGTAGCTATCATAGGGCCACATTTTCCAGTTTTGCACATTGGTCAAATTTGGTGAGACCAAATTTTAAAATGAGTGTGGTCATCTGCCGCTACGTTTACCCACATCTGGAACACATTTGATCCATCTCTAGAACTTCCTTTGTGGTACGGAGTAGCATCATCTATATGTCTTCGTACAAACTAGGCTGCCATTGTCATGATGCAACAATGCTAAATTTATTCATGCAAATGCCATAGCTTTTTTTTTTTCAATTGTTCTTGGGGCAATGAATTTTTTCATATTTGAGACATGTCATGTGACTGAACTCTACTGGGAGATTTTGACAAAGAATTTATGGGGGCATCTACTGGTATTAGCATAGAAATGATTTTTAAAATAACTATACACATAATTAACGGAAAAATCAGTACATACCTAGGTGAATTTTGCAGATTCTGATTTGTATAATGCTGGTGGTGTGAAAATGTCTTAATGTTGTCTGTAATCATGGTGTGCCAGAAAATGAGATTGTTCTGATGTTGGTGCATCTGGAGAATTTTATTTAATTTAATTTTTTTTCTTGCTGCCTTCATCATCCACACCGCTAATCATCTCCGTTTTTCTTCGTCTAAGCATTGATTGAAAACTGCTCCAACAGTGAACCCCAAAACATAGCTAGTAGTGTGTATGCTGAAAAATGCGATGGTAGGGGAATTTGTTCATGAAATTAAATGCCATATCCTTGATGAAAAAATGTAGGTTAACTTTATTGAACATACATACGACCTTCAACCTAAGCCCTCATTTGTTGGTGTTATCATGCAATGGCAGTTATCCATTTGAGGATAGCATGCTATCATCAAATACGAATGCTAGCTTCACATTTCTCCCTTGTTTTATTTTACTGCTACTGGTTGGAGATTTATTATTCCCCTTTTGAACCAAGCTGGTTCTAGGGAAAGCAGATACTCTCTTCCCATAAGTAGTAAAAAATAAAGCTCTATTGGAGCCTTCTTAGCAGAATATTTTTGCTTGCCAGAGATTTAGTTTCACCCATATCCTCCCCCACTTAATTTGGTGATGCCCTCATCACCAGTAACAGGTCCCTCTGTGCAACAAGTCTATAGCCCTCTGAAAATTAGGTCCCATATTGAACAACAGACACCCCATCCTAGGGAGAAGTTTGAACAACAAGTCCCTCCATTTTTTTTTGGACTTTCCAAAAAAAATTAAGTGCCTCTTAGTCAATAGAGCTAGTGTGCCAAAAAATATATGAGATCAAGAATGCATGAAATCAATGAACATTCTTGGATAGAATGTATGAAATCAAGGTGCACTCTTAGTGTTGAAAAGTGAGAATTTTCTAATGCATCTGTTGTTGTAGAGTTGATCAGGCCCTCCAATTTTCTTTTTTTGTATTGTGTCAGTATCTGATAGAGAGTAAGCAAGGTAAGACTTAATTAATCAACCAAATAATTAATAATAAAACCCCATACTCGTTAACCTAGCATAGGAATAATGCATAGGTTATATAGGTTACAATATAGTCTAATTAACAATAAAGACTATTCCTACGCTAACAACTAACGCATATCCTAGAATAGAAGATAGCGTAGAGTTAGGATAGGATAATAGATATTCTACCCTTAGGTAAATACTAATTAACTCTTAGATATTTTAGAAGAAAATATCTATGTGGTAATAAGTAGAAAAGTAATGGTAATAATCTACCTATGTAGTATAATGCAATATACTACCTCATTTTACCCTAACATCCCCCCTTTATTACATTACTTTGATATACAAAGTGTACTTCAAAACAACTCAAATTTTACACGTCCAAGTGCCTTTGTGAAGATATCTGCAACCTGTTCGTCGGTGGGAATGTATTGGAGCTGTATTCTGTGTTTAGGAACTTCATCACGAATGAAATGACAATCTGTATCAATATGCTTCATTTTTTCATGATGTACTGGATTTTTGACCAAGTCCAAAACACCTGAGTTGTCGCAAAACATGTGAATGGGAAGATTCTTTGGTAGGCCCATGGTAGCCAAAATGCGACTTAACCATATCGCTTCACACACAGCTCCACGTGCAGCGCGATATTCTGCCTCAGTTGAAGATAAGGCAACAACCTGTTGCTTTTTACTATGCCATGAGACAGGACCAGATCCAAGATGAAAAACATAACCTGATGTTGATTTTTTGTCATCTATAGATCCAGCATAATCAGATTCAGTGTAACCTTGTAAGAAGAATGAGTTATTCTTCTTATATTCTAGACCATAATCAACACTACCTTGAATGTAGTGAAGAACTCTTTTAGCTGCTTTCCAATGGGAGACCTTTGGTTCTTGCATGAACCTTGAGAGATAATTTACAGCATATGTAATATCTGGTCTAGTATTTGTCAGATAGATAAGGCTGCCAATCATTTGTCTATATAGTGTGCCATCTACCTGTGGTGAATCATCATATCGTGATAACTGTAACCCTGATTCCATCGGTGTTGCTTTGGGTTTACAATCAGTCATACGATATTTTTCTACTAAAGTCTTAGCATACTTTTTTTGGGTCACCCTGAGATGATTCTTTTTCTGTTCTATTTCAAGGCCAAGACAGTAGTGGAGAAGTCCTAGGTCTGTCATATCAAATGACTTTTTCAAGTCATCCTTCACGGCTTTAATTAAATTCTCTGAATTGCCAGTGATGATCAGATCGTCTACATATAACACAAGAATCACTACCTCAGAACCTGTGTTCTTGATATAGAGATTTGCGTCTGATGGACTTCTCTTAAATCCGTGTTGCAATAGGTGACTATCCATCTTTATGTACCATGCTCTTGGGGCTTGTTTTAGCCCGTATAATGATTTTACCAATTTGCAAACATGTTGCTCATGGCCTTCCTCTGCAAATCCAGGAGGTTGAGTCATGAATACTTCCTCTTTTAAGTCACCATTAAGAAAGGCACTTTTTACATCCATCTGATGTAACTTCCATCCGAATTGTGCTGCCATAGCACAAAGTACTCGAATGGTGGTCATCCTCGCTGTAGGAGCAAAGGTTTCCTCATAGTCCAGTCCTTCCTTTTGAGCATAGCCCTTTGCCACAAGTCGGGCCTTATGCTTATCTATAGTGCCATCTGCCTTATATTTTATTTTGTAGACCCATTTGCAACCTATGGGTTTCTTACCTTTAGGCAAATTCACTAGCTTCCATGTTTTATTTTTAATGAGGGAGTTGTATTCTGCATCCATAGCTGTCTTCCACTGAGGCAGACTAAGTGCTTCATCAACCGTAGAAGGTTCATTCTCATCACATGCTGATAAGTAAACCCTCTCCTCATCTATCTCCATCTCATCTTCCCTTGGTAACTCTCTATCTACCTAAAGGTCTTGAAAATCTGCACAAAGATCATCAACTGAAGTGGATGCTTTACCCTTTTCTTTCTGTGACATGCTTCTTGTCTTTGGACGATTGAGAGTAAGATCTGGAGGGGAAGTGAGTTTAGAGTCCTTCAATGTGCTTGTATACCATTTGGGTGGTTTCTTCTATTTTGAAGAAGAAGAAGAAGGAGGAGGAGGAGTTTGTTGTTCCTCCTCATCATCTAGGTATACTGATGTAGTGTTGGATGTGAAAGCTTCATCAAACACTACATCTCTACTTATATATATCTTCTTGGTATATGGGTCTATCAAACGATAGCCTTTTGAACTTTCATCATAACCAAGAAATATACAAGGTAGAGATTTCTCATCTAATTTCTTTCTTTTCTCCTTAGGTATATGCATAAATGCCTTACACCCAAATACCCTTAGATGAGTTATGGAGGGTTTCCTACCACTCCATGATTCCTGAGGAGTCATACCTTTAAGTGCCCTTGTGGGAGCCCTATTCAAAAGATATACAGCAGTTTGAACAGCTTCAGCCTAGTAAGTTTGCTCAAGGTTGGCTCCCTTAAGCATACATCTCACCATTTCCATTATGGACCGATTTCTTCTCTCAGCAACCCCATTGGATTGAGGAGTGTAGGCTGTTGTTAACTGTCTTTTTATCCCATGTGTCTGTAAGAATGAGGAAAATTCTTTTGATGTGTATTCCCCCCCTCGATCTGAACGGAGGGTCTTAATAAAGCATCCTGTTTCCTTCTCAACAAGAGTTTTAAACTGCTGAAAATAGGAAAATGCTTCAGACTTCAACTGCAAGAAGAAGACCCACATTTTGCGTGAATGATCGTCAACAAACAATTGAAAATACCTTTTTCCTCCACAACTTGTAGACATAGGGCCACACAAATCTGTGTGTACTAACTCCAAAGGTTCCGTAGCCCGAAAAGAGCTAGGTTCAAAAGGTACTCTATGTTGCTTGCCTGACAAGCAATCAGAGCACACTGGCAAAATAGACGAAAGGGGAGGAAGTCCTTTCACCATTTGATATTTACTCAGCTCTAGTAAATATCCTGAACTCAAATGCCCAAATCTCTTATGCCAAAGAGAAGTGGCCTCCTTTGTGGTCACTGCAAGTGCAGTATGAGTGGAGGTAAGTGCATCTAAGACAAACAATCCATGTTTGTATGAGCCTGTTGCTATTGTTTTTCCCTTTTTGGTGATGAAGCAACGTTTCTTGTCTTTGTCCACAATGAAATTGACATTCATGTTATTGTCCAGGATTTGTGGAACTGACAAGAGATTATTTTTTAATCCTGGAACATAAAGAACTTTTTCAATATTACATTCTCCATCTGGAAGGGAGATCGAAACACTGCCTTCGCCTTGAACTCTATAGGTCTGATCATCAGCAATGGTGACTGGTCTACCTACACGAGCTTCAAAAGTAGCAAACCATGATTTATCGCCAATCATATGTTTACTAGCGCCTGAATCTATGTACCACAAAGAATCCTTGAGTGAGGAATCTGTATGGGTCATGAGCACCTTGTGTGCTCGTTCAGAATCGAAACTAGAATCTTCAGCTGCTATGTGACCTTGTTGTTGTTTGTTCTGGTTCTTTGATTTGCCATTGCCCTTCTTATTTCTTTGTTCATTGGGCGGTTTGTTCTTAAACCAACATCTTTTGGTTTCATGAGTGTCTGTGTCACAAATTTTACAATGTTGTTTCTTCTTCTGACCCTCTTTGGCTTTACCCTTGTCTTGTCTAGAAGAAGAACCCTTTTGTTGATTCCACTTTTTCTTACCACCTTGTCGTTGTGAAAAAAGGGCATTGTTTGATGCCTCATCTCTCTGGAGTTGGGTAGCCTCTTCTGTTTGAAGCATATTTACCAACTCGACAAAAGTTACTGTCCGACCAGAAACTTGTAAGGAGGTGATCAACATTCTGTAGGAGTCAGGAAGAGCTCTTAAAATGATTGAGTTTAAGACTTGGTCTTCCAACTTTTCTCCTAAGGATTGCGGCTTTGTTTTTAATTCTGCGACTCGCAGGAGGAATAGCTCTCACTGTTTCTCCCGATCTCATATGTAATGTATGAAGTCGTGTTTGAAGGTTAAGAATCGTTGATTGATTCTTACCCTCAAAAATGGTACTTAAGGCATCCCAAGCTGCCTTACCAGTTGTAGCTTCACTGATATGAGGTTGGATATCATCAGTAATAGCAAGCAAGATCATTAAGGATAGTTTCTTATCCTTTTTATCAAAGTCGATTTGATCTTGTCCAGAAGATTGAGGTCTAGTGACAGTTCCATCTACTAATGACCACAAGTCCTCTACAGTTAAGATAGCCTTCATCTTAGTCTTCCATGCTGAGTAATTTGAACCTTTGAGCAGTTGGCTCTCAGTGAGATACTTGTGTATCATGGCCATTGTTTAGGTTTCAAATTTGTGGAGAGGACTAATATGATACTATCTTGCACTATACCCTAAAAAAGTATAGAGTAGTTGTTTCAATTTGCTTTCTATAAGATATTTAATGGCACCTGCCTTAACACTCTTTGCAAGAGATGAAAAGTTTGAGGAATATTGAGCCAAACAAAATAGAGCAAATGAAACAAGGGAGTGTTTTGTCAAACTTTTGATATGTGCTCTCTAAGATATTTAATGGCACCTGCTTTTAACACCTTTGAAAAAAGATGAAAAAAATTTGAGGTTGATTTAAGCCAAACAAAAGAGAGTCTTATCAAGGTGTTTTGAAATTTTTGACCTTTTGATGGGGAGAAATTACTTGTTTGAACCTATGCAAAGTTTAGCATGGTTTTTGAGTGAAGTTTGGGTGTTTGTGAAAAGCTCCTTGTAATGTTTGTATTTGTGACTTTGTAATTGCAAAAAAAAATGTTTTTAGTGCAATAATCAAACAAACATAAGAGCACCCAAATTTATATCACTCTAGGTGTCGGATTCCACCGAAAATGCACCTAGTACAAGCAATTTTGAAAAGTAGGTGTCGAGTAAAATCGAGAATGCACCTTTCTTTTAAAAAACTAAAATAGCCCCCCCTTCATCTTTACAATTTTGAAAACTATAGAATTCTGAAAAAAAATTCTATCCCCCCTTAATGTTTACAAAATGTAGTATTTAGAGCATATCTTTCAAGACAAGTCGACACACGACAAGCTTTTGAAAGACTTTCCAGAATCCAGGTTGACACACAACTTGGTTTTCTATCTCCCGTAATTATTCAATACTCAAAAATAGGAGGTGCATCAGGATTAAAGGGTTCTCTAATCCTCATGGGACCATAACTACGATCCAAACCCTTCCAAGGATCAGTGTAAGTATTAAAACGGGGTAAGCTCCTTCTATGCTCTCTAAGCATACGACGAAAATGAGATCTTGTCGTCTGACGTCTAAGTTCATTCCTCTTTCGAACAACTCTTAGACGACGAAGGGCTTTTCTGATCCAAAGCTTTTTCTTCATGAGACAAAAAAAAATTGTTCTCCCAAAACAATTGATTAGAAAATTTTGGAGAATTAAAAAATTTATTAGAAGTCTCAAAGCTTCAAAAGGAATTTTTTTTTTTTTTTTTTTTTTTTTTTTTTTCCCTCTTGGGTTGGGGGGAAAAAAAAAAAAAAAAAATTTTTCCTTTTTTTTTTTTTTTTTAATAAAATTTTATTTCAATGCAGAATTTAATTTTTTAACTTAGTAGAATTTAATTAACAAACAAAATTTTGATAAAGAAATCACTTAATATAAAAAAAATGATTTAAATAACAAAATAAAGATTTATTAATCAAAAACAAAACTAAGATAAAAATAAAAAATGCAAGAAAAAAAATAATAAAAAAAAATTTACCTGCGGGTCGAAACTGCGACCCCGCGCAGGTTATTGGCCGACTGGCGCTCCTGCCAGTCGGTCCACACCAGTGGACGAGAAGGGAAGGTTAAAACCTTCCCTTTCGTCCTTCGCGCGGCGGGAAGACGCCAAAAAAATTTGGCGTCGCGGGGGATTGATCTCCCGACCCCGCGCGAATGGCCCTCGCGCTGGCTTTGCTAGCCAGCCGGGCTACCTTGGCTGATCCGTCAGCCAAGGTTGGCCACGGGCTAAATATTGACTGGCGGCCTTAATAATTTTTTTTAAAATTTCGTGGGATTAATCCCATATGCGCCGTGCGAGCGCATTCGAGGAGTTTAAAAACGTATCAACTCCTTTAGGTTCTTGACTGCCTGCGGGCAGTCGGCAGACGCCACAGAACCTTGATTTTGCCACGTGCCGCACAACGATCAGATGAGCCAGAGCCAGATCGAACCGCCTGCCAGCTGGAGTGCCTCCACGTCAGCAACCGCGCCACGTCAGCAGATCGGGCCTCCTCGGGTTGCGAGCCATGCCAGGTCAGCAGATCGGGCCACCTCGGGATTCGAGCCACGCCAGATCGGACTGCCTCGGGCCGCGTGTAGGTCCACCTCGGGAACCGGGCCGCCTCGTCAGTAGATCGCCTCGAGAACCGGGTCGATTCACTCCTACGGGCCGCCTCGGGAAGCGTGTCGGTCAGTCTACGGGCCGCCTCAAAAAATGTGCCTCAACCAGACTGCGGGCCTCCTCGGGAAGCGTGTCGGTCAGCTCCAGGTCCAGGTCGGGGGAGCTATTGCTAGCCTTCAGCCACCCGACGCGATGATACCAATGATAGAGAGTAAGCAAGGTAAGACTTAATTAATCAACCAAATAATTAATAATAAAACCCCATACTCGTTAACCTAGCATAGGAATAATGCATAGGTTATATAGGTTACAATATAGTCTAATTAACAATAAAGACTATTCCTACGCTAACAACTAACGCATATCCTAGAATAGAAGATAGCGTAGAGTTAGGATAGGATAATAGATATTCTACCCTTAGGTAAATACTAATTAACTCTTAGATATTTTAGAAGAAAATATCTATGTGGTAATAAGTAGAAAAGTAATGGTAATAATCTACCTATGTAGTATAATGCAATATACTACCTCATTTTACCCTAACAAAGATCTGCTTCATCCAAACATAGATGTGGGTACCTCTTCCCTTTGCAATAAATTAACACCCATGTCCATACCGATATGAGGAATATATCCTCCAAATGGAAATAGTCAAGTTTCTACCTCCTAAAAAAATGTGCAGGTTCGTGGATGCTAAGCTAGTTTAAGCCTTGTCTCCCAAGATGCCTATTTTCATACAATCAAGCCATTTCACCTACCAAAGAAAAAATGAGAAAAACTAAAGTGCAATTTGTGCCTATTAGGCCCTGGCTCTTAGGATGCATGTAGCTTGTATGCAGGCACTTTACCTACAACACATGAAAGCAGGAAAAATAGAAATCATGACATTTGTGCCTATTAGGCCCTGGCTCTAAGGATGCCTGTAGCTTGTATGCGGTTCATGATTTCCTACAAAGAAAAAATAAATTTTATGCTTAAGTAGGACATGTTCCATGTAATATCTTTTTTTATGATCAAGGCACCTTTACTATATGGCGTCAAGGAGCCTCGTCATTTTTTTTCAATAGAAGTCAAGTGTCCCCACTGATGGATAGCAATGAGCCCTTGACCAAGGCACCTTACTGAAGAGTAAGGCACCTTTGACCATGGTGCCTTCTTGAAGAGTAAGGTACCTTCTTCCAAGGCCGTCTTCTTAAAAACTATTGGTATGGTATGGGGTCTCCCCCATGTCGATGTCACTTCATGTATAAATATCACTTCACAAAATCTTCATTGACATCTCCTTATTTGTCTATATCACACTTCATGCTGTCTTGCAAAACATAAAAAAACTAAACTAAAGGCATTAAAATAAAATTCTAACTAATTTTTTTTCAACATCTGTATAAAAGAATAAAATATCAACTGCAACAATGTGAGCCAGTGATTTTTTCTTTTCCACAGAATGAAATGTTGTCGTAAAAAACTGTAATATTGGCATTGTGCATTAAGAATTGGAGGCTGTGCAAGCCAAGTAACTATGCATCTTAGTGTACAAAAATTTGCATCCCATATACCATTATTAGAGGATTTTATGACAACCAACAACCCCAAACTTTGAAACACCAAGCTCCTCATCAACAACACATAAAAATATTTTAATCCTGCTCTGACATGTCTCAAGAGCATTGAACTCTTTGAATGCATTGCAAGGATAAATATTTGTGCATTATTATTTTCTCACCGTGTGCTCTTGAACGTGTCTCTTTTTTAAATTGAGTAGCCCTGAAACATGTGCATCTGAATCAAATTGATCTCCCACTCTCAATTATTTCCTTCGTAGGTAGAATTAGAGTAGCACTGCAATCCTCTACTTACTAGAGTAAGGATAAATGAATCCATTCACCATCATATATGACACGTGTTGGGTGTTTAGGTGTGATGTTTTCATGAGATGCATCATTGAGATTTATGTATTGTTATTTTTGGCCACTATGAGCTCCATTCATATTATTTATCATGCTCAGGCACCATGTGGCCTTCTTGTAGATATTTGACATCTGATTACTTCTAGGCTCCTCCCCTAATTTATTTAGCTACCAGTTGGAGATTTCTCATTTCCATTCTAGACCAAACTAGTCCTTAGGAAAGAGGATACTCAGTTCCAACAAGTAGCAAAAATAAAACTCTATTTTTGATTTTCTCATTAACTTGGAGCCTTTTTAGCAAAATATATTCTTTTTTTTCATGAACATTGTAAACAACGTTCATTGTGCTACTAGTGGAAATGATGAAGGTGGGGTCCCCCCATACCTACATCTAAAATAGTCTCTTGAAAATGATCTCCTTCTTTATCAACTAGTTTTATATGCTGTAGCATGAGAAGAGTATTTTCCTTCATGGCCTCACAACCAAAATCTTTCAATGTAATGGAAAAATGTGCAGGCTAGAAAATGACTATTTGTAGCTTAGCAACTTGAAGAAAACATGACGTAGCAGTATTTTAAAAACACATGCTAGTTTCTGATTCACCAGGTCACCTTAAGCACAAGTGAAGAGCATATTCCTATAGTAAGGCACCTGCTTGAGTAAGGCACCTTCTTGAGTAAGGTGCCTGCTTGAGTAAGGCGTCTGCCTCATGAGTAAGGCACCTTCCTGAAGAGTAAGGTGCCTTTTTGAAGAGTAAGGTGCCTACCTAAAGATTAAGGCACCCTACAAATATACCTTAGACTCATTAAAGCAGAAGCATGCCATGTCCAAGTCTGATGTAGACTGGAAAATACCAAATTAGTAGAGAAACCTGCATTTATACACAGTTTCCACTAAAAACACCAGTCAAGCATAATACTAGATTTTATATCAATTATATGCATAAGTTATATAAAAGTACATTTCTAATGCTAATTAAATCAATAATGATGCCCCTTAAAAGTGTATATAAAATGAGCATTTCTGGTGCTCATCAGTAAGATTAAAAGGGAAAAGTGTTTTTTATCACAAGAAGATGAGAGTTGGTTGTGGCATAGAAGAATGGGTCATTTGAAATTTGAAAAAATAGTAAACACAAGCAACAAGTAGACTGTCAAAGATTTACCAAAGCTAAAAAGGCCACAAAACACAATTTGCTCACAATGTCAACATGGGAAGAAAACTAGAACAAGTTTCAAGTCAAAAGGATTTATGTCATCTGAGCCATTGAAACTAGTGTACACTGACCTATGTGGTCCTACAAGGACAAATATTTTACAAGGTGAAAGTTACTTTATATTGTTTATATATGATTATTCCAAAATGATTTGGGTAGTCTTCCTAAAAGAAAAACTAGAAGCTCTTGAGAAGTTTAAAGATTTTAAAGAGTTAGCGGAAAATGAAACATGTAAAAGGATTAAGAGTTTAAGGTAAGAAAGAGGAGGAGAATTTACCTCAAATTAATTCATATAATTTTGTGAACAACATGGGATAAAAAGAGAATATTCAGTAGCAAGACCTCCTCAACAAAATGGGGTAGTTGAAAGGAAAAATAAGGCAGTTGAGAATATGGCTAGAGCCATGTTAAATGAGTCTAAGATTTTAGATGATTTGGAAAGAGGTAGTACATATAGAAACATATATCATCAATAGAGCTCAAGTAAGAGTAAATAATCACAAAAATCCATATGAGCTCTAGAAAGGAATACTAGCCACTATAAAGTATTTCAGAATTTTTGGAAGCAAATGTTACATAAGATGGGAAGAGAAAAATTTGGTTAAGTTTGATCCAATATGTGATGAGGGTATTTTTATTGGTTATTCAATTAAGAGAAAATCCTATAGATAATATAACAAAAGGACACATACTATTATAGAAATTATAAATGTAACAGTGGATGAGAAGATAGGATCAAGAGAACTAGTTCAAGAAATTGTGTATCAAGAAGATGAAAGTTGTCAAGAAGAGTTATGTGAAGAATCAAAGGATGAAACACAAATACTATTTCCTAAGACTCCATCCACGTATGTACAAAAAAATCATCCAAGGGATCAAATCATTGGCAATCCAGATGAGAGATAGATAAGGAGAAGGATAATAACATCAAATCAACAAGCAAATTTCTCCTTATTATCTAAAGTTGAGCCAAAATATTTAAATGAAGCAAGTGAAGATAAATTTTGGATTAAGGTAATGAATGAGGAACTAGATTAGATAAATAAAAGTAAGACTTGGAAACTTGTCCCATGACCAAAGGACAAGAATGTGATTAGCACTAAATGTGTATTCATAAACAAGTTAAATGAAGATGGTCAGGTAGTCAAAAATAAAACAAGATTAGTATGCAAAGGTTATGCATAGGTAGAGGGAATAGAATTTAATGAGACAAATGCTCCAGTTGCATGAATTAAAGCTATTAGAATGTTCTTAGCCTTCTCAAGTTTCAAAAACTTCAAAGTATATCAGATGGATATTAAATCAACCTTTCTAAATAGTGTTCTAGAAGAAGAGGTTTACATTGAGTAGCCTGAAGGATTCAACTTGACTGATAAACCAGACTATGTATGCAAATTTAAGGAAGCACTTTATGGACTAAAGCAAGCTCCTAGAGATTGGTACTCAAGATTAGATAAGTACCTACAGGAATAAGGTTTCAGGAAATGAATAGTGGATAGTAACTTATACATAAAAAATGAAGGGAATGACTTACTAATTGTGGTTGTTTATGTGGATGATATTATTTTTGGAGGCAACAATGATAAGATGTGTTAAAAATTTGCAAAAAACATGTAGAATGAATTTGAGATGTCAATGCTTGGTGAGTTGTCATTCTTTATTGGAATTCAAATTTCACAATTAGTGAAAGGAGTATTTATTTCATAAACCAAGTATATAAAAGATATGCTAAATAAATTCAAGCTAGAAGATTGTAAACTAGTGAGTACCCCCATGGTTACAAGATGCAAGTTAAGTAAATATGATGAATCTCTGGAGGCAAATCAGAAATTGTAGAGATCTATGATTGGTAGCTTGTTGTATGTCATAGCTACAAGACTAGATATCAAGCATGAAGTGGAATTAGTTGTAAGGTTTCAAGCAACACCTAAGGAAACACATGTAGTTGTAGTAAAGATGATTCTTAGGTATCTAAAAGGGACTATGGATTTTGGGCTCTAGAAACCCAAAAGTGATTGTTTCAATCTCATAGCATATATAGATGTGTTGGATGTGTCTCATCCTTTGTTGAGGAAATACTGTATATCAGGAATGAGTGGGTAAGTGAAGTAGATCTCCTCAATATGAGTTTAAAGCCCTCTCCGGGGGTGCTAGGGGTCCTGGGGGGTTGGTAGCCCCCCATGCCATGCTAAAGGCGTCTGTCGAAGGCAGTTTTCGACAATGCCAAAAAAAAATTTTCTCCCTTTTTTTGGAGCGATTGGCAAGATTCCTATGGTTGGTGGGTGGTTGATGGGTGTGGGTGGTTTAGCCCATAGTATTGTATCCATTGTATTCTAATACCATATAGTGGTTTAGGGTTGTGAGAGTTTCCTTTATATTTTATTGTAATGTCCCATTTTCGGGCAAGAAAGAAAATAATAATATCAAGGAGTGGCTCTTGTTTTGCTAGAGTAGCCCACATCGGGTGAACCAAGGTAAATATCATGTGTCATATGTGCATTGTGTGGTGTCATTTCTTCTAAGTTATTTATTTCTACATTATTTATGGAATAAGTTTCTATAGATCTCTTCAATATGCATATTGGGTTGGTAGCATTGATGATAGAAAAAGCACAAGTGGAGGAGCATTCTTTCTTGGAGACTATTTAGTCTCTTGGTTAAGCAAGAAACATGCATCAATATCCTTATCCATAGCAAAGGCAGAGTATATTGTAGGAGTTACTTGTTGTACACAAGTATTATGGATGAAGCAAACTTTAGAGGACTTCAAGATAAAGCATGATCACCCTATTCCCATACTGTGTATACTGTGTGATAATACAAGTGCTATAAGTATCTCAAAGAATTTGGTGATGCATTCCAAGACCAAGCACATTTTGATCAAATATCATTTTTTGAGAGAGCAGGTGATAGATAAGCAGGTCAGGTTGGAATATGTTACTACAAAGGAGCATATTGTTAAGACATCTTCACTAAGCCACTTTCGAGAGAGACTTTTGAGTATCTTCAAGGAAAATTGGGAGTAGTTTTACTCCCATACCAAAATTAATCACCTCAAGGAGAGGAGGTGGGGAGGGGGCTAAGCTAAGAGTCTTATATTTATCCCCAAATGAGTCCCTTTGCCATTGATGACAAAGGGAGAGATATTTGAGTTAGGGGAAGAGCATTCAGTTAGGAGGAGCAATTTCTCAGGGGAAGCAACTTTGGAAAAAGGAAAAAGGAATGGTTAAAAAAAAGGGGTTGCCATCAATGACAAAGGGGGGTATTGTTGGAAATTTGGAGTTGTTTTGTTGTCATTTATGTCAGGATATTGTTGTTTTAGTTTCATCATCATTAATGTCATCAGGTGGTTTTTCCAAAGGCAAGAAAGGTTTTAAAAGGAATAGGATATAATATTTATTTTTAATATTATATGCCTAAAAGGCCTAAAAGGTTGAAGACCCAAGGAAGGAGAAGCATGTTTAAATTATTATTATAATATTTAATATTATAATTTTTTTGATAAAAATGATAAGGTGAAGAAAACGAGGTCCAAGGATTTATTAAAAATAATCTATCCTTGAAAAGACCCATTATGCAGCCCGCAAAAGATTTAATTTAATTTATTTAAATTAAAATATTTTAACCTATGGTTAAAATTTTAATTTAAATAAATATTGGGTTTCAAAGGTTTTAAATTAATATTTAATATTAAATTCGAATTTCAAAATTTGAATATTGAGCCAACGTGTAAGGACAAAAATCAAACATATTTATAGGGGAAATAATCTTCATTATTTTTCTCCTCGAAAATATAATTTTTGAATGCTATGCTATGCTTTGAGAAGGACTTTGTGCACTGCCTTGCTATGATAGAAAATATATTTCACATTTAATATTGAAGAAAAGACAAATATTGATGTACAAATGTGTGGGGAAGAATTACACCGCCGTCGTTAGTGTAGGTGGCATTTGAGGCCAAGCTAGAGCGTTGTGAGGGCAAGGACGTGGGTTCGATTCATGTCATTGTGCTTTGCAAGGGAAATAATTTTTATTTGCGCTAAAGGATAGAGGAGATAGGGAGTAAAAGGAAACTTGTGTGCTCTTGATTTTCGTGTGGACACATAGCCCAACCGGTGGCCTAGCATTGGGCTAGGGTGTTGAGGAGGTAAGGTTGTGAGTTCAAATTTTGCTGGAAATATTTTTGGGCAGAGTTAAAATAAAAGGTATGCAATTTATGATTTGATTTTTCAAAGGTTTTTGATATCCAAAAATTTGCATTAAAGGGTTGCGTGAAATTTGAAATGATATCTTGTGAGTTTGTTAAGGGAGATATAAGTTGTAAGAAAATTAAAAATATTTTATTTTAATCTTGGTGGTTAGAATTTATTCTATAATATAGGAGTTATAAGATTTGCAAGGGAAATTTAATTTTATATTTTGAGATAAAGCTATATTGTGTTAATTATTTTGAGAGGAGAAATAAGGTGCATAAAGGAGATTATTGTGTATGTTTTCCTTTAATAAAATTGTTGACTTATATTTTGAAAGTTTGGAGATTATAAGGTGTATTTGAGACTTGTTATTTTTGTATGGTAAAATAATTATTGGAAAAATATTTGCAAGGATATTTTGAGAAATATTGTTGTTACCTAACCTTAAAATTGACAAAGAAGATTTGATTGTGGTTAAGACAGGTTTTGAAGATATATCTCCATCAAAACAAAAGGTATGGGAACATACTTCTTATGAGTGAAATATTGTTGGATTGAATGTTGTGAAATGCAAGGTTGGAGTTAAAAGGATTGTTAGATAAGCATTGTTGGAAATATTTGAGTGAGTATTCATGTGCATGATTTATGAGTGATAAAAGAACATGAGTATCATTGTTATGTGAAAATTGGAATCATCTTGAGTCAAGGTTTATAGTGTGAGTTGTTGGAAGTATAGTGAAACACATGGTTAGGGTTTGTATGTAAGTTGTGTTTCATTGATTGGATGGTTGAGTGAAGTTGATTGATCATTATTGATTGAAAGAATTGGAGTGATAGTTCAATATTTGCGAAACAAATTATTCTTTATTTTTGAATTGATTTGAAAGTGAGTTTGAAATTGATAGAGTGATTTGAGAGTGTGAAACATATGAGTCTCTTACCATTATCTAAATGTTCCTATATTTAAACAAGATTCTGAGTGAAACTTGTTTGTGTGATTGAAGAGGTTTTCTGAAAGGATTAAGTTGAGTTGTTTATGAAAGATTTGCAATTTGAATAAAGCTTTTCTAAAAGCTAGTGGACTGTTTTGAGTAATTCCTAGAGGGGACTGAAGGATATAATTAAGCAAGCTTTTAAGAGCTTGTGTGCAAATTTGAGTAAGTCCTATAGGGGACTTAAGGAAAAATTTGTGTGAGCTTTTGTGAAAGCTTACAAGTATATTTGAGGTAAGTCTTGGTGAAGACTTGTTGAGTAGATTGGAAAAGTTCTAGAGAGAACTTGTTGAGCAGAGTTGAGACAAATTTTAAACAGATTTGTGCTATATCGAAGGACAGTGTTTAGTGCAAAGTTGAGACATGGATTGAGAAGATTTGTGCTAGATCGAAGGATAGTATTTAGTGCAAATTTTAGATAGATATTGAGCAGATTTGTGCTATATTGAAGGACAATATTTAGTGTAGATTTGATATAGAGATTGAGTAGATTTATGCAGGGTAGAGGACAATATTTAGTACATATCTAAGACAAATATAGAGCAAAGTAAGAGTAGGCTTTGGAGGTGACAGAGTAGAGGATAATAGTCTCTAGTGGATAGAGATCCATTAGACAGGGTAGTGAGGATAGAGGTCTTCTAAGTGAGGATAGGGGTATTCAATGGAGAGATATCCACAAGCTAGTGTAGTGGAGGCAATAGTATTCTAGAAATATCATCAACCAGAGTAGAGGAGAAAGGGTTCTCATATAGATAGAGATCCAAAAAATTGATTAGGGGATTGGTATCTCCTTTGGATAAATGTCCACAAAAATTGTAATAGGGAAGGATTCCCAAGAGTTTTGTTGAGAAAATTTTAGTAAAATATTTTCTCTGTGGACGTAGTCAACATTGGGTGAACCACGTTAAATCATGTCTCTCATGTGTGTGATGCTTTGTGTAATGTTTACTACTTTAATATTGCTGATGTTATCATATGGTTTGAAAAGAAAAAAATTATCTTATATTTTTCATCCCCCTATCAATATAAGCACATTTTCTTCATAGCTCCTCTAGAATCCCTTGCCTCAACATGAACTATTGAAGTACTCATGAGAATTTAAAATACTTAGCCTCACTCTGATATATCCCAACCACCCACCTAGCCTATCACACTCATAGTAGATGCTCTCCATATCTGTTCCACCTCATACCCCACCATGGTTGCCATATCACTTGGGTAGATGCCAATATAGCACACAAATCTTGGTACCACTAGCTCATATGCACAGGCCAACTCGATTGTACTTCCTTGACCACTACCCATATCCTAGTGTAGGGCTCCTCCCTATCCAAGCTTTCCACTAGTAGACCCTTTTGTCGAGCCACACTAAAGTGCTCCCATCCCCAAAAATATAGAACTAAGCTACATCCTAACCCCTTCATCACCTGCATCCTCACCTCATAAAGCTCCTAGTATACCTACACTAATAAGGTAAGAGCCTAAGCATACACCTTTCTCATAGTGAGCATATCACTCACTAACCCTATTAGGTTCCAAGGGAACCTACACCTTGTCCTATTTGAGGAGATAATGTTCCAATATGAACATCACAAAAGCATAGATGGCATCCAACTCCTTGTCCACATACATGGACAAATAGGGAATCCCCCTAGTCTCCACCCTCATATTCTACCAGCCATCACTAAACATCTTCTTCATATTTGTACCTCGATCGTGTTCAACCTCGACATGAATCCTCTCTACTATCACCTTGAGGATGTGGTACACATCCTCAAGGGTAAGGGTCATCTCTCTAGTGGGGATCTAAAAAGTCCCCCTATATAGATCCCACCTCTCTACCAAGGTAGAGGGGTACCCCTCATCCACCCTAAACACATTAATCTGGGCTACCTCCACTAGCCCCACAACTAGAAGCAACTCCCACTACTCCTCTACAAGCACCTTCCTCATATCAAGAATGCATGGTAATAACTAATGTTGAGCCTTCAAAATCCAAAGCTGTAGCACTGTACAAAACATTTATCATTTACACATGTTAAAAAAACACAAAAACATATTTTTTTGAACAAAAAGGATATTACCTTAGTCGATCACACTCTAAATTTAGCCTCCACCTTCACTCCTTCCACTACCATAGCTTCTGACCCTAAAATACTTCACCTCACCCCACTCCACTTCCCTCACCTCTCCCCAAATGCAGCTTCTCAAACTCACAAATGCACAAATGAGCTTCATTTATCATCCTACCAAATATTTGTAACTACTTCAGGCACATTGATATGCCCATGGGCATTTCCTAGTGCATTGAAGTGCACCAGGACATTTACAAAACACCCAAACATCTTCAAGCATCTGAACATGCCAAAAGTTCCAACCAACATTTGGTATCAATTTTGACAAAAGAACATTTTTTTCCAAAATAGTGGCTTATCCCCACCAAATCACTTCATATTGTATTCATGCATATTTTTCATCATATTAATAGGTTTTATGAAGGTTCCAACTAATTTGGATGTATAATTCTTGTTTGTGACCACAAATTGCAAATCCCTTTAACAAGTTACAAATTCATTCCAAAATGGTCCAAATATTCACAAAATGATTGTAATAATCATTTATACATCATTTTCACATCATCAAAATAAATCCACATCATCATTTGTATATTTTCCAAGTTCAAACAACATTCAAACAAACCTTGTATCTAGTGGGTTATTCTATATACTTGGCGATTGCAACGATTTGCGTCCATGCAATTCGGTAAGATGAATAACCTACCATAAGGACACTTGGTCACTTTCATCATTCCATATCTCCTTGTTTGAAATCACAATCACATTTGGTACTTCAATTTTTGGGTGAAAATATCTCAAGACCAATTTGCACAACTTTCATTGATGACCTAGTTTGTGGGGCTTAAAACATGGATAAAATCACATTTCATTATTTCACAATTCCCTGATAGTCATCATAGAGATAGGCACTAGCTAGAATGATTGGTTCCAATCGTAGGAATTATTCAATAGTCACTAGCAGACCCTCCAAAGTTGACTCTTTTTATTTCTCTTTGCATCTTCATCTTTGCATATCAATGACATCGAAAGGCTTATTATTCAATAGCATCGAATCACCCCAAATTTGGGGCAACCACATTTGGTTTTGAATTTTCCACAATGGGATACATATTACATGATCATGACATCTATACTTGGAAAAACCCTTCATCTATTGGGAAAAAAACAGACACATTTTCATCATATTTTCCACAAATCCCTTCATCTATTGGGCAAAAACAAACATATTTTACATCACATTTTTAATAAAACCCTTCATCTATTGGGGAAAAAATAGACACATTTTCATCACACTTTCCACAAAATCCTTCATCTATTGGGGTAAAAATAGACACATTTTCATCAAATTTTCCATAAAACCTTTCATCTATTGGGGCAAAAATAGACACATCATTTCATATTTTTTTTCACCAACCCCTTTTATACTATTGGGGCAAAACGGTATCATATTTTTACCATTCATTTGTATAGATTTTTCAATTAGCTTGTGATATTCGTCCACAAAATCATTCACCAATTGAGAGGGTAAGCTATGCAAAAATCCAAATTCTTCATTCTTTTTTCTTCAAGCTCACGTTTCACATCTCAAGAGAAAGTTGTTTCTACACCTAGCCAAAAACACGTGTCTTGTATTTTTGCACTGCATTGTGTTTCATGCAATATAATACAAAAAGCAACATCTGTAGACACCAAAACCTAGCCACTTGCTGTCCATACAGGTTTTCCCACCATTTCCACCCATTATTTACATATATTTATATATAATTGTTTAATGTATATTATATTTATATATATATTTAATAAATATAAATATTATATATGTGAATAAATCCCATCCATTCAATTTAAATTAATCCTAGCCATCCATATACATCAATCCATGCCACACACCCAAAAATAATATCCACCCTCTGTTATGTTTTAATCTGAGCCACACAATTCATGTCACTCAAACCCTAACATACCCTAGTGTGGATTATTAATAGGAGCCATTTTGATGGCTCAACACCTAAGTTTCCTGAGCAATTCATGCCCTGAGTCCTAAGTCATTTACCCATGTTTTCCTTGGATTATTCAACCACTCTCACCCTTTTTCCTCGCTTGCCATAGCCCCTACATCCATCACTGCACCTATCACTCAGCCAAATCTGCTTCTGCAAATTTCCCTTTAGTCATCAAACGCCATCAGGTGCTCCCTATCACTGTCGAGTGACTTCAGGCATTTCTCCTTCACTTCCAAGTTCCTCTAGGAACCCTCCACCTTTCTCGAGCAACCACAAGTATTTTTTGCTATTATTGAGCACCCACAAGAATCTTACACCAGAGCTCTACAACCCTACTAGCCCTAAGGTGACACTAGGGCATCACCACACTACTTCTTGCAATAAAATATCATAGATAAAAAAATAGCAAATGTCACAAGGTAAATGTTTCATTTGTTATTTCATTTTATTTATTTTTAGATTCTATTGATTTATTTACATTGCATATCTAGGGTTTTTATACTGCTTTCTGAGGGCCTCACACTGTGGAGTCCTCATAGTTATTACTGACCCATTTGCTATCTTCTTGTGTGTGGATCTAGAAGTGTTACATTAGCATTGTGCAACTAATTAAGCTAGAGTGGACCAACATTAGATAATCAGAAGCCCACTCACTTCTGTTGGAAGCAAGGATGCATTTTGAAGACACCACCAGGGTTGTAGCTAGGGTTTCTAAGAACCCTAGCATCGTGTATATTTGTGTCAATTAATTCAAATATTCTTATTGTAATAATGGAGTTTTGAGGCTCCCCCCATTAATATAAAATCATTCATTGTGCAATATTATCTTTTGAGTTCAATTTATATCTTGTTATTTTTTTTTGTGTTTTTGTCTCTTCACAAAGAAATACCAAACCCTCCACATCTCTAGAAAACTAATTCTAGATAGACAATATGTTTACTCTTGGTTTTTGAAAATATTGTTAGATCATATAGGTATATAAGAATATTTTCAATTATGAGTCTAGAAAAATTTATGCCCATTACTCTTTGGAAAGTCTCCCTTGCATTTGATAAACTGAATGATATTTTTTAATAAGCAAAAGTTTCCTATTTTTCAATGAAAGTCATCTTATGTTAATATTCATATTTAACCCAAACTTGGTTATATTTTGAGAAGCCATCTAGGAGTGATAGCATTTGGTACCTTGCTGCCTTCTATAATATTTGATCAATGGTAGGCAATGTATAGTGATCCTTCAAGGAAGCCCTATTTAGGTTCCTAAAGTCAACACATAGCTTTGTATCTCTATTTTTCTTATGTACCAAGACCAAATTGGAAACTCATGTAAAGTGTTTGATAAAAAATACAATATGTGTTTGTAGAAGCTTCAAGAACTCCTTTTTCATGACTATTTATATCTTTGGATTCACTAGTTTTTTATTTCTCCTAAAGGGCTTGGTGTTAGGATCCAATTTGATTGTATGATCTATGATATTTCAATCATAGACTTTAAGGTCTTTGTATGACCAAGAAATAATGTCTCCATACTTACCATAGAGATATTTGAAAAGGTCTTTCTCCTCATAAATTCAATCTTTCCCAAGTAGTAGAGTCTTCCCTATAGTTTTCTTGACTCCGTGATAAGAAGATGATTTCACCTTGAGGCTATTTTTCCTTGTACTATAATTTGGGTTGAACAATTTTTTAGTTTAATTAGGCCTTAGGAAAACTAGTTCAATTTTAGTTATATGAATCCATACTTGATGTAATTCTCATATTGGTTCTTATATTTGACATATTGAGCCTCCCTAATAAGAAATTCTATAATCTACTTATCATTATTTGAAGACTTGCTAGTGGTCAAAGTTATCGGGTACTATAGGTTTAAAAACAACCTTCAGATCTTTTGGTTTATTCCACATATCATTTATGTAATCAAACTAGGATGCCATAGCTATCAACTCATGTACCTTTATATGCAAATCCTTGGAAATTGCTTTGATTTCATACAAATTAAAACTTATGAGTAAATATTAGACTTGATGCTTACAAGAATTCAGGTGTTTGTTTTTCTTAGTGCACTAGGAATTGATCTAATTCACAATTAGTTTGGAGTCACCATTTATTTTAGGCCCTTGAATTCCATCTTTTCTACTTTCTTCAAGCCAATAAAATTTTCTTCATATTCAGCCATATTGTTTGTACAATTGAACAACATTCTATAGGTATAGTGACCTTATGATCCTTATGGATGAATTATTTGTAACCCAAATCCTACTCCATTCCTATTTTGGCACCATTGAATTACACAGTCCATGTATTTTTAGCTCCTCAATTTATCAATATGGGGACATCTAGAGGAGTTTCTATGATTAGGTAGTTTCCTAACTTATTTTCTTCATTCTCCACTTTTGGATCTCCATAATTTTGTAATACATCAATTATCATATCCACCTTTCAATCTTGGTTTCCTTCCTAATACTCATTGTATTTTATGTATTCTATAAACTCATTCTAATTCATTGTATTTTCATATTAAATTTTGTGTAGGCGGTAGTTGCAAGGTAGTTCATTATCAATCTTGACTATTTACCATCTTTGGGTACTTTCATATGAGTGTAACCATATCCTGACAACTTACATGCCATTATTTGTATAGTAGCATCTCAAAGTTTTAGGATAGATCCATGAATATCACTTGTTATAATAGCATACATTATAAATATTTTTCTATTATTATGATAAAATCCTTGAGGATCCCTATTGTATTGACTCTTATTCCATCCATCTGGATTGATTTCCTAGATGTCTTAGTGTAAGGGAGTCCCATTTATTCACAAATTTGGAAATTACCATGAATGTTGCACTTAAATCCATTATGCAGCTCTTGAAAATATAATTTTTTATCTAGGGTGTCACATAGAATGCGGATGGATTTATACCCATTGAATTTAGAGCATTTTATACATCAAATATGTTGACTTGGATATCTGATTATTATTCTTCCATCAAATTTTATTTCTCTACCATGTGAGTTGTAATTGATTCTAACTATTTATATAACTTCTCTCTTGCTCTTTTAGAGCCTATTAGAGAAAGTCTTAATGCCCTAGAGAGGCTAATGCTTCTAGCATGTTGACCTTGGTTGATGTTCTTCCCATATCCTCTATGATATTGAATTTATATTTGGTAAAGGATCCCTATTGTATTGTTATGAAAATTGAAAATTACCTTGGGGTTGTACTTCACCCTTTGCTTGTACAAGAGGGTGTTTCAGTCCCCTTTTGGCCTCCTTTTGAAGTGGATCTCTTTATTTATAACCTTACTTTTTGATGGATTTACTAATTGCTCTTCCATATCCATGATTTTTATAGGTTCTTTTCATTTATCCATCCTCATAATCCCACTCTAAAATGTAGTTATTGTTTTCTTACCTACATTTTTGTTCTTATTTTATTTTTATTGTTGTGGATTAATAGGCCCTTTTATATTTTAGGTATAAAGGAAGCCTCTCTTCCAAGGATTGTCATAATTTTTTTGGTGCAACCTTCTTATTAGTTGTTTGTTCTTCAAAAATATTCCTTTTACCCCTAGTTTCAACCCCTTGCTAATTGGTGAAAATGACATCATATTTGAAAGTTGATATTTCATATGTTTCCATAGCACTAACATTTTGTAGTATGACATTGTTGAGAATGGACAAAATAGGTATTGATTGTGGAGCTTGGGATTATGGGTACATAACAAAATTTATTATGGGATCTACCTAACCTAGGATGGCAAATTTTTTTACTTGAAATTTTTGACTATATTGTGATGTATTGAGCAACCAAAAAGATATTATTTCATTCAATCAACCAAAGTATTTATGCTGTATAAATCTATTCAATGAGATATTTCTTGCTATTCCAAGAGACTCTTGATGATTTGGAGACCAGTGTGCCTCTTTATATTCTCCTTCTTCATATTATGATGAAAAAAATGTAATAATTATACATCCCCACTTATGAAATTATGTGGCATACAAAGAGAACTATGAAATAATTCAAATTTTGTATATGCAAGTGCCTTTGCAAAAAATTTCTGCAAGCTGATCTCTAGTGGGAACGTAGTAGAGTTGAATTTGGTGATTTTAAACTTATTCCTAAATGAAATGACACTAAGATTTAATATGTTTTGTTCTTTCATGAAATATAGAATTCTTGACCAATTTTAGAACACCTTGATTGTCACAATTCAACAAGGTTGGTTGATTTTTGCATATGCTCATATCTAACAATATGCACTATAACCATATTGCTTAATATATAGCTCCTTATGCAACATGATTTTCTACCTCTATGTATGATAATGCCACCATATTTTATTCCTTATTATGCCATGAGATATGTCTATATCCAAGATGAAATACATACCTAGAAATTGACTTTTTGTCATCTATAGATCCAACATAATCTAAGTCCATGTATCCTTATAGAAAGAACTTATCATTCTTCATATATTCTAGGCCATACTCTATTGTACCATGATGTATGCAATATATTCTTTGCTTCCTTCCAATTACTCACCTTAGGTTCCTACATAAATCACAAAAGATAACTAACAACATAATTTATGCCAAGCTTGGTATTTGTTAGGTATATGAGACTTTGAATCAACTAAAAAGAAAGAGTATTATATACCTAAGGTGTATTATCATATCTAGGTAGTTATAAACCTTGCTCCATTGGTAATACCTTAGGATTAAAATATGTCATATTATATTTTTCTAGTAGTGACTTGACATACTTTATCTATATTACCATGATGTGATTCTCTCTTTGCTAAACTTCCAAGCCAAATCAATAGTGTAGAAACCCCAACTATATAATATCAAAGGACATTTTCAATTAATTATTCACATCATTCACAATTTTTTTTAAACTACCAGTGATGACTAGATCATCAAAAAAGATCACAAGAATCACTATCTTAGATATGATTTTCCTAACATAGATATTTGGATTGGAGGGACTTTTGGTGAAACCATGTTGTAATATGTTTTAATTACTTTTGATGTACTAGGCTCTAGGAGCTTGCTTCAATCAATACCTTGAATTATTCAGTTTGTAGAACTTTTGATGTTTCCCATTAACAATAAAGCCTCAAGGTTGTGTCATGTACACATCTTCTTCAAGATCATCATTGAGGAAGACACTTTTGACATCCATGTGATGAATTTTCTATCTAAATTGTGTTGCCAATGCACAGTGCATGGATGGTAATCATATTTGCTATAGGAGCAAATGTCTCTTAATAATTTATTCATTATTTTTGTATGCGGTCCTTTGTAATGATATGTGCCTTATATTTATCAATATACCCATCCAACTTATATATGATTCTGAAAAACCACTTATAACATATGGGCTTCTTTCCTTCTGGTGGATCAATAAGATCTCATGTTTGTTCTTCATTAAAGATATGTATTCTAATTCCATGGCTACCTTCCATTATGGAAAACTTAGTGTATCCTTTATTGAAATTGGTTTTGAATTCTCTACTATCAAAGTCATTCTTGGTCCAAAATATGCCTAGTGGTGTTTTTTCACCCTAGACCATGGCCAAGATTAGATGGCTCAAAATTTCTTCTAAGCAAATATTCGAAGAAGGCTAGTTCCTTGCTTATGCCAAATAAAATAATTGTAAAAATATTAAAGATAGAAATAATATACCTAGATAAAGGGAAAAAAAGATAAAAATTGATCAAAAAGCGATCAAAGATTAGGTAACAACATTGTTGGACACTATGCAAATACCTTGCAACTTAACTTAAAATAGAGCCTAACAGAGTAGTTACCATATAAAGCATTAAAAAAATTATTATTAGCTTAAATACCACAACTTCTAACACTCCAAGCACTATGCAATATAAAATCCAAACAATAATCTAAGCATAATAAGGTTTATATAATAGAATTCACCCATTACAAAGCATAAGCAAAAATGGCTAGAATTGTAAAGAACTCATGTTGTGTATTCTCTAACACTCAAACAAATTTGCAAAAGATATCTAAAATTACTTAACAAAATACACCACCCACAAATATTAAATAAAAATATCTAGAGTTATAGAACTTACACACTGAAATATGAAAATATATCATTGGTAGAGGCCAACCAACATCTAATTTCATTAACAATAGAGCAAAAAGCAAAGTTTACAATAGAAAAAACTTGAAAGTGTTGACCCTCCCATTGAGGTAACTTGAAATATTTATAATTTATCACAATCAATTCAATCTAGATAAATGATTACATGGATGGCCAATCATAGGCCTAACATGAATACAACCTGGCCTAGTCTAAGGCTCATGTTCAGTTATTATGCAGAGGAATGAGTGTCACTTTCTTGTCCTATCTTAGCCAATTGTCAATCTCCAAGACAAATTATATTGATCTAGGTCACTAGTGTAGCCACTCATAATCCAAGTAGCCTTGTGTATTTAGTAGGCTTGAGCATATTTAGCATACTCTACAAAATTATTCCTTATTATCTTTCCAACTATGAGCTTTGGATCCAATCTTGATTTACAAGATCTTTCAATCATAATGAGTAGAGGTAGCTACCACTTTTTTATAGGTTCTAGAGGACTAGCTATTATTTTTTGGTGTTAGTATTACACATGTCCTAACTACTTTGATTTGAATAGCTAAGAAATATTTAGGTGGTTTAGAACTCTAACACACATGATCTCTATTAAAAGAGACCTATTCGGGAGACTCTATTTTGTTGCTATATTATGAAGGTTTTTTCTTGTTATCAGGGTCTTGGAGACTTGGACTAGAGTTTTGGGAGGCTATGCTTACATAATCATTCTAAACATCAGACAACTCATACCTTCTAGCCACTCATGCTTTTTGTGTTGTTCTACTTTGCTTAATATTAGTGGCTAGGAATTCTTATGACTTATGCTAATTTCATCATAAAGAACTTCCAACCAGTGCTTGCTCTAGACTCTTGAATTATTCATTGTGTTGGTAGACCTATTTAGATCATGAAACATCCCTATTAATTATTGCTTCTCAAGATTTTGATTGGTTAGGAACTTTGAATACTTAAGCTGATGTCACATTTGAAAATCCTTGGCCATTATTATTCTTTTGACTTTGGATTGGTTGAGATTTTTAGGGTCTTTTGCTAACATCTTATTTACAAATCCTTGACCACTCCTTGTGCCAAGATCTTGATTGGCCAAAAATGTTGATGACTTTAGATAACATAATAATTTCAAATTCCTAATCACTCTTGTTCCAGACTCTGAAGTAGTTGGACTTCTTTACCTTAGAAAAATTTTGGCTCGAAAAGATGCATTTAAGCTTCCTACCATTCATATAATAGATATATCAAATCCCACAAAGATTCCTTACACTTAAGCAACAAAATAATTGCAAAATTGATAGTCCAACAAATTTTTCTAGGACTTTTCTATGTGGACAATTATATTTTCCCACATTATTGGTGCCTCTGAGGGATTTTTTCTTACAAAATTGAGAACTTAGAGAGATTTATCCATTGGGAAATTGAGTGACAAGGGCATAAAAACAAGAGATAATATGAAGGGGGAAATTTTTTAGGGGCTTGAATGGCTATAAAAGAGAAAATGAATAATTCCTTGGACCTAAAAGGATGATCACATGCCCTATTTTCCTAGAGCTAATGGCCTTTTAACATTACATTTCTTGCTGTTATATTTATTTAGTGTGTTGAATATCTCATATTTTCTTTATAATAATAGTACCAAGGTATACTTTTAACACTAACCAATTTGTGTATTACATGTCATATTTTACCAAACATTTATCCTCTAGTTGTGACACACCTAGTGGGATAAAGTCCTTAGAATCCAAATGGTTTTTCTTTGCATTTTTTGCCCTTGTTTTTACACCACTAGGACTTTTATTGCACCTTTCCTAGGACTTGTTCTTATTTATTACTAAAATTTCTTACACAAATACTAGTACGTGCAATCACCTTGATGCACTTTTTACTCACAAATGCTATTGCTTTTAAAATAAATCGATTTTTTACAATTTAAAATATTGTTGTAAGCTACATATTATAACCCTATGATTATTTTTGCACACTTTTATATTAAAATTATAATACAAATTGACATGCTTTGCTATGTAAAATATTTTAAATAGTGGCCATTTACTGGTATTGGAAAATTTTGATCATTATCAACAACTAATTTGAATGCATTGCATTCATGCTTACTAACAATTTTATAAGGACTAGACCATAGGAAATAAACTTAGTAATGCTTACCGACCTTGGCCCTTTCCTCATCCCAATTCAACACTAGGTCACCAATCAAAAATTCCTATGGAGACACTTTTTTTTCAAAATAATGCTTTACAAACTCTTGATGTTGTTGAAAGTTGTTAAATTATTTGTCTCTCTAATTTACCTAAAATAATAACTTGACCATCCTTGCTTTCATTAGCTATGTGTCTAAGAAGTCCCATTTGCTCAACAATTTCATTGTAGGAAATTATAGGTGTAGTGACAATATAACTTCCTTACCATAGACAAATTAATATGGAGAGGTCTTTAATACCTTTTTAATCATAATTAAATTAGACCATAGGGCTTAATCCAACATCTAGTGCCAACTTATCTGGTTCTCTCCAATTATCTTTCTGATAGTTTATAGCAGATTCTTCTTTGTGGACTTTGCAATACTATTTACTTATGGATAGTAGTTAGAGGAGGTATTTAAATAGATGCCATACCTACTTGTAAAATTTAATACCTTGGAACCTATGAATGTGAGCCCACCATAAATGACAATCATGGATAGGATTTTGAATATGGTAATCAACCTCTCTAAAATTTTGATCATTATTTCCTAGTTCCCATTACTTTAGACCATATGGTGAAGTAGTCAATTGTTGTCAAGATGAATTTATGTTCAAATAATAAGTTTGGGTTGATCACCCTATTGAAGTCCAATCCCCATTGTTGAAAGGGTTCTTCTTCTATTACCAACTACAAGGAGAGAGCTACATTTCTATGTCTACCCATAAGATTTTGGTACACTTTACAACTCTTGGTAACTTTGAATGCATCTATAAATAGGGTGGACCAATAGTATTCAGACCTCAGTGTCTTTTTTGCAATAGGCTAACCAAAATAGTGCCCTCCCAAAAAATCTAAATGGAATTATTGTCATACATTTTCTATATCTTTGGGATAGATGCAATGAAGGACACCATCAAAGTTTTGTGGTATAATCCTTCTCATAGTAAGACATAATTTAGGGTCTAAAATTGGTATCTTCTTCTTCAATAAGTGTTCATGTTGTTCAAACACTTGCTTATCTAGAAACATTTAATCATGTCTAAGACCCAATCATCCCTTTGGATCAAATCATTCCTTCTAGGATCATTCTTCAGGTAGTATTCAAGGAATAGGTTATGCTCTGCTTCTGATGAACATGCTAGTTGCTCACATAAGGCTCTCCCCCTTACTAGCTTTGTTGGTCTAATATTCACATCATACTCCTATATACGACTCTTTTCTCATTTAATTCTCCTTGTGATTTTTTTTTTGACATCTAGATGTACTACATAGACAAGATTATTGCTTTGTAAAATGTAATACTCACAATTTTTGAGGGACTTCATTAGATCAAACACCTACCTCTTTATGAAATTGTAGTTTGATAGTCATGTAGGGTTTGGCTAATGAAGGTGATAGGATATTCTTGATTGTCATCCTTTTGTGTCAAAACAACAACAAAAATTTCTTCTTCTCTATAAACATATAGATATGAAGTCCTTTTTATAGTTTGGATATTGATTTCTTGATCTTATTGAATGCTTGGATTCTTTTTGTGTTAGCTTTTGATACTAAATACTTAATATGAAATCAACCACAATATATAAAATGAGCATGCAATATTAAATATATGATAATGGAAATATACTAAGCATGTAAAAATCATAATAAAATTCTGCAATAAATCATAAAATTTCCATTAATGAAAGCTCACAAAAATAGTATCTTCATACAAAATGTGGAGATCTTAAACTCTCCACACTTCTTACATGCTCTACATTGTATCTACTACTTCTCTACTCTATGCTCTCTATCTTCTCATCTTCTCTTTCTCTTTTACTACAAAGGCCAATATATAATGATATGTGACTCTTGGTCTTCCACCTACCTATGACTCTTCATATTCCTATTCTATAGACTCATGTACATGTGGACAACATGCACATTTACATCATTGAACATTCTAATAATACTTGTGCATTTATTACAATGCATAAAGTAAATACTCAAATCCTAATATAAGACACACTCATAATCTAAACATGTATCCACGGTGGTATATTGGCATGTAGCAAATAAGTAATATTTTCCAACACCCCCTTGTATTACATTATTTGGTTATTGAAGACTTTAGTCTTCAATATGGTCTTCGTCCTGGTTCTGGAACTTGAGCTCTTCTTTTTTGCTTTCTTTATTTTACTCCCTGTCACTATCTAGATCAAGTAAATCATTAGTATCTTCATAAAATACCATTTTTACTGAAATATATTTAACTTCATGTTCATCTATAGGTTCTTCTAGTTCCTAATTTTCTTGAATATCTTGAACTAAGTGTCCTTTTTGTTTTCCTTCTCTACATTGTAGTTGAGGATGATTGTATTGATTCTGAGAAGTATATGGATGCTGAAAATGTTGCTAATGCATATTATATTGATTTTGATATTGTATTGGTTGGAATGGCCTATGTGATTGGATTGCAAAATTTGTTTGATACCCTTGATACTGATTTCTTGGATTGAATCTACAATAATTGGTACAATGTCATTTCTTTCTACATACTAGAAAATATCTATTATTCGATATTGATCCACCATTTGAGAATGAAGCAATATTTTACTTATAGATTATCTTTTGAGACTGAGGTATTGTTAGTCATTTCATATTTCACTGAATTCTCTACCTCATATTCTTGTAGTGTATTGACTAACTCGTAAAATGATGTATCTTTACTTATAATTTATAGAGATGTGACTGAATACTTGTAGCTTTTTGGAAGTGCTCTTATGATCATTTGGACAAGAAAATTATCTTCTACCTTTTATCCTAAGGTTAATAATTTCCTTTTATATCTACTAATTTTCTTAGAAATAGTTCTATACTTTCACCACTATTAACTTTTAAAGAATGCAATTGAGTTTGAAGATTCAAGATAGTGGATTTATTCCTTCCTTCAAATATCTTGGCTAAATTTTTTCAAGATTCTATAGAAGTTACTACTGAACTAATGTATGGTTGTATTTCATCTGTAATTGCAAATTTTATTATCATTACTGCTTTTGATTCATATTTTTTAAACTTTTGAATCTCTCTAGCATATGTAGTATGTTTATATTTTGCTCCTTTAACTATATTCCAAAGCTTTTAAATGATCAATATTGACCTCACTTTGTTTTCCATAAAGTGTAATTAGGTCCTTTAAGAATTTGGGATTCTGAGAGTATGAATTTATTTGTTGTCACGATGATACTTGTGGACTACCTTATATCTCCCTAGCTTTGATATATATTTGGTTAACTTGTATTTTTTATTGATAAAAGAGGGTTTTGAAAGGGAACCCAAACCTTTTATAAAGGAAACCAAAGAAGGGGGATCCAAAGCTAAAAAGCCATAATGGGAAGCTAAAATGAAAAACTATCAAAGGGAAAGGGGAAGGAACTCCACAACCCTAGTAGGGAAAACCATATAAAAAAAATGGGATAACCCTGGAGGAGAAAACCACACTAGCAAAAATAGGATATTGGCCATAAAAAACACAAACACAAGATTATCTAAGGGTGGTGGGATGATCCTACTCACCATCATCAGTTTTCATAGCCATCTCCATAGTTTTTTTTACCTCCACGATCTGGATTGACATATTCATATTTAGAATTTTGGAAATGAATCTCCTAGCTTGAGTGATTAGGTAGAATTATAGATTAATGATATCATCAAGGTTGATAAGGAGCTCATAATACTCACACAAAGAAGCCTGGAAAGATGATCCACCTAGGGAAAGAAGGTTGCTAGGGCCAAACTCACGAGACAACTTATTATAGCTTCTAGGAGGGGAATCAAAGGTGGGATTAACCTAGTCTAGGATGATTACGCCTTTAAATTTATCGCCTGTGGATTTTATTCTTGAGGAGTTCCTATAAGGAGAAGGGGTGGTGTTACCAGGGGATACCAACTTCAAATTGGTGGTCCTTCCTAAACCAAAAACTTTGGCTCTGTTTCAACATCATTTAACTCCATTCTTTGAGGTTATCTCAAACTAAGTGCAGGAACAAAAAAATGGTCCTTGAATCTCTCAGTAATGGGAAATGCTGGGGCTTGAGCTTGGAATTGAAGCATGAATTTGTAAATAATGAGGTGAATCCCTTGGTGCTTCAGGTGGGATGATTTTTCTTCTTTGATACTAGTTATAGATACCTCCATAGAGCAATAGAGACAATCCAAGATATTGATGAATTTGATATCCTTTAGGTGCTTGCAAAACACCAAATGAAAGTTGCACAATGATGATTTGGGATCATCTATAATGAAATATTGCATTATAGGGATCAAAAACCTATTTAACAATACCATGAGGTCTTTTTGAATGATGTTGCTATTTTATTTGTTCACATGTTTTCCCTTGTTTTAGAAATATTCCAACTTAATAGTGTTTATCTCATTGAATGCAATCACCATTGTTCATTATTTTCATGACCTCCATAATCAATCTGATAGTAATTCAAAAGGACATCCCAAAAATAGTGATGTTGCCACTATCCTAAGAGTGAACTAGCTCCATGGATAGTTCAACATCATTATTAGAAAAAATCCTTAGGAAAGAAAGGAAGTCGTGAGATCCTAATATTTCTTCAATAGTGAAGTGAAGCTCCAAGACCTCCATATCGAGGAGTGCCATAATAAAAATTTGTTGACCTCTCATCCTATTCAGAAAAATCCTACAACTATCCTCACAATCACTCTGGAACACAAACATAGATAAGAATAGGAGTTGAGGAGGTCTCTAGTTATAGGGATTTAAAAAATTTATGGACAAATAAGCATCAAGAAAGGTGTTGATAGCCATACCACAAAACCAAGAACCAAAGGTAAATGAGAATCATTGATGATAAACCTTAGAATTAGGATGTCTAGTCACATGAGCTGACTCTGACTCAAGGGAGGATAAGCCAATGATATTCCTACATGGGTGATGATGGGACAACATGCTCGAGGTCTTGGTACACCATGAATTAAAACAAGGGCCATTGGGATACGAAGGAAAATAATGAAATAAACAAGTCATCTACCAAAAATTATTACAAGGTATGGGAAAAACCTTGGCACATAGATTAAGGCACTTGAAAGGATTACAAGTTGGAGTGGGTCACCTATTAGGATGGTTTATCCAATGGGAGTGAGGAGATTCATTGATAGGGGGCTAGAAAAAAAAACCCACAAGGAATGAAGCATTCATGGGGAAAAACTAAGCATACTCAACTACTACCTATGATCCATATTAGGAGAAAACTTGGGCCCAAATTATGAGGAAGAAGAACCCAAACTAACAGACCACCTTGAAAAGGAAAATTTTATGAGGATCATTTCCAGAGAAAGCACACTTAGTTCAAAAATCCACCTTTATCTTGGATTAGAATTCCATCGAGGATTGGGTGTGGCATCCCAATTGAGGATAGATTCTGTAGTCATTCTACTTGGATCAATGAGCCACTTGGAATTATATTTGATAAAATGGTTGGAAATGAGATCAAGGATCAACCAAATTAGGCATGGCTACTACCTGAGGTTAGGTTTATCGATCTAGATGAGGTTGGAGAACAACATCAGCTCTCTTAAAACAAAATATCATTAGAAAATCCAACTGGTGTGCCATTTGAGATTTGAAATGATAGGTGGCCAAATCATACTAGAATTCTATTGCCTATTGGCCCAAAAGTAGAGGAGGGCAATGAGGACCCTAAGAATACTCTAGAAATTGATGCTAATTGGAAAAGTCATTTTGACAAAATTCAATGACTTATTGAGAGAAATTATCAATCCAGACCCGCAGGCCATCCTAGGCCAAGCTAATTTTTTCCATGAGATCAGTCGTGTCATTCCCTTCTCTATACATGTGTTGAATGGTTGATTTTTTAAACCTACCAATGAGGATATTTGAATCTTCACTGAGGTTGGTGACTGCTCATGTAGAAGAATGGGAGACTTTGACATAGCTAACAATATTTAAAGAATCTCCTTCAATGATGAGATTTAAAACATAGATGCTATTTGAAAGGGATAATCATTGGAACAAATCCCTAGCTTCAAAAAATTTGTTGGATTGGAAGCCAATGGATTCAATGAATAAAAGAATGATTATATCATGGTTATCCCTGAGAATACCTCCAGAGTTGGCTTTATCAGGGTACCCTTAGAGGCCCCATCAAAGTTGAGCTTAACCTAGCCAAGAGGAGGGGGATACTAGGCAACATTGGATCTATAAGCTTTAGGGAACTCAAGATGAGAAGGACCAACAAGAATATTGAAGGCGAAAATAAGTCTGGATTTTGTACGATGGCTAATGCCTTCAGGAAAAGGGAAGAGGTAAGCATTCTCAATGACCATAGAATGTTTTTTGAAAAGCATTGAAGGATGATCTTGAGAAGACTTGTTTAAGGATATATTATTCCTGTCAAGACAAATTTTCCATAGGAAGTGTGGGAGACAAAAGGACTACAAAGATTTGAGGCACAAATGGTGAAAGGTATTAGGCCATTAAAGGTAAATATCTAGAAGCTAAACTCAAAGAAGAATGAGGATAACACTTTAAAAGCAAAAGGGCACTCGATGAAAATATGGGAGACTGATTTCCAAGAAGAGAGACAAAAATAACATTGTTTGGGAATGATCAACCCTCGACTGGAGATATTGTCTAGTGAGAACTCTATTTTGGACAACAAACTAGAATAAATAGGTAGCATTAGGGATAAGATGATGAATCTAGATAAGGTTAGTAGGAAACCAATTATGTTGAGCCTCTTCTTGGAATAAATAGGCAGATTTGATTGTGAAGAGACCTTGGTCATTAGCTTTCCAAATAATATAGTCCAGGGTAGGAACATTGGGAATTATGGTGGATCTTAGCATGGATGATAGAAAATGAGTGGTAGCCATCATATTAGAATCAAAATATGAAGTGGAAAGGGAATTCCACGAGGGACGATTGGTATTAGTGTGTGAAAGGAAATTATGGACCATGTTGTCAAAATATCGATCAGTGAGAGCCTTGAGAATGTGGAGGTTGGGATCAGAGATGAGGGGGTGATTAGAGATATAGGGATCTTACCAAAATTGATTTTTCTTTCCATAATCCAAGATCCACCTGAGGTGTTTGGAAAGGATGGATTTTGTTTTAGAGACAATAGTCAAGAAGGTAGAACCATCCAAGCAAGGATTACTTTCCAAGAAAGGGTGATGATGGAGATACTTGATTTTGACTATAAAAACCAAAGAAATATCATCGTTAGTAAAGTTTCTCCATCCTTACTTGATTAATAAGGCCATGTTCATTTTGGATATTCTCCTAAAATCCAATCCTCTGTGGTTTTTTTTCGAGCAGACTCTATCCCAAGCCATCAAAGGGAACTTGTCTTTGTTATCAGAACCTGATCAAAGGAATATTTGAATTTGCTTTATTTTATAGCACACCCCATTGGGAACCTTAAAAACCAACAAGAAAAACATTAGAATACTTTTAAGGTAAGCCTAGACCAGCATAAATTTGGCTTCTTGGCTAAGAAGAGCACCATTCCATCCGGTAAAAATTTTCATGATGCATTGGATGACATTATTCCACATGCTTTAAGTTGGTTTGCCATGGAAAATAGGAATACCGAGGTAGGTGGTAGGAAAATTTGCAATGGTGCATCCCAAAATTTGGGTAATTTTATTTTGCCTTTCCATGGGGGTGTTGATGAAATATATGTTGTTCTTGATGATGTTGACCTTTTGACCTGCAACTTCTACATAAGAATTGAGGATGAATTTGATGCTTCTAGATTAAAGAAAAAAGGACTAGGATGCCATAAAGTGTCATCAATTAATTGTTGATGAGATATGAGGTCAAGTATAGAATAAGCCTTAATTCTTGATATGGAGTAAAAAATGTAAGCCACTTTTAGGGTTCTTTCCAAGGAATCAACAAGGATGATGAATAAAAAGGATGATAGTGGATCACCTTGTCACAGTCCCTTGGAGATTTTGAAGTAGATAATAGTAGAGCCATTGATAAGGACAAAAAACCAAGTGGTGGAGTGGCATTCCTTGATGAGTGTGATCCAATCATTATGGAACCCAAAGTTGGAGAGGATCATAAATAAGAAGTCCTAGGAAACTCTATCAAAAGCTTTATTGATATCCAAATTTAGAAATAAGCTTGGTTTCTTACTTTTAGTGATAGAGTGGATCAAGTCATGGATAGTTATGATGCCATCTATGGTCATTCTTCCTTGCACAGAGCTCCCTTGATAAGGGTCAATTATCATAGGGAGAATGCCTTTTAACCTGTTAGTCATGGTTTTCATTAGGATTTTGTAAAGGACATTACATAGACTTATGAAGTGGTAATTCGAGAGGGATTTGTAGTCTTGAGACTTAGTTACAAGGTCCAGGAAGGTGGAGTTAACATCCCTTGGAAAATATTTGGTTCTCTAGATGTCTTGAATGGTAGTCGATAGATCCAGGCCAACAATATCCCAAAAGGTCTAAAAGAATATTGAAGAAAAACCATCAAGACCAGGTGATTTGTTAGAAGATATGAAGAAAAGAGAATCTTTGATTTCTTCCAAAGAGAAGGAAAAAATAAAATTGGCATTGAAATTAGGAGAGACAAGCGTAGAGATGTGCTGGAGAAGAGAATCAATGACAAGGGCTAAAAAAGGTTGGGAAGGACCAACAAGATCTTGAAAGTGGTAGACAACTTTGGCTCTAATATCCATGATGTTAGTAGTGGAGAACCAATATATTTTGCAAAGTTACTTAATATTATTGGATATTCAGTGTCTAAGAGTAGAGATGTGAAAGTACTTGGTGTTGGATTATCCCTCCTTGAGCCAAATGGCTATGGATTTTTACCTCCAAAAGATCTCTTCTTTGGCAAGGACATCATGGAAATCAAAGAAGAGAGATTTCTCATGATCCCTAAGCACTCGAGAGGTGAATCTAGATTGAAATTTCTCTTGCACTTCATTGATATTGCCAATGATGACCTTTTTTACTTTGAATATGTTACCAAATACTTCTCCGTTCTAGAACTTGAGGTTCTCTTTTATGAATCAAAGTTTCCTAGAAATATGGGAAATATAGGGTCTAGGGAAATATTGCTACCACCATTCAAATACATTAGACATTAGGTTAGGATGTTGTAACCACATCGATTCAAATTGGAATGGGGGCTTGAAAAAAGAGGTAGGATAGATCCCTTAAAATATTAATGGATTGTGGTATGTGTTGGACATTTTGAGTCAAAGTTTTCATTGATGTCAAGGAACGAAGTTGTCATTGATGTCAAGGAATAAGCTACCGTTGATGTCAAAAGGTCAAAAGGAACAATGCAAAGGTTAATGGCAAAAGAGCTTCATAATATTTATTTTTAATATTATGTGAAGCATAAGTAGAAGGGTTTTTATTAAAACCATGGATGAGCAAAAATAAAAGGTTTTTCATAAAAACCCAAGGAGGCTTTTAAATTCATGTTAGAAAGCCCAAGGAAGTTTTAATATTTATTTTATAAAATATTTAAATTCAAATTGAATTTAAATTTTATAAATAAATATTATTTATACAAAGTGGTAAAACCTAAGAAGGCTTTAATCCTTAATAAAGCCAAAAAGATTTAAATATTAATTTATAATATTTAAATTCTAAAGAATTTAAATAATTTATAAATTAAATATTTAAAAGTTAAAGCACTGAATTTTAATTTCAAGGTGGCATATTGGTATAAAAACCATATGCCTAAGTGGCAAAAGAATCATCCCTTGTTTGATTTACCAAAGGTCTGTGAGTTGTGTGTTTCGTGCGATTTCGTGCAAGGAAGAAGACAAAGTTTTGTCTTAAGTGCACCGATGAAGAAATAACATGAAAGAAGCCCTAAACCTCATAACCATCCAGCATGGTGGTCTGGTGGCAAGTTGGAGTGAGCTAGGGTGCTTGTGAGTGGGAGGACCCATGTTCGAATCTCAACAGGCAACGTTTTGAGTGGACTTGGTCAGCATTTTGAGTGGACTTGGTTAGGCACCAAAGGAAGCAACGCAAATCCTTTTTGGGTGAGGCACCAAGAGGGAGAAGATAGAGCACGTGGTGCTCTTCCCTCCCAAGGTGAGCACCTAGCTCACATAGCGGTTGGAGCCATGGCTAGGGCGTTGGTAGAGGCGACGTCATGAGTTCGAGTCTCACCAAGGCAAAGGTAATAAATTTTTAATATATTTTGTGATGCCTAAGGTTTTGACATAAGGTCCTAGGGAGTTAAAAGGGGTAGATAAAAAGTATTTTTAATTGGTCATTATTTTGGTTAATTGGAGGAATAAGGAGTTAGCTTTATTTTTAATAAAGTATTTATGACATATTGGCTTATTGGAGAAATAAGTGGATTAAAGTGTTGGTTAGATTTTGAGAGGACTTCTTGCCATTGAGTTATTTTGAGAAGGTGATTTTATTGACATTATTTCTGGTATTGGATATTATTTTAATTGGGAGATTATAAGGTGTATTTGGTCAATTATTTTTGTATATGTTGATGGATGCTTTCTTCAAGATGGAGTGATAAGGTGTATGTATGTTTTGATATTTGCATTGTACTTTTGAGAGAGTTTATCATCTTATAACTTCCTTGAGATTGGCAAAGAAGTGTTTGTGGTTGTGGCAGATTTTTGGAGGTTCCTTCATCATCAAGAAAAAGGTATGGGCACATTCTTCCATAGTTGAGTTGATTGGTTGTTTTTTGAAAAAAATATTTGGAGTGAAAAGGACTTAATTAGGTTTCCTTATTGAGTGTGTTGAGTTAATGCTTCAAGGTTTTCTGGAATAAAGAGTTGTTAAAACCTTGTTTGATAAGCATTGTTGTTGAAGCCATTGGTTAAGTGAAGAACTTGAACTAGGGTTTGAAAAGAACATGAGTATCATTGTTATGTGAGATTGGTTGATAAGCATTGTTGGAAACATTTTGAGTGAGTGTTCATATGCTTGGACTAGGGTTTGTGAGCAAGGATTATTTCATTGAGTGATTGGTTGAGTAGAGTTGGTTGAGCCTAGTCAAGTGGATGTGTGAAGTGATTGTTCAAGTTCTATGAAACAAATTATTCTATATTCTGAATTGATTTGAGAAAGAGGTTGAGTATTGATGAGTGTGAAACATATTGAGTCTCTAACAATTCTCTGTATGTTTCCAAAAGAGTGATTGAAAGTGATTGAGCATTGAGGTGAATGTGAAGCATATTGAGTCTCTAAAAATTCTCTGTATGTTTCTAAAAGAGTGATTGAAAGTGATTGAGCATTGAGGTGAATGTGAAGCATATTGAGTCTCTAACAATTCTCTGTATGTTTCTAAAAGAGTGATTGAAAGTAATTGAGCATTGTGATGAGTGTGAAGCATATTGAGTCTCTAAAAATTCTCTTTATGTTTCTATGAGATTGGACAAGTTCAAGTGTGGACTTGTTGAGCAGATTTGAGGTAAGTCTTTGAGAAGACTTGTGGATAGATTTGGGTAAGCTTTTGTGAGCATATTTGGATAAGTTCTAGTGAGGACTTATTGAGAAGATTTGGACAAGTTCTAGAGAGGACTTGTGGACAGATTAGTGTGAGCTTTTGTGGAAGCTTGCAAGGCAGATTTGAGACAAGTCTTTGAGAAGACTTGAGAGCAGAATTGATTGATTTGTTCAAACCTTGAGTTAAGGTTTGGGGCAGATCCAATAGAGTTGATTTGAGATTGAGTCAAGCTTTGAGTTAAGGCTTGAGGATAGATATTGAGGACATATTTGTGCTAGACCGAAGGACTGTGTTTAGTATAGATTAGAGGATAGAGTTTGGTGCAGATTTGAGGATATGTTTGTGCCAGACTAGAGATAGATATTGAGGATAGATTTGTGCTAGACCGAAGGACTATGTTTAGTGCAGATTTGAGATAGAGCTTTGGAGGTGACAGAGTTGAGGACAGAGGTCTCCAGCTAGAGAAGGGAGGATAGGTGTCTTCTATGGATAGAGTTCCATTTGCTAAGGGTAGTGGAGGTAGAGGTCTTCTAGAGGATCACCAGCTAGAGCAGGATTAGGAGATTGGTGTCTCCTATGGATAGAGATCCACGAACTTGATTAGGGGATTGGTGTCTCCTTTGGATAGAGGTCCATAAACATTGTAATAGGGAAAGGATTCCCAAGAGATTGATTGAGAAAATTTTAGTAAAATATTTTCTCCGTGGAGTAGCCCACATTGGGTGAACCACGTAAATTTGGTGTCTCTATTGTGTGTGGTGATTTGTGCATTGCTTTGATTACTGCTATTGATATTGCTATCTATACATTGCATAATATTGATTGGGAAAGAAAAGTAAAAAGTGGTCTTATATTGTTCACCCCCCTCTCAGTATAAGCTTGTGTTCTTCAATTGGTATTAGAGTGGGTTCCTTCGGAAGAGTTTAACAACTTGAAGGAAAAGCTTACAAGAACACAATGGATTCTAAGAATGGATCATCAGATAATTCAACACCAGTATTTGATGGAAGTGATTATATATATTGGAGTATGAGAATGAAGATTTACCTGATGGCACTTGGCAATGAAATTTGGGAAGCAATTGAAAATGGATACGTACCACCAGTTGATCCACCTACAGATAAGGAAGGTAAGCTTCTACAACATTACAATTCAAAAGCAATGAATGCAATTTTGAGAGGTTTGCATAGAACAGAGTCCATAAAAGTTATGCATTGTCAAGATGCAAAAGGAATGTGGGATAAGTTGCAAAGTATATATGAAGGAGATAAAGGTGTCAAGAAAGCAAAGATACAAAATCTCAAAGGACAATTTGAAGAGTTAAGAATGAAGGATGAGGAAAACATTAGTACTTATCTACTTTGAGTCGATGAGGTTGTTAATGCTATGCAAGGACTTGGACTTAAGGTTGAAGAATCAGATGTTTGTGATAAGGTCTTAAGATCTCTTCCAAAAATATTTAGTGAAAATATTTTTGCTATAGAAGAATCAAAGGATGGTGATTCTTTGACAAGAGATATGTTGCTTGGTATTCTTACAACTTTTGAGTTGAGAAAAAAATAACCTAATCCCCAAAAGGAAGCAACCTTCAAAGCAATAAAAAAGACAAAGGGTAAGAAGTCAGAATCAAGCAATGAGTCATCCAGTGATGAAGAAGCTAATTATGGTAGAAGGAATAAGGATTCAAGAAGATCTAGAGATGCAAAATCTGTTAGAAGTTTCAATTGTGGAAAGTATGGTCATTATGCAACCGATTGTCAAGAAGCTAAAAATAATAATGATGAAGAAAAATAGGATCACAGGAACAGGGAATCAGAAAGATACAGGCACCAAAATAAAGGTAAGGATGGACAAAGTAGACAAGGGAAGAAGTTATTTCAAAGACAAAAGAGGAGCTACTATGCAAATAAGGCAAGTAAGTACTCAAGTGATAGTGATGCTAGTTTTTAAGATAATGATAGAGATGAAGTCCTATTTATGATTGAAGAAAAGAATAAGTCAAGAAAAGGTCACCAATAATTCTCAAGTGTTTTAGATGTGGTAATTTTGGTCATCTTGAAGATAGTTGTACAAGGAATGGTTTCAGTTTTAGTGATGATGAATATGAGGATACACTTGAAGGACCAGAAGAGAATATTCTAATGGCTCTAGAAGAAGAAGAAAGTGATCCTATAGAAGACAAGTCAAAATAAAATGAAGATGTTGAAAAAGGCAAAAAAATAGAGGAAGAATCAGATAAATAAGGATATGATCTTAAGGCAGAACTTATTTATGCTCTTGACACAGTAAAGAAGGTAAGAAAGCAAAACTCTAAACTTGAGTTTCAGTTTCAAGAATGTGATGAAGAGAGAAGAATGCTTATAGAGGATCTAGACAAATCAAAGGCTAAGACAAAGAAGTTCAAGGATAAGTTAGAAGCAAAGGTCTTAGAATGTGAAAGGTTAGAACAAGAAGTAGCCCTACTAAGGGAATATTTAGAAAAGTCCAAGAGTAAGCTACAAAATTTTGGAAAGAGCTCAAATATTGTGGATAAGATGATCAAGGTACAAAGAAGGTCAACAAACAAAATAGGTCTTGGTTTTGAACAGGCTCAAAAGAAACAAGAAGAGAAGTCAACCTCAAGTTCTGAAGGAGAAGAAACTTTAGAAGAAGATAGTGTAAGAGAAAGTGAGACATCTGAGGATGAGTTGGACAACAGAAATTTCAACAAGGAAAAGAATAATGCACAAAGAAGAAATATATGGAACAACAATCAAAATAGGTTAAGAGAGACTAAGAGACCAATGAGGTCAAGACAAGGAAATTTCAATGGAAGATGTTTCTCATGTCACAGGTTTGGACACATGGCTTCACAGTGCAGGACACATGAAAGACAGGAAAATGGGAATTTTAGAAACAAACAGCTTTTCCATGGGTATTGCTACTCATGCAATCAGTTTGGTCACAAGGCAATGAATTGCAGGGTTCATGATAGAAAAGGATATGGCTTCACTAGGAGAAATCCCAAGACATTTGCACCTCCAAGGAATAATAACATTAAGTGTTATAAGTGCAATAATGATGGACACACAACAAAATGGTGTAGAGCAGACATTCCAGAATCAAGTATGAATAGGAATAGGAATATGGACATGGACAGGAATAGGAACATGGATATGGAAAGGAACAGTCAAAGGAATTAGAAGGATCAGATAAGAAGGAAAGAGGATAAAGGTAAAGACAAGTGCTTGTTGGGAGTAGAAATACTCCCACCCCAGAATTAACCACCTCAAGAGGAGGTGGGGGAGGGGCTAAGCTAAGAGACTCATTCTTAGCCCCAAGCCCCAAAGGTGACCCTTTGCCATTGATGTCAAAGGGGGAGAGATTTGAGTAAGGGGGAGAGATTTAGTATTTGAGTAAAGAGGAGAGATTTGAAGAGAGCATTGAGCCATGGGGAGCAATGTCCCAGGGGGAGCAGAACAAAGAAAAGGTTAAGTTTTTGGTAAAAATAATTTGGGTTGCCATCAATGACAAAGGGGGAGATTGTTGGACATTTTGAGTCAAAGTTGTCATTGATGTCAAGGAATAAGCTACCATTGATGTCAAAAGGTCAAAAGGAACAATGCAAAGGTTAATGGCAAAAGAGCTTCATAATATTTATTTTTAATATTATGTGAAGCATAAGTAGAAGGGTTTTTATTAAAACCATGGAAGAGCAAAAATAAAAGGTTTTTCATAAAAACCCAAGGAGGCTTTTAAATTCATGTTAGAAAGCCCAAGGAAGTTTTAATATTTATTTTATAAAATATTTAAATTCAAATTGAATTTAAATTTTATAAATAAATATTATTTATACAAAGTGGTAAAACCTAAGAAGGCTTTAATCCTTAATAAAGCCAAAAGGATTTAAATATTAATTTATAATATTTAAATTCTAAAGAATTTAAATAATTTATAAATTAAATATTTAAAAGTTAAAGCACTGACGTTTAATTTCAAGGTGGCATATTGGTATAAAAACCATATGCCTAAGTGGAAAAAGAATCATCCCTTGTTCGATTTACCAAAGGCCTACGAGTTGTGTGTTTCATGTGATTTCGTGCAAGGAAGAAGACAAAGTTTTGTCTTAAGTGTACCAGTGAAGAAATAACATGAAAGAAGCCCTAAACCTCATAACCATCTAGCATGGTGGTCTGGTGGCAAGTTGGAGTGAGCTAGGGTGCTTGTGAGTGGGAGGACCCACATTCGAATCTCGGTAGGCAGCGTTTTGAGTGGACTTGGTCAGCATTTTGAGTGGACTTGGTTAGGCGCCAAAGGAAGTAGTGCAAATCCTTTTTTGGGTGAGGCACCAAGAGGGAGAAGATAGAGCACATGGTGCTCTTCCCTCCCAAGGTGAGTGCCTAGCTCACATGACGGTTGGAGCCATGGCTAGGGCACTGGTAGAGGTGGCATCATGAGTTCGAGTCTCACCAAGGCAAAGGTAATAAATTTTTTAATATATTTTGTGATGCCTAAGGTTTTGACATAAGGTCCTAGGGAGTTAAAAGGGGTAGATAAAAAGTATTTTTAATTAATCATTATTTTGGTTAATTGGAGGAATAAGGAGTTAGCTTTATTTTTAATAAAGTATTTATGACATATTGGCTTATTGGAGATTAAAGTGTTGGTTAAATTTTGAGAGGACTTCTTGCCATTGAGTTATTTTGAGAAGGTGATTTTATTGACATTATTTTTGGTATTGGATATTATTTTAACTGGGAGATTATAAGGTGTATTTGGTCAATTATTTTTGTATATGTTGATGGATGCTTTCTTCAAGATGGAGTGATAAGGTGTATGTATGTTTTGATATTTGCATTGTACTTTTGAGAGAGTTTATCATCTTCTAACTTCCTTGAGCTTGGCAAAGAAGTGTTTGTGGTTGTGGAAGATTTTTGAGGTTCCTTCATCATAAAGAAAAAGGTATGGGCACATTCTTCCATAGTTGAGTTGATTGGTTGTTTTCTAAAAAAAAATATTTGGAGTGAAAAGGATTTGGTTAGGATTTCCTTATTGAGTGTGTTGAGTTAATTCTTCAAGGTTTTCTTGAATAAAGAGTTGTTGTTAAAACCTTGTTTGATAAGCATTGTTGTTGAAGCCATTGGTTGAGTGAAGAACTTGAACTAGGGTTTGAAAAGATCATGAGTATCATTGTTATGTGAGATTGGTTGATAAGAATTGTTGGAAACATTTTGAGTGAGTGTTCATATGCTTGGACTAGGGTTTGTGAGCAAGGATTATTTCATTGAGTGATTGGTTGAGTAGAGTTGGTTGAGCCTAGTCAAGTGGTGTAGCACCCTAAAATTGGCACAGTAAAACTTAGCAAATAATTAAAATTACCTTAGTAATAATTCAAATTCAAATTTCAACCCCAAAACCACTCCCAAACTGCCTGCTACCCGTTTCCTCATTTTTCACACCATTTTTAGAGTTTGTTTCATCCGTTGGACGATATCGTCTCCGATCAGACGATATCGCCTTAGATCGGATGATTTCGTCTGGAGTAGAACGTCTAGATGATTTCATCCCAAAACTAATTTTTCATAATTAGCTTCTGTTTCAACAGCTTCTCTAACTCGGGCAGAGACGCGTCTGCACCGTTAGAGTCTCCCCCCATTGGAGATCTCCCAAAATGGGATGATCTCCAACCTCCCAACCTCTTTCCTATGCCTATTTAATCTTAGGCCCTCCCCTTGACATCCCCCTGGCTGAATTTTTCTGCACTTCAAGTTTCACATGCATTAGTATATTCTAGACTATTGTTTGCCTTTGTCCCTTTTCAAAATTTCTTGCAAGAACTTTGTTATTCTTCAACCGGAGCAAGCTCAGATCATTGCAGATGATCCTATCCAATTCGAGACAATTTCATACCAATACGAGATGATTTTGACTGCAGTGAACATTGGGGGCAATCAGTGCCCAGAGTTTGCATTTTCTCCACTCTTTTCTGCTGCATTATTCTGCATTTAGTTAATTCTATGGTTATTCCTTATTACTATGCATTTCAGAGTTCACCCATATAGTATTAATGCATAATAAAATCATAAATTGTCATTAAATAATTGTAATGCACTTGTATGCTTGTTTATTATTATCATTTTAATATTATTGATATCATTCTACATCATTGCCCTCTATTGGCATAGCTACATTTTTTATATTTTGTATCTGTTTCTCTGATTACAGGTCTGACGAATTCGTCAAATCTCAGATGATTCTGTTAGATTGGAGATGATCCTGTCAAATTCTAGATGATCTTGACTACTTCAAAAATTAGAACCTCCATCAGACATCCGGATCAGGTATGTCTCTTTAATCTAGCTTATTCTCTCTATTTTCTGTTCAAATCTATTTTTTGTATTCATTTAATTTGCATTTTCATATAGAATAACTTAGATTCATCTGGCCAAACCTAGGACTTGGATGTTTAAAGCTAAAATTGAACACATTAAACTCATTCCCAACCTAGGTGTGGAAACTACCACTAAACATTTCTTGGTGAACCCCACCATCCGTCAAAAAATCACCTTAATACCCCTCCCCCGAGAGGCGGGACCTTCAAAGGGCCTCTCAGTCGAGGTATTGTACCATCCTTTTCCCATCCTCCTTCCGGGCGTGGATCCTTTAGCCTGAAGGTAAGGATGCGAAAAATTTGGAGCGATACATTTTGGTGAACCCGACATGAAACTAAAACCTTTTGAAAAACAAAACAAAAATATAGATGCATTTCAAATCATTAGAAAAATACTAAGTTGCATATCATGTCTAGATGGTAGCTCCTAAGAAAATACTAGCAGTTACTATAAATGTTGCAAATCAATTAATAGCCATAGAGGTTGATTCTTTGTTTAGAACATCTCAAACATACAGAGTCCCGCCTTTGTGGGATGAACTTAATAGGAGGCTAGGTATCATTTCATCTAAATCAACCGAACTTAGACAAATCAAGAGGTTTTCCCTAGATAGGATCCTGGATCCTCATCAACTCATTATTTGTCATGAACTTCAAAGAGCCTACCATAGGTGGTTAGCTTATAGGAGAGCTCTTGTGTCTTTAGAATTGTTCACCTTTGAGGAATACCTCGAGAACGCAATTGTTATACACCAATTCCTAGGTCGTGTAGAAGATCAAGAGGTCATTCTTATGGATAGGGAAATATGGAATAGAGTTCCTAGGGCTATGTTATATCGAGAGTATTGCCACGAAATTTATTTCTACCAACTAGAATCTGAGACAGATAATATCACTATAGCACTTTTTGTCAAATTATTGAAAGAAAATTTTCAATTTGAAGAAGAACACTTCATGACTCCTGAAGAACTTGAGCCCATTAATGATATTTATAAATTGTTTATAGAAAACTAGATCATTGCTTTCATTATTATTATTTCTTGCATTTAGTGTGCTATTTGTTATCTTTATAATATTGTTACAAAAACAAAAAAACCAAAACATAACAAAAACCAAAAACATTTTATTTCAAATACTATAGTAGGTATATAATTAAAATATATACCTCTTAAGCTTGTTGCATATATATATATATATATATATATATATATATATATATATATATATATATTTTCTGAAATCTAAATTTAAGCATAATGCCTAAACTTAGGAATGGTAAACAAACTGAACAAGAAGGAGAAGATTGGTTAGGAGACAAAACAAAAAACCCAAATGTCCTTCCTAAGGAATCAATTTTAGAAGGAGAAACTCTAGAACAACCAGAAGATGACCTGGCTAAAGAAAATGAACAACAAGAAAATCTTAAAGAGGAAGGATCCTCATCCCCTAGAATAGCTCCAGATGGAACTATTGCTTTTGATAACTTAGATCATTTCTAGAAATTTTTCAATAATAACATTGGTGCTCTTAATATGGCAGTTCGTATTGATAAAGGACAAATTAGTGACACTCAAGCAGCCATGGAACATATGTTTGACATACACACTAATCCCTTGTCTTTCATTGATCAAGAAAGTGATAAAGCTGGACCATCCAATAGAGATATGGTCACTATGATTCAGAACATGCCAAAACAACAGAGTTACCCAACCCCTAAGGAACCCGTTATTGAGCCTAAAATCATTCCCACACAAAAGAAACCTTCCTTCACTGCCTTACTTCACCAAACTATTGATCAATATGCTTTAAGTAGACAAAAACCTAAAATGAAGCCAAACACCAATTTTCAACAATCGGGCATACAACATAATACAACTTCAAAATTTCTTCATAACACCCTTCCTACCAACAATTTACACAATAGCAATATAGCATCTAATCTCCGTGTCCCTCCATCATATGCTCACAAATCCCATATTAATGCCCTACTGAACCAATATGGTGGGCAAACCAGTAATCTGCAATCCATGGTGAAACAGTTAGCTTTGCGCATGGACCAGATAGATCCCTACCATCCCTCGTACAATTATCGAGAGATATGTAGTCAACCTCTGGATCCCATAGTTGTAGCACAACCATACCCTAAACACTTCCCCATGCTCGTCCTGCCTATATATAAAGGAACTGAAGATCCCATAGAGCATCTTTGCATGTTTAGGATAGCATGTCATGATATATCACATGATGAATTGCTATTACTAAAAATGTTCATGAAAAGCTTAGGAGGAATGGCATTAGAGTGGTACTATCAATTTCCCACTCATTCTTTGAGAAATTTTGAAGAAATAGCTAAATCATTTGTCCATCAATTTAGTGCCTACATCGAGAGGCATGTCACCATTAAATATTTGTACAACTTAAAACAAGACAAATATGAATGTTTTTCTGATTTCTTAGCTAGATGGAGGCAGTTGATAGGAAAATTGCACTTTGTGCTACCTTATAGGGAAATGTTGGACATTTTTATTAATAATTTACAAGAACAAATATCTTATGAGTTATCAACTGCTACCTTAACCACCTTCGATCAAGCTATAGACTTAGCTCAAAGGGTAGAAGATGCTCTCATTAGAAGAGGTCAGCTCAAAAAGAAAGATGATGAGAAAACATCTAGAAATTAGTATAAAAACAAACAAGTTGTAGGTGATGGAGTCACTGATAGTAGAAACGTTGCTAATATCAATACAACGAAGACAACAAAAAAATTTATATTAAAACCTCCTAATAAACCTCCTTGAGAATTTACTAGATTGAATCAACCTTTATCAACCATTCTTCCTCAATTATTAGCACGAGGCTTGATTCAATTACCAACTATCCGGGAACCCGATCCAACTATACCCGGATACAGAGCTGATTTACATTGTGACTTTCATAGAGGACTTGGACATGCTACAAACTCTTGCAAAATATTGAAACATAAAATACAAGATCTGATTGATAATAATGAAATGGAGGTGCAAGCCTTCCAACCTAAAAAAAATGCTCCTAATAACGCTCAAAAGACCATTCCCCAAAATCAAAATCAAAATGCTAATCAATCATTGGATATATTTCAACATCCTTTACCAAACCATGGTAAATAAGTGGCCAATCAAATCGAACATCATAATGTTCCCCCTCCTACCCGATATGTAGGGACTATTAGCGGACAATTATCTATTCAGGATCCTCAAATATTTGGCACAACCTTATCCATGGTCACGACTAGACCCCTACATAATATTCAAACTCTCGATCCTAGTGATGTAGAATCAGATACTGAAAGTGAAGTAGACATCACCTCAAACCAATCGAATAGTTTTGAAAACAAATCAGATCCTATTCAACCCATCACAAATGCTATGGTTCCAGAAGAACCATTTCCTAGAAGAGTTACTACTCGACCCTCTTCTAATCAGTTCCTTCCTAATGAACAAGCCATAAATGCTCAACCAAGACCAGTTCAACGTCAATATAACATTGTAGGTACCATCAAAGTCGTTACCAGAAAACAGGCTCAAAACTCTCAACAAGATCAAACTCAAAATGATGGATCAGCTCCATTTATTTTGAAAAATCCCAATAAAGGGAATCATATGTCTACTGTTCAACCAAAACCTGCTTACAATATTAATGAACAATTATCCAATATTACAGCCAAAATTTCCCTTTTGGACTTGTTAAGATCTTCTCCTACCCATAGGGATGAGTTAATGCTTACATTAAGCCAAATGATGGTACCTCAAAATATTCAACCCGAAGCCATGTCCAATACTATCATCACTCGAGAATTTGATTGTATTGAATTTCGAGATAAAGATATCTCAAAACATAGTTTACATAAGGATAACCCCTTATATATTACTACTCTAATTGGAGATGTAGCTATCAAAAGAGTCTTGATTGATAATGGTTCATCTCTAAAAATTTGCACTTTTGACTTCTACCAAAGATTTGGATTTAGAAGTGATGAAATGAAGAAAACTGACATGATTATCAAAGCTTTCAATGACGAGACACAAGAAATGTGTGGAGTCATTACCTTACCCTTGCAAGTTGGTCCTAGAACCCTAGATACAACCATGTTTATTGTACATTGCCCAGCATCGTACAATATACTTTTGGGTCACCCTTGGATCAATGCGATGCGAGCGGTTCCCTCCACTTTACATTAGTGTGTTAAATTTGAATTTAAAAATTAGTTGGTCACTATCAATGGTGACCCTAGACCCTTTGATATGTGTGCTTTGGCAGAACCTGTTGGAGTGCAATTTTGCCCCGCTCTATCATCCACACATCCTAATTCTTATTTTTCATCTAAATGTGTGAAAAACACACACATAACATCATCTAATCCATCAACTACACCTATACATTTAACTCAACCATCTTCTAAACAAACCACACTAAAACCTCAAAAAGGTCTTCAATCCACAACCAATCCTTCATGTTCTATCCCTATAATTTCAAAACCTATAGATCCATTTATTGACACCTCCACATTATCAAAATCTATCATACCTTCCACATCTAAAGATATAGGGAATTATCCTTCTACATCTTATGCTCTTTCTGATGAACTTTTACTGGATTTATCCACAATATTAATATAAAAAAAAACAAATGATTTTATGCAAGATTCAATTCTTTTAAACAACTTTCCACCATCTCCTCATACTTTGGGCCTCCCACAACCTATGGGAAGTACTTACCAAGTCGGGAGTTGTGCTTTTATTTATAAAGGATATGATTGGGGAAGAATACCCAGGAATATCAAAACTCATCATGAGGGATATGCCCGATGTTATTTTGCTAATGAATATATTAAAGGTAAGCCCATAATGCTTAAAATGGGCTATAAAGGGAAATGCTTGGGACCTTTCCAAAATGGTATGAAAGAACCTATTAAGGTAGAGCCATGGCCCGCTCGATGTGGTGTGGGCCTATTTCCTAGTAAGGGTCAACCCTTCCCTTTTGAAGATGATGATCAACTCATATGTTATCAAGATTATCTAGATAAACAAGATTCTTTGTGTTCAAAGAATAATCCCTTTACCTGCAATATGCTATCCATAGCTTACCCTAAATTGATTGCCGAATCCGATGAGGAGTTGGAAGGAGATATTTTCCATGATGTCTCCGTTGAAGAGTTGTTACACAATGGTTTTTATTTTGATGGTTCTATACCAACTATATCCCAACTTGTGGCCACCACTCATCAAGATGAATTATCCAACTTAACCTTAAAATAATTACAAGAATTGGGCGTTTCACCCGCCCCACCTAATTTTGAAAGAGATCTACACATGGAAGTAGAAAACGTCCTTAAAGTTAACATTGGAACTGAGGATAATCCTCACATAATCAATATTGGATCAACATTAAGTCAAGAAAAACAAGATGAATACATTGCATTCCTTAAAGAATATGAAGATGTCTTTGCTTGGACATATGAAGATATGCCATGTCCTGGACCCTTTTGTAGTCATGCATCATCTAGTAGTCCATCCGGATGCTAAACCTGTTAAACAGAAACTTAGAAAAATGCATCCTAAAGTGGCCCTGCTAGTCAAAGGAGAGTTAGAAAAACTCCTGAATGTTATTTTCGTACAAGCTATTGATTATGCTGAATGGATCTCGAATGTAGTTCCAGTCACCAAGAAAAAAGCTACCAAAGTTAGGGTTTGCACGGACTTTAGAGATATTAACGCTGCATGCCCTAAAGATGATTTTCCTCTTCCAAACATGGACCAAATCATTGAATTTACCGTCGGAGTGGAATGATGTCCCTAATGGATGGATTTTTTGGCTATAATCAGATCAGGATAGCTCCTGAAGATCAGGCTATAATAACATTTATTACCCCTTGGGGTACCTTTTGTTGGAAAGTGATGCCATTTGGTTGAAAGAATGCAGGTGCAACATATCAACAAGCTATGACTTATATCTTTCATGATATTATGCATGATATCCTACATGATTACGTAGATGATATTATAGCTCGCTCTATTAAAGAAGATGATCATTTAGATGATTTGAGAAAAGTATTTAATCGGTTAAGAGAATACCTTATTTGATTAAATCCAGCAAAATGCATATTCAAAGTTAAGTCTGGTAAACTATTAGGGGTTTTAGTTTCTTTGTGTGGTATCAAAATCAACCCTCTCAAGATTACGGCTATCACTGATATGCTCGCACCTACCAATATATCTGAGTTATGAAGTTTACAAGGTAAGCTTCAAGCCATCCGTCGCTTCATCGATAAGCTAGCGGACAAAACCACTCCCTTTATTAAGCTCCTTAAGAAGGATGTCCATTTTAATTGGGACGACGAATGTAAAGAAGCTTTTGAACTTCTCAAACAATACCTCCTTAACCTACCTATGCTTTCACCGCCTAGACCTGATTGCCCGTTTCTCCTGTATATTTCAGCTTCAAATTTTGCTTTAGGAGCTATGTTAGCTCAGCTTGATGATGAGAAGAAAGAACGTGCTAATTATTACATTAGCCAAAATTTAATCAGTTATGAAACTCATTATACCTCATTAGAAAAACTATGTCTAGCAGCCGTATTTTCTACGCAAAAATTATGCCATTATATGATTAGTCAAAAAACATGTCATTGCTAAATATGATCCCTTGCGGTATCTCATGAGTCGACCTTATTTATTGGGTCACACAGCCAAGTGGGTTCTTGCTCTAACCGAGTTTGAACTCACATTCATAGGACAAAAGTCTATTAAGGGTCAAATCATAGAAGATCAGTTAGCTGCTGCACCCTTAGAGTCTACCCATCCCCTCATCATTGAGTTTCCTAATGAATGCATTCAATTAGAGGTAGACCATATTGAACAATGGTCCTTATACTTTGATGGAGCCCGATGCATGAGTGAGGCTGGTGCGGGTATTATTTTAATATCCCCACAAAAACATCTTATACCTTTGTCCTTTAAATTAACATTTTCTTGCACCAATAATACTGTCGAATATGAGGCTCTAATCCTTGGATTACGAGCTGCCTTGGCATTAAAAATCAAACATCTGCTAGTTTTTGGTGACTCCCAACTTGTCATAAATAAAATTAATGAAGCTTATCATACCAGAGATGATAAATTATGCCCATATAAAGCATATGTTTTGCAATTGTTATCCTTGTTTGATAAAGTTACTTTGGAAGCTATTCCACAAACTAGCAACCATGCGGCTGACGCTATGGTCGTAGCTGCATCTCTTCTGCCCTTGGAGTTAGATGAAAAATATGCCACCATCATTATTCATCTACTCCAATAACTCGCTTTAAATAAGTCATGTTTAGAACCTTTGGATGTGTTTCTAATCAATGAAACTACTCCTGACCCTTGGTATACAGATATAGTTGATTTTCTTCAAAATGGGACTTTCCCTGCCAATTCAAATAGAAACCAGCGTCGGTTATTACGTAGACGAGCAAGTTAATTTGTAATAATTGGCAATACTTTATATAGGAGATCTTTTGAAGGTATCCTATTGAGATGTTTGAATCTAGAAGAATACAAATCAACTTTAAGTGAAGTCCACGATGGATCTTGTGGAGGACACTTCAGTGGTAGTGTCATTGCTAAAAAACTCTTTAGGATAGGCTAATTTTGGCCTACCATGGAAAATGATGCACATGATTATGTACGCCATTGCGACAAGTGCCAGAAACATGCTGAACTTGTCCATGCGTCTGCACAAGAGCTGCAGGCTATTTCATCTCCTTGGCCATTTTTGAAATGGGGCTTAGACATTATTGGCAAAATTAATCCTATGTCATCTGATGGACACAAATTCATCATAACCGCCACTGAGTATTTCATGAAGTGGGTTGAAGCTATGCCTTTAGCTTCTTGCACTGGAACACAAGTCTCTAAATTTATTTTTAATCAAATCATTTGTAGGTTCAAAATTCCTGCAAATCTCATCTCAGACAATGGAATTTGTTTCAAAAATAAAGATGTCAAGAAATTATGCCAAAAATATAAGATGCAACATCACTGGTCCACTCCCTATTATCCTCAGGTTAATGGCCAAGCAGAAGCATCTAACAAAACCTTAATCAAAATTCTTAAAAGATTGGTCAATAAAACTGGCCACAACTAGCACATTCAATTATATCCAGCTTTGTGGGCCTATCGAACTAGTGTTCGAACTCCCACTAGAACTTCACCTTTTGTCTTGGTTTATGGTGCTGAAGTCGTTTTTCCTTTTGAATTAGAAGTTCCTTCTTTGGCTCTACTACTTCAAGATACCGAAGTAGGAGATGAATATCGAGATGCGGACTCGACCGCTGGAACTCCTAGATGAAAAGTGCATCAATGCTTTGGAGTATCTTTGTGCCTACCAAAACAAGCTTAAAAGATCATATGCCAAGAAAGTTTGTCATCGATCCTTTGAGATCGGTGACTTTGTTTTAAAAGAAAATAAAAAAAATACTAATGCAACTAAAGACCTTAAAGGTAAATTTGAGCCCAATTGGCTTGGACCATATATTATCACTGCTAAATTTGAATCAGGAGCATACAAATTACCTACCTTAGATGGTAAATATTTAAAAGAACCTATGAATATTATGCATCTTAAGCGATATTACGCATAAAATTTGGTCATTTCATCATTTGTACATATTTTGCATGTTGTATCATTTTAAATATATATATAAAACTGTTTACACAAAAACAAATGAAAAAAATAAAAAGTCAAAACAACAATATTACTGACTCTTTTGAAACCCAAAAAAATAAAGAAGAAAGAGAGAGTCAAAATTATCAAACTCCTCAAAAATATTTGTTGTATATATTTCTTCTTCAAGTATTGTAGTTATATTTTCAAATTATTTTGGATAAATTAGCATTTATTTGGAATCCCCCACTATCACAAACACAAAAATAAATATCTTGATTTTATCTGGTATGATTACTAATCTCTCTTATATCAAAGTCCACAAAATTTAATTAAATAAAGTTTGAGCATAGAGAATTGATCTTGGTATTTACTTAAACCAATAATATCTTTTCACAATAAAATGATTACATTTGTAATTTCCATGCTATGCTACATAGTAGAAGTGGTTTCCTGAGTGAAAAGTTTCCCCTGCTATCCTATCATGCACATGGTCTAGAATTTTTGAGAATTGGCAAAAGGACAAGTTCACCCCTACCCAGAATAAAAATCCCTTGCTCTACAGCTAATCCAAGCACGTATCCCTAGCATAGGAAGAAAAGCAAAGTTCAAGAAAAAGAGAAAAAGAAACAAGTTATTTCAGCATTATCTCAAATATCAAGCCAAAATACAAAAAAAAAAAAAAAAAGAGAAAAAGAAAAGCAAAAGCAAAAAAAAAAAAGAAACAAGCAAAAACAAAAGCAATAAAATCCCTTTACCTACCCATTGAAAAGAAAAGAAGGGTTGATGAGCTTGAATCCTTGGAATTCTCAATTATTCGAAAACTGTGAGGTAAGCCCCATAACAGGTGGTTTGTGCCCAACCCACTTGGCCTTGGGTAATCCCTAGCATGGCGATATGTCTGTCACATTAGCAACCTTATTTTGTACAGACCTATGTCTGCTCATGGATTTGCTAGATCCTGATAACCCGACCTACATAGTAGTCTGGTATGGTTATATGCATCTAAATCATGGTTAACGAACACTTATTTGGTTCATTCAAATCACTTGTATCAAATTATCTTGCTCAAAACTGGTAAATGAACAATGCAATTGCACACACATTTTGTATTTGAGAGATTTTGTGTATCATTATGATAAATCAAGATTGGTAATGAACTCACCTATGCACATGGGATTCCTTATAAATCTAACTTTTGTCTTTAAAATACTTTGAAATATTTTTGCAAATTGTTTGGAATAAATTCATTTTCCTCTTTAAAGAACAATTGTTTAGTATAAAGACAACTATATGCATTATCAAAAATCAAAATCATTTTCAAAACATACAATCAAGTTACATTTATATATAACTTTTGAATTTCGTGACGATGGTATAGTTCCAAAACCAAAATTATAATTTTATGCGTAACGCAAGTCCTCATCTTCATATTTTCTGACTATTTTCAAAAATAAAAAAAATCAACCATGCAATAAAACTATTATATTATTTTCTTCTTTGGATTTCGTGATGATGGTATATGTCTATACCTAAATATTCTATGCCTAGCGCAAACCATTGTACCAATTTTATTTTCCATTTATTCAAAATCATAAAAACATATGACTTAAATCATTATGTTACACAATTATGCTTTAAAACAAACAAACACTTATTTTATTTTATGTCATTATGTCAAACTTCAATTTTGCAATGATGGTATAATTCCTAGGAAATTATCCAAAAATTTTATCACACTTAGGAATTTATGCCTAGCAAAAGTCATTTTAAAATATTTCATGCATAATATTTTCATGGAAATTTGAAAACAAATCATCATCATCATCATCATTTGCATCATCACAACAAAGTCTTAAGATAGTCTCTTAAGCACTCTTTTACTTTTAACAATATTTCTATACTAGGATTAGCTTGACGACCGAGTGAGTGGCGACTCCATGAAATGGTCTATAATAGCGACAATGTCCTTTGAAATTATTGTTAGAAGTCCCTTTTATTTTTTATCAAATCACATCACAAACAACCAATTTGTTTACATCAGATTATTTCATGTCAATTTTAAAAACATGACATTCAAACCATAATATTTCCAACCGACATAATTACATGAATCATCAAATCAATCACATCACAACAATAAAGCATCATACAAACACATAAGACAAGTCATATGATAAAAAATATCATATATATATCTCAAAAATATATGTACATCATATCAAAACTAGATTGGTATGCCACAATATACATCTTGGCATACTCAATCCTCTCAAATCATATAATTAGTCTATACAGTGTAGTAGCCTAGCCTCGAGAACCCCTCAAGCTCTCAGCCTCATCTCCTCCCCTGCCCTGAGGTGGACGAGGTGGCCCCATTGTAGTATGTGTGGTACTACGTGTCCTAGTCGTCGATCGGGATGTAGTCCTCGATGACCTAGCCCTGATCGGATCCGCAATGCTGGCTAGCAGATGTACCCTCTAGCCCTCTGGCACCATCTAGAAGTAGATACCATGATAGAACGTGGTCTGAGCAATCGACCGTGCTAGCTCTTGAGTGCTCACTCCTCCGCTCTGTGCTCTAATATGTGCAACCTCATCTCTGAGCTGTGTAGCCTTCAATCGGTGGCGTGTAGCCTCATCCTGTAGAGTCTACACCTATGCCTGGAGATGGACAGTATTTGCCCAAAGAGTAGCCATCTCACTACTCTCTCCTATGTCCACACCCTGGCCCTTATCGAGTGATGGTGGCCTCTCTCTCCGTGGAGAAGGGGGTCTATCCTCCCTCCTCTCCCACTACCATGACCTCTGTTGAGCCTTTGGCCTCCTTGGCTCTTTCCTGCCATGAACCTGTGCTGCCTCAATGGCTACCTGGCACCACCTCCCCATCTGACGCACAACTATGTGAATCGAATTCTGAGCCCTCGTCATTCGAGGAGGGTGGATGCCTGTGTACCAGGCATCGTAGCCATCGATTACCCCTGAATTTTCCCCATCCACTGGATGAATGGGGGCATCATTTGTGTCCTAACTCAAAAAGTGCTACATGTCTAGAGCCTTGCTAACTATAGTGTTATCTCAAACGGTCCGAGAAAACTCGTAGTCTCTGAGAGATGGGATCCCCTGCTGTAGACCGAACTACCTCAAAACTCGGTCATAGCGATGGATCTCCACCTCTCCCCTCTCCATCCTCAGCTAGCAGGTTTGACTAATGTGAGCCAGCTCTTGTCCATCCTTAGCCCACCTTGGATGATATCTCCAAGGCCTCTAGGTGATCTGGTCGAAGACAAGGTCATCAAGTAGTCTCTAGGACATTGGCAGATCTATCCATTGCTGTGACCCTCTTCGGAGCCACCAGTAGAAAGCTCGGGGCCTCTCGCCATCAATCCCTATCAGTGGGAGCCCTACTACCCTACACACCATGATGTGCTCCCAGCACCAAATCTATAGTAGTGATGTCATGACTAGACATCGGCCACCCTTGTATACGACCCCATGAAGGATCATATATAATCGACATAGTACATAACTCCCCCAAGAAAACCTGTATCCGTGGTCTCTCATGTCGTAGACCACATCTATCAGTAGCCATGGTACTCTACATCCACTCTGATGGCATAGCAGTAGACCACCTAAAACCCCAACCAAAACCTGTGTCAGTCTAGATGCCCCAAGCATCTGGCGTAGCGACTCGATGTTCACTCTGCCCTTCTCCAGGGTGAAGCTCGGATCTCCGCACAGTCGCATGATCGCGTGGCCCTAATTGGTTGTGGGAGTTATCAATCGTACTTGTATAGGGATCCTCAAAATCCTCCATACATCCTCCAATGTGGGAGTTATCTCCCCTGTTGGTAACCAAAAACAAGAAAAACCTGGATACCACCTCTCTGCTAGGGCTGTCAATAGCCCCATATCTGTAGAAACCTGTGGCATCTCTGCCACATGCTACAAGCCAACTTGTGCCAATTGATCTCACTCTGCCTGAGATAGAGTGGCCAAGTCATCCCTTAGCCTGTCGTAGTTTCCATTATCTGCTCTTTAGTAATCCTCTCTGCAACATAAACAACAAAACAATAAAAATCATTAATAAAACAGTGATTAAAAATGCAAGTAAAGCAAGTTCAATTTCATCAATGATGATATCGTCCACTATTGGACGATATCATCCAAAATTTGAGCAAATTTGTCTTCGATTTTGCAAGCTGAAATCATCCCTTTTTTGACGAAATTGTCCCCATTTTGCCGATTTCGCCCCTAGACAAAATCGGCGATATCGAGACGATTTCGACGAAATCGAGACAATTTTGTCTCGACGACGTCGACAGCCCAAAAATGGTCATGATGCTCAAAAATCATCAAAATTTAATCTAAAAAGCGTAGAAAATCAAAATTCAAGCATTCTAAACTAAGTTTAGACCCTTACCCGTAGCCCGCGCCGGACCTCTGTCGATCTGTGCGCTGTCTCGACCATTTTGTTTGTAGAGCTCCACAAACCAGAAAATGAAAATGAACAGTAACAATGAATTAGGGTTTTTCCCTATTTTTTAATTTTATTCAAAAACAATTAAAAACATTTTAATTTTTGCTTTTTCGCATTTTTACCTCAAACGTTCGATTTGGGTAAAAAAACGGAGGGGGCATCATAGTAAGCTGTCGTACGATTTGACCAAGAATCATCGCCTAAAAATGGGAATAATTTTTTCTTTCTCGTAAATCGAGAAGAACTCATATTTAATGCATTTTCTTCGGAAAATTCGCTAAAGAGGGGGCAAAATGTAGCACCCTAAAATTGGCACAATAAAACTTAGCAAATAATTAAAATTACCTTAGTAATAATTCAAATTCAAATTTCAACCCCAAAATCGCTCCCAAACCGCCTGCTACCCGTTTCCTCATTTTTTTTGCCATTTTTAGAGTTTGTTTCATCCGTTGGACGATATCATCTCCGATCAGACGATATCGCCTCAGATCGGACGATTTCGTCTGGAGCAGAATGTCTAGACGATTTTGTCCCAAAACTAATTTTTCATAATTAGCTTCTGTTTCAATAGCTTCTCTAACTCAGACAGAGATGCGTCTGCACCGTTAGAGTCTCCCCCCATTGGAGATCTCCCAAAATGGGATGATCTCCAACCTCCCAACCTCTTTCCTATGCCTATTTAATCTTAGGCCCTCCCCTTGACATCCCCCTGGCTGAATTTTTCTGCACTTAAAGTTTCACATGCATTAGTATATTCTAGACTATTGTTTGCTTTTGTCCCTTTTCGAATTTTCTTGCAGGAACTTTGTTATTCTTTAGCCAGAGCAAGCTTAGATCGTCGCAGATGATCCTATCCAATTCAAGATGATTTCGACTATAGTCAACATTGGGGGCAATCAGTGCCCAGAGTTTGCGTTTTCTCCACTCTTTTCTGCTGCATTATTCTGCATTTAGTTAATTCTATGGTTATTCCTTATTACTCTGCATTTTGGAGTTCACCCATATAGTCTTAATGCATAATAAAATCATAAATTGTCATTAAATCATTGTAATGCACTTGTATGCTTGTTTATTATTATCATTTTAATATTATTGATATCATTCTACATCATTGCCCTCTGTTGGCATAACTGCATTTTCTGTATTTTGTATCTGTTTCTCTGATTGCAGGTATCTGACGAATTTGTCTGACGAATTCGTCAGATCTCAAACGATCCTGTCAGATTGGAGATGATCCTATCAAATTCCAGACAATCCTGACTGCTTCAAAAATTAGAACCTCCATCAGACATCCGGATCAGGTATGTCTCTTTAATCTAGCTTATTCTCTTTGTTTTCTGTTCAAATCTATTTTTTGTATTCATTTAATTTGCATTTTCATATAGAATAACTTCGATTCATCTGGCCAAACCTAGGACTTGGATGTTTAAAGCTAAAATTGAACACATTAAACTCATTCCCAACCTAGGCATGGAAACTGCTACTAAACGTTTCCTGGTGAACCCCACTATTCATCAAAAAATCACCTTAATACCCCTCCCCCGAGAGGCTGGACCTTCAAAGGGCCTCTCAGTCCAAGGTATTGTCCCATCATTTTCCCATCCTCCTTTCGGGCACGGATCCTTTAGCCTTAAGGTAAGGATGCAAAAAATTTGGAGCGATACAAGTGGATATGTTAAAGTGATTGTTCAAGTTCTATGAAACAAATTATTCTATATTCTTAATTGATTTGAGAAAGAGGTTGAGTATTTATGTGTGTGAAACATATTGAGTCTCTAAAATTTCTATGTATGTTTCCAAAAGAGTGATTGAAAGTGATTGAGAATTGAGGTGAATGTGAAGCATATTGAGTCTCTAACACTTCTCTGTATGTTTCTAAAAGAGTGACAGAAAGTGATTGAGCATTGAGGTGAATGTGAAGCATATTGAGTCTCTAAAAATTATCTATATGTTTCTGAAAGAGTGATTGAAAGTAATTGAGCATTGTGATAAGTGTGAAGCATATTGAGTCTCTAAAAATTCTCTTTATGTTTCTATGATATTGGACAAGTTCAAGTGTGGACTTGTTGAGTATATTTGAGGTAAGTCTTTGAGAAGACTTGTGGATAGATTTGGGTAAGCTTTTGTGAGAAGATTTGGATAAGTTGTAGTGAGGACTTATTGAGCAGATTTGGACACGTTCTAGAGAGGACTTGTAGATAGATTAGTGTGAGATTTTGTGGAATCTTGCAAGGCAGATTTGAGATCAATCTTTGAGAAGAATTGAGACCAAAATTGATTGATTTGTTCAAACCTTGAGTTAAGGTTTGGAGCAGATCCAGAAGAGTTGATTTGAGATTGAGTCAACTTTGTGTTAAGGCTTGAGGATAGAGATTGAGGATAGATTTGTGCTAGACCGAAGGAATATGTTTAATATAGATTAGAGGATAGAGTTTGGTGTAGATTTGAGGATAGGTTTATTCCAAACTGAAGACAAATATTGAGGATAGATTTGTGCTAGATCGAAGGATTGTGTTTAGTGTAGATTTGAGACAGAGCTTTGGAGATGACAGAGTTGAGGATAGAGGTATCTACCTAGAGTAGGGAGGATAGGTGTATTCTATGGATAGAGTTCCATTTTATAAGGGTAGTGGAGATAGAGTCTTCTAGAGGATCACCAGCCAGAGCAATATTAGGAGATTGGTGTCTCCTATGTATAGAGATCCACAAACTTGATTATGGGATTAGTGTCTCCTTTGTACAAAGGTCCATAAACATTGTAATAGGGAAAGGATTCCTAAGAGATTGATTGAGAAAATTTTAGTGAAATATTTTCTTCGTGGAGTAGCCCACATTGGGTGAACCACGTAAATTTTGTGTCTCTATTGTGTGTGGTTATTTGTGCATTGATTTGATTACTACTGTTGATATTTCTATCTATACATTGCATAATATTGATTGGGAAAGAAAAGTAAAAATTGGTCTTATATTGTTCACCCCCCTCTCAGTATAAGCTTATGTTATTTAGTATGAGGTAATCTTGGGAAGAGAGTAGAGGGATGCATCACCCAAGAGGTGAATGACTTCTTTGGAGATAAAAACTTGGTCAAGTATCCATTGAATGAGATTGTCCCCAACCATTCTGTTGCTGCACATGAAGTTAGGTCCTTAGAGTTTGACATCCACGGTATCATTTCCATTAATAAAGTTAAAAAAGTACTCATAAAACCTAGGAGTTATGGGGGTGCCTCCAAGCTTATCAGTAGGATAGAGGGGGTTGTTGAAATCACCAATCATAACCCATGCTTCATTAGAGAAAGGGATTCTCATTTGAGTGAGGGATTCCTAGAAGGCTATGCATTCAGTAGGGATTTTTGGGCCATAGATGTTGGAATAAACCCACCTGGATCTAGAGTCTTTGTAGTAAAATAGAATATTTATAACCCTATCATAGGAAGAGAGGAGTCTTCCCTCAAACTTGGATGAATATTATAAACATAGCAGACCTCTAGAAGAGTATCGAGTAGGGCTGGAAATCAAATTGTGACCACTCCAAAGGGTTTTGATAACTTTTTGGGTGTTATTTGGGTCAATTTTAGTTTCCTAGAGAAGAATTATGTTAGGCGTAAGATATTTCCTCATGGATAACACTACTCTTTGTTTAGTGATCCCATTGAGGCCTCTCACCTTCCATAAGAGGATCTTTATTTTTGGGATTTTGATTATGATTTCTTCCCCCCATTTCCTAGAGATTGGGGAGGTTTGGGTATTTTTCCTTCTGCTTTAGAAATGAATTTGTCAGTTGACTCTAGAAGAGAGGATAAGAGTGTGGTTTGAAGGCCATTGGCAATGGCATATTCTATTTCTTTCTTTTGTTTGTCTTGGGATGAAGGTCTCTCTTTTTTTTTTCTATGCCTACATCAGTAGGAACCTTATTTGAGCATATAATCAAATTTGATATAATATTTTCGATTCTCATATTTTGTAGAATACCTTGTATCTCCTAAATATTTAAAATATAAAATAGTTTTGATAAAGTACTTAGATTTCTTAGTTTTCCTTTGAGTTGAATCCCTTTTGTCTCCCTAATGTTCAACTTCAAGACAAGCACTTTGTAAATGGAAAGCTAAAGATAATTTTGATGCACTTTCAATTTTGATAAGGTTCTCTATTTTCAAGACCTTTAAGTTGGATTCCTTATGTCTCATTAATTTGAGCAAGAGACTAATATCAATGTAATTTTCCAACTCTATGTTGTGCTTCAATTTTCAATAGTAAGGTTTCTAAATTTCAAAAACTTAAATTGGTGTTGAATAACTCCTTAATTGGAAATTTAGAAAACAAATGTATTTGCAAATTTAATATTTCTATTTCAAAGTAGAAATCCTTATTCCTCCAAGTTTAAACTATTTGCAAATATTTCTATGTAATTTGGATTTCAAAAATTGAATGAGGTAATTTCAAAAAACCTTTCAAAATGCTTCTTTCTTCAAAAATCTTCTAAGGCATTCAATAATTCTTCTAAGGTTATAATTCTTTACCTTATTTCTCCTTCTATTCAAATAACCTTAAGTATAATGAAATAATTAACCTTGAATTCAATAATATTATGCCTTGTATCTCCTTAGTCTTTGCAAAGGTTTTTAAATCAAATTAAATATTTCTTACCTCCTTTAATATGGTGCTTCAAGACTTTGGCTTGCTTCTTTTTATTCTACAACCTGAGCTCTCAAGATGCTCTTCATTTACTGTGATGCATTCAAAGATCCTTAATACTCAATATTTAAGACTTTGAATCTTAAATGCATCCTTCTATTCCATTTTTCACTGCTTATGCAATATCCTTACACACTTCACTCTCCTTTGTATCAAAAAATATTATAATCCTTGCATTTATTGATATCTAAGATGTTTCAATCTTCTTCCAAGATGGTTGGTGCTCCTCCTACTTTAGCATGTGGCACTCTTTCTCTTCATATTCAAGATGTTACGTAGGGTGCCTTGATTCTCTAACACCCTTCCTCACTGTATAACATGCATCAATACTTGGTTTGAGGTGTTTCCAAGGTGTTACACTATATTTAATGTTACAATCAACATGTGGCAGCTTATCACTTGCAATCCCAATGTATACTTGGGTGATAATTGATTCCTTGGTGCTCAATCTAATTATGCTTCAATGTTACACCTACCAAAATTTATCTTCATCAAACGTATTATTTTCTACCTATTCGTATACTCTTCTTGTTCTTCTTGAACGATGCTAATGATTTTGTTGAGGTATTGCTACTCCTCCTCTACTTGGTGGCTCCACCATAATGGTTCTTTCCAATGTAGGTATATTCTCTTTCATGATGGTGTTGTGGAGTTTACTCGCTTACGCTTAAAAGGTCTGTCACGTCATGAGGAACTCTTAAAATCACAACCATCACTATAGATTCTAGTTGATCCACCTCTTAACCTAGGAACAAACTACCTTAGACAACTCTAAATCGACCAGGTTGGGTAAGGAAACCCCAAGTAGTGGGTCCTTTTACTAATGCTCTATTGTGCACATGCCCACTATGCCAGATAAAATGTTGTTACTTTGTTGTTTTGATATTTTTAGTGACCGAACCTATCAATATTAAAGCCTATAAAACCTAGACCGGTGCCTTATCCATTACAGAGTCATAGCAGGTTGATAAATGATCTTAGAAAAGATAACAGGAAGAAGAACTAGTATGTTTTACTCCATTAAAATGATGTAATGTAAATAAAACAATTAAAATAGCAAGAGAAGGTGTTATTTATGGATTCTGATTACAGTAATACATAAAAAAGCTAACACAAGACAATCACACAAAAGATGCCAAGGGAAGATTTGAGATTTTCATTAGAAAATATGTGCATAGAATAGATCAGTAGAGTGCTTGATCCTCATATGCTATTTGATTACAATAAACCCTCGGTTTGAATGTTTAGAACAAGGGGTATCTCCTCTCCATCCTTATTACAGTGACGTAAGAGTTCTCAACTCTAGCGCATTCCATAGGAAATAATAATAGTGAACGACACACATTGACAATCCCTAATGAATGACAAGAGAAGGGCGATAAGAAACACATAGGAAATACAAGGAAAAATATGACTCAAATAATAAATAAAGCTATACCTGGATTTTCTCTCTCAGAGGTTCGATAAAAAAGTTTAGCTGCAACACTCCTCTCCTTTATAGTGTGAGGCCACCTAACTGTTGTAATCGCCTATTCCATTGTAAGAATCCTACTATACCCAAAATTGGGATGCATTAAAAAATAGTCATGTAGCCCACGTTCCCTCTCATGTAGGTGGAAGTTGTGCATCTCCATCGGTACTACCTTGTATCGGTGGTTGTGGTCCTTCTAGTGTGTGTTCCATAGTGATGGTGGGCCCCACTCCTTCCTTCAGATTTTGAATGGCTTGGTCAATGAACTCCCAAGCCTTATCATGAAAGGTCAAGGAGAAGAGCAGTAGGTTTAAATCTTGTGTGGCCTCAATTATACGGTCCTTGGCCCACTACACATTATTATTGCGAAATTCACACAAGTGGTCTACCATCTCCACAAAATTCATGAAGTGCTTAGAAAACCTATCACCATATTATAAATCAAAATTTTGGATCCTTTGAAAGACAAATTATTTAATGACTGGGGCCCACCCAAAGTCCTAAATGGAGAGGTTACAGTCATCCAAATCATCGTTGGCCTCATACTCAAAATATGCCACCTCTTGGTTCTATTGGAGCCAATTTTGCTCATTTAGCAAGAATAGGGAGACCTTAATGTATTCTTCTACAAAGAAGCATAAAGAGTCATTTGACAGAGTGGCTGATAACCTTGAAATAGGCACATAGTTCTCCTAGAACATTTTTTAGATTGGCATGATTGCATCTATTATCTATCTTCTAAAGAACACAAGCTTATACTAAGAGGGGGGTGAACAGTATAAGACCACTTTTTACTTTTCTTATCCCAATAAATATTATACAATATATCAATGGAAATATCAATAGTAGAAACCAAAACAATGTACAAATCGTCACACACACATGAGACACCAATTTACGTGGTTCACTCAATGTGAGCTATATCCACGAATAAAATATTTCACTAAATTTTATCAATCCAAATTCTGGTAATACCTTTCTCGATTACAATGTTTATGGGAACCAAACCAAAGGAGACACCAATACCCTAATCTCAAGTTCGTGGGCACCAACCCATAGGAGACACCAATCCCCTAGCTCTGCTCTGACTGGTGATCCTCTAGAAGATCTTTGCCTCCATTGCCCTTAGCAAATGGAAATCTATCCATAGAATACACCTGTCCTCCCTGCTCTGGCTGGAGACCTCTGTCCTCAACTCTATCACCTCCAAAGCTAGTCCTCAAATTTGCACTAAACATAGTCCTTTGGTCTAGCACAAATGTCCTCGTTCATCTTTTCCTGTATGCTCTCTACGCCCTCTTCTCTCTCTACGCAAACCCACCCGCACTTGGTCGAACTTCAACCCTTGCATTGTCTATGCACACTCTTCTTCCTTTTTGACCTTTCACACTCAGAATGATTCAACGAAATGCACTCTGCACACTACAATCGAATTCACACTCTGCTCACAGTGATCTAACTTTTTGCACTGCGCACTATCTCCAAACCTCGCACATCAACACCACATCCAATCGCCCAAACAACCCTCCTTTTATATCAAAATTTTCAAGATGAAAACTTTAATCTTAGTCGGCTATTATACCAAAAAAAAACCCTAATCTATGTCGGCTGCAAGCCCTAATTTTTGTTGGCTAAAATTTAACTTTGTTGGCTTCACTGCCTCTGGAACTCTTTTGTAGCTTCTATCGTGAAACTACAACATGTCGCGATATCGCGACACCTTTGCAACCGTATACTTTCTTTTGGCTTTTGTCGTGCTATCACGTCACTTCAGCCTTTGTCGACTTCAACTAAGCTCTTGTCATGATATTGTGACACTTCTGACTTAGTCAGCATCAACTTTGCTTTTGTCATGATATCGCGACATTTCTCCCTTCGTCGACCTCCTTTCTGCTTTTGTTGCGAAATCACAACACTTCTATCTTCATAGCCTTCCTCTCTGCTTTTGTCACGAAATCATGACACTTCTCCTATAGAAGACCTGCATTCTATTTTTGTCATGAAATCGTGACACTTTCTCCAACCAAACGCTGCCATCTCAATCTATCACGAAATCATGACACTTTCTCTTCCTTGCACTCTTGTCTGCTTGCACTAGCAAAAATGAAACATGTCACAAAATCGTGACACTTTCGCTACCTTGTGTTTTTCTCTGCCTTACGCCCGTGAAAATGGAACATGTCATGAAATCACGATGCTTTTGCCTTTGAGCTCTTTCTCATTGAATTTGTCACAAAATCACGACACTTCTAGCTTCCGTACATTTTCTTTGCAGCTTATCGCAAAATTGCAATGCTTTCAGCTTCCGTATGATTTCTCTTCAATTTGTCATGAAATCACGACGCTTCTCATTTCAGACTCTTCCCTTTATTGTATGTCGTGAAATCATGACAGTTCTTACTTGGAACATTTTCATCTGTAGCATGTCACGAAATCGCGACACTTTATCTTGCTTCCACTTTATCTTCTGACTTGTCGTGAAATCGTGACACTTTTTCTCCTTAGCGCTTTTCTTTTCTTTGGGTCATGAAAACCCGACATGTCATGATATCATGACATTTTTTCTTTCGGACTCTCTCTCCTACAACATGTCACAAAATCACAACACTTTTTCGTCCGTTCAACCTTCCTTGCAATATGTCATGCAATCGCGACATTTCTGACTCCAAAAATTCTCTCTCCTCTTTGAGTCACGAAACTGTGACATGTCTCGATATCGTGACACTTTTCTAAAAAGCTTTCTCTCGCCTGCTTAAGTCATGAAAATGCGACATGTCGTGATATCATGACATTTTTCCAACTTACTTTCTTTCGAACCTATCATGCCGAACCTTCATCAAAACAAATTATTTGACATCAATTCAAATTCCTTCAATAGCTTCTTGACATCAATGACAACTTATTCACTTGAGCAAATGCAATGTACCCAAGGTACCCAAAATTGCCAACAATCTACCCCTTTGTCATTGATGGAAAACCTTTACTAAAAATGCTTCTCAAGAGCCAAAACTGAAACCAACTATGCTTAACAACTGATGAACTGTGCCCACAAATGAGAATATTTCTTTGAAGTTTTGCTCCCCCTGACTTGAAGCTTTCCTTTTCACTTTGAAGCTCTCCTCCTTACTCATATCTCTCCCCCTTTGTTATCAATGGCAAAGGGTCACCTTTGGGGCTCGGGACTAAGAATGAGCCTCTTAGCTTAGTCCCTTCCCCACCTCCTAATGATGTGATTAATTCTTGGGTGGGAGTAAAACTCCCATTAGGCACTGATCATCATCAACATCTATCACTTCCTTGCCGGGCCTTCTCTTGAACTCTTTGTCCATATTCCTGTTCCTGTTCCTGTCATTGTTCCTGTTCCTATTATCATTCCTGTTCTTATCCATGCCTTGATCCTTGGACCTGTTCATACCACTGTTCCTGTTCTCGTATCTTGGAAGTTTAGCTCTACACTGTCTAGCTGTGTGACCTCCATTGTTGCACTTATAACAAGTAACAATGTTATTTCTTTTAGGCATACCTGTTCTTTGAATTTGCCAGTTCTGCCCAAACCTGTTCTGACCAAACCTGTTTTGATCAAACCTATTCCTGTTATTTACCTTGCAATAGACTGCCTTGTGCCCGAACTGTTGACAAGAGTAGCAATACCATTGAAAGTAACTAGAACTTCTGAACCTATCATTTACCTCCTTCACTTGAGTCATGCAATGCGAAGCCATGTGACCAAACCTGTGACACGCAAAACATCTACCGTGAAATTTTCTTTTATTCGACCTCTTGGGTCCTGAAAACTTCTTCTCATTCTAAATTCAGTTTTCTATTTCTACGCATCTATCATTCAAGGACTTATGATCTGAAATACTTTCCTCATCAGAACTCTCTTCCTTTTGGAGTCTCTTACTAGACTCTCCAACTTGTTCCTTGCGTGACTTAACAAAACCAAGGCCTGTTTTATCTGTTGTCTTTCTTTGACCTTTGATGAGATATTTAACCCTTTTGGAGCTATCTTGAAACCTGTAAAGCTTATCCTTGTATTCTTTAGTTTCTTCTTTCAAAGAAGCCATTTTTTGTTCTAACTTACTATACTCAAGAACCTTAGACTCTAACTCATCCTTGAGTTCTTGCATCTTAGCTATAGAGAATTCAAGATTTTATATAAGATCATCTCTCTCCATACACCATTCATCTAACTTATCCTTGAGTCTAGCATTCTTCTTTCTTTCATTTTTCAAAGCACTAAGAGTACTACTAAGTTCACTTTCATGATCCTTTATTTGTTTGCTTTCTGAGTCATCAAAGCATTTTTCAGATTTCTTATCACTAGAGGTGCTACCTTTTTCAAAAACTATACACACATCTTCCTTATATTTTTTTGAAGCATCCTCATACATACTAGAAACCAAATCATTATTTGTGCAATCATCCTCAAGGTGACTAAAATTTCCACATCTAAGACATTTCATGATAATGAATCTATGTTTCGGTTCTTCTTCCTTTTCTGATATGAACAACATCTCATTTTCATTTTCACTTGAAGAACTTTCACTATCACTAATAGAACACTTACTTTCTTTGTCTAGGTAGAAACTCTTCTTGTGCTTGTGAGAATACCTCTTTCCTTGATTACTGTGCTCATCTTTGTTCTTTCTGTGATGCTTGTGCTTTTCAGAATCCTTGCTCTTTGAATCCTGTTTATCTTCATCACTTTCATCCTTGGGAATAGTACAGATCAGTAGCATAATGACCAAACTTTTCACAATTGAAACATCTTATATTTTTCACGCTTTTGTGCTTTCTAGATAATTTTCCTTTCTTGTCGTAATATGCCTCTTCATCACTAGAAGACTCATCACTCTCTTGAAGCTGTTTACCCTTGGATTTCTTAGTAGCCTTGAAGGCTGCCTCTTTCTTGACGTCAACCTTCACTTGAGTTCTCAACTCAAATGCTGTAAGTATACTATGGAGCTCATCCTTTTTCAAATTATCCAAATCTTTAGCTTCCTCAATAGCAGAAATATTTTCACTAAATCTATTAGGAAGAGATCTTAAAATCTTATCACAAACATCATTTTTATCAAGCTCAAGACCTAAGTCTTTCATGGAGTTAACAACCTCATCCATACGAAGCATGTAGTCACTAATATTTTCATCATATTTCATCTTGAGTTGTTCAAAAATACCTTTGAAGTGTCTCAACTTGGCCTTTATGACATTTGTATCACCTGTATGAACCACCTGCAACTATTTCCACATTTCACTAGCTGTCTTGCAATGAATCACTTTGGTGAGATCTGCTTTCAGTAAGCCTTCTAGATTGCATTCATTGCTTTTGAATTGCTCGTGATGTAGGAGCCTTTCTTCTTTAGTATTTGTACCATGTATAGGAATAGTGTACTCATCTTCAATTACTTCCCATACCTCATTACCAAGTGCCATTAGATGAACCTTCATCCTTGCACTCCAAAGACCAAAATCTGACCCATTAAGAATAGGTGCTGCATTGCCGCTTGAATAATCCATTGTGTTCTTAACCAGCTCTTCCTTCAAGCTGTTAAACTTTTTTGAAGGCACCTACTCTGATACCAATTGAAGAACACAAGCTTATACTGAGAGGGGGGATGAACAATATAAGACCACTTTTTACTTTTCTTATCCCAATCAATATTATACAATATATCAATGGCAATATCAATAGCAGAAACGAAAATAATGTACAAATCGTCACACACACATGAGACACCAATTTACGTGGTTCACTCAATGTGAGCTATATCCATGGATAAAATATTTCACTAAATTTTATCAATCCAAATTCTGGGAATACCTTTCCCGATTACAATGTTTATGGACACCAACCCAAAGGAGACACCAATCCCCTAATCTCGAGTTCTTGGGCACCAACCCATAGGAGACACCAATCCCCTAGCTCTGCTCTGGCTGATGATCCTCTAGAAGATCTCTGCCTCCACTGCCATTAGCAAATGGAACTCTATCCATAGAAGACACCTATCCTCCCTGCTATGGCTGGAGACCTCTGTCCTCAACTCTATCACCTCCAAAGCTGGTCCTCAAATTTACACTAAACATAGTCCTTCGGTCTAGCACAAATGTCCTCATTCGTCTTTACCTGTCTGATCTCTATGCCCTCTTCTCTCTGCACAAACACACCCGCACTTGGTCGAACTTCAACCCTTGCACTGTCTGCACACACTCTTCTTCCTTTTTGATCTTTCACACTCAGAATGATTCGACAAAATGCACTCTGCACACTACAATAGAATTCACACTCTGCTCATAGCGATCGAACTTTTTGCACTGCACACTATCTCCGAACCTCGCACATCAACACCACATCCAATCGCCCAAACAACCTCCTTTTATATCAGAATTTTCAAGATGAAAACTTTAATCTTAGTTGGCTGTTATACCAAAAACAAACCCTAATCTACATCGACTACAAGCCCTAATTTTCATCGACTAAAATTTAACTTTGTCAACTTCACTGCCTCTGGAACTCTTATGTAGCTTCTGCCGCGAAACTACAACATGTCGCGATATCGTGACACCTTTGCAACCGTATACTTTATTTTGGATTTTGTCATGCTATCATGAAACTTCAGCCTTTGTCGACTTCAACTAAGCTCTTATCATGATATCGTGACACTTCTAACTTAGTCAGCATCAAATTTTCTTTTGTTGCGATATCATGACATTTCTCCCTTCGTCGACCTCCTTTCTATTTTTGTCGCAAAATTGCAACACTTCTGTCTTCATAGCATTCCTCTCTACTTTTGTCATGAAATCATGACACTTCTCCTATAGAAGACCTGCATTCTGTTTCTGTCACAAAATCATGACACTTTCTCCAACCGAACGCTGCCATCTTAATCTGTCACGAAATCATGACACTTTCTCTTCCTTGCACTCTTGTCTACTTGCACTAGCAAAAATGGAACATGTCGCAAAATCGTGACACTTTTGCTACCTTATGTTTTTCTCTGCCTTACACCCACGAAAATGGAACATGTCACAAAATCACTACGCTTTCACCTTTGAGCTCTTCCTCATTGAATTTTTCATGAAATCGTGACACTTCTAGCTTTTGTACATTTTCTTTGTAGCCTATCACAAAATCACGACGCTTTCAGCTTTCGTACGACTTCTCTACAATCTGTCACAAAATCATGACGCTTCTTATTTCAGACTCTTCCCTTTGCTGTATGTCACGAAATCACGATAGTTCTTACTTGGAACATTTTCATCTGCAACATGTCACAAAATCACGACACTTTATCTTGCTTCCACTTTGTCTTTTGACTTGTCACGAAATCGCAACACTTTTTCTCCTTAGCACTTTTATTTTCTTCGGGTCGTGAAAACCCGACATGTTGCGATATCGTGACATTTTTTTTTTGGACCCTCTCTCCTACAACATGTCACAAAATTGTGACACTTTTTCATCCGTTCAACCTTCCTTGCAATATGTCACGAAATCGTGACATTTCTGACTTCGAACATTCTCTCTCCTCTTTGAGTCACGAAACCGTGACATGTCACGATATCGCGACACTTTTCTAAAAAGCTTTCTCTCACCGGCTTAAGTCACGAAAATGTGACGTCACGATATCGCGACATTTTTCCAAGTTTCTTTCGAACCTGTCATGCCAAACCTTCATCAAAACAAATTATTTGACATCAATTCAAATTCCTTCAACAGCTTCTTGACATCAATGACAACTTATTCACTTGAGCAAATGCAATGTACCCAAGGTACCCAAAATTGCCAACATCTTCCTTGTTGTAAGTTGTTCTAAATGAGGCTTACTGCATGCCTCATAGCATATATATCTATGAGAATGAACTTTAAGTCCCCAATTTTGGCTTGAATTTTCTCTTTAATTTCCTATTTAAGTTCATCTATGTCCCAAGTTGGACACTAGGATGCATAGTGGAAGGAGCAGGCATCTTCAGTTTATCAACTTCTTCCTGAAGTTGCTTGACATTGAGCTATAAGGGTCCCATCTTTGTAGCATTGGATTTCCATTCTTCAAGTTATTTCTCTATAGCTTTGGCCACCTGTGCTTGAGAACCCATTTGGGATTTCATCATTTCAACAGGTGCAACGGATGCCCTTATGACACCTTTACTCATATCAATAGTGGCATCTTTCATGCTAGGTGGCAAGGGGATCTCAAAGGTAACAGTAGATGTTTCAGTGGACCCTTACCCCGCTATCTCCCTACACTTGACTATTCCATTGCTAGGAGATATTTGATCTTCCATATCTTGAATATGATCATCTTCATCAGCTGTAAACTAGCAGGTGTCAGTGACCATTGCCATTGTCAAACTTTCAACCCCTTGATCCCAGGATTTAGTCCTAGACTTTTTGTGAGTAGGGAACTACGTGGGGCTTTGCACTTCATAATATCTTAGGATATTAGATAATATCTCAGCTTGAGTTATGTTTTTCATCACCTTGGGACACACTTGATGTTCTTCTTGATTTATTACCAAGGTGGCAAAATACAAAGTGTGTTGACCTTCTGCCAATTGGCCTTACTCCTATGGGCTTATTAAATTCAATGCTGATGATTTGGTAGTCTACGGAGATGGGCCAATAGCCAAATATTTCCCTTTGGAAGTGGCAATAGGGAGAATTAGAAGAAGGAAATTTGGCTTTCTCTTATTGGGTCTCATCAATTATCTTCATCATGACCTCGAAGAGGTCAGAGTCTTGCTGAATGATTTATAGAGTGGGGTCTTAAAATTATTTTAGAGGGGCCACTAGGACCAGTGGGGCCATATTATCCACTAGAAAGCTTCGGTGCAATTTTAGTTGGGTGTTATAATCGCCAACAACCTAAAATTCACTATATAGCCACTTATCCTTAGGCATCCTCCATACCAAGTCCAAGGTCTGGTTGCTCTTGAAAGCCTCTGCATTGCATCTTCAAAATCATCATCACTGTGTGTGACTTCCAGAAGGGCTAGCTTGCCAATGACTTATTTTTTGTGGTGGTCATCTGGGTCGTAGGCCCTCCAAGCGACCTCTGGAAAATAGTAGGTGTCCATATTCTAGATAGCCCATAACACGACAAAGTGGCCAAGATAGGTGTAATGGCCCATTGTACAGGGAATGAGAAACCACTTCACTGGTCCTTTCTTCCTTAGATGTCTAATTTCTACCTCCTCGATCATCTGCCAAGTGATCTCTAGGATGGCGATGGAAGTTGGGCAGTGGAGTGGTAGTGCTTTTGGGGGTAGTTTTGATCCATATATCCTAATATAGGAAAATTATTCCACATAGAAGTAGTATCCTACTTTCTCCTAGTGTAGGAAATTCCTAACCCCTACCCCAATTCTATTTTGGAAGTTCCCACATAGTTATAAGTGCACTACGATGAGGACCTTCTTGAATAAGGTCATATAACTAGAACATCCCTCCTGGATGTACAATAACTGATCCTATATAGTTGGTGCATTCACTCCCCCTAGATGGGTCACCAAGGCTTTGTCCAACTATGCTATAAATAAATGAATGAAAAATGAGTAATAAGAAAAGGGAGGAATCTCCCTCTTCTCGGCCAATATGGTCTTCTACAACAGTTGTAGTTCTTCATCCAACTTATCACTGATAATGTCCTCCTATCGATAAATAGGATTTTTGTCTGTTTTGTTGCATTAGAGGATTAAAAACATCACCTCTTTGTGATTGGCTCCAAGTACTTCTCCCCTAATGATAGATTGATCATATCGGTGTAGTCCTGCACCTAGGGATGGAGCAAGAACTTTTTTATGGGGAAATATACTGCTGGCCTCATCCTCCATCTCTTCAATAGGTTCTGAGGGAATGTAGCATTCAAGATATAATTGTATTGGAGGACCAATGTATTAAAACCTACCACCTTGAAAGCGGTGGCTAGGCTGAAGACTTGCTGAATTCGATCGATCAACACCCAAGCCACTGCCTAGCCTTTGAAATCATGAATGGTGTATGCTTTGGAGTCATAAGAGACTACGAGCCACATCAATAGGTTAGAGGAATGGTACACCTTTGGGTAGGTTAATCAACCTAGGTTTGTACTCCATTTGTTGCACACAGGAGCTAGCTTGGTGCCATCTCGGTAGGCCCATGCATAGAGGTCTCTTAGGAGCATTGGGTGATGCTGGTTATCTTCCTCTGTGGGATCGAATGCATAAATTGTGACCTCTACTTTTTTTTTCTGCTCCTCGATGATATCCCTACTGGTATCGGGTAAATATTTAAGTGCCTTAGGGTTCTACACCTCCTGGATTCTTGGCCATGGGCCATACCCAAATAATTATACCAATTATCTGTCGAACAATGGATGTCTTAGGAGATGTAGCGTTGGTATATGCCATCTCTTTCGAATAGCAAGTCTACAATTTCCCTCTTGACTGTAATATTTCCTCTACCTAGGATTGTAATTTCCTCTATGTTCTCTACCTTTTACTCTACTCTTGACCTTGTCGATGGATAATTTTGCATGCATGGATGGCACAAAATAGGGCCACCACATTTCTTTTAAAACATGTGCATTAAATTTGGTAGATGGTGCATGCACTTTTTTGCCTTCTAGGAGCTTTGGGATTGGTCGAGCATGCCACGTCAATTGCCACTTTCTCATCCCAAGGTACTGATGGGGTGAATTGTGGCTATGGACAATAGTTCAGACATGTGGTAGTTCTAGGTTGGTGAGGATAGGACATAGGTAGGTATGCACTCACGTGAGGTGCATTAGCTTTAAATTCTAGTGTGCATGCTACATTGGGGAGTGGGGCATGTGGCTTTCAATGTGGGCACACAAGGTTGTGTACTCGTCTGACATTTGTGTACCCTAAGGGAGTGGTGTGCACTTGAATTTATAGGGTGCACAAGCTATGCACCCTTATATACTTCATGAGCTCCATCGTAGTGGAGCACAAAACCTAAATATGGACGTATAACCTTGTGCACCTAACTTAGACACTCATGCACCCTGAAGGGAGGGGCACGTCGACTTGGGATGGGGTGCACCACCTTGTGCACCCTGATGGGGGTTGTGTGCTTTGCTTTGAGAGTAGAGAACATTGGTTTGAGGAGGAGCACACAACTTGTGTGCTCCAAGGGATCATGTGTGATCCATTGGAATTGAGTGTACATCAGGCTTTGGGGTATGCATGGAAGTATGTGCTCCTAGGGTCTATAGAGTGCTTTGCCAAGATGGAGCACAAAAGGTGGGTGTGGATGCACAATATAGTGCACCCACGAGAATATTATGCAATCCAAAGGAGTGGAGTGCATGGGATTATGATGGGGTGTGCAACCTTGTGTGCCCCAAAGGTCTATTGTGCACTCCACCTCCCTGTGGAGCACATAGAATTTTGGCAGGGTGCATAACCTAGTGCACCCCTAAGGGGCATTATGTTCCCCATTACCCAATGGGGCACACGGGCTGAAGGTGGGCACACAATATTGTGCATCCGGATGGGGTACTTCATACTCCATGATATGAAGCACATAAGATTGTTTTAGGGTGCACAAAATTTATGCTTGGGTGACTTCAAGTGCACTCCATTGGAGTGGAGCACATAAGTTTAGTTCGGGGTGCACCACCTTGTGTGCCCCACAAAAAAGGTATGAATTTGGCTCCCAAAAGGTGGCTATTTTTTTGGGAGTCAATAGATGGAAATATGGTTGCTTCTTCCAATGTAGGTATCTTCTCTTCCATGGTGGCTATGGTGGCTTCTTTCAATGTAAGTGTCTTCACTTCCACAATATCTATATGTTGGCTTTTGTAGGTGTCTTCTTCACTATTAGATTTTTATGTCGAAGAGATATTTATAATGTTAGCTCTTTCAATGGTGGTTTGCTATACTTCACTAATGCTTCTCTGATGGTGGTTCTCTTCCTGACATTTTTTTTGACCAAGTGGTGATTGTTCTTTATGTTACTTTCTTTGATGATGACAACTCCTCAATGTAGGCTCGATGGTTTTTATCACTTCTTTGGTGGATTCCCTTTACCATGATATTTTGCAATATTTTGTTGTACTATGTAGGCTTCCAAAACAACATTCACTTTTTAATATTATTATCTATATTTTCTCCTTATTACTCCTTTCAAGTAATACTTTTAACTCACCTCTATGTTGTTTACATTTTGTAGGTTCCAATATGATGTCTCCTTCCTTGGCTTGGAGATACTTGACTCAAACTAGCTTTGCTCCTTAAATAACTCTAATATGATGCTTTTAAAAAAACTTATAATGGACAAGTTTTAATGCTTAACTAATAAACTATCATAGCACCATTTTTACACACCTTTTTGGCCTCCTTTTGTAGCTAGTCTCTTTGGTGATTTACTTCACCTTTTTGTTGTCTTGCTTTTACAACTTTTGTAGCCTTCCTTTATTTCACTTTGTAGCTCTAAATTTATCAATTTTGCAGCTCTAGTTGCTGCCCAAATATTAGCTTATTCACTGTCCACTTTTCTTTCAACTTTCTCCTTATTCCTCCTTCAAATATTTTGTCCAAGACTATGCAATTTGCAACTTCACTTCCTTCTACTTTGCTGCTCTAAGCTTATCAATTTTGCTGCTCTAATTTCTACCCAAATTTTTTTCCTCTTAGCCTTTAACTTGCTGCCTAAAAAATTGATTGTTGAAGCTTCAATTATCCTTCAAATGTATGCCCAATATTGTAGTTCAAATCTCTTGATTTTTTTCTCTCAAAACTTTGATTTCTCCTTCTTTATATTGCTATCCAAAAACAACATTCAACTTCTCCAAATTACTACATGAATTTGTTGTTAAGCCTTCCTTCAATTGGATATTCAAAGACACTTTGAAATCTGCCCAAATATTATTATATTTGCAGCTTTATGTCACCTTCAATTTCCTATTCTCTGACTCTTCAACTTTTTCTGTAAAAGTCAACAATATTCTCCTTCACAAATCAACCTTCAAATCCTTTATGGCTATCTTCAAAACTTTCAAATATGGTGGTCTCTTCTAGTTTCGTTATCCTCCAATATTATTTTCAAATTTTAACTTCAAATTGGCCTCTTTAGTTGGCCTCTTTCTCAAGAATCTAAATGTATTGAGGTCTTCAAAATTATTTCAAAAATTTGACAAAATTCTTGCCAAATATTTTTTCCTTTTGGGCTTGTTGTTGGATGGCGAAAATTATCCCAAATTATTATTTTTAGAAGCTACTCCTTCTTGCAATATTATACCTTAATATTTATTTAAATATCCTCCAATGACCACTTCTTGAATTTATCTAATAGGGCTTCTCTAGCCTTCTTCTTTCTCCTTCCAAGTTTGCTTGAGACCTCTTCTCTTAGGTATTCAAATTTTGCAACTTCTCAAATATCCAATAGGATTTTTCTTAGTTCTCATCTATCTTCAATCTTCAATAATCTATCTTCCAAATATAGTTCTTCAATGGAACATATTTCTTGGATCTCCTCCTTCCCAATTTGTAGTCTTCAATCTTCTTTGGGAACCTCCTTATTGGGTATCCTCAATATTCTAGTTTCAATATTCAATGGGGCCTTTTCCTTGAACCTCCTTAATATTTAATGTCTATTAATTTGATACAAAAAAGAACTAATCCCTACATGAGGAAATCTCATAGAATTTTAGGCAATCGAAGATGAAAATATTCTATATCCATTGTAGGAAGCTTCTCAACTTTTGAGACCTATATTTTTGCAATAGAAAAAACTTAAACAACAACAACCAAATTCATATAAATCTCTAGATATATAAGAATCAATAAAATTAACTAGATATCCTTTAATATAGTGGAATGATATCTATGTTGAGTCCTAGTCTTCACGAGTTTTCCTGCAATCATGTGGAAAGACTCTAGCCAAAAAGCATTTTTATTTTTTTTGAAAATGAGATCTCCCTATCTCCTCTCAATATCTCTTGTTATCTCCCTATATCCTATCAATATACCTTGTGCTATGATACCACCGTTAGCTTTTGATACTAAATGCTTAATATAAAATCAACCATAAGATATAAAATGAGCATGCAATATTAAATATATAATAATGGAAATATACTAAGCATGTAAAACTCATAAGAAAATTTTGCAATAACTCATAAAACTGCCATTAATGAAAGCTCACAAAAATAGTATCTTCATACAAAATGTGGAGATCTTAAACTCTCCACACTTCTTACATGCTCTACATTGTATCTACTACTTCTCTATTCTATGCTCTCTATCTTTTCCTCTTCGCTTCTCTTTTACTACAACGACCAATATATAATGAGATGTGACTCTTGGTCTTCCACCTACTTATGATTCTTAATATTCCTATTCTATAGACTCATGTACATATGGACAACATACACATTTACATCATTTCACATTCTAATAATACTTGTGCATTTATTACATTGCTTAAAGTAAATACTCAAACCCTAATATAAGACACACTCCTAATATAAACATGTACCCAAGGTGGTACATTGACATGTACCAAATAATTTAATATATTCCAATATTTTGGCATCCAGAGATATGTCACTTCATTATTTAAGAGCTTAATCGTGGGATTGACTACTTGAGCAAAGTTGGATATGAATTTTTAGATAAATTTTATTTGCCTAAAGAAGGATTGGAGATATTTTTATTCTCAAGGATAGACAAGATTGGATTGCTTTAACCTTATCCATATCTATAGATAACCATTGCTTTGAAACAACATGCCACAACTTGTTTTCATTGATTTCTTAGGATTTAGGAAAACCCCTAATTTTTAGTATCTTTGAAAGACCATTATTAGATGAGCAAGATGTTGTTCCTTATCATTTGAAAACACTATCATATCATCTACATATATAAGGATCACTTTTTTCACCAACTTTCCAAAGGCAAGATCCATGGCTCTCTAAAAATTTTCTCCTATGTTGGATAGGCCAAATGACATCCTCTGGTATGCAAATATGCCCCACTTAATGGTGAATGTAATATTGTATTGATCCTCATACCCAAATTTGATTTAAGCCAAATAACCCATCCAATAAAGATAATATCTTAGATCTGGCTATTGTTTATAGTATTTGGTCTATCTGGGGTAGTGGATAATGATATTTTGGGAAAACCTTGTTTAGATTTTAAAATTCCACATAGAGTCATATATCTCTATTTTTTTAGACTAGGATCGAGTTGGCCACCCATGTGGAATTCTTGATTGTATAAATGATCTTTGCATTAAGCATATTTAGCAGTTCTTTTTTCAGTAGGGCTTCAATATTTGGATTTATTGACCTTTTCTTATACATGAATGACTTGATGTTGGGCAATAATTCTATTGTGTGTTGGATAATTTTCTTGATATACACCTTGAGATCATAATAAATCCATGCTATTATATCTCTATATTCTCTGCATAATACAATGTATTCATTTATCTCTTTTCTCATTATCTTTACTCAAATATTCAAGCTTTTACTAGGCTCAATATGAACCTCCTTAAATTATAGCTCATACATATTCTTCTTTTGGCTAGTCATCTAATCACTATTTTTAAAGAGGCTTTCTAGGGTAATTAGCTCTTTGGGAATGCAATTGTTTTTGAAATGTATCACATCCTCTTGATCAATGTGGTCTAGTATTTATTTTGGCTAAGTGGCACATATAGCTTTTAGAATTGAAAAGCTAACTATTTTCTCATCATTATCAAATAAAGGCTATCTTTATCCAAGAATTATAGTCTAAAATACACTTTCACCCCTTTTGATTTTCTCCAATTGTTAGAAGCAGGGTTAAATATGCTCCTTTTTAGGACAATGCATCAGCTAACACATTTTTAATTCTTGATATTTCCTTTATGTTGATATCTTCAAATCCTTCTAAGAGGTCCCAAACCCTATTCTAGTAGTCCTTAAGGTAGTGATGCCTAGTTTTGTACTTTTCTATAAATTGGTTTACCAAAAACTCTGAGTCACCATAGATTAAGAGCATCTTGATTTTCATATTTTTAGTTTGTAATAGACCTAAGCATAGAGCCTCATATTAAGTAGAATTGTTGGTGTAGCTCCAAGTCAAGCTATATAAAAATCTAAAGGGGAAATAAAGACCACTCTAGCTCCAACTCCATTTCTTCATCTTGATCCATAAATGTATAGTTTCAATATTTTTGTTCTCCAAAACTCTTGACTTGATATGGCCAAATGCTTGTGTTCATTTGATCTAGTAATGCAATAAATTCCTAGTCAAATTTCCACCACTACATCAAATTTCTTAAAGGATAATTCATCCTCCATTTGTAGATATTTAGTGACCCTTTCAAAACTATCCAAATCACATTTATTCAGATTAACAATATCCTCCTTTATTTTATCAATATGGAATGAGCATGATTTCTTGACCTATATTTTTACCTTATTTCCTCTATGAGGAATGACCATATGTGAGTAATATAGTGGTAAATAACCACTCAAATTGACAATAAACTCTCTATAAAGACATAAATTGAAGAATGGTAGAAGGTAAACTACAACCACCTTGTGAAACACCATTGGTATATCCCTAATGGCCCTAAATATTTAGATTTGGTTGCCTTCTAGATATAGTAATTCATGGATTGAATGGGTGTACTCCATTCTTATCGCATCATAATCTACCTTAGGCATGACAATGGTAGCAGCTCCAAGATTAACCATATAATTATGAACTATTCACCTTTCCATGCATAAAGATATAGAAAGGGGGTGGTTAATTTTGACCCATTCCTAGGCTTTGTTGATATGATCCAAATTAAGATCTACAAATTCTAGTCCATGTAAAGAGATACTCTTTAGTGAAACCCTCAGTAATTCAATCTATTTTGGGGTTAACAATGCATTATACATGCTTTTCCTTGAATGTGCCTTCTTTAGTTCCTCAACAACACTATATTCAAATGATTTTAGTGGTTTCTTATCCTTATGGATAAGTTACTCAAATGTTTTTTGATATTGCTTAGTTACTTCTAGCCTTTGTTGCTTTGTTACTGATGGAAATCATATTTTTCTTAGAGCTTGATCCATTGGGTCCTCTTGAGTGGACTCTACTTTTTTTGGCCTTGGTTTCTCTTTGCTTGCTCCTTTTGAGGTTGAGAAGACACCTTTAAATATTTTATTTTTATAGTCCCACTTACATGGGTTTATTTATAGACCTTGTTAATACTTGAATAATTCACTATATGTAGGCTATTTAGCCAACATGACTTGGTTTGGATCCATCAACATAGTTATAAATCCCTTATATGTATTTTATACTCTTTGTGAAGCTACTAATTGGACTTGATGTTGATAGACCATGCATGTATTTGCATTATGAGGGTCATTATAGGCAAAACACCAATAATTCTCCTTAAATGTGGAAGGACTCGTCCTCCTACTCACTATATGCAACATTTGTTTTTCAATCCATTGTTAGGATCCACCTACACTTTTTTAATAGGGAAAAATTCTAGGCTTGTAGCCCTCAAATATTTTCTCAATGTTTTACGTCTCCAACACAATGACTTTATTGTTAAGATGTATTAAAAATGCTCTCATCTCTAGTATATTTGTTTGCTATTTTATTTTTGGAGTAGGCAACATAGATAAAGTTGGTACAAGTGGTTGAGGTAAAGATTTAGGTATAAGCATAGGAGAAATTTGAGGCAATGAGGTTTCTAAAGTTAGTGTTTGCTAAGCTGGATGGGAAAAATTTAGAAAATAGGGTATGACAACCTTAGGAGACAACTTCCCAACAAATATTAGTATATTATCTACAATAGTTACAATTTGAAAAGCCTATGGAATTCTCATTTTATTTGATAGCTATATTTTAAACCTAAGTATGGTATAAAGGTTTATATATACTCTCTGCAAGCTTATGGTTGAGAGGTATGTATATCATGAGGTATATGCTTTTCTATTACTGAATCTGATACTAAAATCTATGATATTCTCTTGTGGATATCTCTTAATAGAAGTGAACTGAGTGATAAATAAAAAATGGTATCCTACCTCATCAAACTCTAAGATGAATGACTTAGCTAGCTGATCCCATGAACTAATACTAATCTCATCAAGAGATCTATACCAAATCAATATTTTTTCTCTGGAAGATAAAGCTAGCAATCTCACCATGACATCTTCATGTTGGATGTTATGAATAGTGGCTAAAGTGACTACATGTTGATAAAGCTCATAGGTAGTTTTTTCAAAACCATCATTGGTTGGTAAATCCTTAAGGTATGTTGAGGAATTTAATGTAAACCTACTAGATCAGATGTTATGATGCTATTCCATATAGGGTATATTTATCCAACCATGTTTTCAGGGTGGGAATTATCAAGAGATACTCTAGGATGAGCTTGTAGAGGAATAGGATTTTGAATAGGTGGAGCTAAGACTGGAGATAAGGATTTACATGATTTTGGTATTCTATAAAATGATAATTAAACAAACTATAAATGTTATTTTATATTTTTGGTCTTTGATCTAGTTATCATATGATTATGGACTTATTTTTTTCAACAAGATTTCCAATATTAGGTTCTTTCAATAATGGAGTTACTTTATGAATGAATTTTTATTCACTTGTGAGATCAATACCTTCACAAAAATATAAATCATCTAGAAATGTGGGGTTGATGTTTGAATTATACATTCCACCAGGTGTGCCAAAAAATATTGGTCCATGCACCCTAGGCCATGACCAAGATTGGATGGCTTAGAATTGCTTCTAAGTCAACCTATGGAGAAGGTCAGTTCCTTGTTTTTGCCAAACAAAATAAATGTAAAAAATTAAATATAGAAATAAGAGGGATAGAGGGAGGAAAAAAGGGATAAAAATTGATCAAATAGTGATTGGAGATCAAGTAACAATATTGTTGCACACTATGCAAATACCCTACAACTTTACTTAAAATAGAGCCTAATAGACCATCACCATAGAAAGCATTAAAATATTTATTATTAGGTCAAATGCTACAACTTATAACACTCCAAGCACTATGAAATAGGTATTGCAAATAATAATCCAAGCATTACAAGGTTTTTCTAACAAAATTTACCCATTGTAAAGCATAAACAAAAATGTCTAGAATTGTAAAGAACTCATATTATGTATTCTCTAATACTCTAATTTTGTAAAATATAATCCAAATAGTAGACTTGACTAACATAATACACCACTCACAAATATTTAATAGAAATTTCTAGAAGTATTTAACTTTAATATACATTGAAATCTACAATACATCACTAGTAGAGGCCAAACAACATTTGGTTTCATCAAAAATTGAGCAAATTGTAAAGTTTACAATAGGTAAACCTTGAAAGTGCTAACCCTCCTATTGAGGTAACTTGATCTATTTATAGTTTTTTATAATAAATTAAATATAGCTAAATTATTACATGAATGGATTATCATAGGTATGGCATGAATACAACTTGGCCTAGTTTAAGTCTTATATGCAATCAACATGCTTGAGGTGAATGAGTGTCACTTTCTTGCCCTATCTCATCCAACTATCAATATCCAAGCCAAAATATCTTTATATAGGTTATCTATGTATCCAATCATAATCTAGATAGCCTCATGCCTTCAGTAGGCCTGATCATATTTAGCATGCTAAATTGTCACCTCCATGCCATCATGCCTTATTATCTTACCAACTATCAAATTTAGTTTTGGTCTTGATTTGTAGGCTCTTTCAATCATAATAAGTAGAGGAAACTACCACTTTTTGTAGGTTTTAGAGGTATGGATATCAAATTTTGATGTTAGTAGTTGCAGACATGGCCTAACTACTTTGATCAAGATATCCAAGGAGTGTTTGGGTGGTTTAGAACTTTTAGACATATGATTTGTGTCAATAGAGACTTGTTTAGGAGCCTCTCTTTTGTTGTTATATATTGAATATTTTTTCTTGCTATCATGGCCTTGGAGATATAGCTAAGAGTTTTGGGAGGCTATACTAAAATCATCATTCTAAACCTCTAGCCATTCATACCTTTCCCTCACTCATACTTTAGAAGTTTTTCTACTTTGCTTAATCTTAGATGTTAGGATTTCTAATGACTTATTATAATATCATTGTATAAAAATTTTAGACAGTGCTTGCTCTAGACTCTTGATTTAGTTGTTGTATGTTGGTAAACCTAGCTAGATCTTGAAACATCCCTAACCACTATTGCTTCTTAGGATTTTAATTGGCTAGGATATTTTAAGACTTAAGATGACATTGCCTTTGAAAATATCCAAGTACTATTATTATTCATACTCTAGATTGTTTGGGAGTTTTGGGATCCTTTGTTGATATCATCTTTATAAATCATTGTCCACTCCTTGCATCGAGCTCTTGACTAAATGGAACTTATGATAAATTTGGCACATGCACATATGTCTTACTTACAAAGGCTTGAAGATATGTAAGTTAAGGATTTCTTCTAGACTAAGCTTGTTTAGGTGTAACCCCTTGAAGTGCTTTTATAGGTGCTCTATTTTGAATATACACCATGGTGGATACAACTTTAGCCTAATACTACTACTCTAAATTGGCTCTTATAAGCATGTAATGAACCATTTACATGATGAAATGATTTTTTCTCTTAAAATATCCATTTTATTATGGAGTGTAGGTGGTAGTAAACTATCACTTGATCCCATTTTGTGTGAGAAAACTTGAAAAATTATTGGATGTAGAGGACTCAAATATAAAACGTAGTTTCTATTTCAATAAGGTGCTTGAAGTGTTGTAAATTCTTGAGGGTGTTTGAATTGAGTGGAAATAAATATACCCACATATTACATTAGTAATCATATACAAACAACCAAAAGTACCTATGTCCTATAATTGGTTATAATGGGTCTACATAGATCTATGTGTATGAAATCTAACAATTTTTTAGCTTCGTGAGTTACGAGCTCAAAAGGTACTTAGTGTTTCTTCCATGCTAAATAAGTTGAGCATACTGGAAATGTGGCTGAAAATTTGGATAGACTTATCACAATATAATGCTTACTCAGCTGAAGTAAGTATACACAACTTAGATGTCTATATCTCCTATAGTAAAGGGATGTAGCATCTATCATGGTTATAGATAGTGCAACATTAGGAGATAATATGACATTGACGGCAAATAATCCATTATTATAGGAACCAGTTGCTAAAAAATTGCCATGTTTTATGATGAAACACCTCTTTTTACCATTAAAAACTTAGAACTCGACTACTATGTCTTGATCCAAAATTTATGAAATAAATAACAAGTTGTTTTCTAATAATAGTACATATAGTACCTTTTCAATTATGCATTTTACATCGGTTAGATTGAGAGGAAAATTTCTCACTCCTTTAACATTATAGGTCTTATCTTCAATAGTGGTGACTAGGTTTCCATATTTGGATTATAAGGAGCCAAACCACACTTCGTATCTAGTCATAAAATCAATATAACAAATTTTATCTTGTGTTCATAAAAATATGTGCCATTTCATTAATAAATAAAAAGAGTTTACAAGTTGATTCTCTTTTACAAATTTTGCCCCATGGAATACAAACAGGGTCTCCCAATGATGGAGCCCTCTTTATTTAGTAAACAACTTATGGCACTCCAAGTCTTATTTTGATCACCTCAAAGGGGGTTGGGTTTACTGCATGCATACCACCACTTGATTGGATAGAGCCTCTAACACCTACACATAATCAAAACACTAAAATATTAGTACCTATGGGCCTATGTCAATTAGATCCAATTTGATAAATATAAAATAAATAAAAATCTAATCTATTGTATGATATAGGACTAAAATGAGCTAAAGACAGAAAATTAGTCATACTCACTTGAATTTATGATTTGTTGGTATGTGAATGATTGAAACATGTTCATTGGAGGGAACCATACCCTAAGGTATAGTTGATATTATTAGTCACAACCCACCCTACAATTGGTTATATGTTGGTCAAATAGATATTTCCTTTAGAGAGGAGGTTATTCTGGTTCTTTGGAGGCTCTTACTTGAGTTTGATGGCCATTTGAGGCCACACCTATAACTAGTTTACAAAGAAAAAAGAGGCAAAAAGAGACATACAAAAGTATACATAGGGGTTAGCACCAAATAACATTTGAATGCAATGGAGGATAGAGTGATTTTGGAAGAGTTTTGGTAAGAAAATATGTGATTCTTAAAAATAAAGGAGATGGCCTTCTATTTATAGAAATTTACCAAGGTGAGGGAGGCTGAGGTGTCTTATGTGGTGTATGTAGAGAGTAGGGGGTAGAGTAGGCTAGGATGAGGTGGAGGCTAGGCTTAGTCAAAGGGTAGACTAGGGTGAGGTGGCCCTAGGCTAGGTTAGAGGGGTGGTCGCATGGTGACTAGGGGCTAAGTGTAGGAGAGGGCTTAGATGGATGAATAGTATTTTTAGGCAAATTAAAAAAAATTTAGGGGCTTTTGCAAAATAATTAACCATTAGCATTGCACAAGGGATAAAGTTATATTTTTAGGTGTCTACATTTTACCTCTTTTTGTATTATGGTGTGTGAAAACATAATGTAGTACAAATATACATGACACCAAATTGATGGTTGACTGAGGATAATGGGTTGATGAGGAATGACTATGGTTGACGATGAATTTTAGCATGTTGTAATGACTATTGATGAAGGAGATGCAATATTTTCTTGAATCATGAACAATGTAAGATGCCCCACTTATGAAAGGGATGAATATATTTGAAACTTTACCTTTGGTATATTGTTGAGCCTGATTGACTTAGCAAGTTGATCAACCATAAATATGTATAATTGTGATGCTTTGATCAATTATATAAGTGGGCTTGATTGTACACATTTATGAAGTGAACACATGAGTAACCATATTAACATTGGTATGGACTATACCAAATTAATTTGGATTAGATTTTTTATTGAGAAGATAAATTTTACTTTTTTTCCCCAGCAAAGGAGGGCTTGTGATAATCTTAGGAAAATTTCTTGGATAAACATGATTCCAAGATCAAATGTTTTAATATTAATCATGCTCAAGTATTAATTCTCCTTGGTAGGCAATTTTTTGGGAGGTAGGCCGGACATGGAGACTATCAGGGCTTGGGCGATGGGTAAATGGTGACTGGTAGGCAGCTTGGAGTTGGTAGCTCTAACTCAAGGGTTCTTCATTATCCATTTTAACAATATGGAGGATGCTAACCACATTTTAATAGGAGGTCCTTGGTTTCTGGGCAAAAGGAGCCTTTTTATCAGATGATGGGGTGAATATTTTGACCCTGAAAAGAAAAATATTAACATTACCCCTATTTGGGTTCATCTCCCGAGTCTACCTGCCCAATTCTTCAATGAATATTGGCTGTAGGGCATAGCCAGAACTATAGGGGACCTGATCTCCATTGACCATGCGACCTTGGCCAGGACAAGGATGACTCATGCATGAATCTGCATAAATGCTAATTTGAATAATGAATTGCCAAGGTTTGTGGAGCTAGAGTATGGAGAATACTATAGAAAAAGCCGATAGAATACGAGAACAGATCGAAATTCTATGCAAAATGCAAAAATCAAGGACATATATGCAATCAGTGCCCTAACCTGGCAATGAATAGAGAAAAGCAGAAGTAGGGAATGCTAGACAAAGGAAATTTGAGGAGTTTCCCTGAGAGATTAGAAGAAACTATGTCTACCAAAAAAAGAAAAGAGAGGGTGCAGGGTCCCAACAAGACAAAGGAAAACAACAGGTTTTTGGCAACCAAAATACTCAGGTAAGTTCCAATCCTCTAGTTTCAAATAAATTTTCAATTCTATCCAATATGGGAGTAGGAGGATTATCGAAAGACATGGAAGCCCAAAACCTTTAGGCTAACCTTTCTGACTCTCTAGAATCCCCATCCAAGTCAGGATCCTCAAACCCTAATGCTGAAATTACTGTAAGCCCCGTGGGCATCACAAATCCAAACCCTAATGCCCGATCTCTAGAATCCCCATCCAAGTCGGGATCCTTAAACCCCAATGCTGAAAATACTTCAAGCCCAGTGGGCATACCAAAGCCAAACCCTAATGCTAAAGAACTTAGGAAGAAAGTTGAGGCATTGGAAAATAAAAAATCTCATCTCCCTAACATCATCACTAGGAGCCAAGTGAATCCTACTAAGGGGCCATCCCGCATACCAGGGAAATATAGGAAAAAAGGAGAATATTTGGATGTAGGGGTGGAGATATGTGAAACTCTTCAGACTGAGGAATATGGCAGTCCAGTTCTACAACAAATTACCTCCCCCCAATTTAGTCCTAAACAAACCAGGAGCACTGTGAAGTCTCCTATAGATTTTGGCAATGAAAAAAGAAGAGGGAGAATATCAAATGCTGAGCATCAAAAAATTAAAACTGATAATGACATTGCCAATGGAAAACAGAGAACCTTGTTTCAACAGGTTATTCCGGGTTCTAAAGACAACAAATTAGGAAAACCCCCTCAAGGGAGGGGGAGAGGAAGAAATCCCAAACAATCTAAATGAAGTTCCTCTCATGGAATGTGAGAGGCCTCAATGGCCTACCCAAACACAGGGAAGTCAGTGCAATAAGAAATCAAGTGAATCCAACTATTATCATGTTGCAAGAAACAAAAACTGATGAGATTCAGTCAAAAAAAGTAGCAAAAAAAATATGGAATCAAGGGGAGATGGTTTGCAAATCAGCCAAAGGAGCATCTGGAGGCCTTATGACTTTGTGGGATCCCCGGATAGTAGAAGGCACCATTATTCAGAAATATGACAAGGTTCTTAGTGTTTTATTTAAGGAAATAAACAACAACAAGTCATGGATCCTTTCAAATATTTATGCCCCAACTTCAATTCAAGGGAGAGCTCTACTGTGGGAGTACTTAGGCAATCTGAGTGAAATATTCCATAATGTCCCTTGGATTTTGGCTGGGGATTTTAACACTCCTCTTTACCCTTCAGACAAAATGGGTGGAAATGGACCACCTATCAGGAGCATGGATGAGTTCAATGACTTTGTGAACTCCAACATGTTGATGGATGTAAAACTTAGAGGAGCAAATTATACCTGGAGCAATCGATGGATAGGGTGTCATCTCATTCAAGAAAGGCTTGATAGGTTTTTTCTATCAAAGGAGGCTACAACTTTGTTTGGTGATTCTACCCTGCAAGCCCTTCCTAAAATTGCCTCTGATCATAATCCCATTTTTTTGGAGATCCCTAACTCTCTGTCCTTCAAGAAACCTTTCAGATTTCAATCTATGTGGATCAAACATTCCAGTTTTAGAGATAACTTAATTCAGTGGTGGCAGCAACCTGTCAGGGGTAGTGCAACTTTTAAACTTGTTGGCAAATTAAAGTTTGTTAAGGAAAAGCTTCGAACTTGGAACAAAGAGGTATTTGGGAACCTCTTTGAAAATAAAAAATAGGTTGTTGAAAGTTTGAAGATAATTGATCAGAGGATCCAACATGGTGATGTTGATGAAACTACTAGGCAGGAGGAATGGATAAAACTAGCAGAGTTTCATAACATTTTGGCCTGTGAGGAAATCTATTGGAGGCAAAAATCAAGGGCTCTTTGGTTGAAATATGGAGATTCAAATTCCAAGTTTTTTCATGTCACCACGCTTAGAAATAGAAGCAATAACAAGATAAAAATTTTAAAAAAAGCAGATGGTTCTATTACTCAGGACTTAACATAAATCAAAAAGGAGGCAATAACTTATTTCAATTCTATCCTTGGTCAAGAATCATAGTGCAATGAGGAGGCCAAAGATATTCTCTTGCAATCCATTCCTAGCATAATAAATGAGGATATAAACCTTAAGCTTCTAGCTCCATTTTCTGATGAGGAAATTAAGGAAGCCTTGTTTAGCATGGAGCCAGACAAAGCCCCGGGACCCGATGGCTTTCCCCCTCATTTCTATCAAGATTTTTGGGACATCGTAAGTGAGGATGTAATTTTTGCTATCAGAGAATTCCAAGAAAGCAATCATATCCCAAAAGGTCTCAACTCTACTTTTATTTCTCTAATTCCTAAGAAGCAAACCCCTGAATCTATGGATGACTTCAGGCCAATCAGTCTATGCAATGTTTCTTACAAGATCCTAACTAAAGCCATTGCAAATAGAATGAGAGATGTTCTACCCACATCATAGATCCATGCTAGGGAAGCTCTGTCCAGGGTAGGTCAATCTTGGATGGAGTTATCACAGTTCATGAAGCTCTGCACTCTACTCATAAGACTAACAGGTCTGTTTTTGCCCTCAAGCTTGATATGAACAAAGCATTTGATAGGCTAAATTGGGACTTTCTGATTGTTGTCCTCCTTAAGTTTGGTTTTCACCACCAATGGGTTAATTTTATCAAAGAATGCATTTCTAAAGCATGGTTCTCGATTCTGGTTAATGGAACAACTACTGGTTACTTTCAAAGTCATAGAGGAATTCGGCAGGGGGACCCTATCAGCCCCATGTTATTCATCATTGTGGCAGAATCTTTAGGCAGAACCATAAAAAATGCTTGTAGTTCAAGGCTAATATCAGGAATCAAGGCAACATCTCTCACTAGGGTTGTTTCTCACCAACAATTCATCGATGATACCCTTCTATTGACTAAGGCATCGATGGTTGAGGCCAAAATAATTAAATACATCCTGCAACTCTACGAGGACGCTGCTGGTCAGAAAGTTAATTTTAGTAAAAGCAAGTTATATTTCTTGAACACCCCCATTCAGAGGTAAGGAAGGATTGCAAAAATTTTAGGGTGTGATATAGCAAACCTCCCCACTTCGTATCTTGGTCTCCCTCTTTTCATTGGTTCTCCGAGAGAGTCAATGTGGGACAGGGTTATTGAAAGAATTCAAAAAAAACTTGTTGGATGGAAAGGTCATCTTCTATCTCAAGTAGGAAAGCTGACCCTCACTAAGGCCTCTCTTCAGAGCATTCCAGTCTATTTCCTCTCCATTTTCAAAGCCCCTGTGAAGGTTTTCCAAAAAATTGAGAAACTCCAAAAGAATTTTTATGGACTGGATCAGAGGAGAAAAAAAGGATACACCTTGTAGGATGGACCAAAGTGTGCAGACCCAGGGAAAATGGGGGCTTAGGTCTGAGGAGAATTGCTCATATGAATTTAGCTTTACTAGCTAAGCAGGCATGGCGCCTCATTTCTAGTGAAGAAAATGAATGGACAACTATCATCAAATGAAAGTATCTTCAAAATATGGAATTTCTAAGTGACTCAGTTCCAATCAGAGGTTCTGCTTTTTGGAAAGCAATTCTCAATTGTAAGGAAATCATAAAAAAAGGTTTAATATGGGTTTTAGGCAATGGTGAGAGGATAAATTGTTGGAATGACAGGTGGGCTAAGGATGAACCACTGACACAATATCCTAACTTATCCCGAATACTCATTGGTAGAAAAGTCTTCGATTATATGGTTGAGGACAGAGGTAGAATGAAGTGGAAACAAATAAGAATTCAAGTATTTCAAGCGGAATCAAATGATCTTTGTAACATTCTCGGCAATTTATCCCCATGAGATCAAGGAAGATCAAGTGACTGATGGATTGGGTTAAAGACTTAGTTTGGTAAAAATTTTATTTAAAAATTGTAGTCTTTTTGGGGTTTCAAGGAAGAATTCTAAATTGATATATGTTTTGGGTATGGAGAATTTCTTTTTTATGCTTTTTTGATTTCTAAGTGATGAGCACTATAAATGCTCATATTTTGTACATATTTCTTTGATCAATATGCGGTTGTATAATAAGGATTGCATACTTTTATGAATGATTATATAGATATTTGATATAATTATGCGTGTTATCTAATTTGTGTGTTTTTAGTATGTTTTGTGGAATTGCAGTTGATTTAGTTAGATTTGGAATGGTCGAGGTCCTTTTGATGGACCTGGCACTTTATTTCATCGAGGGTCAATGTAGAGAACATAGGCGCCTCCCTGCAATCGAAAGGCGCCAAGGGAACAAGCGCCTCCCTGCAATTGGAAGGTGCCAAACCAAATACGAGTGCCTCCCTGCAGTCGAAAGGTGCCAACTGAATGCGAGCGCCTCCCTACAGTCAGAAAGGCACCAACTGAATGTGAGCGCCTCCCTACAATTGAAGGTGCCAACCAAAGACAAGTGCCTCCCCATAGTCGAAAGGCGCTAATAGAAGGCAAGCGCCTCCCCATAGTCGAAAGGCGCTAATAGAAGGCAAGCGCCTCCCTACAACCAGAAGGCACCGTGATAACAAGGTACCTTCCTCATAAGGAAGGCGCCACTGATTCTTTGCCCGTTGACCAGATTTGAATGACGTGGATGGCAGCAGCTGGTGCAGTTCTAGCTCTGCATCATGCAGAGCTAAATTGGAGATAGCACCAATGTATCAAAATGTCTTACTGATGCCAGGCAAAGCATGAACCGAAATGAACATGCCGCCATCAAAATAGAATGCCAGACGTCGATTGCATTCGCCAGACTGTTCTAATTTAGTCTGGGAAGAATCGACTATTGTAACCACTTCTGTAATAGAAGTTCTATGGGTGTGTTATATAAACACACGTAGATCATTCTGAGGAAATATATAGAAATAATTAATAAAGATCCATTTAGAGTTATAGAAGATAGATTGTAATACGTTGATAAATATATTACAGTTCCAAAAGTTCTAAAGCGCGTGTTCGATCGGGAAGAAGCTGCTGGAGCCTGGGCCCACTCCAAGCCAGTATTTCTTCCCCATTTCCTTTTTGTTTATTTATTTTAATTAGTTTATTGCTTTCATAAGAATGTTCATTAGTTTGCTAGTTCCAGTATTTGTAGTAGATTTATTTTCAGGAATGTGTACATGATTTATTTCTGTAGATTTAATTATGTTCTTCTTACGTAATTTATTGAGGAGTGCGGGAATGATTGACAACCATTTCAAGAACACCCCCCAAATGTAGGATTAGCAGATTCACCTCCAGTGGTATTGTAGTAACCTAATTCTGACTCTTCGCAAGTTTACGAAGCTCCCTGGGTTGATAATTAAATGCACGGGCATGTGACAAAAATAGGAAACCATTCACCTTGTTTGGCCCGCAACATTTTGGCACCGTTGTCGAGGAAGCATCTTAATTAGATTACTTACAATACCCTGAAACCTTCCATCTGACCTTGTATGAGTTCTTCGAGAAGAAGAGGACCTGACGGTCGCTTTATAAGAACTAATCCATCAGGACCTGAGTCAGCCGAGCATTTTGGATTTGAGTTAGACTCGCCCGACCTACCAATAGTCCATTGGAGTGAGGAACCACACTTTGTGCAAAGTGCCACCTCATCCCATCAACAAGGGGATGAACGAATCATCATAAATCCCCTGTTTAATAGGACTCCTCTAGAGGAAGCCCTATTGTGGAAGGCTATGGAGGATCAGACGATCTCGCTGGACAACCTTAGAGCATTGACTCAAAAAGTTTTAAATGATCGAAAGGCCATAAACGCTGCATTAGAAACCACATTTCCCAAAAAATGGTAGATAATGATGAAGTCTCATCTGGCTTTAGTTTCCCAATAGAGGAGGGAGTAGGAGATACCAAAATGAAAAACATATCCCCTGCTCACCTTCCGTCCTTCAGAGGACACCCGACTGAGGACCCTGACCTATTTTTATTCAAGTTTGATGTTTTGTGCAGGTCTGTGGATTACAAATCAAACACGCAAAAGTTGAAATTATTTCCTTCTACATTAGATGATGCAGCTCTACGATGGTTCATCGGTCTGGGAGACAAACACATCACCACCTGGGACCAGATGAAGAAGCTCTTTCTAGAGCAATATCAAGATTTTGGGAGAGCAAGAGACTCCAGGGAGGAGGTCCCGAGCATGACACAAAGAGAAGATGAGTCTCTCGAGGAGTATTGGGAGAGATTCAACTTTAATCTTCAATGGTCCCCTCACTCGAAGCTATCTGATAAGTCCCTCAAAAGCATCTTCTTGAGGGGACTTACCAATGAGTCACTGGAGGCTCTCAACATGATCTCTGGAGGTGATGTCTATAAGCATGCTATGGATGACATCCAGAAATTATGCCGGAACTACTCGAGAAGGCGAGGCAAAATCATCGCCAGGACCATGAAGGCGACTGCTTCAGTCACCAAAATAGAAATAGGCAACATGTTGGAGGATTTGAAGAGCGAAATGCTCTCATCTCTAGCACTCGCAGATGGATACGCTATTGTTAGAAAAGAAGAAACAAGAAAATGATGCAACATTAGCCTATTTCTGCCCAAAATGTAGAGGAAGGCATGCAAAGAATGCATGTCCAAAAAACAAGGTCAGAGTATGCATAGTTTGTAGGCTGAATCATAAAACTCGATTGTGCCCACAACTGCCCAAGAACCAGGAAGCGACTGAGAGCACGGAGGCCTACTTCATAGGCAATAGGAAGAGTTGGCCACAGCCCCCATGGGGAATATACCAACCGGAATGCCATCATATGGGGGAGGGCCATACATGCACCAAGGACCCCCTCAACCACCTAATATGGGGTGGTGGGGACCATCACCCTAGACTAACGCACCCCCAGCAGCATTTCCGAATCAGCAGCCATGGATGCCATATCCATATCCTGGGCAATAGTGGAGAGGCCACAATGCATGGAATCAAACTCCATAGAGTGCAACGCCTGCTCACATCCAACAGAACTTACCAGCATTGCCAGCAGCGAGACCTGCACAGCTACCAGCACAACCGACAACAAACCCGAACAATAGAGTAAATCAGCCGACATACAACGTAGAAGGTGAGATGTATCATATGTACAATATTCAGCTTAGATCAGGTAGGCAGCTAGGAGTAGAGACACCGCCTCTGGTAGAAGAGGAGGAAGAAATAGTAGAGACACCTCCACTGGTAGAAGAGGAGGAAGAAATAGAGGAGACACCTCTGGTAGAAGAGGGAAAAGCACTTGAGAGAGCGGAGGCTCCATTTCCTAGCCGACTGTAGGAACAAAGAAAAACAACACAGCCAGAATTTGACATCTTGTCGAGCTTGAAGAATCTCACGGTGACAATCCCATTATTTCAAGCAATTCGAGATGTCCCCATTTACACCAAGGCAATTAGAGAAATGTGTCTAAGGAGACCGGGATGAAAAGCTACCCAGACTATCAACGTCATGGGTAAACTGGCAGATCTAATGATGGGTAGAACACGTCATCCGAAGTATGCAGATCCAAGCAGCCCAGTGCTGACCATAAAAATTGGAGGACATTCCCTGTCCAACACATTGGTTGACCTCGGGGCAGCCATCAACGTGATGCCTCAAGAGACCATGCAGAGGCTGCAGCTCATGAACCTGAAGCCAACCACGACAATGTTGTAGTTAGCCGATCGATCAACCGTGTCACCGAAAGGGATGCTGGAAGATGTGATCGTAATAGTTAGTGCATGGGAATATCCAGCCAATTTTTTAGTTTTGCAAACCAAGACCAGGTTGGGCGGTTACCCACTCATTTTGGGGAGGCCATGGCTGGCAATAGCTGACGCTTACATCAGCTATCGGATGGGCTAATGACCATCTCCAATGGGCAAAATATCAAAAGGCTGACCATTTCACCGCCAGCTTAGTCTATGGACTCGGTAGAAGAACCCAGGATCACCGAGCATGGAACTACGGAGTTGTCCATAATCCAGCCGATGATGACCTTGGAGGAGGTGGCAGAAGAGGATGAGGATGGTGCTATCATGGAGTTTCTCCATGGAGAATCATCCACCCCCACACCTGGATCACCGTTGACTGGCGCCCAAGATCAGCACATCCGACAAATACACGTTGGGCCAGGGAGGATATTAAACGTCAACAACAGGTTGACGCCCACATAGCTAGAAAAATTGGAAGAGCTTCTGGTAAAACACCAGCAAGCATTTGCATGGGACTACGTAGATATGCATGACATCAGCCCAAAAATATGTACCCATCGGATTTATTTAGATGACCAGGCAACTCCTAGTCGGTAGCCACAGAGAAGGATGAACCCAGCAATGAAAGACATTGTCGGAGAAGAACTGCACAAACTTCTGGCCATCGAATTCATATATCCAATTTTTGATAGTGAATGGGTATCACCATTAGTGGTGGTCCCCAAAAAGAATGGGAAATGGTGGATCTACATGGACTACCGGGCGTTGAACAAGGTGACTAAGAAAGACCACTTCCCGCTCCCGTTCATCGATCAGGTCTTGGACACACTCTCAGGAAGAAAATACTTCTCCTTTCTGGATGGTTTCAGTGGTTACAACCAGATCCAGATAGGGGAAGAAGATCAAGATAAAACAACGTTCACCTGTCCATGGGGAACGTTTGCCTATAAGGTATTGCCTTTTGGATTGTGCAACGCACCGACCACCTTTCAAAGGGTGGTGCTTAGCATATTCTCTGATATGATAGGAGACGGGGTGGAAGTATACATGGATGACTTCACCGCCTATGGAGAAACCTTCGAGGAGGCAATGACAAATCTGGAAAGAGTGCTCGATAGGAGCAAGGAAAATCATTTGTCCCTAAGTAATGAAAAATGTTTTATGATGATGCAGGAAGGCATCGTGTTGGGACACCACCTCTCTGTGAAAGGAATAAAAGTAGACAAGAGGAAGATCGAGGTCATCAGAGACCTACCTAGCCCTAGAATGCATAAGGAGGTAAGAAGTTTCCTTGGATCAGCTGGGTACTATCGATGATTTATCATCGAATTTAGTAAGATTGCCAAACCACTGCACACCCTACTTTCTAAGGACGTAGAGTTCAATTGGATGGGAGATTGCGAAGAAGCATTCCAATTGTTGAAAGAAAAATTGATATCTGCACCAGTCTTGAGAGGACCGAATTGGGCCATACCATTCCATATTTATCGCGATGCATCTAACGATGCGATCGGAGCAATCCTCGGGAAGAAAGATGACGAAGAATTTTATGCCATCTATTATGTCAGTAAAAACTTGGCGAGAGTAGAGCTCAACTATACAGTGATAGAAAAATAATTCCTCGTAGTTGTCCATGCAATAAACAAATTCTGCCACTATATAATGGGATACAAGGTCTTCATCCATACGGACCATGCGGCTATCAGGTATCTGATGAGCAAGCCGGCCATTGGTGGCAGAATTATCAGATGGCTATTGCTATTGCAGGAATTCGACATCACTATAGTCGATAAACCGGGCAAGGACAACGTCGTGGCAGATTTTCTGTCCAGATTGATACCAGCAGATCATCAAGCAGTGGAAGATCAGTTTTTGGATGAACATCTATTCGCTATTAGTGAACAAACTCCGTGGTATGCAGACATAGCCAATTACTTGGCCATCGGAAGGACCTCACCTGCTCTCTCCTACCGAGAAAAGTAGGTGGTCATAGAGAAGAGCGCATCATTCCTTTGGATGGATGGTCTCCTATTTAAAATAGGATGGGACCAAATTATAAGAAGATGCGTAGCAGAACAGGAGTTTTCAGAAGTGCTCAAGGCATGTCACGATGAGCCATGCGGAGGACACTTTGTAGGGAAATGAACTGCCTACAAAATCCTGTAGGCTAGGTATTTTTGGCCCACTCTGTTCAAGGATGCGATAGCGTATACCAACAAGTGTGACGAGTGCCAGAGGATGGGTAGACCAACCCACCGAGATGAAATGCCCCTGCAGCCCTAGGTACACCTGGAACCTTTCGATAAATGGGGCATGGACTTCGTGGGACCATTTAATCCACCTTCGATGGGAAGGAGGTTTATTCTGGTCTGCATGGATTACGTCACCAAATGGGTGGAAGTGCAGGCATTAAGGGACTCAAAGGAAAGAACGGTCACCGATTTCTTATTTGCCCATATTTTCACATGATTTGGGGTTCCTCGAGAGATAACAATAGACCAAGGGCCCCAATTCACCTCCAAATTGATTGAGGAGCTGATGGAGCAATATAGAGTTCGGCACAATAAAACCATGCCCTACCATCCACAGGCGAACGGGCAAGTAGAAGTGACAAACAGGGAGATAGAAAACATCCTGACCAAAACCGTGCAGCAACACAAGAAATATTGGGCCACACGGTTGCCGGAGGCAGTTTGGGCATACAACACCACATGGAAATCCACCACAGGATGCACACCTTTCCAACTGGTCTATGGAAAAAATGCGATGATGCCCATCGAGTTCAAAATCAAAACTCTGAGGATGGCTTCAGAATTAAATTTGAGCTTGGACGAAGCTCAAAAATAGAGGATTCGCCAGCTAGATCAGCTGGACGAAATCCGACTGGATGCTTTGCAGAGGACAAAGATTATACAGAAGTAGAGAAAGAAGTGGCATGATAACCACATCAAGCTGAAGAAGTTCCAGGTAGGGGAATGGGTACTGTTGTACGATTCTCGATTCTAGGAAAGGAAGGGCAAACTTATGCAGAGGTGGATGGGGCCGTATGAGGTGGCAGAGCTCATTAGGAATGGGGCGGTGCGCGTTAAGACAATTGATGATAGCAACACCATGTTCACAGTCAATGGCCACCGACTACGCCCCTATAATACGTCCAAAATGTTATAGGTGGAATCCATAGTAGGCATGGGGGAGACCCCATCTTGCTAGATCTGGACCGAACTCTCATAGGTGAAATGGTGGGCATGAAAGTGCTCACCCAAAATTTTTTAGTTAATATAGTTTTTTTTGTAATGTGTGTTTTTGTAGGGACGACGCCCGCATGCAAGCTGCAGGCATCCTAATCCAGGGCCTAACAAGCATGGAACGCATCTAACTACCTTTATTTTCCTTTCTTTTTTGGTTGCTTTTTGTAGGTGGAGGACCTGACAGCATGAGGGATAGGTATCTGGGAAACTAGGCCTGATTCGGCTCAGCATTCTGACATCGGCTCGTAGGTAGAATCTGGGCAGCATGAAAAATTGGGAAGGCTTGATCACCCTTTTTCTAGTCAAATCGCCATCCAGAAGAAGGCGCCTTACTACATCCAGAAGGTGCCAAGTCTAGAAGAAGAAGGTGCCAAGTCCATAAGAAGGTGCCTTACTACATCCGAAAGGTGCCAAGTCTAAAGAAGGTTTCACGAAGGTGCTTTACATCTGAGGAAGGTGCCAAGTCCACAAGAAGGTGCCTTACTACACCCGAAAGGCGCCCATCAGAAGAAGGCACCTTACTGCATCCGAAAGGTGCCAAATCGAAAGACAACGCCTTCCATCCATTCAAAAGTTCTAAAAATAAATATATATATATATATGTAGGCGCCTTCCGTGGTAGGAAGGCACCAAATCTTCTTAAAAAAAAAGAGTATGCCTTCCAACATCAAGAAGGCGCATTCATCCAAAGACGCCTTCCAACATCAGGAAGGCGCATTCATCCAGTCGAATACGCCTTCCAACATCAGGAAGGCACATTCATCAAGACGAACGCCTTCCAACATCGGGAAGGCATGAACCAGAAGGAGGCGCCTCCCACATTGGGAAGACGCATGCAGTCGAAAAGCGCCTCCCACCAATCAGAGGCACCTCGTAGCACCGAAAGGCGCATTCGTTCGAAGAAGAGCATCGACAATGTCGAAAAGGCGCTACAAGGACACCATCCACATGGGAAAGGTACCAAAGAATGCCTCCCACGTGCAACATTTACATCTACCGGATGCCTCGAGCGGAATGAAGCATCACACGAATGAGCGACATCAAAGGACCATACCCCTCCCTCATGTCACAAGTCAACAAATCAGCGGCTACCATGATGACTGGAATGACGAATCAGGTACGCGCATACTAAATCAAATCATTTATATAATTATTTATAAATACGTAGTACCAAAAAATATACCGTCGTCATAGAGATCGTATCCCCCATAGCCGAAATCACATGCCAATGATAGGGCATCTTCCATAACTGCTAGGGTTAGGCATCTTTTCTATAAGAAGGCACCTTCCTGAAGAAGGAAGGATAAAAAAAATATACAGCAGTAGAAGGCGCCATGGGAGGAAGGTCCAAGAACCACGCGATCAAGAAGAATGAACCCAGTGATACTGATGGGATCAGAGGGGCAGTGAAGACCCAATTCGAAGCCGAGGGGTGGCTCGAATACTGCACCCTGGTCAGTCAGGGCCAGGACGTGGAGGCAGCTAGAGAATTCGCCACCTCTTTGAGGGGCGATGCGGCCCAAGTACGAGGGGTGGAAATTCCAGTCACCCTTGAGTTCATCTCATAGGCGACTGGATTGCCTCTCACGGGGGAATGTACATACAAGGGCGGAGTGTTAAAACTATACACCGAAATACTACTGCCAGGAGGAAATGTGCAGATAGACAGGGAGGGGTTACTCAAAAATAGTCTCCCCATGAATATGCGAAAGATGTTCGAGCAGATTGCTCGATTCTTCACATGCACAGGGAAGTATACCCATCTGCACATTAATCATGTGCACTTCCTCAATCACCTAGTGCATGGGAGGAAATTAAATATACCTTTCTACCTGGCGAATGCTCTAAAAGATGAAGCGGCTCGGTACCAAAAAGGGGCACCGTCCGCCTTAGCCCACCATGGGCTGATATCGGCATTGGTCCACCACATAGAAGCACAAGGATAGAACCACGACGCAGAGGGAGATGGCGGCCAAATAGAGCAACACAATGCGGTTGCCGAATTAGGGCAAGATGAAGCATCCCCTACAGAGGAGATAACAAACATCGAGCAATTGGCATTGCCCTATTTTCTAGGAGGAGCAGAGCAGTCACCGATGCCCGAAGACATAGAGGACAGAGGGCATTCCCTAGTGCCCGAGTATGAGGAGGAAGGAGCGCCACTCGCTGGTGGTGAGGACGAACCAATCCCTAGGAGGAAATGTCTACGGTGATTCCTCTCGATAGAGGAAGGACAGAGTGACCCGAAGATAGACGTTGCCACCCAAACCCTCCGAGAATTAATGAACCGGAGCCCACGGAATGAAGGAACTTCCAGGAGTAACGACCAGATCGATGCGGCCTTGGAGGAGGCGCTCGAATGGCAAACCGATTGCTGGATGGCACAACAGATTCTGGAAGATTGCCAAACCAAGCATAAAAGGGAATTGGAGGAAAGAGATAGACGAATTGCTCAGCTCGAGCAGCTGGTCCGATAGTTGCAGGAGGAAAATCAAATACTCCAGGATAGAGGAACAACAAGACAGGAGGCATCCACTCAGACTGATTGGGCAGAAGAAGTGCCGATGAACTCTCCCACATCCGTCGAATGAGTATTCTCTTCAGGGGAGATTCGATCGGACGCCCGACAGAGCAGCCCGGAGGTAGGGGAGGATTCCTCTATTTTTAGGGGTGAAAAGGAAAGAAGTCCTACGATGCCCCCTATCATTGTCCTGAGTGACACAGAGCAGGACGAAGGTCTCCAGCAATAGATAAGACCAGAGGATAAGGAGGACCTCCCTAGGCCTGAAGAAGGAGAAGAGCCTGAGGGGTCGACACTAGGTAGATAGGAGAATGAAGGATCACCCCCGAAGATAGCAGCACAACCGATCCTTCGGAGTAAAGAGAAGTCCCCAAAGGAGAAAGAAGAGACCCCGGTCCGAGCCACCACATTTTCTATAGAGGCCAAGGCAAAGAGGCCCAGGACGGCTCGACAGAAGGCGAAAGTGACCTTCATCGAGTCAAAGGAGGATGAATGGGACATGCAGCTATTCATCGAAAGGCAAAAATATTTTGAGTAGCTGCGCAATGAAATGAAAGCAGCCAAGGAGGCCAGGAAGGCATCCTCGAGGGTAAAAGGAGATTCTGGCATCTACGTCAATCCGACAGAAGACAACCAATTTTGGGACATCTATGGTTCATCCCGAGGGTGGCCTTCCATGATGAGGAGGTACTTGGAATGGTGGGGAGTATATGGCCCACAATTGGAGGCCACTACAATTGCAAAGGAGAATGCAGGGCTTACCCCTAAAGCGGCCAGATTATACAAGGCCCAAGTAGTGCCTTCCAGAGGGGATAACTCGGATATCCCTCTGGCAATGGTCAGACCTCCAGACGCCGACCTCTGGCAAGCTGTCGAAGCTGCATTTCAATCGACAGGAACAACGCTGGCTAGACCACCACCAGTAGCGGCCAGAACAAGAAGAGGACAATTGACAGCCATAGTTTCCCATAGGCAAAGGCGAACCACACCTTCAAATGTCGACATGAAAAGATAGACTCGGCCGTAGGGGCAGCCGAATCCTCCAAGAGATGGCGACGATGAAAATTCAGAGGGCTACCTATAGCTTGGATGCCACGAGGGCGTGGCATATGTTAGGCATGGGGGGATGATGAGCACCAGAAATGCTCATATTTTGTACATATTTCTTTGATCAATATGCGACTGTATAATAAGGATTGCATACTTTTATGAATGATTATATAGATATTTGATATAATTATGCATGTTATCTAATTTGTGTGTTTTTAGTATGTTTTGTGGAATTGCAGTTGATTTAGTTAGATTTGGAATGGTCGAGGTCCTTTTGATGGACCTGGCACTTTATTTCATCGGGGGTCAATGTAGAGAACATAGGCGCCTCCCTACAATCGAAAGGCGCCAAGGGAACAAGCGCCTCCCTGCAATCGAAAGGCGCCAAACCAAATACGAGCGCCTCCCTGCAGTCGAAAGGCGCCAACTGAATGCGAGCGCCTCCCTACAGTCGAAAGGCGCCAACTGAATGCGAGCGCCTCCCTACAATCGAAAGGTGCCAACCAAAGACAAGCGCCTCCCCATAGTCGAAAGGTGCTAATAGAAGGCAAGCGCCTCCCCACAATCGAAAGGCGCTAATAGAAGGCAAGCGCCTCCCTACAACTAGAAGGCACCGTGATAACAAGGTACCTTCCTCATAAGGAAGGCACCACTGATTCTTTGCCCGTTGACCAGATTTGAATGACGTGGATGGCAGTGGCTGGTGCAGTTCCAGCTCTACGTCATGCAGAGCTAAATTGGAGATAGCACCAATGTATCAAAATGTCTTACTGATGCCAAGCAAAGCATGAACCAAAATGAACACGCCGCCATCAAAACAGAATGCCAAACGTCGATTGCATTCGCTAGACTATTCTAATTTAGTCTGGGAAGAATCGACTATTGTAACCACTTCTGTAATAGAAGTTCTACGGGTGTGTTATATAAACACACGCAGATCGTTCTGAGGAATATATAGAAATAATTAATAAAGATCCATTTAGAGTTACAGAAGATAGATTGTAATACGTTGATAAATATATTACAGTTCCAAAAGTTCTAAAGCGTGTGTTCGATCGGGAAGAAGCTGCTGGAGCCTGGGCCCACTCCAAGCCAGTATTTCTTCCCCATTTCCTTTTTGTTTATTTATTTTAATTAGTTTATTGCTTTCATAAGAATGTTCATTAGTTTGCTAGTTCCAGTATTTGCAGTAGATTTATTTTCAGGAATGTGTACATGATTTATTTCTGTAGATTTAATTATGTTCTTCTTACGTAATTTATTGAGGAGTGCGGGAATGATTGACAACCATTTCAAGAACACCCCCAAAATGTAGGATTAGCAGATTCACCTCCAGTGGTATTGTAGTAACCTAATTCCGACTCTTCGCAAGTTTACGAAGCTCCCTGGGTTGATAATTAAATGCACGGGCATGTGACAAAAATAGGAAACCATTCACCTTGTTTGGCCCGCAACACTAATGGAATTTTTTTTTCCTTTTTCCTTTTTTTTTTTTGTGAAGGAACATAGAGTCTTTAATGAGTCTATCCATGATCATAAAGCTATATATAGGGATCCTATCCTTTGCACAAAGAATGAATGTGAACCTTATCCCTTTTTGATAGTATAAACCTCATTTTAGAGAAGACCACGATTGCTCAATATTTAAGCTTAACCTTGTTAGATGAGTCTGTGCCTAGGGTAGTCAACCCCAGAGTCAATGTTAAGTGGTCCCCACCTCCTACGGGTTGGTTTAAGATTAATTTTTATGGAGTAGCTAAGGACAATCCTGGTAGAGTAGGCGTTGGTGGCATATTGTGAGATCATAATGGGAATATGATGCTTGCATTTTTCAAATATTTGGGAACAAGGATGAACAACGAAGCTGAAGCTAGAGCTATGTGGAGAGGCCTTCAAATGACTCAAGACTTAGAAGGCAATTTGATCGTAGAAGGAGACTCTATGCATGTTATAAATATCCTCAATAATTGGAAAACACCTCCTTGGAGGATTAAAACAATTGTTGAAGAGGCTAGGATCCTTTTCTAGGGAAGACAGGACAGAAAAGCCCAACATGTCTTTTGGGAAGCTAACAAAGTTGTTGATAAGCTGGCCAATTTGGGTGTCGATGGTGATAGAATTTTCAAATGGGAACACGGTGTCCCGAGTGAAGTAGAGGAGCTTATTCAACAAGAATTCCAAGAATGATAGTCAAATTTACCAATAGGGAAGGCACTGTAAGTTCGAAGGCTAGGAGTATTCCTGTCTCTTTTTTGAAATGGACTCACAATAAAAATTATCCGAGTTGTCAGTCTTGGTGGATGTTGCTTGGAAATACCACAAAGACTAATGGGGATAGTCACATGTCAGATAACATGGCTCCTAGTCATCTTAGTAATTTGAGGTTGGTTGATAATCATAGGGAAGGAAAGAAATGACAATATAAGACTTTGAACCAAAGCCACGTGGACCACCAGATAGCCACCGCCATAAATCTAGCCAGTAGGTTCACTTCTCCAAGGCTGATTGGCCAAGATGGGATGTGGTCCCAAAGCATGTCATATACGAAAGAAAGCAATTACCAAAGAATTATTAAGAGTAATTGTCAATACAGAGCTTGTGGGAGTTTTTTTAGTACTCTGCTATGTGTGTCTGCAGATTTTTGTTTCTCCATTGTCTCAAGGAAGGGATCTGTGTCTGTTTCTTTTTTGTAATTATGATGCATGTGTGTTTTCTCGGGGTATACCCAAAATGTTGTATGGGAAGTTTCTTTTTGATAACAGGCTATGTGCCTTACCGGATGTAATGGCTTTGGCGACATGTAGATTTTACATATATAGGATCCTTAGTAAGGATATGTTCATCAACAACCTTGGGCTGATTTTTGTAAAAGGTTTTGGGTCAACCTGTAAAACCCGGTATTAATGCTATAGTATCTTATCTACCAAAAAAAATCATTAATGGGTAATATCTACCCCCTCAAGTGGTGAGTTTATGAGTGATGAGGTGAAACACAACAATGAAGTTCTTGAAAAAAGGTCATTACACAGCCATGGAATTGAAAGAAATGAAGAAAAATGATGAAAAGAACTGGGGGATGCAAAAAACAAGATAAATTGAAAAAGTGAGAAATCACAAAGGAGGCTATGATTGTGGACTATAAGGGACCCTATAGGTGTGATTTATGGATTGTGGCTTAGAGGCACCTATTTTAAAAGGGACATTGTGAGTCGTGGGGGCTCATTTCTGGGATGTGATTTGGAGAAATTGAGAGGAGAGGTGAAGGTAATATTTGTGTGAGACACTATCAAATTGTGGAGGAAAATACATGAGATGGTGGATAGTGGTGTGGTACTAGCGGGGGAGGGTGTGCAGTTCCATTTAATTGCACTTTACCCCCATTTTATTCTATGTTTGTATTTTTGGAATAAATTGAACCCTAGGGTCAAATATATAGAAAAATGAAACTATAGAAGAATAGGATAGCTTAGTGTGAAATGTTGGATTAAATGTGTGATCCTTGGAGCGTGATGCTTGCTTGCATATTTTTTATTTTTATTATTTTTATTGTTTTTGCGATATGTTTTTTTGATGTGAGTGTGTGCATGTGAATGTTACATTGTTGTGTTTATTTGTTTGTTTTGTTTTTTTTTTTAATTTATTTTATTTATTTTTTCTGAGGCATGTTTGGGGATAAAGGGTATCTTAAAATCCCCTTTGAATCCTAACCATAGGGATACTTATAATTTTTTTTAAGGGGGATTTGGGGTAAAATAAAAAAATATTTGATTGTGGAAAATATTGGTAGGTAAGGATGCTTCACCCATGACATAGATTTTGGTTGATATTCTTCTACATTAAGGATTTTTTAGATAGGGATGGATAGGAGTGGTTAATGATGATAGGGTTTGAGGGGGTGGTGCAGATGCAGATGATACATTATGACCATGCATACTTATCAAAACTATACGAGTGATGAGACACAAATAGGGATACCTTTCATTTCCTTATAGGGGAAATGACCATCACTTTAGAGGATATTTATAGGATATATCAGGTGTCAGTTGAGGGTATCACTATCATAACTCTTGGTGGGCCATAAAAGGGAGTGGTTATGGAGAGGATTTTTTGAGTAGAGTGGGGTGTGGTGAAGATCGATAGTGACAACATATTTATGATCTCTACTATGATGAGTGTGCAATGACATAGAGACAAACATTAGCCATGGTCATCATATCTAGCTTTGTGTTGTCCAATTCATCAGGAGCTAGGTTACCATAGAACCTACTAGGAGTTATGGATGATATGGTAGAGAGGTCAATAAGATATGCATGGGTGCTAGCTCTACTAGAACAAATGTATAGGGAGCTATATAAGGTGAGGAGGATTTGATTGATAGGATTGAGTCCCATATTGATTTTACAGGTGTGGGCATGGGAGCATATAATAGTTGATAAACCAGGAGAAATTCAATATGAGGCACATAAGGTGATGGGAGATGAGGTTCCATATGCTTTGAGATGACATACAGATATGGAGCAATGGGTTAGGAGGCCACATGAGGGGGATGGTCTACACTACTATGGAAGTTTTGAGATATTGACACCATAGCACATTATGTGGTGACCATGGAGATGAGCAGTAGCATGGAGGGAGGAGGTAAGAGAGCTATGTTGAGTGAGATAATCAAGATGGATGGAGCACATAGGAAGAGTACTACTCAAGTACTAAAATAGTTTAGATTAATATAGGGGATAACAGATCCATCGATAGTATACTAGAGGGTCAAGGGAGATGCTACATCAACACCATGGATAGATCCACTAGACATAGGGATGTATAAGGTGATAGATGTACCCGATGTAGATTATATAAGTACTACATCAAAGTATGATTGGTGGTGGGTGAAACAATTATGGTAGACATGGCAGGTTGTGGAGGATACATATATGGTAGAGGGTGGAGAGGTAACTAGAGGAGAGGGAGAGATGAATAGATAGATGTAAGAGAACAAGGAAGGGGAGGAGAGGGAGGAGCAACTTAGGCAACAAGTACACCATAAGGTAGAGGATGGAGCAGTGTTAGAGTACTATTACTTTATTTGGTAATATGTTAATTATCTTAGGGTAGATTAGTTTATTACATTTATTTTCTATCCTAGGTTAAGATATTCACTAATATCTTCTTGTTAGCGAATATATTATTGTTAGTAATTTGTTAGTAGGTTAGCGACATTTGTTAGTCATTAGCATATATTAGGGATATGATTTCCTATTCCTATCTAGGCTATTGTTAGCCTTAGACATTGTATTTAATACCTATGTTAGTTAATGAAATATTAAGTCATTATTATTCTCTAATATAATATCAGATCCCACTTTGTTAGAGTTCATTGCATAGCTCAACAACTTGGATTCATCTCTGGACCAATTATAGCAATATGTTAGATTATGTGACCTCTCATGTAGATTTGAACTGCTACCCACCAAAGAACTATAGATCTAACATCTGATATGAGTTGTTGTAGATTTGATTGGTAGTAATCCATCTATGGATAATCTAACTACCCTATTAGACTGTGTGATGTGAACTTGGAGGACTATTCCAACTCAGATCGTAAGATCTAACAATAGCATGATATCCAACAACCTTGACACCCTAGATACCTTAGCTACCTAAGTGGAAGACTAGATAGATGGTCAACCTTGATTGTGATGTAGCCGAGTAGCCTTGATTTCCTACAAGCACTGATGTGATAGATCCACATTGAAAACCACACATGTAATGGACTACTACGATGGCTTGTTGCATATCAAACCCCTATGACCTAAGTGGATGTGACTGATCATGTGATGTGGATCGGACCCCTATAACCTAAGCGAATATGACTAACTGGTTACGTGGACTGACTTGACAAGAACATGGTGGATGGACATAAACAACACGAACATGGACCTCAATGTGAGGTGGAGGACATGATGATCTTAAGAAAATGATGTGGTGGCACATACATGGATTCTACATGGACTATAGGACAACTTAGCTAAGTTATGATGTTGGGGACTGACATAGCCAATGTGGATTTCCTAACAACATGACATGGACGCTAAAAAATCAATAGACATTGAGGGTTTGACCTACGTGGGTGGGGACATTGGATAAGTGATCAGACATAGACAAAATTGATTACATTATAATGCGAGGGAGAAGATCAGGTAGCAGAGTCTACCCAAAGATAGACATTTCATTAATTATGATTTATTTGTAATAAATCACATTATTTTCTATCTCCCCATGCATGTGGGATAAATGTTAAAAAAAAAACATTCCCAAAGCATGGTGTTGGGACAGGACCATAGTAGATTTTTCTCGTGAAGGATTTATAATCTTCAAAATTATGCCATTGAATATGTTTCCATGTAGCAATAGAGCATGTGCAACCATTTTGTGCATTATTTATATTTAGTGTTGTTTCTACCTATGACTATCTATCTTGGATACTATTTTTTGGACTATGGCAGCTCCAAATTTCTCCCCATGTAGTATGAAGGTCATTTGATAGCCAAACACCTACGTGTGTCGTAGGTTGGTTATAGCCACACTACCTACAATGTGTAATCCAAATCTGGAGCTCCACATGATGTTGGAAAATGATATCACTGTGCAAAGTATCTAAGAACATGCAAGACAAAATTTGCAGAATAATAAGCAAAGAAAATTAAGCTGAATGGTTTGTGATGATCAACAAATTTATAGATCACGAAGAGAAAGCACCATTCTGATGATGAATTTGTAGATAACGGAGAGAAAGTAGGTGAAAATTACATGCTATTGAGAGCTTGTTCTATCCATTCATGGCTGGCATCCCCATATATAGATTTGACATAGAGAGCGAAGCCATAGGAAAATGATCTAAATAAAAGCAATAATTGTTTGTTGCAAAAATTCTAACATTTCAGGAGCCTTTTCGATAGAAAAATTTGCATACCTTTGTAGACAAATAGAATTATTGGTGTTATTTTGGCTGAATATTGACCTGAGATTGGCATGCTAATGAGAGGATAGTCTAAGAATAGTCATACTACATTAGCCATCAAAAGCTATAGTTTGTTTGCAGATAACAACAATGAAAGAGTGCAGGAATTCTAACTGAATGCGTTCATAGCCATAGTGCAGTATTCGACATGATAGTAGGTAATTTTTGGATCTAATAGTAACTAGTAGTACCCTAGAAAATTTTAATATTTTTTTTTTTAGACCGAAAGCAGTCGATTGCACAATAGGAAACCGATAATCATGGAGTTGCAGGAAAGTTAACTTTGTATGTAGTAAATCTCTTTCACGGTTACTGACATTTCACATTCATTTTTGGTTATTGACAGGACATTGAAGGAAAATCTAGGTGGGATTAGTCTTATTCTTTAGATACCCAAGCCAAAAAATTACAAATCCAGTGACGATTATCGAATGAAAATGCCCTATTACCATGTTGTTGACGTAGGAACATGGAGGAAGCTGGCCTTTCACCTAGAAGAAGTAGAGAGGCATAAACCAATATATAGATTTGGGTGATGCTATAGAAGATTGCCATAGGAAGCCTACCAGGATGTCATGCGATAAATGTGAAATTATGGGGATCATTTATCCATAGAGGTGCACCAATCCACTAGCAATTGCACCATCAGGAAGCTGTGCCACCCAAATGTAGGTGAGCACCACCAGTAACACCGCCCAGGTGGAGATCCATCACCCATCCTTGAGAGGATATAAGGATCTAAATAAGGGGATTCTCCCTTACATTTTAGCTAGTCTGGTAGCTTGGGTGGTTGGAAGCTGGTAGCAAAGACGCTGCCAATTGGCAGGTCATAGGTTCAAACCCATCTGCCTCCATAAACAACATAATTTTTTTTAAGTTGCTTATGTAGATACTAAAATCTGATCAATTCGATTATGCTATCAAAAACAATGGCTAAATTGACATACCAAGGCTCCTAGGGCAGCCCTAAGAATGTATACAGTGGTTCTAGCCACTTAGTGTAAGGTTTTGGAAGATTTTAGGCCATTTTGGGACCTTTTTAGCACCCTGTTCCTATTTGTACCACCTTGGGATGAATACAGATCCTATTCGTCCCACCCTAGAGCAAATAGTAGAATTCATTCAAAAGTGGAACGAATAGCAGATTTTATTGACAAAAATTCAAATATAGACAAATGGCACCTAGTAATGATCATTTATCCTACCTACCCATGCCTACAAGTCATAGGACACAACATATTTATGCCTTGCTCCATAAGGGATGCCAAATTGGGAGATTCTCTTCCTCCTCCAATGCATGCCACCTTGATGGCCAAGTGGCACCTCTTGCCATGCATGCCCTTGCATGCCCTTTTGCACATGAGCCCCTTGTGGCTTATAAAGTGGATGAATTTTCCACATAAAATATGAGAGGATTTTAAGGTTTAAGCAATGGAGCACTGCCAAGATTTCCCCTCACATGATTATGCTCTCTTTCCCTTGAGATCTCTTCTTAGCGAAGGAGGTTATCGAGTGACTCAAAGAGATGCAATTTATTTACATAGACCTCTAAATCGAGTGAATTTCCACCCCAAATTTTATGATAATACCCCCCATATTATTTTGGACCATTCCCCAATGGAATTGGTGGTAAAATTTAGGTAGAATCAGTGGGCATCCCACCCTCGGGTGCCCCCCAATTTGTGATAGTCCTATTCATCCTACCCTAGAATTAATACAAATTTATCAACAATTTTATGACTATTTTTAAATAGGTGTTTTCCATATTATCATATGATGCTGTAGTTCAAATTTCATACTTTTATGAGTTATATTGGCCGAGATATTACATTTTGAAGTTTTTGTAGGCTAATAAGACCTACTGGAGCATGCATCAGTATCTGAGCCTATTTTTTGAAATCTAACCATACGAGTTCTCTTAAAATGTTATTTTATGCACTTTTTCCAATTTTTAGGTGTTTTGGATATGTTTAGGTTGGGAAATTTCTTGCTTTAGGTTTTGTATATTGGAAAAGTGCACTACGATTATGCCATGCCTACGAATGCAATTTTAGTGCAATTTCTAGTGATATATTTCCAATACCTCTTATTTTACTTACCTCTATAATTTCATATAATTTGGAGTTGATTTGGTATAGGCGCGCTACATATGCTCCTTTCTTGCCTGTGGGGATTACATGTTTTAGATCATACACACTTGCTATTTGACATTTTCTATTTCCTTGTGTGTAGGTGTAGGCTATACAGTATATTTGGGAGAAATATATAACCTCAAATAATCAAATATCCAAGCAGCGGTAACATTGGCTTACCCATTTCAATTGTGGGTACGAGGAAAGACACTGAATGTGCACTGAAGTTATTTGAAGGATTTGATCCTTGGTAACCATAAATTTATAATAGTTGTATCATCCATTTGAGACCTTGAGAGGACATATTTGTAATTTGGATTTGATCCATTTGATTAATAAGAAAACAATTTACTTTGCTTCATTTATTGTTATTTGGTATATTTTCTATCTTACTTGCATGCTTTCGATTCGATGCTCATTAGACATAAGGGATAGATGCAATTTTTTATCCATCTTTAGTTGGACCATTTTTTCCTACTTTAGTGGCAATCATGGTGGGACCTAGTCCCTTTTGCTTTAGGTGAAGTTTGAAGCTCATATTTCAACTTTTTATGTTGCAGGTGCTAGTCATTCTGGACTGAAATAAACTCTGACCTGCTATTCGTGCCACTATGGGATGGATGCAAATACACCCCACCCTAGGAAAAATATAGACCTTCTATTCATCCCACCCTAGAGTGAATAGAAACTAGAGAGTTTTTTGATCAAAGTTCCAGAAATGGTAGGTTCCAAAAATGATGAGGTAGGTACCTAAACCCTTTGTTTTCATTTTGCCATCTTAAAGGCTGTTTATTTGGTTTTATCACATCATTTTGTTTTCTTAGAAAGGTTAAAAATAGATTTACTTTTAACATAATGTAAAATAACAAAAATAAGAGAAATCAAAGGAAGTCAAGGTAGGAGTGCATCTCTATGGTTGCTTGCTTGTAGCCTACCCAATGGGTAGGCTAACATTTAGGATTTGCATTCATAATTTACATTTGTAGGTTCCTTTTATCCTAAATTTTTGAAAGTAAAATGCACCTTTTACATGCATTTAGTGAATGATCATCGAGTTCTTTATTTTTTGATTTCTTGGATTAAAAAGAACCACACACACCATGATTCATTTAAATTATAGTGAGGTGGATTTCATCACCATCCACTAGTAGAGTTCAACAAGGTGGCTTTCATATCCACCCATTATCTCAAATACCATGAACCTTCTTATTTTCCAAGGTTGGTTCCAAAATACATCATATCATGTGGGTTATAGCATGTATCTCTCTTCGGAGAGGTATATCGTAGACTACGGGTGAACTAGGTGAGGAACTGGTAGGACCTATGCTCCCTGGTCATGTGTGGATCTCATCACCACACATTATAGGTAGGATAACGTGACCTAGAGTTCATAGCTAGGTTGTCAAGCTATGAGTATATAGGTGAAATCCAATTAAACATAATAATATCATTCAACAAGATTTCAAAAACGTGACACAAGGTCCTCTTTTACAAACAACACATCTAAAAAACACAAAATAGTTTAGGGATTCACATATAAAAATTAAAAGAAATAATCATCTATCTTATTGAGTGTTTCCTTTTATTGTTTGCTGTTTCATTAAAAAATTGTAAAAGAGATAATCATCTAAGGTTGGTAGAGAGTTACAATGGTGTGCACCCAAAACCAAGCCCAATCATGGGCAGAAGCTATGGAGAGTGGACTAAGAGACATGAGCCTTCTTTACTTTATCCCTAGGTACTTGGTCATACCTCCCTAGTGAACCTCTACTCACCGCAGTACCTAAATAGTGGGATGAGAACCACACATACAAGAGAGCCCTATGTGGGGCACCCCTATGGGTGATGGACCTTACATGGGAGAGTGTTATCAATATTTGGACACATCACATGCCTTCTTTGAGGAGAGGCAACAACATGCTGAGGCACTAGTAGACAAAGTGGTGCCACACATATGCATACTGATTAGGTCTAACAAGCCTATTCATAGGCCAAAGCATGACTTCACATATTGGGTAGAGCAGGTCGATCCAAACTTACCTCTATGTTGCCCTGATAGGGTCCAACGACCTAGGAAAACTGACATGTATGACACTAGTCGCTCAAGGTGAGCTAACTCTTCTCTTCCATTCCTTAAATATGAAGGCATCAGGAAATTCTTGATTATCCTCAAGAGTAGTATTCCACACATGCATGATGTGCCTTTGCACCCATTGATTACAATGAGAATATGCTCAAGCCCGAACCTCAGGTCAATGTGGTGGTCCTCAATCGAGGGAAGCATCTGATAGATACCGTTGATTATCTTGAATGAGGTCAACATTAAGGCAAGAATCCTAGGCCTCCTAGGCCTTAAAAAATAGAACAAATTAAACAAGCAGTTGCAAAATATGCAGAATACCAAGATCATTTCAAACAACTTCAAAAAGATAAGGAACAACTAGACCGCTTGTATCAACTTGAGAAAGAAAGAATTGAATGATAGACCAATGAGCTATTCCAGAGGACTCTACGAGAGAGGGTCCCTACCCCTAAGATACATAGGTAGGAATTCCACCTGAGGTAACCCACACTAATTTGAGATAGGTATCCTAGACCTTATCCAATGTTACCTCCATGACATCCAAGGATATATCAGGACTTGCCTCCCAGGCCAAACATAAGGCGCCCACAATGGGAAGATACCCCTATTTATAGATTGGATCAAGAGACACCCTATGGGGTCTACACTGAGTATGAGCTAGAGGTAGATTACTTAGATATGCCTTATCAAGGTAGGGGGACATGCGACCACCCCATAATAAGTTATAGGATCCTCGACCTCCATTGCAATATAAGAGTAAGGATGTGAAGATTAAATCCTCAGATGCATAGAGAGCATTGCTAGAGTACCTAGAGTTAGTAGAGAACAAGACCTCTAGATTTGGATCTCAAAGCCCACTTTGCACCAATTACATACTCAGCCCCTTCATCCTTCAGTTACTAGCCCTCCTTATCTAGAGCAATTCAAGCTACCTCAGTTGGCTACCTTTAAGGGAGAGGAATATGCACAAGAACACGCCACTAACTTCCTAAGTCAATTCTTTGGAATTCAAGATAATGATGTTTTGCTTTTGTGGATATTTGTGACCACCCTCTCTGGCCTAGCCTCAGAGTGGTTTACTCAACTACTGAAGCATAGCATACACAACTTGGACCAACTTGTAGACATGTTCTCAGAACGCTTCACCTTCAACACCAAGAGGAAGATGACACTGGCTAATATCACTGGATTGAAACCATATGACGATGAGTCAATAGCATTTATAACAATAGGTGGTGAGCCTTGCTTGCAAAAATACCTTATCTACTTCCCATGTCAGATTTGACTCAAATTTTTGCCAAAATCTACCTAAATCCAATATCCTTATTGTTGTAGCTGCAACAGTCTCTGACTCTTGAATATGCCCTAGCATAGGCTAGGATAATTTAACACATTAAGATTCAAGAGGGAGAAATTGTGAAGCCTTGCAAGAAGGAGTGGAACAAGAATTCTAAGAACACCCCAATGCATCCTAAGCTAGCAGTAGTGAATCAGGTTGCCATTAGTGTCCCAAGCCAATGCAAGCTATGCCACCCTAAAATCCTAATTATTGGGCCACTCCTAGGAACTATGTGAAAGACAACCAAAATAATAAAGGGTAAAATCAACAATATCATCCCAAGTGATAGTCCATTGGAGAGTCTATGGATTCATTATTTGAGTGCCTCTTAGCAGCTAATTCGATCAATTTGCTTGAGAGTTGACCTATCAACCCAAATGCACCAAATCCCAAAGGGTACAAAGAAGACCTATATTGCAAGTTTCATAGGAAAAATGAGCATGATGTGCAAATGTGCTAGAAGTTCAAACACTTAGTGCAAGACCCGATCAATAGGAACACCCTTCATGTAGATAACCCTATCACACCAAAAAACAAACAGATGGATGTCTTCAAAGATCCTTTGACCGTCCATGTGGAGTAGGCTAGGCTAGTGCCCTAGGCGAATGAGGTGCATCATTCCCCCCTAAGCAAGGGTGCATTGACATAATCAACATTGTCATAATAAATAGGTGGTACCCAAGTCCAACCATGCCACCTATGGCTTAGAGTGATGCCCCTTCGACATTGTAGCCTATACCACCTCCTATGCTAAGCCTCCCACCTAGGCCTATGGTCACGATTAAGAGCAAGCTCGCTCAAAGTTTAAGAATGACATCTACCCAGATCTCCATCTATGAGCTCATTCAACAATCACCTCCTCATATAGAAAACTTGATGGATATCCTTAAGGCAATAGATATTTAGCCCTAGGAGTCCAAATCCTTCAACAAATTTGTGGGGCATGTACAAAAATGCACATAATAGGTGATTACCTTTCGATAAGATGAGCTTAAACTAGTTCTGAATGATATGGTGGATCCTCCCTTGACATCATTGTATGTGTAAATGAGATACCATACAAGAGAGTGTTGATAGAAATTGGATCTTCTAGCAAC